>OV702292.1:126640066-127890066 GCA_916181665.1 Avena sativa | reverse complement strand
GGCTAGATCAGGCGGTCTGGTCCACTCCGACCCAGATCCTTACTCTCTCTTCCTCTCCGACGCCTTCCTCTCTCCCTTGGCGATGCTGTGGCGTTGCCGCCATCGCTGCCCATTTCCGGCGTGCTCCAGCCTCCTCGGCCGCCGCTACCGATGGTAAAAGATGCGGTCCTATCGTCCCTACACTCCTGTCCAACTCGATTTGGAAATCAAGCTCTTATCCAATCGCCCCCTTTTATCAACTAGTGCTAGGGTTAAGCTTGTGGTGGCTTCATCGTGTTCCGATGACTCCATGATGGTGCACTGGTGATTTTCCTCGGCCCCTCCTAGGCGCACTTGGAGCCCATGCCGAGGATCCTATTGCCGGTCACGGCTAGGCGCAAGTGAAGCACCCCGTGCCCCTGTGTCGTCGTATCGTGGCCTTCCTCATCAATTACTTCACGCTATACTCTGCTTCCTCTCTGGCAAGCTGTAGCTTGCCAAAGGTAGGTGTCCCCTCTCTTCTTCTCTCTGGCCCTCACATCTGTCTCTCTATATCAAACCCTATCTAGGGTTCCTTCTTCATTTGGAAGCAGCTGCCCTTTGACAATTTAGTAGCTTACAAGAATTATTCTAGTAATGCTTTGTATTCGTACTATTGGTTATGCTAGCTGTGCAATGAATCTGACTTGCAGATTGAGTAAGGATAATTGATTATGCCCAGATTAGCTCTAGTTGCCATTTCATTTGTGAGTAGATGATCTCATCGACTTAGTGTTGGGTATCAGGTGTAACTAGAGCATGCACAATATACTTTCATCCAATAAATATAGAGTGTATAGAGCAAACAAGTGTTGTAGTGTAAATAGGTTTGCTGGACTCTGAATCATTTTCTAGATCAAATATTTGATCATGTATGATATTACACAACTAGTAATGATTTGTTGCTCAAATGGGATCTTGTACTGTTTTGCATGTTCTACTAGCTCTTGATAATGAGCATATACACGTGTAAGCATTCTTTGAATAAAGATGATGTTTTTCTTGATGGAGCAATCTGACACTACATATCCCATGATGCTCAGGGTACAAGATATGACTTCTAATCAACTTTGTCTTTATGCAACCACATATTATATTTCAAATAATGTGTAGGTGTGGTTTTGTTGTGAATGTTTTTCTTATTCTAGTGAAATTTACTTGGTGGCTTGAATTGTAGCTTGATTAACTTTAGTAAGACAGTGATGATCTACTATATAGTTACTATTGTTAGCTTGGTATATTGTTGGTGGATATGTATTGCAGCTAATTTGATATATGCTTTATGAGTGAAATGATGCCTCAATTTGGATGACTTGTTCATCCTAGGCATGTGTGGTCAGCTGAACCCCATTTTTTATGCTTTCTACTGGAAATAATTTATTTAGCTTATGAGTGTGCCACCTGTACTGCTGGGAAGATAATAGTAATGCAGTTGTGGTTGATGCTTTAACATGATTTCTAAGAATGAAATGATTCGTAGATTGGCGACTAGGAAGATGATTTGAAAACTTCTCTGTTGAGTTGTTGTGATTTATTGTTGTTAATTAAGTAGTGGCCCATGTTTGCTATAGAACCATACTGTGGTGCCTTCAAGGACTATGCACAGTGGAGGTTCATGGTGGCAGGATATGCTACTGTAGTAATTGACAACCATTAACCGTTGGCTGCCAATGATGCATAAGTTGAGGCTTAAATGTATATAAGAACAAATTCGTGTGCCTGGCCTATGATGCAAAGGCTAAGGCCATAACTTTATTGATAAGAACATATATTATGCCTTATTTGAATGCCCTTTTTGGTTTAGCCAATTCCTGTGGACGCTGCTAGTGCATATACCAATGTGATGCCTCCATTTGGAGTGTACATAGTGGTAGTTGATGATTGCATATTTGCATCATGTTTTACATTTTTATTTTGCATTGTAGATGTAGGATTTTGGCATTTTATGGCGCTTGCGTGCACATTTTATGTCTGTTTTCACCAGGATCAGGACAGATGATGGATCCAATGGATACAATTATTGAAGCAGTTGTACTGAGGAGAAAGGAGTCAAAAACAACGTAAATCGCTTATTTGGGAAATATTAATAATACCAGAAGAAAACCAGAAGCAAACAAAGGAGACAGAAAGCGTAACGACCAACTATACGGCGAGAGAAATTTCTCCGCCCGTATAGCTTCGGTCGTATAGCTGGCGCCGCCTCCGCCTCGTCAAATAGTTTCACCCCGTACAATTGGTTCGGGGAGACGACATACATAACACCCAAAAATCGTGAAAACCTCACTTCCAGAAGGCATCTAGAAGGGGAACTCGTCTGCCAGGGATTCATCTTCACCCTACGCAGATCCAAGCGGCTAAGGCATTGATCTTCATCAACCACCGCTGCATCACCACCATCCTCATCCATCCCACCTACATCTTGTCTAGATCTTGTTGTAATTCCTATACTCGTTGTGGATTTATAGAAGTACTATTCATCTATGATTATTCCCATTACTATTGCCATGATGTTCATTGCCTCCATGTCTAAGTAGATCTTTAGTTCTCGGGGAGATGGAGAAACCCTAGCATATGACTGGGATGAGATAGAGGTTATTATGTTATACATCATTATGTGTATGTGTTAATTGTCTTCATCTTGACATTAAGGAGAAGTGTACCTTCTTAATATTTGCCTCTTATGGAGACTCGATGGAGGGGATTACTTGTTAGTTGACGGAGGGATAATAGCGCTTGCTGTGACTATAAAGCTGTTGTTATTCCTTACGTACTAATTTGGGGAGCCAAGGAGAACTCATCAAGCCATGTCCATGCCATGGGAGAAATCCCTTAATAGCACGGTAATGCGATGGTTGTCGGTTACTGTCTGCTGTGGTTATGAGAACGATGTGTGTAGTGGTTGCTGGCAAATCGTCCATATATGGAGCTCCTCCCACATACATACACACTATGAGAATATTCGTTATAATACTCTAAATTACTTAGTCTAAATTGATAGTGGTGTATCCTCTACTCCCTAAGAACGCATTTTCCCTATTGTAGTTCCAAAGTTCTATTACACACGTGATTCTTACTTTCTGCATTAAGTTTTGCTTTACCTTAAATTACCTTGTTCAACCAAAAACCCAAAAACAACTCTACTTATCTTGTACCTTAAAGTTATTTCTTAAGTACTATGTTTAGTTATAGTTAAAATCATTTTAGTCTTTCTCCTACTACTCCCTGTGGGATCGATGTCTTTATTTAGAAACTAGCTACAAACGATCTGTGCACTTGCAGTCATCAAACTATTTTCTGGCGCCATTGCCGGGGAGCTTAGCGCTATAAGTCACTTTACTTTTAGTTATTTACTTCCATTGTACTAATTTTTACTTGAGTTGCAGGACCACAACAATAGACAATACTCAGCATTTAAATCAGCTTGAGGCAGTAAGGAAAATGGGTTCGCCCATGGATGCTTTTATAACTTTCAACAAAAGCATAAATCCGGATGGAGTTGAAATCCATCCTTTATTATTTGAGTTATTACATTCTAAGAAATTCACAGGAAACCAATGAAAAAAGTCCATGTGGACACTTACAATTCTTTGAAGACATTTTGAGTTTCTTTATTTTCGATGACTGTAATCTTTATATGGTTAAAATCCAGTTGTTTAGACAAACTCTCTCTAATAATGTTTGCGACTGGTACAAATATTTTTGAGCAGAAGCATCAAGGACTTGGAAGGAATTGACAACCAAGTTCCTATCAAAATATTATTCTGAAAGAAAAGCTCACAGGATGAGAGGTATTATTATCAGTTTCAAAAATAATCCTAGTGAGGGCTTATATGAAGGATATCTAAGGTATAAAATTTACCTAGATAATTGCCTCCATCATCGTTTACATGATTGGTTAATCACACATACGTCTTATGGAGGGCTATATATTGAAAATAGGACGAATCTAGACATCACTTCAAATGACAGTTTTCTATCTTATACTTATGATGAGGCTTGGAATCTAATAATAAAAACGAAAGAAGCAACTGAAAATTCTAAAGATAAGGAAAATATTACAAATAGTTTTTCAGAATATGCTTGCATTAATGATTTCCTTACATATGGGAGGACATATACAATGATTAAAACCCTCGGTATTGATTCTTACTCATTAAAGAAAATTATTGAGAATTATGCAGGGCATTTGCAGGTACCTACATAATGGGAACCTCGTAAACCTCTCGAAGAAAAGAAGCGTGCAAGAGCACTAATGGAAGTTCTCCTCGATACCTATACGTTTTTTTTGAAAAGAGACAAAGAGAGGAAGAACAAATAAATAAGAGACTGAAGAAACCAAAAAGGAATTCCAAAGCTACAAATATAAATAATGTTATAATAAAATACCTTATGGAGGCACAAATAGTGGAGGGTGAAGTGGTTATGTTAGACCATGAAACTTCGGAATTCATCCAAGGTAAGGTTCGAGGTAATGAAACTTCAAAACCTATGACCCCTATATATTGTGGAGAAACTTTCTTATATGGAATTTGTGAACCAATTTCCACCATAAATATTATGCCATCATCACTTTATCAAGAACTTCGTTACAACTTAAATAATCCGGATGTTTTACCGGTAGACACTATTGTTAAAATGTCTAATAAGATCAATATAAAACCGGAAGGGGTAATCAGAAATATCTATGTCTTTACTGGCTCACTCATGTACCCCCTTGATTTTCATATTGTTGATATGCCTCGAGATTCTTTTTGCCCTACTCTTTTAGGCAGGCATTTTATTTCCATCACCAAAGCTCGAGTGGATAATCAGAAGGAAACCATTTCACTAAAGTTTGGAGAATAAGAATGACATTCCACTTCGCCAAACTAAAGAATAGGCCATATGAAGTGGAGGATATCAATGAAGAAAAGATGATTGCCGAGCTAGCGGCAATTCATTTCAGTACTCCACAAGATGAACTAGAAAGGACTTTGATTAATTGGGAAGAAGCACCGAATGATGAGAAGAAAGAAGACATGGATGATTACCTTGATTCAATTCCAGAAGCACAAAATCCACATGACTATGAGGAACTGGTAAGAATAGGTGATGAAGAACCTCCACCAATAGAATTGAAAAAACTTCCAGACAATGTGAGGTATCAATTTTTAGATAATGAAAATAAATGTCCTGTTATTATTAGCAAGAATCTATTAGAAAATGAAACAAATAAACTCATTTCAGTTTTGGTTAAGCATCGTGAAGCCTTTGGATATACATTGAGTGATATTAAAGGAATAGATCCATCTATTATAACATATAAGATTACCATGCTTGATGATGCTGAACCTCTAGTAGATACACAAAGAAAGCTTAATCTAAGATGAAGGAGGTAGTAAGAAAAGAAGTTATACGCTTACTTGATGTTGGTATAATATATCCTATTTCTGACAGTAAGTGGGTCAGCCCAGCTCATTGCATATCAAGATATTAAAGGAATAGATCCATCTATTGTAACACATAAGATTACCATACTTGATGATGCTGAACCTGTAGTAGATACACAAAGAAGGCTTAATCCTAAGATGAAGAAGGTAGTAAGAAAAGAAGTTATATGCTTACTTGATGTTGGTATAATATATCCTATTTCTGACAGTAAGTGGCTCAGCCCAGCTCATTGCATATCAAGATAAGGTGGTCTTGATGCTGCTATGAATGAGGAAGGTGAGCTAGTTCCTGTGAGACCAATTGTAGGATACAGTATGTGCATTGAATTTAGGAAATTAAACCGTGAAACATA
Source organism: Avena sativa (assembly GCA_916181665.1). NCBI lineage: Eukaryota > Viridiplantae > Streptophyta > Magnoliopsida > Poales > Poaceae > Avena > Avena sativa. The sequence continues at coordinate 127,884,266 of OV702292.1, read as the reverse complement.
AAGGAATCATAAACCTATACCTTTCATGGATAAAATTCTAGAAAGACTTAGTAATAATTCTTATTTTTGTTTTCTTGATGGTTATTCTGGATATTCTCAAATTTCCATACTGCTAGAAGATCAAGATAAAACAACTTTTACTTGTCCTTATGGCACATATGCTTATAGATTAATTCCATTTGGCTTATGTAATGTAGCAACAACTTTTCAGGAATGTGTTCTAAAGATTTTTGATGATTTTTTTGAGAAGACTATGGAAGTCCTAACAAATGATTTTGTTGTTTGTGGAACAACTTTTGATAATTGTCTCTACAATCTGCCAGAGTTTTGCAAAGATGTAGGCGATCAAACTTGGTTTTGAATTGGGAGCAATGTCGTTTCATGGAAAGAGAGGGTAAAGTTTTTGGGCACAAGGTTTCGGAGATGGGAATAGAAATAAATAAAACTAATATAAATGCTATAGAAAATCTCCCAATACCTTAGGATATTAAAAGCTTAAACATGTTTCTGGGACATGCAGGATTTTATAAGAGTTTATAAAAGATTTTGCTAAACTAGATATACCCCTTACCAATTTTATTGATAAAGAAACTTCATTCTATTTAGACCATGACTGCATTGCAGCTTTCAGAACCTTAAAGATAAACTAGTTTTAGCACCTATCATGCAACCTCCAAAGTGGGATGAACCTTTCGAAATTATGTGTGATGCTAGTGATTATGCTTTAGGGGTTGTGTTGGGACAACGAGATGGAAAGAATTTAAATGTTATTTATTACGCTAGTAGACCTCTTAATAAGATTCAGAAACATTATGCTATTATAGAAAAAGAGTTTCTAGCTATAATTTTTGCTTGTGACAAATTTAGATCTTACATAATTAATTCTAAGGTAATAATTCATACGGATCACCAAGCTTTGTGTCACCTACTTGTGAAAAAAGATGCTAAGCCCAGGTTGATTACGTGGGTTTTATTACTACAAGAATATGATTTGCAAATAGTAGATAGGAGGGGTAAGGATAATCCGGTAGCAGATCATCTCTCTAGGATGGAGGGAATAATTAATGACCCCGTACCTATTAATGAATCGTTTCTGGGAGAATATTTAGCAAAGGTGGATATTGCTGATCCATTGTATGCAGATTATGCTAACTATCTAACAACAAAAAAATTACCTCCCGGTATGACGAGAAATCAAAGAATGAAATTCTTTAATGATCTTAAGTATTATTTTTGGGATGATCCGTATTTATATCGTCGTGGACTTGACAGAATGATAAGGAAGTGTGTTCCTAATCATGAAATGAATGCTATATTAAAGGCTTGTCATGACAGTCCATATGGAGGGCATCATGCAGGTAAAAGAACTGCTGTAAAGGTACTTCAATCCGAATTCTATTGGCCCACCTTGCTCAAGGATGCACACATGTATGTGGAATACTGTGATGCTTGCGAAAGAAGAGGTAATATAGGTAGGAGACAAGAAATGACGATGAATTATAGTCTAATAATTGAACCCTGTGATATATGGGGAATGGATTACATGGGGCCATTTACAGAGTCAAATAGTGATACTCATATTCTTGTTGTTGTTGACTATGTTACTAAGTGGGTTGAAGCTATCCCAACAAATCACGCAGATGCAGCTACCTCAGTGAAGATGATCAAGGATGTCAATTCCCCAGGTTTGGAGTTCCTAGATTTTTAATTACTGACGGTGGTTCTCATTTTATGAAAGGGACTTTCAGGAAAATCCTCATCAAGTATGGAGTAACTCACCGCGTTGTTTCACCATATCATCCCCAAACAAGTGGACAAGTGGAACTCTCAAATAGAGAACTAAAGACCATACTCAAGAAGACGGTGGAGAAATCAAGGAAGGATTGGTCATACAAGTTAAACGACACTTTATGGGCATACCGTACTGCGTTTAAAAATCCAATGGGTATGACACCTTATAAGATGGTGTATGGTAAGGCATGTCATTTACCTTTAGAACTAGAACACCAAGATTTTTGTGCAATTAAGAATCTAAATTATGATCTCAAAGCAGCAGGGGAAAAGCATTTATTAGATATGCATGCTTTAGATGAGTTTAGAAGTGAAGCCTATGAGAATACTAGGTTGTTTAAGGAAAAAGTCAAACGATGGCATGGTAGAAAAATAGAGAATGATTTTTTTAAAGGAGGCAAAGTGTTGCTCTATGATTCTCGTCTTAAGTTGTTTCCGAGAAAAGTCAGGTCGAAGTGGGAAGGTCCATATGGAGTTGAAGAAGCCTATTCGTCAGGCGCAGTGAAGCTCGAAGGAAAAACACCGTCTCTTGCATGGGTGGTAAATGGACAATGCTTGAAGCATTATCGGATGAAAGAAGATATAAGTGCAATCACTATATAATTGAGCACCCCCGAAGAAGTGATAAAGAGAAAATATACGAAGAATGACAATTACAAGAAGAATGGACTCAAGACAGAATGAGCGATAATACGGTCAAGCTATTGACCATAAAAGAGTGCTTCATGGGAGGTAACCCATGTGAAATAAAGGTTGAGTAAGTTTTTTAAATTCTCAAAATCTAGATTAAGTATTGTTTTAATGAAAATTATTCATGTTCTAGCAAGGAAGAAGGAAAATGGATGATGCCAAAATTGGTCGAAAGTCTAAGCTAACATTTCTCTGTCAAAACTCAATATTTCATTAAGTTTCAGATTAATAAAGAATACTTGGAGAAGCAGAATTTTTTTGGTAGATATAGAAGGTTTAACGACCAACTATACGGTCGGAATAAAAATTCCTGCCGTATAGTTCTGGCCATATAGTTGTTACGACAACAGCGCTTCCGTCCTCGAAAGGTACTGAGAGTTTAACGACCAACTATACGACCGGAATTAAAACGCTTGTATAGTCGCGGTCGTATAGTTATCGACCCTTCTCCAAAAAAAATGTCAAGGAAACAGAGAGTTTAATGACCAACTATACGGCTGGAATTAAAATTTCCGCCCGTATAGTTGTCTACACCTTTGACAAAATAATTTCGGGAATACTGAGAGTTTAATGACCAACTAAATTAAAAATTCTGCCCGTATAGTCGCGGTCGTATGGGTATCGATCCTTCTTCAAAAATTTCATCGAGTAAACAGAGAGTTTAACGACCAACTATACGGCCAGAATTAAAAATTCCGCCCGTATAGTTCCGGTTGTATAGTTAGGTTCCGCCGTAGATCTAATATATAGTCGGTTCACAACTATATGGTGGGAGCTATACGGGGTGCGTCCGTATAGTTGCTCGTTACGCAAGACAACTAGATTTTTTGAGCCCTCCTTTTAAAGTTGATCGCATCTAACCTTTTTCATTAAGTTTTCGGAGAGCTACAACCTCCAGCCTCGAACCTCGCCATCCCTATACAAGCCCTCTAATAACATCCGCACAGCTAAGCCATGCAGCCCTTCCATGTCCACCATATCTGGAAGAAGAAAGATGAGAAGCCCATGAAGAGGATCGAGGAAGCAAAACCTAAAGGATCATCGTCATCATCCGTCCGGGAGATCAAGTCTCTCCCAAATTTGGAGGACCTATTCCCACAAAGGATGGAGATGATGAGACAAGCTGAGCGGGGAAGGGACAAGGATGAGTACCTCCCTAATCCTTTTCGTTACAACATAGGATCCTATTATAAACCTCCTCTTGGTCCATCACCTCTTAAACCTAACAAGGTGCCGCGAGATGAGATTCATGACAAGATTTGTGTGTTAGAAAAGGCTTCTAAGGCATGCGTTGAAACAATTGGAGAAGGGATTGACTCCTACCGGATGATGAGCAAAGACCTTGAGAAGAAGGTCGATGCAATCGATGGTAGAGTTGGTTTCTTGATTAAAATTGTTTTTGAGTTAACAGATGCGAAGAAATTCCTCAGGAGGAAAATGTTGAAGCTCCAATACGACATGGCCAAGCTCAGCATTCACTTTGAAAGCATAGTTAAAGCTGGCAATGTAAAGGAAAAAGGTGAAGGTCTATCTAACCAAGAGGAGGAATAGGTACTCACAAGGAGTTAGTTGATCCCGCCTGGCTTGATTCCAAGCTTGGGGAGATCTTTAAAGACCTTGTAATCTTTCTTATAAGTTTTATATTATAGTTTTGCATTAGTTCAAACTAAAAATAAAGTTTGCATCATTAGAATTCCCTTTAGGAATAGTCGATCCCTTTTAAGAAATTCCGAGTTTATTATTATATATGGAGCAATATTAAGTTTGTATCTGCTTTATTGATATATGAATGGCTTGAGTATGATTTTACTTGCACTTGATGATAGCAATAGGAGTCTTCCACACCATTGGTATTAATGGAACACATAAAGATAATTTGGTCAATATGCTATAAGTTTATGGTTTGATTCACAAAGAAAAATTATCTACAAGTTGAAAAAAAACCTTGAATAAAGGAAAATGAAATACCATCTAAATAGAGCGAGAACAAGTCGTGGTAGAATATCAAGTCATAAGAATGCTTCATATACAGTTGGAATTTGATAATTGAGATTGTTGAACTTTGAATTCCTACATGAAGTGGAATATATGGCTAGCTCTTTTGCACAACACTTGAAACAAAAGTGCGTGCATATATGCAAAAGAAAAGAAAAAGTAAAGAATAAAAAGAGTGAATGTGCAAAGATCAAAATAGGCATATACCACTGTATTGTAGTATGACAAAGAGACAGTTTTGAGATTTCGAATCCCAAGTGAATATGTTGATCCTAAAACACTTGGGACAACATTATGTTTAGATTCATCTTTTATGAACTATTGATAACTAAGGTGTGGAAGCCTTCCAATACTATTCAGATGGTTCGAGTAAGGTACCATTCAAGAACTTATTCCCCTGTATCGTACATGACAAACACATGCTGCAATTGCCTCATTTATTTTATTTGACTCAGCTTCATGAATATGAGGATCACATCCATTAAGCTAAAATCTTGCTCGGGACGAGCAAGAGTCTATGCTTGGGGAAGTTGATGAGGGCATATTTGCATCATGTTTTACATTTTTATTTTGCATCGTAGATGTAGGATTTTGGTATTTTACGGCGCTTGCGTGCACATTTTATGTCTGTTTTCACCAGGATCAGAACAGATGATGGATCCAATGGATACAATTATTGAAGCAGTTGTACTGAGGAGAAAAGGAGTCAAAAACAACGTAAATTGCTTATTTGGGAAATATTAATAATACCAGAAGAAAACCAGAAGTGGACAATGGAGGCAGAGAGCGTAACGACCAACTATACGGCGGGAGAATTTTCTTCGCCTGTATAGCTCCGACCTTATAGCTGGCGCCGCCTCCACCTCGTCAAATAGTTTCACCCCGTGTAATTGTTTCAGGGAGACAACATATAGAACACCCAAAAATCATGAAAACCTCACCTCCAGAAGGCATCTGGAGGGGGAACTTGTCCACCAGGGATTCATCTTCACCCTATGCAGATCCAGGAGGCTAAGGCATCGATCTTCATCAACCACCGCTGCATCACCACCATCCTCATCCATCCCACCTGCATCTTGTCTAGATCTTGTTGTAATTCCTATACTCATTGTGGATTTATACAAGTACTATTCAGCTATGATTGTTCCCATTACTATTGCCATGATGTTGATTGCCTCCATGTCTGAGTAGATCTTTAGATCTTGGGGAGATGGAGAAACCCTAGCATATGACTGAGATGAGATAGACATTATTATGTTATACATCATTATGTGTATGTGTTAATTGTCTTCATCTAGATATTAAGGAGAAGTGCACCTTCTTAATATTTGCCTCTTATGGGGACTCGATGGAGGGGATTACTTATTAGTAGACGGAGGGATAATAGCGCTTACTGTGACTATAAATCTGTTGTTATTCCTTACATACTAATTTGGGGAACCAAGGAGAGCTCTGATACATTGTAAATGTATCTATAATTTTTGATGTTCCATGCTTGGTTTTATCTACTTTCTTATGTTTTGTCCACACTTTGGAGTACTTTTCATATGATTTCTGGACTAACCTATTAACAAGATGCCACAGTGCCAGTTGCCTGTTTTCTGCTGTTTTTGGTTCCAGGAAAGTCAGAAAATGAATATTCTCAGAATTGGACAGGACAAAAGCCAAAGTTCCTATTTTACCGGAAGACTCACGGAGCCAGAATACAAGACGGAGGAGAGCCAGGGCCTGACCACACCCCCCAGGCGCGGGCTAGCCCTAGCCGCGCCACTAGGTGGTGTGGGCCCCCTGGCCGGCCACCGACCTTGCCTCTCTCGCCTATAAGAGCCTCCCGATGCATAAACCCTAAATAATCAAGCCTCCAGTCACGAAAAGTTCCGCAACACCGCCGCCACCGAAGGGGAGATTCGGGGGACAGAAAGTCTCTGTTCCGGCACCCTGCCAGGACGGGGAAGTGCCCCCGGAGCCATCTCCATCGATCTTCACCACCATCTCCGTCACCATTTCTGATTCCCATGATGAGGAGGGAGTAGTTCTCTCTCGAGGCTAAGGGTTCTACCGGTAGCTATGTGTTCATCTCTCTCTATGCATGATCTTATTGAGATTATGAGATTGTAATCTATAGATCTACCTTGCTACTCAAGTGCTTAATAGATCTTTGCTCTCCCCATGTGTGTGAAGTTGACAGTGTGCACACCATGGTGGCACTTAGGCTAGAGATTACAAATACTTGTTATGAGTTATATTTGGAGTTGGATGTCTTTATGAAATTGTGGTGTTTGTTGGACTCATCTAGTACTCAAGGTGACAGTGTGGGGTTATCTAGATGGGAAAGGCTTACTTTGAGGTGTGCTGCTATAGCCCTACCATGGATTAGAGTGTCCAACCGGAGAGTAGTTAAGAGTAGTATCATAAAGAGAAGATATTTATATGAGAGTGTTCACTAGTGAAAGTATGATCCCTAGGCCTTGTTTCTAAGCATTGAAACACCGTTTGCAATTATATCTGTTACATGTTTGCTTGCTTCCATCTTTATTTGAGTTTGCCTTTGGTCTTTTCCACGCCATCAAGCTATTTTCTAGCACCGTTACCACTTATAATTATTTATACCACTTGTATTTCACTATCTCTTCGCCGAACTAGTGCACCTATACACCTAACAAGTGTATTGGGTGTGTTGGGGACACAAGAGACTTCTTGTATCTTGATTGCAGGGTTGCTTGAGAGGGGATACCTTTGACCACTTCCTCCCTGAGTTCGATAAACCTTGGGTGATCCACTTAAGGGAAAACTTGCTGCTGTTCTACAAACCTCTGCACTTGGAGGCCCAACAACTGTCTACAAGAATAGAAGTGCGTAGACATCAAGCTATTTTCCGGCGCCGTTGCCGGGGAGGTAAGGTAAAAGGTCTTCACCCCGGAGGATTAAAGAAGAAGAACCTCCCATGGCAAACGCCTATTTTCTGGCGCCGTTGCCGGGGAGGTAAGGTAAAAGGTACTCACATCCTCCGGTGTGAGTGCTCGAAGTTATTTCCTTTAGATTCTACAATTTTGTCTTTTCGTTTCTTGTTTTCACTAGTTTGGCTTAATGGAAAACAACAACAAAATTAGAGAGCTTTATAACATTTATCTTGAGTTAGGACATGAAGTGTTTGAAGAGAAAATTAAAAAACCTATGGAACTTTATTTGCATACTAATAGCAATGTTGTTAGTATGAATTCTTTGGACACCATTATTGCTAATGCTATGGAAAAGTCTAAGCTTGGGGAAGCTAGTTTTTATGAAAATGATCTTTTTAGTTCCCCAGCTTTGGAAGATAGCTATTCTATTGCTTATGATGATACCAAACCTCCAATATATGATGATTACAATGATGAATATGATATTCTCAGTCCACCTACTATTGAGGAGAAAATTAATTATGATTACAATATGCCTCCTATATTTGATGATTATGGTGATGAGAATAATAATGATAGCTATTTTGTTGAATTTGCTCCCACTAGGATTAATAAGAATGACTATTCTTATAGGGAGAGTAATAATTGTTTTATGCATGTGGCTCATGATAAGAATGTTTTATGTGATAGTTATATTATTAATTTTATTCATGATGCTACTGAAATCTATTATGAGAGAGGGAAACATGGTTTTATGTATATCAGTAATATTAAGTTTCCCTCTTTATGTTGAAAGTCTTGAAGTTGCACTTGTTTTGCTTTACTATGCTTGTTGCTTTGTGCTTTCATGACTTGTTTCTTTACAAGATTCCTATGCATAGGAAGTGGGTTAGACTTAAATGTGCTTTGAATTTGCTTCTTGATGCTCTCTTTTACTTCAATTCATATTTCTTATGTGAGCATCTTCTCAAACTATCATGCCTAACTTAAAGGCGTTAAAGAAAAGTACTTATTGGGAGATAATCCAAAAATTTTAGATGAGTCTTGGAAGTTACTACTTCTGTAATAACCGCTCCTTATCCTTTTTATTTGCTTTTTGTGCCAAGAGTAACCTCTAATGAGAGAGAAGTAATGATTGGGAAAGTTGTTGTCCCGAAACAGATTTCTGTACTTCACCGTAAATATTCGTGTAAAATCTCTGAACGTCTTTTCGAGGCGTGAATTTTTGTGCTTCTGTACCAGGTTGTTATCTAACTTTCGTTAGTTCAACACTTTTCGATTTGAACAACAGAAGGTCTTCGAAAAAATTCGTCTTTACCTGCTGGTCTGTTTTGACAGATTTCTGCCATTATTTGCATTTGCTTCTTGTTGGTTCCTTTTTGAGTTCTTTTGGGGAATTGAGCTTTTTGAGGGAAGTGCTACAGTATCTAGTGTTTTAATGGACGTTTTATTGGTTTTAGAATTGAACCTAAAGACTTATTATCTTAAGTGCACTAATGTTGCTAATAAAGATTGTGTGAAGTTTTGTATGAGGGAAAATTTCAGGTGTATGGAAGGAATGAGTAATGAGATGAAGGATGGACTAAAGCTCAAGCTTGGGGATGCCACGCGTGCCACCCCAAGAAATATCCAAGAAGTACAAGCGTCAAAGCTTGGGGATGCCCAAGGCATCCCCTTCTTCATCAATAAAAATCCCAGGTTTCTTCCAAACACTTCATTTTTATTGTTTCATGCACAGTTGTGTTGTTCTTGGAGCATCTTCTTATTTGTTTTTGTTTTGGTTTTTCGTTTGCTTTGTTTGCTTAGTTTGCTGAATAAATTGGTTGGACCCCCTCTTTCATGCATTGGTTTTCAAATAGTTTGGTTTGGTTTGGAAAAGAGTAGGAAAGTTCATGCTTAAGTGGTAAAGAGAGCTTGTTTTTGACTATGGCCTATGCTTTGTCATGCCATGCTCGATATTGTTTTGGCTTTATGCTTAGTATTCTTTGCTGTAGCATGACTTGTTATAAACAATTGAGATTGCTTAATGTGCCTTTGAAGAATCATGCGTTGTTTTAGCATATTAAAGCATAGTATTATGGTATTCTCCTTTGATGCTTTATTTGGGTTGACTTGGAGCATGCTCACACCATGTTATGACTATCCAAAGTCACCATAGCCTTGATGATCCTTTAGTTTTCAACTTGTAGTATTACTTTATTCTTTGATCAATGATTGTTTGTCGCTCTGCATGATTATGGCCATTATTGCTCTCTTAGTTTGTCGCTCCCAGTCTTTTGCTAGCCTCCGCAACCAAGTATGAGTTCCACTCATGCATCCAACTCCCTAAACCAAGTTATTCCAAAGAGTCCACCATACATACCTACTAGCATATGCTATTCCAAGTATATTCATGTTTTTGTTTACCTTCCAAATTAAACTTGTTATGAGAAAACTAGTGATTAAAGCTCTCACGAACTTGATGGCACACTTTACTTTTCTTGCCCTTAATAAACTTGAACCATTGTGTCATCTATGTTGTATATGCTTGCACTTACTTGTTGGGAATTAGCAGAACCATGCTGTCATGGGGAACGCTTTAAACATTGCACGGGTACTTGTACCTAGTTGATATCATGCTCTTTTGTATATGGATGTCGTCGGTGTGAAATGAAAGGGGAGCTTGTAAGTCCATGGAGTTATGTATCTATGTTAGAGAAACGCTTGGGCCGCTGGTCTAATCCATGCTGACATGGTGGAAACCTGCTGTGTAACCATAATGAGCTGTCTATGAAGCATTCTTCTTATAAAAAAGAGTCCTATATTGAGAAAAAAGAGAAAAAGGAAAAAAAGAGATTATGAGAAGAGGAAAGAGAGAAAAAAGCACCATATTCCCATGGTAAATAAGAAGATTGCTGAGATGCTCGTTGTCTGCTTGCCTTGTCATTTTGATATGGGGATTCTTCTGTGTCATCAGGCAAGGGGTACCCCGTTGGCGGTTCTCTATGATACACATGTACTTACAATGACAAGAACTTACCGGTGACAAACTTGAGTAGCATGAGGAGCGTCCCTCGTATACAAGGGACATGAGATTTCTAACTTATATTTCGTCAAGCATATACACCATAGTTTGTTCACTTTAAACTTAATCACTTCAAGATGCTTATGATAGGGGCAATGAGAGCTGAAAGCTATTAAGTACCATAATTTTTGGAAGCACTTTATGAAACTTGAATCTCTGCTTCCTTCTATGAAGGCCTTTCTTCCATCATTATATTGAGTCTCCACCTTCTACCTTTATGCACCTACTTTGAGAGCATAGTGGACATTCTTAGTTCTATGTGCATTGTCCCAAGACTAGTTGATTGATGCATACCTTGATATTGCTTGTTTTAAACTATTTGTATCTAGTCACTCTTATGAACTTTGAAGGTGTCCTATGCATTTATATTTGCTACTCTATGAGGGACAAGCTGAATACTATTATGCTATGTTTCCTTTATGTGAAACAAATAAACATCTTGCAAAGCATTGTTATTCATGAATCTTTTGTTTGTGCCTTTTAATGTTACAACATAGTTTCTTTGTCTTATTGCTAGAACTTTGTCTTTCATGTTATGATTGAAGTACTATGATCCCAGCTTTCAATGTTTTACAAAATACTTTGATCAAGTTTATGATGGTGCATGTCACCTCAAAAATAATTCTTTCTTTTTATCACTTACCTACTCGAGGACGAGCATGAGTTAAGCTTGGGGATGTTGATACATTGTAAATGTATCTATAATTTTTGATGTTCCATGCTTGGTTTTATCTACTTTCTTATGTTTTGTCCACACTTTGGAGTAATTTTCATATGATTTCTTGGACTAACCTATTAACAAGATGCCATAGTGCCAGTTGCCTGTTTTCTGCTGTTTTTGGTTCCAGGAAAGTCAGAAAATGAATATTCTCAGAATTGGACGGGACAAAAGCCAAAGTTCCTATTTTACCGAAAGACTCATAGAGCCAGAATACGAGACGGAGGAGGGCCAGGGCCTGGCCACACCCCCCAGGCACGGGCTAGCCCTAGCCGCGCCACCAGGTGGTGTGGGCCCCCTGGCTGGCCACCAACCTTGCCTCTCTCGCCTATAAGAGCCTCCCGATGCATAAACCCTAAATAATCAAGCCTCTAGCCACGAAAAGTTTCGCAACGCCGCCGCCACCGAAGGGGAGATTCGGGGGACAAGTCTCTGTTCCGGCACCCTTCCAGGACGGGGAAGTGCCCTCGGAGCCATCTCCATCGATCTTCACCACCATCTCCGTCACCATTTCTGATTCCCATGATGAGGAGGGAGTAGTTCTCTCTCGAGGCTAAGGGTTCTACCGGTAGCTATGTGTTCATCTCTCTCTATGCATGATCTTATTGAGATTATGAGCTTGTAATCTATAGATCTACCTTGCTACTCAAGTGCTTAATAGATCTCTGCTCTCCCCATGTGTGTGAAGTTGACAGTGTGCACACCATGGTGGCACTTAGGCTAGAGATTACAAATACTTGTTATGAGTTATATTTGGAGTTGGATGTCTTTATGAAATTGTGGTGTTTGTTGGACTCATCTAGTACTCAAGGTGACAGTGTGGGGTTATCTAGATGGGAAAGGCTTACTTTGAGGTGTCCTGCTATAGCCCTACCATGGATTAGAGTGTCCAACCAGAGAGTAGTTAAGAGTAATATCATAAAGAGAAGATATTTATATGAGAGTGTTCACTAGTGAAAGTATGATCCCTAGGCCTTGTTTCTAAGCATTGAAATACCGTTTGCAATTAGATCTGTTACATGTTTGCTTGCTTCCATCTTTATTTGAGTTTGCCTTTGGTCTTTTCCACGCCATCAAGCTATTTTCTAGCACCGTTACCACTTATAATTATTTATACCACTTGTATTTCACTATCTCTTCGCCGAACTAGTGCACCTATACACCTAACAAGTGTATTGGGTGTGTTGGGGACACAAGAGACTTCTTGTATCTTGATTGCAGGGTTGCTTGAGAGGGGATACCTTTGACCACTTCCTCCCTGAGTTCGATAAACCTTGGGTGATCCACTTAAGGGAAAACTTGCTGCTGTTCTACAAACCTCTGCACTTGGAGGCCCAACAACTGTTTACAAGAATAGAAGTGCGTAGACATCAAGCTCATCAAGCCATGCCCTTGCCATGGGAGAAATCCCTTAATAGCGCGGTAATACGATGGTTGTCAGTTACTGTCTGCTGTGGTTATGAGGACGATGTGTGCAGCGGTTGCTGGCAAATCGTCCATATATGGAGATCCTCCCACATACATACACACTATGAGAATATTCGTTATAATACTCTCTATTACTTAGTCTAAATTGCTAGTGGTGTATCCGCTACTCCCTGAGAATGCATTTTCCCTATTGTAGTTCCAAAGTTCTATTACACACGCGATTCTTACTACCTGCATTAAATTTTGCTTTACCTTAAATTACCTTGTTCAACCAAAAACCCAAAAATAACTCTACTTATCTTGCACCTGAAAAGTTATTTCTTAAGTACTCCGTTTAGTTATAGTTAAAAGCATTTTAGTCTTTTGCCTACTGCTCCCTATGGGATCGATATCTTTATTTTGAAACTAGCTACAAACGATTTGTGCACTTGCAGTCATCAGTAGCTATCACCTAGTAGTTGGTTGTTGGGATGAGTTATCCAGAGGGATCTAATTGGGCTGCCAATGATGTCTAAATGTTCTGTGATGAGGCAAAGCAAATCATCACTATGCCAATTTGAGGACAATCCTTACTTCCCCAAAAACCTTTTCTAAATGAACTGATAAGACAAATTATATGATTAGTTTCTTGGTATAGGTACATACCAATATGTAGCTATTGAACTGCATCTTGGCTTGCTGTTAGCTTGGGGATCTATTGATGTGGATCTGATTCTCCTAGAAGTATTATGTTTCCCTTGATCTTGGTCTTCTTCTCGTGGACATGCTGATCAGGATTAGTAGCTGGTTGAGACACTGGTATTTTATTCTTGAGGTTGTTGGCCTGATCTTGCTCCTCCTTGCTGCTTGCTTGGCTTGTTGCTGCACTAGATCAGTTCTTGATGGTACCTCCTCCTCCTGGTACTATTAGCTGGCTCTTACTTGATCTGCTCTTGGATGGCTTATCTAAGCAACCAGAGCTGATGATGTGGTGGATTGATCTGTGTGGTTATTATCCAGTGGTTGGCTCTGAGGATAAATGAGTGTGTGTTCTTGAGAATAACATGCGGTGTGAGTAGAGGAAGTATTGTGGGAATGAGATGGAAGATATGGACTTGTTTTGCTAACTACGGCTGATGGCTTCCTTATCTGTTACTTCTTATTCATGGCTTGTGTTGTTGATAGAACATAGGTTACATGTGTAATGTAAGCTGCTGTCAAGTGGGACCTATGCTGGTTCAAGTTTCATTGTACTCAGATATTTATTCTGAAGATCAGCTCAGCTGGTTTTCTCTTATCTATAATATGGAAATTTTCCTTTTGCTACTTTTGGTGAAACTTGCCATCTAAGCTTGTGATGTTGGACTGAGGCAAGAATATAGTGATAAGAATAGATATAATACTTTGGCCTTTTCTTATTACAACTCAATGATGAGGCAAAGTAATGCATTACATTGCTAAAACCTGAGAGTATCCTAATCAAAACCTCCCCTCTCTTGTATTTGCTCTATTTTCTTCTTGTTATGATTGGCAGGAATCAAAGTGAAGAATGAAGACACAAGATAAAGGAACAACTTAGAAAGTATTTAGGATTTCTTTTATTCTTATGTAAATGTTCTCTTTAATTCTTGGACTTGTAAAGACAATGTATTACTGTACCTTTCTTAATAAAGTTAAACTTTCTCCCTTGTGTAATTTGAGGCTTGTAGTTTCTTGAATTCATATTTATTAATGTAATCTTTCATTTTTATTGAATTGTTTCAATTTAATCAATTATAATAGTGATTGTATCATCATATTATATTATAGAATAATTCTATTCTTTTCCTTTGTACTTTAATACTTGTGATTATTTATATCTTATTCATAAATAATATCTCAAATATTTATTTAAAATTGTAATAACATTTCTAGCTATAATTCCATTTCAAGTTCTTTTAGAATTCAAATATATCTTTTGAATATTCAAATTTGAATTGCTTTCCCCTCAAACACAGAAATGTAGTAGAGGTCATGTTTAAAGCTATCGCACCTATCCTGATGTTTCTATCAGAAAAAGAGAGATCTCAATCCCTCCATAGCTCCTTTAGTTTTGCACGAAAATTCCCTGGATTTTCTTATGCATAAATGCAATGCACACATGTGTCCTCTCTATTTCTCGTGCTAATCCTGGGATGTTACACTGGGTCACAGAATGCAACGACATGGGAACGAGTAAAAAAGTTCATCGGTAACGAGATTGAATGAAGGTATGGAGATACCGAAGATCAAATCTCAGGTGAACTAGGTATCAAGTGGCAAAGGGAATGGGAAACAATATTAACGGTTCAAGCGATAAGATTCGTGAAATGCACGAGGTCATCATGGGCATCTAGGTCCAGCTGATGATCATTGATATGAGAGAGGTCTTAATCATGTCCAGAGTGTTTCTGAACCTAAGGATGTCACACTTAAGGGTGGGGACACATATGGATAGATACGGCACCGCCAGAGAATAGAGAGAGAAACTAGAGTAGTTCCGGGTAATACCTGATGTTGATCGGGGGAGGGTCCAGAAGGAGTTCCGGAATGAAGGAATATAATAATATGTGTATTTTATATTAATTGGTTGAATTAATATGAAAATATTTATTTTATTTATTATAGGCAACCCATTGTTAATGGGCCTCACCCGGAGGGGAGGCCCAACAGGGCAAGGCGCCTAAGGGAGGAGGGCTAGCCGGCCCAGCCCTAGTGGGCTGCCCATGTGGGGGCCACCTAGGGCCGGAGGCTCCCCCTTGGTGGCTGGCGACTGTGGGAATAGTCCCACACCGCCTGCCCCTTGGGTGGTGCCCCTCCCCTCCCACTATATATAAGGGGTCACCCCCTCCCCTTGGAATCATCCCATTCTCTCTTCTCTCTCTCTCATTTCCTTTGAGGATTTCTCCGTAATATTGGAGAGGACCTCGAGGGTTTTAAGTTCTCCACTTTCACACTACCGTCGTGTGATCTTCGTTCTGCCATCTTCCTCTTCTGCTTCTTTAGCTGGATCGGAGCCCGGGAGACGCCGCCTACACCGAACGTGTGTAGTACTTCGGAGGCAACACACTTGGGGTGCTTGGAGCTACTCGTATTCATCAACATACGCCTTCCTATGTAAGGCGTTCCTCAGTCTTTAAGGGTATGAATACCGTCTTCCTTTTCTGTTACTTATTTCTACATAGTATAGATCCTGGTATTGGTGTTCGCGTAGTCAGAATTTTTTTGTTTCCTGCTATGAAACCCTACAGTGGTATCAGAGCGAGTCTATGGGTAGGCATGTCTTACGGATAGAACACATAGAAATATGTGGGCATTGATTTTCTAGTTGCTACCCTCATTTATGTTCTTGATCATATCGCGGTACTATTTGATGAAGCAGCCCCCAACCGACATTACGTGGTGATTCACGAGACTAGTCCACAAGTAAGTGGCTTTGGGGGGTGCCTGTCTCTCTATAGTAGTTGATATGGTGTCAACGTTGGAGGGCCCTGAAAAGGGAAGGGAAACGGCAATCATTGAATCCATGTTGTGGCTCTACGTTCGTAGATGGGAAGGGGTTCTACCGCGAAAGCCCTAAAGCCGCGTAAAACTTGCAATAGATAAAGTAGAGGTGTCTATCTTTTTTTTGCAAAGGGGGTGTGCTGTGACATGGAAATGACAATTTTGTGAAACATTTTGTTGGAGCTCTTGACGACGATCAAGATGCTGCAACCATGTCATGGCACCATACTTTTGAAGTATTCCTTTTTGCATCTATTATGCTAGTATGTTAGAATATATGATGGTAGAATAATAGAATAATCCCTCACATAATTCCAGTTATAGTATTCCTCTTGTGTGTGCACCACCAAGAAAGTTCTCCGTTATGAGGCAGGCTGTGACGATCGGGTGCAAGACATATCTGCGTTCGCATATGGTGGGTGTAAGACATGTTGCACTGGAAATACACACAAGTTAGAATTGGCAAGCCTAGCGTGTGTAGACATGGCATCGAAAATACAAGAGACTGAAAGGTCGATCAAGAGTCACATGATATGTGATTGACATTGCGAATGTCTACCTTTGAAACTGCTCTGCCGGCCGTGACGATCAGGGGTGGAGTAGCGGATTGGGATCATGTGATCACTAAACGAATAGAGGGATGTTTGTTTGAGTGTGAGTTCCTTTTTTTTAGTTTAGCAGCATAAATTAAAACTTGAACTCATTATTATGAACATGGTATAAACACTTCACAAATCCATTGTAGATGTCTCGCCCACCTTCAACCTTAGCACCTTCCTAGAGAAGGACAAGCTAAAAACTGATGGAACAAACTTTGCTGCATGGTTCCACAATCTAAGGATCCTCCTGGTCCCTTACAAGTTGACTCATGTCATCGAGGCTGAGCTTCCAGCTAAGCCTGCAGATTCCGCATCTTAGGACGAAAAGAATGTCTAGCAGTCCAAGGCAAATGATTTCTCCCTCATCCAGAGCGGAATGCTCTATGCCATGGAGCCGGAGATTCAGAAGCGTTTTGAGAAGATCAATGCTTTTGAGATCACTGAAGATCTTAAGGCTGTCTTCGGTCCACGGGCTCGAGCAGAAAGGTATGATGCTTCCGATCTCTTCTTCTCCACCAAGATGGAAGAGCACAGTAGTATTACTGAGCACGTAGTCAAAATGTCTGGCTACATTAAGAGCTTGAATGCCCTGGATTGCAAGATCCCGAAGGAGCTCGAGATTGATAGGGTGCTACACTCGTTGCCCCTAGCTACAAGATATTTGTGATGAACTACAACATGCAAGGGATGACTAAGACCCTTGCTGAAATGTTAGCCATGCTCAAAACTACTGAGGTTGAGATCAAGAAAGAGCACACGTTGTTGTTAGTCAATAAGACCACCAACTTTAAGAAGCCAGGACAAAAGGGAAAGGGCAAGAATCCTAAGAATGATGGCAAACCTGTTTCCAACACCTCTAAGGCTATGATACGTCCATTTTGCATCACTATTCTATGTCTTAATTCACTATTATTCATGGATATATTTCGTATTGAGAGGTGATACTTATGTTATTTCATCTGTTTTTGCATGGTTGATGACTTTTGGAGCATGGACCGCTGCAGTCAGGATTCTGATGGAAAAGGTGATGTTTGGAGGCAAAATTCGCGAAGATCAGAAAATCCGGGAAAATATACGGAAAATTCTAGTTTTCCAGAAGACTCAATATGCCAGAAGATGGAGTGGAGGTGGGCCACAGGGGGCCCACACCACCCCATGGCGTGGGAAAGCCCAGGCCGCGCCAGGGAGTGGTGTGGCCATCCTGGCCCACTCCAGCCTCTCCCCTCTGGCGTATATCTTCCTCCCGAAACCCTAAGACTCGGGGAGCGACCGCAGAAAGATTCCGCCGCCTCTGCAGGGCGGAAAACACCGAGAGAGAAAGATCTCTCCGGCAGACAGATTTTTGTCGGGGGAATTCCTTCCTGGAGAGGGGAGATCGCCGCCATCAACACCACCATCAAGCTGGACTTCATCGGGATCATCATCATCATCATCATCACCACCACCATCATCACCATCACCACCCTCATCACCATCTCCATATTGCTGTAACAATTGTGTTGAATCTTGCTATAGTTCATAGGGGAAACTTTCCCGGTGTTGATTACTCTTTGTAGTTGATGCTATTGAGTGAACCATTGAATTATTGTTTATGTTCAGATTGTTATACATCATTATTCCATCTCTGATCATGATCCATATGATGTCTTGTGAGTAGTTCCCTTTGTTCTTGAGGACATGGGAGAAGTCTTGTTGTTAGTAGTGGAGTTGTGTTGAGAAAGATTCAATAGATTGTTATTTAAGTTGTGGTGTACTTCTTCTAGTGGTGTCATGTGAACATCGACTACATGACACTTCACCTATATGGGCTTAGGGGAATGCATTGTGTATTTGGCTACTAATCGTAGGGGTTACCGGAATGACAGAAACCTGAACCCCCGTTAGGAAACCATTGCACAAGGGACGTAAGGGTCTTAGAGTTTAAAGATGTGGTTAGGTTTTACCTTAATTACTTTCTTGTACTTACGGATGTTTGCAAGGGAGTTTAATCACAAGTATGTATTAAGTCTTGGATGGGACGGTACATTAGCACAGGTTCACCCACACAACACTTAGCAAGCTAAAGAAGATTAATCGACTATATGAAGCGAAAGCACTTGACAGTCTTCCCATGTGTCCTCGAGAACGTTTGGTCATCTGTAGAAATACAATCGGCTTGTCCTTTGCTACATAAAGGATTGGGCCACTTGCTGCATTTATTCCTACTGTCTTTTATTTACTCGTACTTTGTTTACTTGCTTTATCAAAAACCCCTAAAAATCCGTTTGCTAAGTATTTGCAGAGAATTCTTGATCCATACCACTAGCCAGCACCTTCTGCTCCTCGTTGGGTTCGACACACTTACTTATCAAAAATACTGCGATACACCCCCTATACTTGTGGGTCATCAAGACTATTTTCTGGCGCCGTTGCCGGAGAGTGAAGCGCTATTGGAGAGTGGAACTGGTAAAGGAAACTTCTACTATGAGTATTGTTTACTTCTACTAGTTGCTTTATTTTCGTTATGGATAATTCACTGAGTTTCTTATTTGGTAATGCTACTACCACTGCTAAGTTAGTAGATAAGCCACCACCTGCTGAGAAAGATGTTTTCAAAATACCTACAAGAATTATTGATCGTGTTATGGATAACTACTATGTTGGGGATGGAACTGTCCATCCCGGTGATCATTTACTCTTTATACACGAATTATGCGGGTTGTTCAAGTGTGCAGGTATTACTACAGATCAAGTTAAGAAGAAGTTATTCTCATTATCACTTAAAGGAAGAGCTGAGGAATGATATAAGCTGCTGAAGAATGGTCAAGCTCTGGAATGGGAGGAAATAGTGCCTCTCTTTTATTCAAAGTTTTATCCTCCTAGTGTGATTCATAAAGATCGGAATCAAATATACAACTTTTGGCCTCTTGATGGAGAGAGTACAGCTCAAGCTTGGGGGAGATTGAAGTTACTAATGCTCAAATGTCCCATTCATGAGCTCCCCAACAATATTATTATCAATAACTTTTATGCAAGGCTCCCTCTACATGACAATGATTTATTAGATGCTTCTTGTGCTGGATCATTCACTCGTATGGAAGAAGAAGTTAAATGGGACCTTCTAGATCGTATTCAAGACAATGCTGAAGCTTGGGAGAATGACAAAGGTAGAAAGTCAGGTATAAATTATGATTATGAATGCATTGAATCTTTTATGGGAACTGACCACTTTCAAAATATTAGTAATGCTTATGGTCTAGACTCTCAAGCTATTGCTTCTTATTTTAAGGCTTTTGCTTCCTATATTGAAGTGCCTAAAAAGAAGTGGAATAAGTATCATGAGCCTTATAAAGATATTGCTAAGAGTGTTCCTTCAAGAAATACTGAAGTTTATACTACTAATCATGTTTTACCTGAACCTTATATTGAGAAAATGCCTTTTCCAGTTAAGGTAAAGGAACATTCTATGATAGCTAGTATTGTTAATGAAAGTACTAGTAAAGCTGTTGAACCTGATAAACAAATGGTTGATGAACCTATAATAGCAAATGTGAAAGACTTTGTTGCTAAATATGAAAAAGAGGGACACACTATCCTTTGTAAGGATACCTCTAATATTGTTTCGCAAAGTAGTGTCATGAGAGCTAGAATTCCTATGTTTTCTGTTAGAATAAGTGATCATTGCTATGATGGTCCTTGTGATAGCTATATTGTTAAGTTTATGCATGATACTGAAAGCTACTATGAGAGAGGGAAAAGTGTTCTTATGCATCTCAATAATATCAAGTTTCCTCGTTTTATGCTGAAAGTTTTTATATTGCGTTTCTTTTGCCTTCTTATGCAAGTTGCCCTTGGTTTCAATAACTTGTTTGTTTACAAAATCCCCTTGCAAAGGAAGTGGGTTAGACTTAAATGTGTGGGTGTTTTTGCTTCTTAATGCTCTCTTTCGCTTCAATTCATATCCCTATGAGAGCTTCTTCAAAATTATCATGCCCATCTTAATGGCTATAAAGAAAGAGCTTTATGGGAGACAACCCAATTTGTTTTTGCTTTCAGTTTGTTTTTGTTTCTTTGAGTCTTGTAAGTTATTACTTCGGTAATAACCGCTCCTTATCCGTTTTGTTTGGTTTTTGTGTCAAGATCAACCTCTAATGAGAGAGAAGTAATATTTGGGAAAGTTGCTGTCCCGAAACAGATTTTTTGTGCTTCACCGTAAAAATTCGTGAGAGATCTCTGTATGTCGGATTGAGCTGTAATTTTTCGTGATTCTGCCCCAGGTTGTTATTTAACTTTCGTTAGTTTTGCACTTTTTGATTTGAGCAACAGAAGATTTTCGAAGAAATTGATCTTTACCTGCTGGTCTGTTTTGACAGATTTTGCCAATCTTGCATTTGCTTCTTTATTCAATTTCCTTTTTGAATTCTTTTTGGGTTTTCGGAAGGAGTTGCTGCAGTAGCTTTTGTTTTGATGGTTTTTCAGTTGAAGTTGGACTCAAAAGGCTTTATCACTTCACTTATACTAATGTTGCTAATAAGAATTGTGTGAAGTTTTGTGTGGAAGAAATTTCCAGGAAGCGGAGACAATGGTGTAATAAGGAAGAGAAAGGTTTTATGACTCAAGTAATAAGTATATGAAGATGAAGATATCAATGATATTCAAGTGATAACTCCAGAAGGATCTACTAGATACCAAATTCAGAGACCTGCAAAGTCCGTATTCAAATAGGTAACAGTTCTGGTAAGAAAAGTTCCGCGAAAATACAATCCAACTATATTTTTGCAGTTTTCAGTCAATAAGGAAAGCTACGAAGCGAAAAAGGGACGGAAACGGAGCCAGGGTGGCCCACACCACCCCATGGTGCGGGTCCACCCCTGGCCGCGCCACCAGGTGGTGAGGCCACTCCGCCTCCGACTCGTTTTCTCCTAGTACCTTCCTTTTGATATGAAACTTCATAATATATAACCCCCCGGATTCCCCGAGGTTCGTATATCGTGTTTTCGTCATGTTTTTGTTTCGATCTGTTTCTGCCAGGAAGAATCCTAGATTTGGAGCCACAATGTCTTCCTCTGGAATATCCAAGGGAGATTCCTTAGAAGATATCATCAACCCATACATGAGAGAATTGAAGATTCATCCCAAGGAGTTGTTGCTCGAAGGTGGGGAGGTCTGGATTAAGGAGGTTCAAGGCCCTAAAGGTGAAGGAAATCTGGAGGACAGGATGGAAGCATTGGAGCAAGAAGTCTTTAGGTACAGGAAGATGGAGGAGCGCGAAGTGGACATCATCCACAAGATTTGTTCCGAACTCATCGCCGAGCACCAAAAGGAGACTGCTAAACTCAAAGATGAAGTCCTTTCACTCTGCCAAACAACCAACGAACTGCAAGCATAGTTCTATGACGTTCAAAATCAAAACTGTGAGTATGAGGCTAGATTTAAACGCATAAGTGCTGCTGCAAGTTTCAGGATGTTGGAAACCACGATGTCCTTTGTTGATGGGAAGCCTTTACCCTGGAAAACGGACAAAGATGAGAGTATACCACCACCACCTAAGGAGTAATTCTTCATCAGGTTTGGCATCCCCTTGGTTTGTTCCAAGCTTGGGGGAGTGTCGCGGTATCAAATCACTATCTTCTATCTTTTTACCTTATTAGTAGAGTCATATCATGAATAGAGGAGTTATTTTGTAGTA
The DNA here is from genome assembly GCA_916181665.1 of Avena sativa. NCBI lineage: Eukaryota > Viridiplantae > Streptophyta > Magnoliopsida > Poales > Poaceae > Avena > Avena sativa. Next base: position 127,861,912 of record OV702292.1, on the reverse strand, counting down.
TGGTTTGCATTATGGAAGTGTCCCCTTTCTCGTTAGATTTGTATCCCTTGGTGTGAGTTTCCGTTATGGAATATTAATGAGAAGTTCTATCATTCACTATTTTGCATAGCTTATATTAGTTTTCAGTTCGTGGTTATATGATTGATCTTGTTGTTAGTATTGGTAGCACTTTGGGATCATTGAGTTAATTTAGTTGGTTTTGGCAAACCTAGCTCAGTCAGTAGCAACACCCTTTTTGAAGAAAAAGATAGAAGTACTCAAGAGAAAAATAATTTCATCATCTTTCTTTCTTGATTTGCTCATAAGTTTAGTATTCTCTAGTTAAGATCTTTTGTGCTTCCAAGGAAGATTGCATGTTTGTCTTTATCACTTGTATGTTTGTTTGTTTCCTTCAACTCTTGTACTTGCTACCCAGCCTTGCTAGCCAAAAACCTGTACTGAGAGGGAATTCTTCTCGTGCATCCACCTCCTTTAAACCAAAACCTTTGCCATTTGTGTCCACCATACCTACCTAGTAGCATTATTGCTATTCCAAGTAAATTCCTGTTTTGTCTACCTCCCAAATTAAACTTGGTATGAGAAAGTTAGTGATTAAAGCTCTCACGAATTTGATGGCACACTTTATTTTCCGCACTTAATAAACTTGAACCATTGTGAACTCTCCATGAAAGTTATATGCTTGCAAATTATAGGCTGGGGATTAGCAGAACCGTGCTATCACGGGGAATGCTTTCAACACTTGTAAATATATACCTAGTTGATAACTTGCTCTTTTGTTTGCGGATGTCGTCGGTGTGAAATAAAAGGGGAGCTTGTAAGTTCATGGAGTTATGTATGTGTGTTAGAGAAATGCCTAGGCCACTGGTCTAATCCATGCTGACATGGTGGAAACCTGCAGCATAACCATAATGATATCTATGAAGCATTCTTCTTATAAAAAAAGAGAGAGATGGCTATTGAGAAAAAGAAAAGAAAAAAAAGAGATACTATGAAAAGAGGAAAGAGAGAAAAGGTACCATTTTCCCATGATAAATAAGAAGATTGCTGAGATACTCATTGTCTACTTGCCTTGTCATTTTGATATGGGGATTCTTCCGTATCATCGGGCAAGGGGTACCCCGTTGGCGGTTCTTAATGATACGCACATACTTACGATGACAAGAACTTACCGGTAACTAAAGTTGAGTAGCATGAGGAGCGGCCCTCGTACTCAAGGGACTTGGGATTTTCAGTTTATAGTCTGTCAAGCATATAACCCAGATTGGACCTCACTTTCACCTTAATAACCTAAAGATGCCTATGATAGGGGAAATCAGATCTAAAAGCTAGTAAGTATCATAATTTTTGGGAGCTCTTTATGAGACTTGTAATCCCTGCTCCCCTCTTTAAAGGGCCTTTCTTTTACTTTGTAGTTGAGTCAGTAAACCTATTCCCTTCTATCTCAGCAAGTATTTTGAGTTGATGTGTTTCATTCATTCATATGATGATTTATTCAATCATGTTTCTTATGTTCCTTGTTTTGCACATTGCTCTTATCTTGAAGTTTACTACTTTGAAAGCTTTCATTGAAAAACCAGCTATTTGTGAACTCCAGCAAATTATCAACTATTCTTCGACCAAGAGCTAAGTTTGCCATTACCAATGATGTTTTACTCTATGTATCTTTATTGTGTTTTCTTTACTCATTGCAAGTTGAGTTGTATAATAGTGAGTTGTCTTCTATTATGATCTATGTATTTGATGAATGTGATGCTTCTTGTCCGTATTCTTTTATCGACTCTTCACTCCATAAACCTGAGGTCATGTTTATTGAGCTCAGTTTCGCTTGGGGACAAGCGAAGTCTAAGCTTGGGGGGAGTTGATACGTCCATTTTGCATCACTATTCTATGTCTTAATTTACTATTATTCATGGATATATTTCGTATTGAGAGGTGATACTTATGTTATTTCATCTGTTTTTGCATGGTTGATGACTTTTGGAGCATGGACCGCTGCAGTCAGGATTCTGATGGAAAGGTGCTTTTTGGAGGCAAAAATCGCGAAGATCATAAAATCCGGGAAAATATATGGAAAATTCTATTTTTCTAGAAGACTCAAGATGCCAGAAGATGGAGTGGAGGTCGGCCACAGGGGGCCCACACCACCCCATGGCGCGGGCAAGCCCAGGCCGCGCCAGGGAGTGGTGTGGCCACCCTGGCCCACTCCAGCCTCTCCCCTTTGGCGTATATCTTCCTCCTGAAACCCTAAGACTCGGGGAGCGACCACAGAAAGATTCCGCCGCCTCTGCGGGGCGGAAAACACCGAGAGAGAAAGATCTCTCCGGCAGACAGATTTTTGTCGGGGGAATTCCTTCCTGGAGAGGGGAGATCGTCGCCATCAACACCACCATCAAGATGGACTTCATCGGGATCATCATCATCACCACCATCATCACCATCAGCACCCTCATCACCATCTCCATATTGCTGTAACAATTGTGTTGAATCTTGCTATAGTTCATAGGGGAAACTTTCCCGGTGTTGATTACTCTTTGTAGTTGATGCTATTGAGTGAACCATTGAATTATTGTTTATGTTCAGATTGTTATATATCATTATTCCATCTCTGATCATGATCCATATGATGTCTTGTGAGTAGTTCGCTTTGTTCTTGAGGACATGGGAGAAGTCTTGTTGTTAGTAGTGGAGTTGTGTTGAGAAAGATTCAATAGATTGTTATTTAAGTTGTGGTGTACTTCTTCTAGTGGTGTCATGTGAACATCGACTACATGACACTTCACCTATATGGGCCTAGGGGAATGCATTGTGTATTTGGCTACTAATCGTAGGGGTTGCCGGAATGACAGAAACCTGAACCCCTGTTAGCAAACCATTGCACAAGGGACGTAAGGGTCTTAGAGTTTAAAGTTGTGGTTAGGTTTTACCTTAATTACTTTCTTGTACTTACAGATGTTTGCAAGGGGGTTTAATCACAAGTATGTATTAAGTCTTGGATGGGACGGTACATTAGCACAGGTTCACCCACACAACACTTAGCAAGCTAAAGAAGATTAATCGACTATATGAAGCGAAAGCACTTGACAGTCTTCCCATGTGTCCTCGAGAACGTTTGGTCATCTATAGAAATACAATCGGCTTGTCCTTTGTTGCATAAAGGATTGGGCCACTTTCTGCATTTATTCCTACTGTCTTTTATTTACTTGTACTTTGTTTACTTGCTTTATCAAAACCCCCTAAAAATCCGTTTGCTAAGTATTTGCAGAGAATTCCTGATACATACCACTAGCCAGCACCTTCTGCTCCTCGTTGGGTTCGACACTCTTACTTATCAAAAATACTGTGATACACCCCCTATACTTGTGGGTCATCGGGCTGCTAGGCCCGGCATCATGTGCTACTACTTCAAAGGGGATGGGCACTAGAAGCACAACTGCCCCAAGTACCTTGATGACAAGAAAGCCAGCAAGATAGCCACCAAAGAAAAAGGTATATTTGAGATACATGTTATAGATGTATTCCTTACTAGCGCCAGGAGTAACACCTGGGTATTTGATACCAGTTCTATTGCTCACATCTATACTTCTCAGCAGGAGCTGCGGAGTAAGAGGCGCCTAGGGAAGGATGAGGTGATGATGCGCATCGGCAATGGCACGAAGGTCGATCTGGTAGCCGTCGGCACTCTACCTCTACATCTGCCGTTAGGATTGATTTTGGTTTTGAATAAATGCTACTATGTACCTATATTAAGTATGCTTATTGTGAGTGGATCTTGCTTGTTGCAAGATCATTATTCGTTTAAATCCAGAACAAATGGTTGTTCTATTTATATGAATAATGTTTTCTATGTCCATGCGCCTATGTGTAATGGTTTATTCTTACTAGATCTTGATTGCAATACTCACATCCATAATATTGATGCTAAATGTTGTAAGCATAATGATGATAATTCTATGTATATGTTGCATTGCCATCTTGGTCACATTGGCGTAAAGCGCAAAGAAGCTTCATTCTGATGGACTCCTTGAATTATTGGATTTAGAATCCCTTGATAGTCTTCAAGGGTAAGTTCACGAAAATCCCCTCTCGTTACTGCATTACTAATAGATAGGTCCTGGAAACTAGGGTTCTGGGCGTAGGGCAAAATTTATTGTTTTCATACGCGAACCCCTATAGTGGTATCAGAGCTAGATCTATGCGTAGTATTGCTAGTACGAGTAGAACACACGAGATGTAGCGTGTGGGCGTTGATCTTTTAGTTGTTACCCTCCCAAGTGTACTTGTGTATACCGCAGCAATGCTTGATGAAGCGGCCCCCAACCGACTTTACGCGTTCATTCGCGAGACTGGTCCATGCTTGACATACAGCTTGTACCGTATAAAGTAGCTTTGGGGTGTCTATATATCTCACATTAGTTGGTATGCCATTTGCAACGGAGGGCCTCAAAAGGGGTGTAGTAGAGAAAACTACTCAATCAGCGTTGTGGTGAAAGTTCATAGGTCAGAACTATTCTTGTGTGAAAGCCCTATCAGCCACGTAAAACATACAAAGATAAAGTAGAGGCATCTAACTTTGTTTTGCGGGGGGCATTGTGATGTGATATGGTTGTGGCAAAGGTAAAGTAGTTTACTTAAGTTAGTAAGTAGTAGTAGATGGTCATGGAGATGATGGACTACCACGCTGGAAGGCGCCGGAACCCTGGCACAGGAATCAGGAGGCGTTGGATGGAGATCACAGCGAGAAGGACCATATCACATAACTCTTACATTCAATGTTTATTGTTTGTATGTCTTATTGCGTGCTAGTACTAGATACTCGACGGTAGCCTAATAAGATGATCCCTAATTAAAACATCAATGAAACTGATCTCCCTTAGTGTGCACCATCAAGAAAGTTCTTCGGTATGAGGCAGGTCGTGACGATCGGGTGTCAGACATATCTACGTTCGCATACAGTGGGTGTAAGCCATGTTGCACAACGAATACACTAAGGTTGAGTTGGAGAGCCTAGCATGTGTAGACATGGCCTCGGAACACGGATGGTCGAAAGATCAAGCACGAGTTGCATGAATGATGTGATCGACGTTAGGCGTCCACCTTTGCAACTATGTCATCGGCCATGATGATCGGGAGCGGTGTAGTGAATAGGGATCGTGTAATCACTAGAACCCTTCTAGGGATAGGTGTTTTTAGTGGAGTTATTAATTTTAACTCATATAATTATAAACTTAGTCTAAATTCCTTTTACAATTATAAATGTAGAAAATGGTTCTCCCCGATGCTACCTTCCCTGTTGACGATTGGTTAGATGGAGAGAAGCTCAGACTAGATGGATCCAACTTTTCTATGTGGGTTATGCGTCTCCATGTTCTCCTTAGCGATAATGACGTGGTCGACTATATACTCGATGAGATGGATTTGGAGCAGCCTAGTGTCTATGAGACCCGAGAGCAGCGGGAAGACCGCTATTACCTTCATGAGATGTCCATACCTTCATATCAGTGACGATGCTCTTCGGAATGGTTGATGAGCTATGGCCAATCGTGGGTAACCTTGACCCTCGTATGGTTATGGAACAACTTAGATCACATTTCTGGAACAAGTGTGCATATGGGAGCATGACATGATGGGAGATTTCCTCTCCATAAAGATGGAGGAGAACTCTTTGCTTGACGACCACTTGGAGCGCATGTATGATGCATACATGAGGCTTGCATACTACCTGGATAACTGGTTAACGAGCTCTTTTGCAAATGGCGTTGTGCTGCAGTCATTGCCACCAAGCTACCAAGCACATGCCAGGACTTGCATTATGAGAGGCGATGCGGAAACACAGGATTTCCACAGGTTCATTTCACATCTTAGGAATGTGAAGGTTGAACCCATTGCTGGAGAGGTCATCGATGACAATGGTATATATTTGATATACAGTTTTATAAATGCTATAATCTTGCAAACACATATTGCAGTTTTAAAGTATTTGATACTTATTCTGTTTTGGTGAAAACGGGTCCTTCTGCATGAGAGTTGCTTGCTGGAGAGGAGGTGACATTGTGTGGTTATGGCAAGCATGATGATGATGGCTAACGACACTCTCCCTCGACATTTATCATTTAGTTTATGTTTTTGGATGATTATTGTAATCGATAGATTGTGAACTTCTTTAGTGTGTCTCACATTTCGTGAGACGGTTATTCATATGAGTTTGTAACAAACAGTTGTTCTACTTTTATGCATGATTTCTATTTGCGTTCATATCTTGTTCGATTATGTGTGAATTATCCTAGTTATTGAAACTAATTGATAATGCATGAACATTTGTAAAATATTAATAAATTGCCTTGAAAAATACCCAACTTAGTGATATATTCATTTTGAATAAAATCATTGTTTAAATTCAAAGTTATATTGATAATATGTGAAAGACACTTGTATTATTTTCACAAATAAATCATTCCCAAGTTTGGCAAGATAACTTAAACACCATGTATTGCATGAATACAAAGTGTTTGGTGAATTGTTGAAAGTGAATGCATATTCTATGTATTGTATTTCAACAAAATGGTGATTATCATTTTATGATTGTTTGAATTTCCTAAAGAGGTTTACCAAAGGAAACATGAGTATGAAACTATTTGATATGATCAAAGTATTTCATCATCCAATGGTATTAAAGATAAAAGAGAATTTAATTAGTAGGATTTGATCAATAGTAATGAAATTCGACATTATAAGATTAGCATATAGAAATTGGGAAATGCAATGTGTTTGAAACGTCAAAATGCAAAGCATCACAATGTGATATTAGATATCAAGTGGGTGAATAGATAGCGCCAAATAAATCATTGTAGTGTAGATGTAAAGACCATTGGTTAGAAATAGTTAGCACTCAATTAGAATATATAATGAACCATCTGAATTCATGAGATCGGCGCCATATCTTGTATGGATCATCATGACAGTTTTGGAGTTATTCGATATCACCAAAACAATAACGAGTAAGTCCTTATAGAGTATACGCTAGAAACCCTGAATACGAAATATATGGCTAGATCCAAAATAAAGGCAAAACTAGTATTGCATGAATTTTGGTGCATTTTCAAGAAATTTTATGTTCTCGACTATGAAGCTTATGTAAGATAGTGAAAACACGATGAGGATTCAAAACCCTGCATCAGAGTGTTGGTAAGCGCAATGGAAAGCGTTCCTGAATGATTCTCTTCACAAAAGAAAAGAATCAATGATAATGATCATTGTGTTCCCCACTGGTGTTTTCACTACATGAAATAGGATTCAAAATGTAACTCATATCTTATATGGAGACATTTGTGAATTATTTGTCATATTATCAGAATATGACATACCTACGAACTACAAAGGAAACAATGGTAAACTAAAGTTATGAGAAATCCTAGATATAAAATGCACTTAAGATTAGAAAGCAATTTATTGCTGAATCTTACAAGTAATGGGTTACTTGAATTTTCCAAATGACTGCAAAGTCATGAAGGAAAAGGTGAATGGCATAGGCACGATTTGTCATGAATAATGTATTGGACAAATTCAAATGAATTTGATTCAGAAGTGTTGAAAGTCTAGTAGATTTAAAACTAGTAAGGTACTAGTGTCTCGTAATAAAACTCAAAGTTTGATAATTGATCAAAAGATTTTGAAGTCATTCAAAATAGTGAGTGCATATGCAATTTGCATGAAATTGAGTGGGAGCTATAAAAGTCTTCCTATAACAATATGTGAATGACATATTTTTGAGTGAGAGCAATATAAGTCTCGAACTCAAATATATTGAGAACATAATTTTGAGTGGGAGCTTAAAGATTGATTCTTAAGGGTGTGTACGACACATTAAGAATAAAAGTGCAAGTACCGATAAATAATGATTTGTAGGGATTAAAAGTTGATAATAAGTATTACGATATTATGTAGTATTCCTAAATGGGATTCTGAAAAGAGTTTCGGAATGGGAATTGATTAAGGAATGGTCCTTGGTGCTCAAATTAGGAATAGCATTAAGTTAAACATCAATGGTTGAAAGAAAGAATAGGATGATCGTCATCCACTATGTTGAGACATAGGCTCTATCTTGGGAATCCATGATGACAACTTAACATAATATATGATCCGAGAAGGAACGTTAGAAAAGTGATTAAGTATGAATCACAAAACATTGAGCTAAGTTTGTCCACAGTGTCTAATATAAAATTGTAGACATATTTCCAAATCTATGAAGGATGACATATCTTAAGACATAAAGGGTTATGTTATAAGAGAATGTGTTAACCTTAGGAGATTGGAAATTCCTGCATCGATAATACCGACTGAAGCAAGTAGGAAGCGAGGTGATAACACATCAAAAGTTGCACATAGTGCACTAGTGTTTCGATGATTACATTTATAAAAATAGATAAGGGTACCATCTAAAGTGATGCATACTGTTATGGTGGGACTAGTTCGTCTTTATGCAGAAGGTGTGTCCTAGGGCACAGTGCCCATGAGAAAGCTCGAAGTGGCTGATCTAAAGTCATTGTAGGCTCCTAGAAACCGACCTCATTCTGCTGCCATAACTACGATGCATACACAAAGATGTTATCATGAGATGATAAAGTATTAATGTCAATCAAGGTGACATTAGTAAGTTGCAAAGGATTTGGGCATGTAAAGTACAGACCTAGGACTCAACCTCTTCCATGAGCAAGCATGTTCAAAGGTGCCGAGATATATGGTGCCAATGATTAAGAACAAATGAAGCTAGTTTATTTGTACTCTAGTGCAAGTGGGAGACTGTGAAATATGCCCTAGATACAAATAGTAATAAGGATTATTATCATATTTCATAAAGTTTATGATTAAGTTTTATATCATGATATAACTGTATTGAAAGGAAACGTCAATACACATGTGATATATAAACAACCAGGAGTTCCTAGTGAAACTCTAGTCACTGGTTCATTGGTCAACAGATGATCAAGGTTTCTTGATCATGTGGCATTTATGCTAGTTGGAAATGGAGTCACCTCATTATGAGAATGTGATGATGAACTATACCCAACCTAAGCATCCTGACCCGATCATGTCACGAAGTTCAAGTTACGATGATTAGAATAGACCTAGTGTACTATTTCTTAGACCGTGAGGCCATATCAATCACTATCACCCGAGGGTACTTTGATAGCATCAAACATCACTCGGTTAAACGGTGATCATAAAGGTGTGTTCATGTATTTGTAGGAACATTTGAGACAACATGCGTCAAGAGCAGGATTTGTCCATCCGCGTGACGAAAAGATACTCGAGGGCTCACTCGGAGAAGTTGTATCCAATAGCTGTGCACCGTGTGATTTGATCACGGGGATATCACTTGTCGGAACGAGTCAAGTAGCATTTGTTGGTAACGAGATTGAACACGACATGGTGATGTCATTAATCAGATCTCGGACAATGCAAGTATTGAGAGACAAAAGGAATAAGACATAACATTCATGGTTCAAACGATGAAAGATTTTGTGGAATGCACATGGGTCACATGGCCATCCAGGTCCCTCTGTTGATCATTAGTGCGGGAGGGTCCTGACCATGTCTGGAGTGTTCCCGAACCGTGGGGTATCACGCTTAATGGCCTTATGATGCTCAAAGAGTGTTTAAGGATCGGTAGAATCACCAAACAAAAGAGAAGAGAGAAAACCGGAAGGTTTTCAGTAAATCTGAAGGATGTCCGGAATGAGAAGGAATGGTTTCCACATCAATGGGGATTGAATAATATGTAAATGAATGTGGAATAATGATTTAATCATTTAATTATATTTATTCAATAAAAGAAAAATAATTAAAAAGGGTCAAATACCTAATTGGACCAAATCCAGATGGAAAAGGGCCCACGAGGGAAAGACCGAAGGGAGGAAGGAGGAGGGGATGGCCGGCTGGGCCAAGGCACCCCACATGGGGCCCACTTGGGCCCTGGCCGGTGTAACAACCTCGGACCCTATGCTCTAAGTTCAAGCCTGGATGATCCAGAAGTGGTTAAAATAGTACAGCGGCGGCCCAGGGGGCCACCCACGTGTAGACCTGTCGGTCGTCCTAATCACTTCCAAGACATCGGGACGAGAGCGAGCGGCGTAGGCAACAGGCGAAGAGATCAAATACACACACAAGTGAGTATGTATGCAAGCTACCTTACAACAGTTCTCAGAGCCATTCCATCTAAAAGAAGTAGAAATATTGCAACGCCATACGGCAAGATCCAAATATCCTAGATAGAGATAATAGTTTAGGATAGCTCCTCATACATCAAACATCAGAGTATCAAGCGGAAGCGGGAAACAAGATCCGAGTACGGACAAGAAGCAAATCAGCATAAGATGCCACATAAGTAAGCACATCCCGCCCACAGATCTCGCGGATCCCCATCCCTGGAATCTCTACACCGCGTGATCGTTGCCAACATCATATGTCTCCTCCACCCAGTATCCATCTTGCGAATACACCTGTTCATCTGAATCAAACAATTTATCGTGTGAGACCCTAGGGGTACTCAGCAAGTCTTTATGCCTCTAAAGGGGGCATATACCTGGGGTGATGCAATTGCAGCAAAAGATAATAACTAACAAGTCTAAAGATACTCGCTAACCATCCGCCTAACCAATGATAGACGGATGTCCGTTAATTAGTAACAACAGTTATAACAGTATAAAGTAACAGATCCACCCTCCTTCTCGCTTACCAACGAGAAAGCGGACGAACAACCCATCCGTTGGCAGTTTTATTAACCATTCCATTAGTATTGCACTATTTACTAGTCAGGTATTTAGTCAGATTTAAAGCGGTACTTTAGTTATACTTGTCTATGATCGAGAAACTGTGCTCCAAGTCGTCCATAACCATGGATACGGCTTTTAGAAAGATTTACCCTGCAGGGGTGCACAAATAGCAACACACACTCGATCAACCTCGGAAAAACCAAATCAAAACCCAACGAGGCATTCACGAGAAAGCGATCACAAGATTCATAAAATATTTCAGGGCGATTGGGAACCCGAAAGTGTGACTGGTCTTGTCGATACCGCGAAAACACTCCGCGATCCTAAACAGTATAGGTGCTCCATGCACAAGCTTAAATAAAGCAGTAAGCATGGCATAAGTACAGTATAGTAAATAAAACCCCAAACTAGTTTGTGGCCCCAAGAAATAGAAATGAATCAAGCTCTGGCTTAGGGGGTCCACGGCCTCCCGGATGTGGATAGTGCGAATAGTCAAGGAACAGGAATCAAGTACTCGGGGTCCTACGGGACACAAGTGAGCATGAAAAACCAAATAACAGATATTGCTCACCAGTGCCTCTTTCATTAGTTATCCCATTACTACTCCGGTTAAGTTGTTTAGGTACCTCGTTATCCATCCGACACTCACATACCCTACACATGCTGTTCTACGACTCGCATGGCTCAGACAACTCCTGTAGTAATGGCTCATGGGATGGAGGAACATGCTTCGGTGGGGTTTAAAAGTAAAGGCTATGCAGTACTTGGGATTCAATTTAATGCAAACGCGACTCAATGATGCAAGAATAAGGTAGAGGCAATAGGTACTATATGTATGCAAGCATGTGGTAGTGCTTGCCTGGCAGCTCAGTTGAAGCGAGAGACGGATCTGGGTAGCACTCCTGGGATTCCTGATATTTCCCCTGCTCGGCGTCTATTCGAAAGAAGAACCAAACAAATAAGGGCCAACATAAATAAAGTGCACAAGCATATAATTAAAATGCGACAAGCAAACAAGTATACCATGATGAATGATGCACAATTTACATGGCAATAATGTAGCATGGCATGGGTGAGGTGTGGGGTACAAGAATAAAGCATTTTATTAAGTTTTAGTCATGTTTTGCTCCCATATAACTTGTTGTCCACTTAATATTTTGATGATGCATGCTGCAATTCAGAACACGGACTGCATAAACAGAACGGGCTCGTCGCGCTGATCGATTTAGACATATTATTTGTCAAATTTGTTGTTGTATCTTTAAAGTTATTAATTAATTAAGAAAAAGGCATTTCTATTGCAATTTAATCATCTCGAAAATTTTAAATTAAGCAAACATTATTTTGGATGGCATATTTGGAATCCTCACATTTTTCTGATTCAAAAGCATATAATATTTGTATTATTTGGAATTACCAAATAGAAGTTATTAAAACAGAATTTAAATTCATATTTAAACATTTCCGGAATTTGTTTTTATAAAACAGAAAAATGGCAGACGCTTTTTACACACAGCAACAGCTAGCCACTGCAGCTGACATGTGGGCCCAAGCTGAGCTAGCGTGACTGCGCGCGGCAAAACCTTTTCTCACCGGCGCAGAAGCTAGCCGCAGCAACTGACAAGCGGACCCGATGCTCGAATGGGCCCGCGCGACAGCGAGCGAGAGGGGGTCTGCCACGCGGCACAGCTGGGGGAGCGCGGGTCGGTGGTTTAGGAAACTTAGGTGCCCTTTTGTAAAATCGCCAGAGGGGCTGATAGGTGGGTCCGGAAGGAGCGCGGGTTGTGGGACAAAAAGGTTTGGGGGTTAACTGCAAAAGTGCACCGCGGTACTGTTTTTCTTCTACGCGAGTTTCTGACGAAACTGACGGACGGCACACTGCGCGGCGCGGCGGGGGTTTGATCTCGCGACCTCTCGCGCGCGCGCAGGCGGCGGTGACCAAAGCGGCTAGGTGGGGTTGATGGTGAGAAGCGACAGCGCGGCCAGGTGAACCTGCTGCGGCGCGACGACGGAGGCGACGACACGCACCGAGAGTGTTCGACGGAAAAACCCTACGCGGCCAGGAAGCAACGACGAGCGGGAGGATGTCTGGGGAATGCGGCGGCTCACCGCGGGGAGGTTGGAGGAGGTGGTTCGGTCTGCGACGCAGAGGATCGCCGGGGGAGCTGACGTTCTGCCGGGTTAGGGTTTTGGCGGCGCGACGATCTGCAGCATGTACAGCCCGTCTCCTCCTCGACTCCGTGCACAGGGGCGACGCCGGGGACCTCCTCGCCTTCCTCGACACCTCAACAACCTCGCCCGCCTCCCTATCAACGGTGGAGAGGCCGATGCCGACGGTGAGTGGACGGAGATGGACGAGAGGGTCGGCAGGGTAGATGGGGAAGGGGCTACGGAAGGGCAAGGCCCTAGAGAAGGATCTGGGGAATGACGCACTGCAGAGGGGGAGTAGATAAGGGCAGGAGAGGGGTAGCACATGGGATGGACGGTGAAAATGTGGAGGTGGCCACTTTTCTCCCTCCTCTTCACGTGCTCAGCAAGGTTTAGGAGGGGTGCAGCTGGGGCCAGAGAGGTGGATGCAAGGCGGCTCGGTTGGGGCCTGATTTGGCAGAGAGAGAAACCGAGAGGGGAGGGACTCGGCTAGGACTAGACCAGCAGGGTCGGCATGGTGGCTCGGGTTGGGTTGCTGGGCTAGGGGTGTTGGGGCCGAGCCAGGGTGGTGGTACAGGGACAGCTGGGCACGGTGGTGAGCTTCATGGACAGCAAGAATAGGAGGGGATGGTGAGGTTTTAGGGTTGGGAGGTAGAGAGGATGGGGTCTTGCCGAAGCTAGGAGGGGATGGTTAGGGTGTGAGTTAGATTTAGGGTTTTGCTTGCCCATATGATCAAGCAAAGGGGGTAATGTGATAGAGTGAGGGTAGGGTAGGGTAGGTTTGGGGTTTAGGGTTTGATATGACCTAACAAGATCAAGCATGGGTGAAAAGGAGATGGGGTGAGGGTGAGGCTTAGTGGTGCACATGGCAAGGAGATAAAAAAACAAGATGGTGAGGGTTGAGTAAGAGCAAAAAGAATAGAGCTTAAGAGAAAGGAGACTCCACTTGGTTTATGCTTGCCATATGGCTCAACAACACAAGGAGTGGAGGTGCCCTAAGAATGGTGGAGCTCAACAAAAGAAAGGAGCCACTTGACTTGATTCCCAAAGGTCCATGCTCCACTCCCAAAAATACAAGAAAACCAAAGAAAAGGGGATGGTGGTGATCTTGCATGGCCTATGCATAATTAATAAATGCCATGTTTATTCTTGTGGAAAAAATAATAAATTCCCATGGCATTTATTCACATGCATTCCAAAAATATGGATCTAAGGCCAAGCCAAAAGAATAAAGGTGGATGTTCCATGTGGAGTAGATGGATGATGCTCATATTTGAATATAATTTGGACATGCTAGTGTGTATGTCCCACTAGGTACATAATATCCTCAATAATATTCCAACATGAGCATTCATTCAAAATCAACCCATATGGAAGCTTGAAAAGGGGTACCACTCACATAGCATGCAAAGGTGGCCATGTGGCTCCACATATCAATAATGTGAAAACAACATGATCCATATATGCATGTGGAATTAGAAGCGAATCCATCCCAACCCACATGAGCTAGAGGTAAAACCAAATGTAATGCAAAGCTCACATATAGTTGGATGGTGGGATTATAGGGTGGTGACAAGAAGGTGGTGGAGTTAATAAAATATATGCCCCCAACTCAACTTGGGCATCAAGCATTTATCAAGAACCAAATACAAGATATCAAGAGGCAAATACAATTAATAGTGCATATGAGATAAGAACCAAATGAAAAAGGGTTTTATATGATGCTCAAATGCAATGTGGCATGATGACATGAGCATGATATAATTATGATGCAACAATTATATGTAGGAAGTAGCAATTTATTACTAGACCATGTAGCATTACAGATGTTAGACAGATGGGATGCTACAACTCTCCCCCACTAAACAGGAATCTCGCCCCGAGATTCTAGGAAGAAGAAGAAGACACGAAGAGGGTAGGATACTTGGCACGGAGCTCGTCCTCGCGTTCCCAAGTGGCTTCATCAACGGAATGGTGCGACCACTGCACCTTGCAGAACTTGATGGACTTGTTGCGAGTCCTTCTTTCTGCGACTTCTAGGATTTTTATGGGGTGCTCTGGATAAGACAGATCTTCTTGGAGATTGATGAGTTCATGGTCCACGGTCCTGCCAGGATCCTCGAAGCACTTCTTGAGTTGAGAGATATGGAACACATCATGGACCTTGAGTTTTTCAGGGAGCTCAAGAGCATAAGCGACTTCTCCTCTTCTTCCACGAAATTTGAAAGGACCGATGTATCTAGGAGCCAGCTTTCCTTTGATACCAAACCGGTGCGTGCCTCTCATGGGAGTGACACGAAGGTAAACGAGATCACCAGGGACATACTCCATGTCCGTGTGCTTCCTGTCATAGTTGCTCTTCTGGCGACTTTGAGCAACCTTCAGGTTTTCAAGAATGATGTGAACCTTCTCCTCCGCTTGAGTTACAATGTCAGGGCTAAACAATGTTCTTTCACCTGCGCCCGACCAACCAATCGGAGTTCTGCATTTGCGTCCATAGAGAACCTCAAATGGTGCCATCTTTAGACTCTTCTGGAAGCTGTTGTAGGAGAACTCAACATAAGGAAGGCACTCTTCCCATTTCATGCCGAAAGAGATGACGCAAGCACGGAGCATATCTTCCAGAATATGATTGATCCTTTCAACTTGTCCTTGTGACTGAGGGTGATAGGCAGTGTTGAAGTTCAACTTTGTTCCCAAAGCATTTTGGAAACTTCCCCAGAACTTGGAAGTGAAGATGCTTCCACAGTCTGAACTAATCTCAAGGGGAACCCCATACAGAGAGACAATTCTGTTGATATAGAGCTCCGCCAACTGAATTGCAGAAATTGTTTCCTTGACGGGAAAGAAGTGAGCCACTTTAGAAAGCCTGTCGATGACAACAAAGATTGCATTGTTGCCCTTCTGCGACCTTGGAAAACCAGTTATGAAGTCCATCTTTACTCTCTCCCATTTCCATTCCGGAGGCTTCAATGGCTGTAGAAGACCGGAAGGTTTCTGATGGATAGCTTTAACTCTACGGCAGACATCACACTCCGAGACATACTTGGCACAACATTGTTTCAACCCAGGCCACCAATATTGTGTTTTCAAGTCCATGTACATCTTAGTGCTTCCAGGGTGGATAGAAAGAACAGAATCATGTGCCTCCTTAAGAACTTGCTCTCTCAAACCCGGGTCGTTCGGAACGAACATCCGGTGTTCAAAGAATAGAGCTCCTTTATCATCGACGTGGAAGGACTCATACCTCGGCAGCTGAATGTTGGAGGTGATGTTTTTGGCGTAAGCATCACCTCGCTGACTAGCACGAATCTTTTCTTCCAAGAGAGGGGTTGCCAGAAGATTCAGAAGATACCCTTGATCCACAATTTCAAGGTTGAGCTGGCGGAATTCCTCGCACAAGAGAGGCTGTTGTTCTTCCACCATGAGGTTGTTGACATAAGCTTTTCGGCTAAGAGCATCAGCCATGACATTAGCTTTGCCCGGAGTGTAGTTGATGGTCAGATCAAAGTCATTAATTGCTTCAATCCACCTCCTATGACGAAGGTTGAGATCAGGTTGTGTGAAGATATACTTCAGACTCTTGTGATCAGAAAAGATTTCACAACGGTTGCCAAGTAAGTAGTGCCTCCATACTTTCAAAGCAAAGACAATGGCTGCGAGTTCGAGGTCATGTGTTGGATAGTTGAGCTCATGCGTCTTCAATTGTCGAGAGGCATAAGCAACAACTTGTTTTTCTTGCATAAGGACCGCACCCAATCCTTGCAAAGAGGCGTCGCAAAATATCTGGAAAGACTTTGATGTATCTGGAGGAATCAATACTGGTGTGGAAGTGAGCTTCTCTTTGAGGGTTTCAAAGCTTGCTTGACATGCAGGAGTCCAAAGGTATTTCTTGCCTTTCTTGAGGAGATCGGTAAGAGACTTTGCAATCTTCGAGAAATTCTGAACGAAGCGACGATAGTAACTAGCCAAGCCAAGGAAACTCCGGACTTCTTTGACATTTATGGGTGGAAGCCACTCAACAATTGTCCGAACAGTTTCTGGGTTGACGACAATGCCCTTAGCAGAGATGACGTGACCAAGATAGGTGACTTTGGGAAGCCAAAATTCACACTTGGAGAACTTTGCATACAGGCGGTTCTCATGAAGCTTGTTTAGGACACACCGAAGGTGTTCTTCATGTTCTTCTTTTGACTTAGAGTAGACTAGAATGTCATCCAGATAGACCACAACGAACTTATCAAGATACTCCATAAAAACCGAGTTCATAAGCCTTGAGAAGGTGGCAGGTGCGTTGGTGAGACCGAAAGACATGACCGTGTACTCGTACAGGCCATAGCGGGTGGTGAAAGTTGTTTTGGGAACATCTTCCTTGCGAATCTTGATTTGATGATATCCACTTCTCAAGTCAAGCTTAGAGAATACCACAGCTCCAGCTAGCTGGTCGAAGAGATCATTAATCCGCGGAAGGGGATATTTATTCTTGATGGTTTTAGCATTGAGAGCCCGATAGTCAACACAAAGTCTATCAGTCTTGTCTCGCTTCTTCACAAAGATGGTTGGGCTACCCCAAGAAGAAGTACTGTGCTGAATAAAACCCAACTTCTCTTGTTCATCAAGCTGACGTTTGAGTTCAGCCAACTCAGCAGGACCCATTTTATAAGGCCGCTTGGAGATAGGAGCGGTACCAGGTTCAAGCTCAATCACAAACTCGACCTCTCGGTCAGGAGGCATACCCGGTAACTCTTTAGGAAAAACATCTGGGAACTCACAGACCACCGGAACACTCTGAATAGCCTCCATATCATCATTATTCAGAGCCGCCAAAGAGAAAAGTTGAATTGCGGGAGTCAGACTTGGGGAATAGACTATATGGCCTTCATGAATTTTCAGAGAAACCGAGCGTTCAGCACAATCAATCACAACTACATTTGCTGTTAACCAATCCATGCCCAAGATAACATCAATGTCAGAATTTCCTAGAATAATTAAGGAAGCCGGGAATGAAGAACCACCAATCTCAATTTGATTGCCATGGCTGATTTTAGAAGATGCCGTTGTTGCTCCAGGAGAAAGGACCATTAGCCGTTTAGGGAGAGGATCTATTGCTAACTCATTCTCATTTGCAAACTTGTGAGAAACAAAAGAATGCGATGCACTAGAATCGAACAAAACTCGTGCAGGAACTGAGTTAACAGGAAGCATACCCATCACAACTCCAGGTGCATGCTCAGCTTGAGCGACGTTGACACAGTTGGCACGAGCAACAGTGGACCCGGGCTTGGTGTTGATGTTGAGAGCCCACGGTGGAGGTGCACGAACCATAGAAGAACTTGCTGCAGGTCTTGGAGGTGGTGGAGAAAGAGCTTTGTTGTTCATGGGATAACTCCAGTGTTGATGCCCAGTGTTCCCACAAGTGTAACAAGCACCAGGTGGATGTGGAGCAGCGTAGCCAGGGACTCCGCCAGGCGCTCCAGGGTAGTTGTGGTTGTAGCCCCTAGGATCCGCGATGAAGGAGTTTGGTGGCCTTGCCGCGTAGCTTGACGGTCTTGGTGGAGCCGGGAGCGACGGTGGGGTGTTAGGAACCCACACACGGCGCTTAGAAGGAGCTGACATAGCTGAAGAGCTTGCTGCGTCTCGGATGTGTTTCTTGGACTCCTCAAACACTTGCCTACTTGCTTCTTCCTGTAGAGCTGTATGTTGGAGTTCTAGAAAAGACCCTGGCCTTGCATGAGTGATTGCATATTTGATAGATGCATTGAGCCCTTGACTAAACCTCTTTTGCTTCTTGTCATCAGAGATCTCATCGCCACCATACCGAGAAAGATTCATGAAGTTTCTGATATAGGTATTGACATTGTCATTGCCCTGCTTGAGGTTGAGAAACACTTCCTTCATCCTTTCCATGACAATCTCTGACAGATATTGCTCTTTGAAAGCCCCAGTGAACTGCTCCCAAGTAGGCTGAAACCCAGAGTGGTTTGCCTTCAGGTAATTTTCCCACCACAGAGCTGCGTCTCCCTTCAGAAGGTGAGTGGCACATTTTACCCATTCTTGCTCAAGAACATCAGCAGTCATCAGCAACCTTGACATCTCACGCAACCAATCATCAGCATCTAGTGGCTGATCAGACACCTCAAAGTGGCGCGGGTTGAACTTCAGAAAACTCTTGATGTCTCCTCGCTTGGGAGGTGGAGGTAGCGGAACAAACTCATTCCTCCTGACACTTTCTTCAAATCGCTGCTGGTTCTGCTGCATTGCTCCCAAGGCATTAGAAATACTTGCCAACGCAGCCCCCAGTTCAGGTGGTATGTCCTCCTTAGAACGGCGTGGTGGTGCCATCCTGTGATTGATATAAAACTCAAGTCAGTGCCATAATGGAGAATAATAATAATCCAAAATAGTACCAAAATGGAATTAACCAAGATTTAAAGGATATAATTTACTAAGATGATATTAAAATATCAACAAAGTTCAAAGCACCTAGAAGATATTAAGCATATCGCACACGACTGAACAAGGAGTGTGGTACACAAGCTAACAAAGAAAAAATTTCCGCAAATTTCGGCATTAAAATACCACTATATGCACAAACCCACTTAACGAATCAAGATTAGTAACTCTACCAATTCAATATACAAGAGCGAATGATAAAAGTAGTGGTATGGTCGCGATTCCATCCCGCACTCAAATCATTACTCCGCACATGAATAAGTAAAACAGATATCCCAACACCTTCTTCTTAAGATGAACCTAAAGATTAGTAACTACGGAAACAAACACCCCAAACAAGATAACGTCGGATAACAAAGAGTAAGACAGATCGTACCGGTATACAACGAATCAGATAGATCGCGTCGGTTTACAAAGGCCTGTTGGTATGGAATGTACCAACAGTTGATAACCAAAAGGCAGATAGTGATAACATTTGGATGCAACAGATAGACAAGGAATTCACACACACACACACACACAACCTATGGTACTACGGAACCCAGAACACGTGAATCCTAGTTTGAATTTTAGAAGAGAATTGAAACGTTACACTTCCTTACCAGAAAGGATGGGTAGGTAAGAAGAAAAATGGAAGCAGTCCTACTCTCACATTTTGTTTTTCCCTAGTATACATAGCTACCAAAATATTTGCTAGACTGACAACGACCATTTGGCTGAGACCCTGAAGGGCAGGATGGCTCTGATACCAATTGTAACAACCTCAGACCCTACGCTCTAAGTTCAAGCCTGGATGATCCAAAAGTGGTTAAAATAGTACAGCGGGGGCCCAGGGGGCCACCCACGTGTAGACCCGTCGGCCGTCCTAACCACTTCCAAGACATCGGGACAAGAGCGAGCGGCGTAGGAAACAGGCGAAGAGATCAAATACATACACAGGTGAGTATGTATGCAAGCTACCTTACAACAGTTCTCAGAGCCATTCCATCTAAAAGAAGTAGAAATATTGCAACGCCATACAGCAAGATCCAAATATCCTAGATAGAGATAATAGTTTAGGATAGCTCCTCATACATCAAACATCAGAGTATCAAGCGGAAGCGAGAAACAAGATCCGAGTACGGACAAGAAGCAAATCGGCATAAGATGCCACATAAGTAAGCACATCCCGCCCACAGATCTCGCGGATCCCCATCCCCAGAATCTCTACACCGCGTGATCGTTGCGAACATCATCTGTCTCCTCCACCCAGTATCCATCTTGCGAATACACGTGTTCATCTGAATCAAACAATTTATCGTGTGAGACCCTAGGGGTACTCGGCAAGTCTTTATGCCTCTAAAGGGGACATATACCTGGGGTGACGCAATTGCAGCAAAAGATAATAACTAACAAGTCTAAAGATACTCGCTAACCATCCGCCTAACCAATGATAGACGGATGTCCGTTAATTAGTAACAACAGTTATAACAGTATAAAGTAATAGATCCACCCTCCTTCTCGCTTACCAACGAGAAAGCGGACGAACAACCCATCCGTTGGCAGTTTTATTAACCATTCCATGAGTATTGCACTATTTACTAGTCAGGTATTTAGTCAGATTTAAAGCGGTACTTTAGTTATACTTGTCTATGATCGAGAAACTGTGCTCCAAGTTGTCCATAACCGTGGACACGGCTTTCAGAAAGATTTACCCTGCAGGGGTGCACAAATAGCAACACACACTCGATCAACCTCAGAAAAACCAAATCAAAACCCAACGAGGCATTCACGACAAAACGATCATAGGATTCATAAAATATTTCAGGGGGCCACCCCACTAAGCTACCCGGAACGAAGTTGACCGGGTCCGGAACGGACCCAGGGTTTGCGTCAATGGCTGTAAACGACTGGGAACCCGAAAGTGTGACTGGGCTTGTCGATACCGCGAAAACACTCCGCGATCCTAAACAGTACAGGTGCTCTACGCACAAGCTTAAATAAAGCAGTAAGCATGGCATAAGTACAGGATAGTAAATAAAACCCCAAACTAGTTTGTGGCCCCAAGAAATAGAAATGAATCAAGATCTGGCTCAGGGGGGTCCACGGCCTCCCGGATGTGGATAGTGCGAATAGTCAAGGAACAGGAATCAAGTACTCTGGGTCCTACGGGCCACAAGTGAGCATGAAAAACCAAATAACAGATATTGCTCATCGGTGCCTCTTTCATTAGTTATCCCATTACTACTCCGGTTAAGTTGTTTAGGTACCTCGTTATCCATCCGACACTCACATACCCTACACATGCTGTTCTACGACTTGCATGGCTCAAACAACTCCTGTAGTAATGGCTCATGGGATGGAGGAACAAGCTTCGGTGGGGTTTAAAAGTAAAGGCTATGCAGTACTTGGAATTTAATTTAATGCAAACGTGACTCAATAATGCAAGAATAAGATAGAGGCAATAGGTACTATATGTATCTAAGCATGTGGTAGTGCTTGCCTGGCAGCTCAGTTGAAGCGAGAGACGAATCTGGGTAGTACTCCTGGGATTCCTGATATTTCCCCTGCTCAGCGTCTATTCGAAAGAAGAACCAAACAAACAAGGGCCAACATAAATAAAGTATACAAGCATATAATTAAAATGCGACAAGCAAACAAGTATGCCATGATGAATGATGCACAATTTACATGGCAATAATGTAGCATGGCATGGGTGAGGTGTGGGGTACAAGAATAAAGCATTTTATTAAGTTTTAGTCATGTTTTGCTCCCATATAACTTGTTGTCCACTTAATATTTAGATGATGCATGTTGCAATTCAGAACACAGACTGCATAAACAGAACGGGCTCGTCGCGCTGATTTATTTAGACATATTATTTGTCAAATTTGGAGTTGTATCTTTAAAGTTATTAATTAATTAAGAAAAATGCATTTCTATTGCAATTTAATCATCTCGAAAAATTTAAATTAAGCAAACATTATTTTGGATGGCATATTTGGAATCCTCACATTTTTCTGATTCAAAAACATATATTATTTGTATTATTTGGAATTACCAAATAGAAGTTATTAAAACAGAATTTAAATTCATATTTAAACATTTCTGGAATTTGTTTTTATAAAACAGAAAAACGGCAGACGCTTTTTACACATAACAACAGCTAGCCACTACAGCTGACATGTGGGCCCAAGCTAAGCTGGCATGACTGCGCGCGGCAAAACCTTTTCTCACCGGCGCAAAAGCTAGCCGCAGCAACTGACAAGCGGACCCGACGCTCGAATGGGCCCGCGTGACAGCGAGCGAGAGGGGGTCTGCCACGCGGCACAGCCGGGGCAGCGCAGGTCAGTGGTTTAGGAAACTTAGGTGCCCTTTTGTAAAATCGCCACAGGGGCTGATAGGTGGGTCCGGAAGGAGCACGGGTTGAGGGACAAAAAGGTTTGGGGGTTAACTACAAAAGTGCACCGCGGTACTATTTTTCTTCTACGCGTGTTTCTGACGAAACTGACGGACGGCGCACTGCGCGACGCGGCGGGGGTTCGATCTCGCGACCTCTCGCGCGCGCAGGTGGCGGTGACCAAAGCGGCTAGGTGGGGTTGATGGTGAGAAGCGACGGCACGGCCAGGTGAACCTGCTGCAGCGCGACGACGGACGCGACGACACGCACCGAGAGTGTTCGACGGAAAAACCCTACACGACCAGGAAGCAACGACGAGCGGGAGGATGTCTGGGGAATGCGGCGGGTCACCACGGGGAGGTTGGAGGAGGTGGTTCGGTCTGCAACGCAGAGGATCACCGGGGGAGCTGACGTTCTACCGGGTTAGGGTTTCGGCGGCGCGACGATCTGCAGCAGGTACAACCCGTCTCCTCCTCGACTACGTGCACAGGGGCGATGCCGAGGACCTCCTCGCCTTCCTCGACACCTCAACAACCTCGCCCGCCTCCCTGTCTACGGTGGAGAGGCCGATGCTGATGGTGAGTGGACGGAGATGGACGAGAGGGTCGGCAGGGTAGATGGGGAAGGGGCTACGGAAGGGCAAGGCCCTGGAGAAGGATCTGGGGAATGACGCACTGAAGAGGGGGAGTAGATAAGGGCAGGAGAGGGGTAGCACATGGGATGGACGGTGAAAAGGTGGAGGTGGCCACTTTTCTCCCTCCTCTTCACGTGCTCAACGAGGTTCGGGAGGGGTGCAGCTGGGGCCAGAGAGGTGGATGCAAGGCGGCTCGGTTGGGGCCTGGTTTGGCAGAGAGAGAGAAACCGAGAGGGGAGGGACTCGGCTAGGACTAGACCGGCAGGGTCGGCATGGTGGCTCGGGTTGGGTTGCTGGGCTAGGGCTGTTGGGGCCGAGCTAGGGTGGTGGTACAGGGACAGCTGGGCACGGTGGTGAGCTTCATGGACAGCAAGAAGAAGAGGGGATGGTGAGGTTTTAGGGTAGGGAGGTAGAGAGTATGGGGTCTTGCCGAAGCTAGGAGGGGATGGTTAGGGTGTGAGTTAGAGTTAGGGTTTTGCTTGCCCATATGATCGAGCAAAGGGGGTAGTGTGATAGAGTGAGGGTAGGGTAGGGTAGATTTGGGGTTTAGGGTTTGATATGACCTAACAAGATCAAGCATGGGTGAAAAGGAGATGGGGTGAGGGTGAGGCTTAGTGGTGCACATGGCAAGGAGATAAAAAAACAAGATGGTGAGGGTTGAGTAAGATCAAAAAGAATAGAGCTTAAGAGAAAGGAGACTCCACTTGGTTTATGCTTGCCATATGGCTCAACAACACAAGGAGTGGAGGTGCCCTAAGAATGGTGGAGCTCAACAAAAGAAAGGAGCCACTTGACTTGATTCCCAAAGGTACATGCTCCACTCCCAAAAATACAAGAAAACCAAAGAAAAGGGGATGGTGGTGATCTTGCATGGCCTATGCATAATTAATAAATGCCATGTTTATTCTTGTGAAAACAATAAAAAATTCCCATGGCATTTATTCACATGCATTCCAAAAATATGGATCTAAGGCCAAGCCAAAAGAATAAAGGTGGATGTTCCATGTGGAGTAGATGGATGATGCTCATATTTGAATATAATTTGGACATGCTAGTGTGTATGTCCCACTAGGTACATAATATCCTCAATAATATTCCAACATGAGCATTCATTCAAAATCAACCCATATGGAAGCTTGAAAAGGGGTACCACTTACATAGCATGCAAAGGTGGCCATGTGGCTCCACATATCAATAATGTAAAAACAACATGATGCATATATGCATGTGGAATTAGAAGTGAATCCATCCCAACCCACATGAGCTAGAGGTAAAACCAAATGTAATGCAAAGCTCACATATAGTTGGATGGTGGGATTATAGGGTGGTGACAAGAAGGTGGTGGAGTTAATAAAAGATATGCCCCCAACTCAACTTGGGCATCAAGCATTTATCAAGAACCAAATACAAGATATCAAGAGGCAAATACAATTAATAGTGCATATGAGATAAGAACCAAATGAAAAAGGGTTTTATATGATGCTCAAATGCAATGTGGCATGATGACATGAGCATGATATAATTATGATGCAACAATTATATGTAGGAAGTAGCAATTTATTACTAGAGACCATGTAGCATTACAGATGTTAGACAGATGGGATGCTACAGCCGGCGCCGACCAGCCCTCCCCCTCTCCCCTCTCCCTTGTTTAGTCCCACATGGCTAAGCTAGTTAGCTATAGGGGGTCCCCTATATAAACAGAGGTATTTTGACAAATTAAATACACAATAATCAATAAAAGGTTTCCTCTATTTTGGGGAGACCTCCAATTGATTCTCTCTCTTTCTCTTTCTCTCGTGACTGTGGTCCCAAGTCCGGATCGCGCGAGCGAGAGTCTTCTTCATCGCAGAGCATCGTCGCACTACGGGATTCGGATTCAAGAGCTCTACTTCCGCAACTGCTACCGGATAGGGGAAGCGGGAGTCATCGCTAGGCACCGGATGTGTGTAAGTCCCTGCGAGGTGCAACACTTGGGGCACTAGGAGTCGTTGGAGCCGCAGGAGCTGTCGGGACTTCAACACAACCTTGAGGTCGGCTTCGGTTCGTCTATATCAACCACGCTCTCCCGAGGACTGACAACGCTTTTCGGTCTTCAAGGGTAAGTTCGCAAAAGCCCCTCCCGTTACTGCATTACTAATAGATAGGTCCTAGCAACTGGGGTTCTGGGCGGAGAGTAAAATTTATTATTTTTATACGCGAATCCCTATATGCACGCAATCAGCCAAGCCCTGGCATTCATTTGCCGACTCTCTAGATGCAAAGGGTGGAAGGTACATTGGTGAGGGCAATCTTTAAGGAGTGCTCCTTCGGAGGTGACCAACTTCGGTCGAGACGTAGCCATGAGACCCTTCTGTCGTCGTTGTATCTAGAGTGGTGGGATGTCTATGTTGTATATGGTGTTATACCGGCCGTCGGCCTCATCTTCTATGAGTTTGATATGTTTCTCGATTTTTTGAAGAAAACAATCTCCTTAATTGGGATGGAGAAGAGAAGACGAAACATAACAGCCACTGTCTGTACTTTGGAAAATTCAGCAACCTCATGGAATTTTTAATGAACAATTTAATAGCGTGCTATAGTTGCAGCAATGTTGCCTTTGTGCCTGCCCGGGCAAAACACACCTAACCTATACTAATAATATACACCCTCCGACATAAATAGTTGATATAGATTTATCTAGATTCGATTGTATCTAGACATAATTTAGTATTATATATATCTATATCTTGATAAATTTGAGTCAAACTAATTTGGATAGGAGAGAGTAATATTGAGTAGGAGTACACTCCATTGGTCATTGGCAGTAGGAAAACCAGTGCTCACGAGACCGTCTCGAGCGATAACCCACGCTCTCAACTCTCAAACCTCCACACGACACGACTACCCGACCACTACATATACACACATCAGATTAAACCAGGCAGTAAGAACTGGAGAGATCGACGACGACGTACGACAATGGCAGAGGAGCCTACGCCGCGGAGTAAGCCGAAGCCCCCGATGTCGCGCATCATGCGTCTATCCCTGAAGGCCGTGGACTACGTCGCCGACGCGACACGGCGCGCCGACGGCACCGTGAACCGCCGCGTGCTCTCGCTCCTGGACCCGCGCATCCCCGCCTTCTCTTCCCCGTGGCGCGGCGTCGCCTCCCGCGACGTCGTCATCGACCCGGCACTCCGCCTCCGTGCCCGCCTCTTCCTCCCGACCACCAGACCAGCCGACGCCACGCCTCTCCCCGTGATCGTCTTCTTCCACGGCGGCGGGTTCGCGTTCCTATCCGCGGCGTCCCTGGCCTACAACGCCGTCTGCCGTCGCATCGCCCGCTATGCCTCCGCGGCCGTGCTGTCCGTCGACTACCGCCGCTCCCCAGAACACCGCTTCCCGGCGCCCTACGACGACGGCATCGCCGCGCTCCGCTTCCTCGACGACCCCAAGAACCACCCCACTGACGTGCCGCTCGACGCCTCCCGCTGCTTCCTCGCCGGGGACAGCGCCGGCGGCAACATCGCGCACCACGTCGCGAGACGCTACGCCGCGGACGTCCCCACGTTCAAAAACGTCCGTCTAGCCGGCATCATCGCCGTCCAGCCCTTCTTCGGGGGCGAGGAGCGGACTCCCTCCGAGCTCCGCCTCGAGGGCGCGCCGATCGTGTCCGTGTCCCGCACAGACTGGATGTGGCGCGCGTTCCTCCCGCACGGCGCCGACCGTTCTCACGAGGCCGCGTGCTTCACCTCCCCTGAGGCAGCCGCCGGGATGGACTCTCCGGCGTTTCCGCCGGTGCTGCTCGTCATCGGAGGCTACGACCCGCTGCAGGACTGGCAGAGGCGGTACTGCGAGATGCTGATGGGCAGCGGCAAGGACGTGACGGTGTTGGAGTACCCGGACGGCATCCACGCCTTCTTCCTCTTCCCTCAGTTCAACCACGCGCGCGACCTCATGACACGCATCGCCGAGTTCGTCGGCGAGAGCGGCGGCGGCCAGTGACGCCTACTGTAAACATGCTTGTTTGGTTGGGGACTTGGATGACGCGTCTGTCGCGCAGTTTCGTAAGTATTACGACATTTTGGTTTTGGCGTGGTTGATCCACCATGAAACGTGTTTGGTCATTATTAGTTGTGCTTTTGGTAAGTTCGGTACGAATCGAATTAATATTGGAGCGAAAATAGATTAGGTACGGTGACGTGATTCTGTGGTAGATGATTGATGAGCATGCCCCGTCGTTCGGCGTTCCAGGTCTAATTAGGAATGGGCGTTTCCAGCCGTGGTCGGTGGCCAAGCTCGCCGTCTCCTTGCCGTGAATGGGGAGAAAGAGGAAGAAGTGGGGTGGGTGGACCACTTTTCTGGCTTTGTATGGCTGACGTGTGGGCCAGACCGGCTGAAAAGCACGCATCCGGCGTTTCCATTCCAGATGAAAAATGGACGAAAATAGGAATGGGAATGCCTCATGGGAACGCTACTGTAGCATTTTTTTTAATCCGAATGAAAAAGTGGATTGGGAATCGTTTTCTGGGAATATTAGTAGAGATGCTCTAAGCGTGACTACTCCCTCCCTCTGGATTTATAGGTCGTATCTATAGTTTTAATGAGAGCGAGTATAATAAGTCCTAGTCAGCTGGCTATAAGGATTAAAATACTATTTCCTTGCCTATTTGGAAGAGAGAGAAGATGAGAGAGAAGAAGAGTGGACTCTCATGCAAGAGCCAGCTCTAGCACGTGCTCCTAGACAATTTGAGAGAGTGAGAGGTGGGTCATGTAGTGCTAAAGTAGTATATTTTTATAGCTCATTATTGTACATATTAGCTCTAAGTTGGCTATAGGTGGCATGACACTTGCTTATAGCCAGAAGCTGGCTATACTATTGTTCTTGCTCTGATATAGTAATATGTATCCCCAATTACTACTTGGGTCAAATTGACCATCCAGGGATACGTGTAGGACCAATAAAGCCATACAGAGGGAGTAGAAGTTTTGTATACTATTTCGTTTTTTTCTTCAAAATATAAGATGTTTTACCTTTTTAAAACGAGTGTATCTAGACACCTTCTAATGTGTAGGTTCACTCTAAACTTACAGCTAAATATCATTTAGATACATTCCTTTCAGAAAACTAAAATATCTTATATTTTGAAACAGAAGGAGTATCATAGAAGGCAGATTCAGTAATTAAGATTACTTCTCATCCATGGAAGCCACAAGAGAAGGTTGGAGAAGAAAGGTAGCATAGGTGGATTAGTGGAGCATGAAGAGTTGAGGTATGGGACAGAGGAGGTGGGAAAGCACAACAAAGACTCACACATTGGAGGGGGGCAAAAATCTGAGGGAAAGAAGTCCATCGAACCTAGTACTCCCTCCGTCCCAGAATAAGTGACTTGAGTTTATCTAGAATCGTATGTATCTATATACTAAAACATGTCTAGATACATTCGAATCTAGATAAATCCATGTCACTTATTTTGGGGCGGAGGGAGTATTTTAATCGCACGTGACCCAACCGCTGGGCGTGAGTCGAGCTCTCGAATCGACCAGGCATCATGTATCATTTTCCTTTTGAAAATCTAGTCTCAACAATTATTTTCCAAACCCAACTTTGTTTTGTTGATCGATGTCTGCACAACAAGTTTTTTTACCACACCATAGTAGCCGGATATGTAGAATTAGAACTGTCCACACAAAACTCGCAGCCGTTTCTATTTGAGATCCATTTTTACCTATCACATGCAGCTTTTTATAGCAAATAGTTTCACTTTTTCAGTTACCTTGTTTATTGCTTTATGGTTCATCCAGATCTCAACACCACATCTACTAGGAGACTGATGCCACCACATCGAGGAGAAGGAAAAAAAATCATCATCATGCTGAAAATAGGGAGAAGTTGTCATCTTCAAGTTGTAGAAGGTTATTGTTCCTACCACCTGGCTCGAAAAGGGTGTTTGTGTGTGTGTGTGTGGTGGACGGGGAGGGGGGTAGTTGTCGTTCTATTTGGGAAATGGGGGTAGAGAAGCGGAATATGAGAAGGCTACCATATGTTAGGAGAAAGACATTGACGAGTGACAAGACTGGAGGTGGTGGATAAGGGACGATGAGGTCAAAAGGCTGGTGAGTTGATTGGGAAGATTCATGGGGTTGGGGTAGGTGGATAAGGTAGGAGAGGTTGAAACATTGGGTTGTGTTGAGCATACATACAGGACGTGGCATTTTTGCTCTCGGGTGTATATGTACCTTTTATTTGAATTTGATTTTTGTTAAAATTTGAAATGCCAAAAAAATTCAAAAAATATATATGCACGTAGAACTTCAAGTTTTAGGTGCGCGCAAAGTTGTTTCATGAAAAATAAACATTTTGGATGGTTTACGCAAAAAAGACAAAATTTGGTGCTAAAGTAACGTATTTCACGACGCAAAAAATTATCTTTTTTACACGGCACATAAAATATATCGGTTTTCGGTGAAATGACTTCGTGTACACCTCAAACATAAAACTACACATAATTTTTTTTTCACAATTTACAAATTTTAAAAAAATATTTTTTCCATACCGGGTGCATATGCACCTGGGTATAGAAAGGGATTTCCGATACATATGTGGCTAGAAAAGTTATAGGTTATTCACTGTCTTAGTTTAAACGAAACCTGTCGTGAATGGTGAATGTCCGATATGTGTATGACATTTTAAAATTAAAAACTCTCATGTGTAGCGTTTTCTTTAGAAAAAAACGGCCGGAGGCCTATCAGGTTCTCCCGGACGGTCTAAGAAAGCAATCACACTTTAGCTGTTCTTTTTTGTGAAAGTACTGTTTTGAGAGTGACATGCATGCCTTTAATGGCGCTTTCTGTAGTGGTGGAGTTAATTAGCTCGCATTTTGTTTACTCACTCCGATCAGGTTAACAGGTACACACATAGTTTAAAGCAAACTTTGACCATTAATTTTTATCAACAAAATATGTATAATATATCACAGAAATTATATCATTGGATTCATATTGAAAAGAAGTTTATAATATTACACTGTAATAATTTTTGACATATAATAATGCATATTTTATTGACCGAAATTAAGGGTCAATGTTTTTCTTAAACTGCGTAGGTGCGTGCCTATTAAACTGATCCGGAGGGAGCAGTACAAGAGAACCAAGCGAGTATATGATGGATTAGGAAAACTGTCCCGCGTGTATTTCCTAGGCGGCGGCGGCGCAACAACTCTCTCCCTCCTCCAGATCTAAGCCGACTAGAGCGTTGGTCCCCGCTCTCTCAGCTTGCTGCTTCGGTGACAGGAGGAAGAGGCAACCTTGTTTCTCCGCGTAGTAGATAGGGTTAAGCTCAGTCTGTTGTTGTGCGTCGTTGGGGTGGTGGGAGCGGCGTCCGGGCAAAAATTCTGCCTCAACTCTACTCTCACACTGGCGGCGACCTTCACGGCGGCGCCTCGTAGTTGATGGCAACGTGTGCTAGTCGATCCTTCAGATCGATCGGTTGGTCTTCTCGCGTTTCTCAGGTCTAGCGAGGTTTGTTTCTCGGTGTGTCGCTGGTGTTCGTTGCACGACGACGCTGGCGGACGGGCGAGATGGTTGCTCTAGAGTGAGGATTTGGGTCCAGAGGTGGTGAATCTGTCGTTCTTCTCCGACTGTGTCGATGGGAGGCGGTGAATCTTGGTTCAAAACAGCACGGGATATCTCTCGATCGACGTGCCACAACGACATGTGCCTTGTTGCGTGTAACATGCCTGTTCATCGACTCACAAAGCATCATTGGCGATGATGCTTTTTTGGATCTGGCAGTGATGGAGGCTCGACGTTCCTTCCGGGGTGCGTATTGGCGATGCTGGAACTGGACGGCGGCCGCTGGTTTCGGTGGTTACAAGAAATTCAAGAGATCATTTTGTATTTCTTGATCTTTTAGAATTTTATTTGCAAAGTTTTCGAGATAATCATTTTATTCCGGTGTATCTTTTAGTTTTCAAGGTAACTTGATTTGCATTAATAAAATACGTGTTTGCTCAAAAAAAAGGTATAGCTAGCATTATGTGGAAAGCGTGTCCGCCCGGCACACTCGATCGCTCCGATTCTGTTTCAAACTCGTTACTCAGCCTTGGTAAAAAAAAAAGGTATAGCTAGCATTATCCGTAGCTTCCGTGCATCTCCAACTCCACCTTGGTCTCGGACTGCACTGCATCGTATGGGCTGTACAATGAGGTGATTCCGTGCCGTATACTACTTCTCATGGATACTTCCAACGCCGACTCCAGATTCGTTTCGGACTGCTATACGTGCGTGCAAGTTCGTCAGAGCTAATATATACTCCTACGTCCTGACCAGCGATAGCA
This sequence comes from Avena sativa, assembly GCA_916181665.1. Classification (NCBI taxonomy): domain Eukaryota; kingdom Viridiplantae; phylum Streptophyta; class Magnoliopsida; order Poales; family Poaceae; genus Avena; species Avena sativa. The sequence continues at coordinate 127,830,208 of OV702292.1, read as the reverse complement.
GCATCACAATTTAGAACCCGCGTTTGATCGGTCGTTTGGCTATCCATGGCGTCGCAGAAGCGCTTCTCGCTGCCGCTGCTGCTCGTCTTCCTCCTCGTGCTGCTCTTCCTCGGCGGCCGGAGCACGTCCTCCACAGCGGAGTCCCCACCCTCGGCGGCACCGAGTAGGGCAAGGCCGCGGCTACTGGGTGGCCGTGAGGATCGGAGGAGATCGTTCGCTGAGATGCAGATATTCGACAGGAGATGGGAAGAAGTTGCATGCAGCAGAGGATGCGTCCTGGAAAGACCCTTAGTTATAGTTTCGAGGTAGGTTGATGGGTGGAACTTACTTAGCATGAGATCTTCACATGTTCTTGTACAACATCACAATTTTGTTTCATATATAAGCTCTTTGCATTCGATCGATGCTTTTCAATCAAGGAAAAGAAATGTTGGTAACCAATGAGATGTATAGCATTATAAAACCAGCGTACAATCAGCGAGGAACCACTCGGTTTTTTTATTACGGAAAATAAGGCATCTCTCCGGCCTCAGCACCGACTTGTAGAAACAGCCAAGAACATCTCTACCGGCGTGTTCCAAAGTATGCCGACAGTGATTTTGGGGACCGACGTCCAAACTGCGGATGGTAGCTGCCCCACACCGTCGATCCGAGCGATCAAGCCACAACATTTTTTTGCAATTTAAAATATTTTTTCATACATGAAAATCTTAAAACTAAAGATACAAACGGGAAATCTACATTCTGGCGTCGAAGTCGGCTTGATCCTTTGTCGTAGCTCTCTCTGCCTCCTCGCCACCTCGGCCTAGCGCCGTCAGTGTCTCTTCACGGATAGGCGATCCTTGACCTCGCGCTGCCTCGCGTGGCGGCATTCCTCTCCGTCCATTCCACCGACACTGTCGCCGACAAGGACTCGGTCTGGTCCAAGGTCCCCTGACGAGCACCGGCCTCCACCGTCGCATCCGCCTACCGACGGTAGGGCTCTTCGGTGAAGCCTTGGTCTTCGCGTGTGCGGTGCTCACGCAACCGTTGTTCGCGAGCCGTGTGGCGCGCCGACTCCTCGAGCGCCCGGTGGTTGACGAGTACCTCCACCTGCACGTAGTAGTCGCTGGAGTCGAACTCTTCCTCAGTGGCAGGCTATTGTGCCTCGAATGTGCGAGTAGACTAGATGTCGGCGAGGATAGCCCGCTCATCCATGGGCTCCACCACGAGATTGTCGAACAAGTCCAGTCCGTCGTCGTCCTCGTCTTCCTCTAGCTATGGCTACAGCTGCAGCTCCTCCGGCTCAGGGTAGCGGGCGCGAGCGGTGGCGGAGAGCATCGCCCAAGTGGTGGGGAGACGACCAAGCATTGTTTGGTTTTGTGCGCCCCTCCTCCACGGACTCACCCCTTTTTATAGCAGGACAGCCGCTCTAGCAGGAGAGCGAGGGAAGGAGAAAAGGAGATGGAAAATGGTCGTGGAACCGACGAGGAGAAAAATGCGACATGAAACGATGGCGGAACCGGCGGACACGGTGGCAGCAGCTCCTTTTCCCACCGTTGGGAGGCCATACGTTGTTTGTGCTGCTGGCAAGGGGCCCAACATTTATTTTCAGTGTGGCGCACGACAACACGCATTGCCAACAACCCTAGCCTAGTCATGATTAACGGGAACGACAAGAAAATATCGGACAAATTGGTGGACAACCCAATCAGCTGGCAGCGGTTGGGGCCATAGTGCGGGCCACATTTTGGTCTCTGCCCCCAACTGGATTGGGGCCCAACCCGGGACACCGGTGGAGACTGAGTACTACTAACTAATATTTCAGAGCCTAGCAGGCAAGGGTCTACGGATCCAAATTTTCCTAATTGATCTTCAATTTGTCGGAAATCTTAGAACAAGGCCGACCTTCGCAAAGGCCGCGCTGGCCTCATCGGAAGCGTGTACGCTGGCGGTTGATGGAGGAAGATGACTGGGTCATGGGGAATTAGAAAAGGCAGGGATGAAATTAGAGGAGAGGAGATATTAAGGAATATACAACTTGCACCCCTGGAGCTACGAACTCGTACCTGGGAGAAGCCGCGTGCGTGTCTTTGCATCGGCAAGCCTGTCCCTGGAAAAATGCCCATGCAATGCAAAAAAATCTAATGCGATCCGGCGGAACAAATTGGCCAAATTCTTCATGTGAGAAACGAAAATGCGGCCTAGCAAATACATCAAAAATATATTTTATTACTCAAAAACTTTAAGCATTACACCCGGCATCTGCATAGCTAAGATGCACATAGTCAATACAGTGCAACGTTGCAAACGAAAAAATAAAAGGCAAGTTACATATCACGCTGAGAAATTGTAAAAGGTCTAAGGTGATAAAAGGAGGACCGAGGATCGAGGACCGATCCAAAGGTTATACTGCTATTCACGGTGTATCCTTCGTGTACACACTTCTAAAAAAAGTCGTGAAACACCACACGATTTAGTACACCGATATATAACCTGTAAGAGAGAATATTTTTTATCGCTAAGCACTTTATCATATAGTAGTACCGTTGCATGTCAGGTTGGTTATTACTCCCCTTCTTTTTATACTCCGCACACTTTAGGAATATTAAAAGTCAAGCTTCATAATGTTTGACTAAGTATATATGATAAATTATTAATATTTATAATATCAAATGTATATAATATGTACTTGTACATTTCACCATGTTTTTAGAAATACAATGTTTTTAGAAACACAGTACAATCGCGCAGACGCTCATAACACGTAAATACACTCACCCTATGAATCCACACATACACACCCTACCCCTACGAGCATCTCCGAAAATCTGAGCTCGGGTACAATCACTCTCCTAGTCATCCAACCACCAGTTGGTCTGCATTTCACCATGTTTCTACTGGCATTGATTGATATTGTAATTGTTAATATATATTAATACATAATAGGTTAAAATTTGACATTTTTTTAGTTTTAAGGATGAGAACATAGTGCGGGAAGTACACGCCCGCGAAACCCTAGCCCTGTCGTGTCGCTCCCGCGAGCGACCGGGGGCCTTGCGTCGCCGCCCCTCCCCTCCTCGACCGTGCCTCCCCCTCGCTGCCACCGGGATGCGTCGGCAGCAAAGCTGCTCGGCATTGGTGGCAGCGGGGCCTCCCCTCTCCCCCCAGTCTCGGTGCTTGTTGCGGGCTAGGCGAGACGAGCGGCGGCGCACGTGCTCGTGGCGCATGGTGCGACGTCTACGGCGGCCACTTCGGGCGCGACAGAGGCTTGGCGCGGTGGCGCGGAGTCCCGCGCGGGGCGGGTCATGGCGGCTATGCCATGTCCCAGCGTTCCGGCAAGTGTGGCTCGGCAGGCGTCGCTCCGACGAAGGTCGGGTGGGGCGAGGAGGTCGGCGCCACCCTTGGTGATGCAGGCAGCGGAGGTTGGGGTCTGCTGGTGGGATGCTCCCCTAGATCTGGGCTCTTTGGGCCCGATCTGGGCCTGGGCAGGCCAGATCGGACCCTGATGTGCCGGCTCTGGTTGGACCTAGGTAGGGTTCGTGGCAAGGGTGGCGGCGCTGGCCCCGCGTTTCCTGTAGCAAGGTGGCGAGAGCTTCACGGGCCCGCCCGGCCGGGCCTAGAGCGCCGATCATGGGTAGCAGCGGCAGGCCTACGTGCTGCAGCATGGTGGCTTGGGCTTTATGGACCCTTCTTGGGTCCAGTCGGGCCTCCGACCTGGTGTGCCCTTGCTGCCGCGTCCGGACGACACCCACTTTCTGCGGTGGAGGATGCCCTCCAGATGGCTTTGCGGCTGCCGCCCTCCGGCTCCCAGAGACCAGGTCTGCTCTTGCCGCTGCGTCTGGCCGGCTACCGTCTATGGCGGTGGAGGTTGTTCCCTCCCACGGGGTTGTGGTGATGCTGCTCCTTGCCTACGGTTCTTTACTTTTGGTCTAGCCGGCCTCGCAATGCTTGTCTCGGGGAGACGCCAATGGTGTCCTCAAGACCGTGGTGGTGCATGCTGGTGGGCGGCAAGTTTGGGGGAGTGCTTCGGTCCGTCGTGGTCATGGTTCTCGGGGTCGAGAGAAATCCCTGCCGGTGTTGCCGGCACCGTCATGGTGACGCCTACGGGCGCCACCTTCCTAGTGCAGGGCGTCGGGTGCACCCCTTCCATTCCCTCCATGTACTGGAAGAAATCCTAGGACCTGTCGGGCAGTAGTGTCATCGTCCTCGCACCTCTTCTAGTAGTGTCATCGTCGTCGCACCTCTTCTTGAAGGTGCTTCTTGGTACACGGCGGTCTGAAGGCATAGGTGTGTGGTGGGAATTATCCGGTGGGCACAACGGTTGCGAGACATCAGCATTTTTGTCGATCCGGCGCTGTCGGCATTCTTTTCTTTTTTTCTTTCTCTTGTTTTTTCTTTTGGGCTTTGTTGTGCTGTTCGTCTTAGCAGTTGTCTCGTGGTTGTATCGGACTGTGTTGGTTGCTATATTAATGTAACGGGGGAGAAAGCCTGATTCGAGTTTTGAGATAGTTAAAATTTAGTATAAAGTTTGATCTTGATTCGAAGCTAGCTTACGGAGTAATGGAGTAATATGATATCGGAGGGAGTAGAACAATATTCTAGTCTAGCTCACTAAAGTGACCTGGTTTCTTAAAAAAATAGTTAGATCACGAACTGAACGCGGCTCTCATCTCCTCCCCTTTTTCTTCTCTTCTTCCAGCTCGATCTCTCTTACTCTCTGATCCCCACCCCATTGCTGCTTGTATCTCCAAATTAGCTACCCAAGTCCTTGTAATCTTTTGTGGTTGAGTGAATTACAGAGTGGGTTCGCAACACACGCGCTCGCCGAGCCTCGTCCTCGTGCAGGCATCCCATCCTGAACGACGAGACCATCCCATCCTCCAAGGGCATCTCTCCAGCGACGGACCATGCTTCAGCAGCTACGCACCTCCTCCTGTCGCACACGCGTAGCGGCCGTATTTCAGCAGCGACGACGCACCTCCTCCAACCGCACGCCCTTGAATGCCCCGGCAGCTGAGGCGCTCCTCCCTGCAGGGATCCAACCGGAGTCGGTGCCGCGGCACGTGGCGGTGGTGATGGACGGGAACTCGCGGTGGGCGCGCGCGCGGGGCCTGCCGCCGACGGTTGGGCACGACCACGGGCTGCGCACGCTGGAGGGCATTGCGCGGCTCTCCCGCGCTTGGGGCGTCCGCGTCCTCACCGCTTTCGCCTTCTCTCACGAGAACTGGAACCGTCCCAAGGCATGTCGATTAATCCTCCTGCTCATTGATCTGCCCCTATTTGCCATTGCTCCTTCCCCCCATTCTCTCACGCGCTTAATTAGTTTGTTCTATGGATTTGCAGCTGGAGGTTGACTTCTTGATGGTGCGGATCCAGAGCTTCATCCACGACAATGTTGACGACTTTTCCACTTTCCACGTAGGCACGTGCTAACTCACATATGACCACTGCTCCAAATTACTCAAGGAATTAAGGAGAACTAGAAAGGTTTGGTGCGGCGGCATTTCCGCGCCGTGGAAGGAGAATTTGGGACAATGTGGTTAGATAGACAGTGGCTTGCAGAAAACATCTGCAGTAACACTATATGTACTACTGCAGGCAAAACAATACAAAACCACACCACTTCAAAATCAGAATCTCTATCTACTTTGTCTGTAAATGTCAGTGTGATGCAAAACTACCAAAGGAAAGAACAAAAGAACACCTCATTGTTTAGATGTGATAACCGGAAAAAAACTGCAATGTTTGCGAAGCTAGCTTCACTGTTTGTAGTCTACTCAGCTGTGGACAATCAATCTACCGGTTCCCATTACATATTGCAACACATATTATTAAGAAGCCCCAAGTGCCTCCTATTACAACAGATGTCAGTGCAGTGTACAAACTATCTGTGCATCCCGTGAGGTGATCTGGACGTCCGCAAGGGGCATGTGGGAGCGGTATTTGCATCTGTGATTAGTAAGTTGATGTTGTTTTCTTCGATTGGTGACATATGGGCACTCTCCTGTAGGGTCGCTCTCTGCTGGTTGTTATGATCTAAAAATGTAACTGCACATTCCTTTGAGAGCTATATGAAGCGACCAATTAATTGAACTGAATACTGCACAACCATTGCAACGAATTGTTCGAACCAAATACTGCTGGAACCATAACTGAATTCTCAGAAAATCTGCATGTCCATAAATCTAAAATAATTTGTACTCCCTCCATCCGGAAAAGGATGTCACAAATTTGTCCAGATTCTCATGTATCTAGGCAGTGTATAGACCACATGCGAATATGGACAAATCTGTGACATCCTTTTTCGGACGGAGGAGTAGAAATGACGCTAGAGAGGGTTCAGAATACTGCACTCGTTTCAATCATTATATAACAGGGTAGTTACTTAGTCTAACTTTTGTTTTCTACGGCCATTATGATCTATCTTTATAGGTAGTTAACAGAGGTCTGTTATAGATGTCCGAGAGTGCCTAGACTAGAATCATCCGGGTACTACATTTGATTTATGTTTTATGCCCATCAATTCCCTATTAGATATAACATACACAAGCAAGGCACGCATGGAAGCGTTAATCTAATCAAACTCGGTCAGTTTACCAACACAAAATTAGAAATATATAGAGCAAGAATGTTTAGCATGTTCAATTGATATCAAATACGACTACATGGATTTCTGCAACCACCCATAACAATGCTATCAAGACGTATGGATTCACCAAGAAGAAAGCGACAGAAAGAGGATAAATCATGGAGCAAGGGAATATCACAGAGGAATGAGACAGAAAGAGGATATATCATGGAGTGAGGGAAGACCACCGAGGAATGAATCTAAAAAAAGGCCGTGCAGGTTCTGTATATCCATGCTTAGAAAAATCTAATGGAAACTAATAAAGCATCAAAAAGGCAAAGAGTATTACCTCATGACAGAATTATGTTCTTCTCTCCATGATTCCTCATTGCTCAAGACATATGATAATGTTTCCACATCCTCATGTGCTTCACTCTTCGTGAATTTATTTACTTATTTCCTGCGAGCAGAGCAAGATACCATGTATATGTATTACTACTCTTATATATTATATTACACATCCATTTGTAGATTTCCAATGTTGAAGAACACATAGGAACATGCCTTCAAGCAACTATACTGGCAACAAAGAGGCAAGAAAATATACATATAGATGTAGGAAAAAGTACCATTTCGATGCTCTCGGAGCAGATCAGATGAATCGGGTACTTACCATCTTCCACTGTCATCTCATAGCAACATATATTAGTGTCTCCTTTGGTAACATAGCTGTTTCTAAAGAGGTTGAGACACGCGAGGAAAAAAAGCCTCATGTTTACTGTAATGCATGGTTCTAATTAGAATGCCTGATTTGGCATCGTTAAAAAGGCCTAAAACCTTCGGCTTCTTTAAAGAAGGTAGTAATGGGTTCCTTTTGTTTTACAGCCAAGGAATTCGTCTCCGTGTGATCGGCGACCACGCAAGGCTGCCAGTTCTTTGCAGAGCACTGCAAGAGAAGCGGAGGAGGCAACCAAGGAAAACTCGCAGCTCGACCTCGTACTAGCCATGAGCTACAGTGGCCGACGTGACATTGTGCAAGCATGCCGGAACCTTGCACACAAGGTGGATGAGAAGCTGCTCAGGCCGGAGGACATTGACGAGACTCTGTTCGCCAATGAGCTCCAGACGAGCTTAACAAACGAGTTCCCTTACCCAGACCTGCTTATCAGAACCAGCGGCGAGCTTAGGCTTAGCAACTTCTTGCTGTGGCAGACGGCCTACTCGGAGCTCTTCTTCACCGACACGCTCTGGCCTGATTTCGGAGAGGCTGACTATCTGGAAGCGCTGAGATCCTTCCGCAGCAGAGATAGGCGGTTTGGTAAAAGAAATGTGATAGCACAAAGCTAGGTGCTCTTCAATGTACCATACCACACAGGATGAATTCACAGCTTCTAGAACAACATAATCTTTCTTCTTTTGAATGACTTGGAATCAGGATGAGAGAAGCATGAATCCTTTTTGTCTGGTGCTGGAAGCCAGGACCAGTACGTTGTGTTATGGCATTGTGTGATCAATGATTATGTTTCTCTGCGGGGTGTGAGTGCCTGGTGACTGCAATTGCATGCACATCAGATGATTCGAAGATGATTTCAGTCTCTTTAATACATGTTCTGTTGCACCCTGCTTGTATCTCCGAAAGGCGTCCCTGACAGTTCGATAACTGAGTGTTTTCTCTCTTGTAAATTTTAAGGTTCTGAATCTTGAGGTGTGAACATTGAACAAGGACCAGCGTTGGAAGATTGGTCTCCTATGCCAGTGAGGGTCTGCTAAAGAGCTTCGACCGGCTGGTCCTCGACTAAAGCAAAAGAATGTCTGCTGATTCATCAGTCATACACAGCAGCAATGGCTTTGTAGATCATTAGACTGAAGCAAACACCATCTGCAAATTGTGATGTTTGGGAGGAAATTGTGATTTGTAAAGGCGCATAACAGTCCCAGTTCTGTCCAGCAAAAGAACTTGCCTTGTGCTGCCGTGCTGGGCTGCTGATGGGTCATTCATGAAGTTTGGGGTGGCACTGAACTTAAGGTTTATTTTCTTAGATGTTTGGATGCTGGCCTTATCACAAGATGGTGTGAATTGGTGGAATTTTTTAGGAGTTTGAATTTAAATGATGATGAGGATTCTCTGATTTAGGAATACACCTCGTCTGGCACTTAACTCTGTTAGCTTTTTTGATGCCATTGTCAATAATCGATAGAGGTGTGTTGACAGTGCATACACCGGCCTTTTGGTGGCTATGTGTACCCCCAGAATTCATGTCTTTTTATGGTTGTTGGCAAACAATGGACTCCTAACAGGACACAAGTTGAACAAGCGAAGACCTGTAGAACATAAGGCTCGTGTCTTTTGTAATGAACCTGAAAGTATGCCGCACTTGTTTCTTCAACTACTGGGATTTTAGGCTGTTATTGTCAATGTTTCCTAGTGGCTTGCTCAATGTTTTCTCATGGCAAAATGCATATTTATCGGAAAAGCGCAAGTCACCAGGACAAAAATATCAGGAGAAATCCTAAATGAACTAATGGTATAATGTGTAGACAATCCGAGCGGTAGCTTTACTGTCGGCTAAACCCGATGACTTCCACATCAGAGTTAAAGTCTAACCCATCAGAGGACGCCCATAGCTGAGTGCCTTCCAGCAAAATTCCCGGCGGTGAGCCGTCATGAAACCACGGGTTTTTGGGACAGCCTACCGGTGACAACAATATTGTGAATGTGGCCATCACAGAACCACTTTTGGGGCGGATTTTGCCTTCCCTTAAGGTTTCAAGCCATCACGAAATAATCAGTTTTCTTAGTAGTGTATGGTTAGGTTTGTATACATTTTAGAGAACTAGACCGTCTTCAGCGCAGAAGACAAAACATCTCATGGATGTCACAAAATTCTTGACATCTCAGAAGAAAAAATTGTCACAGATTCCTTCTGTAGCACACCAAACACCAGGGATGTATTCTTCATGACAGTTTGACAAAACCATTACTGTTGTAGGCTTGTAGCACAACAAACATCTGCAGAAGTAGCATTTAGTCGAAACCGTGTGGGCCGCCTTTGCAGGTAATTCAGTTTGCAAATTTTACCGCCCCCAAACAAAATGAGTGAAATTCAGGACCAAGGTTTTGAATTTCAGTTTGCATTTTTTTCTGCGGGTAATTCTGTTTGCAAATTTTACCGTCCCCAAATTGGGCATTTCTGAAAATCTAGGACGAAAAACGCAATCCAAAATTTGAATTCGTGAACGAAAACTGGGCAAAATTTGGGCCGAAATTCAAAACCGCGTGGGCCCCCCTTGAACATACAGTACGTACTCCTAGCTCCGAAACTCCGAATCCGTTGCGAGCTCTTCTCTCATTTTTTTTTCCTTTTTTTTCCGTGAAAATTAAACTTATCTTGCTCCGCTGCTTCCATCCCCGATTCAACCTTGGTCTCGGATTGTTGCTCTACGTGCAGGTCCAGGACTCCAAGCTATATATACTGCGTGGTGACCAGCGATCGACAGCAGAATCACAAATTTGGTCAATCTCGCTTGGGCTCACCTCGAGCTCGGCTACTCCATGGCGTCGCAGAAGCGCTTCTCGCTGCCGGTGCTGCTCGTCTTTCTCCTCGCGCTACTTTTCCTCGGCGGAACAGCCTTCACGCTTCATCACAGGGATCATAACCTGGCATCGTCAGTATCACGGGCGAGCGAACCACCTGAGGATTCCAGACCAATCCCACGTAAGATGCTGCGCGTAGTCCACCGGGCGAAACAAGATGCACTCCTCAAGAAGCCGTCGGGCGGCGAGGCCCTGCCTAGGGCCATCGTGCACAGTACGACCAACCTGGAGATGGTGTCCATGGTCGGCGACCCTGAGCAGCAGCACGACGGCAGCGCGTCGTCCTCGAAAAGCCTCGTCGCGATCCCGGTCGGCATCAAGAACAAGGCGGCCGTGGACAAGCTCGTCTCCAAGTTCCCCGCCGACAGGTTCACGGTGATTCTTTTCCACTACGACGGCGCGGGAGGAGCAGTGGGATGACCTGGAGTGGTCTCGCCGCGCGGTGCACGTCTCGCCGCGCGGTGCACGTCTCGGCGCGCGGGCAGACCAAGTGGTGGTTCGCCAAGCGGTTCCTGCACCCGGATGTTGTCGCCGAGTACGACTACGTCTTCCTGTGGGACGAGGACGTCGACGTGGACGCCTTCGACCCCGTCCGGTACCTCGACGTCGTCAAGAGAGAAGGGCTCGAGGTATCTCAGCCGGCGCTCGACCGCCGGTCAGAGATCCACCATGGCATCACCGCCCGTGCAACCAACGGAGGAGGCGACGTGCACCGGCGATTCTATAAGGCGGCTTCGACCTTGGGAGGAGGAGGGTGCGACGACAGCAGCAGGGGGCCGCCGTGCGCGGGGTGGGTGGAGATGATGGTGCCGGTGTTTTCCCGGGCGGCATGGCGCTGCAGCTGGGGCATGGTCCAGAACGACCTCGTGCACGCCTGGGGCCTCGACTACAAGCTCGGCTACTGCGCGCAGGGCGACAGGACGCTCAAGGTCGGCGTTGTCGACAGTGAGTACGTCCTCCACAGGGGTGTCCCCACCCTCGGCGGCACGGAGGGCAAGGGCGCAGCTTTCCGGGTGGCCGTGAGGAGGAGATCGTTCGCTGAGATGCAGATTTTCGACAGGAGATGGAAGGAAGCCGCAGCCAGCGACGCGTCATGGACAGACCCTTACCCGTAGCCAGGGACGACCACTAGTAATCAGTAGCTTCGAACTAGTAGATGATAGGTGTAACTTAGATTTGCTGCTCAGAGCTCGGATTGTATATGATGGCATGAGACCTTCAGATGTTCTTCAGTTCTTGCATCGCAAATTTGTGCCATATATATGCTATTTGCATTCTCTTATTTGTTTATTTCAACAAAAAAGGTTGCCAGAATAACCAAGAGAGAATTCCTCCTATGGCCCTAGTTGAAATTTGGCTTCTTTTTTGGCCCTGGACAATTTTTTCTTTCCTATTTGACACCAAATACTTACCTGGTTCCTTATTTGGCCCTGCCGTTCGTTCCGTTAGCTGCTCCCGTTAAACTGTAAAATTCTGGACTCATATACCCTTGTCTATCGGTACACGAAAATTGAAAAGAAAAAAAAGAAAATGAAATCGGTAACCGTCCCGACTCAACCATCTGTCATCTCTCCCGACTCGAGCGCCCTCCCTCCTCTGTCCCGACACGAGCCGCTCCGCCTCCTCAGTCCCCGACTCGACAAACCCAAGCAGCGGCGGCGTCGGCTTATCCAAGCGACGACATAGCCAAGCGGCGGGAGCGGCTAACCCTGGCGACGGAGGGCGGCTAACCCTAGCGGCGGGCGCGGCTAACCCTAGCAATGGGAGCAGAGGGCGGCGGCGGGGCCGTGCAGGTCGGCCCAGAAGGTGCGCCGGCGGAAGGAGATGGTGCGCCGGTGGAGGGACAAGGTGCTGCGTCGGAGGAGCGACCGTCAGGCACTTCTACAAGGTTCTACCACCGCGCGTCTATAGGCTCGGCCTCACGAACGGCATGGCCAGAAGGGTAAGCGTATGATAGAAATTGAAATTTGTGTGATTGTTAGTGTTGCTTCACTGATTGTTAGTAGTAGTGCTTATGGATGCATATTTCATTTACAGGATGGATCCCAATTCAAGTTTTTGTTTGATGATAAATTTGCTTGGCAACCCCCAAAAAGCTAGAAAAGATATCATCAGTTTTTGTTTTGAGAAGATTATTGACTCGGACTTGAAAAACTACAATGATTTGGTTGCATCAATCGTAGATGAGTACCCACCAAGATATTTGGAAGTTGTACATCTCCAGTACTATTATGAGGTTCTAAAAACGTTCCCAGAAATAAAATCTGATCAAGAATTGATGAAAATGTTTGAGAAACACTCCGAGACTAAGTTTGTTCAAATGTTTGTTGCATATTGTGATCCCTCTGAACCATATAAGCCGATCACTAAGTATTATACTGATGTGCATGTCCAACCAAACAACAAGGCATCACAAGATGATGATAGTTACCTTCGGAACCCAATACCCGAGAATGAGCATGTTGGTATCGATGAAGAGAACATGTATTCAGAGAAAGAACCCATACCTCTCGATGTGGTTCTTTTTTCTAATAAAGAGAAGGACATACACTATTTTTGTGAGGATGGGAGCGAGGATGAGGCCGAAGTAGAGGAGGATGAGGAGGTACATGAGCCAAACCATGCACCAAATGTTGAGTATGACAAAGAAGACCCACCATTGACCGTAGGATCCACATATCCTAATATGGATGAATTTAAGTTGGCCATTCGTCAACATGCAATCAAACGTGATTTTGAGTTTAACACGGAGAAGAGTGCACCACATAGATTCACAGCCCATTGTTCAAGAAAATATGATGGCGATTGTCCATGGAGGATACATGCTTCTACAACGAATGATATGTGTACTGTAGTGGTAAGTTTCCAACTTATCTTTTGATTTTGCAAGATAATTACTTATATTTTGAGCTTGTAGCTAATTACTTATACTCTGATTTTGTAGGTGAAAACAAATCCATTTGATCATGATTGTTCCAGTACAAAACGAAAAAAGAAAGTGAAGAATGCAACTAAGTATTGGATATGTGAGAAGGTAAAGGATTGGCTCATTGAAGATGCAACTCTCGGAGTAGATGCATTGCGAAAGAAGCTTAAAGAGCACTACAAGATCAAAATCCACTACAAAAGAGTCTATATGGGTAAGCTACTAGCTTTGAAACAACTACATGGTGACTGGGATAGCAGCTTCAATAATTTGTATAGGTTTAAGGCACAAATTGAAAGTTGTTGCCCGGGTAGCATAGTGTTGATCGATCATCATACTATAAATGGTAAAATCAGCTTTAGAAAAAATTTTGTTGATTTTAAACCTTGCATAGAGGGGTTCCGTGTTGGTTGTAGACCATACTTGGCAGTGGACAGCACCTTCTTGACAGGCAGGTTCAAGGGGCAGCTAGCTAGTGCTACGGCTGTTGATGGCCATAATTGGATGTATCCGGTCTGTTTTGGAGTATTTGACTCTGAAACTAATGAGAATTGGATCTGATTCATGCAGCTGTTTAGACATGCCATAGGTTCACCACTAGGTTTGGCCTTATGCACTGATGCTGGCCAGGCAATGATGATAGGGGTAAAAAAAGTGTTCCTAGAGGCAGAACATCGAGAATGTATGTTTCACTTGGTGAGCAACTTCAAGAAGAAGTTTCATGGGAAGGTGTTCGATGACCACCTTTGGGCTGCTGCTTACTCATGGAATCCATATTTGTTTGACAAACATTGGGTTGCAATGGAGGAAGTAAAGCCAGCCGCAACTGCATACATAAGGAATTGGCACAATAGGTTGTGGTCCAGGAGTCAATTTTCTACCTTGTGCAAGGTGGACTATGTAACCAACAAGTTGGCTGAGTGCTTTAATAATTGGATTAAGCACTACAAATCCTTGAACTTAGATGACTTCATGGACAAGGCTAGGCAACTAATTATGATAATGTGGAACCGAAGGAGAAAAGTAGCAAAGAAGTTAGATGCATTGGTTCTGCCCCACATAATGAAGAAGTTGAATGCGATGACAAGACAATTAAACTTGGAGGTGGTAGAATGCTCAGAAGATGTGGCTGAAGTGACTGCATTGGGAGGTAGTGGCTTTAGGTTTGTTGTCAACTTGCAAGAAAGGACATGCTCTTGTAGACAATGGCAAGTTTCTGGCCTTCCTTGCAAACATGCTCTTGCCTTCATCACATCACTGAGCAATGCAAACATAAAGAACTATGTTGACTTGTATTATTCCGTTGACACATTTAGAGCAGCTTATGCCCAGCTAATCCCTGCTATGCCTGACAAGACTCAGTGGCCTAAATCTGACCATGGATTCTTCATGCATCCACCATTACTAAAAGCTACAGCTGGTAGGCCAAAAACTAAGAGGTACAAAGGCTGTGGCGACAAGAAAAAAAAGGCCAACATATGTGCCCTATTTGCAAGGACTATGGGCATCATTGGCACAATTGTAAGAAGGGCAACCCGGATGACATTGCTGCAATGATGGCTGTGAGGTAAAAATGATCAACATTTATCTCCTCTTCATGCATTATTATTCCTGTAAACTGCTATAGATGTTAACTACTTTTCTTGAGATCTCACATTCTTTATTGCTGATTTAGAGAACCACCAAAGAAGAAGAAAAAGACCACCAAAACAAATGAATCATCCATTGTGCCATGTGATGGTGGAGAACCAACAAGGATGTGTTTCCCACCAAGGTTAGCATTTGCACACTTGTACTCATGATAATATGAATCCTGAGTTTGAATTCTAAGTATCTTATTCCCACCATAGCCTTAGCTTGGAAACTACAACAACGAAAAAGGGAAAAGATGCAAAATCTAGTGCTATAGCAGCAAAAAGGTAATTACAACTAGTTCTAAAATTTTAAATTAAAGTTTCTGTACTACATGCTTCTGTACTACATGCTTTCTTTTCAACATAGGAAAAGCTTGGAGGACACAAATAGCAACAAGGGGGGAAAAGCCAAATGTAAATCTAGAGGTTCAAAGAGGTATTGTTTCTATTGTAGTTCAGAAGTTATGTACATTTTCTTTTCTTTTAATTGCTCTAAAATTACTAATGCCATACATGCATAACTCTAGATTAGGAACCAGCTCAAACCAAGTTGTGCCACTTTCCACCGAGATTTCTATGCCCAACGAACAAACAAATGTTCCTGTGAAGGTTATAGCCAAGAAGAAAAATATAGAGGTTGTTACAAAAATTCCTATGGTGCCATTTGATAGCCCAGCAATGGGCACAAGAAGCAAAAAGTTTAACCCTTCTAGCCCTGCAATGAGCACAAGAAGTAAAAGAAGGCTCAGCTTGTGATTTACAATGCTTTCGTTTCATGTAATGGTTGCAGTTCAATTTTATTTTGGAGATGTTTGGGTGGACCTGTACATTTTGTGTGGACTGTACTATGGACCTGTACGTTTATGTGGACATGCCTGTGGTGTATGTGGCCACCGTTGATGATGTATTTGTCTATCTATACTATTTAAACTTGTGTTATGCATTCTACATATATATGAACTGTGTGTACAGGATATGTCACCGGGTTACAGGGAAGTGCTGCCCAAATTTTGAATTTTTATATTCAAAATCTGACCAAATTTTAAATTTTTGTATTTAAAATCTGATTGTAAGTTTTTCAATTCAAATCGGTATGTGACCAAATATTCGGTTCCCTAATTTAGTCCAATAATCTTGACTAGATATATCACGGCATTCTATTGTTTTCATCACATCACGAAGGGCAAAATCGTCATCTTACGTACCTAGTTAACACCGTTGGTGTTAAAATTACACTAGAGGGCGAAATAAGGAACCAGGTGAGTATTTGATGTCAAATAGGGAAGAAAAATTTGTCCAGAGCCAGAAAAGGAAGCCAAATTTCAACTAGAGCCATAGGAGGAATTCTCTCAATAACCAAAGGATGTTTACTGAAATATTGTCAGTATGCTCATTTGTATGTTTCGGTCTGCAACAAACATTTAAATAGCCCGCTATATAGTCTCGTTTAGCCTTTTTCACATAACGTGGCTAAGTGCATTAGAGCAACTCTAACAATAACTGTAAACACGGTACCGCTCGTTTGGCTTTTCGCGAAAGTCAATCGATCTAGTGATACCCGTATAAGGTGACGGAACTGTCCGGTTTATCGTCCGCGGAGGAAATGAGCGGCGAAACCCTACATGTTCGGTGTGCGAGGCCGAATTGAGCGAGTCCTGTATCACGAAAGCCATTCGCACGAGACGGATATTTCACCTCTCCTCTTTCCCGCTTCCACGCCGCCGTCGCCGTCGATCTCCCGGCCAACTCGCTCTCCGGCACCGCTGTCCACCAGATCTGAGCCGATGGACCCCACGGAGGTTGCGCTAGCCGCTGCCGAGACTGCGCCACCACAGGCAACCCTCGCCATCGCTCTAGCCAGCCACCCCGGCGGTGGCAAAGCTCTGAAGAGGAATCGGCTGGGGAACACCGGCGCGTCACTAGCCTAGCAGGGTGCCCGTGCGCGGGACGGAAAGAAGGGCACCCTGACCAAGCAGGTCGTGCGCTGCTCAAGCCTTCCTCCCGTGACCACACACCCGCCGCCCGTCGCGGACCAGGTTCCGCCTGTCGCCGATGCGCCGGCAAGGTATGTCCATCGTCTTCTCCATGATGATTTGGCCGCAATTTCTTTACGCACTTGACGCCTGCAACTGATGGAGCTACAACCCTCACACGGTGCCAAATTCGTGCGTGGATCTGCTCAACAAGTCCGAGGTCGACATCACGGACAACCAGCTGTCGTACGACGACGAGGAGGAGGGCGATGATGAAGAGGAGGAGGTTGAGTTGGAGGAGATCGAGGAGGAGGTCTTTGATGTCATCCAAGGCAAGAAGGCCAAGAAGAAAAACACGGTGAACTACAGAAACTCCGTTCTGGCACCCTGTCGGGACGGGGAATTCGAGGAGATCATCGCCACTCGCTTCTCCATCGACCATCCATGTTTCCTTCATCTATGAGTGTGCAATCCCCCGATGTAGGCTATGGGGATGATAGGGATTGGATGAGATCATTCATGTAATAGCATCAGATTGTTAGGGCATGGTGCCTAGTATCTTTTATTAGTGCTTTATGACTTTGTTGCGACTTGTTGTGCTTAATGCTTGTCACTAGGGCCCGAGTGCCATGATTTCAGATCTGAACATGTTATTGATTCATTATGATAGTATTGTTTATGGTCTTATCTGCAAGTTGTATACACACGTTGTTGTCCGGAACCAATGGCCCCGAAGTGACAGAAATCGGGATAACCGGAGGGAATGGCTTTGATGTGAGGATCACATGTGTTCATGGAGTGTTAATGCTTTGCTCCGGTGCTCTATTAAAAGGAGCACCTTAATTGCCAGTAGTTCCCTTGAGGCCCCGCTGCAAACGGGCTGGCAGGACAAAAGATGTTGTGCAAGTTCTCATTGCGAGCACGTATGACTATATATGGAACACATGCCTAGGATTATCTAGTACTTGGATGCTTTATCTTATTTATATGCAATTGCCCTAAGTTCTGATTGCTATGTGAATTGTCTTGTCCATGCAACGCCCATCCATCCATCTCTATGCCTACTGCACTCGAATCCCACTGTTTACTGCTATTGTTACTGCTGTCTTTGCTTTACTACTACTGTTACCTTGCTATTCCTACTACAGAATTGTAGCTACTGATAAACTGATGTGAGCAAGATTGTTTCCAGATGCAGCTGAATTGACAACTCAGTTGTTAAGGCTTATAAATATTCTTTGGCTCCCCTTGTGTCGAATCAACAAATTGGGTTTCACTTCCCTCGAAAATACTGCGATACACCCCTATACTTGTGGGTCATCAGGACTATTTTCTGGCGCCGTTGCCGGGGAGCATAGCTTTATTTATCAAGTTCACTTGGATTCTCTATTGTTCGCTGCTATCCATCCATCATGGGTAAGTCTCGTGATGGCAAGTTTCCAATTTTACCATCCACTACAAGAAGAGGTACGGTTCTGAACACCTCTGCTGCTCTTGATTCACCATCTGTTATAAGTAAGCTCATTACACCACCACGTACACATGCTACACACACTACTAGTACTGCTGAATCTAAAACTTCTGATGCTTATGATGATGCTTCTACTGTGCTTGATAAGAGTGGTTCATTAGGTCCTTTCCTAGATGCTACGATTGCTAGAACTATAGCTGGAAATACTGAAACTCCTAATGAAGACACTACTACACCTGTTAGTTCACCTGAGTCTAGTGAAAGTTATGATATTGAAGATGGTTATGTTGAGATGACCGATGAATTTATTAAAGAATGTAAAAACACCCATGATAGGAGCGCTGCTAAGAGTCTCCTTGAGAGGCGTACTATTAGACCCAAATTGTCTCCTATTGCTAAGTTTGTTGCTTCTCCCATAAACATTATAGATGAAGATTATGATTTCTCTCTCGATCTATCTTACATAGCTATTGTCGAGAAAGAACCTTTTTGTGGGACTAAGAATGAAAGTGCGGTAGCACATATGAATGAACTTTTTACCATGAGTGGCTTGTTTTCTGATGATATTAAGATGCGTACTTACTTTGTTGCCAAGATTTTCCCCTTTCCACTGAAAGGAGAAGCTAAAACTTGGTTTAGTAATTTACCTCCTGGATCTATTGATAGCCCTGAGTGCTTGATTAGTACTTTCCTGCAGAAATATTTTCCTCCTAGTGCTAGACATGCTATTTTGCAGGAACTTTTTGATTTTAAATA
Source organism: Avena sativa (assembly GCA_916181665.1). Taxonomy (NCBI): domain Eukaryota; kingdom Viridiplantae; phylum Streptophyta; class Magnoliopsida; order Poales; family Poaceae; genus Avena; species Avena sativa. The sequence continues at coordinate 127,811,303 of OV702292.1, read as the reverse complement.
GGGAGAAAAAAGAGGTATTGCCCGATTCTTGGGCAAGGTTTTGTGCTTTGATTCATGCACAGGCTGGAAGTCCATTACCTAAGAATGAGCTTCTTGATATATTTTCTAATGGACTAACTGAAGAATCTAGGACATACCTAGATAGTTGCGCTGATTGTGTTTTTGGGAATAGGACTCCTAAGGAAGCTGAAGAATTAATGGCTAAAATAAGCAAGAACTATGAAGATTGGACTCCTCCTGAACCGGCTATACCTGAAGTAATTGTACCTGAACCATCTATTCTAGCGCCTATTCCAACATCAAAGAAGAGGGGAGTTATTGAATTAAATGATGAAGTGATGAAGGAAGCTAAGAAATGTCTTAAGGAGAAGGGAATTAAAGCTGTAGATGTCAAGAATTTACCTCCTATAGAAGAATTATGTAAGCCTATTCCCTACTCATCCACTATTGAGGTACACTCTCTCCAACACTTTGATGAAGGTGATATCCCTTACTCTAAACCTCATGATCAATGCTTAGAAGAATTCGATATCTTTATTGTTAAGCAAGATAACTTTAATAAAAGAGTGCAAAATCATCTAATGGAAAACACTAGAGCTATTGTTGAGTTGAAAGATATTGTGAAAAGAACCTCTAATGATGTTAAAATGATTGTTAAGCACTTTCAAATGGTTCAAACTCAAATAGATCAATTCGTTAAAGTGCAAAACGACTTGCTAGTTAATGCTGCTAAAGAAAAACATGCTTATGAAATTAGAACTAGAAGTGGAGCTGCTACCCAGGATCCTCTATATCCTGAGGGGCATCCCAAAAGAATTGAGCAGGATTCTCAATAAACTGAAAATAGTGGTTCTACTCGTAAGAAAAGGAAAAAGAAGCATAAAACTATTGTAGAACCCTCTGAACCTGCTATAGATCCTAATAGTATATCTATCTCTGATGCTGAAACTGAAAGTGGTAATGAAGAAAATGAAGTTCCTAATAAAGAAAAAGTTGAAGAAGAACCTGAAAACCAAACTAAGAATACTAAATACACCAAAGAAGATTTTATTGCTAAGAAACATGGTAGTGAAAGACAGCCTTGGGTCCAAAAACCTATGCCTTTCCCTGATAAGAAACACAAGTCAAAGGAAGATGAACACTATAATAAGTTTTGTGAGTGGATGAAACCTTTATTTCTGCAAATTCCTTTGACTGATGCTATTAAATTGCCTCCTTACTCAAAGTATATGAAGGATATTGTCTCGAATAAAAGGAAGATCCCTAATGAAGAAATTTCTACTTTGCTTGCTAATTATTCCTTCAATGGTAAGGTTCTTAAGAAACTTGGAGACCCAGGGATTCCAACTATCCCTTGCTCTATTAAGAACAGTTATGTTAGAACTGCTTTGTGTGATTTGGGAGCTGGAGTTAGTGTTATGCCTTTCTCTCTCTATAAGAGGCTTCAACTTGAAAAATTAATACCAACTGATATATCTTTGCAAATGGCTGATAAATCTACCACTATTCCTGTGGGTATATGTGAGGATGTACTTGTTCAGGTGGCTCACAATTGCTTGATATTAACTGATTTTGTTGTGCTTGAAATGCCTGAAGATGATAATATGTCTATTATTCTTGGGAGACCTTTTCTTAATACTGCAGGAGCTGTTATTAATTGTAATCAAGAAAAGGTGACTGATGACCCACAAGTATAGGGGGTGTATCGCAGTATTTTCGATAAGTAAGAGTGTCGAACCCAACGAGGAGCAGAAGGTGCTGGCTAGTGGTATGGATCAGGAATTCTCTGCAAATACTTAGCAAACGGATTTTTAGGGGTTTTCGATAAAGCAAGTAAACAAAGTACGAGTAAATAAAAGACAGTAGGAATAAATGCAGCAAGTGGCCCAATCCTTTATGCAGCAAAGGACAAGCCGATTGTATTTCTATACATGACCAAACGTTCTTGAGGACACATGGGAAGACTGTCAAGTGCTTTCGCTTCATATAGTCGATTAATCTTCTCTAGCTTGCTAAGTGTTGTGTGGGTGAACCTGTGCTAATGTACCGTCCTATCCAAGACTTAATACATACTTGTGATTATACCCCTTACAAACATCCGTAAGTACAAGAAAGTAATTAAGTTAAACATAACCACAACTTTAAACTCTAAGACCCTTACGTCCCTTATGCAATGGTTTCCTAACGGGGGTTCAGGTTTCTGTCACTCCGGCAACCCCTACGATTAGTAGCCAAATACAAAATGCATTCCCCTAGGCCCATATAGGTGAAGTGTCATGTAGTCGACGTTCACATGACACCACTAGAAGAAGTACACCACAACTTAAATAACAATCTATTGAATCTTTCTCAACACAACTCCACTACTAACAACAAGACTTCTCCCATGTCCTCAAGAACAAAGCGAACTACTCACAAGACATCATATGGATCATGATCAGAGATGGAATAATGATGTATAACAATCTAAACATAAACAATAATTAAATTGTTCACTCAATAGCATCAACTATAAAGAGTAATCAACACTGGGAAAGTTTCCCCTATGAACTATAGCAAGATTCAACCAATTGTTACAGCAATATGGAGATGATGATGAGGGTGCTGATGGTGATGATGGTGGTGATGATGATGATGATGATCCCGATGAAGTCCAGCTTGATGGTGGTGTTGATGGCGACGATCTCCCCTCTCCGGGAAGGAATTCCCCCAGCAGAAATCTGTCTGCCGGAGAGATCTTTCTCTCTCGGTGTTTTCCGTCCCGCAGAGGCGGCGGAATCTTTCTGTGGTCGCTCCCCGAGTCTTAGGGTTTCGGGAGGAAGATATACGCCAGAGAGGAGAGGCTGGAGTGGGCCAGGGCGGCTACACCACTCCCTGGCGCGACCTAGGCCTGCCCGCGCCATGGGGTGGTGTGGGCCCCCTGTGGCCCACCTCCACTCCATCTTCTGGCATCTTGAGTCTTCTGGAAAAATAGAATTTTCCGTATATTTTCCCGGATTTTATGATCTTCGCGAATTTTGCCTCCAAACAGCACCTTTTCCATCAGAATCCTGACTGTAGCGATCCATGCTCCAAAAGTCATCAACCATGCAAAAATAGATGAAATAACATAAGTATCACCTCTCAATACGAAATATATCAATGAATAATAGTGAATTAAGACATAGAATAGTGATGCAAAATGGACGTATCAACTCCCCCCAAGCTTAGACTTTGCTTGTCCCTAAGCGAAACTGAGCTCAATAAACATGACCTCAAGTTTATGGAGTGAAGAGTCGATAAAAGAATACGGACAAGAAGCATCACATTCATCAAATACATAGATCATAATAGAAGACAACTCACTATTATACAACTCAACTTGCAATGAGTAAAGGAAACACAATAAAGATACATAGAGTAAATCATCATTGGTAATGGCAAACTTAGCTCTTGGTCGAAGAATAGTTAATAATTTGCTGAGTTCACAAATAGCTGGTTTTCAAAGAAAGCTTTCAAAGTAGTAAACTTCAAGATAAGATCAATGTGCAAAACAAGGAACATAAGAAACACGAATGCATAAATCATCATATGAATGAATGAAACACATCAACTCAAGATACTTGCTGAGATAGAAGGGAAAAGGTTTACTGACTCAACTACAAAGTAAAAGAAAGGGGCCCTTCACAGAGGGAAGCAGGGATTGCAAGTCTCATAAAGAGCTCCCAAAAATTATGATACTTACTAGCTTTCAGCTCTCATTGCCCCTATCATAGGCATGTTTAGGTGATTAAGGTTAAAGTGACACAACTAAGAGGATATGCTTGACAAGTTATAAGTTGAAATCTCAAGCCCCTTACTTATGAGTACCGATCCTCATGCTACTCAACTTCAGTCACGAGCAAGCTCTTGTCATTGTAAATATATGCGTATCATTGAGAACCGCCACCGGGGTACCCCTTGCACATGACACAGGAGCTATCCCATAATCAAAATGACAAGGCAAGCAGACAGTGAGCATCTCAGCGATCTTTTTATTTGCTATTTGCATAGGTTTTATTGAGGATGCTTTATAGAATGCTCACTATAGTTATGCTGCAAGTTTCCACCATGATTAGGCATGGCTTAGGCTAGCGGCCCAGGCGTTTCTCTAACACACATATAAACTCCATGATCTTACAAGTTCCACTTTTATTTCACACCGCCGGGATCCATAAGCAAAATAACATGATATCAACTAGGTACAAGTCCCAATGAAGTGTTGAAAGCGGTCCCCGTGATACATGGTTCGGCTAACTTCAACTCATAAAGCGCAAGCATATACGCAACAAAGAAGGACACAATGGTTCAAGTTTATTAAATGCAAGAAAATAAGGTGTGCCATCAAGTTCATGAGAGCTTTAATCACTAATTTTCACATAACAAGTTTAATTTGGGAGGTAGACAAAACAGGAATTTACTTGAAATAGCAATAATGCTACTAGGTAGGTATGGTGGACACAAATGGCAAAGGTTTTGGTTTAAAGGAGGTGGATGCACGAGAAGAGTACCCTCTCAGTACAGGTTTTTGGCTAGCAAGGCCAGGTAGCAAGTACAAGAGTTGAAGGAAACAAACAAACAAACATACAAGTGATAAAGACAAACATGCAATCTTCCTTGGAAGCACAAAAGATCTTAACTAGAGAATACTAGACTTATGAGCAAATCAAGAAAGAAAGATGATGAAATTATTTTTCTCTAGAGCACTTATATCTTTTTCTTTTCAACTCTCAAAAAGGGTGTTGCTACTGACTGAGCCAGGTTTGCCAAAACCAACTAAATTAACTCAATGATCCCAAAGTGCTACCAATACTAACAACAAGATCAATCATATAACCATGAATTGAAAACTAATATAAGCTACGCAAAAGGGTGAATGATAGAACTTCTCATTAATATTCCATAACGGAAACTCACACCAAGGGATACATATCTAACGAGAGAGGGGACACTTCCATAATGCAAACCATACTACATAATAACTCCTCTATTCATGATATGACTCTACTAATAAGGTAAAAAGACAGAATATAGTGATATGATACCGCGACACTCCCCCAAGCTTGAAACAAACCAAGGGGATGCCAAATCTGATGACGAATTACTCCTTCGGTGGTGGTGGTAATATTTTCTTAGTTGACGTGAGGTAATCTTCCAGCATCTTGCGAAGCCTATTATTCTCCTATTGAAGCATGTCCACCTTCCTCCTCAAGTCTCGGTACTTATCGTAGAACTCCTTAGTGACTCGTAGGGCTTCCGTTGGTGCAGGGCAAGTGACTAAAGGTACCAGCCCCCGCTAAAATGGTCTTGGAGATCTTCCTCCATAGGCTCCTTCCCTTTATCCTTGACAAACACCATTGTGCTTCTAAACTTTCAAAGAGTATGTCCTAGCAGAAACAGATCGAAACAAAAACACGACGAAAACTCGATATACAAACCTCGGGGGATCCGGGGGGATATATATTACGAAGTTTCATATCAAAAGGAAGGTACTGGGAGAAAACGAGTCGGAGGCGGAGTCCGGGGTAGACTCACCACCTGGTGGTGCGGCCAGGGGTGGGCCCATGCCACAGGGTGGTGTGAGCCACCCTGGCTCCGTTTCCGTCCCTTTTTTGCTTCGTAGCTTTCCTTATTAACTGAAAACTCCAAAAATATAGTTGAATTGTATTTCCGTGGAACTTTTCTAACCAGAACTGTTACCTATTTGAAAACAGACTCTGCAGGTCTCTGAATTTGGTATCTAGTAGATCCTTCCGGAGTCATCTCTTGAATATCATTCATATCTTCATCTTCATACACTTATTACTTGAGTCATAAAACCCGTCTCTTCCTTATTACACCATTGTCTCCACTTCCTGGAAATTTCTTTCACACAAAACTTCACACAATTCTCATTAGCAACATTAGTATATATGAAGTGATAAAACCTTTTGAGTCCAACTTCAACTGAAAACCATCAAAACAAAAGCTACTGAAACAACTCCTTCCGAAAACCCAAAAAGAATTCAAAAAGGAAATCGAATAAAGAAGCAGATGCAAGAGTGGCAAAATCTGTCAAAACAGACCAGCAGGTAAAGATCAATTTTTTCAAAACTCTTCTGTTGCTCAAATCAAAAAGTGCAAAACTAACGAAAGTTAAATAACAACCTGATTCAGAAGCTCAAAAAATTACAGCTCAATTCGACAGACAGAGGTCTCTCACGAATTTTTATGGTGAAGCACAAAAATCTGTTTCGGGATAGCAACTTCCCCAAATCTTACTTCTCTCTCATTAGAGGTTGATCTTGACACAAAAACCAAACAAAACGGATAAGGAGCGGTTATTACCGAAGTAATAACATCCAAGACTCAAAGAAACAAAAACAAACTGAAAGCAAAAACAAATTGGGTTGTCTCCCATAAAGCTCTTTCTTTATAGCCATTAAGATGGGCATGATAATTTTGAAGAAGCTCTCATAGGGATATGAATTGAAGTGAAAGAGAGCATTAAGAAGCAAAAATACACACACATTTAAGTCTAGCCCACTTCCTATACAAGGGGATTTTTTAAACAAACAAGTTATTGAGACCAGAGGCAACTTGCATAAGAAGGAAAAAAGTGCAACATAAAAACTTTCAGCATAAAACGAGGAAACTTGATATTATTGAGATGCATAAGAACACTTTTCCCTCTCTAAAAGTAACTTTCAGTATCATGCATAAACTTAACGATATAGCTATCACAAGGACCATCATAGCAATGATCACTTATTCTAACAGAAAACACAGGAATACTAGCTCTCATAACACTACTATGCGAAACAATATTAGAGGTATCCTTACAAAGGATAGTGTGTCCCTCTTTTTCATATTTAGCAACAAAGTCTTTCACATTTTCTACAATAGGTTCATCAATCATTTGTTTATCAGGTTCAGCAGCCTTACTCATACTTTCATTAACCATACTAGCTATCATAGAATGTTCCTTTACCTTAACTGGAAAAGGCATTTTCTCAATATAAGGTTTAGGTAAAACATGACTAGCAGTATAAACTTCAGTATTTCTTGCAGGAACACTCTTAGCAATATCTTTATAAGGTTCATGATACTTATTCCACTTCTTTTTAGGCACTTCAATATAAGAAGCAAAGGCCTTAAAATAAGAAGCAATAGCTTGAGAGTCTAAACCATAAGCATTTTTAATATTTTGAAAGTCATCAGTTCCCATAAAAGATTCAATGCATTCATAATCATAATTTATACCTGACTTTCTACCTTTGTCATTTTCCCAAGCTTCAGCATTGTCTTGAATACGATCTAGAAGGTCACATTTAGCTTCTTATTCCATACGAGTGAATGATCCAGCACAAGAAGCATCCAATAAATCCTTGTCATGTAGAGGGAGCCTTGCATAAAAGTTATTGATAATAATATTATTGGGGAGCTCATGAATGGGACATTTGAGCATTAATAACTTCAATCTCCCCCAAGCTTGAGCTGTACTCTCTCCATCTAGAGGCCAAAAGTTGTATATTTGATTCCGATCTTTATGAATCTCACTAAAAGGATAAAACTTTGAATAAAAGAGGGGCACTATTTCCTCCCATTCCAGAGCTTGACCATTCTTCAGCAGCTTATACCATTCCTCATCTCTTCCTTTCAGTGATAATGAGAATAACTTCTTCTTAACTTGATCTGTAGTAATACCTGCACACTTGAACAACCCGCATAATTCGTGTATAAAGAGTAAATGATCACCGGGATGGACAGTTCCATCCCCAACATAGTAATTATCCATAACACAATCAATAATTCTTGTAGGTATTTTGAAAACATCTTTCTCAGCAGGTGGTGGCTTATCTACTCCCTTAGCAGTGGTAGTAGCATTACCAAATAAGAAACTCAGCGAATTATCCATAACAAAAATAAAGCAACTAGCAGAAGTAAACAATACTCACAGTAGAAGCTTCCTTTACTAGTTCCACTCTCCAATAGCGCTTCACTCCCCGACAACGGTGCCAGAAAATAGTCTTAATGACCCACAAGTATAGGGGGTGTATTGCAGTATTTTCAATAAGTAAGAGTGTCGAACCCAACGAGGAGCAGAAGGTGCTGGCTAGTGGTATGGATCAGGAATTCTCTGCAAATACTTAGCAAACGGATTTTTAGGGGTTTTCGATAAAGCAAGTAAACAAAGTATGAGTAAATAAAAGACAGTAGGAATAAATGCAGCAAGTGGCCCAATCCTTTATGCAGCAAAGGACAAGCCGGTTATATTTCTATAGATGACCAAACGTTCTTGAGGACACATGGGAAGACTGTCAAGTGCTTTCGCTTCATATAGTCGATTAATCTTCTCTAGCTTGCTAAGTGTTGTGTGGGTGAACCTGTGCTAATGTACCGTCCTATCCAAGACTTAATACATACTTGTGATTATACCCCTTGCAAACATCCGTAAGTACAAGAAAGTAATTAAGGTAAAACCTAACCATAGCTTTAAACTCTAAGACCCTTACGTCCCTTGTGCAATGGTTTCCTAACGGGGGTTCAGGTTTCTGTCACTCCGGCAACCCCTACGATTAGTAGCCAAATACAAAATGCATTCCCCTAGGCCCATATAGGTGAAGTGTCATGTAGTCGATGTTCACATGACACCACTAGAAGAAGTACACCACAACTTAAATAACAATCTATTGAATCTTTCTCAACGCAACTCCACTACTAACAACAAGACTTCTCCCATGTCCTCAAGAACAAAACGAACTACTCACAAGACATCATATGGATCATGATCAGAGATGGAATAATGATGTATAACAATCTGAACATAAACAATAATTCAATGGTTCACTCAATGGCATCAACTACAAAGAGTAATCAACACCGGGAAAGTTTCCCTATGAACTATAGCAAGATTCAACCAATTGTTACAGCAATATGGAGATGATGATGAGGGTGCTGATGGTGATGATGGTGGTGATGATGATGATCCCGATGAAGTCCAGCTTGATGGTGGTGTTGATGACGACGATCTCCCCTCTCCGGGAAGGAATTCCCCTGGCAGAAATTTGTCTGCCGGTGAGATCTTTCTCTCTCTGTGTTTTCCGCCCTGCAGAGGCGGCGGAATCTTTCTGTGGTCGCTCCCCTAGTCTTAGGGTTTCGGGAGGAAGATATATGCCAGAGAGGAGAGGCTGGAGTGGGTCAGGGCGGCCACACCACTCCCTGGCGCGGCCTAGGCCTGCCCGCGCCATGGGGTGGTGTGGGCCCCCTGTGGCCCACCTCCACTCCATCTTCTGGCATCCTGAGTCTTCTGGAAAAATAGAATTTTTCATATATTTTCCCAGATTTTCTGATCTTCGCGAATTTTGCCTCCAAACAGCACCTTTTCCATCAGAATCCTGACTGCAGCGGTCCATGCTCCAAAAGTCATCAACCATGCAAAAATAGATGAAATAACATAAGTATCACCTCTCAATACGAAATATATCAATGAATAATAGTGAATTAAGACATAGAATAGTGATGCAAAATAGACGTATCAGTGACCTTCAATGTTAATGACAAGGAACATATTGTCTATTTCCCCAAGAAGATTGAAAGGACTTATGGTTTGAATTCAATTGAACATGTTGAAGGCATTCAAGTTGGAGAAATATATTGTCCCATTCCAAGAGAAAAAATTGAAACTATTATGATTGGGACCATTGCTATCAAGGTTGAGGTAACATAATCATTAGTGGAATACAAAGTTTTGTCTCATATGGAATTGTTTTGATAGCAAGACTTGATCAACCTTGTTAACAAAAGGATTTTACTGAACAAAACAATGTTTTCATTATGATTATCTCCGTTTATTTCTATCCTTTGCATTTTTGTTTTTGCTTTCGTTTAGCTTTCTTTTTGTTGTTAGTTGCTTGCATGTTAGAGTGTCTTAGGACTTCTGTAGTTCTAGCCTTGTTTTGTCCTTGCATCATGTTTCAAAAAAAATCTGTCTGTCAGAAAAATCATTCTTCTATTTCTGAAAAATGCCCAAAAATGAAGTGTCTCAAAAAATTCCAGAAAATTCATATTAAATTTTTACGTGAAAAAAGGGACAGAGGAGTACCTGGGAGGTACCACGGGGGCCCACCTGGCAGGCACACCACATGGTGGCGTGGCCAGCCCTAGGTGGCGCCATGCCCTGGTGTGGGCCACCCCTGGCCCCCCACTAACTCCCTCACCTGCCACTTTCTTCTCTCTCCCGACTAAGCTCCAGTTCATTGCTCAAAATCGCGTTCTTGCTGTGCTTGCTCTCGATTTTTTCGATCTCCTTGCTCAGCCCATCTTTCTTGCTGAAATTTGGAGCATTTGTTCCCTGGTATATGACTCCTCTCCTTGTCCAAGTAGATTTGTGTTTAGTGGATTATATATTGAGTATTTTGCTGCTATAGGTGACTGGTTATAAGAGCTTGTAAGCTTGTTTAATGCTTAGAGATATAGTTTTGATGCATGTTTAGGCCTCTTACAAGTCCCTATGAGTAGAATCATTCATTATATTTACTTTGCAATCACTTGTTTAATAGGTGTTTAAATTTCAGAATACCAAGCATGAACAACCATACTTTTGGAGAGATTTTTGAGAGTGATGCACCTAGGAGGTCGAGGCCCTCAAGATCAGCCTCTCAGGCTAGGCCATCATACAATGAAGATCTCATTGCAACTCGTATTGGTAGTGAAAGGGATGATGGGGATGCTCACCCATCCTCTTTTCCTTGTTTTACCTTCTTACAAGCTATAGGTATTCTTGATGATTTCTTGCTACTGATTGAGAGGGTTGGTTTGACCTCATATATGCAAGATGAGAGTGCGCAATATGCTATGCTCACCAAAACTTTTGTTGAGAGCTTCACGTTTACTAACACACCCTATTAGTCGACTGTCTCTTTTAAAATCTATAATCTGCTCTTCATCATGCCTTTGGAGAGATTTTGCAGTATTGTAGGTGTATGCATGATAGGGACAGTGAAGAAAATTCAAGGGCGACCCGCTGATTTGTTGGAGCTTTACCGAGGGGTGACCAATGATGATGACCACGTGGCGCAACACGGAAAGATAAGAAATATCCAACTCCTCGCTCTTAGATACTTTGCATATTATCTTGCTACTAGTGTACTGGGTAGGGAGAACACAAGTAATATCTCCAACTATCATTTAGCATTCCTTGTTGCTGCGCTTAACAACGATACTCGGTACAATCTTGGCTCGCTTATTGCTCGCCGCCTAGCTGCTAGGGGGCCTATCTATGGGGGCATCATTGCCTCGCGTATAGTCAATGCATTAGGTCTTTTAGTGGATCCCAATGATACTATGCTGGCACCAAAGAGGCTTGACCTTGTTGCTATGAAAACTCGTCACTTTGTCACTACTACTTCTGATTTGGACAGTCTAGTATATAGGATGCTTTTCACTGACGGGGATAAAAGGGAGATCCTTTTGCCACAACCTTCTTTGTTTAGTGTTCACAGGAGACCATGGTCGCGCTTCAAGGAGGAGGTGGACGAGCAGCTTCGCTTGCTGGGTTTCCACGAGCAGCACCAGGAGGATGTGTCCTCCTATGATTACTCCACGCATTACGGAGGGACGTAGTCAAGTTTGCACCAGGACGAGGGGACCTCCTCGTCATACTACGGTGACACATCATCCTGGCCGGCTTGGGATTGATACCCACTTAGGCCAAAAGCCTAAGCTTGGGGGAGGTACGCCGACACCGCACTCATCTTCATATCATGTTGCGTTGGTACTTTGTATATTCATGTTTTCGTTCTCTTTTTAGTTTTCGTTCTTCTTTGCTTTTAATTTCTAAAACACAAAAAGACCAAAAATATTTTTGTTGTTTCTCTTTGGTTTGCTTCTTCTTTTTTCCTTGGTTTGTTTTTCCCTTTTTGCTTTGTTTGAACTATTTGAAAAACCCAAAAAGATTTTGCTTTGCTTGTTTTTCCTTTGGTTCTTGTTTAAAAAAATCAAAACAACAAAAATATTTGTCGTTCTTCTTTGGTTTTTGTGAGTTTGCTACAGGGTTCGGCAGTCCTTAGTGGAATATTGGTTTCATATTATTATTCAAGCCACACAAGTGAAGAGCAATAATAAGGATTAATGACAACTTGAGGCGTGGTAAGAGGTTGGTAACGAACTCTATTTGTTTTCATTTTTGTACATATACTCATCACTGTGGGCATGCTTAGTCCGTTCATGTAGAGTGTATGTTTTCTTTGGATGCTTAGTAGTTCTTGCTTTCTTATGATTAGCTCCAGCTTGCTAATAGTTTGTAGCATGTCTTATGAATGTTTGCTTGCATTGCTCTATTCATAAATTGGTATGACACCGTGGTATCCTCCTCTGAATGTTTCATTTGAATTGACTTGGCACATGCTCACGCATGCACATGACTTTAATAATCAGTTGAGCCTCGATGAATTATTTTTCCTTGAGGATCTTGAATCACTTTCATGCCATGAGTAGTCATGTTTTGTTGCAAGCATGATAATGACAGCTATTGCTCTCTCGTTTGTCGCTCCCTTACTATTGCTAGCCTTCACTTCCACTGAGTGTTTCACTCATATTTCCAACTCCCTTAAACCAAATATTGCCAAGGTGTCCACCATACCTACCTATTAGCATCATTTGCTACTTCCGTGCATATTCAATATGCCTTGTTTTCTTCCGAATAAAATGTTTGCTTGTTATGAGAAAGTTAGTTAGTAAAGCTCTCACGAACTTGATGGCACACTTTATTTCCTGCACTTAATAAACCTGAACCATTGTGAACTCTCCATGAAAGTTATATGCTTGCTACGTATAGGCTGGGGATTAGTAGAACCATGATGTCACGGGTTACGCTTTCAACACTTGTAAATATATACCCAGTTGATACCTTGCTCTTTTGTTTGCGGATGTCGTCGGTGTGAAATAAAAGGGGAGCTTGTAAGTCCACGGAGTTATGTATGTGTGTTAGAGAAATGCCTGGGCTGCTGGTCTAATCCATGCTGATATGGTGGAAACCTGCAGCGTAACCATAATGATATCTATAAAGCATTCTTCTTATAAAAAAAGAGAGAGATAGCTATTGAGAAAAAGAAAAAAAGAGATTTATGAAAAGAGGAAAGAGAAAAAAAAGCACCATTTTCCCATGGTAAATAAGAAGATTGCTGAGATACTCATTGTCTGCTTGCCTTGTCATTTTGATATGGGGATTCTTCCGTATCATCAGGCAAGGGGTACCCCATTGGCGGTTCTCAATGATACGCACATATTTACGATGACAAGAACTTACCGGTAACTAAAGTTGAGTAGCATGAGGAGCGGTCCTCGTACTCAAGGGACATGAGATTTTCAGTTTATAGTCTATCAAGCATATAACTCAGATTGGACCTCACTTTCACCTTAATCATATTAAAGATGCTTATGATAGGGGCAATGAGAGCTCAAAGCTAATGAGTACCATACTTTCAACATTTGGAAGCCTTTCAAATTATTCAAAACCTTTTCCTTTACTTGTTGAGTCTCCATTTATTCTTTGAGCACCTTCTTGAGAGCATAGTTTTCATTCGTTGTGCTTGTCCCATTACTTGATTATTTGTGTTATGACTTTGATGCTTGTATCCTTGATATCTTTACTTCTAGTCATCACTTGAACTTCAGAGGTACCTTGATATTTATAATCAAAGGCAAGCGGGATACCACTCTATCATACCTTTCTATGAGCATTGTAATGTTGCTTATGTTTATGCCTCATGCTACTTATTATTTTTGAGTTGGAATCTCTTCATAGCTTGCAATTCCTATTAAGTAAGTTTAGTGCATACTCTTTATTATGAATTGTCTAAGTAGTTGATCACATTGCTGAGAATATTTACATCATATGAAGCAAATGTGTTCGTGAAAGTTCTTTTATCGCACTCAGTTTTCAACTGAATTGCTTGAGAACAAGCAATAAGCTAAGCTTGGGGAGTTGATACGTCCAAAACGTATCTACTTTCCCGAACACTTTTGCTATTGTTTCTCCTCTATACTTGTGTGATTTGGATACAACTAACGCGGACTGACGTTGTTTCAACAGAATTGCCTTGGTGTCTACTTTTTGTGCAGAAAACCAACTATGAGGAAAAATCCGGGAAAATATGCCAAAAATCCTATTTCACTCGAAGACTCCAGGAGCCAGAATACGAGACGGAGAAGAGCCAGGGTGGCCACACCACCTGCTGGCGCGGGCCAGGCCAGGCCACGCCAGGGGGTGGTGTGGGCCCCCCAGGCACCCCCTCGGTCTCCCTCTTCACCTATAAGGAGCCTTCTGACCTAAAAACTTCGGGGGGGTCGACGTTTTTCTAGAAAGAGTTTCGCTCCGCCGCCACCATCAGATTCCACGAAACAGCACCAGAAACTCCGTTCTGGCACCCTGCCGGGACAGGGAATTGGAGGAGATCATCGCCATCATCATCACCATCGCTTCTCTATCGACCATCCATGTTTCCCCCATCTATGAGTGAGAAATCCCCTGATGTAGGCTATGGGGATGGTAGGGATTGGATGAGATCGTTCATGTAATGGCATCTGATTGTTAGGGCATGGTGCCTAGTATCTTTTATTAGTGCTTTATGACTTTGTTGCGACTTGTTGTGCTTAATGCTTGTCACTAGGGCCCGAGTGCCATGATTTCAGATCTGAACATGTTATTGATTCATTATGATAGTATTATTTATGGTCTTATCTACAAGTTGTATACACACGTTGTTGTCCGGAACCAATGGCCCCGAAGTGACAGAAATCGGGATAACCGGAGGGAATGGCTTTGATGTGATGATCACATGTGTTCATGGAGTGTTAATGCTTTGCTTCAGTGCTCTATTAAAAGGAGCACCTTAATTGCCAGTAGTTCCCTTGAGGCCCCGCTGTAAACGGGCTGGCAGGACAAAAGATGTTGTGCAAGTTCTCATTGCGAGCATGTATGACTATATATGGAACACATGCCTAGGATTATCTAGTACTTGGATGCTTTATCTTATTTATATGCAATTGCCCTAAGTTCTGATTGCTATGTGAATTGTCTTGTCCATGCAACCCCCGTCCATCCATCCCTATGTCTACCGCACTCGAATCCCACTGTTTACTGCTATTGTTACTGCTGTCTTTGCTTTACTACTGCTGCTACCTTGCTATTCTTACCACAAAACTGTTGCTACTGATAAACTGCTGTGAGCAAGATTGTTTCCAGGTGCAGCTGAATTGACAACAAAGTTGTTAAGGCTTATAAATATTCTTTGGCTCCCCTTGTGTCGAATCAATAAATTGGGTTTCACTTCCCTCGAAAATACTGCGATACACCCTCTATACTTGTGGGTCATCACACCACTAGAAGAAGTACACCACAACTTAAATATCAAACTATTGAATCTTTCTCAACACAATTCTACTACTAACAACATGACTTCTCCCATGTTCTCAAGAACAAAACGAACTACTCACAAGACATCATATGGATCATGATCAGAGATGGAATAATGATGTGTAACAATCTGAACATAAACGATAATTTAATGGTTCACTCAATAGCATCAACTACAAAGAGTAATCAACACCGGAAAAGTTTCCCCTAAGAACTATGTAAGATTCAACCCAATTGTTACAGCGGTATGAGGTGGTGATGATGGTGTTGGTGATGATGATGGTGATGATGTTGATGATCCCGATGAAGTTCAGCTTGATGGTGGTGTTGATGGCGACGATCTCCCCTCTCCAGGAAGGAATTCCCCCGGTAAAATGCTGTCTGCCGGAAAGATCTTTCTCTCTCGATGTTTTACGCCCCGCAGAGGCGGTGGAATCTTTCTGTGGTCGCTCCCCGAGTCTTAGGGTTTCGGAAGGATAATATACGCTAGAGGGGAGAGCCAGGGGTGGACCAGGGCGGCCACACCACCTGGTGGCGCGGCCTAGGGTGTCCCGCGCCACGAGGTGGTGTGGGCCCCTGTGGCCCATCTCCACTTCCCCTTCTGGCTTTCTTCGTCTTCTAAAAAAATAGGATTTTCCATGTATTTTCCCGGATTTTCTGATCTTCGCGAATTTTGCCTCCAAACAGCACCTTTTCCATCAGAATCCTGACTACAGCGGTCCATGCTCCAAAAGTCATCAACCATGCAAAAACAGATAAAATAACATAAGTATCATCTCTTAATATGAAATATATCAAGGAATAACAGTAAATTATGATATATAATAGTGATGCAAAATGGACGTATCAGTCGCCCGAAGCTCCGCCGGCGCGCGCCCCGCCCAGCGCTGATCCTCCGCCCTCGCGCTCCGCCTCCGATCGGCCCGCCACGCGCCGCTGCCGGCCCACCGCCTGAAGCAGCCACGCCCCGCCGCTGGTGCGCCGCTGCCCCGCCACCAGGAGCTCGAAGCCCTCAACTCCCTCGATCCCGAGCCAGCCAGCCTCTCTCCCATCTGGGCAGCTCGCCGGTGTCCATGGTTCCCAACGCCAAGCACTGCCGCCATGGCTGCTGCTACTTGGGAACACGTGGCGCGGGGAAGCCGATTTGGGGGCTATTTTGGGGATTTCTACCGAATCACGACAAATCTGCTACCAACATTTCTCAATGATTCTACCAGCATGTACCGGCAATGCTACCGGCCAGGGGGTACGGCGATGCCACAAGTGTTGGCCAGTTTTGCTACCGACGGTGGTGGAAGCTGTTACAGAAGTTGCATGGTGCTGCTACCTAACCATATTTTTCTTGCTACATTGTCTGTGTCGAAATGCTACTATGGTTGTTTTAGTTTAACTGCCAAAAGAAAAATGCCGCGACGATGCTACCATAGAATTTTTTTTTGCTACTATCGTTCTGTGGTTTTGCTACAACAGCACAAAGTTTTTGCTACGCGTTCTCCGGCGAGGTCCCCTAGCGAAAGTCTCCGGCGATGTCTCCGGCGAAGTTATTTTTTGCTACATTAGAAGAACTTTTTTTCTACAACCGTCTTGTGCTTTTGCTACAACAGTGTCAACTTTTTGCTACAAGGTCTCCGGCGAGAGTCACCAGCGAGTTTTCTCCGGCGAGGTCGGATTTGCTACATTAGCATAATTTTTTGCTGCATGGTTTCCGGCGAGGTCTCCAGCGAGACGTTTCTATTTTCTGAAATGAACCTTTTTTTGCTTCGGAAGCAAAAGCAGGGACATATGCAGCAAACGCGGGATTTGGAGCGATTTTGGGACACGTGTCGCGCGCGGAAGTAGGACAATGGGAGTCCCCCATCGTCCGGGGGACGTCTAGCACGCGCCAAAAATCAAGCGCAAGGAAAAGGAGATCATAGTTTCGAAGATGATTCCAGTCTCTTCAAAATATGTAATGTTGCATCCTGTTCGTATCTCCGAAAGGGATCCCTTCGATAACCGAATTACTTTAAGTTTCCTCTCTATGGACAATTTTAAGGTTCTGAATCTTGAGGTGATGAACCAGGACCGGTGTTTGAAGATTGGACGCGGCGAGGGTCTGGTAAAGAGCTTTGACCGGCTGGTCCTTGACTTTTTTTTGAAACGAGGCAAAAAGTTTTGCCTTTTATTGATATAGTAGAAAGAGTTGGCTCGTTTATAAGAAAAACTGGCCGAAAACCCGATACAACACAACACCACATGTCAGCCCCGAGACTGCGCTCCACACGGGTCGACGACCAACCAGGTCGACACCACACCTCAACGCAAACAGGCGAAGGCGAAAAACCGGAGACATCGCTCCAACAACCACGCCAACCCCAAGGTCGCGCCCTGCCTGGCCGAAGACGAAACCGCCTCCGCCAAACCACCAAAACATTCCACAGGTCCCACTGTCCGGTGGACGTCCAAAGCGAGGCCTCAAGAGGCAAAGCGACACCAGAGCACCGCCCACGCCCGATCCCACGAGGGATCTGGGGTTTCCCCCAGAGAGCCCAAGCGGAGGAACATGAAACTCCCGCTTCGACGACGACTTCAAGAAGGATGCGGCGCCCACGGGTGTCACCGTCGTCAGTCCTGGCTAGCACCAAGACAAGGCTTTCGCCTAGCGAAGAGTCCCAAACCTCACGCCCACCCAACAAGGACCGGCACAAACCACCACACCTTCCCTCCTTTGCCAAGCTTCTGACGATCAACAAAACACTCCCGCCGTCACGCCTAGACTCCCCGTCGCTGCGATGAAAGCCGTCGTCCGGATCATCACCACTGCCCGCGTAGTTTTAGAAGACAGCCAGAGCGAACCCGGGCAGCCACCACCGCGAGAGGGACAGAAGATCGCCGCCACCATGAGACATCCTTGGCGGCCCAGAAAGAAACCCGGACGAGCCCGCGCCGCCACGACGAGCCCTCCGCCCCTGCATATCCTCCAAGACCTCGCCACTGTGGCCATGCCGTGCGCGCATAGGTCCAACACCCCCTGACGCGCCGCACCAGCGAGAGCCTCCGCCTGCCGATGCAAATCCCGCTGCCCTAGAGCCCCAGAAGGACGCTGCAGCCCGGACCTGACCGCGAGAAGGAGGACGGCCAGGTCAAGGGGCTGCCGCGCAGCAGCAGCAAGGCGGAGCACCGCCACACGTCGCCCACCAACATGTCCTGAAGCCGCCGCGCAGCCCATCCCAGGTCTCTTCCACCGTAGCACGCCGTCATCGCCTCGCCAGACACAGGCCTAGATCGAGCCCTCCAAGCCCAGATCTGGCCCACGCGGCCGACCTCGAACAGCCACCGCCCAAGCATATCTAGATCGGGGCCCGCCCGGCGCCGTCAGCAGCCCCGCTGCCGACCACCGACGCAGCCACCCGGCGCAGCACCGCAGCAACCCGACGCCAGAGCACCGCCGCCCGCCCGAGGCAACCTCCCGCGCCCGCCCGTGGCCTCGCCGCCTTCTACAGCGCCCCACGCGCCGGGGAACGCGAGGGGGAGAAGAACCGCCCCGCCGCCACCGTCCTAGAGGCGTGCCCGGCTTCGCCGGCGCCCTCTCCGGCGGCGGCGATGCGGTGGAGGGAGAGGGGGGCCGTCGGCAAACAATGCTTATGTTGGCTGGTCCTTGACTGAAGCAAAGACCGTTTGCTGATTCATTAGTCATACACAGCAGCAATGGCTTTGTAGATCATTAGACTTAAGCAAACACTGTCTGCAAACTATGATGTTTGGGAGGAAATTGTGATATGTAAAGGCGCAGAACAGTCCCAGCTCTCCACACAGGGGTGAATGTACAGTTCCAGCAAAGAACTTGTCGTGTGCTGAGCTGCTGATGGATCATCCATCAAGTTTGGGATGGCACTAAACTTAAGGTTTATTTTCTTAGATGTGTGGATGCTGGCCTTATCACAAGATGTGTGAATTGGTGGAATTTTTTAGGAGTTTGAATTTAAATGATGACGAGGGTTCTCCGATTTAGGAATACACCTCGTCTGGCATGGCACTTAACTCTGTTAGCTCTTTTGATGTCATTGTCAATAATCGATAGAGGTGTGGTGACAGTGCATACACCGGCCTAAATGAACTAATGGTATAATGTGTAGACAATCCGAGCGGTAGCTTTACTGTCGGCTAAACCCAATGACTTCCACATCAGAGTTAAAGTCTAACCCATCAGAGGACGCCCGTCGCTGAGTGCCTTCCAGGAAAATTCCCAGCGGTGAGCCATCATGGAACCATCACAGAACCACTTTCAAGGCGGATTTTTCCTTCCCTTGAAGGTTTCAGGCCGTCATGAAATAATCAGTTTTCTTAGTAGTGTATGGTTAGGTTTGTACATTTTAGAGAACTAGACCATCTTCAGTGCTGAAGACAAAACATCTCATGGATGTCACAAAATTCTTGACATCTCAGAAGAAAAAATTATCACAGATTCCTTCCGTAGCACAACAAACAACAGGGATGGAGTAAATTGCAAATAACCATCACAATTGGGAACATCGCTTCAAAAAACCACTACTTTACAATTTTTTAGCAAAAAACCACCACTATTCAGTAATCCAGTGGCAAAAAGAACACTGATCATGCTATGAACAGGCTCTAACAGAGTTTCTGACAGATCAGGCCCACACGGACGTTGGTAGGTTGGAGACGGGGAAGGACGTAGACGGTGTTAACTTTGCTCGCAATTGGTTGAACCTGACCTTTTCGGCTTTGGTAGTACTAGGAATTTAGATCATTTGAAATGTTGTGCCTTCATATTTTAAAAGGGTATATATTAATATATATGACAGTAGCTGATCTACGCTACTTTTGACATACAGTTTGAGAAAACCATTACTGTTGTATTCTTCATGACAGTTTGAGAAAATCATTACTGTTGTAGGCTTATAGCACAACAAATATCTGCAGAAGTAGGCATTACGCTCGAAACCGTGTGGGCCACCTTAAACATACAGTGTACGTACGCCTCCGAATCCGTTGCGAGCTCTTCTCTCTTTTTCCTTTTTTTTTCCCGTGAAAATTAAACTTATCTTGCTCCGCTGCTTCCATCTCCGATTCAACCTTGGTCTCGGATTGTTGCTCTACGTGCAGGTCCAGGACTCCAAGCTATATATACTGCGTGGTGACCAGCGATCGACAGCAGAATCACAAATTTGGTCAATCTCGCTTGGGCTCACCTCGAGCTCGGCTACTCCATGGCGTCGCAGAAGCGCTTCTCGCTGCCGGTGCTGCTCGTCTTTCTCCTCGCGCTACTTTTCCTCGGCGGGACAGCCTTCACGCTTCATCACAGGGATCATAACCTGGCATCGTCAGTATCACGGGCGAGCGAACCACCTGAGGATTCCAAGACCAATCCCGCGTAAGATGCTGCGCGTGGTCCACCGGACGAAACAAGATGCACCCAAGAAGCCGTCGGCTCTTCCGAGGGGCATCGTGCACGGCACGACCAACCTGGAGATGGTGTCCATGGTCGGCGACCCTGAACAGCAGCATGGCGGCAGCGTGTCGTCCTCGAAAAGCCTCGTCGCGATCCCGGTCGGAATCAAGAACAATGCCGCCGTGGACAAGCTCGTCTCCAAGTTCCCCGCCGATAGATTCGCGGTGATGCTCTTCCACTACGACGGCGCCGGGGAGGAGCAGTGGGACGACCTGGAGTGGTCCCACCGCGCCGTGCACGTCTCGGCGCGCGGGCAGACCAAGTGGTGGTTCGCCAAGCGATTCCTGCACCCGGACGTTGTCGCCGAGTACGACTACGTCTTCCTGTGGGACGAGGACGTCGAGGTGGACGCCTTCGACCCCGTCCGCTACCTCGACATCGTCAGGAGAGAAGGGCTTGAAGTGTCCCAGCCGGCGCTCGACCGCCGGTCCGAGATCCACCACGGCATCACGGCGCGCGCACTGCTCAGGCCCGGTGCCCAGGGAGGAAGCGACGTGCACCGGAGGTTCTATATGGCAGCGACGGCCGGCGGAGGAGCCGGGTGCGACGACAGCAGCACGGGGCCGCCGTGCGCGGGGTGGGTGGAGATGATGGTGCCGGTGTTCTCCCGCGAGGCGTGGCGCTGCAGCTGGGGCATGGTCCAGAACGACCTCGTGCACGCCTGGGGCCTCGACTACAAGCTCGGCTACTGCGCGCAGGGAGACAGGACGCTCAAGGTCGGCGTCGTCGACAGCGAGTACGTTCTCCACCCTCGGCGGCACCGAGGGCAAGGCCGCGGCTTTCCGAGTGGCCGTGAGGAGGAGATGGTTTGCCGAGATGCAGATTTTCGACAGGAGATGGTAGGAAGCTGCAGCCAAGGATGCGTCATGGACAGACCCGTACCTATAGTAATCAGTAGGCAGTAGTTTCGAAGATGATAGATGTAACTTAGCACAGATATTTTACTTATGTAAATAGTAGAATTGTATATGATGGCATGAGAGCTTCGCATGGTCTTGTACAGCATCACAAATTTGTGCCATACACAAGTTCTTCGCATACTCTTTGTTTGTTTTTTTCAACACAAAAATGGTTGCCACAATAACCAAAGGGGTGTGTATTGAAATGCTGTCAAGTACATCAAAATACAAGCAACTATCTGCAAGAAACAATGCACTACAAACCTAGAACAAGCTTGTTTAATGAAGGCTCTAATGTTTCTGTGAAACGCATATAAGCTCTGCAGCTTGGCGAGGGATTACACATCAAAATGTTTCTATAACACTATAAGAAGCATAGATTGACAAGATCGATCTTCTGATATTTGCATTCCCATCCATGGCGGTTCTGCTCACCAACACACTTTGAGCTCTACCAAGTTGCTTTGTCGAAAAGGCTGCAATTTTGCATCATCAGAGAGCACCAGGCAAGAGTTTGCGACCTATTATAGCGGTTGGTTGCCTTACATTCTCTTGAATCTTGCAACAGTTTTCCACAGCTCGGAGAATAGCAGTCATTAAATTTCCAAGATTAAGATGCCTTCAAACGAGTCTGCCGTTTTGCCTGAAATGCAAAAGGATCTCACATGAAGTTGTGAGGTGAGACAACCAAAACAAATGACTACATAGGGATTGTGATCTTACCTTTCCTCTTTTTGATTTGTCAGTTTTCCAGCAGGGGAAGAGGCCATGACAGCCAGGTGCTCCAGACTCAGAGACTCTGTAATATACATGTACGTAAATCTCACAAAAGCTAAGAATATGCATGATAATTAGAGAAGGAGCATCTATGTAGCTAAGTTTGGACTTGGACAATGCAGGAGAACTACCAAATTTAAGTCAACATAACAATCCTTCATCTAAACTAGCATTACAACAGAACGCTGCAGTGTCAGTTTCTAAAGTTGCATCAGTTGATGTGGCAGAGAAAACAAAAGGAACTTCATTTGCAAACTAACATCTATTTATTGTTTCTGGTAAAATATTACCATTCTAAGGACAACAAAAATGCTGAATTCATGTAAAACCATATCAATAAGTTAGTTTACTTACACACTCTCATTGTCACAATTCGCCAAATCGTTATTCCTGTGCAAGAGGCTTGGTGAAATCACGAATCCATTCTCCCTTCCTACATTCCGGTCATTCTGGGGACCATGACTGTCACTGATCTTTAAAGCTTTCAATCCATTACTCAAATCCTTGTCAAAATTCCTCGAGGGCACAACAGTTGCCGTTGAGGATTTCCTGTGGTACTGACCACCCCCAGTTTGTGGCACAACTTGATTTTTCTCAGGTCTTGAACCGGGTGTGTGTTTTTCAACAGCTTGCAGCCACGCACTCTCTAACCTTTGCTCCTCAACAGTTACTGTTTTTGATCGTGCAGTGGGGACTTCTTGCCCTCTAGTCCGATGTATTCCTTTATTTCCTTCGGCAATGTCTGGCTGCACCCCTCCACCAGCAGCTGAAGCATTGTTGTATTTCTCCAGTTTTTTATCGATCTCTTCTGAATAACCTAAACTTCTTGGCGGGTTCAGAATTCCCTTTAGTCGGTCACTGTTTGTTGAGCAACTCAAGACATCAGACTCGACTCTTTCTTCCAAGTCATCCTCAAGCCTGAGTCGTCCCGCAAGAAATTCTGACATTAAACCGACTCTAACTTCCACGTTGCATCTCAGTACTGTTTCCATTGAATTTCTGATGCTGCTCACAAATCTTTGAGCTCGAGACTTTATTTTGCTGTCCTCAAATGATATGAAAGCAACTAAATAGCCTGTAATGGAAGTTCGTCAAATATCTTCTTTGGGATATGAACTAGGACACGTAAAATAAATAAAGTGACACCTTTCTTTGCCCTGAAATCATGGTACTCCCTCCGTCCAGAAATAACATTTCGAATCTAGACAAAGCCAAGTCAGTTATTTCTGGACGGAGGGAGTACTTCAGTTTTAAGCCTAAGCTTTCAAATTCTTTTTAGTGCTCAAATTACATGTTGAGGCCAAACTTAGTATCAAATATAATGAACCTGTTGAATCACAGGGTAACTACAGTACTCCATCCGATCCATAATAAATGTTGCTGTTTTAGTACAACTTTGTACTAGAACAGCGACACTTATTATGGATCGGAGGGAGTAGGTCTAATTTGGACCAACCCAAAAGAGAGCATCATTTCATGAAGGACTAAAATGCATAATGATGTAAGCACAAGAAAGAAAACATTACATATATCTAGACCAATATAAGAAGTACGAGTCAGGGTTTGACACAAACTTCTAAACCATCCAAACTAATCCAGCCCAAAAAATTAAACTGAATATATGGACTAATTGCACATCTAATCTTTTAGTAACAACTTTCTAATTACTCTTTACAACCCCTGTTTTCAAATTAGGAGTGATTGCACACATATTTCTCATTTCTTGGTCATGACACAATGATTAGTTAGCTTATTTGCCTCTCCATGTGATGCATATGTTACAAAAATTTGTGTCTGTCATATTGTTTCCTAACATTATTAAAATTGTGAAGTCAACGGGTTTTCGAAAAACTGAGAGTTCCAAATTTGATGATATCATGTTTTATAACATGTATTTTATATAATGGAGAAAGATGAGCATTGCACGTGTTACGTGTATGTCTGCTAGTACATGTATATCTACCTTCACATTCTTTGATGGATGCTAGTTTCCCATGATCACAGAGTAGCTGCCGCAGTGTCTTAGAGTGACAGTTTTCTATGCATGTTCTCCAAATTTGGACAAGGTTGTCTGAGCTTCCATTAATTATAGGCCTTTGCTCAGTAGAATTACTTGTTTGAGCAGAATCCCGTAATACTCTATCGACAGATCTACATTCTCCATAAATTATGTTGTCACTGGGCCTCATCCGGGAAGATAATGAAGCAAGGCCATGAGGACTGGAGTGCCCACTGGCTGTTCTGTGGTCCAATGTTTTCCTTGAACCACGGATAGTAAACAATGGATGAGATGCAGTCCTGCTTGCAGAGGATTCCCTTGCTGCTTCCAACATGGTCTCGCTAGCTGCTTTAGCACTTTGTTTACTGCTGCTTCTAGAATGGGTTTCTGAATCGCGACCGGAACCAAGCTGGAGCAAAGCTGCAGTGAACCATGTCGAACGCTCAGTGGAAAGTCGTATCTGCTTTTCAGCATCAGATAGAATCTTCAATGCTTGTTGTAATCTTTCTAACTCAGCATCAGTTACTGCAGAAGGCAAAAGTGCTTGCAACATTAGATAGAGCAACAAAATAAATAATGAGGTGGTAGTACACACTAATTTATATTTCTTATCCTTTCGCATAAATAAATAATAGCCTTGTGGGCAAGTGGATGTATTAATTTGTAATATGTTTGTTAGCACCAGAGGAATTCACGCAAAATTAATTTAATTCTTTGATTGCTAGTTGTGTACTTCTATGATAGCAGTAACTGCATGATATAGATCGCAAAAAAAAGTAACTGCATGATATTAATAATAACGGCATGAAACACTGAACTTTTGTGCACAAAAATATGACCAATTTGTCTTTGTAGGAGTATATTACCTCATGAGAAAACCACACCACTTTGTTTTCCCATAGTTATTCAAAAGAAATATAGCTCACAACGTAAGGGTGTGTTAGGTTTTTGCCCAAGGTTGCCCTACCAAAAAACATTTGGTGAGGTTATCCTTGCCTTGCTCACAAGTTGGCCAACATTGGCTAAAAAATTGAACTAGAGTTGGTAGTGGAGCATTGGCATGCCAAAAATTGGCAATTATCCAAACAACTACCAATTTTTTGGTCATGACCAAAAAATTGGCAGGGTAGACTTTGGTCACAATCCAAACACACCCTAACAGTCTATTGTTTCCAAACCAAATCTCTTCATATTGTCACAACCCAAACACAGGGATGTGACGAACTCCAGAATCAGTGGCAATATTTGGGTGCAATTTGAGGATACAAGAGAATTTGAGGTGAGAAATCAGCAAAAGCAAAGAGAGGTGAGGAATAGGAGCAGGAGGTGAGGAACAGAGCAAGGGAGAGAAGTTCAGAGACGTTTCATTCATTCAATACCCTTCGCCAGCAGCTGCTTCCTTTGGTTACACGTGTCATCGGTTTGCATCCACCAAAGCCCAGCACCCGCAGCCCAAGTCCAACGGTGACAAAGCCCAGAACGTTAGGAGGCGTACATGACACATGTGCTTAATGATAAAGAACGTATAATAAGGGGATGGGCACATTTTGAAGTCATTACGAGTCTCAAAGTCAGACACAGTACAAAAATGTTAGATATAAATATAATAACACGGCGTAGACTCAAGTAGATCATGGTATTTTTCTCGCATAGCTAGAGTGAGTTCTGTCATCTCATTAGCAAGAAATTAAGTACTTCCCTAAGAAAAAATGTCTCCTTAACATACAGATTAGCTTATTCATCTGATATTGATATAGATGTTAAAACTTTACAATATCACTCACGAGTTCAGACTCAAGTATCACTAGACTTTGTCTGACAATTTCACTTGTGTTCAAAGCATTAGTTGTGCAATCTCAGAAGACCAACAAAACTGATAACTAACACACACACCGAACTATTAACCAGGCAGAGTTACACGGAGAGAAATGAGCATTTCCCAAAATAAAGGACATCAACTCCAAAAGAAGCAATGCACGGTCTCAGTATAGAAGAATGAGAGGGCAAACTAGTTTAATCTACCCGGTCAATTGTCACTGCACGATTCTTGCAACATAACAAATGAAGTAAAGCATAAGTGTTATTCAACAGATTATGACTTGAGAGAATTGCACCCATAAATTGAAATACTCACTATTTCGACCACCAGTTCCTTCACCGCACGTAGGGTCAGCTAATCTATAGGTCCCAGCAATGATGTCCATTATGAGTCCAGCTAACTGAGACATTAATGCCATCGGATCAACACCAGAATCCATCAACTCTCTTGACCTTTTGACAGTTTCAGCAGTGTCTGATGACATGGCTATCTCTAGAAGATCAAGCAAATTCTCCTCTGAAACAACCCCAACCTACAAAATACAATTTCAACTTCCATGTGATTAATTTGGATAGGGGAAGTACTCATATTAAAAATTGCAAAAGAGCAAAGAAAAGAAGTATTATTCATATTGGATTTGTTTAACAGATCAAGTTCAGTTGATTTTAGTATCAGCTAGCAGCTAGACGAATTTGTTTTTGGGGTTGTCATTCTGGATTTCAGTTTGCTACAGAAAATCTCTGATTCAGCTTTCCACCACAGTGCAAATCCCAGAAGTTGCTCCAACTTCTGAAGGCAATCTTGATTATCATTATATGCTAATTTCTTTGCAATTTTGTTTGGATAAGCGAGAGTTGGAATATGGTTCAAGCAAATATACTCCAAGAAAAGCCCCATTCATGGTGAAGTAAAAAACATCGGTACACTATTTGGCAAAAATAAAGAGTTCGTTAGTGACAAAACATAAAGGTAACATCATAAAAATGTATGGAAGAGGGGAATCAAAACAAGATACTTGGGTGGACATCTATGCATTGTATGGTAATAAATGTAATAATCCCATTAGTGCATTCATGATCTGTCAGTCGATCTCAAACACAGCAACTTCATATATTAAGGTCTCAATTTAGACATGTGCAAGCCTCAACAAAGCAACCCTCAAAGAACAAAACAATACTAGTAAAAAATCACATGTGATTATTCCAAAAGTTAGTGCATAACCTAAAAATAACTTACCAGATCATTTACAAGTGAAGGTGTTATCTTCTTCCCCAGTAAACTCAACTGATCTAACATTGTCTCTGCATCTCTTAGCGATCCATCTGAATTTAGCGCTATTAAATCTAAAGCTGCCAATTCAATATCAAGATTTTCCTTGGCAGCTATTTTCCTCAACCGGCATACTATGTCAATGTCTTTGATCTTCGAAAACATGTATTTCTGACAACGTGATATGACAGCCCGAGGGAGGTTTTCTAGGTCTATTGTTATGAATATAAAGACAACACGGGGCAATGGTTCATCAAGAAATTTCATGAATGCTGACCAGACTTTAGAAGATACCATATGGCATTCATCAACTACAAACACCTTGTATTGCGAAGAAGTTGCTGATGCTGGTATATTCTCAATCAAGTGCCTAATTCTGTTTATACCTTTTCTATTGCTAGCATCAACTTCAATTAGATTAATTCCATTTCCAGTGAAGAAGTCAGTACACTCCATACAAATCCCACAGGGCTTATTCTCTCCATTAGCAACGCAACTTAAAGCTGCTGAAAATATTCTCGCAGCCGAAGTCTTTCCTGTCCCACGAGGCCCATGAAAGAGGTATGCTGGGGCTATTCTCTCCCTTATGATAGCATTACTAAGAGACTGTACTACAAAGTTTTGGCCAACTATTTCATGGTATGACCTTGGCCGGTACTTCTGGCTCAAGCTTCTCTGGTCTGAAACTGCATGATCAGCTCCACTCACAGGCAGAGCAATTCCATCCTGGCTTTTACAGCTTGACCACCTTCTGCCATCTAACCGGCTTAATGCTTCTAAATCTAGTTCTCCAAATATGGTCGAAACTCCCTCGCTTGCTGAATCAAATGATGAATATGAAAAATGGCAACTATCACCCAAGAGTGGTTCACCTTGGGAAGATTTTTTTAGATATCCACATTTATTGGAGCCAGATGATCTCTTCCTTCTGTGCATTGTCTGACCTCCACACAACAGGCTGCTTCCTTTTCTTCTAAGTGTATCAGATAGTGAAGGAGAACTTCTTTCAGATCCTTTATGTTTACTCCTCTTTGACCAATATGGAATGGCACGCCTTTGACTTCTTGGCAGCGCTGGCTGGTTCAGCCCATCTTCATCCAGTGAAGCAGCAGTTGTTGCATCCCATGAACCGACAGTGCTGGGATTCCTGCCTCTGTACCTGTAATAAGAGCTAGTGGAGACCGGAGTGCAAGAAAAGGAAGACCCTTCTCTTCGTGCCATTTTCAACAGCTTAGAGGGATTTGATGAGCTAAGACATCCAGAAGCAGGAAATAGGGGTGATGTAGACCGAGAGCAGTAGCCCCCCTTCTGAAGCAGCTCGTGATTCTCCGAGTTATAAGTCTCAGTATCCTCAGACTGCTCACTAGAGTTAACATGGATATCTAGCAACTTTGAAACTGTTGAATTTCTCATTACTCCCTTCCTTGAGAATGAACTCCTCCTCACCCTCCTAACAGTTCTTTTAACGGGAGTGCCTGAGTTTGAGCCTTGGACACTGTATATGCTAACAGGAACTCCCAGACATGTGTCACTCCTAGAGTCCATAACATTGGAAATGCACGGGCTTTCCAGGCTCATGTTGTCCTCGTCAAACTTTATCCCACTCTCACTGGATTTATTAGAGTGATGCCTCCAATTGTATAGATAAACATTTTTCCTTTTCTTTTCACTTTTTGGAGGCGCCATGGCTGGCTCTGAGCTTTTTTGTGTTAAATTACCAAAAATCTCATGGTGATTCATAATGCTCGAATTTGTCATGCATGATCTAGAACTCAATGGGCCCCTCCAGGATGAGCATGTTTCAGGATCACGTAACAACCGTGCCTTTCGGAGGGCAGTAAGTTCTTTCTTCAGGTGAAGCTCACTGGGACCAGCACACCCTTCAGACGTGGCTGTCATAATTGACGAACCAGATATGCAATGACAGACTAAAAGGAAGCACCTGCAGTAATCAATCCAAAATAATAAAGTATGAATGTCTGAAATAACTAATGGCATAGTCAATGTAGACATAACACTCATGCACAAATGAATAGATGCATGAAATGGGAAGTAGACATAAAGTGCAATCCAATGTCAATGAGTAGAATACAGAACTCATGGACTAAAGTACAGGTAAAACTAGGTAGCTTTTCAATGGTAATATGTGAATGATAATTCCTCTTTCGCAAAAAAAAAAGAATGATAATTCCTCTTTTCACGAAAATAGAAACTTTGACATGGCAGTCATTACATCTACAGATCTACTCCCTCCGTTCCAATGAATGGGCGCACGAGTATTTCAAGATTTTGCTTTGGCCAAGAATTAGTCCAAGTATATGAGGACTATTTGATAAAAAAGTTGATATCATTGGGAAGTGTTTTTTAAGACGAACCCAATGATATAAAATTTTCTTAACATAACAGAAATATTGTTTCAAAGTTTTGTCTTGGAAAGCGCACACGCCTCATTCATCAGAACGGAGGGAGTACTAATCTAAAATATAAATATGGATAGAAAAAAGGTAGCCTGTTTCTGTGAATTCTCATTCAAGATTCTAGCATAGAAAGAGTATACATAGCCAACCAGCACTAAAAAGGGACTGATAATTTTACAGGTAGAACTGATATGTCTGCCTAATTTGGGAGAATACTTTGCTATCATATCAAATAACACAATAGATAGAAGTTTATCAGTTAACACTTCTGGTTTACTTGATACAAATAGGTTCTAAGGATCCAACATCATATATCAGAATAGGCCAGCCTGCCAGGTGCCAACAATTCAATTCAGTGAGTACTTTTACTGCCTCTTAAGTCATAACTGCACTTCCAAAACATAAAATCTTCAGGAAAGCCAGCAGATAATTTATATGTTTACTGAGCTGATGGAACCTTTAACCACATAACTGGGACAAGTGATAAATAATAAACAAATACCAATAATCAGTAGAAGGAAGAATTTGCAAAACTGAGATATCACCAAGAACCAGTGTTTACACAGAGAATGATCTTTTAATATATAACAAACTGGTCCAACACAATGATGGTAACTTTTAGGGTACAAAACGAGACAATTGGAGAAGTTAGTCTCATCTAAATTAGTTTTCCATCTATAAGCTGGAGCATGGAGTGTAAACCATAAATTGAAGCATTGATTGTCATTTTCTAATTTCAGAGATATTTTTATCTTAAGATCAACGCAACAGAAGAATAGAATGTCTTCATTTTCTATTCTATGTTTTAGTAGTTTCTTCGTCCATATCTCCCTTCGTCTGTCTAAATGGAGCATCAAGATCATTTATTGTTTATCATAAAATGAAACAAAATTTGCATGGACAAATGTACAAAGCATGCACTTTCAGTTGTCCCTTCTAAGCTATCATGCAAATGCAACAGGAGTGAACAAGATAGCAACTGAATAAGAAAGGTGCTAATCTACAAAATAAAATGTTATCAGTAACATCAGTATCATACAGCACACGCTTGAATCGCCCACTTTCACGCAACAAATTAACTCATGAAAGCATGCTAATTCGTAGTTCAACTGTTCCCTTAAATAACTAAAAAAAAGTGCCAAGTCTAAGCAGGTTCAGACAAGTTTCGAGAGATAGCCATGACACTGACAGACAGGTTCATATAACTAAGTGAAGCAAATAAATTAAGGAAAAATGTCTTACCGTCCCGGATTTCCTCTCAAGGGAAGTCAATGACCGGCATTCTCTGGGGCAGGTCACGGCTGGCAGATCAGCACCCCGCCGCCAAGGGTTCAGCTGAGATCAACAAGGTGGGGAAGGTGGCTTAGCCGAGGAAACTCTATGAAACTAGATCAATTCGCGAAAACAAAACCGCAGCTTGGCACTGGGGCCGAATCAGGAACACTAGCATGGTCCGGACCAAGGTAAGCAGAAGCCACATTTCATTAATCTACGCGCAAATCTCGGAACAAATCAATAACGTGCTAGAACAGTCCTAAGCATTTCCTCCCGTGCTACAACAGAGTGCATGAAATGAACCCACTCACCGAGGGGGGTGGGGAAGGCCCCGCGGCAGCGCCAGTCCGGATCAGACGCGCGGCAAATCTGCACCTACGAAGCAGACATAGACAAGTTTTGGTTCTACAATGGTATGAACAGATCAACAAATTTCAAAAAAAAGGCGGCGCCTTCAGGGCCGGAACCTACCGGAACACGGCGGGCGGGGCAGCGGAGGCGCGGATTCCGAACAATGCGGCGAGTCTCCGGGGAGATTTGAAGGATCTCCCTCGCCACTGCTGCCACAGTGTGGTGGAGGCCGGGTCGGGCAGCACTCTCCTCCTCCCTTTCTCTGCTCGCTCGTGCCCTGCGAGAATGGCTTAGTTTAATCTGTGTGCTTAGGATTTTTTTAATTGGGGCTTGAGCTGGACACACATGAGGGATGAGGGTTGGGACAAGGTGGTGGTGGGGGCTTGGGACTTGGGAGAGAAGATTTGCCCTAAAAAATCAAAGGCTTTGGTCCAAGAAGGCTGCCCTTGTTTCCAGGCCCACGCGCCGGAGCTGCTTCTCTCTCCTCCACCACCGCACCATTATTATGTTCCAATTATCGCGCGCCAAGATGCTTCTTCTTCCCTTAACAGAAATCACGGAGTGGTGCTGATCGTTTCTTCACTTAACAGAAATCACGGACTGTACTTGTGGCTTTGCGTCTCATCACTTATCCCGTCTCTCACGTAAACTAAACTAAGCGATGGATGTTTTCTGTTAGCCTCTTTTGGAAAGATGTTTCTATTAACTAACAGCTAATTTTGTTAGTACTAGAGGTTATGTCCGGATATTCACTTCGGCTCGCAGGTGCAAATGTATCCATTGTGAGAAAATATATTTTGAAATATCAAAAAATTTAAAAATAAAATCCGCATATACATTAGAACATTTTATGTTGGTATGAAAGCACATTTTATGTGTCGTGTATAAAAAGACAAAATGGGTCACAGGAATACGACTATTCACATGATATTTTTTGTCTTTTTATATACAACACATAAAATATTCTTTCGTCCCAAAAACTTGTGAACCAACATAAAATATTTAAATATATATATAGATTTTTTTCAAATTTTTTGACATTTTAAAATATATTTTCTCACAATGAATGCATTTATCCCTATGAGCTGAATTGCTGTTCCGGGTTATGTCCATATATTAGATTATCTATTTCTGCAGTATGCATGTGATGATTTATGGAACATGAAATTCAAAAAGTTGCTCGGCCTATCAGAGAGTAGCGGTTGGGTTTGAAAATACGGAAAATCTACATAGCGATCGGTCTTAGAAATTTTAAAACTGGCGGACGCTCGTGTAGTGCACTGGCTACATGCGCATGCACTAAATGACAAAATGAATCAAAGCCATCTAATGATAAAATCGAAAATTTTTAAAAAAAATTATAGATCAAACTGTTTGTCCGATTTAGAATCTATTTTCACCGTTCGGCTAGCCGCGACGAGATTTTCGAAACTAAATCCTATGTTGATATGTTTCGATAAAAAAAATCTGACCAAAAAGTTATCAGCTCTAACATGTGAGTTATCCATGTCATATTATGTATTAAGTTATCCACCATATAAACGGAATAGGTTGAGGCGTTATCGCATTCTCATGTGCGTAAATTTTCTATTTTTTATACCTCATGAAACCTCTGTTGCTCCTGTATTTTAGTTATATTAACTAATTATGAGCTACGAGCTAATTTAATTAGGACGCGGTAGGCTAGGGTATCGAGGCTTTGTCACCGTCAATGCATTAGCATCGACGAGCGATGAAGGCTCGGTACCCTAACACTCTTTGAGGCTTCGTTACCTGTACACCGTGATAGCAGCGACGAACGATGAAGCCAAGCCGCTAACTACTGGTTGCATGTTACGTTTGTTCGCTACAACTTAGAGCGGTGGGTAGGTGGGGAATAAGACCACATATATTATATCATATGCAAAAAAGGTTAGATTTAATTCATTTAAGTAAATTATACTTGATGTTTGGCGCGGTAGCCTTTCGAATTGAGTCGTCCGGATAAAAAATTTTAATAGATAACTTACATGTTATTGGGTGGATAACTTACATACCGAAGCATGGATAACTCTCGTGTTACTAGTGGGTAATTATTGTACAATGTCATGAATAACTTTTTGTTTATGTCTATGGGTAACTTTGTGCAATTTTCATGATAACTTAGTTCTCTTTGTTGGCACTATATTTTTTAAGTCCTGATTACCTCTATTTTAGTTAATTACATGTACGATTGACTTATTTGATTTGGACACGATATTCTATGTGTTAGGATAGCAAGACTTTGTTATCGTCGACTCGATGATGGATCTTAAATCGGAGGAGTTCATATTTGTGTACCGTACACATACAAAAACTCAAACACACAATCCCTTCGTATGGTGGATGAGTTATGTGTTACCTGGTGGGTAACTTACATTATACTGATGGATAACTCATATGTCATTGGGTGAATAACTTATATGCCGAAGTATGTATAACTCTCGTGTTACTAGGATAATTATTGTACAATGTCATGGATAACTTTATGTTTATCCTTGTGGGTAACTTTGTACAGTTTTCGGGATAATTTTAGTTCTCTTTGTTGTCATTATATTTTGTAAGCCCTAATTATCTCTATTTTAGTTAATTAACTATATGATAGACTTACTTGATTTGGACACGGTATCTAGGTGTTAGAATAGCGAGACTTCGTTATCGTCGACATGGTGAAAACAAATCTTAAATCGGAGTTCATATTTGTATTTTCACACGCATACAAAAACGTAAAAACACAAACCCTTCGTATAGTGGATAACTTATGTGTTATCTGGTGGGTAACTTACATATGGTGGATAACTTACAAGTTATTGGGTGGATAACTTTTGGGTAAAAAAGTTATCAAAATATATCAACATGGGATCTACTTTCGAAGATCTCGTCGTGACTAGTCCAACAATAAAAATGGATCACAAATTAGATAAACGGTTGGATCTACAAATCATTTTAAATTTTCAGATTTCGTATTTAATGTCAATGACATCATCTATTATCACTTTTATGTTTAGCACTAATCTCACTTTCTTTTTTTTTCCATAACACTCACTTTCTTTTTTTGCCCATAACACACGAGCAAAGGGCGCATAGCACTTGCATGGGGCTGGTGAAGTGTCCGCCAGGATTTGCAATCCGGAGAGCGGTTTGAATATAGCACGGTCTTAAAAATAAGTTTTCATAAGCGTAAAACCTCTGATTTAGATATGTGCAATAAGAGCAACTCTAACAGTTTACACATGTATGGGTAAGCAAAATACGTTTGGGTAATAGAAGAGAGAGGGTATAGGTAAGACTTCTGCTTTGAATATGTGCAATAAGTGGTTGGTCAATACACTAGCACGTATTCCCTCCCTTTCAAAATATAAGATGTTTTATCTTTATGAAATGAATGTTTCTAGATCCCTTTTAGTGTGTAGATTCACTCCTATATTTTAAAACGGAGGGAGTATTTGGATGTGAAGTAGCTCTCTTCCTTCCCGGTTTGTCCACTCTATAGCCTAAACAGCGTTTTAAACGCCGAGAAGGCA
This sequence comes from Avena sativa, assembly GCA_916181665.1. Lineage (NCBI taxonomy): Eukaryota > Viridiplantae > Streptophyta > Magnoliopsida > Poales > Poaceae > Avena > Avena sativa. Next base: position 127,776,088 of record OV702292.1, on the reverse strand, counting down.
AGTAATTATCTTTTAGTCAATTATATGTCCTTAGTAGTTTGTTGATGTACATGCTCTTTTCCCTTTTTGAGATCAATACCTAATCTCTTCATTTTGTGACCTATACGGGTGCTATAACAACAACTATTTTAGGTATTTGATTCTATTGGCTAAATGATTAATAAAACATAAAAAATCAACTAGACAAGTGGAGAATGCCCTACAAAGCTTAAAGATCAAAAGGGACATATGCATCCACGACAATGAAAAAAAAGTCGATCAATAAAGATGGTTATTCCAGCTAGTCAATTAGACTTGCCTATGGAAAGAACTTATCCAAAATAAATACTTGGGTTCCAAGACTCTTATTTAAATTGAGCGAACCAGGAGGTTCTCAATTTTAGGATGCATTACGACTGTAAACTAAGATATTTTACGGTTCGAGACAAACTGCATTACATACGGATCTCAAGTGAGATTATGTGAGGATATTTGGCTTGGAAACTAATGCATGTAAAACGCATACATGATCTTTATAGTTTATTATAATATATTCCATCATATTTGTAACATATCTATTGTTATAATCATGTTTTACATTTGTTTTGGGACTTCCCAAAAAGATCTCCTTTCTTTGGATTATAACTCTACGGGTTATAACCAGCCTTGAGGCCGCTGGTAACCTGACAGGTGCGGAGGAGCACACCTGTCAGGAACCATGACGATGCTAGGATGGAACTGCCTGGGGTGGGCGACCCCTGGACAGTTCAAGAGATGGAGTGCCTAGTGTACACCCATCGATCGGAACTTGTTTTTCAGAGTGAGACTCACCAAAATAATGTAATAGTTGAGAGATTGAGATGGATACTAGGTCTAAAACATGTAGTTTCCTACCATGAGCCCGGAAAGTGGGGAGGTCTAGCCCTCTTCTGGGATGAGAGTGTTGAGGTTGTACTGAATAAGATAGGCAACGGAATTATAGATGTAATCATTCATGATCTGCCTACTTGAATAAAGTGGAGGTGTACTTTTGTGTATGGAGAGCCACGTACTTATGTTCGTCACCATTTTTGGGACCTTTTAAAAAGCTTGATACCTATGTTTGATGTCCCCTAGTTAATGGTTGGAGATTTCAACGAAGCCATGTGGCAAGAAGAACACTTTTCTGCCAGGAGGAGAGGTGAAAAGCAAATGAGGGACTTCAGGAAAACTCTCTCATTCTGTAATTTGCATGATTTGGGTTTTTTTGGCAAACCTTGGACGTATGACAATAAACAATGGGGTGCGAAAAATGCCAGGGTTCAACTTGATAGAGCAGCTGTATGTCTAGGTTAGATGGATTGCTTCCCGGATTATCAGGTGCAGCACCTCACGTCACCTCGATCAGACCGCTGCCCGCTATTAATCTCTCTGTTTAGGCAGGATACTGCGAAGCCACCATGACGGATAAATAGATACGAAGCTCACTGGGAGAGAGAAGCTGGCCTGGCAGATCACATTGAGCAGGCATGGACTATGCACAGGAAACCTACTGATCTAGGAACCTAGCAGCAAATTTTTCAGGTGTGATGGACTCGCTCCAAGCTTGGAGCAAAAAAACAGGTGGCGCGGTTATAGGGAGAATTGAGAAATTAAGGAAGTAACTTGATAGAATTAGTACAGCTAGAGACACACAAAGTCAAAAAAGAAGAAAGTAAATTGAAAAGGAAATGGATGGTTTGCTTGATAGGGAGGAAATATATTGGAGATAGAGGTCGCGGATAGAATGGCTAAAAAAAGGTGACAAAAATATTAAAAAAAACCATTGATAATCTACTTGGAGAAGAAAGAAAAATAGTATAACAAAACTAAAGAAAGAAGACGGTTTGATATCGTAGAATGTGAAGGAGATGGAAGAGATGGCAAAAATTCTTTCAAGATCTTTTCACTGCTGATCAGAATGTAGTACCAGATGATATCCTCAATCTCATACAGCCAAGGATAACAGATAAAATGAATGAGGATCTATGCAAGGAGTTATCAAACGATGATAACAGTAATGCTCTATTCTAGATAGGGCCTCTGAAAGCGCATGGTGCAGATGGTTTTTCGGCTCGTTTGATTAGGGGAGTTAAAGAATTTTTTAGGATAGGCCACATGCCTGAGGGGATAAATGATATAATGATTGTACTTATTCCAAAAAAGAAGGACCTAGACTCACTTTGTGATTTTAGACCAATAAGTCTTTGTAATGTTAGTTACAAGGTTATATCAAAATGCATGGTGAATAGACTGTGACCTCTGCTACAAGAAATCATTTCACCGACTCAAAGTGCGTTCATACCCGGGAGGCTAATTACGAACAATGCTCTTATTGCATTTGATTGTATAAATGCTCTCTAAGTAAACAAAGATAAGTAGGGAGAGTTTTGCACTTACAAGCTATACTTAGTGAAGGCATATGATAGAGTCGACATGAAGTATCTAGAAGGAGCTATGATTAAGCTTGGTTTTGATATAAAATGGGTCCAATGGATAATGTACTGTGTAAAATCTGTTACCTACAGGGTAAGACTAAATGGAAATCATCTCCGCAGATTCAAGCCAACTAGGGGTCTTCGGTAGGGGGATCCACTGTCCTCATACCTCTTCCTGCTTGTTGAAGTGGGTTTATCAAAATTGATTCAGAACAGCGTCAACGAAGGGAGACTACATGAACTGAAAATTTGCCTCTGGAGTACAGGGATTTCTCATCTGCTCTTTGCAGATGACAATCTTCTCTTCTTCAAGGATGACGACCAACAAGCAACTGAAATTAAAAACACTTTACACTGATATGAACAATCGACAGGCAACTACTCAGTCTAGAAAAATGCTCCTTACTTCGGGGAAATAAAGTTACAGAAGAAAATAGGGTCATGGAAATATTAAACATAAAGAATATTAGTTTTGAGGAAAATTACCTGGGACTCCCAATACCCGAGGGACGTATGAAGGATGACAAGTTTGTCCTGATAAAAGACACATACAAAAATAATATGTCTGATTGGTTGGAGAGATACCTTTTGAGTGCAGCAAAGGAAGTACAAATCAAAGCAATTATGCACGCAATCCCATCATACACAATGAATGTGTTCAAGTTTTCTATTGGGTTGTGCGACGAGATGATGCAACTAACACGATACTTCTAGTGGGGTGATGAGCACAACCGAAGACATATCCACTGGACGATTTGGGAGAACCTCACTAAAAGTAAATACCAATGTGGAATGGGCTTTAGGGACCTTAAACTGTTTAATCAAGCCTTGTTAGCTAGACAAGCATGGCGCATGATTGTGTTCCCGGATAGTCTATGTGCAATACTGATGAATGCTAAATATTGTCCAAATGGAGAACTTACAGATACCACGTTCACTAAGAACCCCTCTCCTTGTTGGCAGGGAATCTCCCATGGTATCGAGCTACTGAAAAAGGGTGTTTTTGGAGAACTGGTAATAGTGAAAAAGTAAGGATCTGGCATGATAATCGGATCCCGAGAGGGGTTCTCAAGATCACCAAAAACTTAACAAAACATAGAATCGGGAAAGTCAAGGATATCATTCATCATGACAAAATGGAGTGGAAGGAAGATGTGGTCAGGAAAATCTTTATGCCACATGATGCAATCAGAGGTGCTGAGAATCAGACTACCAAGGGTGGAGAGTCAGGACTTTGTTTCCTAGCATTTTGAAAAATCTGGGATTTTTTCTGTCTGGAGTGCATACAAACTGGCCCTCGGTGAGAAACTAACTATCAAAGAAAGTAACAGTTCAAGCACATATGGAGAACACATGCCGTGGAAAAATATCTGGAAGGCCAACGTGCCTCCAAAAATTAGAGTATTTTGTTGGAAACTGGCAACCGACTCGCTAGTTGTACAAGAGAACCCCAGTAGAAGAATCCCTCACTGTGTCGCTACATGCCATATATGTGGCATGGGATATGAAAGTGGATATCATACAATTATGGAATGCACACGTGCAAGAGCCCTTCGTGAAGAACTCAGAAAAATATGGTCTTTACCTACAGACTATACTATGAGATACACAGGCAAGGATTGGGTTCTCATTCTGCTAGAGAGTTTAAGTGAGGAAATGAAGGAAAAGGTCATGTTCTGTGGTGGAGAGCATGTCACCATAAAAACAACTACATTTTTGGCAAAGGGGGGCAAGAATCACACATTCTACTACTTTTTGAAGAACTACTATGAACTAATGCAACAAATTAAGCATGATAGTGCCGAGGTGGATAGGAAAGGAAAAAAACTACTATGATCATAGGTGTGGCAAAGGATGAGAATAAGGTATGGAAGGAAAACACCATCACCTGGGATAAGCCAAAAGAAGGCTGGATAAAAGCTAATGTAGATTCTAGCTTTTTTGCTGATTCAAAAACAGGATCTTAGGGTGCCGTTCTTAGAAACCATGAGGAAACTATTGTCTCTTCAGCCTGAGACAGAATTGGGCATTGCCAAACAACCCAAATTAGTGAAGCAATTGCATGTCACGAAGGCCTGAAACTAGCTATTTGTGACCCTTGTAACCAGATAGTAGTGGAAACTGATTGTATGTCCCTCATTCTAGTGTATGATCCAGGCGGTGACAACCTCTCATACATCAGGTTTATTGCGCAGGATTTCAGAAGTTTGGATCTGAAGGAAAAGTTATCAAAATAGAATACAAGAGCAGGGAAGCAAATGTTTTAGCCCATGAGATTGCTAAGTATGACAATAGAGAATTGTGTAGTGCGGCGTTGCAAGGTGAAGTTCCTTCTTGCGTGCTGGAATTGGCTATGCGTGACTGTAAGAATGTTGTCTCTCTAATTAATATACACAACCCTTTAAATGTTTTGTTTACTTTTTTACTTTTAGGGACCTTCGTAAAGTCAAAAGGACCTGAATTTTTCTGCGGAAGTTTTTCATCAAGAAGGAGGCCTGGAGAACTTCGACCACACCTAGGCAGCTAGAGGCCTAATATATGGCCCATGGGTCCAAAAAATCTCTATGGTACATGGGGGCCACTTTTGGCCTTGTGGCTCCTATGCCATCCATCTTCACATCGACCTCTTCGTTTGGACCTAAAACCGACTAAATATGTCTGCTTTCACAATCTTGCAAGGAGGCGGAGCATGGAGACAAAAACATACAAAACCAGATATAGAAGCCAGGAGCTTCGAGGATTGGAGGGGAAACATTGTCAAATTCATCCCCGGGTACCTCTCCAACATCACCGCCAACGTCGCCATGATGAAAAGGAGTAATACACCCCCAAACTATGGGTTGATTTAGAGGCTTCCACACCTTTTGTATCAATATGTCATAAGAAGTTTTTGAGGATTAGGCATATTATAGAATCATTAAATTTAATTAGTTGAGAACTTATTTCAAGTAATGAATGATCATTGCTTGAGTTACTCTCCCCTTTTTTTCAATCTTGTACTTTTTTTGCCTTGAAATTCTTTGATAGCTGGGTCTTTCTATCTCTCCTCTTTTTTTCATTGAACAAGTCACTTGATCAATTTTAATACTCTTTATGGCTCTTACAAATTTAAACTTGTGACCATAACATGTTATCAAGGTTCTCTTCCCATAATTAATCAATACTTTGTTGGTGTAGAAGGCCCTAAAATTATAACAGTGGTAAAAGTATCATAACACTCATCCTAATTCATACATCTAATATAATAATCATGGATAAAAAATTACTTCAACATATTATAAAGTCTAGAAACTCAACGGATATAATTCTTTCCTTCAACCAAAGGAATTTGAAGATGATGCAACTAATGCAAATTCTAGAATTAAAAACCTAACATGCATGCGAAAAAGTAAACATGTTAAAACTGGAAGATCGATTACAAGGTCTTCACAGATCCCCCTCAAGCTTGGAATCAAGGCGGGGGAGATCCCAAAACTCCTTGTGGGTACCTATTCATTCTTAGGGGTGAAGAAATCATCATCTTATTATTCCTCCGCTTTGAGGATGCAAGCTTGAGCAATACACGCAAAATTAGTGAAAAATTATGTGATGCTAACATGTTGCTCTTTAATTATCTTGCAAAGCATCTTCCTATCGTCAGTCATCTCAACAATAATCTTAGTTAGGAATTGACTTCTACCATCGATGTCATCAATCCTATTTTCGAGGTATTTTCCCATCATCCAATAGGAGTCGACTCCTTCTCCAAAAGTTTCGACACAAGCCTTGGAAATATTTTCAAAGTTCTCGATCTTATCTCTAACCTCATCTTGTTTTTCATCTTTCTAGAAAGACAAACCAAAAGGATATTTGAGAGAGGATCCGTGAAGGTTATACCTGTAAGAGTTGTGTGGGTATTATTCTATGTTATTCCTTTGTTCTAGTGCCTGAGCATATCCAACTTGCGCGGAAACATGTCCTCCCAGTTGGGGAGTGGAACCACTTGAGTAGGCTCCCTAGTTGAGGAAGACGAAAAATCCCTCTCAAGTTCCCTTCCTTTGGTTTTTGCTGCCGGTGTCTCCTCTTTTCTTGTCTAGATCTTCTTGATATGAAAAGGCTGCATAGTTCTTGAACGATCAAGTGAGATATGATGCATGATAATAGGAGCAAAGGTCGAAGGGAGATAAAACCTATATCTGAAAGGCAAAGTCAAACAGTGAAAAGGAGAAAAGGAAAAATATGCTAGGAATAAAGGTAGCTAATGTCGGTCACGGGTGTCGGTATGGGCAGGATCCGTCTGTACTACGCGTCCGTACCGGCATCCACTAACCTACTCTTTCCTCCCTCATTTTTTTAACACAAGTAATAAACAATCGAACAGGAAAATAGTGTTGATAACGACCTCCCGTACGGTCGTAGACGCCCGTACAGTCCGGTCGTACCAAAATTCAAAGAAAATGAACGAGGGGTACTGGCAAGTTAACGACCACTGATACCGTCGCGCCCATCCGTACCGCCCGATCATACTGAATTTCAAGAAATCAAATTAAAACGAGGAAAGTGTACTGAAGGTTTAACGACCACTGGTACGGACACGTCTGCCCGTACTAGGTCGAAAAATAGCTCAAATTAATCAGAAAAGGGGAGAAGAATAAAGAACACAACAAGAGATCCTGAAAAGTTTCCAGAGGTGCAATACAAAATAATTAAGATTATCGGGTGTCTAGTTACCTTACTTTGTTTGATTAACTCCTTGGCCGTTATTAAGGAGATTAACTACACAGGGTCGACCTCCCCAACTTTATAGTGTTTCAAACGTTGCCTGTTAATAATCCAAGAAGAAGGGATATTACCTTTTAATTTCACCACCCCCAAGGGATAAGCTTCTTCCACTTCATACGGTCCTTCCCACTTGGATCTTAACTTTCCTGCAAAAATCTTAAGCCTAAAGTTGTAGTGTAAAACTTTATCTCCATATTTGAATTCTTTCTTCTTTATTTTTATATCATGCCATTTTTTTACTTTCTCTTTGAATATTTTAGCATTTTCATAGGCCTCATTTCTGAGTTCATCTAAAGCATGAATATCTAAGAGACATTTTTCTCCTGCAGTTTTAAAATCAAAATTCATGGTTTTAATAGCCCAACGAGCCTTATGTTCTAACTCTAATGGGAGATGATAATATTTACCGTAGACCATCTTATATGGTGTCATTCCCATTAGGTTTTTGAATGTTGTGTGATATTCCCATAGTGTGTCATTTAGCTTCATAGCTCAATCCTTTCTTGACTTATTCACCGTCTTCTGAAGTATAACTTTAATCTCCCGGTTAGAAAGCTCCACTTGCCCACTAGTTTGTGGATGGTAAGATGAAGCTACTCGATGTTCGACCCCATATTTTTGAAGTATCTTTCTGAAAGTACCCTTCATAAAATGAGTTTCACCATGAGTAATAAAAAATCGAGGTGTTCCAAACCTGGGAAAGATGATGTCCTTGATCATCATAATAGAAGTGGCTGCATTTGCATGAGAGGTGGGTATAGCTTCTACCCATTTTGTAACATAGTCAACAACAACAAGAATATGAGTGTAACCATTAGAACAAGTAAAAGGTCCTATGAAATCCATTCCCCAAACGTCAAATGGTTCTATTATGAGGTCGTACGTCATGGACATTTGTTGTCTTTTCCCAATGTTACTCATACGTTGACAAGCATCACAATCCCTAAAATAATTATGAGCATCTTTAAACAAAGTTAGCCAATAAAAAACCGATTGTAGGACTTTGGCGGTCATGCGGCTACCAGCATGGTGCCCCCGTAAGGACTATCATGACATGCTTTTAAAATAGCCGTCATCTCATGATTAGGTACACACTTCCTAATCATCCCATCAAGCACGTGCCTGTATAGATAAGGATCATCCCACAAATATTACTTCAAATTATTAAAGAATTTCTTCGTTTGATGATAGTTCATTGATGACTCAAAATATATCGAGCTCGTTAGGGAACCACAAGAGGAAGGTATGATGAGCACAGCAGCAAGTTTTCTCTCAATTATAAAACCAAGGTTATCGAACCAGTAGGAGCAAGGAAACACCTCCAAGGTGTTGTTTCCAACTTGGAATCCTGCACAACACAACCACAAAACTTTGCCCTCAACTTACAGTGAGGTTGTCAATCTCACTGGTTTTGCTTAAAACAAAGGATTAGACGTATTGTGTGGAAGATAGTAATTGCTTGCAGAAAGTGAAAGAACATTTCATGTTTTCCTATGTTTTGCGTGTTAGATAACAATACTGTGGAGACTATTCATGTGCGCTAAGTGTGTAGGAAGCTTTGAGGGGGGCCGGATTATCCTCCCCACCAAGGGTCGGATAATCCGGCCTACCTCATTGCTCAAAGGGAGCCAAGGCGCGTCGCTCGGTATCCGGTCGGATTTTCTCCCAGAAAATCCGAACTGGGGCGGTTTTTCCTCCCCAGGCCGGATAATCCGGCCCCTAGAAGCTGATCAAGGGCAAGCTCGGCATGATGCTCAGATAGGGGGCGGTTTATCTGCCAGATATTCTGAGTCTGGGGCGGTGTTTTCTCTAGGCCGGATAATCCGGCCATCACTTGGGCTGGATAATCGGGCCCCCAAAGTGTCCAACAGCTGGTTTCTGAAGGGGGTATAAATACCCTTTCTTCCCCAACGTTCAGAACTTTTGATTCATTCGAAATTGTCCAGACATTGTGCAAGAGCTCTCATTCTTGATCTCCCACTTCAACCACCTGAAGGTCTTGATCTTTGGGGGAATTAAAGGAGGAGAAGTTCATCATCATCATCACGAATCAAACGCTTCAACTCCTCTCCATTCATTTGGAGAAATCCCTGATCTAGTATTCTTGTCAATACCTAGATCTTGTTCATTGTATTTGATAACTTTGTTCTTGTGGCAGCTTGTTGTCATTTCAAGAGCCTCCAAGGTGTTGTGGAGTTGTTGCCCCGCTAGTTGTGTAAAGGCGCTGGTGCCTGCCTTGAAGGGTACCTATAGTGAAAAGGTGGATCAGGCCTTTGGTGGCGAGATCCATCGGAGAACAGGGTGAGGCCTTTTGTGGTGTGGTGGTCTTAGTACCGCCCACCCCTCCAACGCAGACGTACTTCCCTTAACAAGGAAGGAACTGCGGTCAAACAAATCATGTGTCTCCGCGTGCTTCACTTTGGTTTACCCGTTCCTCTTCCACTCGCTCTTTACTCGCTAGTAGATAGGTTTGCATGTAGGGAAAATTCCACCTATTAGTTTATCTAGAGAATTTACCCTTTGTGCTAAGCCTAAAATTTAAAAAGTATTAAAAATTGGTGTAGCACCTATTCACCCCCCCCTCTAGGTGCCCATACGATCCATTTCAGAAAGTAAACAATAAATAGATTGTAGATTGATGGTAAAAGAATGGACCAGGGTCCATAGTTCACTAGAGGTGATTCTCCTTAAGATAGATGACATGTTGGGTGAACAAATTACAGCGGGGCAATTGACAGACACCGAGAAAGCATACATGCATATACTAATCATCTTGACTCCTACGAGATTTGATTGGGCATTACAACATTATACATAGACCGTAATCCAACTGCATCTATGACTAATAATCCACCTTCAGGTTATCATCCGAACCCCCTCCAGTATTAAGTTGCAAGCAATAGATAATTACATTAAGCAAAGTGTGTAAAGTAAACAATACGATTGCCCCATGGACAAAGGATTGTTGTTTTCTACCTAGTAGCAACATCACATCTAGTACCTTAGAGATTTCTGTCACTTCCCCAGATTACTAGAGGCATGAACCCACTATCGAGCATAAATACTCCCTCTTGGAGTTGCTAGCATCTACTTGGCCAAGATAGCTACTAGTAACGGAGAGCATGCAAGATCACAAATAACAAAGACATGATAGAATCAATAATCAATCTGAAATAGCATCTCAATATCCATCGGATCCCTGCAAACACAACATGTAGGATTACAAATAGATGATCTTGATCATGAACGAAGCTCACAAGATCTAAACATGGTAGCACAAAGGAGGAGAACCAACCATCTAGCTACTACATGGACCCGTAGTCCAAGGATGAACTACTCACGCATCACACCGGAGGCAGGCATGGTAATGAAGAAGGCCTCCAGGGTGATCTCTCCCCTCTGGCAGGGTGCCGAGAAGAGCTTTAGATCCCTCCCAATCTAGGGATGGAGATGGCGGTGGCTACAGATTCTTTCGTGGAATTTTGATCGGGTACTTAGGGTTTTTGTCCCGGGAGAATTTTATAGGCGAAGGGGCAAGGTCGGTGGAGTGCCAGGGGGCCCACACTAGGTAGCGGCACGCCTAGGGCTGGTCGTGCCACCCTAGGGTGTGGCCGCCTTGGTGCCCCTCTTCGTCTCCCCTCCGGACTCCGTGTTGCTGCAAGTAAAATATTGACTTGGGCTTTTGTCCGGTCCAATTCCGAGAATATTTCCTTACTAGCTTTTCTAAAACCAAAAACAGCAGAAAACAGGCAACTGGCACTGTGGTATCTTGTTAATAGGTTAGTTCTAGAAAATGTGTGAAAATACTCCAAAGTGTGTACAAAACATAAGAAAGTAGATATAAAACAAGCATGGAACATAAAAAATTATAGGTACGTTTACGACGTATCAACATCCCCAAGCTTAACTCATGCTCGTCCTCGAGTAGGTAAGTGATAAAAAAGTATAATTTTTGAGGTGATATGCACCATCACAATCTTGATCAAGGTATTTGTAAAACATTGATAGTTGGGATCATAGTACTTTAACATAGCATGAAAGATATAGTTTTGACAATAAGACATAACAACTATGTTGTAACATGAAAAGGTACAAACAAAAGATTCATGAATAACAATGCTTTGAAAGACGTTTGTTTGTTTCACATATAGAAAACATAATGAGAATGGTATTCAGCTTGTTCCTCATAGTGTAGCAAAACATAAATGCATAGGACACCTTCAAAGTTCATAAGGGTGACTAGATACAAATAGTTTAAGAATAAGCAATATCAAAGTTATGAATCAATCAACAAGTTTTGGGACAATGCACATTAAACTAAGAATGGACACTATGCTCTCTCAATAGGTGCATAAAGATAGAAGATGGAGACTCAACATAAAAGTAAAAAAAAGGCCCTTCATAGAAGGAAGAAGGGATTCAAGTCTCATAAAGAGCTTCCAAAAATTATGGTACTTATTAGCTTTCAGCTCTCATTGCCCCTATCATAAGCATCTTTAGGTGATTAAGGTTAAAGTGAATAAATATGAGGATATGCTTGATAAGTTATAAGCTGAAAATCTCATGCCCCTTACTTACGAGTACCGTTCCTCATGCTACTCGACTTTAGTCATAAGTAAGTTCTTGTCATTGTAAGTACATGTGTATTATAGAGAACCGCCAACGGGGTACCCCTTGCCCGATGATACGAAAGATTCCCCATATCAAAATGACAAGGCAAGCAGACAATGAGCATCTCAGCGATCCTTTTATTTCCTATTTGCAGAGGCTTTTTTCTTTTTTCTTTTTTCTTTTTTTATTTTTTTCTTTCCTATTTGCATAGGTTTCTCTCTCTTTTTTATAGAGGATGTTTCATAGATTGCTCACTATGGTTACGCTGCAGGTTTCCACCATGATTAGGCATGGATTAGACCAGCCGCCCAGGTGTTTTTCTAACACATATACAAACTCCATGAGCCTTACAATCTCCCCTTTCATTTCACACCGCCGGGATCCATAAGCAAAATAACATGATATCAACTGAATAAAGTGCAATGTTGAAAGCGTTCCCCATGATAACATGGTTCTGCTAATCACAACTTACAAAACACAAGCATATACGCAACATAGATGGGCACAATGGTTCAGGTTTATTAAATGCAAGAAAAGTAAAGTGTGCCATCAAGTTCGTGAGAGCTTTAATCACTAATTTTCACATAACAAGTTTAATTTGGAAGGTAGATAAAACATGAATATACTTGGAATAGAAAATGCTAATAGGTAGGTATGGTGGACTCTTTGGAATAACTTGGTTTTATTTGGAGTTGGATGCACGAGTGGAACTCATACTTGGTATGGAGGCTAGCAAAAGACTGGGAGGGACCAACTAAGAGAGCAATAATGGCCATAATCATGCAAAGCGACAAAACATTATTAATTAAAGCATAAAGTGATATTACAAGTCGAAAACTAAATGATCATAGAGGCTATGGTGACTTGGTATAGTCTTAACATGGTGTGAGCATGCACCAAGTCAACCCAAATAATGCATCAAAGGAGAATACCACAATATTATGCTTTGATATGCTAAAACAAAGCATGATTATTTCAAGACACATTAAGCAATCTCAATTGTTTGTAACAAGTTATGCTAAAGAAATAATTACTAAGCATAAAGTCAAAACAATATCAAGCATGACATGATAAAGTCTAAGTCACAGTTAAAAACAAGACTCTTTTTATACCACTTATAAGCATGAACTTTCCTACTCTTTTCCAATCCAAATCAACCTATTTGAAACTATGTAAGAATGCGGGGGTCCAACCAATTTATTTAAGCAAACTAAGCAAACGAAAACTAAAAACTAAAACGAAGACGCTCCAAGAACAACACAATTGTGCACGAAACAATAAAAATGAAGTGTTTGGAAGAAATCTGAAATTTTATTGATGAAGAAGGGGAGGCCTTGGGCATCCCCAAGCTTTGACGCTTGTACTTCTTGAATATTTCTTAGGGTGACACGGGTGACATCCCCAAGCTTGAGATTTTGACCATACTTCATCTTATCACATTACTCTTCCCTACACTTTAAAATTTCCTTCATACAAAACTTCACACAATCTTCATTAGCAACATTAGTGTACTCAAGATAATAATTCTTTAGGTTCAGTTTCAAAATAAGTAAAACTTCCATTAAGACACAAGCTACTGTAGCACTTTCTTTTAAAAGTTCAAGTGAGCAAAGAGAACTCAAAGAGAAAGAGATTAAGAGGCAAATGCAAATAATGGCAGAAATCTGTCAAAACAGACCAGCAGGTAAAAACCGATTTTTTCGAAGACCTTATGTTTCTCAAATCGAAAAGTGTTGAACTAACGAAAGTTAGATAACAACCTGGGGCAGAAGAACAAATAATTACAGATCAAACCGACGTACATAGATTTTTCACGAATTTTTACAGCAAAGCACAAAAATCTGTTTCGGGATAGCAACTTTCCCAAGCATTATTTCTCTCTTATTAGAGGTTATTCTTGGCACAAAAACCACACAAAAAAGGATAAGGAGAGGTTATTACCGAGGCAATAACTTCCAAGACTCAACAAAATAAAAAACTTACCGAATAAAAATTTCGGTTATCTCCCAATAGTGCTTTTCTTTAACGCCTTTCAGCTAGGCTCTTGAGAAGATGCTCACATAAGAATTATGAATTCAAGCAAAAGAGAGCATCAAGGAGAAAATATGAAACACATTTAAGTCTAACCCACTTCCTATGCATAGGAACCTTGTAAGAAAATAAATCAAAGAAGCACATAGTAACAAGAATGGGTAGATAAAACAAGAGCAACTTCGGAACTTTCAATATAAAGAGAGGTGTTTTAGTAATATGAGAATTCCAACAACCATATTTTCCTCTCTCATAATGATTTTTAGTATCATCATGAACAAACTCAACAATATAAATATCACACTCATCCTCCTTTGGTAAGCATGGAGGGCTATCAAATAAGATATTAGTTAAAGAGTTACTCTTATTAGGAGGTAGACATGGGTAGCTGCTCCATTCTTCCTCCTCTTGATCATCACTCTCCTCCTCTTTTTTTATCCAATGAGCTTCCAGTTTCAACAATTTTTTCTTCCATAGGCTCCTGCAAGGCATTAGTCTCTTCAGTTGGTGGAGAGCATCTATTAAGATATTTAAGAATATATCCATTTTCTTCCTTGTAATTATCAAAGCAAAATTTAAGTATATCATAAACCTCATATTTATAAGGTGCATCATCGGTATTTTCAAGCAAATAAGCAAGTTCGAATGCACCCTTCCAAGCAATAAATTCTTCGATTTGTTCCAAATCATAAAAGTCATAATTTCCCTTAACATAAGCAGATATGGTAACAACATCATTATACTCACATTGAAAAGGGAGGTGTTTATACCTCCTACAACGACAAGATTTATCAAAGCAATAAGTAACATTATAAGTAGAGCACACGTTTCTAGCAATGGTATAAAATTTATCAATTTGTTCCCATAAGTGTTTCCCTTTTTGTGACTAGCGGTGTTCCTCATAATAATATTTTTGTTCTTCCATGAACCCATCTTGCTAATAAGATCTAGTTTCAAAGAAACCAACCATTGATAGAAAGCATGATAAAGCAAGACAATAACAGACCAACAAAAATAACAACTATAGTAGGACCTTTTTTTTGTATTTTTGATAAAAAGAAGCAAGCAAACAAAGCAGAAATAAACTAAGCAAAACAAAAAAAAACAAAGTAAAGAGATTGGTTATGAGGGACTCCCCTTGTGAAGATGTCCTTGACTCCCCGGCAACGGTGCCAGAAAAAAGGCTTGATGGCTCAAAATATATCGAGCTCGTTGGGGAACCCCAAGAGGAAGGTATGATGAGCACAGCAGCAAGTTTTCCCTCAGTTATGAAACCAAGGTTATCGAACCAGTAGGAGCAAGGAAACACCTCCAAGGTGTTGTTTCCAACTTGGAATCCTGCATAACACAACCACAGAACTTTACCCCCAACTTGCAGTGAGGTTGTCAATTTCACCGGTTTTGCTGAAAACAAAGGATTAAACGTATTGTGTGGAAGATAGTAATTGCTTGCAAAAAGTAAATAGTAAACAGTAAATAGATTGTAGATTGATGGTAAAAGAATGGACCAGGGTCCATAGTTCACTAGAGGTGATTCTCCTTAAGATAGATGACATGTTGGGTGAACAAATTATAGCGGGGCAATTGACAGACACCGAGAAAGCATACATGCATATACTAATCATCTTGACTCCTACGAGATTTGATTGGGCATTACAACATTATACATAGACCGTAATCCAACTACATCTATGACTAATAATCCACCTTCAGGTTATCATCCGAACCTCCTCCAGTATTAAGTTGCAAGGAACAGATAATTGCATTAAGCAAAGTGTGTAAAGTAAACAATACGATTGCCTCACGGACAAAGGATTGCTGTTTTCTCCCTAGTAGCAACAGCACATCTAGTACCTTAGATATTTCTGTCACTTCCCCAAATTACTAGAGGCATAAACCCACTATTGAGCATAAATACTCCCTCTTGGAGTTGCTAGCATCTACTTGGCCAAGATAGCTACTAACAACAGAAAGCATGCAAGATCACAAATAACAAAGACATGATAGAATCAATAATCAATCTGAAATAGCATCTCAATATCCATCGGATCCCCACAAACACAACATGTAGGATTACAAATAAATGATCTTGATCATGAACGGAGCTCACAAGATCTAAACATGGTAGCACAAAGGAGGAGAACCAACCATCTAGCTACTACATGGACCCGTAATCTAGGGATGAACTACTCACGCATCACACCGGAGGCAGCCATGGTGATGAAGAATGCCTCTAGGGTGATCTCTCCCCTCCGGCAGGGTGCTGGGAAGAGCTTCAGATCCCTCCTGATCTAGGGATGGAGATGGCGGTGGCTACAGAATCTTTCGTGGAATTTTGATCGGGTACTTAGGGTTTTTGTCCCGGGAGGATTTTATAGGCGAAGGGGCAAGGTTGGTGGAGTGCCAAGAGGCCCACACCAGGTGGCAGCGCGCCTAGGGCTGGCCACGCCACCCTAGGGTGTGGCCGCCCTGGTGCCCCTCTTCGTCTCCCCTCCGGACTCCGTGTTGCTACGGGTAAAATATTGACTTGGGCTTTTGTCCGGTCCAATTCCGAGAATATTTCCTTACTAGCTTTTCTAAAACCAAAAACAGCAGAAAATAGGCAACTGACACTATGGCATTTTGTTAATAGGTTAGTTTCCAGAAAATGTGTAAAAATACTCCAAAGTGTGGACAAAACATAAAAAAGTAGATATAAAACAAGCATGAAACATCAAAAATTATAGATACGTTTACGATGTATCATTCATTCCTTTTGTTAGAAACTTACCTACAAGAAAATTAGCATAATCCACAAACCAAGGATCATGCGACTCCAAAACTGCAAGATATTCACCTAGCATAGATTCATTAATAGGAGTAGGATCTTCTATGCTACCTTCCATGCACGAGAGATGGCCAGCAACCATATTATCATTACCTCTCCTATCAACTATTTGCAGGTCATACTCTTGTAGTTGCAGGACCCATTTGATTAAACGGGGTTTTGTATATTTTTGAGCCAGGAGATGTCTTAAGTCTTGATGGTTGGTGTGCACTATCACTTTGGGGTTTATAATGAAATGCCTAAACTTATCACAGGCGAAAACCACAGCTAGATTTTTTTTATTTGTTGCATAGTTTTTCTGATCTTCATTACAAATTTGACTAGCATATTGAATAACGTTTAAGTTTGATCCTTCCTGTTGCCCAAGAACAACCCCAATAGCATAATCACTAGCATCACACATAATCTCAAACGGTTATCCCATTTAGGTGATTGAATAATAGGTGCGTAAACTAGTGCCTTTTTAACTGTTCAAAGGAATCAATGCAATTTCTATCAAAAGTGAAATGGGTATCCTTGTTTAAGAGATAAGTTAAAGGTGCAACCAGTTTAGAAAATTCTTAATAAAACGCCTATAGAATCCAACATGCCCAAGAAAATTCTTAAACCCTTTTATGTCTTGTGGTATCGGTAACCTTTGTAAGGTGATCAAGCTCGAATCATCTACCTCAATTCCCTTTTCAGAAATTTTATGACCTAAAACTATACCTTCCCTTACCATGAATCTGATGTGCTCCCAGTTGAGAACTAACTTGGTTTGTCTATACCGCTGCAAAACTCTGGTAAGATTATAAAGACATTGTTCAAAAGTAGTCTCGTAAACAACAAAGTTGTCTATAAGACTTCCACACAACTTTCGATGAAACTATCAAATATCTTCAGAAAACATTCTTGAAAAGTAGAAGTTGCGTTGCATAAACCAAAAGGGCATTAGTCTATAAGCATAGGTTACATAAGGGCAACTAAAAGTGGTCTTCTCCTGGTCTTTAGGTTGAATAACAATTTGAGAATATCCCGAATAATGTCAATAAAACAAAAATAAGAGTTCCTAGATAGTCTTTCTAAAATATAATTCATGAGGTATATTTGATTATGACTTTTCATGGTTTCATTATTTCATTTTCTAAAGTATATACACATTTTGTACCATGCTATTGTTCTAGTAGGAATTAGCTCATACTTGTCATTATTAACTATGGTTATGCATCCTTCTCTAGGTATGCAATGATTTGGACTGACCCATTTACTATTAGATATTGGGTAAATAATACTAGTGTCTAGAATACATATGACCTCTTTTATCACCACCTCTTTCATTCTAGGGTCTAACCTTTTTTGAGTGTCAATAAAACGTTTAGTATCCTCAACCATAGGCATTTTATGGGTAACTATGGAATGATATATTCCTTTTATATCACTAAAGGTGTATCCAAAGGCTTCATGTTGTTCGACAAGTACTTCTAATAATTTGTTATTTTGTTTAGGAGATAGTTTATCATTGATAATTATAGGACACTTACCTTCTTTGTCTAGAAATTCATACCTGAGCCCTGGAGGGAGAGGTTTTAAAATTAGAGGAGGTGGGTCCTTGTCTCCCTTTCTTTCTAACTCTTCGAATTCATCTTTAAGAAGATTCTCCACTTCTGGTGCACTATTGAGGATATTGTCTAGATTTTCTTTTGCAAAATCATTTGGGAATGAATCATTGTTTGTCAGGCTTCTTTCAAGTTCAGTTTGTGGGGTACTAAAGTAAATTGCCGCCAATTCTTCAATAGTTTTTTTCCTTGATCTCAATATTCTTCTCATATGGAAACTTTTTAAATTGCCTGCAATCGACCTTGGGAACCTCTCCCCCAAACTATAAAGACACAACCTATTTCTTGTCATTAATATCAATGTTCACGGAACAAAAGTGACTACCTAGAATCACAGGGAAAAATAAATTCAAATGCATATCAATAATGTGAAAGTCAACCGGGTAAACAAATGTTCCTATAGAAATATAAACGTTGCAAAGAATTACACAAGTCTGTTGCAAGGTTCTATCATAAAGCAAAATGGTTACATTGGACGGTTCAAGGTCTAGTTCATCAAGATGGCAAAGTAACTCCTCATAGATAGAGTAAGGCATAATATAATGGAAGAGCCTAAGTCGCAAAGTCCAACATAAGTAGATTCTCCTAAAAAGGGATTTTCTGTTGACCTTTACACTTACCATTAGGCTTACCTCTAATTATATCAGAGGATTCTTTACTTACCATTATTATCTCGTTCTCAACCACCTTGGGCTCTAGTAGTTCTTTTACTATGCCAATATTTGTCTTGATAGTTCCCAGATCTCTAGTTAACTTCCCTATCCTTCTTCCTCCTTCATTTTCATTCTCTGCCTTTTTTGTAAGGATAGTTTCATCTCCAACTAACATTTTCTCCATTCGTGAAAAATGTCCTTGGGACCAGCTTTAGAGGGTTTGGTGTTACACGATGGTGTGTAACGTTCCCACTCTTTTGGAATCTGCAAATGCTCAGCGTAGGTTTTAACAATTTGAACAATCATACGAGGGTCAAGGTTGAAATTTCCAAGAAGTTTCTCTAATCTACCTGATGCTAGAAATTTTCTTAAGCAACCATACTCTATAGGATTCTCTTCATTAAGTTCAGCTCCGCAATAAGCTTTTTCCATCCTATGAAATGTATCTAGCAAATTACAGGCTCTTTCAATGCTAAATTCAGTAAATTACCCATTGGTAAGGGAGTATAATTCATTTCTATTATCAGTACTCAAACCTGCATAGAAGGTATGTATTACCAACCAAGGTGGGAAATTATGGTGGGGGCAACGATCAAGCAACCCCCTAAACCTTTTAACCTTCATGGAGGCCTTCCTCGGGTCTTCCCTTAAAATTGGTGACCATACGTCCAGATCTAAAGGTTCTTGTCCTGGGAAAGAAATCAACTAAGAATGAAGAGGACAACCTCTCCCAGGAGTCAGTAATTTTTTAGGACTTTGAATATACCAAGAGCGGGCCTCATCAATAGAGTTTGAACAAAGAGAGCAAATTTAACCTTATCCTTAGTAAATATATTAAGACAAAAAGTCCCACATGTATCTTTAAAGAAGCCTACATGCTCATACGGATCCTCCATACCATCTCGTGGAAACCTTTTAGCATGCAGAAGATCCAGAAGCATGGGGTTAATATCATACCCATTAGGGTTGTTGGATTTTTAAATAAGCAACCATGGGTGGACCAGAATTCTTTACAACCTCAAGCTAAATTATGTGTCAGTACTCGCCCATGGTGTTTACCTGAATTAGTAAAATACTTTAGTAAATTATTAGTAGAGTAAGAAACTAAGAACAAAGACCAAAAGCGCTTAGCTCCCCGGTAACAGCGCTAGAAAATAGCTTGATGACTGCAAGTGCACATATCGATTGTAGCTAGTTTCGAAATAAGAGTATCGAACCCACATAGAGCTATTTGGTTAAGGTCTTTATGCCCTTTGTCACAGTCTACCAAAGGATACTTGTAAGCTATCTTTTATTTCGAGTAAAGGGTGTTTGAAAGGTTTTTGGTTGAATGTAGAAAATTAATTAAAACAAGTAAAACAAAACATGTAATGAAAGCGTTGTAAATGGTGTTTGAACTCAGTGAGGCTAAAGCGTTCTCAGGGATGTAGGATACACCACTAGCATGTTGTAATTAGTCATGATTAGGGTAATCTATTTCTTGTGTCATGACATGTGTGGAGAGAGTTCCACAATAAGATGCTCACCACAAGGCTCATAGGTAACCGCTTTCTTGAGCCAGGTAATGAGGTCATCTCTAAATAACCACTGCGATGCTTCAAAGCAACAACTCATACAAACCACTAAAATTAAGGGTTTCCCCATGGATATCGTAATTAGCTTAGTGAATCCCTCTTTATTCCTCCTTTGACCATGCAGGTTATAAGCCAATGCTTGTAGTCACGAATAACATTGAACATACTCCCATACACGTCCTAAGGATTTCACCCTCTCTTTAGTCCCTAAGTCAAATGATATGTGGTCGACTACACATACCATCTAAAGAGAGAGATCAAACACAATATCATAAATCAATAGATCAGGGACACAAGTAATAGATCATCTTTATTTCAATTCATAATAGTGCTAGGGTTTATCCATCTCCCCGAGAACAAAGGGAACTACTCACACATGGAAGCAATCAATGACATCATCATAATCAAATGGATGGATAAAAGTACGGGGATAAATCTAGTGCAAACCACAATTGAATCTGGAATTACAACAAGATATAATGTATGGAATATGGGGGTAGCAATGGTGATGCAGATGCAATGGTTGATGATGAAGGGGATGATACGATGTCCTCCAATGATCCTTGAAGCAACAAGGATTTGCCCTTCTCCAAGTTCCTCCTCCAGATCCTTCTCTGGTGTGGTATTTCGAGGTTGGAGGTTTCTCTGTATGTCGGATCTCTGATCCGTCTTCATGAGGCGAGAGTATTTGATGAGGCATATGCGCCGCCACATGGTATGGGCGGGCCGTACGGGCAAGCTCCGCATGTACCAGTGGTCGTTAAAATCCCTAGAGCTTCCCTCTGCGTTTGCCAATCTCCCAGGTGCGAAGATAAATCAATTAAATGACTTTTATCACTTGGAAATACCATATTACTGCATAATATGTCAGTTCCAATTGATATGTTCATAGGAGACTTAGTGGTTTGGGATCCTATTGAAACAAGGACAAAAGGTGCGCGCAAGCGTAGTAAAATACTAAAAATCCTACTCTAATTATGCAAAAACAAAAGGTAAATATGCTACAATTTTGGACTCATTAGTAAGGTCTTGATTTATGAGTGCTCGGTTTACTTTTATTGCATATTCACGCACTCATATCTCATATATGGTTTCTTTTGGTGACATGGGTATGCCCCACGGGCACCCAGGTTTAGCCTATATGATCCGGCCCAAGAGAATCCCATGGTGAAAATGGAGCCTAGGAAGGTTCAAGTGGCCCAAGCCCAGGGAGATGTGACTCCTGAGGAAATGACAAAGTATAGATAGAAAAATTAAAAGGGGAAAACCTAATCTATAATCGACTCGGCCTACTATCCTGAAACCTGGCCTCCCATATAAAGGCCAAGAGGGAGCAGCGAGGAGGACCACCGCAACCCTACTTAATACACCGCCACATTGCTGGTCTCAGAAGTAGAACCATTTGTCCCTCCATCCTTAGGCAGAGTCAGCAAAGTTGAGGCTAAAATACTAAACCCGTGGACTTATGGATATACCGCATCCGCCAATGTCATACACTATGGATTTCGACCCGGATTGCCTCTTCACATTGAAAAGCTTTTTGAAGAGGCTGAAGTGTGGCTCAATACTGAGCCAACACTCGCATAGGGTGATGAAACAGGCGATGTGAAGAACGGAATTGGCAGTAAGCTGGTGAAGCTGAATCCCATAGAAACAAAGCAATCCACGAATGAAATCGTGGAGGGGCAAAGAAATACCTCGATGGAGGAAGGCAAGGAATATAACACTGAACCCGGCAGGAGAATCAGGGATTACCTCTGGTCTGGGAATTTGGCAATCAGCCTCCTCCTCCAAGATAATGCCAGCATGGCAAAGAGGATGGAGCTCGTGGGACCTCAATGTGGAGCGCTGCCATGATCCGTTGGTAACACGAGTCCCGGTGCCCTTCTTCTTGGGGCAGAAGCGGTGGCGCCAGATCCAGTGATAGCGGGTTTCTTATTCCCCATTTTTCTTCAGCAGAGATATCGAAGGAAGTAACTGAGGAATGCTTTAAGCACGTCCAGTGCAAAGAACATGCAATGAACAATGGAGAGGAGCGGAGAGACAATGGCAGCGGCACAAATACATCAGCACAGACGCGTGGAGGCATATACATCGAACCGTCATTGCCACTTTCCCCACTCAGCATGGAAATCGAGGAGACGTAGTTAAAAACCCCAATTTATGCGTGACTGGTCAAATCCTGGTCAGACATTGGGGCCCATGTACGTCCTGTCCCATCAGCACCGCTCACACCGACGGCTGAGCTCATTAGCCGTCAGCACTGACGTCATCGGTGTTCACACTGTCAGCAGCTCGAGATGGAAGTGTGCAATGGTAACTTTCCTTAGACTCACTCAATTTTTACTCGAGTCTATGACTCGACCAAACACTCAGGGCTACTCCTAACAGGAGCGCTCGTCGTGCACCCGAAGATTTGCCGGGCCCAGTGTTACACCATCAAAATGTAGGCACAAGCATATACGCCTTGATTCCTTCTTCGAATCCACAATTATGTTACGAACTTGGGGGCTACTCCCATAGGGAGCGCTGGAGGCATATTCAACAACATATGACCATCGACAATAGTCGAAAAGGTTCAAAGTCCCCACTTGAGTCCATGACTCGAATAGTCACTCAGGGGCTACTCCCATAGGGAGCGCTGGTTGCGCAACCTGTGAAAAGACAAAAAATTGAAATAAACTACCCAGGAAAAAGTGCATTGACCATGTTCGCATGATATCATCACAAGCAATCGAAGCTTTCAGTGACCTCGCCTCTTACCAACCACAATTGCCTTGTATAGAGAAAACGTCTCCTAGGCCACCCGAATCACCTCCACGGTGACAAGATATTCGGATGCCATGTTTACAATGTGAAGATAAGACTTGCGGATGCAATCCAATGGCCTGGTAAAGCACCTGCTGCGCTCTACCAGAAACATGCCGTGCCTACAGGCATGATGAAAAAGCCTCGATGGACACGTCGAGTGCATACATAAAACACTGGAATTCGACTCTGTAAGGCCTCCATGGCATGAGTCGAATTACACCAGCAACTTTCCGAATTCGAGTCCAGGGACTTGCGTTTGAGTAGATAATGTTGTTTTGCTCGAAGGCAGTTAACTGATCCCGATCCATCGGATGAATCAGGCACACATATCAACTATCCCTATGACTTAAGTATTCATACCCGATAAAACATTCGGATGACAAAAGAAGCACTTGTGTGCACTCGAAGACTTCATAGTCTCCCTACGAATCTATGATTCGGATGGACACTCGAGGGCTACTGACATGGGTATGCCCCACGGGCACCCAGGTTTAGCCTATATGGTCCAGCCCAAGAGAAGCCCATGGTGAAAATGGAGCCCAGGAAGGTTCAGGTGGCCCAAGACCAGGGAAATACAACTACTTGGAGGAGACGATAAAGTATAGATAGAAAACTTAAAAGGGGAAAAACCCTAATTTGTAACCAACTCGGCCTACTATCTCGAGACCTGGCCTCCCATATAAAGGACAGGAGGGAGCAGAGAGGAGGACCACTGCAACGAGAATATCATTTTGCGGCCCGAAAGTTGAGGCGCCAATGCAAAGCGATACCCAAGTTGCTTGTAATCATCTATTGCCCACAGTTGATGTGCCAAATACTCAGGGTGTCTTTTTCGGCACGAATTTAACTTTACGTTTGAATACAAAATATCAGACTAACGCCCGTCAAGTTGGCCCCCTGTCAATTTTAGCCGTTATGTCGCTGACATCGTGACTGCCATGTAGTCTTGCATCCATTACTCGTCTTCTTCTTGCCCGGAGCGGCAATCTGTGGTTGTGGCCATGGCGTGAAGATGGGAAGTGGATGAACCTGCTCAACTCCGCTCTCCTCCCCATAGGCTTGCAACATTGGCGCATGCATCCATTATGCATCTTCTTCTTCCCAGAATGGCAATCTGTGGTCGCGACCATGGCGCGGAGCTGGTACGTGGATGAACCTGCTCGGCCCTGCTCTCCTCCCCATCCCGAGTTGGAGCCCGCCCTCACCATGGCCGCACCCATGACACGGTGCGGGGACGAGAATTGGTTCTCGGTGAGATCTGTCACCGTGTCGACCATGCTCGGTCCTATTTTCCTCCTCCAGAATCCGAGCTCGTTGTCGTCGTGGTTGCACCCGCACCAATTCTGCCACCCCTACCGAGGCCTCAGTAGCTCAAGTTCTGCCATGTTGAACCTGTAAGCGAATTCGGAGCTGGGCGGCGGCAACCCGTTGTTGAACCTATAAGGAATTTGCCGAAGGCTGCGTGCCACGCCAAGGTCTTCGGCTGATGCCTTCGGCCTCAGCTTCTCCCAATGTTGACCGCTGATGTGAGATCATTTAGTTACTTCAATACAAAATTTCGACCAATTTAACTTGTTGATGTATTCCTTGACAATTATAATATAATCGAGCACTAGAAATATTTGGTAGTGTGCATGAGCATGATCAATAATATAATTGAACACTAGAAATTTTAAGGCACTCCATATAAAGGAGTATATTAATATATATATAGAAGGTTCACCAGAGACACCACGAATATATTGTCTTATATGCAACACACAGGTAATAATTAACTAAAACAAAATAAAAGCAGGGGCAGCAGCAGGAGGCAGGGACACAGAGACGCCTAGCAGGGCAGGGGCAGCAGCAGGAGGCAGGGACAACCTGGTCGAGGGGATACATGCCAGTCCTGACATAATCCCGGAGAAATTTGTCGAAGGCTGTGTGCCGCACCAAGGTAATCGGCCTATGCCTTTTGCCTCCGCCTTTGGCAATGCCCACCGCATGTTGGATCATGATGTTAAGGTTCACGTTGATTGCTCTGCCACAGAATGGGCAAAATCGCCTCTACGGTAGAAACGGATTTGCCCATACCATAATCTCCTCGGCGCGTAGCGGCTCTTGTTGTCCCTGGATTCCTTTCTATCATCCACATCATCATCATCCTCCTATTGATTTTTAAGAACATAACCTAGAACTCATACATACGATTGAATTGTATTACAACTCAAGAATTAACAACATATATACGTAATACAATATTAAGTTGATATCAAAGAGAAAGCATCTCATCAATAGTTTGATCAGTTCATATATCATTTCATCTCAACAAAATGATAATTAATTGGATCAGAGTGTATGTAGAATAAAGATTGCATCCTCATAAGTTTCTTCAGGGATGGCGTAAGCGAAGCAAGTAACAATTGCACAACCTATATTGTTCTTGTACATCGCTCTAGGTTCGTTAACTCATCCCTGAAAAAATCTGACACCAATGTGTCTGCCTCTCTTTTGGGGCAAATTTGAATCATTGGCCGCAATAAGAAATTGAAATGTAATCCTACGAAACAATATTCAGGGATATACATATTTTGGTACAAAAACAATCCTAAATATTGTAATTATAAATAAAAAACCAAACGATTAATCTCCAGGTACATGTTGAAAATACTTATGATCAAAACCATGCATATACATATGCATCATACGAATCATTCAAAGATCAGAAACAATTCAAGGATCATACATGTAGTTCTATATGAGAATAAATCAAGGGCCTCATAATTTTTCAGAGATGGAGTTGGCGAACCAAAGTACTAATAGCACAACCTATATTGCTACCTCAGGTTCACCAAACAATCCCTAAAAACACGAAACCATCATATGTGTCTCCCCTTACACTCATTTGGGGCAAATTTCAATCATCGGCCTCGGTGAGCAAATGAAATGTAATTCTTATACACTATGAATGCATGCAATACATAATTCAAATATCATAGTTCTATGAATGTAGAATAAAGATTGTGGCCTCATAAGTTCCTTGGGGGATGGCGTGAGCGAACCAAGTAACAATTGCACAACCTATATTGTTCTTGTACATCGCCCCAGGTTCGCTAACTCATCCCTGAAATGACACCAATGTGTTTGCCTCTCTTTTGGGGGCAAATTTGAATCATTGGCCATAATAAGAATTGAAATGAAATCCTACGAAACAATATTCAGGGATATACATATTCAGGTACAAAAACAATCCTAAATATTGTACTTATAAATAAAAAACCAAACAATTAATCTTCAGGTACATATTAAAAATACTTATGATCAAAACCATTCAAATACATATGCATCATACGAATCATTCAATGATCAGAAACAATTCAAGGGTCATATATGTAGTTCCATATGAGAATAAATCAAGGTTCTCATAATTTTTTCGGGGAAGGAGGCGGTGACCCAAAGTACCAACAGCACAACCTATATTGTTTGTGTGCATTGCTACCTCAGGTTCACCAACCCATCCCTAAAAAATCGACACCATCATATGTGTCTCCCCTTGCACTCTTTTGGGGCAAATTTCAATCATCGGCTTCGGTGAAAAACTGAAATGTAATTCTTATACACTATGAATGCATGCAATACATAATTCAAATACCATAGTTCTATGAATGTAGAATAAAGATTGTAGCCTCATAAATTTCTTCAGGGATGGCGTAAGCGAACCAAGTAACAATTGCACAACCTATATTGTTCTTGTACGTCACCCCAAGTTTGCTAACTCATCCCTGAAAAAATCTGACACTAATGTGGGTACCTCTCTTTTGGGGCAAATTTGAATAATTGGCCACAGTAAGAAATTGAAATGTAATCCTATAAAACAATATTCAGGGATATACATATGCATCATACGACTTATTCAAAGATCAGAAACAATACAAAATTTATATATATATATAGGTTCCATATTAGAATAAAGGGATTTCTATTTTCATGCCCCTTGTTCGTTAGTTGTACTCAGTTTTCCCTAGTTGCTTAGTTTTTCCTCACTTTTGCCCTCCCTCCATTCCGAAACCCTCACATGCGCTCGGACGGGGGGATGTCGTCAGGTCAAAGGCTTGATTGTTACATGCTGACCGGTGGGACCGCGTTGGGGCGGGTCATGCGTTGAGCATTACGTTACGTCGCCTCGACCGTTACATGCTGATAGGTGGGGCCAGGATACACATCAGACCAGCCATCCATCTCTCACTGATTATGGGGGATGTGGTGTGGGACCATGTGGGGCGCGTTCGGTGGTTACGTGCGCCCTGTCGCCTAAATTGGAAGTTTTCTTTTTTGTTATTTTTGTGATTGACCTTTTTAAGAGTGCCTTTTCCCCTCTCTCTCGCTAACAATTGTGTTTTTTTCCCAAAAAGGTAGCGAATCTAGAGCAGCTTCTGTATTCATTCATTGTTTCTTTTTCCCTCATTTTCCCCAATCTGGTAGCATATCTAGAGCAGCACAACTAACCAGCACCATAAATAAATTCAGTAAACAGAGCAGATGTAGATAAAGCAGCTAATATAGGTTATATAATATGGTACTTAACAAGGTTTGACAATTAGGCTGCTCAGCAGCAGCATCGGACTAGTTCAACATAGACAAGACAAAAGAAGCTGCTTTACAGCAGCAGCTGCAGATCAGTGGCCCCTCTTGGCCTCTGCCAGGAGGGCCTTCGACTCGTCCCTCTAGCACCTCTCCACTTCTTGCTGCCCAGTCCCTTGACCTTGGGCGCCTTAGGCTTGATCGGGGGCATGCAACCCTCTTTGATAGCCACCTTCTGGAGGTTGCGGAGGTGAAGACCGAGCGCCTGGTGCTTGGCTATGAAGTCGTGGACGTTCAAGGACTAATCGTAGGTCCTCACATCCTCGGCATGCTTCACGAGGGAGTTGAAGTCTATGGCACGGAGCCTCCTGGTGGGGTAGAAGGGCACCTGTACACATCGCCGGCGAAGAAGTTGTTGTACTGGCCGAACTTTAGCCTCCTCGGCACATGACAAGTCTTGGTGTCCTTGGACTCGTCGTCGCTACGGACATCGCTGCTATCTCCTGTTGGAAAAAACATTAGAGTGCCATAAGGACATGATTGAGATACTTTGATTATCGGGATTGATTATTTGCATAAATTAACCAATTAAGATCTCCTAATTATTCCCCAAATCTCAAACCAAATCGAATACTGATCCCAACTACGAATAGGGGAATTCATCGAAATACGAGATCTAACACAAGAGGATTAGCGATGGTAAAAATATGAACATCCGAGCCCTAATAACATATGATCTAGCATCCAACAATGGGGACATGGGAAGAATAAGGGAAGGATAGAAAACCCTGGTTACATCCGACCATGGGTCGGTGATGCTGGTGTCATAGGGGTTCTCTGGCCTTATGTAATCAACCTCCTTGTAGGGGTCCCAGCCAAGCGGGATCTGCACGAGATCGGCAAGGTTCTCCTCTCTGGTGGCTACGGCGGATGCGGGGATGGGGACAGGGGCCTCCTCGCTAGTGGCCTTGGAGGCGCCGATGGCCATCATGCCGTTCTTCTCCATCACCGGCGTGGTTAGGGTTTTCTTGGGGGTTTGCAGAAGGTTATGGGACAATAGAGACGGTTGAATGAGTGAGTGAGTGATGAGTGAGAGTGGGGAGGCCTCTATTAAAGGATAAGGGAAGCGATGTTTTGTTGCACTACCGTGCACCACATAACCGCATACGCTACTACACTGTGCACGACCACACGTGTCCGCTACCGCCCCGTTAACTGCACACGCGTACCGTGAGTCATGTTTTTACCACATGTCTAACCCTGGCAACTTAGTTGTACTCAGTTTTGCCCTCGAGTGTAACACTGACAGTTTGGTTATACTCAGTTTTGCCCTCCAGTACTAACACTACCGTGTGCAATATACTCAGTTTTACCCTCCGGTGGCCGGTCAACAGAGAGTCAACGAATCGGTTTTATCTAGCTAATTGAGTCAGTTTATGCACAACAAATCCAAAAAGAGCAAAACATAGTGTCATCTATCCAGGGAGTTTTATTATGTAGCCTGCCACCATAATAAATGTATATAAACCAAGTTTTAACCTAAATCACCACTTCTCAAATCACCTACTATCTATGAAGGTTCATGGCTTTCTACTCAAGCCTCTTCCCAAAACATCCCTCCCCAAAACATAGTTTGTCTGAATGAGGCAATAATTTTCAAACTGGTGTATATTTGAGTTGCAAATTGTTTGATGTACGCCAAGATGTATTTTATTGTATAAAAGACGCATTTTCCATTTTTTAAAATCTTTTTCTATTTTCTATTTGAATCCCTTTGTCAGTCTTGCTCTTGGTTTTTAAGTTCTACTCAGTTTTGCCCTTGGTTCTTAAGTGCTACTAAGTTTCCCCCTCTCTTAGTATCAATCTCTCGCACTTGTGCTCATCTTCGTTGCTACGCTCTGATTGGTTGAGGCAGTTGTCATGCAGATCGTGCCCACCAACTGTTGATCCTCTGTGATCTAGCAGACAGGATAACCCCTATATCTGTCGAGGGGCACCCCTCTATCCATGCAAAATAACGAGTTTGCCACTAGTACTTTAACTCCATAAACAAATGAACTTGAATATAATTTGAAAGGAACGTGTTCGAAGGTGTATAATTTATGCATTATATTCCACTCTATGAAAATGATAATCTCTCAAGATTTTCTTAGCACAATATTATCACGTATTAAGTGTGATTTCAAAGAGTTCAAATGTGTATAATTTTCGTATATGCAAGTTTATGCATTACATTCCACTCTATAAAAATGGGGGGAGAAAATGATTATCTCTCAAAAATTTGCTAGCACATCATTATCTCGTTATTAAGTGCGATTTCACAGTGTTCAAAGGTTTAAAATTTTCGTATACGCAAGTTTATGCATTATATTTTACTCCATGGAAATGTTAAATGATCAGGATTTTATTAGCACAACATTATCATGACCTAAGTGCAATTTCAAAGAGTCCAAATGTGTATAATTTTCGTATATGCCAGTTTATGCATTACATTCCACTATATGAAAATGATAGTATCTCAAGATTTTCTTAGCAAAACATTATCATGTATTAAGTGCGATTTCAAAGAGTTTAAAGGTGTATAATTTTCGTATATGCAAATTTATGCATTACATTCCACTCTATGAAAATAATAATCTCTCAAGATTTTCTTAGCACAACATTGTCATGTATTAAGTGCAATTTCAAAGAGTTCAAAGGTGTATAAACTTTGTATATGCAAGTTTATGCATTATATTCCACTCTAGGAAACTGGGGGAGAAAATAATAATCTCTCAAAATTTTGTTAGCACATCATTATCACGTATTAGGTGCAATTTAAAAGTGTTCAAAGGTCTATAATTTTCGCATATGCAAGTTTGTGCATTACATTCCACTCTATGAAAATGATAATCTCTCAAGATTTTCTTAGCATGACATTATCACGTATTAAGTGTGATTTCAAAGAGTTCAAATGTGTATAATTTTTGTATACGCAAGTTTATGCATTATATTTCACTCCATGGAAATGATAAATGATTAGGATTTTATTAGCACAACACTACCATGTCCTAAGTGCGATTTAAAAGAGTTCAAAGGTGTATAATTTTCGTATATGCATTACATTTCACTATATGAAAATGAAGCAACCGCATGGGTGTGGGCATGGGGCTGGCTCGGGGTCCCATCTTGCAACGCCAACCTGGGTAAGATGTCAGTCCGGTGCTCACGTGGATAAGCTGTGGGTCTGATGCTGATATAGATAAGTTGAGAGAGGTGTCCACTACAGGAATCAACTGAATGCAGCCCCACTTATCAGCATGTGCATAGATCGTTTGTAGCTACTTTCAAAATAAAGATATTGATCCCACGGGGAGCAGGAGTCTGAAGTCTAATAACTCTTGAAATAAATATTACGATAGAAATGCTACATAAAGTTCTAAGTAACAAGATAAAATGCGAGTATTGTATAAAAAAGTGTTTTGGGGTTTTAGGTATAAGAGCAATAATAAGGTAAAGTAAAACAAATGAATATAGAAAGTAAGTATCACATATGTAAGAGAGATTGGAACTGCAGTAGGGGAAAAGCGTACTCAGGGAGTAGCGGATACACCACTAGTATTATAAGGAGCTAAGATAAAGATTATCATAATGAATATTCTCAACTATGTATGTGTGGGAAGAACTCCGTATTTGGACAAATAGGAAGCAACCGCTGCTCACATCATCCTCATAACCACATCAGTCAACAATCGACATCAATCGAATTACTGTGCTATTAAGGGATGTAATCCCGTAGGACGTATCCCATGGAATGGATAGTGTTCCGAGAGTTTCCTCGGTTTCCCAAGTTGATACGTAAGGGGTGCCAATAGCTTTATAGTCACTGTAAGTGCTAGCATACCTCCGTCTACTAACAAGTAGTTTCCCCCATCAAGTCCCCACGAGAGGCAGATATTGAGAGGTCGACTTCTCTCAATATCAAGATGTAGAAAATCTAACACATGGTCACAACGCTGAATATCATAATAGACTTTGTCTTATTTCAATCTCATACTAGGGTTTCTCCATCTCCCCAAGAACTAATGATCTACTCAGACATGGAGGCAATCAACATCAAAGCAATAACAATGGAATCTATCATAGATGAATAATACTTGTATAAATCCACAACGAGTACGGAAATTACAACAAGATCTAGACAAGATGTAGATGGGATGGATGGAGATGGTGGTGATGCAACAACGGATGATAAAGATCGATGCCTTAGCCTCCTGGATCTACGCAGGGCGAAGATGGATCCCTGGTGGATGAGTTACCCCTCTAGATGCCTTCCGGAGGTGAGGTTTCTGCGATTTCTGGGTGTTCTGTATGTCATCTCCCCGAACCAGTTGCACGGGGTGAAACTATTTGAGGAGGCGGAGGTGTCGCCAACTATACGGTCAGAGCTATACAGCTGGAAAATTTGCTCTGGTCGTATAGTTGGTCGTTGAACTCTCTGCTTTCTTTGTTTGCTTCTGGTTTTCTTCTAGTATTATTAATATTTCCCAAATAAGCGATTTATGTTGTTTTTGACTCCTTTTCTCCATAGTACAACTACTCCAAGAATTGTATGCATTGGATCCATCATCTGTCCTGATCCTGGTGAAAACAAACATAAAATGTGCGCGTGAGCGCCATAAAATACCAAGATCCTACATCTACAATGCAAAATAATAGTGTAAAACATGATGCAAATATGCACTCATCAACTTCCCCAAGCTTAGACTCTTGCTCGTCCCGAGCAAGTTTTAGCTTAATGGATGTGATCCTCATATTCATGAAGCTGGGTCAGTAAAATAAATGAGGCAATTGCAGCATGTGTTTATCATATACGATACATAGGAATAAGTTCATGAATAGTACCTTACTCGAACCATATGAATAATATTAGCAGCCTTCCACACCTTAGTGATCAACATTTCATAAAAGATAAATCTCAACATAATGTAAAAGTATCCGGTTCAACCGAATGAGTTAGCGAGGTAGTCCCAAGTGTTTTAGGATCAACATATTCACTTGGGATTCAAAATCTCAAAAAGTGTCTCTTTGTCATACTACAATACAATGGTATATGCCTACTTGCTCTTTGCACACTAGCCCTTTTCTTCTTCTTCTTCTTCTTCTTCTTCCTTTTCTTTTCTTTCATATATGTGCTCACACTTTTGTTTAAGTGTTGTGCAACGGAGCTAGCCATACATTCCACTTCATGTAGGAATTCAAAGTTTAACGATCTCGATTATCAAACTCCAATTGTATATGAAGCATTCTTATGATTTGAAGATTCTACCTCGACTTGTTCTCACTCTATTTTGATAGCACTTTCATTTTCCTTTGTTCAAGGTTTCTTTTTTTAACTTAACTGAATAGATAATTTTTTTTGTAAATCAAACCGTAGACTTACAGCATATTGACCAAATTAACTTTAGGTTTTCCATTAATACCAATGGTGTGGAAGACTCCTATTGCTATCATCAAGTGCAAGTAAAATCATACTCAATCCATTCATATATCAATAAAGCAAACACAAACTCAATATTGCTCCATATATAATAAATAAATTGGAATTTCATCAAAAGGATCGACTATTCCTGAAGGGAATCTAATGATGCAAACTTTATTGCTAGTTTGAACTAATGCAAAAGAAGTAACAATAAGAATTTATAGGATAGATTACAAGGTCTTAAAGATCTCCCCAAGCTTGGAATCAAGCCAGGCGGGATCAAATAATCCCTTGCGATTATTTGATACCGTGATTATTGTAGATCACTGTGGTGCCGTGGCACGTGGTATCTCCTCCTCATGGGATAGCCCGAGGTGGAGGGATTGATCATCAGCTTCTAATTCTTTAACACGTAGCTTGTAGAAAAGATTGTTCCTCTCCAGCACCTTCACTTGTTCTTTAATGAACTCGTTGTTATCCGGAAGTGTTTGTAGCACCTTAAGACTCATAGAAAAACCTGCTTCGGTTGTCCTCTTGATATCTTCATCAAGTTTATCAAGATAAAGTCGCAGCAATCGGAGGTGTTTGGGTGTCCCTGGCTTCTCCTTGTCCAACTCTTCAATCTTCAGCTCCAGGGCCTTCAAATCCCTCTCCTGACACCCATGGTCAGTGTCGAGGAACTCTATAGGGATGGTCTTGATCTCCTTGCCTTGCTCGCTATTGCTCCCGATCTCCATAAGAGCTTTTCTTCTTGACCTCTATCCCTTAGTTGAGAGCCCTCACGTGTGAATAAGAGGTAGATTGGTTTCTAGTGATTGTGATTAGAGAGAGACAATGACAGTATATAAGGGGGGTCAGAGGTCGGTAAAACTCGCGAGAAACACCAAATTGTCTCCCAAGAAAAGAATCTTAACGAAATAGGTAAAGAAATCACGGATTTGGAAGAGTCCTGCCGCGTAACGACCAACAATACGGGCGCGGCTCGTATAGCTCCGGCTGTATAGTTGGTTCAGGCAGATATTTCCAAATATCTCAAGTCAAGGTCGATTAAATCACGACTTGGAACTGACAATAACATTTTTTAGATAAATAAACGAAAAGACAAACGAAAAGTGTTTGAGAGTTTAACGACCAACTATACGGCCAGAATTTTGGCTCCGGTCATATAGTTGCGACCGTATAGATACAAACACTGAAAATCAAAAGTGTCTGAGAGTTTAACAACCAATTATACAGCCAGAATTTTGGCTCCGGTTGTATAGTTGCTATGGACACCAAAAAGCAAAACTATCTGAGAGTTTAACGACCAACTATACGGCCAGAATTTTGGCTCCGGTCATATAGTTGCGACCGTTTAGGCTCAGATATCAAAAACAATTTCACAGAGGTGATACAGAGAGTTTAACGAGCAACTATATGGCGGGAGCTTCCACTCTGGTCGTATAGTTCCGCCCGTATAGTTGGTAAAACCCCTCTAAAACTTCATAAAAACACAAGGAATTCAAAGGCAGAATTTTTAAAAGTAAAAATTGTGAAAACAAATCACTTATTTGGGTAAGAACACTTACCTTGCACTTACCATTTGTTTATTCGGGGATGAAAAGTTCCTCCAACAACAAAGACTTCTTATCTCTTGGAGGAATTGACCTTAATTCATTGAATAATTCTCATAAACAAAAATCACCAGGACTAAGGTTCCTCTCAACAAGATTGGTGTCTTGTTGGGCAATCATGGACACTACATTTAACATCTTTATTTCTTGCCTCTGCATAATCTGCAACTCAAATTCTTGAAGTGAAAGAATTGAACGGATCAGTCTTAGCTTATGGTCTTTCCTTTCAAGGAGTTCTTTTAAGCCATCACGATCCGTTTGAACTCTTACCTTTGCATCAACTATATAGGAACGAAATCTTTCACAAGAGAAAAATAGAGCAAAAAGTTCGTTTTCTTCCTTAGGGTAATTCTTCTGAGCACCATTAAGAGTTCTACTAGCATGATGTATAATATTAAATCTATGACCAATATGTTGTCCTAGAGTTACTCCTACAACATCATCACTAGCTTCACATATTAAGTCAAAGGTTGTATCCCAGATAGGTGGTTTAATGATGGGAGCACGAGATAAAGCATTTTTGAGTCTATCAAAGGCTTCAAGACACTTATCATCAAAATTAAATCTTACTCCCTTTTGCAGGAGGTTAGTTAAAGGTTTAGATATTCCAGAGAAATTTCTAATGAACCTTCTATAAAAACCCACATGACCAAGGAAACTTCTTATACCTTTAATATTGTTGGGGGGATACCCCCGAGTAGGGTAACGCCGAGGTATAAAGGCCGAGTTAGCCGGGGTACGGCATGGTCAAAGCAAGTGCTGACCGGGTCACCTCAAGGCAGGCCGAACCACGGAGTGACCTGGCCCGTGGAGCATCTCCCTAGCTGTAGCCCGGTCGGCATAAAATATATGCCGGCCATGTTTGTCTATCTGTTTTGCAGGTACATTCGTAGCCGGATTAGCCACGTGCTAGCCGGACTATCATATATCTTCCAATAGAAGGAAGGAATCTCCCGCTGGTCAAAAGGAGGCTTTATTAGCTGTAACATGAGCGAAGCAAAGCAAAGAGGAGGACCAGCGGGTCAGGGGCGACCAAGATGACGCGGGCAATGTCGGTTGACGTAGCCCGTGTCTGGTGACGCTTAAAGACAAGGATTACATTGCAGGTTACGTCCAAGGCCCAGACGAGCCGTTAAAGAGAATAAAGAAGCATCTAGCTTTAGTCAAGGGGAATATTCGGAGAATATGCCGCCACGTGTGCCCTAACTTTGTAACCCGAGCTCCCCTATATAAGGAGCACTAGGGCCTCCATAGAAGGGGATCGATCATTTTCTCTGTCTTAGATAGAACTCTAGAGCTAGCTTGTGGGGAGTAAGAGACATATTCTCCTTCTCACCAAGAGCCTGAGGAGTACTTGTAAACACCATTGATAGAGATAATACAAGAACGTCTGTGCGTGGAATCACCATGTTCTCCCTCCCTGGATTCCCCTAGCACACATTGGCCCCATCTTTAGCCTATCCATGGCATCTGTCGTGCCACCACCATGACAGTTGGCACCCACCGTAGGGCTAGCGGTGCTAGCAGGGGTGAAAATCCGGACGGGAAGCTTCTCTAGCACCGGCGAGCGTGTCGTCTCTGGCCTGGTTCAGCGCTTTGGAGCGCTGGACTACGTCAGTGACAATGTAGGGAGCTTTGGCAGGAACCCCCCTCCGTGCAACAACGTCTTCATCAAGCTTGGCACGCACAAGATCTACGTCGGCGTGGACGAGACCTGCGTTCATCTGCGGCACATCGTCGAGGGAGGCGAACCACCTCTCAGCGTAGCCCGTGGTGTGTGTATCACTCGCCCCACCGGCAACGTTGAGGTCCTGATGACCGTGCTAGACGAGAAAGCAAACAAGGTCCCGACGCTAGAGCCGAAAGTCACGCCAAAGCAGGCCAGGTCCAGGTTCCCCCCACTAGAGAGGCCGGAGAATGTACTCCAGCACGCAATAGATAGCCTAGCAATACTGATAGCACCTGTGGTAGATCTGGCTCAGGCGCAATCTGAGTTAGAAGAAACTAGGCGAAAAATGTTAGCCGGGGCAAAGAAGGTAGCAGAGCTGCAGAAGTCCTTGAACATTACTTTGAGATAATATGCAAAGTCAAACCGCATAGATGGAGTAAAGATCCAAGGTAGAAACCTGATTACTGAGATTGAAAAGGAATACGAACCTAGGCCGGGTCAGACAGTCATGATAGTAACAGGAGGGCTGGATAGCTACAGTACCCTGACAAAGAACCTCAAGGCAGCAAATGCAGCCGCGTCCAAGTTAGAAGGTTTAACCGGAGAGGCCCGACAAAGGCAACAAGATAGGGTGAACCACTTGCTGAGAGTCGCTTGCCAGCAAAATGAAGAAATGAACAAGGCAAACCCGGTACCAGCAGGGGCATCACACGTGGTTCATTCGGCTAGGAATAACCCGGCAAGATCCGGGGGAGCCGCATCATCTCTGGGTCACAATCCCAGGAGAGAGGAGGTGGTAAATTTTGTAAGAAGGGACAAACAGATGGTTCCCTATGATCCAGTAAGGGCCATAAAAGGCAAAGCAGTGCAAGTTGGTGAGGATCGGCACAGTACCAACCGAGGTGTGGCTGGCCGAGGTAACCGTGACCAAGGCAATGCCGGTCAGAGAAATGCTGCCAATGGCAATGCCGGACAGCGTGATCCCGTGGGAACAGAGCAAAATGAACCTTGGCAGCAGTAGCAGTGCCCACCTCGACAAGAGGGAAGTGCAGGACAAGCAGCACAACAACAAAATGCTTGTCTAGATCAGGAAAGATACAATAATGGTTATTCGGCTATGATCAACGACGGGTATCCCAGACCGGATCACCACATAATTGGGTCAAGGCTGGGGACCAGGAACTTGTAGCCACATGATGCGAGGTTGGAACTGGATAGGATTTACAGGTCGGAGCTAACCGAAGTACAAGGTCCACCTGGTCCGGCATGATTTGGGCCCCGGATCATGAAGGAGCCACCAGTGCCGAACTTTCAGCTGGCCATAGGAACCAGAACCTATGATGGTAGTACTAGGCCAGAGGATTGGCTGATTGATTATGCAACGGCGGTCAAGATCGCAACTAGAAATTTGAGATGGGCAGTGAGATATGTGCCACAAATGTTGGAAGGACCAGCGAGGGTTTGGCTGAACAATTTGCCACTAGGAAGTGTTAACTGTTGGCTGGATTTTGAGGAGTTGTTCGTTAGCAACTTTTTGAGCACCTACAAGAGGCCCAACAGGCCACAGGCTCTGGCGCTATGCCAGCAAAGACCGAATGAGCCAAACCGGGATTTCTTGACTTGATGGTGCAACATGCGTAACTCTTGCGAGGGA
This sequence comes from Avena sativa, assembly GCA_916181665.1. Classification (NCBI taxonomy): domain Eukaryota; kingdom Viridiplantae; phylum Streptophyta; class Magnoliopsida; order Poales; family Poaceae; genus Avena; species Avena sativa. Next base: position 127,737,830 of record OV702292.1, on the reverse strand, counting down.
GTAATTGAATCACAAGCTATTGCATGGTTCACCCAGGGATGCAGATATGGAAGTATGTTGTGGAAGAGGCTGCAGCGAGATATGCCAACCACTTTGGCCGAGACGATCCGGACCGCAGATTTGTATGCTTTGGGAGATCCAACACAACCTCGGCTAATGTCAAGCGAGTAAACGAGGAATATTACAAGCGAGATGGCTTCGGGTCGACAAGGAGAAATGATTTCCGAGGAAAGAGAAGGGACGAGCGTCCAGATTACAGATATAACTCGCAGCAGGTGGCAGCAGTAGACCGGGACAAGCCTAATGCTGGTGCCAGCCAGCGCCAGAAAACTAGAGGGCAAAACTGGCAACAGAAAAACAAAGGGAAAAAGCCTTGGACCCCGGAGCAGAAAAGGAAATGGCAAGAGCGAAAAGTTAGACCGAGGTATATGTTCGATTCTATGTTGGATCAACCTTGCAAGTTCCATACACCAAGTCCGAATAGTCCGGCAAATCACACGACCCAGCAATGTGAGTGGATGAGTGATACGTCCATTTTGCATCACTATTCTATATCATAATTCATTGTTATTCATTGATATATTTCATATTAAGAGATGGTACTTATGTTATTTCATCTGTTTTTGCATGGTTGATGACTTTTGGAGCATGGACCGCTGTAGTCAGGATTCTGATGGAAAAGGTGCTGTTTGGAGGCAAAATTCGTGAAGATCAAAAAATTCGGGAAAATACATGGAAAATCCTATTTTTCCAGAAGACGAAGAATGCCAGAAGGGGAAGTGGAGATGAGCCACGGGGGGCCCACACCACCCCCTGGCGCGGGCCACCCCAGGCCACGCCACCAGGTGGTGTGGCCGCCCTGGTCCACTCCAGGCTCTCCCCTCTAGCGTATATTATCCTCCCAAAACCCTAAGACTTGGGGAGCGACCACAGGAAGATTTCGCCGCCTCTATGGGGAGAATATCATTTTGCGGCCCGAAAGTTGGGGCGCCCAGGCAACGCGGTACCCAAGTTCCCTGAAATCAGCCAGGATGACTACAGTTGGTGTGCCAAATACTCAAAGGGTCTTTTTTGGCACGAATTCAACTTTACGTTTCAATACAAAAAATCAGGCTAACGGCCGTCAAGTTGGGCCCCCTGTCAGTTCTCACTGTTATGTTGCTCCCGTCTCTTAGGTGTCAATTAGGCTTGTAGCGTTGGCGCCTGCATCCATTACGTGTCTTCTTCTTCCCCGGAGCGGCAATCTGTGGGGCGTCGCAGCCATGGTGCGGAGCTGGGACGTGGACGAACCTGCTCGGCCCAGCTCTCTTCCCTGTAGGCTTGCAGCGTTGGCGCCTGCATCCATTACGCATCTTCTTATTCCCCGAAGCGGGAATCTATGGTCGCGGCCATGGCACAGAGCTGGGACGTGACGAACCTGCTCAGCCCCGCTCTCCTCCCCATCCCGAGTCGGAGCTCACCCTCACCATGGACGCACGGTGCGGGGACGATAATTGGTTCCCGATGAGATCTATCACCGTGTCGACCATGCTCGGTTCTGTTTTCCTCCTCTAGAATCCAAGCTCGCCGTAGCCATGGTTGCACCAGGACCAATTCTACCACCTCTGCTGAGGTCTCTGTGGTAGCTCAAGTTCTGTCATGTTGGACCTGTAAGCGAATTCGGAGCTGGGCGGTGGCAACCCGTTGTTGAACCTGCAAGGAATTTGCTGAAGACTGCGTGCCGCTCCAAGGTCTTTGCCTGATGCCTTCGGCTTCTGCCAACGTCCACCGCCGATGTGAGATCATTTAGTTACTTCAATACAAAATTTCGACCAATTTAACTTGTTGATGTATTCCTTGACAATTATAATATAATCGAGCACTAGAAATATTTTGTAGTGTGCATGAGCATGATCAGTAATATAATTGAACACTAGAAATTTGAAGGCACTCCATATAATTGAGTAGATTAATATAGAAGGTTCACCAGAGACACCACGGATATATTGTCTTACATGCCACACATAGGTAATAATTAACTAAAACAAAATAAAAGCAGGGGCGATAGCAGGAGGCCGGGACATGGAGATGCCTAGCAGGGCAGGGGCATATCAGCAGGAGGCAGCGATAGCCTCGTAGATGGGATACAGGCCAGTCCTGACATACTCCCGGAGGAATTTGCCGAAGGCTGCGTGCCGCACCAAGGTAATCGGCCTATGGATTCTGCCTCCGCCTCTGGCAACGCCCACCGCATGTTGGATCATGCTGTCGAGGTCCACGTTGATTGCTCTGCCACAGAATGGGCAAAACAGTCTCCCCCTACGGTGGAAACAGATTAGCCCACACCGTAACCGCCTCAGCACATAGCGGCTCTTGTTGTCCCTGGATTCCTTGCTATTGTCCACTTCATCATCATCCTCCTGTTGATTTTTAAGAATATAACTTAGAACTCATACATATGATTGAATTGTATTACAACTCAAGAATTGACAACATGTGCATGTAAGACAATATATACGTGGATATCAAAGATAAAGCATCTCAGCAATATTTTGATCAGTTCATATATCATTTCATCTCAACACAATGACAAATAATTGCATCAGAGTGTATGTAGAATAAAGATTGCGGCCTCATATGTTTCTTCAGGGACGGCGTGACTGAACCAAGTAACAATTGCACAACCTATATTGTTTTTGTACATCGCCCCAGGTCCACTAACTCGTCCCTGAAAAAATCTGACACCAATGTTTCTGCCTCTCTTTTGGGATAAATTTGAATCATTGGCCACAATAATAAATTGAAATATAATTGTAAAAAACAATATTCAGGGATATACATAGTCAGGTACAAAACAAGCCTAAATATTGTATTTATAAATAAAAAACCAAACAATTGATCTTCAGGTACATGTTAAAAATACTTATGATCAAAACCATTCATATACATATGCATCATACCAATCATTAAAAGATCAGAAACAATTCAAGGATCATATATGTAGTTCCATATGAGAATAAATCTAGGGCCTCATAATTTGTTTCAGAGATGGAGTTGGTGAACCAAAGTACCAACATCACAACCTATATTGTTTGTGTGCATTGTTGCCTCAGGTTCACCAACCCATCCCTAAAACACGACACCATCATACGTGTCTCCCCTTTAACTCTTTTGGGGCAAATTTCAATCATCGGTCTCAGTGACAAACTAAAATGTAATTCTTATATACTATGAATGCATGGAATAGATAATTCAAATATCATAGTTCTACGAATGTAAAATAAAGATTGCGGCCTCATAAGTTTCTATAGGGATGGTGTAAGCGAATCAAGTAACAATTGCACAACTTATATTGATCTTGTACATGGCCCCAGGTTCGCTAACTCATCCCTGAAAAAATCTGACACCAATGTGTCTGCCTCTCTTTGGGGCAAATTTGAATCATTGGCCACAATAAGAAATTGAAATGTAATCGTACAAAACAATATTCAGGGATATACATAGTCAAGTACAAAAACAAGCCTAAATATTGTAATTATAAATAAAAAACCAAACAATTAATCTTTAGGTACATGTTAAAAATACTTATGATCAAAACCATTCATATACATATGCATCATACCAATCATTAAAAGATCAGAAACAAATCAAGGATCATATATGTAGTTCCATATGAGAATAAATCAAGGGCCTCATAATTTGTTTCACACATGGAGTTGGAGAACCAAAGTACCAACAACACAACCTATATTGTTTGTGTGCATTGCTGCCTCAGGTTCACCAACCCATCCCTAAAACACGACACCATCATACGTGTCTCCCTGATGTCTACGCACTTCTATTCTTGTAGACAGTTGTTGGACCTCCAAGTGCAGAGGTTTGTAGAACAGCAGCAAGTTTTCCCTTAAGTGGATCACCCAAGGTTTATCGAACTTAGGGAGGAAGTGGTCAAAGGTATCCCCTCTCAAGCAACCCTGCAATCAAGATACAAGAAGTCTCTTGTGTCCCCAACACACCCAATACACTTGTCATGTGTATAGGTGCACTAGTTTGGCGAAGAGATAATGAAATACAAGTGGTATAGATAATTATAAGTGGTAACGGTGATAGAAAATAGCTCGATGGCGTGGAAAAGACTAAAGGCAAAATGAAATAAAGATGGAAGGAAGCAAACATGTAATAGATCTAATAGCAAACGGTGTTTCAGTGCTTAGAAACAAGGCCTAGGGATCATACTTTCACTAGTGAACACTCTCATATAAATATCTTCTCTTTATGATACTACTCTTAACTACTCTCCGGTTGGACACTCTAATCGTTGGTAGGGCTATAACAACACACCTCAAAGTTCATCTTCCCATCTAGATAACCCCACACTATCACCTTGAGCACTAGATGGTTCCAACAAACACCACAATTTCATAAAGACATCCAACTCCAAATATAACTCATAACAAGTATTTGTAATCTCTAGCCTAAGTGCCACCATGGTGTGCACGCGGTCACTTTCACACACATGGGGAGAGCAAAGATCTATTAAAGCACTTGAGTAGCAAGGTAGATCTATAGATTACAAGCTCATGCTCTCAATAAGATCATGCATAGAGAGAGAGATGAACACATAGCTATCGGTAGAACCCTTAGCCTCCAGAGAGAACTAGTCCCTCCTCATCATGGGAATCAACAACGGTGATGGAGATGGTGGTGGAGATCGATGGAGATGGCTCCGGGGGCACTTCCCCGTCCTGGCAGGGTGCCGAAACCGAGACTTTCTATCCCCCGAATCTCCCCTTCGGTGGCGGCGGCGCTGTGGAACTTTTCGTGGCTAGAGGCTTGACGATCTAGGGTTTCTGCCTCGGGCGGAATTTATAGGCGAAGGAGGCAAGGTCGGTTGCCAGCCAGGGGGCCCACACCATGCCCTGGCGCGACCTGGGGGTACCCGTGCCTGGGGGAGGGGGGGTGGCCAGGCCCTGGCCCTCCTCCGTCTCGTCTTCTGGCTCTGTGAGTCTTCCGGTAAAATATCAACTTTGGCTTTTGTCCCGTCCAATTCCGAGAATATTCATTTTCTGACTTTCCTGGAACCAAAAACAGCAGAAAATAGGCAGCTGGCACTGTGGCTCTTGTTAATAGGTTAGTCCAAGAAATCATATGAAAAGTACTCCAAAGTGTGGACAAAACATAAGAAAGTAGATAAAACCAAGCATGGAACATCAAAAATTATAGAGACATTTGCAATGTATCACTCCCCTTGAACTCTTTTGGGGCAAATTTCAATCATCGGCCTCGGTGACACACTAAAATGTAATTCTTATACACTATGAATGCATGGAATAGATAATTCAAATATCATAGTTCTATGAATGTAGAATAAAGATTGTGGCCTCATAAGTTTCTACAGAGATGGCGTATGCGAACAAAGTAACTATTGCACAGCTGATGTCTACGCACTTCTATTCTTGTAGACAGTTATTGGGACTCCAAGTGCAGAGGTTTGTAGAACAGCAGCAAGTTTTCCCTTAAGTGGATCACCCAAGGTTTATCGAACTCAGGGAGGAAGTGGTCAAAGGTATCCCCTCTCAAGCAACCCTGCAATCAAGATACAAGAAGTCTCTTGTGTCCCCAACACACCCAATACACTTGTCAGGTGTATAGGTGCACTAGTTTGGCAAAGAGATACTGAAATACAAGTGGTATAGATAATTATAAGTGGTAACAGTGATAGAAAATAGCTTGATGGCGTGGAAAAGACTAAAGTAAAACTGAAATAAAGATAGAAGCAAGCAAACATGTAATAGATCTAATAGCAAACGGTGTTTCAATGCTTAGAAACAAGGCCTAGGGATCATATTTTCACTAGTGAATACTCTCATATAAATATCTTCTCTTTATGATACTACTCTGAACTACTCTCCGGTTGGACACTCTAATCGTTGGTAGGGCTATAACAACACACCTCAAAGTTCATCTTCCCATCTAGATAACCCCACACTATCACCTTGAGCACTAGATGGTTCCAACAAACACCACAATTTCATAAAGACATCCAACTCCAAATATAACTCATAACAAGTATTTGTAATCTCTAGCCTAAGTGCCACCATGGTGTGCACGCGGTCACTTTCACACACATGGGGAGAGCAAAGATCTATTAAAGCACTTGAGTAGCAAGGTAGATCTATAGATTACAAGCTCATGATCTCAATAAGATCATGCATAGAGAGAGAGAGATGAACACATAGCTACCGGTAGAACCCTTAGCCTCGAGAAAGAACTACTCCCTCCTCATCATGGGAATCAACAATGGTGATGGACATGGTGGTGGAGATCGATGGAGATGGCTCCGGGGGCACTTCCCCGTCCCGGCAGGGTGCCAGAACAAAGACTTTCTATCCCTCGAATCTCCCCTTCAGTGGCGGCGGCGCTGCGGAACTTTTCGTGGATGGAGGCTTGATGATTTAGGGTTTATGCATCGGGAGGCTCTTATAGGCGAGAGGGGAGACCGAGGGGGTGTCGGAGGGGCCCACACCACCCCTGTCGCGACCTGGCCTAGCCCGCGCCACCAGCTGGTGTGGCCACCCTCTAGCCCTTCTCCGTCTCGTATTCTGGCTCCAAGTGTCCCCTGGTAAAATAATAACTTTGGCTTTTGTCCCGTCCAATTCCAAGAATATTCATTTTCTGACTTCCTGGAACCAAAAACAGCAGAAAACAGGCAGCTGACACTGTGGCTCTTGTCAATAGGTTAGTCCAAGAAATCATATGAAAAGTACTCCAAAGTGTGGACAACACATAAGAAAGTAGATAAAACCAAGCATGGAACATCAAAAATTATAGATACATTTGCAATGTATCAACATCCCCAAGCTTAACTCCTGCTCGTCCTCGAGTAGGTAAGTGATAAAAAGAAAGAATAATTTTTGAGGTGACATGCACCATCATAAACTTGATCAAAGTATTTGTAAAACATTCAAAGCTGGGATCATAGTACTTCAATCATAACATGAAAGACAAAGTTCTAGCAATAGGACAAAGAAACTATGATGCAACATGAAAAGGCACAAACAAGAGATTCATGAATAATAATGCTTTGCAAGGCGTTTGTTTGTTTCACATAAAGAAAACATAGCATAATAGTATTCAGCTTATCCCTCATAGAGTAGCAAATAAAAATGCATAAGACACCTTCAAAGTTCATAAGAGTGACTAGATACAAATAGTTTAAAACAAGCAATATCAAGGTATGCATCAATCAACTAGTCTTGGGACAATGCACATAGAACTAAGAATGGACACTATGCTCTCAAAGTAGGTGCATAAAGATAGAAGGTGGAGACTCAATATAATGGTGGAAGAAAGGCCTTCATAGAAGGAAGCAGAGATTCAAGTTTCATAAAGAGCTTCCAAAAATTATGGTACTTAATAGCTTTCAGCTCTCATTGCCCCTATCATAAGCATCTTGAAGTGATTAAGGTTAAAGTGAACAAACTATGGTGTATATGCTTGACGAAGTATAAGTTGGAAACCTCATGTCCCTTGAATACGAGGGCCACTCCTCATGCTACTCAAGTTTAGTCACCAGTAAGTTCTTGTCATTGTAAGTACATGTGTATCATAGAGAACCGCCAATGGGGTATCCCTTGCCCGATGATACGAAAGAATCCCCATATCAAAATGACAAGGCAAGCAGACAACGGGCATCTCAGCAATCTTCTTATTTACCATGGGAATATGGTGCTTTTTCTTCTCTTTCCTCTTTTCTCATATCTTTTTTTTTTCTTTTCCTCTTTTTTCTCAATATCTGTCTCTTTTTTTATAAGAAGAATGCTTCATAGACAGCTCATTATGGTTACGCTGCAGGTTTCCACCATGACAGCATGGATTAGACCAGCGGCCCAGGCGTTTCTCTAACACATATACATAACTCCATGGACTTACAAGCTCCCCTTTCATTTCACACCGACAACATCCATAGACAAAAGAGCATGATATCAACTAGGTACAAAGTACCCGCGCAATGTTGAAAGCGTTCCCCATGACAACATGGTTCTGCTAATCCCCAACAAATAAGTGCAAGCATATACAACATACACGACAAAATGGTTCAAGTTTATTAAGGGCAAGAAAAGTAAAGTGTGCCATCAAGTTCTTGAGAGCTTTAATCACTAGTTTTCTCATAACAAGTTTAATTTGGAAGGTAAACAAAAACACGAATATACTTGGAATAGCATATGCTAATAGGTAGGTATGGTGTACTCTTTGAAATAACTTGGTTTAAGGAGTTGGATGCATGAGTGGAACTCATACTTGGTGGTGGAGGCTAGCAAAAGACTGGGAGCGACAAACTAAGAGAGCAATAATGGCCATAATCATGCAAAGCGACAAAACATCATTGATCAAAGCATAAAGTGATACTACAAGTTGAAAACTAAAGGATCATAAAGGCTTATGGTGACTTGGGATAGTCATAACATGGTGTGAGCATGTGCCAAGTCAACCCAAATAAAGCATCAAAGGAGAATACCACAATACTATGCTTTAATATGCTAAAACAACGCATGATTCTTTCAAGGCACATTAAGCAATCTCAATTGTTTATAACAAGTCATGCTATAGCAAAGAATACTAAGCCTAAAGCCAAAACAATATCAAGCATGGCATGACAAAGCATAGGCCATAGTCAAAAACAAGCTCTCTTTACCACTTAAGCATGAACTTTCCTACTCTTTTCCAATCCAAACCAAACTATTTTTAAACCAATGTATGAAAGAGGGGGTCCAACCAATTTATTCAGCAAACTAAGAAAACCAAGCAAATGAAAAACCAAAACAAAAACTAAAAAAGAAGACGCTCCAAGAACAACACAACTGTGCATGAAACAATAAAAATGAAGCGTTTGGAAGAAACCTGAGATTTTTATTGATGAAGAAGGGGATACCTTGGGCGTCCCCAAGCTTTGACGCTTGTGTAGGGGTTCGTAGCATGGAAAACAAAATTTTTCTATCGCATACAAACAAACAAGCCAAGATCTATCTACTAGATTGTAGCAACGAGTCGATAGTGAAACTCACCCTCGAAGATTCCAAAGTGTTTAACGAGAGCAGATTCTCGTGGGTGATGTAGTCGTACTCTTTCCGATCTCAAGATCGCGTAGACGATCCTTCCGGCGCCACGTTCCAGCAGCGCTCCCGCAGTCGGTCACACGTTCGGTACTCGACGAAGACCTTCCTCTCCCTTGTTCCAGCAGGCAGCGGAGGTTGTAGTATTCTCCTTGCGATTCCGGCAGCACAACGGCGTGGTACCGGAAGTAGAGGGGAAATCCCGCAGGGCTTCGCCTTAAGCCGGTGCGAGTATGGTGGAGCTTATGAGAGAGGCTATTAGTGGTCTAGTAATTAGACACACCAATTAGAGGGCTCTAAACCAATTAGAAGGCTCTAAACCGAATAGCTCTAAACCGGGGTCTAGATCTAGGGTTTAGTTTAGAGGATAGGAAACTTGTGTGTGTCTAGGAGGAGCCCTGCCCCTCCTTTTATGGGAGGGGGGTCTTGGCGCGCCAGGGGAGGGAGGGAGTCCCTCCCCAACTCGGCCTAGGGCTGGCCGCCGGCCTGGAGGAGTCCAACTCCTCCTCCAAGTTGATTCCAACTCCTCTTGCTTGTTTCCCACAGTTTCTTGTTTTAGCCGTTTGACTTTCAAACTGGACATTTGACTTTTCTGTTTTAGGATTCAATTTAATCCTATATTTGGGACAGCAAGAACACTTAGTACATGATGCAATCATTCCAATATGTAATGACACATTCATGTACCCCTTCCCCCCCGGAGTGCCGGACAATCCGGAACCTTCTAGAATATCCCCGATGAAAACACCGGAATCATTCCCGAACTCCGAAACGGGACTTTCCTTATATGAATCTTATTCTCCGGACCATTCCGGATCACCTCGTGATATCCCGGATCCCATCCGAGACTCCGAACAACATTCGGTCTCTTTCTCATAATACCATAACTACTCAAACAACGTCGAATCCTTAAGTGTGTCTCCCTACGGTTCGTGAATTATGCAGACATGATCGAGACACTTCTCCGAACAATAACCAATAGAGGAATCTGGAAATTCATATGGCTCCCACATATTTCTACGATTACTTTGCGATCGAATGAACCACTTACATACGATACCAATTTCCCTTTGTCTCACGATATGTTACTAATCCGAGGTTATGATCGTCGGTATCTCTGCATACCTAGTTCAACCTCGTTACTGATAAGTACTCTTTTCTCGTTCCCGTGATATGTGATCCCTTGTGACCAAGTCACATGCTTGCAAGCTAATTGGATGACATTTCACCGAGAGGGCCCAGAGTATATCTATCCGTCATATGGATGGACAAATCCCACTCTTGATCCATGTGTTTCAACCCATACTTTCCGAACACTCAATGCCACTTTTATAGCCACCCTGTTACGGTGTGGTGTTTGATGTCATCAAAGCATCCATCCGGTAAAGGTGATATGCATGATCTCATGGTCGAAGGAATTAGGTTACTATGTATCAGAAAGCATATAGCAATTTGAACTATTGAAATGACTTGATCTTCATGCTACGCTTATCTATAGGAGTATGTCCATCACATCATTCTCCTAATGATATGATCCTGTTGTTAATAACATCTCTATGTTCATGATCAGGAAACCATGATCATATATTAACCAACAAGCTAGTTTAACAAGAGGCTTTACTAGGGACTCTTATTTTAGTTTACAAATCACACAAGTATTAATGTTTCCGGTTAATACAATTATAGCATGGTATGCAAACATTTATCATAAGTGTGAAGACATGATAATAACCACTTTATTATTGCCTCTTGGGCATATCTCCAACAGCTTGTACTTCTTGGATATTTCTTGGGGTAACATGTGTGGCATCCCCAAGCTTGAGCTTTAGTCCATTCTTCATCTCATTACTCATTCCTTCCATACACCTGAAATTTTTCCTTCATACAAAACTTCACACAATCTTCATTAGCAACATTAGTGTACTCAAGATAATAAGTCTTTGGGTTCAGTTTCAACACCAATAAAACTTCCATTAAAACACAAGCTATTGTAGCACTTCCCTCAAAAAGCTCAATTCCCTAAAATAACTCAAAAAGGAACCAACAAGAAGCAAATGCAAATAATGGCAGAAATCTGTTAGAACAGACCAGCAGGTAAAGATGAATTTTTGCAAAGACCTTCTGTTGCTCAAATCAAAAAGTGTTGAACTAACGAAAGTTAGATAACAACCTGGGGCAGAAGCACAAAATTCACGCCTCAAAACAATGTACAGAGATTTTATACGAATTTTTACAGCGAAGCACAAAAATCTGTTTTGGGACAACAACTTTCCCAAGCATTACTTCTCTCTCATTAGAGGTTACTCTTGGCACAAAAAGCAAATAAAAAGGATAAGGAGCGGTTATTACTGAAGTAATAACTTCCAAGACTCAACTAAAACTTTTGGGTTATCTCTCAATAAGTACTTTCCTTTAACGCCTTTAAGTTAGGCATGATAATTTGAGAAGATGATCACATAAGAAATATGAATTGAAGTAAAAGAGAGCATCAAGAAGCAAATTCAGAACACATTTAAGTCTAACCCACTTCCTATGCATAGGAATCTTGTAAAGAAACAAGTCATGAAAGCACAAAGCAACAAGCATAGGAAAGCAAAACAAGTGCAACTTCAAGACTTTCAACATAAAGAGGGGAAACTTAATAATGTTGAGATACATAAAACCATGTTTCCTCCTCTCATAATAACTTTCAGTAGCAACATGAATAAAATTAACAATATAACTATCACATGAAACATTCTTATCATGAGCCACATGCATAAAACAATTATTACTCTCTCTATAAGAATAGTCATTCTTATTAATCATAGTGGGAGCAAATTCAACAAAATAGTATCATTATTATTCTCATCACCATAATCATCAAATATAGGAGGCATATTATAATCATAATTAATTTTCTCCTCAATAGTAGGTGGACTGAAAATATCATATTCATCATTGTAATCATCATATATTGGAGGCATAGTATCATCAAAGTAAATTTTCTCCTCCATGCTTGGGGGACTAAAAATATCATGCTCATCAAAACTAGCTTCCCCAAGTTTAGACTTTTCCATAGCATTAGCAATAATGGTGTTCAAAGAATTCATACTAATAACATTGCTATTAGCATGCAAATAAAGTTCCATAGGTTTTTTAATTTTCTCTTCAAACACTTCATGTCCTAACTCAAGATAAATACTATAAAGCTCTCTATTTTTTTTATTGTTTTCCATTAAGCCTATGTAGTGAAAACAAGAAACAAAAAGACAAAATTGCAGAATCTAAAGGAAATAACTTTGAGCACTCACACCGGAGGATGTGAGTACCTTTTTCCTTACCTCCTCGGCAACGGCGCCAGAAAATAGCTTGATGTCTACACACTTCTATTCTTGTAGACAGTTGTTGGGCCTCCAAGTGCAGAGGTTTGTAGAACAGCAGCAAGTTTTCCCTTAAGTGGACCACCCAAGGTTTATCGAACTCAGGGAGTAAGTGGCCAAAGGTATCCCCTCTCAAGCAACCCTGCAATCAAGATACAAGAAGTCTCTTGTGTCCCCAACACACCCAATACACTTGTCAGGTGTATAGGTGCACTAGTTCAGCGAAGAGATAGTGAAATACAAGTGGTATAGATAATTATAAGTGGTAAAGGTGATAGAAAATAGCTTGGTGGCGTGGAAAAGACTAAAGTAAAACTGAAATAAAGATAGAAGCAAGCAAACATGTAATAGACCTAATAGCAAACAGTGTTTCAATGCTTAGAAACAAGGCCTAGGGATCATACTTTCACTAGTGAACACTCTCATATAAATATCTAATCTTTATGATACTACTCTGAACTACTCTCCGGTTGGACACTCTAATTGTTGGTAGGGCTATAACAACACACCTCAAAGTTCATCGTTCCCATCTAGATAACCCCACACTGTCACCTTGAGCACTAGATGGTTCCAACAAACACCACAATTTCATAAAGACATCCAACTCCAAATATAACTCATAACAAGTATTTCTAATCTCTAGCCTAAGTGCCACCATGGTGTGCATGCTGTCACTTTCACACACATGGGGAGAGTAGAGATCTATTAAAGCACTTGAGTAGCAAGGTAGATCTATAGATTACAAGCTCATGATCTCAATAAGATCATGCATAGAGAGAGATGAACACATAGCTACCGGTAGAACCCTTAGCCTCGAGAAAGAACTACTCCCTCCTCATCATGGGAATCAGCAATGGTGACGGAGATGGTGGTGGAGATCGATGGAGATGGCTCCGGGGCCACTTCCCCGTCCTAGCAAGGTGCTGGAATAGAGACTTTCTGTCCCCCGAATATCCCCTTCGGTGGCGGCGGCGCTGTGGAACTTTTCGTGGCTGGAGGCTTGATGATTTAGGGTTTATGCATTGGGAGGCTCTTATAGGCGAGAGGGGAGATCGAGGGGGTGCCGGAGGGGCCCACACCACCCCCTGGCATGGCCTAGCCTAGCCCGCACCACCAGGTGGTGTGGCCACCCTTTGGCCCTTCTCCGTCTCGTATTCTGGCTCCAAGTGTCCCCCGGTAAAATAATAACTTTGGCTTTTGTCCCGTCCAATTCCGAGAATATTCATTTTCTGACTTCCTAGAACCAAAAATAGTAGAAAACAGGCAGCTGGCACTGTGCCTCTTGTCAATAGGTTAGTCCAAGAAATCGTATGAAAAGTACTCCAAAGTGTGGACAAAACACAAGAAAGTAGATAAAACCAAGCATGGAACATCAAAAATTATAGACACATTTGCAATTTATCAACAACTTATATTGGTCTTGTACATGGCCCCAGGTTCGCTCACTCATCCCTGAAAAAATCTGACACCATTGTGTCTGCATCTCTTTGGGGCAAATTTGAATCATTGGCCATAATAAGAAGTTGAAATGTAATCATACAAAACAATATTCAGGGATATACATATGCATCATATAGCACATTCACAGATCAGAAACAATAGAAAGATTATATATAGGTTCCATATGAGAAAAAAATTAGGGCCTCATTTTTTCAGCGATGGAGTCGGAGAACCAAAATACCAATAGCACAACCTATATTGTTTATGTGCATTGCTGCCTTAGGTTCACTAACCATCCCTAAGAAAATGACAGCATCAGATGCCCTTGCACTATTTTGGGGCAAAATTGAATCATTAGGCTCAATAAGGAATAGAAATGTAATGTTATAGGCATGCTGTGTATCGAAATCAACACTCAGCTAGCAAACTCAACTAGATGGCAGATGAGCAGATTGGGGTTTTGTGACTAGATGGTAGATGCATCAATCGACCAATCGAACCATATATATACTACCCTACTTCAAGAGCAAAAGAATCTGTACACAATTGAGCAAATCCTATGTATGAACAGTGAAATCTGCGGCTGCGACTAGAGAAGCTAGCAATGTAGTACCTCAGACTCCTCATCAGGGACCTCCTCCTCGAACTCATCATTCTCCACGATTGCGTCGAAGATTTCTTGTACGGTGATGGGGTCGTTGATGTAGAGCACCGGATTGCCTCCGCCTGCCGCCTGCCTCCCATCCAGATCTGCCGTTGGCACCACGACGTTGTCGGCCACGACGTTGTCAGCCACCTGTTGCTCAGTGGCGACGGCTACTGGCTGGACGGATGAGCTCGCACCCTCGATGACACGGCAACAAGCGGCGTTCGTGCTAGGAGAAGACGCCTCCGCCTGCTTGGCGATGACCTAGCCATCTGCTACTGCACCTTCACCTGGCTTCACCTCCAACTCGTCTCCACGCGTACGCTTCATGGCACACCAAGGGAAGGAGGTACTGCAAGCGAGGGAGCTTCGGCGCGCGCGGTAGGTGCAGATTAGGGTCTTGGGACTAGACATACTAGGGGGAAATGACACGAGCACATGGAATAAGAAGGTCGAGGGGGGTTATAAACACCGGACCGTTCGTAGTCCTCGAGTGGACACGTGTGGTGGGCGGGGGGCTACCACGATCTCCACCTTTTTTTTGGGTTCCCTTTTTTTGGAAACAACCACGATCTCCACTTTAGAGCTGCATTGAAAACACGCTCATGGCAGACCTCGATTCCACTGCATGCAAGTGGCGCGGAACCAATTTCTAGCAAAATTAGATCTACTCGAGGGGGGCCCTTGACTTATGGAAGTTACTAGCGGTAGGGCCTAGTTGGAAGTGAGATTGAGAGCGCTGCATAAAAATGGGATATGTCTTATTAGAATCAAGTGGCAATAAATTGCAGCGTCCCGTCGACAACCATGCACTCGATGACCCCGTTGCCCTGTGCATGTGTTGTAGTAGCAGTAGTAGCCTTTGCAGACTAGATTAAAGGTGACATGACCACTCGACGACTTTTTCCATGGACGACATCGTGTTCCTTCTTGTAGAGGGAGACGTCAAGATGGGGCCTCGTCAAGATGGTAGCTCGTTAACTAGGAGTTTGAAAGAGTACCCTTTTCCTCTCTCGCTAAACAGATATGTTTCATTTTGCCCAAATTGGTAGCAAATCTAGAGAAGATTCTCTCTTTGATAATTCGTTCCCTTTTGGACCTCTTTTTGCCTCCGACCAGGTAGCAAATCTAGAGCAGCAAATCACACCAGGCAGAATATATTCATTCAGAAAACAAAACAAATGTAGATATAGCTGTGCGCAGCTAAATAGGATATAGCGATAGAAAGTAGGTTGCTTAACGAGGTTCATGCATTCAGCCAGAAATAGGATGCTAGCAAAATATAGAAAATCAAAAGAAGCTGCTTAGCAACAGCAACCACCGCAGATGCAGATACAGTCAAGGACACATCCAACCCGTCCTTCATGCGCCCGCGCCTCCGCCTCCTCCGGTGCTTCCTCCACTTCTTGCTGCCTAGTCCCTTGATCTTGGGGCCCTTGGGCCTGATTGGAGGCATGCGACCCTCTTTGATGGCCATCCCCTGGAGGTTTCGGAGGTGAATGCTGAGAGCCCGGTGTTCAGCGATGTAGGCGTTGATGTTCACGGTCTTGCGCTCGCCGCCTTTGTGGATGCTTCAATAAGTAGTTGAAGACAGTGCCGGTGAGACTCGCCCGGTAGAAGGGGCAGCACCAGTAGCCGCCCATGAAGAAGGCGTCGTACTGGTTGGCCCGCAACCTCCTCAGCACCTAACGAGTCTTGGTGTGCATGGACTCGTCATCACTGCAGACGTCACTTCCGAAAACCCATTGGAAGAAAAGGAAAATGGGGGAGTAGATGATGTAAGAAGATCGAGCAATCGAAATGTGAACAAGCGAATCCTAATAAACCAAGATCTAGCATCCAACGATGGGAATGGTAGAAGAACCAGGGGAGGGAGCAAACCCTAGTTACCTCCAACCATGGGTCGTCAATGCCGGTGTCGTAGGGGTTCAGCAGAGTGATGTACTTATTTGGATCATAGGTGCCCCAGAAGTGCTTGATCTGCTTGTGACCGGCGAGGGCCTTGACTGGGGCCTGGACAGGGATGGCGGCTGCTTTCAACGCGTTGAGGGGGACTAGAGAGGAGATGGGGGCCTCCTCGCCGGCAGCCTCGGAGGCGACGATGGCCACCTTATCCTCCTCGGCCATCGCCGGCACGGATGGGGTATTCTCGGGAGTTTGCGGATGCTGGTGGGACAGTGGAGAGGGTTGTGTGGGGAGAGTGCGCGAGAGTGAGAGTGGGTGTGCGGAGAGGGGCTCTATAGTTAAGGTGGATGGAAGCAAGGCACGTTTCGTTGCACCACCGTGCAACGCGCCGTGCAGTCTACTGCACCGTGTACCATGACATGCGCACAGTACGTCACGTTTTTTCTCGGGCCATGCATGGAAGTTCTGTATTGAGCCGCATGCAAAGGGCGCATACACAATTTCTATGTACGAAGTTTGACACGGCCCTAAAATTGGCGATAGTTAAAAGTGGAAATGTAGAGGGGAAGGTAGGTGGTTGTACGGCGAGATTTGTGGGGTTGTGTTAGATCGGGTAGAGGGATGTGTTGATGACTGCGAGTGACTCGATGAAGGCGGAGACGTTAGGTCTCGTCGATCTCAGCTCTTCTGCCTCCGGCTAGCGCGTGCAAGTTTCTTACGGTCGGGCCTAGTTGGAAGTGAGATTGAGAGCCGCTGCGTAAAAAATGGAATATGTCTTATTAAAATCAAGTGGCAATAAATTGCAGCTGTCCATCGACGGCCGTGCACTCGATGACGCATGCGTTGTGGCGTAGTAGTAGCAGTAGTAGGCTTTTTAGACTTGATTAAACATGACATGACCGCTCGTCGACTTTTTCCATGGACGGCATCATGTTCCTTCTTGTAGAAGTCTCGCTGAGGGAGACGTCCGTGCTGTCTCACACTGTACTGTGAAGGGCACGATGTGTGCAACGATCATCGTTGGATCGCACAGAATCAATGGTTGGTGCGCATGATCCGCGTGACAACTATGACAACCAATTAGGGAGTAGCAGACAGGGTGAGCACAAGTTTGGGCTTCTATGAAAGATAGAGAGAGGGGAGCAAAACTGAGTAGTACCACATAAAACCAAGGGCAAAACTGAGTAGTCTAAAAATGGAAAGTGTCTTGTACAATGAAATACATCATGACATACATCAAATTATGCCAAGATAGATCCACTAGAGTTCTTTGGATGTGTGTTCTTCTCATAAACCACATATGGATCCACCAGTGTGATTGCATGTCTGCTCTTTTCATTAACCACAGTGAGAGTCATTGCATGTCTGTTCTTTTCACAAACCACATATCACCAGTGTCATTGCATGCATGTTCTTCTCATGAACCACACATGGATCCACCCAGTGTGATTGCATGTCTGTTCTTTTCACAAACCACATATGGATCCACCGGTGTCATTGCATGTCTTCTCTTTTCACAAACCACATATCACCAGTGTCATTGGATGTGTGTTCTTCACGCAAACCACCTAAGGATCCACCAGTGTCATTGGATGTGTGTTCTTTTCACAAACCATATAAGGAACCACCAGTGTCATTGGATGTGTGTTCTTTTCATGAACCACACCCAGTGTCATTGCATGTGTGTTCCTCTCACAGACAACACATGGATCCACAAGTGTCATTGCATGTGTGTTCTTCTCATGAACCACGGCTAGAGTCATTGCATGTGTGTTCTTTTCATGAACCACACCGAGTGTCATTGGATGTGTGTTCCTCTCACAGACCACACATGGATCCACAAGTGTCATTGCTTGTCTGCTCTTTTCATGAACCACATCTAGAGTCATTGCATGTGTGTTCTTTTCACAGACCACACATGGATCAACCAGTGTCATTGCATATGTGTTCTTCTCACAAACCACATAAGGATCCACCATTGCCATTGGATGTGTGTTCTTTTCATGAACCACACCTAGTGTCATTGGATGTGTGTTCATCTCACAAACCACACATGGATCCACTAGTGTCATTGCATGTGTGCTCTTCTCATGAACCACACATGGATCCACCAAGTGTTATTGCATTTCTGTTCCTCTCACAAACCACACATGGATCCACCAGTCCCATTGCATGTGTGTTCTTTTAATGAACCACACCCAGTGTCATTGCATGTCTATTCCTCTCATAAACCACACATGGATCCACCAGTGTTATTGCATGTCTGCTCTTTTCATTAACCACAGTTAGAGTCGTTGCATGTTTGTTCTTTTCATAAACCACATATCACCAGTGTCATTGCATGTGTGTTCTTCTGATGAACCACACATGTATCCACCCAGTGTGATTGCATGTCTATTCTTTTCACAAACCACATATGGATCCACCTGTGTCATTGCATGTCTGCTCTTTTCACAAACCACATATCACCAGTGTCATTGCATGCATGTTCTTCTCATGAACCACACATGGATCCACCCAGTGTGATTGCATGTCTGTTCTTTTCACAAACCACATATGGATCCACCAGTGTCATTGCATGTCTTCTCTTTTCACAAACCACATATCACCAGTGTCATTGGATGTGTGTTCTTCTCGCAAACCACCTAAGGATCCACCAGTGTCATTGGATGTGTGTTCTTCTTGCAAACCACCTAAGGATCCACCAGTGTCATTGGATGTGTGTTCTTTTCACAAACCATATAAGGAACCACCAGTGTCATTGGATGTGTGTTCTTTTCATGAACCACACCCAGTGTCATTGCATGTGTGTTCCTCTCACAGACAACACATGGATCCACCAGTGTCATTGCATGTGTGTTCTTCTCATGAACCACGGCTAGAGTCATTGCAAGTGTGTTCTTTTCATGAACCACACCTAGTGTCATTGGATGTGTGTTCCTCTCACAGACCACACATGGATCCACCAGTGTCATTGCATGTCTGCTCTTTTCATGAACCACATCTAGAGTCATTGCATGTGTGTTCTTTTCACAGACCACACATGGACCAACCAGTGTCATTGCATGTGTGTTCTTCTCACAAACCACATAAGGATCCACCATTGTCATTGGATGTGTGTTCTTTTCATGAACCACACCCAGTGTCATTGGATGTGTGTTCATCTCACAAACCACACATGGATCCACTAGTGTCATTGCATGTGTGCTCTTCTCATGAACCACACATGGATCCACCAAGTGTTATTGCATTTCTGTTCCTCTCACAAACCACACATGGATGCACCAGTCCCAGTGCATGTGTGTTCTTTTAATGAACCACACCCAGTGTCATTGCATGTCTATTCCTCTCATAAACCACACATGGATCCACCAGTGTTATTGCATGTCTGCTCTTTTCATTAACCATA
Organism: Avena sativa; assembly: GCA_916181665.1. Taxonomy (NCBI): domain Eukaryota; kingdom Viridiplantae; phylum Streptophyta; class Magnoliopsida; order Poales; family Poaceae; genus Avena; species Avena sativa. The sequence goes on along the minus strand of OV702292.1, from coordinate 127,717,976 downwards.
GTTAGAGTCGTTGCATCTTTGTTCTTTTCATAAACCACATATCACCAGTGTCATTGCATGTGTGTTCTTTTGATGAACCACACATGGATCCACCCAGTGTGATTGCATGTCTGTTCTTTTCACAAACCACATATGGATCCACCAGTGTCATTGCATGTCTGCTCTTTTCACAAACCACATATCACCAGTGTCATTGCATGCGTGTTCTTCTCACAAACCACATAAGGATCCACCAGCGTCAATGGATGTGTGTTCTTTTTACAAACCACATAAGGCTCCACCAGTGTCATTGTATGTGTGTTCTTTTCATGAACCACATCTAGAGTCATTGCATGTTTGTTATTCCCATAGACCACACATGGATCCACCAGTGTCATTGCATGTGTGTTCTTCTCATGAACCACGGCTAGAGTCATTGCACGTGTGTTCTTTTCTTGAACCACACCCAGTGTCATTGGATGTGTGTTCCTCTCATAGACCACACATGGATCCACCAGTGTAATTGCATGTCTGCTCTTTTCATGAACCACATCTAGAGTCATTGCATGTGTTCTTCTCACAGACCACATAAGAATCCAGCAGTGTCATTGGATGTGTCTTCTTCTCACAAACCACATAAGGATCCACCAGTGTCATTGGATGTGTGTTCTTTTCATGAACCACACCCAGTGTCATTGCATGTGTGTTCCTCTCACAGACCACACATGGATCCACCAGTGTCATTGCACGTGTGTTCTTCTCATGAACCACGGCTAGAGTCATTGCATGTGTGTTCTTTTCATGAACCACACCCAATGTCATTGGATGTGTGTTCCTCCCACAGACCACACATGGATCCACCAATGTCATTGCATGTCTGTTCCTTTCACAAACCACACATGGATCCAACAGTGCTATTGCATGTCTGTTCTTTTAATGAACCACACCTAGTGTCATTGCATGTTTGTTCCTCTCACAAACCACATAAGGATCCATCAGTGTCATTGGATGTGTGTTCTTCTCATGAACCACAGCTAGAGTCATTCCATGTCTGTTATTCTCACAAACCACATAAGGATACACCAGTGTCATTGCATTTGTGTTCTTTTCATGAACCACACCCAGTGTCATTGCATGTGTGTTCCTTTCACAAACTACACATGGATCCACAAGTGTCATTGGATGTGTGTTCCTCTCATGAACCACATCTAGAGTCATTGGATGTGTGGTCTTATCACAAACCACATAAGGATACACCAGTGTCATTGCATGTGTGTTCTTCTCATGAACCACAACTAGAGTCATTGCATGTTTGTTCTACTCACAAACCACATAAGGATCCACCGGTGTCATTGGATGTGTGCTCTTCTCATGAACCACACATGGATCCACCAGTGTCATTGCATGTCTGCTCTTTTCATTAACCATAGTTAGAGTCGTTGCATGTCTATTCTTTTCACAAACCACATATCACCAGTGTCATTGCATGTGTGTTCTTCTCATGAACCACACATGGATCTACCCAGTGTGATTACATGTCTGTTCTTTCCACAAACCACATATGGATCCACCAGTGTCATTGCATGTCTGATCTTTTCACAAACCATATATCATCAGTGTCATTGCATGTGTGTTCTTCTAACAAACCACATAAGGATCCACCAGTGTCATTGGATGTGTGTTCCTCTCACAAACCACATAAGGATCCATCGGTGTCATTGGATGTGTGTTCTTCTCATGAACGACACCCAGTGTCATTGCATGTGTGTTCCTCTCATAGACCACACATGGATCGACCAGTGTCATTGCATGTGTGTTCTTCTCATGAACTACGGCTAGAGTCATTGGATATGTGTTCTTTTCATGAACCACACCCAGTGTCATTACATGTGTGTTCCTCTCACAGACCGCACATGGATCCACCAGTGTCACTGCATGTGTGTTCTTCTCATGAACCACGGCTAGAGTCATTGCATGTGTGTTCTTTTCATGAACCACACCCAGTGTCATTGGATGTGTGTTCCTCTCATAGACCACACATGGATCCTCAAGTGTCATTGCATGTCTGCTCGTTTCATGAACCACATCTAGAGTCATTGCACAACAATTGATCCACATACCACATATGGATCCACCAGTGCCATTGCATGTGTGTTCTTCTCATGAACCACAGCTAGAGTCATTACATGTGTGTTCTTTTCATGAACCACAGCTAGAGTCCTTGCATGTGTGTTCTTCTCACAAACCACATAAGGATACACCGGTGTCATTCCATGTGTGTTCTTCTCATGAACCACATCTAGAGTCATTGCATGTCTATTCTTCTCACAAACCACATAAGGATCTAGCAGTGTCATTGGATGTGTGTTCTTTTCATGAACCACACCCAGTGTCATTGGATGTGTGTTCTTCTCACAAACCGCACATGGATCCACCAATGTCATTGGATGTGTGTTCCTCTCAAAGACCACACATGGATCCACCAGTGTCATTGCATGTCTGTTCCTCTCACAAACCACACATGGATCTACCAGTGCCATTGCATGTCTGTTGTTTTAATGAACCACACCCAGTGTCATTGCATGTCTGTTCCTCTCATAAACCACACATGGATCCACCAGTGTCATTCCATGTGTGTTCTTCTCATGAACCACACCTAGTGTCATTGCATGTCTGTACCTCTCACATACGACACATGGATCCACCAGTGTCATTGTATGTGTGTTCTTCTCATGAACCACACCCAGTGTCATTGCATGTGTGTTCCTTTCACAAACTACACATGGATCCACCAGTGTGATTGCATTTGTGTTATTCTCAGGAACCACAGCTAGAGTCATTGCATGTATGTTCTTCTCACAAACCACATAAGGATCCTCCGGTCTCATTGGATGTGTGTTCTTCTGATGAACCACACATGGATCCACCAGTGTCATTGCATGTCTGCTCTTTTCATGAACCACATCTAGAGTCATTGCATGTGCGGTCTTTTCACAGACCACACATGGATCAACCAGTGTCATTGCATGTGTGTTCTTCTCACAAACCACATAAGGATCCACCATTGTCATTGGATGTGTGTTCTTTTCATGAACCACACCAAGTGTCATTGGATGTGTGTTCATCTCACAAACCACACATGGATCCACTAGTGTCATTGCATGTGTGCTCTTCTCATGAACCACACATGGATCCACCAAGTGTTATTGCATTTCTGTTCCTCTCACAAACCACACATGGATCCACCAGTGCCATTGCATGTGTGTTCTTTTAATGAACCACACCCAGTGTCATTGCTTGTCTGTTCCTCTCATAAACCACACATGGATCCACCAGTGTTATTTCATGTCTGCTCTTTTCATTAACCACAGTTAAAGTCGTTGCATGTCTGTTCTTTTCACAAACCACATATCACTAGTGTCATTGCATGTGTGTTCCTCTGATGAACCACACATGGATCCACCCAGTGTGATTGCATGTCTGCTCTTTTCACAAACCACATATGGATCCACCAGTGTCATTGCATGTCTGCTCTTTTCACAAACCACATATCACCAGTGTCATTGCATGTGTGTTCTTCTCACAAACCACATAAGGATCCACCAGCGTCAATGGATGTGTATTCTTTTAACAAACCACATAAGGATCCACCAGTGTCATTGGATGTGTGTTCTTTTCATGAACCAAATCTAGAGTCATTGCATGTTTGTTATTCCCATAGACCACACATGGATCCACCAGTGTCATTGCATGTGTGTTCTTCTCATGAACCACGGCTAGAGTCATTGCATGTGTGTTCTTTTCATGAACCACACCCAGTGTCATTGGATGTGTGTTCCTCTCATAGACCACACATGGATCCACCAGTGTCATTGCATGTCTGCTCTTTTCATTAACCACATCTAGAGTCATTGCATGTGTTCTTCTCACAGACCAGATAAGAATCCACCAGTGTCATTGCATGTGTCTTCTTCTCACAAACCACATAAGGATCCACCAGTGTCATTGGATGTGTGTTCTTTTCATGAACCACACCCAGTGTCATTGCATGTGTGTTCCTCTCACAGACCACACATGGATCCACTAGTGTCATTGCATGTGTGTTCTTCTCATGAACCACGGCTAGAGTCATTGCATGTGTGTTCTTTTCATGAACCACACCCAATGTCATTGGATGTGTGTTCCTCTCACAGACCACACATGGATCCACCAATGTCATTGCATGTCGGTTCCTTTCACAAACCACACATGGATCCAGCAGTGCTATTGCATGTCTGTTCTTTTAATGAACCACACCCAGTGTCATTGCATGTTTGTTCCTCTCACAAACCACATAAGGATCCATCAGTGTCATTGGATGTGTGTTCTTCTCATGAACCACCGCTAGAGTCATTGCATGTCTGTTATTCTCACAAACCACATAAGGATACACCAGTGTCATTGCATTTGTGTTCTTTTCATGAACCACACCCAGTGTCATTGCATGTGTGTTCCTTTCACAAACTACACATGGATCCACCAGTGTCATTGGATGTGTGTTCCTCTCATGAACCACATCTAGAGTCATTAGATGTGTGGTCTTATCACAAACCACATAAGGATACACCAGTGTCATTGCATGTGTGTTCTTATCATGAACCACAACTAGATTCATTGCATGTCTGTTCTTCTCACAAACCACATAAGGATCCACCGGTGTCATTGGATGTGTGTTCTTCTCATGAACCACACATGGATCCACCAGTGTCATTGCATGTCTGCTCTTTTCATTAACCATAGTTAGAGTCATTGCATGTCTATTCTTTTCACAAACCACATATCACCAGTGTTATAGCATGTTTGTTCTTCTCATGAACCACACATGGATCTACCCAGTGTGATTACATGTTTGTTCTTTCCACAAACCACATATGGATCCACCAGTGTCATTGCATGTCTGCTCTTTTCACAAACCATATATCATCGGTGTCATTGCATGTGTGTTCTTCTAACAAACCACATAAGGATCCACCAGTGTCATTGGATGTGTGTTCCTCTCACAAACCACATAAGGATCCATCGGTGTCATTGGATGTGTGTTCTTCTCATGAACGACACCCAGTGTCATTGCATGTGTGTTCCTCTTATAGACCACACATGGATCGACCAGTGTCATTGCATGTGTGTTCTTCTCATGAACTACGGCTAGAGTCATTGGATCTATGTTTTTTTCATGAACCACACCCAGTGTCATTACATGTGTGTTCCTCTCACAGACCGCACATGGATCCACCAGTGTCATTGCATGTGTGTACTTCTCATGAACCACAGCTAGAGTCATTGCATGTGTGTTCTTTTCATGAACCACACCCAGTGTCATTGGATGTGTGTTCCTCTCATAGACCACACATGGATCCTCAAGTGTCATTGCATGTCTGCTCGTTTCATGAACCACATCTAGAGTCATTGCACAACAATTGATCCACATACCAATAATGGATCCACCAGTGCCATTGCATGTGTGTTCTTCTCATGAACCACAGCTAGAGTCATTACATGTGTGTTCTTTTCATGAACCACAACTAGAGTCCTTGCATGTGTGTTCTTCTCACAAACCACATAAGGATACACCGGTGTCATTCCATGTGTGTTCTTCTCATGAACCACATCTAGAGTCATTGCATGTCTATTCTTCTCACAAACCACATAAGGATCCAGCAGTGTCATTGGATGTGTGTTCTTTTCATGAACCACACCCAGTGTCATTGGATGTGTGTTCTTCTCACAAACCGCACATGGATCCACCAATGTCATTGGATGTGTGTTCCTCTCAAAGACCACACATGGATCCACCAGTGTTATTGCATGTCTGTTCCTCTCACAAACCACACATGGATCTACCAGTGCCATTGCATGTCTGTTGTTTTAATGAACCACACCCAGTGTCATTGCATGTCTGTTCCTCTCATAAACCACACATGGATCCACCAGTGTCATTCCATGTGTGTTCTTCTCATGAACCACACCTAGTGTCATTGCATGTCTGTACCTCTCACATACGACACATGGATCCACCAGTGTCATTGCATGTGTGTTCTTCTCATGAACCACACCCAGTGTCATTGCATGTGTGTTCCTTTCACAAACTACACATGGATCCACCAGTGTGATTGCATTTGTGTTATTCTCATGAACCATAGCTAGAGTCATTGCATGTATGTTCTTCTCACAAACCACATAAGGATCCTCCGGTCTCATTGGATGTGTGTTCTTCTGATGAACCACACATGGATCCACCAGTGTCATTGCATGTCTGCTCTTTTCATGAACCACATCTAGAGTCATTGCATGTGCGGTCTTTTCACAGACCACACATGGATCAACCAGTGTCATTGCATGTGTGTTCTTCTCACAAACCACATAAGGATCCACCATTGTCATTGGATGTGTGTTCTTTTCATGAACCACACCAAGTGTCATTGGATGTGTGTTCATCTCACAAACCACACATGGATCCATAGTGTCATTGCATGTGTGCTCTTCTCATGAACCACACATGGATCCACCAAGTGTTATTGCATTTCTGTTCCTCTCAAAAACCACACATGGATCCACCAGTGCCATTGCATGTGTGTTCTTTTAATGAACCACACCCAGTGTCATTGCATGTCTGTTCCTCTCATAAACCACACATGGATCCACCAGTGTTATTGCATGTCTGCTCTTTTCATTAACCACAGTTAGAGTCGTTGCATGTCTGTTCTTTTCACAAACCACATATCACCAGTGTCATTGCATGTGTGTTCCTCTGATGAACCACACATGGATCCACCCAGTGTGATTGCATGTCTGTTCTTTTCACAAACCACATATGGGATCCACCAGTGTCATTGCATGTCTGCTCTTTTCACAAACCACATATCACCAGTGTCATTGCATGTGTGTTCTTCTCACAAACCACATAAGGATCCACCAGCGTCAATGGATGTGTATTCTTTTAACAAACCACATAAGGATCCACCAGTGTCATTGGATGTGTGTTCTTTTCATGAACCAAATCTAGAGTCATTGCATGTTTGTTATTCCCATAGACCACACATGGATCCACCAGAGTCATTGCATGTGTGTTCTTCTCATGAACCACGGCTAGAGTCATTGCATGTGTGTTCTTTTCATGAACCACACCCAGTGTCATTGGATGTGTGTTCCTCTCATAGACCACACATGGATCCACCAGTGTGATTGCATGTCTGCTCTTTTCATGAACCACATCTAGAGTCATTGCATGTGTTCTTCTCACAGACCAGATAAGAATCCACCAGTGTCATTGGATGTGTCTTCTTGTCACAAACCACATAAGGATCCACCAGTGTCATTGTATGTGTGTTCTTTTCATGAACCACACCCAGTGTCATTGCATGTGTGTTCCTCTCACAGACCACACACGGATCCATTAGTGTCATTGCATGTGTGTTCTTCTCATGAACCATGGCTAGAGTCATTGCATGTGTGTTCTTTTCATGAACCACACCCAATGTCATTGGATGTGTGTTCCTCTCACAGACCACACATGGATCCACCAATGACATTGCATGTCTGTTCCTTTCACAAACCACACATGGATCCAGCAGTGCTATTGCATGTCTGTTCTTTTAATGAACCACACCCAGTGTCACTGCATGTTTGTTCCTCTCACAAACCACATAAGGATCCATCAGTGTCATTGGATGTGTGTTCTTCTCATGAACCACCGCTAGAGTCATTGCATGTCTGTTATTCTCACAAACCACATAAGGATACACCAGTGTCATTGCATTTGTGTTCTTTTCATGAACCACACCCAGTGTCATTGCATGTATGTTCCTTTCACAAACTACACATGGATCCACCAGTGTGATTGGATGTGTGTTCCTCTCATGAACCACATCTAGAGTCATTAGATGTGTGGTCTTATCACAAACCACATAAGGATACACCAGTGTCATTGCATGTGTGTTCTTCTCATGAACCACAACTAGATTCATTGCATGTCTGTTCTTCTCACAAACCACATAAGGATCCACCGGTGTCATTGGATGTGTGTTCTTCTCATGAACCACACATGGATCCACCAGTGTCATTGCATGTCTGCTCTTTTCATTAACCATAGTTAGAGTCGTTGCATGTCTATTCTTTTCACAAACCACATATCACCAGTGTCATAGCATGTTTGTTCTTCTCATGAACCACACATGGATCTACCCAGTGTGATTACATGTTTGTTCTTTCCACAAACCACATATGGATCCACCAGTGTCATTGCATGTCTGCTCTTTTCACAAACCATATATCATCGGTGTCATTGCATGTGTGTTCTTCTAACAAACCACATAAGGATCCACCAGTGTCATTGGATGTGTGTTCCTCTCACAAACCACATAAGGATCCATCGGTGTCATTGGATGTGTGTTCTTCTCATGAACGACACCCAGTGTCATTGCATGTGTGTTCCTCTCATAGACCACACATGGATCGACCAGTGTCATTGCATGTGTGTTCTTCTCATGAACTACGGCTAGAGTCATTGGATCTGTGTTCTTTTCATGAACCACACCCAGTGTCATTACATGTGTGTTCCTCTCACAGACCGCACATGGATCCACCAGTGTCATTGCATGTGTGTTCTTCTCATGAACCACGGCTAGAGTCATTGCATGTGTGTTCTTTTCATGAACCACACCCAGTGTCATTGGATGTGTGTTCCTCTCATAGACCACACATGGATCCTCAAGTGTCATTGCATGTCTGCTCGTTTCATGAACCACATCTAGAGTCATTGCACAACAATTGATCCACATACCACATATGGATCCACCAGTGCTATGGCATGTGTGTTCTTCTCATGAACCACAGCTAGAGTCATTACATGTGTGTTCTTTTCATGAACCACAACTAGAGTACTTGCATGTGTGTTCTTCTCACAAACCACATAAGGATACACCGGTGTCATTCCATGTGTGTTCTTCTCATGAACCACATCTAGAGTCATTGCATGTCTATTCTTCTCACAAACCACATAAGGATCCAGCAGTGTCATTGGATGTGTGTTCTTTTCATGAACCACACCTAGTGTCATTGGATGTGTGTTCTTCTCACAAACCGCACATGGATCCACCAATGTCATTGGATGTGTGTTCCTGTCAAAGACCACACATGGATCCACCAGTGTCATTGCATGTCAGTTCCTCTCACAAACCACACATGGATCTACCAGTGCCATTGCATGTCTGTTGTTTTAATGAACCACACCAAGTGTCATTGCATGTCTGTTCCTCTCATAAACCACACATGGATCCACCAGTGTCATTCCATGTGTGTTCTTCTCATGAACCACACCTAGTGTCATTGCATGTGTGTACCTCTCACATACGACACATGGATCCAAGAGTGTCATTGCATGTGTGTTCTTCTCATGAACCACACCCAGTGTCATTGCATGTGTGTTCCTTTCACAAACTACACATGGATCCACCAGTGTCATTGGATGTGTGTTCCTCTCATGAACCACATCTAGAGTCATTGCATGTGTGTTCTTCTCACAAACCACATAAGGATACACTAGTGTCATTGCATGTGTTTTATTCTCATGAACCACAGCTAGAGTCATTGCATGTATGTAATTGTCACAAACCACATAAGGATCCACCGGTGTCATTGGATGTGTGTTCTTCTCATGAACCACACATGGATCCACCAGTGTCATTGCATGTCTGCTCTTTTCATTGACCACAGTTAGAGTCGTTGCATGGCTGTTCTTTTCACAAACCACATATCACCAGTGTCATTGCATGTGTGTTCTTCTCATGAACCACACATGGATCCACCCAGTGTGATTGCATGTCTGTTCTTTCCACAAACCACATATGGATCCACCAGTGTCATTGCATGTCTGCTCTTTTCGCAAACCACATATCATTAGTGTCATTGCATGTGTGTTCTTCTCACAAACCACATAAGGATCCACCAGTGTCATTGGATGTGTGTTCCTCTCACAAACCACATAAGGATCCATCGGTGTCATTGGAAGTGTGTTCTTCTCATGAACCACACCCAGTGTCATTGCATGTGTGTTCCTCTCACATACCATACATAGATCCACCAGTGTCATTGCATGTGTGTTCTTCTCATGAACCACGGCTAGAGTCGTTGCATGTGTGTTCTTTTCATGAACCACACCCAGTGTCATTGGATGTGTGTTCCTCTCATAGACCACACATGGATCCACCAATGTCATTGCATGTCTGCTCTTTTCATGAACCACATCTAGAGTCATTGCATGTGTGTTCTTCTCACATACCACATAAGGATCCACCAGTGTCATTGGATGTGTGTTCTTCTCACAAACCACATAAGGATCCACCAGTGTCATTGGATGTGTGTTCTTTTCATGAACCACACCCAATGTCATTGCAGGTGTGTTCCTCTCACAGACCACACATGGATCCACCAGTGTAATTGCATGTATGTTCTTCTCATGAACCACGGCTAGAGTCATTGCATGTGTGTTCTTTTCATGAACCACACCCAGTGTCATTGGATGTGTGTTCCTCTCAAAGACCACACATGGATCCAGGGGTGTCATTGCATGTGTGTTCTTCTCATGAACCACATCTAGAGTCATTGAATGTCTGTTCTTCTCACAAACCACATAAGGATCTAGCAATGTCATTGGTTGTGTGTTCTTTTCATGAACCACACCTAGTGTCATTGGATGTGTGTTCTTCTCACAACCCACACATGGATCCACCAGTGTCATTGCATGTGTGCTCTTCTCATGAACCACACATGGATCCACCAAGTGTGATTGCATGTCTCCTCTTCTCACAAACCACACATGGATCCACTAGTGTCATTGCATGTCTGTTCTTTTAATGAACCACATGTAGTGTCATTGCATGTATGTTCCTCTCATAAACCACACATGGATCCACCAGTGTCATTGCATGTGTGTTCTTCTCATGAACCACAACTAGAGTTATTGCATGCTTGTTATTCTCACAAACCACATAAGGATACACAAGTGTCATTGCATGTGTGTTATTCTCATGAACCACATCTAGAGTCATTGCATGTCTGTTGTTCTCACAAACCACATAATGATCCACCGGTGTTATTGGATGTGTGTTCTTCTCATGAACCACACATGGATCCACCAGTGTCATTGCAGGTCTGCTCTTTTCATTAACCACAGTTAGAGTCATTGCTTGTCTGTTCTGTTCACAAACCACATATCACCAGTGTCATTGCATGTGTGTTCTTCTCATGAACCACACATGGATCCACCCAGTGTAATTGCATGTCTGTTCTTTTCACAAACCACATATGGATCCACCAGTGTCATTGCATGTCTGCTCTTTTCACAAACCATATATCATAAGTGTCATTGCATGTGTGTTCTTCTCACAAACCACATAAGGATCCACCAGTGTCATTGGATGTGTCTTCCTCTCACAAACCACATAAGGATCCATCTGTGTCATTGGATGTGTGTTCTTCTCATGAACCACACCTAGTGTCATTGCATGTGTGTTCCTCTCACAGACCACACATGGATCCACCCATGTCATTGCATGTGTGTTCTTCTCATGAACCACGACTAGAGTCATTGGTTGTGTCTTCTTTTCATGAACCACACCTAGTGTCATTGCAAGTGTGTTCCTCTCATAGACCACACATGGATCCACCAGTGTCATTGCATGTGTGTTCTTCCCATGAACCACAGTTAGAGTCATTGCAGGTGTGTTCTTTTCATGAACCACACCCAGTGTCATTGGATGTGTGTTCCTCTCATAGACCACACATGGATCCACCAGTGTCATTGCATGTCTGCTCTTTTCATGACCACATCTAGAGTCATTGCACAACAATTGATCCACAGACCACATATGGATCCACTAGTGCCATTGCATGTGTGTTCTTCTCATGAACCATAGCTAGATTCATTGCATGTGTTTTTTCATGAACCACAGCTAGAGTCCTTGCAATGTGTGTTCTTCTCACAAACCACATAAGGATACACTGGTGTCATTGCATGTGTGTTCTTCTCATGAACCACATCTAGAGTCATTGCATGTCTGTTATTCTCACAAACCACATAAGGATCCATCAATGTCATTGGATGTGTGTTCTTTTCATGAACCACACCCAGTGTCATTGGATGTGTGTTCTTCTCACAAGCCACACATGGATCCACCAGTGTCATTGGATGTGTGTTCCTCTTACAGACCACACATGGATCCACTAGTGTCATTGCATGTCTGTTCCTCTCACAAACCACACATGGATCCACCAGTGCCATTGCATGTCTGTTGTTTTAATGAACCACACCCAGTGTCATTGCATGTCTGTTCCTCTCATAAACCACACATGGATCCACTAGTGTCATTCCATGTGTGTTCTTCTCATGAACCACACCCAGTGTCATTGCATGTGTGTTCCTCTCACAAACGACACATGGATCCACCAGTGTCATTACATGTGTGTTCTTCTCATGAACCACACCAGTGTCATTGCATGTGTGTTCCTTTCACAAACTACACATGGATCCACCAGTGTCATTGGATGTGTGTTCCTCTCATGAACCACATCTAGAGTCATTGCATGTGTGTTCATTTCACAAACCACATAAGGATACACCGGTGTCATTGCATGTGTGCTATTCTCATGAACCACAACTAGAGTCATTGCATGTATGTTCTTCTCACAAACCACATAAGGATCCTCCAGTCTCATTGGATGTGTGTTCTTCTCATGAACCACACGTGGATCCACCAGTGTCATTGCGTGTCTGCTCTTTTCATTAACCACAGTTAGAGTCGTTGCATGTATGTTCTTTTCACAAACCACATATCACCAGTGTCATTGCATGTGTGTTCTTCTCATGAAACACACATGGATCCACCCAGTGTGATTGCATGTCTGTTCTTTTCACAAACCACATATGGATCCACCAGTGTCATTGCATGTCTGCTCTTTTCACAAACCACATATCACCAGTGTCATTGCATGTGTGTTCTTCTCACAAACCACATAAGAATCCACTAGTGTCATTGGATGTGTGTTCCTCTCACAACCCACATAAGGGTCCATCGGTGTCATTACATGTGTGTTCTTCTCATGAACCACAGCTAGAGTCATTGCATGTCTGTTATTCTCACAAACCACATAAGGATACACCAGTGTCATTGGATGTGTGTTCTTCTCACGAACCATACCCAGTGTCATTGCATGTGTGTTCCTCTCACAGACCACACATGGATCCACCAGTGTCATTGCATGTGTGTTCTTCTCATGAACCACGACTAGAGTCATTGGATGTGTGTTCTTTTCATGAACCACACCCAGTGTCATTGCATGTGTGTTCCTTTCACAAACTACACATGGATCCACCAGTGTCATTGCATGTCTACTCTTTTCATGAATCACATCTAGAGTCATTGCACAACAATTGATCCACATACCACATATGGATCCAGCAGTGCCATTGCATGTGTGTTCTTCTCATGAACCACATCTAGAGTCATTGCATGTGTGTTCTTTTCATGAACCACATCTAGAGTCCTTGCATGTTTGTTCTTCTCACAAACCACATATGGATACACCGGTGTCATTGCATGTGTGTTCTTCTCATGAACCACATCTAGAGTCATTGCATGTATGGTCTTCTCACAAACCACATAAGGATCCAACAGTATCATTGCATGTGTGTTCTTTTCATGAACCACACCCTGTGTCATTGGATGTGTGTTCTTCTCACAAACCACACATGGATCCACCAGTGTCATTGGATGTGTGTTCCTCTCATAGACCACACATGGATCCACCAGTGTCATTGCAGGTCGGTTCCTCTCACAAACCACACATGGATCCACTAGTGCCATTGCATGTCTGTTCTTTTAATGAACCACACCTAGTGTCATTGCATGTCTGTTCCTCTAATAAACCACACATGGATCCACTAGTGTCATTGCATGTGTGTTCTTCTCATGAACTACACCCAGTGTCATTGCATGTGTGTTCCTCTCACAGACGACACATGGATCCACCAGTGTCATTGCATGTGTGTTCTTCTCTTGAACCACACCCAGTGTCATTGCATGTGTGTTCTTCTCATGAACCACGGCTAGAGTCATTGCATGTGTGTTCTTTTCATGAACCACACCCAATGTCATTGGATGTGTGTTCCTCTCATAGACCACACATGGATCCACCAGTGTCATTGCATGTCTACTCTTTTCATGAATCACATCTAGAGTCATTGCACAACAATTGATCCACATACCACATATGGATCCAGCAGTGCCATTGCATGTTTGTTCTTCTCATGCACCACAGCTAGAGTCATTGCATGTGTGTTCTTTTCATGAACCACATCTAGAGTCCTTGCATGTTTGTTCTTCTCACAAACCACATATGGATACACCGGTGTCATTGCATGTGTGTTCTTCTCATGAACCACATCTAGAGTCATTGCATGTATGTTCTTCTCACAAACCACATAAGGATCCAACAGTATCATTGCATGTGTGTTCTTTTCATGAACCACACACTATGTCATTGGATGTGTTTTCTTCTCACAAACCACACATGGATCCACCAGTGTCATTGAATGTGTGTTCCTCTCACAGACTACACATGGATCCACTAGTGTCATTGCAGGTCTGTTCCTCTCACAAACCACACATGGATCCACTAGTGCCATTGCATGTCTGTTCTTTTAATGAACCACACCCAGTGTCATTGCATGTCTGTTCCTCTAATAAACCACACATGGATCCACTAGTGTAATTGCATGTGTGTTCTTCTTATGAACTACACCCAGAGTCATTGCATGTGTGTTCCTCTCACAAACGACACATGGATCCACCAGTTTCATTGCATGTGTGTTCTTATCATGAACCACACCCAGTGTCATTGCATGTGTGTTCCTTTCACAAACTACACATGGATCCACCAGTGTCATTGGATGTGTGTTCCTCTCATGAACCACATCTAGAGTCATTGAATGTGTGTTCTTCTCACAAACCACATAAGGATACACCAGTGTCATTGCATGTGTGTTCTTCTCATGAACCACAGCTAGAGTCATTGCATGTCTGTTCTTCTCATAAACCACATAAGGATCCACCAGATTCATTGGATATGTGTTCTTCTCATGAACCACACATGGATCCACCAGTGTCATTGCATGTCTGCTCTTTTCATTAACCAGAGTTAGAGTTGTTGCATGTCTGTTCTTTTCACAAACCACATATCACCAGTGTCATTGCATGTCTGTTCTTCTCCTGAACCACACATGGATCCACCCTGTGTGATTGCATGTCTGTTCTTTTCACAAACAACATATGGATCCACCAGTGTCATTGCATGTCTGCTCTTTTCACAAACCACATATCACTAGTGTCATTGCTTGTGTGTTCTTCTCACAAACCACATAAGGATCCACCAGTGTCATTGGATGTGTGTTCCTCTCACAAACCACATAAGGATCCATTGGTGTCATTGCATGTGTGTTCTTTTCATGAACCACACCCAGTGTCATTGCATGTGTGTTCCTCTCACAGACCACACATGGATCCACCAGTGTCATTGCATGTGTGTTCTTCACATGATCCATGGCTAGAGTCATTGCATGTGTGTTCTTTTCATGAACTACACCCAGTGTCATTGGATGCGTGTTCCTCTCACAGACCACACATGGATCCACCAGTGTCATTGCATGTCTGCTCTTTTCATTAACCAAAGTTAGAGTCATTGCATGTCTGTTCTTTTCACAAACCACATATCACCAGTGTCATTGCATGTGTGTTCTTCTCATGAACCACACATGGATCCACCCAGTGTGATTGCATGTCTGTTCTTTTCACAAACCACATATGGATCCACCAGTGTCATTGCATGTCTGCTCTTTTCACAAACCATATATCATCAGTGTCATTGCATGTGTGTTCTTCTCACAAACCACATAAGGATCCACTAGTGTCATTGGATGTGTGTTCCTCTCACAAACCACATAAGGATCCATCTGTGTCATTGGATGTGTGTTCTTCTCATGAACCACACCTAGTGTCATTGCATGTGTGTTCCTCTCACAGACCACACATGGATCCACCCATGTCATTGCATGTGTGTTCTTCTCATGAACCACGACTAGAGTCATTGGATGTGTGTTCTTTTCATGAACCACACCTAGTGTCATTGCAAGTGTGTTCCTCTCATAGACCACACATGGATCCACCAGTGTCATTGCATGTGTGTTCTTCCCATGAACCACAGGTAGAGTCATTGCAGGTGTGTTCTTTTCATGAACCACACCCAGTGTCATTGGATGTGTGTTCCTCTCATAGACCACACATGGATCCACCAGTGTCATTGCATGTCTGCTCTTTTCATGACCACATCTAGAGTCATGGCATGTGTATTCTTCTCATAGGCCACATAAGGATCCACCAGTGTCATTGGATGTGTGTTGTTCTCACAAACCACATAAGGATCCAGCAATGTCATTGGATGTGTGTTCTTTTCATGAACCACACCTAGTGTCATTGGATGTGTGTTCTTCTCACAAGCCACACATGGATCCACCAGTGTCATTGGATGTGTGTTCCTCTTACAGACCACACATGGATCCACTAGTGTCATTGCATGTCTGTTCCTCTCACAAACCACACATGGATCCACCAGTGCCATTGCATGTCTGTTGTTTTAATGAACCACACCCAGTGTCATTGCATGTCTGTTCCTCTCATAAACCACACATGGATCCACTAGTGTCATTCCATGTGTGTTCTTCTCATGAACCACACCCAGTGTCATTGCATGTGTGTTCCTCTCACAAACGACACATGGATCCACCAGTGTCATTACATGTGTGTTCTTCTCATGAACCACACCCAGTGTCATTGCATGTGTGTTCCTTTCACAAACTACACATGGATCCACCAGTGTCATTGGATGTGTGTTCCTCTCATGAACCACATCTAGAGTCATTGCATGCGTGTTCATTTCACAAACCACATAAGGATACACCGGTGTCATTGCATGTGTGCTATTCTCATGAACCACAACTAGTCATTGCATGTATGTTCTTCTCACAAACCACATAAGGATCCTCCGGTCTCATTGGATGTGTGTTCTTCTCATGAACCACACATGGATCCACCAGTGTCATTGCGTGTCTGCTCTTTTCATTAACCACAGTTAGAGTCGTTGCATGTATGTTCTTTTCACAAACCACATATCACCAGTGTCATTGCATGTGTGTTCTTCTCATGAAACACACATGGATCCTCCCAGTGTGATTGCATGTCTGTTCTTTTCACAAACCACATATGGATCCACCAGTTTCATTGCATGTCTGCTCTTTTCACAAACCACATATCACCAGTGTCATTGCATGTGTGTTCTTCTCACAAACCACATAAGAATCCACTAGTGTCATTGGATGTGTGTTCCTCTCACAACCCACATAAGGGTCCATCGGTGTCATTAGATGTGTGTTCTTCTCATGAACCACAGCTAGAGTCATTGCATGTCTGATATTCTCACAAACCACATAAGGATACACCAGTGTCATTGGATGTGTGTTCTTCTCACGAACCATTCCCAGTGTCATTGCATGTGTGTTCCTCTCACAGACCACACATGGATCTACCAGTGTCATTGCATGTGTGTTCTTCTCATGAACCACGACTAGAGTCATTCGATGTGTGTTCTTTTCATGAACCACACCCAGTGTCATTGCATGTGTGTTCCTTTCACAAACTACACATGGATCCACCAGTGTCATTGCATGTCTACTCTTTTCATGAATCACATCTAGAGTCATTGCACAACAATTGATCCACATACCACATATGGATCCAGCAGTGCCATTGCATGTGTGTTCTTCTCATGAACCACAGCTAGAGTCATTGCATGTGTGTTCTTTTCATGAACCACATCTAGAGTCCTTGCATGTTTGTTCTTCTCACAAACCACATAAGAATCCATTAGTGTCATTGGATGTGTGTTCCTCTCACAACCCACATAAGGGTCCATCGGTGTCATTAGATGTGTGTTCTTCTCATGAACCAAAGCTAGAGTCATTGCATGTCTGTTATTCTCACAAACCACATAAGGATACACCAGTGTCATTGGATGTGTGTTCTTCTCACGAACCATACCCAGTGTCATTGCATGTGTGTTCCTCTCACAGACCACACATGGATCCACCAGTGTCATTGCATGTGTGTTCTTCTCATGAACCACGACTAGAGTCATTGGATGTGTGTTCTTTTCATGAACCACACCTAGTGTCATTGCATGTGTGTTCCTTTCACAAACTACACATGGATCCACCAGTGTCATTGCATGTATACTCTTTTCATGAATCACATCTAGAGTCATTGCACAACAATTGATCCACATACCACATATGGATCCAGCAGTGCCATTGCATGTGTGTTCTTCTCATGAACCAGAGCTAGAGTCATTGCATGTGTGTTCTTTTCATGAACCACATCTAGAGTCCTTGCATGTTTGTTCTTCTCACAAAACACATATGGATACACCGGTGTCATTGCATGTGTGTTCTTCTCATGAACCACATCTAGAGTCATTGCATGTATGGTCTTCTCACAAACCACATAAGGATCCAACAGTATCATTGCATGTGTGTTCTTTTCATGAACCACACCCTGTGTCATTGGATGTGTGTTCTTCTCACAAACCACACATGGATCCACCAGTGTCATTGGATGTGTGTTCCTCTCATAGACCACACATGGATCCACCAGTGTCATTGCAGGTCGGTTCCTCTCACAAACCACACATGGATCCACTAGTGCCATTGCATGTATGTTCTTTTAATGAACCACACCTAGTGTCATTGCATGTCTGTTCCTCTAATAAACCACACATGGATCCACTAGTGTCATTGCATGTGTGTTCCTCTCACAGACGACACATGGATCCACTAGTGTCATTGCATGTGTGTTCTTCTCATGAACCACACCAAGTGTCATTGCATGTGTGTTCTTCTCATGAACCACAGCTAGAGTCATTGCATGTGTGTTCTTTTCATGAACCACACCCAATGTCATTGGATGTGTGTTCCTCTCATAGACCACACATGGATCCACCAGTGTCATTGCATGTCTACTCTTTTCATGAATCACATCTAGAGTCATTGCACAACAATTGATCCACATACCACATATGGATCCAGCAGTGCCATTGCATGTGTGTTCTTCTCATGCACCACAGCTAGAGTCATTGCATGTGTGTTCTTTTCATGAACCACAGCTAGAGTCCTTGCATGTTTGTTCTTCTCACAAACCACATATGGATACACCGGTGTCATTGCATGTGTGTTCTTCTCATGAACCACATCTAGAGTCATTGCATGTCTGTTCTTCTCACAAACCACATAAGGATCCAACAGTATCATTGCATGTGTGTTCTTTTCATGAACCACACACTGTGTCATTGGATGTGTTTTCTTCTCACAAACCACACATGGATCCACCAGTGTCATTGGATGTGTGTTCCTCTCACAGACTACACATGGATCCACTAGTGTCATTGCAGGTCTGTTCCTCTCACAAACCACACATGGATCCACTAGTGCCATTGCATGTCTGTTCTTTTAATGAACCACACCCAGTGTCATTGCATGTCTGTTCCTCTAATAAACCACACATGGATCCACTAGTGTCATTGCATGTGTGTTCTTCTCATGAACTACACCCAGAGTCATTGCACGTGTGTTCCTCTCACAAACGACACATGGATCCACCAGTGTCATTGCATGTGTGTTCTTCTCATGAACCACACCCAGTGTCATTGCATGTGTGTTCCTTTCACAAACTACACATAGATCCACCAGTGTCATTGGATGTGTGTTCCTCTCATGAACCACATCTAAAGTCATTGCATGTGTGTTCTTCTCACAAACCACATAAGGATACACCAGTGTCATTGCATGTGTGTTCTTCTCATGAACCACAGCTAGAGTCATTGCATGTCTGTTCTTCTCACAAACCACATAAGGATCCACCAGTGTCATTGGATATGTGTTCTTCTCATGAACCACACATGGATCCACCAGTGTCATTGCATGTCTGCTCTTTTCATTAACCAGAGTTAGAGTTGTTGCATGTCTGTTCTTTTCACAAACCACATATCACCAGTGTCATTGCATGTCTGTTCTTCTCCTGAACCACACATGGATCCACCCTGTGTGATTGCATGTCTGTTCTTTTCACAAACAACATATGGATCCACCAGTGTCATTGCATGTCTGCTCTTTTCACAAACCACATATCACTAGTGTCATTGCTTGTGCGTTCTTCACACAAACCACATAAGGATCCACCAGTGTCATTGGATGTGTGTTCCTCTCACAAACCACATAAGGATCCACTGGTGTCATTGCATGTGTGTTCTTTTCATGAACCACACCCAGTGTCATTGCATGTGTGTTCCTCTTACAGACCACACATGGATCCACCAGTGTCATTGCATGTGTGTTCTTCACATGATCCATGGCTAGAGTCATTGCATGTGTGTTCTTTTCATGAACTACACCCAGTGTCATTGGATGCGTGTTCCTCTCACAGACCACACATGGATCCACCAGTGTCATTGCATATCTGCTCTTTTCATTAACCAAAGTTAGAGTCGTTGCATGTCTGTTCTTTTTACAAACCACATATCACCAGTGTCATTGCATGTGTATTCTTCTCACGAACCACAGATGGATCCACCCAGTGTGATTGCATGTCTGTTCTTTTCACAAACCACATATGGATCCACCAGTGTCATTGCATGTCTGCTCTTTTCACAAACCACATATCACTAGTGTCATTGCATGTGTGTTCTTCTCACAAACCACATAAGGATCCACCAGTGTCATTGGATGTGTGTTCCTCTCACAAACCACATAAGGATCCACCGGTGTCATCGGATATGTGTTCTTCTCATGAACCACGGCTAGAGTCATTGGATGTATGTTCTTTTCATGAACCACACCCAGTGTCATTGCATGTGTGTTCCTCTCACAGACCACACATGGATCGACTAGTGTCATTGCATGTGTGTCCTTCTCATGAACCACGGCTAGAGTCATTGCATGTGTGTTCTTTTCATGAACCACACCCAGTGTCATTGGATGTGTGTTCCTCTCATAGACCACACATGGATCCACCAATGTCATTGCATGTCTGCTCTTTTCATTAACCACATCTAGAGTCATGGCATGTGTGTTCTTCTCATAGGCCACATAAGGATCCACCAGTGTCATTAGATGTGTGTTGTTCTCACAAACCACATAAGGATCCACAAGTGTCATTGGATGTGTGTTCTTTTCATGAATCACACCCAATGTCATTGCATGTGTGTTCCTCTCACAGACAACACATGGATCCACCAGTGTCATTGCATGTGTTTTCTTCTCATGAACCACGGCTAGAGTCATTGCATGTGTGTTCTTTTCATGAACCACACCCAGTGTCATTGGATGTGTGTTCCTCTCACAGACCACACATGGATCCACCGGTGTTATTGCATGTGTGTTCTTCGCATGAACCACATCTAGAGTCATTGCATGTCTGTTCTTCTCACAAACCACATAAGGATCCACAGTGTCATTGGATGTGTGTTATTTTCATGAACCACACCCAATGTCATTGGATGTGTGTTCTTCTCACAAACCACACATGGATCCACTAGTGTAATTGCATGTGTTCTCTTCTCATGAACCACACATGGATCCACCAAGTGTGATTGCATGTATGTTCTTCTCACAAACCACACATGGATCCACCAGTGTCATTGCATGTCTGTTATTTTAATGAACCACACACAGTGTCATTGGATGTATGTTCCTCTCATAAACCACACATGGATCCACCAGTGTCATTGCATGTGTGTTCTTCTCATGAACCACAAGTATAGCATTGCATGTCTGTTATTCTCACAAACCACATAAGGATACACCAGTGTCATTGCATGTGTGTTCTTCTCTTGAACTATACCCAGTGTCATTGCATGTGTGTTCCTTTCTGTCGTGGTGGTGTCACGGCAGATGCCATGGATAGGCTAAAGGTGGGGACTAAATGCACTAGGGGAATCCAAGGAGGGATAGTGTGGTGATTCCACACACGGTGGCTTTGTATTTGATTCACTTCCATAGATTACAAGTGCTCCTCGAGCTGTATTGGGGAGAGGAGGAAGAAGGGACTCTCTTACTCTCACCACTAGCTAGCTCTTAGGAACACCCAAGTAAAACACAACCCTCTAGAGATCAAATAGTCAAAGACCAACCCCTTCTACAGAGGCCCTAGCCCTCCTTATATAGGGGTGGCTAGGTCTCCAATTAGGGCATATGTGGAGGCATATTCCAAGGAATATGCCTCCTCCCAAAATAGTAAGCCGACCGGGGCACTTTTGCCCAGCGTCACCCATGCATAGGCTACGTGAGCCTCTGCGGTGCCCGCGTCATCCGACACAGGCATCGTCACCTTTGTCGGCCACGCCTCGGTGGTCCTGGCCTCTGTCCGCTTCGCTCACGCTCTGCGTACAGTGGTCACCCTTTGACCAGCGAGATACCTTCCTTCTCTTACAAGCTTGATATAACCCGGATCATACCTAGTTGATCCGGCCACACCTGTACCTGCATATAAGTTAGATTCATCTTATCGACATACGACATAAGTCGGCTGAGACCCAGTTAGGTGGACATCCCCTGGTCCGGGTTACCCCGTGATTCGGCCTGCCTTGAGGTGACTCGGCCAGCTCTTGCTTTGACCTTGTTGTACCTCGGCTAACTCGGCCTTTATACCCCGACGTGACCCTACCCAGGGGTATCCCCCCAACATTAGTCCCCAAAGCTGGTGCGGTCTTAGCTGGCTTAGCCGCTAAGGCCACATCAGGTTCAATTTTACCGAGTCTTTTGCTCTTTTTCCGAGTTATCTCATAGTCTGGATTTCATAGGTTTACTTTCCCTTGGCACATTCCGAGGTTTCACTCGCTGGCCGGGTCACCTCATACTTATCCGGGTCACTCTTCCTTCTCTTGTACGCTTCCCCACGTGGAGGTTAATCATTACTTTGCCTCATTTTAAGGGCATGCGCTAGTAACCGCTGCAGTAATTGTCAGATATTACTGTAGCACACGTCACATCGTGCCTGCCTCCTCGTTAACTGTATCATAACGTCACGTCGTGGGATCTCCTGCGCCCTGTGGCCCTTCCTGTGGCTCATCGCTGATTGGTTGATCCGGGTCATACACGGCCACACCGTGTGGCCCGCCTGCACAGCGCGATCCCACTACCCCTTAAGGGCGTGGTTAAATAGGGGAGGGGCACGGGCCTTGGGTCTTTTCCCCACTCCCGCGCCCCTCTGCCTCTTCTTCTTCCTCTTCCTCTCCAGCAACATCTCCATCGCCACCGCACCTGCTTAGCCGCGCCGCTGCCGCACCGCTTCTTCACGCACCAGCATCGCTGCCACCTCCACGCATTTCCTCCGCCACGGGTCCTTGCCAGTCCAGGCCACTGCCTCCCACCGCCGCTAGCGCTAGTGAGGACAGTGACCTTGAGATGACAGAAGAGGAGCTCGCCGTTGCGGAGCAGGAAATGGAGGAGTACGCAGGGAACACAGACCGCGGCGCCTAGGCTGGGTCCTGGGTTTGCCAGGATGATCTCGATTGGTTGTACCGCACCCGGCGTATCCCGGAGGGCGTCATCGCGTGTCTCGCCGCTGCGGAGCTTGCCCCCTCACCCAATCCGGGTGAGTATGTGGTGTTCCTCTCCCACTTCCAACGTGGGCTTGGTCTCCCCGTTAGTGATTTCTTCAACGACTGGCTCAACACCTACGAGCTTCAGCCGCACCATCTTCCGGCTAACGCCATTACCTCACTCTCTACTTTCGCTTCCACCATCGAGGGCTACGCCGGACTATGGCCCACGAAGGAGCTCTGGATCCGGTTCTTTGGCCTTCGCCGGAACGTGATTCCGAATATAGCTCTAGATCCGGAGGACAAGCAGCTCACGCAGTTCGGCGCAACTTCTATCTCACCTCGAAAGCAGTCCATTTTCCCCCGAGTCACGGGGCTTGACTCCTGCAAGGGCTGGGCCCGAACCTTCTTTTATGTCATAAATGTCACAACTGAAGATCTGATCCGGCTGCGCCCCTATGCTCCGGGTCCTCCTAATCCGGATCTATGAGACAAGGTCCCCAAGAAGCCCACCGTCCTGGCGAACCAAGTCAACAAAAGGTTCCAGGAGCTGAAGGACTTGGGATTGCGCAACAAGGACGCGATGATCACATTTGTCCGCAACCGGATCTCCCCCCTCCAAAAACGTACACATAAAGTTTGCCACATGAGCTGGGGCCGTGACCCCAACCGGACCTCCTCATTTGAGTTGAGAAACATCGAGATATTCCGCCGGGTCAAGGCCCTCTTCACCACTAAGAAGGACTTCTTTGCTGAGTGGACGTGGGGGATCGAACATTTCTGCCGAGATAGGCTTCCCCCTGCGGTAAGTCTCGTGCCCCAAACCTTTTTCGAATTAAATCATATATCGGTTTCTGTTGTAGGTTTAATCCCTTTGTTTTTTCTTTCCCTTAGATGTTTCTTCAGCAAACCATTGAGGATGGCACCGAGCCTTCTCTCAAATGGGCGCCTGATCGAGACACCTCGGATGAGGAGGAGCTAGATCAGGAAATGTTCCTACCGATGGCTGATGCGACCAAGTGGCACACTGGTAAACTCTCTTCCATTAGAGATTGGCCCGACGATGAAGATGATTCGGACGTTGAGGTGATGGAGGCATTTGACGTTGTCCCCCTTTCTTATTCTTTTTCGACATCAGCTAACCCCGGTGGGCAGATCCATGAAGATCCTCCCCTTGCCACGGGTGAGCCTGTCCCGGTCGCGCCAAAGAAGAGGGGGGCCGCATCTGCTTCTTCCTCCGGACCTTCTCAGCCAGCTAAAAGGAGAAAGAAGTCCACGGACAAAGCTGCCACCAAGGCCACGACTAAGGCCATGGCCCGGAGAGCTCGCAAGCCCAAGGAGCCCTTGACTTCGGATGAGTAAGTCATTTCTCCCTTTGCTATTCACTTGTTCTTCCTTTGTTAAAGTTTCTCATCATTCATGATCTGATTCGGCAGGGCCGCGGTGGAGGTTCCACAGAGTGGATCCGGCATAGCCTCGCCACTCCGACATAGCCCTTATCCCCCTCGTGGTGACGATTCACGCCCGTTGAGCCCCATTCAGGAGGGTTCAGCGGCCGCTCCGGGTTCTAGCCCACCTCGTCAAGAGGAAGACAACCTCGGAACGGGGGGAAGCGTTTCTGCCGAGGCAGCGGTTGCTCCTTCTTCGGCACAGCCGCAACCAGCTACCACCGAGGTTCCTTTAGCACCCCCACCAAAACAGAAATCAGCACCAACACCATCATCAGCTCCAGCACCAGCAGCAACAACAACACCAAGCCCCTCTGCCTCGTCCGAGTCTTCCAAGGCTCGGCGAGAAGACATCAGCAGTACCAAGGCTAGCACCAAGGCCGCTCCCAAGGGCAAATCCGCTGCAGCAACTTCAACTTCTCAGCAGCAGCCCAAGAGCAAAAAGGCTCCTGACGCCACCAGGGCAGCATCAATCGAGGCTGGACAGTATACACTTGCGTCCATGCTTTCGAAGAAGACCCCACCAACAATGGACACCTCCGCCGGGTCAGCTGATGCGCAACTCGTTTTGCACACCAACCCTGCCATTGCCCAGGTTGAGAGGAGGGAAGCCCACGCTAAGGGTCTAGTTGCACCCCACATGCTCAGCGGCGAACGATATCCTCCGACCTTAATCGATTTTGTAAACAACTGGAACAAGGCAGAGTTCGTCAACAATGATGATCACCCGGAGAAATTCGGGCCCGCTGAGTTTGCTGCCCAAATGAATACTGCTGCCAAGGCAATCAACCTTGCAGGTCGGATGATGGAGGTACGTTACTTCGCCCTTTCCTTAGCATTTAGTAGGTATTAGTGATATAGCCATTAGTCCCCGAGCCTCCGAGGGAGTAACTTGTTACTCGGCCGGATGCTCCTTAGAGAATTAACGTAGCTCCTTAATAACTTCGAATATGCACACACCTAGAGCCGAGTTAAGTTCCACTTGGCCCGGATTTTGTACACTTCGAATATGCACAGACCTAGAGCCGGGTTAAGTTCCACTTGGCCCAGATTTTGTGCACTTCGAATATGCACACACCTAGAGCCGGGTTTAAGTTCCACTTGGCCCAGATTTTGTACACTTCGAATATGCACACACCTAGAGCCGGGTTAAGTTCCACTTGGCCTGGATTTTGTACACTTCGAGTATGCACACACCTAGAGCCGGGTTAAGTTCCACTTGGCCCGGATTTTGTCCACTTTGAATATGCACACACCTAGAGCCGGGTTAAGTTCCACTTGGACCGGATTTTGTACACTTCGAATATGCACCATACTAAGCTATCCCTTTGTACTCTTTTCAGGTGACCACCAATCGCCGGAGCGCTGAGTTTCAGCGTCTCTTGGATACTCACAAGATGCTGCGCGCGAAACATACTGCACTTCTCGCTGAACACGAGAAAAGGGGTAAGTTTTTTCCTTGGCATTTTTCCATTTTCCTTCGTCTTTTTTCGCCGAACTAATCCATCATTTGGATTTCGCAGCTGGAGTGGAGGCTGAGAATATCCTCATGAGGAAAAACTTGGACCAGATAAAGGGTAAGTTGTTATTGCTCAACCTTCCTCCGTGATCTATCTCCTTTTCCCCTTGGCTCGGCAAATATTGATACCTCAGCTTTGCCAGGTTAACAAACTATTTCAGCCTCTCTTGAAGATAGTGTGTCCGTGCCTGACATGATGCTACATTTTCTCGAACAAGCAGGGCAGCACCATGCCAAACTCAAAAAGAAAGATGATGAGCTTGCCCTCCTCCGAACCAAAGATGATGAGATTGCCAAGCTTAAGGCAGACATGAAGAAAGTCAAGGCGCAGCACAAATCCGAACTAGAGAAAGCAGGCCAAGACTTTACTGAAGAGCGCGAGCGCCTCAACCTCCAGATCACCAAGGGCCAAGAATTGCTTAAGGAGGCCGCCGACAAGCTTGAGTCAGTGAATGCTGAACTTGTGCAACTCCGAGAGAGGCACGACAACTGCACCAAGGAGCTGACCCGGGTTCATAGCCATATTTCTTGTAAGTTCTTTTCCTTCAACCGACGTTGATCTTTCCGGGTCTACTTCCTTTACTTACTCCACCTGTCTTGTTTTTCAGGCAAATTCCTGGAGAGTGATGTCATTGCATCCAATGCTGTTACCAAGTTCCGCAAGCAGAGAGGTACTCCATCTGGTCCTGGCACCATTCCTCTTGATCTTGAGGACTTGATAGTCAGCTTGTCCTCCCAAGTCGAGATCGTGAAGAACTATGGCAAAGATATCTTGGATGTAGTAGTCCGGATTTTCAATGTCTTTTGGCCTGAAGAAGATACTCCGGAGAGTGCCACTGCTATTTTTGCTAGGCTTATGGAGTGCGAGACTCAGCTCGATCTCTGGAGAGAATCTGCTGGACGTGCCGGAGCTGAAATTGTCCTCCACTACGTGCTCACTTGGTACGAAAAGATAAACCTGAAGCTTCTCGAGCGTATGCGCACTGGATCAAGGTGGTCCACTGACCCAAAATGGATAGCTCGACGCAAGGCTTGCGCCCATAGCCTCATTCAATATGCCCCCATCCATCAATGGAATGAGGGGCCAAGCTTCCTTGGCGCCGTCGACGACGAATATGTCGAAGAGGGTTCAGGTGATGAAGAAGAGGACGAAGCCTCGGATGTTGAAGAGGATGAAGAGGACGCTGAAGCCGAAGCTGGAGCTACACCTGCTGGCGCCGAACTACCTCCTCCCGCTGCTCCTTGATCAGAAACACTTTGAATTTCATCAGATCCCCGGTATGCCGGGTGCAATTGTATTAAGCACATAAGTGATATTTTGCTACTAAGTTTTTGTGCCGGATTAACTTGGGCGTAGTCCCTGAGTTTCATTTTCTTGTTCCTCCAATTTCTTGGCTCGGCTCGTGTCTACCTTGGTTCGGTTTTATGACTTACGAGTCCGAGTTTCAAAAATTGACTTAACAATACTTGGAAACTTTAGGATTAGCTCAAAATAATTCAGCAAAGTAAATTTAAAGGAAGCATAAGGTTAGTCCGAAAAACAAACGTCGGCTCGATTAAGTTCCTTTCCTTAGTCGTTTTTCATGTGCTACGCAATTCCAAACTTGTTCTCTTGCTTGCCATGAAGCCAAATCTTGTTGGACAGCAGCAAGTCGAAGAGTTAGGCTCTTGGTGCTCACACACTACTAATCCGGCTTAAGTAGAAACAACTTACGCCAGCCGACGTATAAATAATAAATGCAGAAAACAAATAACAAGTATCATTAAGGCAGTCCCCGAGTTACTGCTCGAGGTGCCCACATTTCATTGATAGGCTCATTGCCGGCATACATACCGACATATGAGAGACTCATATACATACACTTCTTTGCTAAGTGTAGAAAGGATGAAGTAGAGCTACATTCCATGGACGCTTAGATTCCTCGCCGGACCTGTCCGCCTTGTTCTTCTCCTGTGGTTTTGCATCGATAAGATAATAAGAATCATTGTGCAATGCTTTGCTCACAATGAATGGCCCTTTCCATGGGGGGGATAACTTGTGCATGCTAGCAGTACATTGTACCAACCGGAGTACTAGATCACCTTCCCAGAAAACTCGGGGGTTTACTTTCCGGCTGTGATAGCGTTGGAGATTTTGCTGATATATGGCGGATCTGGACAATGCCAATTCTCTCGCTTCTTCCAGCAGATCAACATCATTTTGTCGGGCTTCTTGCACTTCGGATTCTGTGTATTGGGTGACCTTGGGCGAGTCATGCTCTATGTCGGCTAGTAATACAGCTTCTGCCTCATATACCAGAAAGAATGGCGTATAGCCTGTTGATTGATTCAGAGTTGTTCTTAAACTCCACAGTACCGCTAGTAGTTCTTCTATCCAGCACCCTACTGATCTCTACAGCGACTCAATGAGCCGGGGTTTTATCCCAGATAATACTAATCCGTTGGATCTCTCCACTTGTCCGTTCGATGCGGGGTGGGCTACCGAAGCAACGTCCAGCCGGATCTTCTTATCTCGGCAGAATCGTGCAAATGCTCCTTCAGCAAAATTTGTGCCATTATCTGTTATGATATTGTGAGGATAACCGTATCTCAAGATGATGTCTTTGAGGAATGTCACGGCCGTAGCTCCATCACATTTTCTTATTGGCTTTACTTCAATCCATTTGGTAAATTTATCAACCATGACCAAAATGTGAGTCATATTTCCCCTTGCTGGTTTGGACAGGCCAACCATATCCAAACACCATACAGCAAATGGCCAGGTGATTGGTATGGTCTTGAGCTCCGACATTGGCATATGTGTCTTGGCAGCATACCTCTGACAACCATTGCATTTTCTTACCAGGTCCTCTGCTTATTCTAAGGCACTTGGCCAGTAGAATCCATGCCGGAAAGCTTTTGCTACCAAGGCTCTAGACGAGGCATGATGCCCACATTCCCCTTGATGTATATCTTGGAGGATGTCAAGCCCTTCTTCCGGGTCAACACATCACTTGAGAATGTTTGTCACACTCCTTTTGTATAGCTCCGAATTGATGATCATGTATGCTTTTTCTCTCCTCTGAGTTTGCCTGGAAAGCACCTCCTCAGCGGGTAAGGTTCCATCTTTCAGGAATTGAAATATGGGTAATGCCCAAGCTGGTACAGCTCGCACTGGGAACACATCCTCATCAATTTCCATCTGATCCACCGGCATAACCTCAGTCGGCGCGCGCTGAGCAGTCCCCGGGTCTTGCGAAGCAGTCCCCAGGTTTGCCGAGGCAGTCCTCGGGTTTAGCGTACCACCTCCCACGTCAATGTCCATGGGTACGGCTCCGGATTCTGGATCTTCCGGGACGTAGATTGAGTCGGTTTCTGGGGACGGCCTGATGGATGGTTTTCTGAGGTGTTCTAATGCTACACCCGGTGGAATTGCTTGTCGGGTTGATCCAAGCTTTGACAATAGTCGGCAACCTCATTTTCCACCCGAGGTACATGGTGAAATTCGCATCCCTCAAAGTAACCAGATATCTTCTGCACATGGAATCTGTATAATGCCATGTTTGGATCAAGAGCATCCCATAGCCCTGAGACTTGCTGAACTACCAAATCCGAGTCGCCAAAGCATTGGATCCGACGTATCCCAATTTCTTTTGCCACTTTGAGCCCATGCACAAGTGCCTCATATTCGGCGACATTGTTTGATGCTGCAAAATGGATCTGCAGCACATACTTTAGCTGGTCATTCTTTGGCGAGGTAAGCACAACTCTGGCGCCTAACCCGGTTTTTGTTTTTGATCCGTCAAAGTGCATTCTCCAATAGTTCGGATCTGGTAATGGTGGTTCATATTGCACCTCGGCCCAGTCCACAAAAAAGTCGGCCACAGCCTGAGACTTGATTGCTTCTCTTCTATCATACTGTGGCGCATAAGGGGCTAGCTCAATTGCCCATTTCGCAATCCTGCCACTTGCATCTTTGTTACTCATTATCTCGGATATGGGAGCTTCACATATTACTTTGATGGGGTGCTCCTCAAAATAGTGTTTTAGCTTCTTAGCCGACATGTACACACCATATGACACTTTCTGATAATGCGGATAATTTTGCTTTGATGTGGATAACACTTCGCTTAGGTAATATACTAGCCTTTGCACTGACTTACCCTCTTCATCGCGCTCTACCACAATTACTGCACTTACAACTCGGTTGGTTGCGGCTATATAGAGCAACATTGGCTCCTTTGATAGTGGAGAGGCTAACATTGGTGCAGTGGCTAACATTTTCTTTAATTGGATAAAGGCTTCATTGGCCTGCAGCGTCCAAATGAACTTGTCCAACTTTTTCATGAGTTGATAGAGAGGCAGTGCCTTTTCTCCCAACCGACATACAAACCGACTTAAGGATGCCAGGCAACCAGTGAACTTTTGGACATCGTTAAGGCACTTCGGCAATTCCATTCGCTCTATGGCCCGGATTTTAGTTGGATTGACTTCGATACCTCGGCTGGAGACAAGGAATCCGAGTAATTTTCCTGCCGGGACACAGAAGGTGCATTTTTCCGGGTTAAGCTTCATCCGAAACCTCCTTAGGATTGCAAATGTCTGCCTGATATCGTCAAGGAGCGTTTTGCTTTCCTTGGTCTTTATAACAACATCATCCACATATACCTGCACATTTTGACCAATTTGGTCATGCAAACATTTATGCATACATCTTTGGTATGTTGCCCCTGCATTACGTAAACCAAATGGCATGGTGCGATAGTAATAAGCCCCATACGGGGTGATAAACATGGTCTTTATTTGATCACTTGGGTTCAGAGGTATCTGGTGGAAACGAGAATATGCATCAATGAATGACAACAGTTCACACCCAGAAGTGGAATCTATGACCTGGTCTATCCTTGGCAGTGGAAATGGATCTTTTGGACACGCCTTATTCAGGTTCGTGTAATCGATACACATGCGCCAAATCACTGCCACATTCGGATCATCTTTCTTCTTCTCCACCAGCATCGTATTAGATAGCCAATCCGGGTAAAGTACTTCCATGATAAATCCAGCTGCTAGCAACCGAGCTATCTCATCTCCTATGACTTTTCTCCTATCTTCGGCGAAGCGGCGGAGAGGTTGCTTCACCGGCTTTGCTCCGGGTCTCACATTCAAAGAGTGCTCGGCCAACTCCCTCGGAACACCTTGCAAGTCCTGTGTGGACCAAGCAAAAATATCCCGATTCTCACGAAGGAAGTTGACGAGCTCACTTTCCTATTTATCATTTAACCCGACACCAATTGTTACGGTGCACTCTGGGAACATATCATCGACAAGCACTTTCTTGGTATCTTTTGTCGCTTGGAACGAAACACTACCATGCGGGTTACTCAGCGCTGGCATATACTGCTGTGCGGACTGAGCCAATGCCGCCACTTCCTGTATCTTTATTTTCTCTTGTGCAATCACAAGTGACTCGGCTAGGTTAGACCCGGCTGACGCACACTCAATGGAACGTCGGAAACTCCAGCTATGGTAATTACTCCGTTTGGCCCAGGCAACTTCATCTTCAGGTAACTGATGTGACAACTTGCCATGAACTTGTTCAGTGCTGGCCTACCGAGTAACGCGTGATACGCACTTTCTAAGTTCACCACTTCAAACTCCAAATTCTCAGTTCGGCAGTTATCTCTTGTGCCAAACAATACGTCAACCCGGACCTTGCCTATGGGCTCACAAGAAATGCCTGGCACAATGCCATGGAAAGTTGTTCTGGTAGCCTAGAGCATGTTCTCCGAGATACCCAACTTGCACATTGTATTCGCATACATGATATTGATGCTGCTGCCATTGTCTATTAGCACCTTGGAGAATCTCACATTGATGTTTGGCCCGATGAATGTCGGGTCTAACACTAGCGCATACGAACAAGGACTTGGCATAAGCTTGGGATGATATTTGATGCTCCAAGTAATTTCCTGGTCTGACCAAGGCATATACCTCGTCACTGCGGGCATTACCGCATTAACCTCCATGTGTCGGTGCTGCAAGCTCTTTCTATCTGTTTCCTTTGTGGTAAACACACAGTAACTCTGGTGATGCTCTCTGTACTCATTCCTCCCCTCGTTTCCGGGGTACCTCTGATCCAGTTGATGCTGGTCTTCCACTTGATGCACTGCATCCCTTTTCTCATGGTTTTCATACCTCGGCGGAGGGGGAGGCAACATTAACTGTTGTGTGTTCGCTCCGAAGAGCAATTGCTGCCGGGGTAACTCCTGCCGAGGTTGATCATTCCGAGGTGCCTGAGCATTCCCCGAACCACTTTGTTCTATCTTCCTCATCCATTCACATTGCCGAGTCGTGTGACCCGCCGGGTTACTCGGATTTGGCGTGTGAAATTTACACGGCTGATCCAGCATTGCCTCATAGGTATACCTCGGATGGTCCTTCTTTTCTTGCCACTGTTTCTTCTTCTCTGGCCAAGTGGAACTTAACCCGGCTCCTGACGCTAGGGGAATCCAGGGAGAGATAGTGTGGTGATTCCACACACGGTTGCTTTGTATTCGATTCACTTCCACAGATTACAAGTGCTCCTCAGGCTGTATTGGGGAGAGGAGGAAGAAGGGACTCTCTTACTCTCACCACTAGCTAGCTCTCAGGAACACCCAAGTAAAACACAACCCTCTAGAGATCAAACAGTCAAAGACCAACCCCTTCTACAGAGGCCCTAGCCCTCCTTATATAGGGGTGGCTAGGTCTCCAATTAGGGCATACGTGGAGGCATATTCCAAGGAATATGCCTCCTCCCAAAATAGTAAGCCGACCGGGTCACTTTTGCCCAGCGTCATCCATGCATAGGCTACGTGAGCCTCTGCGGCGCCCGCGTCATCCGACACAGGCATCGTCACCTTTGTTGGCCACGCCTCGGGGGTCCTGGCCTCTGTACATTTCGCTCACGCTCTGCGTACAGTGGTCACCCTTTGACCAGCGAGATACCTTCCTTCTCTTACAAGCTTGATATAACCCGGATCATACCTAGTTGATCCGGCCACACATGTACCTGCATATAAGTTAGATTCATCTTACCGACATACGACATAAGTCGGCTGAGACCCAATTAGGTGGACAT
The DNA here is from genome assembly GCA_916181665.1 of Avena sativa. Taxonomy (NCBI): domain Eukaryota; kingdom Viridiplantae; phylum Streptophyta; class Magnoliopsida; order Poales; family Poaceae; genus Avena; species Avena sativa. Next base: position 127,684,198 of record OV702292.1, on the reverse strand, counting down.
CCCCTGGTCCGGGTTACCCCATGATTCGGCCTGCCTTGAGGTCACTCGGCCAGCTCTTTCTTTGACCTTGTCGTACCTCGGCTAACTCGGCCTTTATACCCTGGCGTGACCCTACCCGGGGGTATCCCCCAACACTTTCACAAACTACACATGGATCCACCAGTGTCATTGGATGTGTGTTCCTCTCATGAACCACATATAGTGTCATTGCATGTGTGTTCTTCTCACAAACCACATAAGGATACACCAGTGTCATTGCATGTCTGTTCTTTTCACAAACCACATATGGATCCACCAGTGTCATTGCATGTCTGCTCTTTTCACAAACCACATATCACTAGTGTCATTGCATGTGTGTTCTTTTCATGAACCACATAAGGATCCACCAGTGTCATTGGATGTGTGTTCTTTTCATGAACCAGACCTAGTGTCATTGCATGGCTATTCCTCTCACAAACCACACATGGATCCACCAGTGCCATTGCATGTGTGTTCTTCTGATGAACCACAGCTAGAGTCATTGCATGTGTGTTCTTCTTATGAACCACATCTAGAGTCATTGCATGTCTGTTCTTCTCACAAACCACATAAGGATCCAGTAGTGTCATTGGATGTGTGTTCTTTTCACGAACCATACCCAGTGTCATTGGATGTGTGTTCTTCTCACAAACCACACATGGATCCACAAGTGTCATTGCATGTGTGCTCTTCTCATGAACCACACATGGATCCACCCAGTGTGATTGCATGTCTGTTCTTTTCACAAACCACATATGGATCCACCAGTGTCATTGCATGTCTGCTCTTTTCACAAACCACATATCACCAGTGTCATTGCATGTGTGTTCTTCTCACAAACAACATAAGGATACACCAGTGTCATTGGATGTCTGTTCTTCTCATGAACCACACCTAGTGTCATTGCATGTGTGTTCCTCTCACAAACCACACATGGATCCACCAGTGTCATTGCATGTGTGTTCTTCTCATGAACGACAGCTAGTGTCATTGCATGTCTGTTATTCTCACAAACCACATAAGGATACACCAGTGTCATTGCATCTGTGTCCTTCTCATGAACCACACCCAGTGTCCTTGCATGTGTGTTCCTTTCACAAACTACACATGGATCCACCAGTGTCATTGGATGTGTGTTCCTCTCATGAACCACATCTAGTGTCATTGCATATGTGTTCTTCTCACAAACCACATCAGGATACACCAGTGTCATTGCATGTCTGTTCTTTTCAAAACCCACATATGGATCCACCAGTGTCATTGCATGTCTGCTCTTTTCACAAACCACATATCACTAGTGTCATTGCATGTGTGTTCTTTTCATGAACCACATAAGGATCCACCAATGTCATTGGATGTGTGTTCTTTTCATGAACCACACCTAGTGTCATTGCATGTCTGTTCCTCTCACAAGCCACACATGGATCCACCAGTGCCATTGCATGTGTGTTCTTCTCATGAACCACAACTAGAGTCATTGCATGTGTGTTCTTCTCATGAACCACATCTAGAGTCATTGCATGTATGTTCTTCTCACAAACCACATAAGGATCCAGCAGTATCATTGGATGTGTGTTCTTTTCATGAACCACACCCAGTGTCATTGGATGTGTGTTCTTCTCACAAACCACACATGGATCCACCAGTGTCATTGCATGTGTGCTTTTCTCATGGACCCACATGGATCCACCAAGTGTCATTGCATGTTTGTTCCTCTCACAAACTACACATGGATCCACCAGTGCCATTGCATGTGTGTTCTTTTAATGAACCACACCCAGTGTCATTGCATGTTTGTTCCTCTCATAAACCACACGTGGATCCACCAGTGTTATTGCATGTGTGTTCTTCTCATGAACCACAGCTAGTGTCATTGCATGTCTGTTATTCTCACAAACCACATAAGGATACACCAGTGTCATTGCATCTATGTCCTTCTCATGAACCACACCCAGTGTCCTTGCATGTGTGTTCCTTTCACAAACTACACATGGATCCACCAGTGTCATTGGATGTGTGTTCCTCTCATGAACCACATCTAGTGTCACTGCATGTGTGTTCTTCTCACAAACCACATAAGGATACACCAGTGTCATTGCATGTCTGTTCTTTTCACAAACCACATATGGATCCACAAGTGTCATTGCATGTCTGCTCTTTTCACAAACAACATATCACCAGTGTCATTGCATGTGTGTTCTCCTCACAAATCACATAAGGTTCTAGAAGTGTCATTGGATGTCTGTTCCTCTCATAAACCACATAAGGATCCACCGGTGTCATTGGATGTGTATTCTTTTCATGAACCACAACCAATGTCATTGCATGTGTGTTCCTCTCACGGACCACACATGGATCCACCAGTGTCACTGCATGTGTGTTCTTCTCATGAACCACGACTAGAGTCATTGAATGTGTGTTCTTTTCATGAACCACTACTAGAGTCGTTACATGTGTGTTCTTGTCACAAACCACATAAGGATACACCGGTGTCATTGCATGTTTGCTCTTTTCATGAACCACATCTAGAGTCATTGCATGTCTGTTCTTTCCAAAGACCACATATGGATCCACCAGTGTCATTGCATGTGTGTTCTTTTCATGAACCACACCTAGTGTCATTGCATGCATGTTCCTATCACAAACCACACATGCATCCGCCAGTGCCATTGCATGTGTGTTCTTCTCATGAACCACAACTAGAGTCATTGCATGTCTGCTCTTCTTATGAACCACATATCACCAGTGTCATTGCATGTGTGTTCTTCTCACAAACCACATAAGGATCCATGAGTGTCATTGTATGTGTGTTCTTTTCACAAACCACATAAGGATCCACTAGTGTCATTGGATGCCTGTTCTTTTCATGAACCACATCTAGAGTCATTGCATGTCTGTTATTCCCATAGACCACACATGGATCCACCAGTGTCATTGCATGTGTGTTCTTCTCATGAACCACGGCTAGAGTCATTGCATGTGTGTTCTTTTCATGAACCACACCCAGTGTCATTGGATGTGTGTTCCTCTCATAGACGACACATGGATCCACCAGTGTCATTGCGTGTCTGCTCTTTTCATGAACCACATCTAGAGTCATTGCATGTGTGTTCTTCTCAAAGCCCACATAAGGATCCACCAGTGTCATTGGATGTGTGTTCTTTTCATGAACCGCACATAGTGTCATCACATGTCTATTCTTCTCACAAACCACATAAGGATACACTAGTGTCATTGCATGTATGTTCTTCGCATGAACCACATCTAGAGTTATTGCATGTGTGTTCTTCTCACAAACCACATAAGGATCCAGCAGTGTCATTGGATGTGTGTTCTTTTCATGAACCACACACAGTGTCATTGGATGTGTGTTCTTCTCACAAACCACACATGGATCCACCAGTGTCATTGCATGTGTGCTCTTCTCATGGACCCACATGGATCCACCAAGTGTCATTGCATGTTTGTTCCTCTCACAAACTACACATGGATCCACCAGTGCCATTGCATGTGTGTTCTTTAAATGAACCACACCCAGTGTCATTGCATGTTTGTTCCACTCATAAACCACACGTGGATCCACCAGTGTCATTGCATGTGTGTTCTTCTCATGAACCACAACTAGTGTCATTGCATGTCTGTTATTCTCACAAACCACATAAGGATACACCTGTGTCATTGCATCTATGTCCTTCTCATGAACCACACCCAGTGTCCTTGCATGTGTGTTCCTTTCACAAACTACACATGGATCCACCAGTGTCATTGGATGTGTGTTCCTCTCATGAACCACATCTAGTGTCACTGCATGTGTGTTCTTCTCACAAACCACATAAGGATACACCAGTTTCATTGCATGTCTATTCTTTTCACAAACCACATATGGATCCACAAGTGTCATTGCATGTCTGCTCATTTCACAAACAACATATCACCAGTGTCATTGCATGTGTGTTCTCCTCACAAATCACATAAGGTTCTAGAAGTGTCATTGGATGTATGTTCCTCTCATAAACCACATAAGGATCCACCTGTATCATTGGATGTGTGTTCTTTTTATGAACCACAACCAATGTCATTGCATGTGTGTTCCTCTCACGGACCACACATGGATCCACCAGTGTCATTGCATGTGTGTTCTTCTCATGAACCACGACTAGAGTCATTGAATGTGTGTTCTTTTCATGAACCACTACTAGAGTCGTTACATGTGTGTTCTTGTCACAAACCACATAAGGATACACCGGTGTCATTGCATGTCTGCTCATTTCATGAACCACATCTAGAGTCATTGCATGTCTGTTCTTTCCAAAGACCGCATATGGGTCCACCAGTGCCATTGCATGTGTGTTCTTTTCATGAACCACACCTAGTGTCATTGCATGCATGTTCCTGTCACAAACCACACATGCATCCGCCAGTGCCATTGCATGTGTGTTCTTCTCATGAACCACAACTAGAGTCATTGCATGTCTGCTCTTCTTATGAACCACATATCACCAGTGTCATTGCATGTGTGTTCTTCTCACAAACCACATAAGGATCCATGAGTGTCATTGTATGTGTGTTCTTTTCACAAACCACATAAGGATCCACTAGTGTCATTGGATGCCTGTTCTTTTCATGAACCACATCTAGAGTCATTGCATGTCTGTTATTCCCATAAACCACACATGGATCCACCAGTGTCATTGCATGTGTGTTCTTCTCATGAACCACGGCTAGAGTCATTGCATGTGTGTTCTTTTCATGAACCACACCCAGTGTCATTGGATGTGTGTTCCTCTCATAGACCACACATGGATCCACCAGTGTCATTGCGTGTCTGCTCTTTTCATGAACCACATCTAGAGTCATTGCATGTGTGTTCTTCTCAAAGACCACATAAGGATCCACGAGTGTCATTGGATGTGTGTTCTTTTCATGAACCGCACATAGTGTCATCACATGTCTATTCTTCTCACAAACCACATAAGGATACACTAGTGTCATTGCATGTATGTTCTTCGCATGAACCACATCTAGAGTTATTGCATGTGTGTTATTCTCACAAACCACATAAGGATCCACAAGTGTCATTGGATGTGTGTTCTTTTCATGAACCACACCCAGTGTCATTGAATGTGTGTTCCTCTCATAGACCACACATGGATCCAGCAGTGTCATTGCATGTGTGTTCTTCACATGATCCATGGCTAGAGTCATTGCATGTGTGTTTTTTCATGAACCACGCCCAATGTCATTGGATGTCTGTTCCTCTCACAGACCACACATGGATCCACCAATGTCATTGCATGTCTGCTCTTTTCATTAACCACAGTTAGAGTCATTGCATGTCTGTTCTTTTTACAAACCACATATCACCAGTGTCATCGCATGTGTGTTCTTCTCATGAACCACACATGGATCCACCCAGTGTGATTGCATGTCTTTTCTTTTCACAAACCACATATGGATCCACCAGTGTCATTGCATGTCTGCTCTTTTCACAAACCACATACCACTAGTGTCATTGCATGTGTGTTCTTCTCACAAACCACATAAGGATCCACCAGTGTCATTGGATGTGTGTTCCTCTCACAAACCACATAAGGATCCACCGGTGTCATTAGATGTATGTTCTTCTCATGAACCACACCTAGTGTCATTTCATGTGTGTTCGTCTCACAGACCACACATGGATCCACCAGTGCCATTGCATGTGTGTTCTTCTCATGAACCACGGCTAGAGTCATTGGATGTGTGTTCTTTTCATGAACCATACCCAGTGTCATTGCATGTGTGTTCCTCTCACAGACCACACATGGATCCACCAGTGTCATTGCATGTGTGTTCTTCTCATGAACCACGGCTAGAGTCGTTGCATGTGTGTTCTTTTCATGAACCACACCCAGTGTCATTGGATGTGTGTTCCTCTCATAGACCACACATGGATCCACCAATGTCATTGCATGTCTGCTCTTGTCATGAACCACATCTAGGGTCATTGCACAATAATTGATCCACATACCACATATGGATCCACCAGTGCCATTGCATGTGTGTTCTTCTCATGAACCACAGCTAGAGTCATTGCATGTGTGTTCTTTTCATGAACCACATCTAGAGTCCTTGCATGTGTGTTCTTCTCACAAACCACATAAGGGTACACCGGTGTCATTGCATGTGTGTTCTTCTCATGAACCACATCTAGAGTCATTGCATGTCTGTTCTTCTCACAAATCACATAAGGATCCAGTAGTGTCATTGGATGTGTGTTGTTTTCATGAACACACCCACTGTCATTGGATGTGTGTTCTTCTCACAAACCACACATGGATCCACCAGTGTCATTGCATGTGTGTTCCTCTCATGAACCACACATGGATCCTCCAAGTGTGATTGCATGTCTATTCTTCTCACAAACCACACATGGATCCACCAGTGTCATTGCATGTTTGTTCTTTTCATGAACCACACCTAGTGTCATTGCATGTCTATTCCTCTCATAAACCACACATGGATCCACCAAGAAGATAAACCTTGGTTTAATAATTTACCTCCTGGATCTATTGATAGCCCTGATTGCTTGATTAGTACTTTCCTGTAGAAATATTTTCCTCCTAGTGCTAGACATGCTATTTTGCAGGAACTTTTCGATTTTAAACAGGGAGAAAAAGACTTATTGCCTGAATGATGGGCAAGATTTTGTGCTTTGATTCATGCACATGTTGGATGTCCATTACCTAAGAATGAGCTTGTTGATATATTTTATAATGGACTAATTGAAGAATCTAGGACATACCTGGATAGTTGTGCTGATTGTGTTTTCAGGAATAGGACTCCCAAGGAAGCTGAGGAATTAATGGCTAAAATAAGCAAGAATTATGAATACTAGACTCCTCCTAAACCAGCTATAACTGAAATAATGATACCTGAACCAGCTATACCTACGCCTATACCAACATCAAAGAAGAGGGGAGTTATTGAACTAAATGATGAAGTGATGAAGGAAGCTAAGAAATGCCTTAAGGAGAAGGGAATTAAAGTTGAAGATGTCAAGAATTTACCTCCTATAGAAGAATTATGTAAGCCAATTCCCCACTCATCCACTATTGTGGTACACTCTCTCCAACATTTTGATGAAGGTGATATCCCTTACTCTAAACCTCCTGATCAATGCTTAGAAGAATTTGATGTTTTTTATTGTTAAGCAATATAATTTTAATAAAAGGGTGCAATATCATTTGAAAGAAAACACTAGAGCTATTGTTGAGTTGAAGGATATTGTGGAAAGAACCTCTAATGATGTTAAAATGCTTGTTAAACATTTTCAAATGGTTCAAACAAAAATTGATCAGCTTATTCAAGTGCAAAAAGACTTGCTAGTTAATGTTGCTAAAGAAAAACATGCTTATGAAATTAGAAATAGAAGTGGTGCTGCTACACAGGATCCTCTATATCCCGAGGGGCATCCTAAAAGAATTGAGAAGGATTCTCAACAAGTTTAAAATAGTGGTACTACTCCTAAGAAAAGAAAGAAGAAACATAAGACTATTGTAGAACCTTCTGAACCTGCTAAAGATCCTAATAGTATATCTGTCTCTGATGCTGAAACTGAAAGTGGTAATGAAGAAAATGATGATTCTGATAAAGAAAAAGTTGAAGAAGAACCTGAAAGACACACTAAGAATACTAATTACACTAAAGAAGATTTTGTTGCTAAGAAACATGGTAGTGAAAGAGAGCCTTGGGTCCAAAAACCTATGCCTTTCCCTGATAAGAAACACAAGTCAAAGGAAGATGAACACTATTATAAGTTTTGTGAGTGGATGAAACCTTTATTCTTGCAAATTCCTTTGACTGATGCTATTAAATTGCCTCCTTATTCAAAGTATATGAAGGATATTGTCTCGAATAAAAGGAAGATCCCTAATGAAGAAATTTCTACTTTGCTTGCTAATTATTCCTTTAATGGTAAGGTTCCAAAGAAACTTAGAGACCCAGGGATTCCAACTATTCAGTGCTCTATTAAAAATAGTTATGTTAGAACTACTTTGTGTGATTTGGGAGCTGGAGTTAGTGTTATGCCTTTTTCTCTTTACAAGAGACTTCAACTGGAAAAACTAATACCAAGTGATATATCTTTGCAAATGGCTGATAAATCTACTACTATTCCTGTTGGTATATGTGAAGATGTACCTGTTCAAGTGGCTCATAATGAAGGAAATATGCCCTGAGAGGCAATAATAAAGTTGTTATTATGTATTCCTTGTATATGATAGATGTTTATTTTACATGCTATAATTGTATTGATAGGAAACATCAATACATGTGTGTTTAATAAACAAAAAGGGTTCCTAGTCATGCCTCTCTTATAGACTAGCTTGTTGATTAACAAGATGATCAAGGTTTCCTGATCATGGACATTGGATGTTGTTCATAACAAGGTCACACCATTGGTGGAATGATGTGATGAACATTCATCCGAAGTATAGCATTACGATCAAGTCATTGTGTTTATATTCCTATAACATCATACGAAGTAATATTTATCCTTAGACCATGAGATCATGTTAATTGCTAACATCGGAAGAGTATCTTGATAACATCAAACGTCACATCGTAACAGAGTGACTATAAAGATGGGTTCAGTGCTACGAAGGTGTTATGTTGAGGCTCATGGATCAAGAGTGGAATTTGTCAATCCAGATGACGGATAGATATACTCTAGGCGGCCCTCTCGGTGATATCACATTAGGATAGCTTGCAAGCAAGTGATGTGATCACTAGAATGTTATATCACGGGAACGAGAAAAGAGTGCATGTCAGTAACGAGATCAAACTAGGTATGGAGATACCGATGATCGAATCTCGGACATGTAATATATCGAGAGACAAAGGGATTTAGTTACAAGCGTTAAAGGTTCTCACGATCACAGGAGTCATCGTTGAATGTGTAGGAGTCAGTACGGATCTCCAGGTCCCGCTGCTGATTATTGATCGGAGAAGGGTCTCGATCATGTCTGCATTATTCGCGAACCGTAGGGTGGCACACTTAAGAGTTACCGGACACCATTTTGGAGCACATATGTTTCAGACGAAAGAATTGCAAAGCGCAGGAATTGTTTCAATAGAAACCGGAAATTGTTTTGGGTGAAATTGCAGAAGGTGTTTCTGCATGTGATATTGAAATATTGCAAGGGGCTATATGTGAATGTTTGTTAATTAAAATAATTAACAAAATTCTGAATAAATTTAATAAAAGAGTTTTATTAAATGAGAGAGCATTAAATTTGGAGAAACTTAATGCATTTAAAGTGGAGACTTTAAAAGGGAATGTGAAGAGGCATTTTAATGTGGAGGAGTTACCACCACAGGAATGGGGGAGGTGAGGGGTCACCCCCCATGCACCGGCCATGGAGAGAGGGGGGCACCCCCTCCTCCCATAAAAGGCCACCCATTCCCTCCTTCATCCTTACACCTCCTTGTGAAGGATCTCTCTCCCCCTCTAGAATTATTCCCCCATGGTCTCGGATTAGCGAGATACATGTTCCCGGTGGCATTTCGTCTGGAAGGAGTTTCTGCTTCCGCTGGATCATTGGAGCGAGGAGGTGGATGTTGTCCGGTGGCTTGAACGTGTGTGCGAGTGCGGATGCGCTGCTGAGTTGCGGCGCTCGGACTTCCTCACGATCTTGAGATCGGCAAGTGTACGACTACATCAACCACGAGTTCCTACTCGTTAACAAAGCTCGTTGTCTTCGAGGGTAAGTTCTCTATGGATGTATGTCCACCCGTTTGCTTTGTACCTAGTAGATAGATCTTGGCGTGTAGTTCACACCGTAGGAATTTTTTTGTTTTCTATGCTGCGGACCCAACAGTGGTATCAAAGCCTGATCTATGCGTAGGTGTTTTGCACGGGTAGTACACATATGTTTATATGTGAGCGATGATGATCATGTTATTGCATCTTCTATGTACTTTGGATATTGGTGGCATAGTGGGATGAAGCAGCCCGGACCAACCTTACATGTCATCGTACATGAGACCGGTTCCAGGATTGACATGCAACTTGTTTTGCATAAGTGGCTGGCGGGTGTCTGTCTCTCCTACTATAGTCAATATCTAATTTACAACGAGTTGCTAATAACTTAGTTATCCTCGTTGCGGTTCATGTTCGTAGGTTAGACAGGTTCTATCTCCGAAATCCCTAAGCCACGTAAAACTTGCAATTGATAAATTAGAGGCGTCTAGTTTAGATCGTTGCTGGGCTAGTGTTTTGATATGGTATTGTTGTAAGTAGATGTATAATAGATACTCTTACAACTCACTTAACGTGTAAGTTCCATAGACCTTGGCCTTACACACAAAGGAATGATAAAGATCATACCACGATGCAAATGATAGAGATCAAATGCATGGACCATATCATCTCACTTCACACATTAGATGTTAGCATCTTATATTGCTAGTTTGGCGCGTTTGGTAGCATTATAAGATGATCCCTCATTTAGATATCAAGATAAAATGTGTTCTTCCTTAAGTATGCACCGTTTTGTGGATCGTGTTTTGAGGCATCACGTGATGATCGGGTGTTTTCAACTCTATGCTTTCATACAACGGGTGTAAGACAGTTTTACACACGCAAATACTAAGGTTCTTACTTGACGAGCCTAGCATGTACAGACATGGCCTCGGAACACGGACCGAAAGGTTAAGCATGAGTCATATAGTTGATATGATGCCCATATAGATGCTTGCCTTTGAAGCTACACCGACTCACGTGATGATCGGACTTGGTGTAGTGGATTTGGTTCATGTAATCACCAAAAGGACACGAGGGATGTCGTTTTTGAGTGGGAGTTCATTAGTAATTTGGATTAGTCGAACTCAATCTATCATAAACTTAGTCTAAATATACTTTACAAATTCTGTTATAGATGGCACCACCTGCTTTTAATTTCAACGTGTTCATGGAGAAAGAGAAACTTGCTGCGAATGGTAGCAACTTCACCAACTGGGCTATGAATTTGAGGATTCTCCTCACTGCTGCACAAAAGCAATATGTGCTAGATGCGCCGCTAGGCCCCCCACCAGCTCCCGATGCCCCTGACGAGGAAAAGGACATCTATATAACTCGTCAGGAGGACCACAACTTAGTTCATTGCGGCATACTGTATGGGCTAGAGCCAGAACTTCGAAAACGTTTCGAAAATGGCAAAGCCTTTGATACCATGGGAGAATTGAAAATGATTTTCGATACCCATGCTACCGTAGAGAGTTATAATGCTACAGAAAAGTTCTTTAGCTGCATGATGGAGGAAAACAACTCTGTTAGTGAGCATGTACTCAAAATGTCTGGGTACGCCGATAAGCTTGTGTCCTTGGGAATAACGATTCCCATTGACTTAGGCATACATCGTGTTCTCCAATCTCTGCCACCTAGCTACAAGAGCTTCGTGATGAACTATAATATGCAGGGCATGAAGAAGTCTCTTCCCGAGCTTCTGTCAATGCTTAAGACTGCAGAAGTGGAGATTAGGAAAGAACATCAAGTGTTGATGATCAATAGGACCACCGGTTTCAAGAAGGACAAGAAAGGCAAGCACAAGGGAAAGAAGGGTGGCAAGTCTGTTGCCACGCCTGAAAAGAAACCCTGAGCTGGCCCTAAGTCTGACACCGAGTGCTACTATTGCAAGGGGACTGGCCATTGGAAGCGCAACTGCCCCAAGTATTTGGCGGACAAGAAGTCCAGCAAGGCAAACAAAGGTATATGTGATATACATGTTATTGATGTGTACTTGACTAGTACTCACAGTAGCACCTGGGTATTTGATACGGGATCGGTTGCTAATGTATGTAACTCGGTTCAGGGGCTGCGGAACAAGCGACAACTAGCAAGGGATGAGGTCCCGATGCGGGTCGGCAATGGATCAAGAATTGATGTGATCGCCGTCGGAACACTGCCTCTCCATATGCCATCGGGATTAGTTATAAACCTAAATAATTGTTATTTGGTGCCCGCACTGAGCACGAACATTGTATCCGGATCGTGTTTGATGCAAAGTGGTTATTCATTTAAGTCTGAAAACAATGGTTGTTCGATTTATATGAATAATATCTTTTATGGTCATGCACCTATGTTGAATGGTTTATTTCTGTTGGATCTCGATAGAAGTATTACGCATATTCATAATGTTGATGCTAAAAGGATTAAACTTGATAATGATATATCTACATATATGTGGCACTGCCGTCTAGGTCATATTGGCGTTAAACACATGAAGAAACTCCATTCTGATGGACTTTTGGAATCACTTGATTTTGAATCATTTGATACATGTGAGCCATGCCTTATGGGCAAGATGACTAGAACGCCGTTTTCCGGTTCAATGGAACGGGCGACAGATCTATTGGAAATCATACATACTGATGTGTGTGGACCAATGAGTGTGTCGACGCAAGGTGGATATCGTTATTTTGTTTCTTTCACGGATGATTTGAGTAGATACGGGTATATCTATTTGATGAAACACAAGTCTGAAACTTTTGAAAAGTTCAAAGAATTTCATAATGAAGTGGAAAATCATCGGAACAGAAAGATCAAAATTTCTGCGGTCCGACTGTGGAGGAGAGTATCTTAGTTACGAGTTTAGCACACATATGAAAGACTGTGGAATAGTTTCACAACTCACGCCTGCCGGAACACCACAACGTAATGGTGTGTCAGAACGTCGTAATCGTACTTTATTGGATATGGTTCGATCTATGATGTCTCTGACTGACTTGCCACTGTCATTTTGGGGTTATGCACTGGAAACCGCTACATTCACTTTAAATAGGGCACCATCTAAATCCGTTGAAAAGACACCGTATGAATTATGGTTTGGAAACAAACCTAAGCTATCATTTCTTAAAGTTTGGGGATGCGATGTTTATGTGAAGAAACTTCAACCGGATAAACTCGAACCCAAAGCGGAAAAATGCGTCTTCATAGGATACCCTAAGGAAACGATTGGGTATACCTTCTATCACAGATCCGAGGGCAAGGTCTTTGTTGCCAAGAATGGATCCTTTCTTGAGAAGGAGTTTCTCACGAAAGGTGTGAGTAGTCGGAAGGTAGAACTCGAAGAGGTTATTGAACCTTCTCTTCATGAAATGGCGAGTAGCACAACTCCAGAAGTTGTTTCGGAGTTGACTTCACCTAATGAAGAGAGAGATAATGATATTGATCATGAAACTCCGAAAGAGGACACTACCGAACCTCGCAGGTCAAGCAGGACACGTGCAGCTCCTGAACTGTACGTCAATCCTGTTATGAATTTCATGATTGATGAAATGGATGACCCTGCGACATATGAAGAAGCGATGATGAGCCCGGATTCCAACAAATGGCTAGAATCCATGAAATCTAAGATGGAATCCATGTACGAGAACCAAGTTTGGAACTTGGTGGACTTACCTCATGACCGAAAGGCCATTGAGAATAAATGGATTTTCAAAAGGAAAACTGATGCTGATGGTAATGTGACCATCTATAAGGCTCGACTTGTCGCAAAGGGGTTTCGACAAATTCAAGGAGTTGACTACGATGAGACATTCTCTCCCATAGCGATGCTTAAGTCGGTTAGGATTATGTTAGCAATTGCTGCATATTTCGATTATGAAATATGGCAGATGGATGTCAAAACTGCGTTCCTCAATGGTAAGATTGAAGAAGAGTTGTATATGATACAACCTAAGGGTTTTGTCGATCCTAAGGATGCTAATAAGGTGTGCAAACTTCAGCGATCCATCTATGGACTGAAGCAAGCATCACGAAGTTGGAATCTCCGCTTTGATGAAGTGATCAAAGAGTTTGGATTTGTCCAAACTTATGGAGAGGCTTGTATTTACAAGAAAGTGAGTGGGAGCAATGTGGCATTTCTGATATTATATGTGGATGACATATTATTGATTGGAAATGGTTTAGATCTTTTAAACAGTGTTAAAAGTTATCTAAACAGCAAATTTTCGATGAAGGACCTTGGTGAAGCTTGATATATATTAGGCATTAAAATCTATAGAGATATATCAAGACGCCTAATTGGGTTATCGCAGAGTACATACCTTGATAAGATATTAAAGAAGTTTAATATGGACGAAAGTAAGAAGGGGTTCTTACCTATGTTGCAAGGCAAGACATTGAGTAAGACTCAAAGTCCGGCTACGACGGAAGAAAGAGAGATAATGGATAGGATCCCCTATGCCTCAGCCATAGGCTCTATAATGTATGCCATGCTATGTACAAGACCGGATGTGGCACATGCTATTAGTTTGACTAGTAGGTACCAATCTGATCCAGGTTTGGAACACTGGATAGCGGTCAAGAATATCCTTAAGTACTTGAGAAGAACTAAGGATATGTTTCTTATATACGGAGGTGAAGAAGAGCTAGTCGCTAAGTGTTATGTCGATGCTAGCTTTGACACTGATCCGGATGACTCTAAGTCTCAATCCGGATACGTATTTCTCTTAAACGGAGCAGCAGTTAGTTGGAGGAGCTCCAAACAACCTGTGGTGGCTGGATCAACAACAGAGGCGGAATATGTTGCTGCTTCAGAAGCAGCGCAGGAAGCAGTTTGGATGAAAGAGTTCATTATGGAACTGGGTGTGGTTCCCAGTGCGTTGGACCCGATGGTGATCTATTGTGACAACAATGGAGCCATAGCCAACGCCAAGGAACCAAGGTCTCACAAGAATTCCAAGCATATTAAGCACCGGTTTCACTCCATCCGCGAAAATGTCAAGGATGGAGATATAAAAATTTGTAAAGTGCACACAAACCTGAATGTAGCAGATCTGTTGACTAAAGTACTCCCTAGGGCAAAACATGATCAACACCAGAACTCCATGGGTGTTAGATTTATCACTATGTGAACTAGATTATTGTCTCTAGTGCAAGTGGGATACTGAAGGAAATATGCCCTAAGAGGCAATAATAAAGTTGTTATTATGTATTCCTTGTATATGATAGATGTTTATTTTACATGCTATAATTGTATTGATAGGAAACATCAATACATGTGTGTTTAATAAACAAAAAGGGTTCCTACTCATGCCTCTCTTATAGACTAGCTTGTTGATTAACAAGATGATCAAGGTTTCCTGATCATGGACATTGGATGTTGTTAATAACAAGGTCACACCATTGGTGGAATGATGTGATGAACATTCATCCGAAGTATAGCATTACGATCAAGTCATTGTGTTTATATTGCTATAACATCATACAAAGTAATCTTTATCCTTAGACCATGAGATCATGTTAATTGCTAACACCGGAAGAGTATCTTGATAACATCAAACGTCACACCATAACAGGGTGACTATAAAGATGGGTTCAGTGCTACGAAGGTGTTATGTTGAGGCTCATGGATCAAGAGTGGAATTTGTCAATCCAGATGACGGATAGATATACTCTGGGCCCTCTCGGTGATATCACATTAGGATAGCTTGCAAGCAAGTGATGTGATCACTAGAATGTTATATCACGGGAACGAGAAAATAGTGCATGTCAGTAACGAGATCAAACTAGGTATGGAGATACCGATGATCGAATCTCGGACATGTAATATATCGAGAGACAAAGGGATTTAGTTACAAGCATTAAAGGTTCTCACGATCACAGGAGTCATCGTTGAATGTGTAGCAGTCAGTACGGATCTCCAGGTCCAGCTGCTGATTATTGATCGGAGAAGGGTCTCGATCATGTCTGCATTATTCGCGAACCATAGGGTGGCACACTTAAGAGTTACCGGACACCATTTTGGAGCACATATGTTTCAGACGAAAGAATTGCAAAGCGCGGGAATTGTTTCAATAGAAACCGGAAATTGTTTCGGGTGAAATTGCAGAAGGTGTTTCTGCATGTGATATTGAAATATTGCAAGGGGCTATCTGTGAATGTTTGTTAATTAAAGTAATTAACAAAATTCTGAATAAATTTAATAAAAGAGTTTTATTAAATGAGAGAGCATTAAATTTGGAGAAACTTAATGCATTTAAAGTGGAGACTTTAAAAGGGAATGTGAAGAGGCATTTTAATGTGGAGGAGTTACCACCACATGAATGGGGGAGGTGAGGGGTCACCCCCCCTATGCGCCGGCCATGGAGAGAGGGGGCACCCCCCTCCTCCTATAAAAGGCCACCCATTCCCTCCTTGATCCTTACACCTCCTTGTGAAGGATCTCTCTCCCCCTCTAGAATTATTCCCCCATGGTCTCGGATTAGCGAGATACATGTTCCCGGTGGCATTTCGTCTGGAAGGAGTTGCTGCTTCCGCTGGATCACTGGAGCGAGGTGGTAGAGGTTGTCCGGTGGCTTGAACGTGTGTGCGAGTGCAGATGCGCTGCTGAGTTGCGGTGCTCGGACTTCCTCACGATCTTGAGATCGGCAAGTGTACGACTACATCAACCACGAGTTCCTACTCGTTAACAAAGCTCGTTGTCTTTGAGGGTAAGTTCTCTATGGATGTATGTCCACCCGTTTGCTTTGTACCTAGTAGATAGATCTTGGCGTGTAGTTCACACCGTAGGAAAATTTTATTTTTCTATGTTGCGGACCCAACACATAATTGCTTGATATTAACTGAATTTTTTGTGCTTGAAATGCCTGAAGATGATAATATGTCTATTATTCTTGGGAGACCTTTTCTTAATACTGCAGGAGCTGTTATTAATTGTAATTAAGGAAAGGTGACTTTCAATGTTAATGACAAGGAACATACTGTCTATTTCCCCAAGAAGATTGATAGGACTTATGGTTTGAATTTAATTGAACATGTTGAGGGCATTCAAGTTGGAGAAATATATTGTCCCATACCAAGAGAAAAATATGAAACTATTATAATTGGGACCATTGCTATCAAAGTTGAGGTAACATAATCATTAGTGGAATACAAAGTTTTGTTTCATATAGAATTGTTTTGGTAACAAGGCCTGATCAACCTTGTTAACAAAAGGATTTCAATGAACAAAACAATGTTTTCACCATGATTATTTTTGTTTACTTTTATTCTTTCCATTTTAGTTTTGCTTCCGTTTAGTTTACTTTTCTGTTGTTAGTTGCTTGCATTTTAGGGTGTCTTAGAACTTCTAAAGTTTAGTTTTGTTTTCTCATTGCATCATTCCAAAACCCTTTTTCTGTCAGAAAATCATTCATCTATACCCGAAAAATGCTCAAAATAAAGTGTCTCGAAAAATTCCAGAAAATTCATATTAAATTTTTACGTGAAAAAAGGGGCAGAGGCATGCCTGGAGAGCACCAGGGGGGCCCACCAGGCAGGCACACCACCTGGTGGCGCGGCCAGCCCAGGGGCGCGCCTGGCCATGGTGTGGGCCACCCCTGGCCCTCCACTCACTCTCTCACTTCACACTTTCTTCTCTCTCCCGAGAAAACATCAGTTTATTGCTCGAAATCGCGTTCTTGCTGTTCTTGCCCACAATTTTTCAATCTCCTTGCTCAGCCCATCTTTGCTGCTGAAATTTGGAGCATTTGTTCTCCGGTATGTGACTCTTCCGCTTGTCCAAGTAGATTTTTGTTTAGTGGTTTATATCTTGAGTATTTTGCTGCTGTAGGTGACAGGTTATGAGAGCTTGTAAGCTTGTTCAATGCTTAGAGATATTATTTTGATGCATGTTTAGGCATCTTACAAGTCCCTATGAGTAGTGCCCTTCATTATATATTCACTTTGCAATCACTTGTGTAATGGATGTTTAAATTTCAGAATAGAAGATGAATGAGCATCAACTCAACCAACATGAACTGAGGGTGCCTGAGGTTATGAAGATTCACCGAGAGGAGGAAGTTTTTCGTTCCGTCTATCCATGCTTCGAATTCATGAGGGCCGTAGGAATCTCCCAGGACTTCCATACTTTGGTTGTTAATGCAGGATTGGAGCACTTTGTGGAGGATGAACCTTGTAAATTTGTGAAACTAACTATGTCTGTAGTGCAGGACTTTCGATTTAGTTACTCTTTGCCTAACCCCATGGTCCACTACAAAATTTACAATATAGCTGTCGACCTTCCTCTTGATGACTTTTGTGTAGCTATTAAGGTGCCTTAGTGGGGATCATGTGGAAGGATTAAAGAACGGCCTGCACCACTCATGGACTTGTACGTGGAGATTTGCCAAGGAAGCATCTTCTCAAAGGAGAGTGGGAAAATCCATAACATTCATCTCCCATCTATTCCTTACTTTTCTTACTTTATTGCCAAGTGTGTTCTCGCTAGGAAAACTGCTAATAAGTTGTCCTCATATGATCTAGCATTCATCTCAGCTACTTTAAAACGAGATAGGACTTATAACTTGGGTGCCTTGATAGCTTTCCGTCTTGCTGCTAACCACGAGAAAGGTGGAAGTTGTGGAGGCCTCATTGCCTCTAGTTTATTAGAATTACATGGTTTAGTGCCTTGATGCGCTCGACTTTCAACGTAGAGCTCGTTGGGAACCCCAAGAGGAAGGTATGATGAGCACAGCAGTAAGTTTTCCCTCAGTTATGAAACCAAGGTTTAATCAAACCAGTAGGAGCAAGGAAACACCCCAAAGGTGTTACTAGCTGAGCTTTGGCAGGGTGCACTACCGGTGCTAGTAGCAACGTGGAGACCTGCACAACACAACCACAGAACTTTGTCCCCAACTTGCGATGAGGTTGTCAATCTCACGGTGTTTTGCGGAAAACAAAGGATTAAACGTATCAAATGGAAAGAAGTAATAGTTTGCAGAAAGTAAACACAAAGCAGAAACAGTTTATAGATTGTATGTAAAGAAAAAGGACCGGGATCCATAGTTCACTAGAGGTGGCTCTCCTTAGATAAATAACATGCTGGGTGAACAAATTACAGTGGGGCAATTAACAAACACCGAGAAAGCAATACATGCATATACTAATCATCTTGACTCCTTTGAGACTTGATTGGGCATTACAACATAATACATAGACCGCCATCCAACTGCATCTATGACTAATAATCCACCTGCAGGTTATCATCCGAACCCCCTCCCGTATTAAGTTGCAAGCAATAGATTATTGCTTTACAAACTGCGTGTAAAGTAAACCATATGATTGTTCTATGAACAAAGGATTGTTGTTTTCTCCCTAGTAGCAACAACACATCTAGTACCTTAGAGATTTCTGTCACTTCCCTAGATTACCAGAGGCATGAACCCACTATCGAGCATAAATACTAAATCTTGGAGTTGCTAGCATCTACCTGGACAAGATAGCTACTAACAACAGAAAGCATGCAAGATCTCAAATAACAAAGACATGATAGAATCAATAATCAATCTGAAATAGCATCTCAATATCCATCGGATCCCCGCAAACACAACATGTATGAATTACAAATAGACGATCTTGATCATGAACAGAGCTCACAAGATCTAAACATGAAAGCATAAAGGAGGAGAAACCATCCATCTAGCTACTACATGGATCCGTAGTCCAAGGATGAACTACTCACGCATCACACCGGAGGCTTGCATGGTGATGAAGAAGGCCTCCAGGGTGAATTCCCCTCTCCGGCAGGGTGCCGGGAAGAGCTTCAGATCCCTCCTGATCTAGGGATGGAGATGATGGCGGCTACAGACTCTTTCGTGGATTTTTGATCGGGTCCTTAGGGTTTTCGTCCCGAGGGCAATATATAGGCGGAAGGAGAGGCCGAGGGGGTGCCGGGAGCCACCACACCACCCCCCGGCGCAAGCCAGGCCTGGCCGCACGGCCAGGTGGTGTGGCCGCCCCTGGCCCCGCTCCGTCTCGTATTCTGGCACTAGATCCCTTCCGGAAAAATAGGCACTTTGGCTTTTGTCCCGTCCAATTCCAAGAATATTCATTTTCTGACTTTCCTGGAATCAAAAACAACAAAAAACAGGCAGTTGACACTGTGGCTTTTGTTAATAGGTTAGTCCAAGAAATCATATGAAAAGTACTCCAAAGTTGGAATAAAACACAAGAAAGTGGATAAAACCAAGCATGGAACATCAAAAATTATAGATACATTTGCAATGTATCAACGCCTCATCTAGAGCTTTAGTGGAAAAAGCTCTTATTGCCCCTATCATAAGCATCTTGAAGTGATTAAAGTTAAAGTGAACAAACTATGGTGTACATGCTTGATGAAGTATAAGTCAGAAATCGCATGTCCCTTGTATACGAGGGCCGCTCCTCATGCTACTCAAGTTTAGTCACCGGTAAGTTCTTGTCATCGTAAGTACATGTGTATCATTGAGAACCGCCAACGGGGTACCCCTTGCCCGATGATACTGAAGAATCCCCATATCAAAATGACAAGGCAAGCAGACAACGAGCATCTCAACATTCTTCTTATTTACCATGGGAATATGGTGCTTTTTTCTCTCTTTCCTCTTTTCATAGTATCTCTTTTTTTCTCTTTTTTCTCAACATAGGACTCTTTTTTATAAGAAGAATGCTTCATAGACAACTCATTATGGTTATGCTGCAGGTTTCCACCATGTCAGCATGGATTAGACCAGCGGCCCAGGCGTTTCTCTAACACATATACATAACTCCATGGACTTACAAGCTCCCCTTTCATTTCACACCGACGACATCCATATACAAAAGAGCATGATATCAACTAGGTACAAGTACCAAGTGCAATGTTGAAAGCATTCCCCATGAAAGCATGGTTCTGCTAATTCCCAACAAATAAGTGCAAGCATATACAACATAGACGACACAATGGTTCAAGTTTATTAAGGGCAAGTAAAGTAAAGTGTGCCATCAAGTTCGTGAGAGCTTTAATCACTAGTTTTCTCATAACAATTGGAAGGTAAACAAAAGCATGAATATACTTGGAATAGCATAAGCTAGTAGGTAGGTATGGTGGACTCTTTGGAATAACTTGGTTTAGGGAGTTGGATGCATGAGTGGAACTCATACTTGGTTGTGGAGGCTAGCAAAAGACTGGGAGCGACAAACTAAGAGAGCAATAATGGCCATAATCATGCAGAGCGACAAAACATCATTGATCAAAGCATAAAGTGATACTACAAGTTGAAAACTAAAGGATCATAAAGGCTATGGTGACTTGAGATAGTCATAACATGGTGTGAGCATGTGCCAAGTCAACCCAAATAAAGCATCAAAGGAGAATACCATTATACTATGCTTTAATATGCTAAAACAACGCATGATTCATCCAAGGAACATTAAGCAATCTCAATTGTTTGTAACAAGTCATGCTACAACAAATAATACTAAGCATAAATCCAAAACAATATCAAGCATGGCATGACAAAACACAAGCCACAGTAAAAAACGAGCTCTTTTTACCACATAAGTATGAACTTTCCTACTCTTTTCCAAACCAAACCAAACTATTTGCAAACCAATGTATGAAAGAGGGGGTCCAACCAATTTATTCATAAAACTAAGCAAACCAAAGCAAACAAAAACCAAAACAAAAACGAAAAAGAAGACGCTCCAAGAAAAACAGAACTGTGCATGAAACAATAAAAATGAAGCGTTTGGAAGAAACCTGGGATTTTTATTGATGAAGAAGGGGATGCCTTGGGCATCCCCAAGCTTTGAAGCTTGTACTTCTTGGATATTTCTTGGGGTGACATGCGTGGCATCCCCAAGCTTGAGCTTTAGTCCATCCTTCATCTCATTACTCATTCCTTCCATACACCTGAAATTTTTCCTTCATACAAAACTTCACAGAATCTCATTAGCAACATTAGTGCACTTAAGATAAATAAGTCTTAAGGTTTGGTTATAACACCAAATAAACTTCCATTAGAACACTATCTACTGTAGCACTTCCCTCAAAAAGCTCAATTCCCTAAAAGAACTCAAGAAGGAACCAACAAGAAGCAAATGCAGAAAATGGCAGAAATCTGTCAAAACAGACCAGCGGGTAAAGACGAATTTTTTCGAAGATCTTCTGTTGCTCAAATCAAAACGTGTTGAACTAACGAAAGTTAGATAACAACCTGGGGCAGAATCACAAAACATTACAGCTCAATCCGACATACAGAGCTCTCTCAAGAATTTTTACGGTGAAGCACAAAAATCTGTTTCGGGACAGCAACTTTCCCAATCATTACTTCACTCTCATTAGAGGTTACTCTTGGCACAAAAAGCAAATAAAAAGAATAAGGAGTGGTTATTACTGAAGTAATAACTTCCAAGACTCATCTAAAACTTTTGGGTTATCTCCCAATAAGTACTTTTCTTTAACACCTTTAAGTTAGGCATGAAAATTTGAGAAGATGCTCTTATAGGAAATATGAATTGAAGTAAAAGAGAGCATCAAGAAGCAAATTCAAAACACATTTAAGTCTAACCCACTTCCTATGCATAGGAATCTTGTATGCAAATAAATGCACAAAGAACAAAGTGACAGGCATAGGAAGATAAAACAAAAGTAATTTCAAAACTTTCAGCACATAGAGAGGTGTTTCATTACCATAAAAACTTCTACAACCATATTTTCCTCTCTCATAATAATTTTCAGTAGCCTCATGAATAAACTCAACAATATAACTATCATATAAGGCATGCTTTTCATGATCTACAAGCACTAGAGCTTTATTATAAACATTTTCAAAAGAATCCTTGGGAACATAACATTCACCCTCCTTTGATAAGCATGGGGGACAATCAAATAATGTAAGGGATAAAGAGTTACTCTCATTAGAAGGTAGGCATGGGTAGATCCATTCTTCCTCCTTTTGTCCATCACTCTTCTCCTCTTTTTCATCTAATGAGCTTTCAGGTTCAGCAATTTCTTCTTCCATGGAGGTTCTAGCAGGCGGTGGTTCATCTATTACCTTAGCAGTCATAAAACTGTTCCCAAATAGGAAACTAAGTGAGCTATCCATAATGAAATAGCGATTGGAGCGGAGCTAGTCATAAAGGCAACTTAAGAAAGAAACTAATTTTTGTGTGTTTTTCCAATAAGAAAGCAAAGTAGTAAAACTAATTTTTTTTGTGTTTTTGAAGAACAAAACAAGCAAAAAGAAGCTAAGCAAAACAAAAACAACAAAGTAAAGAGATTGGTTATGAGGGACTCCCCTTGTGAAGATGTCCTTGACTCCCCGGCAACGGCGCCAGAAAAGATCTTGATGCGCTCGACTTTCAACGTAGAGCTCGTTGGGAACCCCAAGAGGAAGGTATGATGAGCACAGCAGTAAGTTTTCCCTCAGTTATGAAACCAAGGTTTAATCGAACCAGTAGGAGCAAGGAAACACCCCAAAGGTGTTACTAGCTGAGCTTTGGTAGGGCGCACTACCGGTGCTAGTAGCAACATGGAGACCTGCACAACACAACCACAAAACTTTGTCCCCAACTTACGATGAGGTTGTCAATCTCACCGTGTTTTGCGAAAAACAAAGGATTGAACGTATCGAATGGAAAGAAGTAATACTTTGCAGAAAGTAAACACAAAGCAGAAACAGTTTATAGGTTGTATGTAAAGAAAAAGGACCGGGATCCATAGTTCACTAGAGGTGGCTCTCCTTAGATAAATAACATGCTGGGTGAACAAATTACAGTGGGGCAATTAACAAACACCGAGAAAGCAATACATGCATATACTAATCATCTTGACTCCTTTGAGACTTGATTGGGCATTACAACATAATACATAGACCGCCATCCAACTGCATCTATGACTAATAATCCACCTTCAGGTTATCATCCGAACCCCCTCCCGTATTAAGTTGCAAGCAATAGATTATTGCTTTACAAACTGCGTGTAAAGTAAACCATATGATTGTTCTATGAACAAAGGATTGTTGTTTTCTCCCTAGTAGCAACAACACATCTAGTACCTTAGAGATTTCTGTCACTTCCCTAGATTACCAGAGGCATGAACCCACTATCGAGCATAAATACTAAATCTTGGAGTTGCTAGCATCTACCTGGCCAAGATAGCTACTAACAACGGAAAGCATGCAAGATATCAAATAACAAAGACATGATAGAATCAATAATCAATCTGAAATAGCATCTCAATATCCATCGGATCCCCGCAAACACAACATGTATGAATTACAAATAGATGATCTTGATCATGAACGGAGCTCACAAGATCTAAACATGAAAGCATAAAGGAGGAGAAACCATCCATCTAGCTACTACATGGATCCGTAGTCCAAGGATGAACTACTCACGCATCACACCGGAGGCTTGCATGGTGATGAAGAAGGCCTCCAGGGTGAATTCCCCTCTCCGGCAGGGTGCCGGGAAGAGCTTCAGATCCCTCCTGATCTAGGGATGGAGATGATGGCGGCTACAGACTCTTTCATGGATTTTTGATCGGGTCCTTAGGGTTTTCGTCCCGAGGGCAATATATAGGCGGAAGTAGAGGCCGAGGGGGTGCCGGGAGCCACCACACCACCCCCCTGGCGCAAGCCAGGCCTGGCCGCACGGCCAGGTGGTGTGGCCGCCCCCTGGCCCCTCTCCGTCTCGTATTCTGGCACTAGATCCCTTCCGGAAAAATAGGCACTTTGGCTTTTGTCCCGTCCAATTCCAAGAATATTCATTTTATAACTTTCCTGGAACCAAAAACAGCAGAAAACATGCAGCTGGCATTGTGGCTCTTGTTAATAGGTTAGTCTAAGAAATCATATGAAAAGTACTCCAAAGTTGGAACAAAACACAAGAAAGTGGATAAAACCAAGCATGGAACATCAAAAATTATAGATACATTTGCAATGTATCATGCCTCATCATCTAGACCTACAGTTTCCCATAGAGAGGCTTGACCTTAATTCCATGATACAGCATAAATTTGTTTCTTCTTGGGCTAATTTGAGTGACTTGTCTTATGAAATAACCTTTCTCAAGGCTGGTTGGAGAAGGAGTAAGTCCGAGCGATTTGTTCTTTTGCCTGCACCTGTTTTGTTTAACGTTGAAACTAGGGTAGGATGGTCACTCACTGAGGAGGAGCTTGATACGTACTTGGGAGAGCTCTCCCAACAGGAGTAGGATACTAGAAGGGAGGTTACAGATGATTTGGTCCAGCCCTCATATGAGGGGGAATCTTCATATCAATAGCCTACCTATGATTGGGGAGCTTCTTCCTCTTCCCAAGGGCCTAACCATGATCATTCTTACAATGATCGCCTGCTTGGAACCCTTACTCGCATTTGGATTGATACCCACTTAGGCCAAAAGCCTAAGCTTGGGGGGAGGTACACCGACATCACACACATCTCCATATCATGTTTCGTCGGTACTTTGTATATTCATGTTTCGTTCTCTTTTTAGTTTTTGTTCTCTCTTTGTTTTTTGTTTTCTAAAACAGAAAAAGACCAAAAATATTTTTGTTGTTTCTCTTTGTTTGCTTCTTCTTATTTTTGCCTTGGTTTGCTTTTCCCTTTTTGCTTTGTTTGAACTATTCGAAAAACCCAAAAAGATTTTGCTTTGCTTCTTCTTCCTTTTGGTTCTTGTTTTCAAAAATCGAAAACACCAAAAATATTTGTTGTTCTTCTTTGGTTTTGTGAGTTTGTTGCAGGGTTCAGCAGTCCTCAGTGGAATTTGGTTTCATGTTATTATTCAAGCTACACAATTGAAGGGCAATAATGAGGATTAATGACAACTTGAGGTGTGGTAAGAGGCTGGTAACGAACTCTATTTGTTTTCATTTTTGTACATATACTCATCATTGTGGGCATGCTTAGCCTATTCATGTAGGGTGTATGTTATTTATGGATGCTTAGTAGTTCTTGCTTTCTTATGATTAGCTCCAGCTCGCTAATAATTTATAGCATGTCATATGAATGTTTGCTTGCATTCCTCTACTCATAACTTGGTATGTCATAGTGGTATCCTCCTCTGAATGTTTCACTTGAATTAACTTGGCACATGCTCATGCATGCATATGACTGAAACAATAATCAGTTAAGCCTCGATGAATTATTTTGCCTCAGGGGTCTTGAATCACTTTCATGCCATGATTAGTCCTGTTTTGTTACAAGCATGATTATGACAGTTATTGCTCTCTCATTTGTCGCTCACTTACTATTGCTAGCCTTCACTTGCACCGAGTATAAGCTTTACTCGTGTTTCCAACTCCCTAAAACGAATATTGCCAAAAGTGTCCACCATACCTACCTATTAGCATCATTTGCTATTCCGTGCATGCTTAGTATGCCCTGTTTTCTTCCGAATAAAATGTTTGCTTGTTATGAGAAAGTTAGTTAGTAAAGCTCTCACAAACTTGATGGCACACTTTACTTTCTTGCACTTAATAATCTTGAACCATTGCTTCCATCTTTGTTGCGTATTCCTTGCGCTTTATAAGTTAAAGTTAGTAGAACCATGCATCATGGGGAACGCTTTCAACATTGCACGGGTACTTTGTACCTCGTTGATATCATGATTCTTTTGCTTATGGATCCTAGCGGTGTGAAATAAAAGGGGAACTTGTGAGATCATGGAGTTTGTATATGTGTTAGAGAAACGCCTGGGCCGCTAGCCTAAGCCATGCCTAATCATGGTGGAAACTTGTAGCATAACCATAATGAGCATTCTATGAAGCATCCTCAATAAAAACCTATGCAAATAGCAAATAAAAAAGATCACTGAGATGCTCATTGTCTGCTTGCCTTGTCATTTTGATTATGGGATAGCTCCTGTATCATGTGCAAGGGGTACCCCGTTGGCGGTTCTCTATGATACATATGTACTTACAATGACAAGAGCTTACTTGTGACTGAAGTTGACTAGCATGAGGTCCGGTACTCGTAATTAAGGGGCATGAGATTTTAACTTATAACTTGTCAAGCATATCCTCTTAGTTGTGTCACTTTAACCTTAACCATTTAAAGATGCTTATGATAGGGGCAATGAGAAATCAAAGCTAATGAGTACCATACTTTCAGCATTTGGAAGCCTTTCAAACTATTCAAAACCTTTTCATTTCTTTGTTGAGTCTCCACATATTCTCTAAGCACTTTCTTTAGAGCATGGTTGTCATTCTTAGTGTAATATGCTTGTCTCAAAACTTGATTATTTGTGTTATGACTTTGATGCTTGTATCTTTGATATCTTTACTTCTAGTCTTAACTTGAACTTCAGAGGTGCCTTGGCATTTATGTTTGCTCTACAATCAAAGGCAAGCGATATACCACTCTATCATACCTTTTTATGAACATTACAATGTTGCTTATGTTTATGTTTCATGGTACTTATTATTTTTGAGCTGGAATCTCTTCATAGCTTGCAATGACTTGTAAGTGAACTTAGTTGCATACTCTCTATTACCTAAGTAGTTGATCACATGCTGAGAATATATACATCATATGAAGCAAATGTGTTCATGAAAGTTTCTTTTATCGCACTCAGTTTTCAACTGAATTGCTTGAGGACAAGCAATAAGCTAAGCTTGGGGGGAGTTGATACGTCCAAAACGTATCTACTTTTCCCGAACACTTTTGCTATTGTTTTTCCTCTAAACTTGTGTGATTTGGATACAACTAACATAGACTGACGCTATTTTCAGCAGAATTACCTTGGTGTCTAGTTTTTGTGCAGAAAATCAACTATCAGGAAAAATCCCGGAAAATATGCCAAAAATCCTATTTCACCAGAAGACTCAAGGAGACAGAATACGAGACGGAGAGGGGCTGGGGCCTGGCCACACCAACTAGCTGCGTGGGCTAGGCCTGGCCGCGCCAGGGGTGATCTGGCCGCCCCAGGCACCCCCTCGGCCACCCTCTTCGCCTATAAGTTGCCTCTTAACCTAAAAACCAAGGCGGGTTCGACGTTTTTCCAGAAAGAGTTCCGCTGCGCCGCCACCACCAGATTCTGCGATTCAGAACCAGAAACTCTGTTCTGGCACCCTGCCGGGACGAGGAATTGGAGGAGATCATCGTCATCATCATCACCATCACTTCTCCATCGACCATCCATGTTCCCCCCATCTATGAGTGAGTAATCCCCCGCTGTAGGCTATGGGGATGGTAGGGATTGGATGAGATCGTTCATGTAATGGCATCGGATTGTTAGGGCATGGTGCCTAGTATCTATTATTAGTGCTTTTTGACTTTGTTGCAACTTGTTATGCTTAATGCTTGTCACTAGGGCCCGAGTGCCATGATTTCAGATCTAAACATGTTATTGAGTCATTATGATAGTATTGTTTATGGTCTTACCTGCAAGTTGTATACACACGTTGTTGTCCAGAACCAAAGGCCCCGAAGTGGCATCAATCGGGATAACCGGAGGGAATGGCTTTTATGTGAGGATCACATGTGTTCATGGAGTGTTAATGCTTTGCTCTGGTGCTCTATTAAAAGGAGCACCTTAATTGCCAGTAGTTCCCTTGAGGCCCCGCTGCAAACGGGCTGGCCGGACAAAATATGTTGTGCAAGTTCTCATTGCGAGCATGTATGACTATATATGGAACACATGCCTATGATTATTTAGTACTTGGATGCTTTATCTTATTTATCTGCAAATGCCCTATGTTTTGATTGCCATGTGAATTGTCTTGTCCATGCAACGCCCGCCCATCCATCGCTATGCCTACCACGCTTTAATCCCACTGTCTTTATCTTTACTACTGCTATTACTTTACTATTGCTACTACAAAACTGTTGCTACTGATAAACTGCTGTGAGCAAGATTATTTCTAGGTGCAGCTGAATTGACAACTCAGTTATTAAGGCTTATAAATATTCTTTGGCTCCCCTTGTGTCGAATCAATAAATGGGGTTTCACTTCCCTCGAAAATACTACGATACACCCCCTATACTTGTGGGTCATCAGTTTTCCAAAGTACTGATTGACAATGGCAGTAGTATCAACATTATGTACAATGATACCATGCACAAGTTGGGAATAACAGAGAACATGCTGCAAGCAACTAGGACCACCTTTCATGGCATTGTGCCGGGTATTTCTTGTGAGCTTATTGGTAAGGTCCGGGTTGATGTGTTATTCGGCACGAGAGACAATTGCTGGACTGAAAATTTGGAGTTTGAAGTGGTGAATCTGGAGAGTGCTTATCACGCATTACTCGGCAGGCCCGCGCTGAGCAAGTTCATGGCTAGTACTCACATCAGCTACCTTAAGATGAAAATGCCCGGACCAAGGGGTGTGATAACTGTATCAGGGGATTTCCGGTGTTCGATCGAGTGTGCCTCAGCCGGATCTAACTTAGCCGAGTCACTCGTGATAGCTAAGGAGAAAAGGAAGATACTAGAAGTGGCGACATTGGCTCAATCCGCGCAGCAGCATATGCCGCCTCTGACCAACCCGCACGGAAGCGTGTCATTCCAAGCGACCAAGGATACTAAGAAAGTGCCAATCGATGATCAGTTCCCAGAGCACATCGTAACCATTGGTGCCAGGTTATGCAGCAAATAGGAAAGCGAGCTCGTCAACTTCCTCCGTGAGAATCGGAATATCTTTTCTTGGTCCACTCAGGATCTGCAAGGTGTGCCGAGGGATTTGGCCAAGCACTCATTAAACGTAAGACCTGGGGCTAAGCCGGTAAAGCAGCCTCTCCGGCGTTTTGCCAAAGACAGAAGGAAAGTCATTGGGGATGAGATAGCTAGGCTCCTAGCAGCCGGGTTTATCATGGAAGTACTCTATCCGGATTGGCTCTCTAATCCGGTGCTTGTGGAAAAGAAGAAAGATGATCCGAACGTGGCTGTGGTATGGTGCATGTGCATTGATTACACGAACCTGAATAAGGCGTGTCCCAAAGATCTATTCCCACTCCCTAGAATAGATCAAGTCATACAATCAACAACCGGATGTGAACTACTGTCATTCATTGATGCATATTCTGGTCTCCACTAGATACCCCTGAATCCGGATGATCAAATAAAGACTGTGTTTATTACCCCATACGGGGCTTATTGCTATCGCACTATGCCGTTTGGGTTATGTAATGCAGAGGCAACGTACCAACGATGCATGCAAAAATGCTTACACGACCAAATAGGTCGGAATGTGCAAGTTTATGTGGATGATGTGGTGATAAAGACTAAGGAAAGCAATACGCTCCTTGATGATATCCGGTAGACATTCGTGAACTTAAGAAGGTTCCGAATGAAGCTTAACCCAGAGAAATGCACCTTTGGCGTGCCCGCTGGAAAGTTACTCGGTTTTTAGTGTCTAGCCGAGGTATCGAAGCTAACCCGACGAAAATCCGGGCCATAGAGAGAATGGAATTGCCAAAATGCCTTAACGATGTGCAGAAGTTCACTGGTTGCCTGGCATCGTTAAGCCGGTTCGTATGTCAGCTGGGAGAGAAGGCCTTACCCCTTTACCAATTAATGAAAAAGGTAGACAAATTCACATGGACTCCATAGGCAAACATTGCATTTTGAGAATTGAAAAATATGCTATCTACTGCACCGATCCTAGCAGCACCACTACCCAAGGAGCCAATGTTGCTCTACGTAGCCGCGACCAGCCAAGTCATAAGTGCAGTAATTGTAGTGGAGCGCGAGGAAGAAGGGAAGTCGATGCAAAGGCCGGTGTATTATCTGAGTGAAGTATTATCCGCTTCAAAACAAAATTACCCTCACTATCAAAAGATGGCGTATGGCGTATATATGTCGGCCAAGAAAATCAAACACTATTTTGAGGAACATCCCACCAAGGTGATATGTGAGGCACCCATATCAGAGATTATGAGTAACAAAGATGCAAGTGGCCGGATACAAAATGAGCAATTGAATTATCCCCATATGCACCGCAATTTGATAGAAGAGATGCAATACAATCACAAGTTGTGGCGGATTTCTTTGTGGACTGGGCTGAAATGCAATATGAGCCACCTCTGCCGGACTCCAATTATTGGCGAATGCACTTCGATGGATCAAAACTAAAAGATGGGTTGGGTGCCGGAGTAGTGCTTATCTCGCCCAAGAAAGATCAACTGAAGTATGTCCTTCAAATCCACTTCAGTGCCTCGAACAATGTTGCGGAGTATGAAGCATTGATACATGGTCTCAAGGTAGCGAAAGAAGTGGGGATACATCGGATACAATGATTTGGAGATTCAGATTTGGTGGTGCAACAAGTGTCTAGAAACTGGGATGCTTTGGATGCTAACATGGCCCTATACAGATTCCATGTTCAAAAGATAAGTGAATTTTTCGAAGGGTGCGAATTCCATCAAATACCTCGGATTGAGAACGAGGCGGAAGATACGCTATCCAAGTTAGGCTCATCCCGACAGCCAATCCCGCCGAATGTTGCTTTGGAGCACTTGAGAAAACCATCCATCACGCCATCACCTGAATCAGACTCAATTTATATCCCGGCACTCTCTGGATCAGGAGCTGCACCTATGGAGATAGAGTGGGGAGGCACCTTAGCAAACCCAGGGACTACTTCAGCAAACTCGGGGACTGTCTCAGCAAACCCGGGGACTGGTCAGCCAGACCCGGCAGGGGTTATGTCGGTAGATGCGATGGAAATTGACGAGGAACCATTTCCCGTCCGGGCTATACCAGCTTGGGCCAAGCCAATATTTGATTTCCTGAAAGAAGGAGCTTTGCCGGATGATGAGATATCCTCAAGGAAGATCCAAAGGAGAGCAAAGGCCTATACTATTATCAACGCCAAATTATATAAAAGGAGTGTAACAACAGTACTGCAGCGGTGTGTTGACCCGGAAGAAGGACTTGACATACTCCGGGATATTCACCAAGGGGAATGTGGCCACTATGCCTCCTCAAGAGCATTAGTGGCGAAAGCTTTCCGGCATGGATTTTATTGGCCAAGTGCTTTGGATCAAGCAGAGGATTTGGTGAGAAAATGCAATGGCTGTCAGAGATACGCCACGAAAACTCATTTACCAATGTCGGAACTCAAAACTATCCCCATTACTTGGCCATTTGTTGTATGGTGCCTAGACATGGTAGGACCATTTAAGCCGGCTAAAGGAGGAATGACCCATATCCTAGTTATGGTCGACAAGTTCACCAAGTGGATTGAAGTGAAGCCAATTAAGAAATGTGACGGGGCAACAACAGTGAGGTTCTTCAATGATATAATCCTAAGATATGGCTATCCCCATAGCATCATAACGAATAATGGCACAAATTTCACTGAAGGAGCATTTGCGAGGTTCTGCCAAGAAAAGAAGATCCGACTAGATGTCGCCTCAGTCGCTCACCCCGCATCGAATGGGCAAGTGGAAAGATCCAACAGACTAGTTTTGTCCGGGATAAAACCCCGGCTCATAGAGTCGCTGTAGAGATCAGTAGGGTGCTGGATAGAAGAACTACCAGCGGTACTATGGAGTTTAAGAACAACTCCGAATCGATCAACAGGCTATACACCATTCTTTCTGGTATATGGGGCAGAAGATGTATTACCAACCGACATAGAGCATGATCCGCCAAGGGTCACCCAATACATAGAAGCCGAAGTGCGCGAAGCCCGGCAAAATGATGTTGATCTGCTGGAAGAAGCAAGAGAACTGGCCTTGTCCAGATCTTCCATATATCAGCAAAATCTCCGACGCTATCATAGCCGGAAAGTAAGCCCCCCGAGTCTTTTGGGAAGGTGACCTGGTACTCTGGTTGATACAGCGCACTACTGGCATGCATAAGCTATCCCCTCCATGGGAAAGACCTTTCATTGTAAGCAAAGCCTTGCACAATGACTCCTACTATCTTATTGATGCATAGCCACAGGAAAAGAACAAGGCGGACATGTCCGGAGACGAATCTAAGCGACCATGGAATGTAGCACTACTTCGTCCTTTTTACACCTGACAAAGAGGTGAATGTATCCGAGGTACTCATATGTCGGTATGTATGTCGACAATGAGCTTATTAATGAAACTTTCACACCCCAAGCAGAGACTCGGGGACTGTCATAATAATTATCTTTTTTGTTTTCGTTTTTTTATGTCGGCTGGGTTAAGTCGCTTATATCTTAGTCGGATTAGTAATGTGTGAGCACCAAAAACCAACTCTTCGACTTTGCTGTTGTCCAACAAGAATTGGCTTCATGGCAAGCAAGAGAACAAGTTTGGAATGGCAAAGCACATGAAAAACGACTAAGGAAAAGAACTTAAGCGAGCCGACATTAGTTATTTTGACTAACCCTTGGTTTACTGCATTTATCTAACGCCGGACCATTTTGAGCTAATCTCAAAGTTTCAAGTATTGTTAAGTCAATTTTTTGAACCTCGGACTCTAAGTCAGAAAACCGAATCAAGGTAGACGCGAGCCGAATCAAAAATTGGGGGTACAAGAAAACGAAACTCGGGGACTTCACCCATGATAATCCAGCACTAAGAACTTAGTTCAGAACAATAAGTTGTAGCACAACCAAACCAAAGTACTTAGATACATTTCCGCCCTGCATTCCGGGGATCTGACAAATATGATCAAGTGTTTCTAAGGAGCAGGGGAAGCAGCCGAATCATCAGCCGAAGAAGGAGGTACTTCAGAATTTGGGGGAGGGGCGCTGGCCTCGGCTTTATCCTCAGGGTTGGACTCACCGTCCTACGGGTCTTCAGCCTCCTCGCCAAGCTCGGAGGCTTCACCCTCACTCCCTCCATCTTCTTCATCTTCAGAAGCAGCTTCATCATTGAAAACGTTGAGATAGCTCGGCCCATCATTCCAAGCATGGCAGAAGGAATACTGGATAAGTTTGTTAGCACTAGTTTTGCGGTGCGTAACCCACGCCGGATCTTTGTTCCACTTGGAACAAGTGCGCATGCGGGTAAGTAGCCCCAGGTCCATCCCTTCGTACCATGAGAGGACAAACTGCAAGGCAATGTCAGCCCCGGCTCGCGCAGCCGACTCACGCCACAAATGCAGCTACGTATCACACTCCACCAGTTTGGCAATAAGAGCGGCATTCCCCTTTGGAGTGGGCTCGCTAGGCCATAGAGAGTTCAGCATCCGCATCACGGCAGGCATGATATCAGCACCATAATTCTTTTACAGCTCTAGGCGAGTAGCAAGGCTAACAAGCAAATCCTGTGTCGTGTAAGGGACTGGCCCGGATCCAGGGCCCGTGGGAATACCACGCTGCTCGCGAGAACGGGTTACGGCAGCAACATCAAGAGTGTCGCCTTCTGGAAACTTGCTTGAGAATAAGGTAGAGGAAGTAATGATCAAGCGCATTAATCCGGAAAAAAGAAAATTGAACAAGACGAAGAAACTCACGGGAAATCTGGAAGAGGAATCGCTGAAGCTTGGCATCGACATTAGCACTGCTGGCCTGGAGTTTCTCATATTCGGAGGTTACCGATGTAAGTTTTACATCGGCTTCCTCCAATAGATCCTTATCCTTGGAAATTTGAGTCGTCAAACTCTCTTTTTCCTCGGCAAACTCCTGGTCCGCTTGTCCAGCTCGGTTTTGTGGAGGTCTTTGAGCCTCTGGATTTCAGCATTCAGCCGAGTAATCTCCGAGTTTTGGAGCCGCAGCCGAGATATCTCATCGTCCTTCTTCTTCAGTTCAGCCTGATGGTTCCCTGTTTGTTCGAGGAAATGGGTCATCATATCAGGCATGGGTACACTATCTTCAAGAGCAACTGCAATAGTGGGTTAATCCGGCAGAGCCGGAGTATAAATATACACCGGATGAAGAAAAGAACACACAGTAATGGGGTGAACGAGATAAGATACCTTGGATCTCAGCCAAATTCTTCTGCATAATAATATTCTCAGCTTCAACCTCGGCTGCATAGTCCGGATAAACAAATTAATACAGATCATAGAAAACTCGAACAAATGACAATGGAAGAAGGAAAAGTCTAAGTCAAAAACATTACCCTTCTTCTGGTGCTCCTCCAGGAGTTTGCCATAACGCGCGCGAATGTCTTTATAGGAGTCCAGCAGGCGCTGGAACTCGGCAGATCGGTGGTTAGTGCTAATCTGAAATAAGCAAGGCAATGTCAAGATCAAAGGCGAAGTAAAAAAGTAATTCGAAGTCTACAAGATCCGGGCCAAGTGGAACTTAACCCGGCTCTAGGTGTGTGGATATTCGAAGTCTACAAGATCCAGGCCAAGTGGAACTTAACTCGGCTCTAGGTGTGTGGATATTCGAAGTCTACAAGATCTGGGCCAAGTGGAACTTAACCCGGCTCTAGGTGTGTGGATATTCGAAGTCGACAAGATCCGGGCCAAGTGGAACTTAACCCGTCTCTAGGTGTGTGGATATTCGAAGTCTACAAGATCCGGGCTAAGTGGAACTTAACCCGGCTCTAGGTGTGTGGATATTCGAAGTGTCCAAGATCCGGGCCAAGGGAACTTAACCTAGCTCTAACTTTGTTAGGATTTGAAATTGCTACGGACAGACACCAAATTCTCTAGGAGCATCCGACCGAGTAACAAGTTACTCCCTCAGAGGCTCGGGGACTAGGGGATATATCTATAAGTGCTCATTTATACAAAGTACTACAGTAGTGGAAAAGAGTTACCTCCATCATCCGGCCATCCAAAGAGATGGCCTTGGTGGCGGAGTTCATCTGTGCGCTGAACTCGGCTAGGCCAAACTTCTCCAGCAGATCATCCTTTGGATCGATGAATTCATCATTGTTCCAGTTCTTCACATACTCTAGGAGCAGTGGACTATAACTTTCGCTGCTAGGAGAGTAGTTCGCCACAAGGCCTTTGACGTGGGCCTCTCGCCTTGCAGATTGAGCTGCAGTAGGGCTGCTATGCAGAACCAGCTGCCTGCTACCCTCTGATCCGGCAGCGGATGACCCAAAAGTGATACCCATAGCTGATCCGGCAGCTCTCTTGAGCCTGCCGGATGATGAAGGACGCGGCGGAAGATCCGAGGCTGCTGACCCGGAAGAAGATTGGGAAGCTGGTGGAAAAATATCTGCGATAGACGCCGTTGATCCGGGGGCGTCCGATGGAGCCCTCTTCTTTGGGGCCTTGGTCGATGTTGTTGCTGCTATTGGTGTTGCTGCTGCTGGTGCTGATGATGTTCTTGCTGCTGCTGGTGATGCTGTTGGTGCTGCTGCTGGTGGTGCTGTTGGCGTTGTTGGTCCTAGGGACGCTGGTGCAACTGGTTCTGAAGACACTTGAGTGGGAGAAGAACTTGATTGGGGCGGTGCCGATGAAGCTGGCACCTCAACACTTGGCGCTGGGGCCGAAGAAGAACTGGGAAGATCCGGCATGACCGTATCCTGAGCTGCCCCAGCACCCCCCGCGCTGACATTGCCCTCCTCATGGTGAGGTGGGCTTAGATCAGGCGCAGCCGCAGAGCCCTCTTGGATAGGGCTGAGCAGGCGAGTGTCGTCATTGCGAGGGGGAGAAGGGCTGCTCCGAATTGGAGATGCTATGCCAGAGCCGCTCTGGGGAATGACCCTGGGAGCTCTGAGACGGAGAAAAGAACCAAGTCAAAAAGAGAAAAAGAACCAATAAGAGACAAAGGCAAACGCAGAAAGGAAAAAACCCCAAGGGCAGATGCAAAGAAACTTACTCGTCTGAGGTTGGGGGAGCCCGAGGTTTGGGCATCCTCCGGACCGTGCTCTTGGCGGCCGGCTTAGTCGAGGCTTTCACCCCGGACTTTTTCTGGCTCTTCTTGGGCGGCGGAACCTCCGAAGTTGCGGCCAAGGCAGCCGCGCGCTTCTGGGAAGAAGCAGGGACCAGACCACCAGTGGCAAGGGGAGGAACCTCGTGAACCTGACCAACCAAGTTAGCTAAAGATTCGGACATCACCAGATGTGCGTAAGAGATGAGAACCGGGTCAAGTACCTCCAGGACCTCAATGTCTGAGTCATCGTCATCTGGCCAATCCCTTAGAGAAGAGGCCTTACTAGAGTCGCGTTTGACGACGTCCGGAGTGGGAAGGAAGGTCTCCAGATCAGGCTCCTCCTCGTCCTCCTCGGCGCGTGATACATCCAAAACGTATCTACTTTCTCGAACACTTTTGCTATTGTTTCTCCTCTAAACTTGTGTGATTTGGATACAACTAACATAGACTGACGTTGTTTTTAGCAGAATTACCTTGGTGTCTAGTTTTTGTGCAGAAAATCAACTATCAGGAAAAATCCTGGAAAATATGCCAAAACTCCTATTTCACCAGAAAACTCACGGAGCCAGAAGACGAGACGGAATAGGGCCACGAGGGGCCCACACCATCTGGCCGTGCAGGCCAGGCCAGGCCGCGCCTGGGGGTGGTATGGACGCCTCGGCTGCCCCTCGGCCTCCCTCTCCGCCTATAAGTTGCCTCTTGACCTAAATACCAAGGGGAGTTTCGACGTTTTTCCAGAAAGAGTTCTGTTGCGCCGCCACCACCAGATTCCGCGATTCGGAACCAGAAACTCTGTTCTGGCACTCTGCCGGGACGGGGAATTGGAGGAGATCATCACCATCGCTTCTCCATCGACCATCCATGTTTCCCCCATCTATGAGTGAGTAATCCCCCGTTGTAGGCTATGGGGATGGTAGGGATTGGATGAGATCGTTCATGTAATGGCATCAGATTGTTAGGGCATGGTGCCTAGTATCTTTTATTAGTGCTTTTTGACTTTGTTGCAACTTGTTATGCTTAATGCTTGTCACTAGGGCCCGAGTGCCATGATTTCAGATCTAAACATGTTATTGAGTCATTATGATAGTATTGTTTATGGTCTTACCTGCAAGTTGTATACACACGTTGTTGTACAGAACCAAAGGCCCCGAAGTGACAGCAATCGGGATAACCAGAGGATCACATGTGTTCACAGAGTGTTAATCCTTTGCTCCGGTGCTCTATTAAAAGGAGCACCTTAATTGCCAGTAGTTCCCTTGAGACCTCGCTACAAACGGGCTGGCAGGACAAAAGATGTTGTGAAAGTTCTCATTGTGAGCATGTATGACTATATATGGAACACATGCCTATGATTAGTTAGTACGTGGATGCTTTATCTTATTTATCTGCAAATGACCTATGTCTTGATTGCCATATGAATTGTCTTGTCCATCCATCCCTATGCCTACCGCTCTTTAATCCTATTGTTTACTGCAATTGTTACTACTGTCTTTACTTTTACTACTGATGTTACTTTACTATTGCTACTACAAAACTGTTGCTACTGATAAACTGTTGTGAGCAAGATTGTTTCCAGGTGAAGCTGAATTGACAACTCAGTTGTTAAGGCTTATAAATATTCTTTGGCTCCCCTTGTGTTGAATCAATAAATTGGGTTTCACTTCCCTCGAAAATACTGCAATACACCCCTATACTTGTGGGTCATCAAGACTATTTTCTGGCACCGTTGCCGGGGAGCATAGCTCTATTTATCAAGTTCACTTGGGTTCACTATTGTTCGCTGCCATCCATCCATCATGGGTAAGTCTCGTGATGGCAAGGTTCCTATTCTACCGTCCACTACAAGAAGAGGTGTGGTTCTGAACACCTTTGTTGCTCTTGATTCACCATTTGTTATGAGTAAGCTCCTTACACCACCACATACACATGCTACACACACTGCTACTACTGCTGAATCTGAAACTTCTGATACTTATGATGCTGCTTCTATTGTGCTTGATAAAAGTGGTTAATTAGGTCCTTTCCTAGATGCTACGATTGCTAGAACTATAGCTGGAAATACTGAAACTCCTAATGAAGACACTACTACACCTGTCAGTTCACCCGACTCTAGAGAAAGCTATGATATTGAAGATGGTTATATAGAGATGACCGATGAATTTATTAAAGAATGTCAAAACACCCATGATAGGAGTGCTATTAGGAGTCTCCTTGAGAGGCGTACTATAAAACCCAAATTGTCTCCTAATGCTAAGTTTGCTGCATCTCCCATAAACATTAAAGATAAGGATTATGATTTCTCTCTTAATCTATCTTACATAGCTATTGTTGAAAAAGAACCTTTTTATGGGACTAAGAATGAAAGTGCGGGAGCACATATGACTGAGCTTTCTACCATGAGTGGCCTGTTTTCTGATGATATTAAGATGTGCACTTACTTTGTTGCTAAAATTTTCCCTTTTTTGTTGAAAGGAGAACCTAAAACTTGGTTTAATAATTTACCTTCTGGATCTATTGATAGCCTTGATTGCTGGATTAGTATCTTCCTTCAGAAATATTTTCCACCTAGTGCTAGACATGCTATTTTGCAGGAACTTTTTGATTTTAAACAGGGAGAAAAAGAGATGTTGCCTGAATCATGGGCAAGGTTTTGTGCTTTGATTAAAGCACAGGCTGGATGTCCATTACCTAAGAATGAGCTTCTTGATATATTTTATAATGGACTAACTGAAGAATCTAGGACATACCTAGATAGTTGTGTTGATTGTGTTTTCAGGAATAGGACTGCCAAGGAAGCTGAGGAATTAATGGCTAAAATAAGCAAGAATTATGAAGACTAGACTCCTCCTGAACCAGCTATACCTGAGACAACTATACCTGAACTAAATGATGAAGTGATGAAGGAAGCTAAGACGAGGGGAGTTATTGAACTAAATGATGAAGTGATGAAGGAAGCTAAGAAATGTCTTAAGGAGAAGGGAATTAAAGCTGCAGACGTCAGGAATTTACCTCCTATAGAAGAATTATGTAAGCCAATCCCCCACTCATCCACTATTGAGGTACACTCTCTCCAACATTTTGATGAAGGTGATATCCCTTACTCTAAACCTCCCGATCAATGCTTAGAAGAATTTGATGTTTTTATTGTTAAGCAAGATAATTTTAATAAAAGGGTGCAAAATCATTTGATGGAAAACACTAGAGCTATTGTTGAGTTGAAGGATATTGTGGAAAGAACCTCTAATGATGTTAAAATGCTTGTTAAACATTTTCAAATGGTTCAAACTCAAATTGATCAGCTTATTAAAGTACAAAAAGACTTACTAGTTAATGCTGCTAAATAAAAACATGCTTATGAAATTAGAACTAGAAGTGGTGCTGCTACCCATGATCCTCTATATCCTGAAGGACATCCTAAAAGAATCGAGCAGGATTCTCAACAAGCTGATAATAGTGGTACTATTTCCTAAGAAAAGAAAAAGAAACATAAAACTATTATAGAACCTTCTGAACCTGCTAAAGATCCTAATAGTATATCTGTCTCTGATGCTGAAACTAAAAGTGGTAATGAAGAAAATGATGCCCCTGATAAAGAAAAAGTTGAAGAAGAACCTGAAAGGCACACTAAGAATACTAAATACACTAAAGAAGATTTTGTTGCTAAGAAACATGGTAGTGAAAGAGAGCCTTGGGTCCAAAAACCTATGCCTTTCCCTGATAAGAAGCACAAGTTAAAGGAAGATGAACACTATAATAAGTTTTGTGAGTGGATGAAACCTTTATTCTTGCAAATTCCTTTGACTGATGCTATTAAATTTCCTCCTTATTCAAAGTATTTGAAGGATATTGTCTCGAATAAAAGGAAGATCCCTAATGAAGAAATTTTTGCTTTGCTTGCTAATTATTCCTTTAATGGTAAGGTTCCTAAGAAACTTGGAGACCTAGGGATTCCAACTATTCCTTGCTCTATTAAAAATAGTTATGTTAGAACTGCTTTGTGTGATTTGGGAGTAGGAGTTAGTGTTATGCTTTTTTCTCTCTATAAGAGACTTCAACTAGAAAAACTAATACCAACTGATATATCTTTGCAAATGGCTGATAAATCTACTACTATTCCTGTTGGTATATGTGAGGATGTACCTGTTCAAGTGGCTCATAATTGCTTGATATTAACTGATTTTGTTGTGCTTGAAATGCCTGAAGATGATAATATGTCTATTATTCTTGGGAGACCTTTTCTTAATACTGCAGGAGCTATTATTGATTGTAATAAAGGAAAGGTGACTTTTAATGTTAATGATAAGGAGCATACTATCTATTTCCCCAAGAAGATTGATAGGACTTATGGTTTGAATTCAATTGAACATGTTGAGGGCATTCAAGTTGGAGAAATATATTGTCCCATACC
This sequence comes from Avena sativa, assembly GCA_916181665.1. Classification (NCBI taxonomy): domain Eukaryota; kingdom Viridiplantae; phylum Streptophyta; class Magnoliopsida; order Poales; family Poaceae; genus Avena; species Avena sativa. The sequence goes on along the minus strand of OV702292.1, from coordinate 127,643,300 downwards.
AAGAGAAAAATATGAAACTATTATGATTGGGACCATTGCTATCAAGGTTGAGGTAACATAATCATTAGTGGAATTCAAAGTTTTGTTTCATATAAAATTGTTTTGGTAACAAAACCTGATCAACCTTGTTAACAAAAGGATTTCAATGAACAAAACAATGTTTTCACCATGATTATCTTTGTTTACTTTTATTTTATCCATTCTAGTTTTTTGCTTTTGCTTAGTTTACTTTTCTATTGTTAGTTGCTTGCTTATTAGAGTGTCTTAGAACTTCTGAAGTTTTAGCTTTGTTTTGTCATTGCATCATTCCAGAAATTTTTTCTGTCAGAAAATCATTCATCTATACCTAAAAATTGCTCAGAAATAAAGTGTCTCGAAAAATTCCAGAAATTTCATATTAAATTTTTACGTGAAAAAAGGGCAGAGAAGTGCCTGGGGAGTACCAGAGGGACTCACCAAGCAGGCACACCACCTGGTGGCGCGGCTAGCCCAGGGGCGCGCCTGGCCATGGTGTGGGCCACCCCTAGCCCTCCACTCACTCTCTCTCTCCCGAGAAAACACCAGTTCATTGCTCGAAATCGCGTTCTTGCTATTCTTGTCCATGATTTTTCGATCCCCTTGCTCAGCCCATCTTTGCTGCTGAAATTTGCAGCATTTATTCTCCAGTATGTGACTCCTCCGGTTGTCCAAGTAGATTTGTGTTTAGTGGTTTATATCTTGAGTATTTTGCTGCTATAGGTGACAGGTTATGAGAGCTTGTAAGCTTGTTCATTACTTAGAGATATTGTTTTGATGCATGTTTAGGCCTCTTAAAAGTCCCTATGAGTAGTTCCCTTCATTATGTATTCACTTTGCAATCACTTGTATAATGGATGTTTAAATTTTAGAATAGAAGATGAATGAACATCAACTCAACCAACATGAACTGAGGGTGCCTCAGGTTATGAAGGTTCACCAAGAGGAGGAAGTTTTTCCTTCCATCTATCCATGCTCCGAATTCATGAGGGCTGCAGGAATTTCCCAGGACTTCCATACTTTAGTTGCTAATGCAGGGTTGGAGCATTTTGTGGAAGATGAACCTTGTCAATTTGTGAAACTAACTATGTATGTAGTGCATCACTTTCGATTTAGTTTCTCTTTGCCTAACCCCATGGTTCACTACAAAATTTACAATATAGCTGTTGACCTTCCTCTTGATGACTTTTGTGCAGCTATTAAGGTACCTCAGTGGGGATCGTGTGGAAGGATTAAAGAGTGACCTGCACTACTCATGGACTTGTATGCAGAGATTTGCCAAGGGAGCAGCTTCTCCAAGGAGACTGGGAAATTCGTAACATTCATCTCCCGTCTATTCGCTACTTTGCTTACTTTATTGCCAAGTGTGTTCTCGCTAGGAAAACTTCTAATAAGTTATCCTCATATGATCTAGCATTCATCTCAGCTGCTTTAAAACAAGATAGGACTTATAACTTGGGTGCCTTGATATCTTTCCATCTTGTAGCTAACCGCGAGAAAGGTGGAATTTGTGGAGGCCTCATCGCCTCTCGTTTATTAGCTTTGCATGGTGTAGTGCCTCATCATCTAGACCTACAGTTTCCCATAGAGAGGCTTGACCTTAATTCCATGATATAGCATAAATTTGTTTCTTCTTGGGCTAATTTGAGTGATTTGTCTTATGAAATAACCTTTCTCAAGGGTCGTTGGAGAAGGAGTAAGTCCGATCGTGTTGTTCTTTTGCCTGCACAGGTTTTATTTAACGTTGAAACCAGGGTAGGATGGTCACTCACAGAGGAGGAGCTCGATACGTATCTGGGAGAGATCTCCCAATAGGAGCAGGATACTGGAAGGGAGGTCACAGATGATTCGGTCCAGCCCTCGAATGAGGGGGAGTCTTCATATCAGCAGCCTACCTATGATTGGGGAGCCTCTTCTACCCAAGGGCCTAACCACGATCATTCTTACAATGACCCGCCTGCTTGGAACCCTTACCCGCGTTGGTATTGATACCCACTTAGGCCAAAAGCCTAAGCTTGGTGGGAGGTACACCGACATCACACTCATCTCCATATCATGTTTAGTCGGTACTTTGTATATCCTTGTTTCGTTCTCTTTTTAGTTTTCATTCTTTCTTTACTTGTGCTCTCTAAAACACAGAAAGACAAAATTTTTTCTCTTTGTTTCTCTTTGTTTGCTTCTTTTTGCCTTGGGTTGCTTTTTCCTTTTTGCTTTGTTTGAACTATCCGAAAAACCAAAAAGATTTTGCTTTGCTTGTTTTTCCTTTTTATTCTTGCCTTTAAAAATCAAAAACACCAAAAATAATTTTTGTTCTTCTTTGGTTTTGTGAAGTTTATTGCAGGGTTCAGCAGTCCTCAGTGGAATTTGGTTTCATGTTATTATTCAAGCTACACAAGTGAAGCGCAATAATGAGGATTAATGACAACTTGAGGTGTGGTAAGAGGCTGGTAACAAACTCTATTTGTTTTCATTTTTTGTACATATACTCATCATTTTGGGCATGCTTAGTCTGTTCATGGAGGGTGTATGTTATTTATGGATGCTTAGTAGTTCTTGCTTTCTTATGATTAGCTCCAGCTTGCTAATAGTCTGTAGCATGTCGTATGAATGTTTGCTTACATTGCTCTATTCATAACTTGGTATGACACTGTCGTATCCTCCTATGAATGTTTCGTTTGAATTGACTTGGCACATGTTCACGCATGCATATGACTAAAACAATAGTCAGTTAATCCTCAATGAATTATTTTGCTTCGGGGGTCTTGAATCACTTTCATGCCATGATTAGTCTTGTTTTGTTGCAAGCATGATTATGACAGTTATTGCTCTCTCGTTTGTCACTCCCTTACTTTTGCTAGCCTTCAATTGCACTGAGTATGAATTCTACCCGTGTTTCCAATTCCCCAAAACCAATATTGCCAAAAGTGTCCACCATACCTACCTATTAGCATCATTTGTTATTCCGTGCATATTCAATATGCCTTGTTTTCTTCCGAATAAAATGTTTGCTTGTTATGAGAAAGTTAGTTAGTAAAGCTCTCACGAACTTGATGGCACACTTTACTTCCTTTGTTGCATATATGCTTGCACTTTATAAGTTGAAGTTAGCAGAACCATGTATCATGGGGAACGCTTTCAACATTGCACTGGTACTTTGTACCTCGTAGATATTATGATTCTTTTGCTTATGGATCCCGGTGGTGTGAAATAAAAGGGGAAATTGTAAGATCATGGAGTTTGTATATGTGTTAGAGAAACGCCTGGGCCGTTAGCCTAAGCCATGCCTAATCATGGTGGAAACTTGCAGCATAACCATACTGAGCATTCTATGAAGCATCCTCAATAAAAACCTATGCAAATAGCAAATAAAAAGATCGCTAAGATGCTCATTGTCTGCTTTCCTTGTCATTTTGATTATGGGATAGCTCCTGTATCATGTGCAAGGGGTACCCCATTGGCGGTTCTCTATGATAAATATGTGCTTATAATGACAAGAGCTTACTTGTGACTGGAGTTGAGTAGCATGAGGTTCGATACTCGTAAGTAAGGGGCATGAGATTTTAACTTATAACTTGTCAAGCATATCCTCTTAGTTGTGTCACTTTAACCTTAACCATTTAAAGATGCTTATGATAGGGGCAATGAGAGCTCAAAGCTAATGAGTACCATACTTTCAGCATTTGGAAGCTTTTCAAACTATTCAAAACCTTTTCATTTCTTTGTTGAGTCACCACCTATCCTATGAGCACTTTCTTGAGAGCATAGTTGTCATTCTTAGTGTAATATGCTTGTCTCAAAACTTGATTATTTGTGTTATGTCTTTGATACTTGTATCTCTGATATCTTTACTTCTAGTCTTCACTTGAACTTCAGAGGTGCCTTGGCATTTATGTTTGATCTACAATCAAAGGCAAGCGATATACCACTCTATCATACCTTTTTATGAGCATTGCGATGTTGCTTATGTTTATGTTTCATGCTACTTATTATTTTTGAGATGGAATCTCTTCATAGCTTGCAATGACTATTAAGTAAACTTAGTTGCATACTCTTTATTATGAATTGCCTGAGTGGTGGATCCTATGCTGAGAATATATACATCTTATGAAGCAAATGTGTTCGTGAAAGTTTCTTTTATCGCACTCAGTTTTCAACTGAATTGCTTGAGGACAAGCAATAAGCTAAGATTGGGGGGAGTTGATACGTCCAAAACGTATCTACTTTTCCTGAACACTTTTGCTATTGTTTCTCCTCTAAACTTGTGTGATTTGGATACAACTAACACAGACTGACGCTGTTTTCAGAAGAATTACCTTGGTGTCTAGTTTTTGTGCAGAAAATCAACTATCAGGAAAAATCCTGGAAAATATGCCAAAAATCATATTTCACCAGAAGACTCACGGAGCCAGAAGACGAGACAGAGTAGGGCCACGAGGGGCCCACACCACCTGGCCGCGCGGGCCAGGCCAGGCCACGCCTGGGGGTGGTGTGGCCGCCTCGGCTGCCCCTCGGCCTCCCTCTTCGCCTATAAGTTGCCTCTTGACCTAAAAACCAAGGGGGGTTTCGACGGTTTTCCAGAAAGAGTTCCGCTGCGCTGCCACCACCAGATTCTGCGATTCGGAACCAGAAACTCCGTTTTGGTACTCTGCTAGGACGGGGAATTGGAGGAGATCATCGCCATCATCATCACCATCGCTTCTCCATCGACCATCCATGTTTCCCCATCTATGAGTGAGTAATCCCCCGTTGTAGGCTATGGGGATGGTAGGGATTGGATGAGATCGTTCATGTAATGGCATCTGATTGTTAGGGCATGGTGCCTAGTATCTTTTATTAGTCCTTTTTGACTTTGGTGCAACTTGTTATGCTTAATGCTTGTCACTAGGGACCGAGTGCCATGATTTCAGATCTGAACATGTTATTGATTCATTATGATAGTATTGTTTATGGTCTTACCTGCAAGTTGTATGCACACATTGTTGTCCAGAACCAAAGGCCCCGAAGTGACAGCAATCGGGATAACCGAAGGGAATGGCTTTGATGTGAGGATCACATGTGTTCATGGAGTGTTAATGCTTTGCTCCGGTGCTCTATTAAAAGGAGCCCTTAATTGCCAGTAGTTCCCTTGAGGCCCCGCTGCAAACAGGCTGGCAGGACAAAAGATGTTGTGCAAGTTATCATTGCAAGCACGTATGACTATATATGGAACACATGCCTATGATTATTTAGTACTTGGATGCTTTATGTTATTTATCTGCAAATGCCCTATGTCTTGATTGCCATATGAATTGTCTTGTCCATACAATGCCTGTCCATCCATCCCTATGCCTACCGCGCTTTAATCCTACTGTTTACTGCAATTGTTACTACTGTCTTTACTTTTACTACTAATGTTACTTTACTATTGCTACTACAAAATTGTTGCTACTGATAAACTGTTGTGAGCAAGATTGTTTCCAGGTGCAGCTGAATTGACAACTCAGTTGTTAAGGCTTATAAATATTCTTCTGCTCCCCTTGTGTCGAATCAATAAATTGGGTTTCACTTCCCTCGAAAATACTACGATACACCCCCTACACTTGTGGGTGTTGCGACCTCAGATCGTTAAGGATCCTAAGTCCCTGTGATTAACATGCTAGTCCCTGGATCAATAGCTAGCACTTCACAGTCGATGAATATCATGTAAAACACAAGTCATTATTACACGAATAATCTAGAGTATAATTATTACAACTTTCATAGCTTATAGCTAGCTCAAATAAAACAGCGGAAACTAAGCAGAACTTGAGTCCATCAACGCCACAGGCTAGTTGCGTGAAGACCCACGGTCCCTACGCACCTTTCAGTCTTCGTATTCTGCACATAAGACGTGCAGCCAACAAGTTGGGTCAATACTTTGAATGTATTGGCAAATTACACCAAGGAAAGAGTAAGTCTATATCTACATGCAAGGCTAGGAGTAGGCTCTGTGGTTCATTTGCGTAAAGCCAATTTTATCAATGTAATAAGAAAAGAGGAAGAAAGTTTTTCCTACTTTGTAAACTTTGATAAATAGTATAGGGTCGAATGGAACACGTGGATATTACTCACCAAGTGCCCAATCAACCTAGCACTTGGATATTACACACCAAGTTCCCAAAAACCCGCCCAACGGCGATATTACTCACGCCTTGGGTTTTATAAAATGTTAGGTTTGGAAAAGAGAGAGGAAGATCCTTCAGAGGCTCCATCCTTTAGATGCTCATAGTTGTTCTATTTCCGTGAACACGGCTGATCGATCAGATTGCAATACTCTCGAGAGGTTGTGCACTTTCCCCACAATCCACGATCAAGTCCTTTTTCAGACAAGACCATGGCGAAGCCTTCCCTTAGTAGCCCCTCTACCAGCTGGATCCAACCGTGCCAAGAACCTCCAAATGTTGGTACCCTGGTGAGGTTTCCCACTAAGTACTAAGCCAAGACAGAGCCCATATGTATTGTGGTTGCACTGGAAGCTTCTGAATTCTGAAACATGGCAGACTTCTTTGATTCCTGGGCGGCCGTCCTCCACCAAATATCCACTCGTTGACCCGACAATCATTCCGCCCAGAAGAAAACTTAGTTTTATTTTGAGAAGAAAAGTTCGCTCGAGAGAGCTCTCATACTTAGAATTTTTTTGAGTCTTTCGAACCCTCCCAACGGTACTTGATATAGATAGGTATATAGCATAGCAAGCATAACTTAGAAAAACAGGATAACCTATTGGGATAGAAAATCCTAAGCATAGAGCTACTCATGGCATACTACAAAACCGCACTTGCAAAATAGTACTAAGAATTTCTACCAAAATCCTACACATGCATACTACAGAATTTGAAGAGTAAAACATGCATAGTCAAAACTGGGACATAAACATGAACAAGCGGTGTAACTTGCCTTGATCCGAGCAGCAATCTACACAATAGTACTCCTCAGCGCACTCCGAGCAATCTAACGAAACAAACATGGATCCAATCACAATTTGCACAAAACAAAGTCACGAAGTCGAATATGCATGCATGCAACATGGTAATATGCAAGGATGGATTCGATTTCGACCAAGGGTTTTATTCAGGGGTGTTGTTGAGTTGGGGATGTCATTAGAATCGATTCCCCATAGATTTGATGTATTTTGGGTTAAACCCTAAATATCCAAGCTCAAAACTAGATCTACAACTCCAATCTACCTCGAGACAGATCTGAACATCCTAAGCATGATAAGACAATTTTCTACAGAAGGTCTCGTCGATACAAAGCCAACGCAACAAGAATCAACTAAAATGGAGCTACGGATAACTTTCTAGAATTAAAATACACTAATCTAAACTTTAAATCCTACTGCAAGATTGCTGTGGTAAAACAGAAATATTATTGTAGATCTGAGTTCTACTCGAAATTATGATTCCAACGGTATATTATATGCAAATTTTGGACTAATACTCGAATTACTATGGATTTTAGAAGATTGGAGTAATTTCTGCCTAATTAAAAGAAAAAATAAAAAGATGGCCAGCAACGCGGCGACACGTGGCGGCTCGGGATTGGCCAGCGGGGCGCACGTGACGCCGACGCGGTGGTGACGTGGCGACGACGTGGCGGCTGCCACGCGGCGCGACGCGATTGGCCGGGGCTCTTTGACCGTTTGTAGCCATTGGATCTTGATCTGATGGTTGGAGAGGGGGGCTTACCGCGGTGGCGAGATGGATGGCGGCGGAGCGTCGGCGGCGGCCGGTGACGGTGGACGGCAGCACGGCGGTGCTCCTCCGGCCCGGCGAAATAGACGACGGCGACCGGCTCCTCGCCGTGGTCGCGTTCCCAGGGGCGACATCGGCTGTTCCTTCCCGAGGTGGCGGCGGGCGGCGGCTGGAGGCGGCGAAGTCTGGCGGAGCTCCGGCGAGCGATTGGCGGCGGCTCGGTGGCGGTGGGGTGGAAAAAGGCTAGGGTTTCGCAGGAGGCATGCCGGGGTACTTATAGGCGGCTTTGCTTGGCGCGGGGGTCACGGAATCCGTTCCGATTCGGCCGGAGTCGGTTGGCACCGACGCGGCCGACGCCGTGTTCGTCCTGGACTCGGACGGAGGGGATGACGGGTGGGTCCGGTCTGTCAGCGGCTGCGGCTGGAGGCGGACTGGCTGCTGGCGGCGTCTACTGGGCCGGCCCACGTGCTGCGCGTCGCCCATCCGGCCAGGCGGGCGGTAGGTAAGCCTCGGGCTGGCTCGGCCGGCCCGGTTAGGTTAGGTTTCCCCCTTTTTTATTCTTTTTATTTTTTCTGTTTTCCCATTTGTTTAATAACTTTTGCAAACGGACTCCAAATTAAACGAAATTTGTTTCTAAAATTTTGTAAAAAGAAGGGGGTTAGAGTAGGACTATAAAATAACACTTTTGCAAGGGTTTTGGTGGATTGATATTGTTTAACCCTTTTAGTCTTTTATATGACTATGGGTTTTGGAAAATACCTGATGCAGTTTTTGATATGTATTGCCATGATGCAATGATATGATTCATGCTTCTAGTAACATCTGTAATTGTAAAATTTGGGATGTTACAGTGGGTCATCAGCACGGTCCGCTACTCACTTGCTCGCCAGCACCTCGCCATCCTCTAGTGGCTACTGGAGGAATCGCTGAGAATAAGACAACAATTGCTAAGTTATGAAAGTAAACGGACATACAGAGAAGATCCGTAAAACAGTAAGAAGTAAGTTTACCTTTGGAGGAGAGTTGTCCCAGGTGAAGGGCTCGAGCCCCCATTCCTAATCTTCGGAGAATTCCTTCTCCACATTGAAAATGGCCTTAACCCGGCGGTAAACCACCGAGTTATCGAGCTCAAAATATGAAGTCCGATGGGGGTCGAGGGGGTCGCTCAAGTAGCAGATCTTGTGGGCACGCTTCTAAAGGGGGGAGACCCGGCTGCTGACAAAAGTGATCATGATGTCCTCCCCCTAAAGCTTCTACTTGAGCAGCTCCTTGATCCGGCGCTCCACCTGATTCGCCAGTGCTGTGGGTCGCTTAGGGATGCTCTCCCAAAGAGAGGTATCTGGAGGGCCGAGTTTGAAGGGGAGGAGCTGGATCAGATCTTCCTTGGTTGTGTTTCAGACATAGAAGAAAGTCCGGGCCCAGACTTTGCAGGACTCGAGCCCGGTGACCCGGGGAAATACGGAGCCTTTGCGGGGAGATATGGAGGCAGCGCCGCACCGAGTCGGGTGCTTCTCCTCCGGAGTAAGCTCCTTAGCCGGAACCACATTCCTCCAGAGACCAAAGAATTTGATCCACAGTTCCTTAGATGGCCAGAGGCTGATATATCCCTCAATGCCAGAGGCAAAAGAGGACAAAGAAGTGATGGAATTGGCAGGGAGATGATGTGGTTGCAGTTGATACGTAGAGATGAAATCAAAAAATAAATCTGAGGTAGGAAGGCCGAAGCTACGCTGAAAATGAGAAAGAAAAACAACATACTCTCCAGGATTGGGAGTGGGGGAAACTTCGCCGGTGGCAAGGCGACAGGCAACGTCGGCGGGGATGCGGCACATGGCACAGAGCCAGTCCAGATCATCCTCGCAGACAAATGCGCCATCCCAGCCGCCGCGCTTGCGGCCTTCTCCTTCCTCCTCCTGCTGCGCCACCACGGCTGCCTCCTCCTCAGTCATGGTGAACTCAATGTCTTTGAGAAGGAAATCAGAATAGAAATAACCGGTGGAGGGGAACCAAGAAGCGCAAGGCCCCGTGGTGAAGCTCTTGAGCGGGAACGGTGGCGCAGGCGCAAGGTGCTGCCTAAGCACGGTCGTGATGGCGCGGGTGCGACGAAGAAATAGCGGCAGAGGTGAGGTTGCAGTGAGAGAGAAAGGAGGCTGGGAAGCACGAAGGAAATGGGGAACTTCCCCAAAGATTGCCCTAGGCCCCCTACTTAACCGCATGAGAGGGCGTGTAGTGGGATCCTTTGCGGTTGCCATGCCACACGCAACGGGCGTGTAGACAGCCGAATCAGCCAATCAGAACGTGGCCACATCAAGGAGCACATGAGCAGAGGATCCCATGACGCGATGCAATGTTAAAGTTAACGAGGCGCTGCAGTGAAGGGACACGCCCAACAGTTATTCCTGACATTACGACAGTAACTGGCGCATTAAATGCATGTAGCCCTTAAAATAAGGCGAAATGATGATTAGCCTCCACGTAGGATGTGGGGAAGCGTACAAGAGAAGGAATGGTAACCCAGATAAGCAGGCAAAAGACCCGGCCAGCAAGGAATAACTCGGAATGAGCTAAGGGAGCGCTAGAGGAAAAGCCCTGGGTTACGGGGTAACTCGGCCAAAGAGGCAGATATTCGGATATGGGAACCTGTTGTGGCCTTAACGACTAAAAGTTGCTAAGTCCGCACCAGCTTCGGGGACTAATGTTGGGGGGATACCCCCGGGTAGGGTGACGCCGGGTATAAAGGCCGAGTTAGCCGGGGTACGGCGCGGTCAAAGCAAGTGCTGACCGGGTCACCTCAAGGCAGGCCGAACCATGGAGTGACCCGGCCCATGGAGCATCTCCCTAGCCGTAGCCCGGCCGGCATAAAATATATGCCGACCATGTTTGTCTATCAGTTTTGCAGGTACATTCATAGCCGGATTAGCCACGTGCTAGCCGGACTATTATATGGCTTCCAATAGAAGGAAGGAATCTCCCGCTGGTCAAAAGGAGGCTTTATTAGCTGTAGCATGAGCGAAGCAAAGCAAAGAGGAGGACCAGCGGGTCAGGGGCGACCAAGATGACGCGGGCAATGTCGGCTGACGTAGCCTGTGTATGGTGACGCTTAAAGACAAGGATTACGTTGCGGGTTATGTCCAAAGCCCGGACGAGCCGTTAAAGAGAATAAAGAAGCATCTATCTTTAGTCGAGGGGCATATTCGGAGAATATGCCGCCACGTGTGCCCTAACTTTGTAACCCGAGCTCCCCTATATAAGGAGCACCAGGGCCTCCATAGAAGGGGATCGATCATTTTCTCTGTCTTAGATAGAACTCTAGAGCTAGCTTGTGGGGAGTAAGAGACATAGTCTCCTTCTCACCAAGAGCCTGAGGAGTACTTGTAAACACCATTGATAGAGAGAATACAAGAACGTCTGTGCGTGGAATCACCACGTTCTCCCTCCATGGATTCCCCTAGCACACATTGGCCCCATCTTTAGCCTATCCATGGCATCTGCCGTGCCACCACCACGGCAAATATCCCTAGGTTGTGGCATTCTCTCTATTGCCTCAACCTTAGCTCTATCAACTTCAATTCCCTTACCTGATACCTTGTGTCCAAGTACTATACCTTCTTTGATCATAAAATGGCATTTCTCCTAGTTTAGAACAAGATTAGTTTCTTCACAATGTTGCAAAACTCTTTTGAGATTATCCAAGCAACTAGTAAACGAAGTTCCATAGATAGAAAAGTCATACATAAATACTTCCATTATAAGTTCTATAAAATCCATAAAAATAGCAGTCATGCATCTTGAAAAGTAGCTAGAGCATTACATAAACCAAAAGGCATACGTCGGTAAGCATGTAAACCATAAGGACTAATGAAAGTTGTTTTATGTTGGTCATCAGGATGAATAGCTATTTGAGAAAAACCAGAGTATCCGTCCAAGTAGCAAAAATGAGTATGGTTTGCTAACCTTTCTAAAGTTTGATCTATGAACGGTAATGGATAGTGATCTTTCCTAGTCTCTTTATTTAATTTTCTGAACTCTATGCACATCCTATGCCCAACAATAGTTCTAGTAGGTATCAATTCATTGTTTTCATTAGGAACAACAGTAAAACCGCCCTTCTTAGGGACACAATGAACAGGACTTACCCATTCACTTTCTTTAACAGGATAGATTATACCTGCGTCTAGTAGGCATACAATTTCTTTTCTTACCACTTCTTTCATTTCAGGCTTCAATCTTCTAATAAATTCTGCAACTGGTTTAGCACCTTCTTCCATGAATATTCGATGGATGACTATCATGGGACTGATGCCCTTTAAGTCATCCATTGAGTACCCAAAGGCCTTGCGATGCTCCTTAAGTATCTTCATGAGTTCTTATTCTTCTCCTCCTGAAAGTTTAGCACTAATAATAACAGGAAATTTATTTGTATCATATAAAAACCTGTATTTAAGATTTTCTGGTAGAGTCTTCAACTCTAGGGGTGGTAGTTCCTCGTCCCCTCTCTTTTCTGGCTCTTCCAAAGCCTCATCGGTTGGAGGTCCCATAATGGGAAGTGAATCGAATTCATCTTCTAGTTCTTCCAGGACTTGTCCTCCATAACTATCTCTTCATAATTTGGATCTTCATTTATTTCTTCTTCTTGATTTCTAAACAAAGGAGCTGCCATTTCCTCAATAGTTCTCTCTTCCTCTTCTTCTTGTATTTGTGGAGGCCTGTCTTTAAATTAGGAAAAGTGGAATTTATTTTCCGTTCCCTCAAGCTTAAGAGACACAATCTCCTTCTTTAAATTAACATAGGCACCTATATCACCCAAAAAGTTTCTTCCAAATATAATTGGGCAAAGAGTGTCAGCTGGCATATCAACAACTACAAAATCGATAGGAAAGTTTTTATTGCCAATTGTGACAGTTGCATCTTCAACTACTCCCATTGGAATTCTAAGATTTTTATTGGCTAACATAATTGTCATATCAGTATTTTCAATTGTAGCCAGTTCTATTTCTTCTTTTATTTCTAAGTAGAAGTCATAAGATATAACATTAACTTTGGTGCCAAGATCACATAAACCATAATGCGAGGTTTCTTTAAATATGCAGGGAAGAATAGGCTTACCCACATCTTTAACTTTGTTTTACCTTCGACCAATACGGAAGTCTCTTCATCAAGTTCAACTATGTTACAATGTGTGTACATAGCCATAATTGCTTCCTTGGTTACCTCTTCATCTTTGGTTTATTCCAGATGTTCCACGGCTTCTGGCATGCTTTCCTCTTCCTTTTTCTCCTGTATTGCTTTAACCTGTTCATATTCAAGAATATGCTTTTGTGCAGTGTTAGGGAAAGGCATTTCATATATTGGTTCTAGGGAGGCCAGTGTTGCTTTATCTTCTCTTTTCTTTTTAGGTTATGGTGGTGGATCATACTTGACTGGACCCTCCTTTGGAGCTTTTATATGTTCTGTAAAAGCTTTAACAACTTGCAACACGAGATCTGAATCCAAATAAAGTTCTTTAGATAATTCTTTAACATGGCCCTTTTTATCATAGTCATGAATACAATCATGTTCTATTTCTATGCCTCCTTCACTTCCTATACCAAAATTCCATGAAACTCTATGATCATGAATTCTATTAAGTAAAGCCCAAGATTTAGGTATAGGAAGATTCATAAAGGCTCCTTCTGCAAAAGAGACTAGTTCAATTTTATTAGGTTCAATTAAACTGCCATAAAATATATGTAGTAAATACCATTCAGGCAAATCATGATGAGGACATAGACGTAGTAAATATTTACATCGAATATAAGCTCTTACTAGTCCTTCATTAGAACGATTCTTCCAAGTCATTATAAGATGTCTGATTCCAAAAGATTTTGATAACGGAAAATATTTTGCTAGAAATTCACAGGCTAGATTATCCCAAGTAGTAGTGGCTTCAGGTGGTAGAGATCTATACCATGAGAGAGTTGTACTAGTCAAAGTCTGACTAAAAAGTTTAACCCTTAGCTCATCAACGGTATATCCCATCAATAAAAAAGTGCCACATATATCTTTGAAACATGCAATATGCTCATATGGATTAGAATCTTCTTCATCTCCAGTAAATTTCTTCTTATGTAGAATACTAAGTAGTAGAGGATTTATTTCAAACCCCCTTGTCTCCTCATTGGAGTTGTCTCTTTTATAAATATCATAGGGCTTCCCAAAGTAGTTGAGTGGGTTAGCACTAGTCATATGCTCAAACTCCATCATGTTGGTGAAAACCTGTAACTCAAAACAAAATTTATGAAGACAAAAATAAATAAGCAAAAACTAAAAGACCTACAACGCTTAGCTCCCCGGCAACGGCGCGAGAAAATAGCTTGATGACTGCAAGTGCACAGATCGTTTGTAGCTAGTTTCGAAATAAAGATATCGATCCCACACGGAGCAGGAGTCTGAAGACTAATAACTCTTGAAATAAATATTACGATAGAAATGCTAGATAAAGTTCTAACTGACAAGATAAAATGTGAGTATTGTGTAAAAATGTGTTTTGGGGTTTTAGGTATAAGAGCAATAATAAGGTAAAGTAAAACAACTGAATATAGAAAGTAAGTATCACGTATGTAAGAGAGATTGGAACTGCAGTAGGGGAAAAGCATTCTCAGGGAGTAGCGGATACACCACTAGTATTATAAGGAGTTAAGATAAATATTATCATCATGAACATTCTCAACTATGTATGTGTGGGAGGAACTCCATATTTGGACAAATAGGAAGCAACCGTTGCTCACATCATCCTTATAACTACACCAGTCAGCAATCGACATCAATCGAATTATTGTGCTATTAAGGGACATAATCCCGTAGGACGTATCCCATGGCATGGATAGTGTTCCGTGAGTTTTATCGGTTTCCCAAGTTGATACGTAAGGGATGCCAACAACTTTATAGTCACAATAAGTGCTAGCATACCTCCTTCTACCAAAAAGTAGTTCCCTCCGTCAAGTCCCCACGAGAGGCAAATATTGAGAGGTCGACTTCTCTCAACATCAAGATGTAGAAAATCTAACACATGGTCACAGCGATGAATATCATAATAGACTTTATCTTATTTCAATCTCATACTAGGGTTTCTCCATCTCCCTAAGAACTAATAATCTACTCAAACATGGAGGCAATCAACATCAAAGCAATAACAATGGAATCTATCATAGATGAATAATACTTATATAAATCTACAACGAGTACGGGAATCACAACAAGATCTAGACAAGATGGATATGGGATGGATGGAGATGGTGGTGATGCAGCGATGGATAATGAAGATTGATGCCTTAGCCTCCCGGATCTGCATAGGGCGAAGATGGATCCCTGGTGGATGAGTTCCCCCTCCATATTCCTTCCGGAGGTGAGGTTTCTGCGATTTATGGGTGTTCTGTATGTCGTCTCCCCGAACCAGTTGCACGGGGTGAAACTATTTGAGGAGGCGGAGGCGGTGCCAACTATATGGCCAGAGCTATACGGCCAGAAAATTTGCTCCGGTCATATAGTTGGTCGTTGAACTCTCTGCCTTCTTTGCTCGCTTCTGGTTTTCTTATTAATATTTCCCAAATAAGCGATTTACGTTGTTTTTGACTCCTTTTCTCCATAGTACAACTGCTCCAAGAATTGTATCCATTGGATCCATCATCTATCCTGAACCTGGTGAAAACAGACATAAAATATGCGCGCGAGCACCGTAAAATACCAAGATCCTACATCTACAATGCAAAATAATAGTATAAAACATGATGCAAATATGCACTTATCAAGAGCGTGCTGCATAAAAATGGGATATGTCTTATTAAAATCAAGTGGCAATAAATTGCAATGTCCTGTCGATAACCGTGCACTCGATGACCGCGTTTTCCTATGCATGTGTTGTGGTAGTAGTAGTAGTAGTAGACTTTTCAGACGTGATTAAATATGACATGACCACTCGGCGACTTTTTCCATGGACGGCTTCATGTTCCTTCTTGTAGAAGTCTCGCTGAGAGAGACGTTCGTGCTGTCTCATGCTATACTGTGAAGGGCGGGATGTGTGCAATGATCCGTGTTGGATCACACAGGATCAACGGTTCGTGCGCACGATCCGCGTGACAACTGTGACAACCAATCAGGGTGTAGCAGCCAGAGTGAGCATAGGTTTGGGCTTCTACGAGAAAGAGGGGGACAAAACTAAGTACTATAAAAATGGAAAGTGAGTGTCTTATACAATGAAATGCTGCATCACCACACCTCATTGGATGTGTGTGTGTCAGTGTGCATCATTGTGGTTTTCGAAAAGAACACATGCAGTGATGCCACCACAACATGTGTCCAACCATGTCCAGGAACACTGGCAGCATGCTGGGATTCAACTGCAGCATGCATTCTACCACCAGCTTGAAAGATGCTGCATCACCACACCCCATTGGATGTCTGTGTATCAGTGTGCATCATTGTGGTTTTGGAAAAGAACATATGCAGTGATGCCACCATAGCATGTGTGTTCTTTTCATAAACCATATAACTACATATATGAAAGTTCAGCCTTTCAGCGATCTATTAGAGAGCCAAATCAGTGTTTGGTACTGTAGATGTGCATCTACAGTAACCAACATGTACAGTACAACTTTTTTCTCGGCCAATTTATCTACCGCCTCATATGACGAACCCACACCAATCTCTCTCCACGGGTCAACCACTGCCCCGACCTTCTCCACCGCTTTCTCCCCGTCATAGCCCTAGAACTCCTCTGCCACCGCCCCAACCCCTCCAGCATTGCCTCCCACCTAGGCTTGCGCCAACCTCCTCCTCCTCAAACGCTCCCCCTACTCCCCCTCTGTAGATGCCCCATCGGCGATCGATCCACCGCCGCCGTCATAGCGGCGGAAGAGCCGAGGATGCACGTGCGTCGGCGCGTCCTCCTCCCCCCCTCTCCGGCAGGAGGCCACCGTTGGTGCTCCCCCATAAGACAAGCGGCTGCCTCTAGTCCGGCCTCCTTCCTCGCTGGCGCCGAACGACCCCCCTTGTCGTGTTCCTTTCTATGTAGGCTTTTTCCCCGGCTGTGCTAGGCTGAGAACAGGAAGCGGGAGGGCAAGAGAGACGGCGGTGTGGGTGCCGGCAGAGCCGGAGGTGGGGAGGAGCGCTGACGTGCCGAGGGATGCTGGATCTACCCATCCTCTCTCTCACCTGCACCGATGGTCACACGGCACCGCTGTAGATATTTCCCCTTTCGGTGATTGGCGGTATTCCCTCTCTCTGGGCCACCGTGGCTGCCTCTCTTCCTAAGCTCTTCCCTGTCGTCGTCGTCGTCGCCACGGCGGTACCGCCAAGCTGCGGTACCGGGTCTTTAAGCCTCGCTAGTGTTGCACCGCTTCAACCGTGTGGGTGGATCCTTGGCACACAGCCGAACTCTGGTAAGATGATCCATCTCTGATCTCTCCAATTCTTAGTCCTTTTTAGGATTGTTTCTGTCCACTTCTAGTCATTTTAGTGTTTTCTTTTGCTCATAACGGCAGTGCTTCCAATCTGTCCATCCCGCAGTTCTGCGGTGCCGGTGGAGCCTAGATGGTGTGCCTACGCCTCCTCTGTATTCCATGGCTGAACCAGGCGGTGGCTCCCTTATCTTGCTATACGTGCTTTTGCCTGTAAGATAATTTGTGAAGTTGCAGCAATTTAGTTATATTTTTGTAAGAAGTAATTATTTCGCAAACGTGAAAGATAAGAGTTCATATTCAAGGTAATGATATATTTAGAAAGTCATTCATACTGTCACTGGTAAAGTGTACATTTTGTTTTACGATGGAGACGTGCTAATCCAAAGGACTATCCGTGTCAGTGTTTTATATGCGCTACCCGTGACGTATCCTACATGGGTTGAGCAATCATATAACTTCCATAACCTATTCAGTCATACATGATTTCAAGTAGTGCATCTAATGTATATTCATTTAATTTTCTTTTGATCCTATCATATATATATAAGCTATTCTGACTTGTGAGTTTTTCTCTGGCACATATACAGTAGTAGATGTGTTCAGTTGAGAAAAACATACATGTTCACATATGAAGAAATGCTCGCATGGGCCAATCTCCTTTTAGATGAAAACCTGTTGGGTCGTAATAACCTCAGTCTGCTATGGTGTTCTTGGAGATATAAGTTTGAGATCCAAGATTGGAAAACTGGGTATACACAATATATTGACATGCTTTGCCAATAGCAAGTGATGTTTACAGGAGGCCAATAGCAAGTGCTGTTTACAGGAGGTTGCGACAAAGAGAATGGCAAATCTTTGTAAGCTCCGTCATACCAATCTGGTATGTCATTTTACAGTTCTCAAAAAATGCCTAATCTAGATTATTTCTTAAATCTCTTGTTGTTTCATATTTAACTGATGACCCATGTTTTGTTAAAGGTGTACTTGACTGGCTACGCAGCAAGCAAGGACGACAACTGCAACTCTCAAAATTAACTAGGCCATGGCACCATGAGCAGCAAGGTTGACACATTCTTTCAGAGTGAAGTTCATCTTTCTCAGCATTCAGGCAATTGCCAAAGGTGTGGGAAGTGGAGAAAATCACTTTGTAGTCTGAATTTCTAGCCACTCTAGACCATAGGCTGGCTGCAGAAAAGTAGGATGAGCAAGGTTTCTCATACTGGATCTAGATTGTAAGTAAAAATTATAACGTGCTCCGATGACTGTATATAGTCGTAGGAAACTATAAAGTCATGTCTCAATTTCCAAAGGATATTTTAGATGTATTTTGATTGTTCATGCCACATAGTTAACCTACGGTTTAATCATACATGACTCACAACTACATGGGCTATGAGTATGGAGCCAAAATTATAAACATGTGGGAATAAATAGAAAATCATTTTGAAAACTTCTACAGAAGTGACTGGCCGGTGTTCATGACATTTAATTTCTACACTATGTTTACTCTTCTGTCTTCATAATAAGAAATCAATATTTACAGACAAGTTGTTGTCCAGGTAATAAACAACCGGGTACATGGTTTATAAGTTCTAAATATAGTTGTATGTACAAATATACCTTTTTTGATTAATCTGATGTTCGTTCGGTAGAGGGATAACAGTTGCCAATAGAAAGCTACCAGTGTTTTGTTTAATCTTTATTGGCTTATGTACGTCTTGCAGGTTTCTACAATAATTCTTTTGGTTTTCCATATGGTCTGCCTTTTGTCGTATGGCCATGAATTTTTGCCAACCAGGGTTCATTATATAGATCTTTTTAAGGAAGCTTGGCAAGCACGTGATTAGTTGGTGATGACCGGGAGAAGTTTCACTTATTTGATGAGGCGATTCAGCGGGCTTCTTCTCAACAGCTCAGACACATATCTATGACAATATTATTATTTCATTTATTTACATCACGGGTACGGCGTGTCGCCGCACCAATTTTCCTAGTGGATCCACTAGAGTTTATTGCATGTGTGTTTTTTTCATAAACCACATGGATCCACTAGAGTTCATTGCATGTGTGTTCTTTTCATAAACCACATGGATCCACTAGAGTGATTGCATGTGTGTTCTTTTTATAAATCACATGGATCCACCAGTGTTATTGAATGTATGTTCTTTTTCTAAACCACATATGGATCCACCAGTGTCATTGCATGTGTGTTCTTCTCCTAAACCAGCACTAGAGTCATTGCATGTGTGTTGTTTTCCTAAACCACACATGGATCCACTAGAGTCATTGCATGTGTGTTCTTTTCATAAACCACAGCTACAGTCATTGCATGTGTGTTCTTTTCATAAACCACATTGATCCACCATAGTCATTGCATGTTGATACATTGCAAATATATCTATAATTTTTTATGTTCCATGCTTGGTTTTATCTACTTTCTTGTGTTTTGTCCATACTTTGGAGTACTTTTCATATGATTTCTTGGACTAACCTATTAACAAGAGCCACAGTGCCAGCTGTCTGTTTTCTGTTGTTTTTTGTTCCAGGAAAGTCAGAAAATGAATATTCTCGGAATTGGACGGGACAAAAGCCAAAGTGCCTATTTTTCCAAAAGACATCTGATGCCAGAATGCGAGACGGAGAAGGGCTGGGGGCCGGCCACACCACCTGGCTGCGCGGCCAGACCTGGCCCGCGCCAGGGGAGAATATCATTTTGCGGCCCGAAAGTTGGGGTGTACAGGCAACACGGTACCCAAGTTCCCTGAAATTAGCCAGGATGACTACAGTTGGTGTGCCAAATACTCAGAGGGTCTTTTTCGGCACAAATTTTACTTTACGTTTCAATACAAAAGATCAGGCTAACGACCGTCAAGTTGGGTCCCCCGGTCAGTTCTCGCCGTTATGTCGCTCCCATCGCTTAGGCGGGGTGGCTGTCACGTAGGCTTGCAGCGTTGGCATAGTGGATAGGACAACACCCCCTACCCAGTGTATTGACGTGACAAAATAGGGCACATGTATCGGCGTTATAATTATTTTTTGTTTACTCAGAAGCTGGAACGGCCACCGCCACGCGTCTCTCCTTGGACTTTCGTCCCAATCTTTAACCACTACCTTAAAAGAGCATTGACGGTTCCACCGTTCCCCTGCATCGCAGAAACCACTCTTCTTCTTCCTGTCATCTATCTTCTTCCCGTCTTCTCCTTGCCGCCATGGAAGATCTACGCACTCTAGAGACAAGATTCACTACCCATGACAATAAGAAGATAGACGTTGTCTACACCAACGAGGAGGAGACAGTGGTGCCTGTCACGAGGATGTACGAGGGTTGGCTTGAGATAGACGAGGACAAGTTTGTGGGATTGGACCTCGAGTACACCCCGGGGAACCCATATAAAGGGAGTGAAGTCGCCGTCGTTCAACTGGCCATGCGGAAACACTTCCTCGTCTACCACCTCTCCCAGTTTGTAGATCTACTCTCTGTAGCTAACCGCTTTTAGGGTTTTCTCCTCTTTTTCTTTATCCACTTGCTCATCTTGCAACTACTGGATTTTATTTAGAACCAAATAACTTAGGATTTTCCTATGTCTCAATCGACTGAGATTTTCTTTAGTCTCAATCACCTAAGAAAAGTGCAACCATAGTTAAAAGAAATGTGCAACTCGTTCAGTCGACTGAGAAATAGCAAAACTGAATAAATTATGACAATACAATGTTGAGAGTCTTGATCTTGCATTTACTAAACTTTTCAAAATTATATTGAGATGATGATCTTGCATTGACAGAATATTTGTAGTTACATATTTTGGTGATGACAAACTACATACTTTCAGGACTGACAGGAAATGTCCGGCGTTGTGCCAGTTCCTTGTAGAAAAGGGAATTGTTTTCTGCACTGTTGATAAAACAACTGATTTTTCGAAATTTTATCAAGAGGAAATTATAATTCCTGTGCACAACTAGATCGATATTCAGAGTCTTGTCAAGATCCTAGGGGGCTCGAGGAAGGATGGAATGGCATCACACGCAACTAGAATCCTCGATGAGTCGTACGACAAAATGAAGGAAGATTTCCCTACGGATAGGCATGATTTATGGGACGAGTGGTTGTTGTCTGATATAAACCTGAAGTATGCAGCCATAGATGCTTACGTGACCTACCAGCTGTACAAGAAGATCCATTTTTTCTATGTTACCTCGTGTTTTGCCCTATTTGCAAGAGGGAAGACGAGCTTAGGGGAGCCCTTTGTAGAAAATGCAGAATAGCTGAGTTTGAAGCTGCACATGCAAAGAAATTGGCTACATCTGAAGCAGCTGACAGAGAGGCTGCAAAAGCAGCTGAAAGAGAGCTTGCAGCTGAAGAAGCAGCTGACAGAGAGGCTGCAGCTGAAGCGGCAAACAGATAGGCAGCATCTTCTAGCGGCAACAATCAGGCCTATGATGCACCGCTAATTGTGCCACAGGACGCCGAAGATAGGGAAGCCAAGTCAGATGCCAGGTGGGACAAAGCAGTTCGTGAGCTGTGGAGTACCTGGAATGGTCGCAGTTCGTCGCCTAGGAACGATGGCAAGCGCCTCAAGTGGTCTGATGAGGAGTGAATTAAATTTTACTTGTTAGTGTTATGATTCTGTTTTGTGGAACTCAGTTAGCTTGCCAAGATGTCTAGCGCCTCAAGTGATACTAGTAAAATAAATTTAACCCTCGTTGTGCTATGTTTATGTATGTGTCTTGTAGCTTGTCAAGATGGTAGCTTGTTAACTGGCAGTTTGAAAGAGTGCTCTTTTCCTCTCTCGCTAAACAGATATGTTTCATTTTGTCCAAATCGGTAGCAAATCTAGAGAAGATTCTCACTTCGATATTTCGTTCCCTTTTGGACCTCTTTTTGCCTCCGATCAGGTAGCAAATCTAGAGCAGCAAATCACACCAGGCAGAATACATTCATTCAGAAAACAAAACAAATGTAGATATAGTTGTCTGCAGCTAAATAGGATATAGCGATAGAAAGTAACGAGGTTCGATGCATTCAGCCAGAAATAGGATATAGATAGAAAGAAGCTACTTAGCAGCAGCAGCCGCCGCAGCTGCAGGCACATCCTGCAAGCGCCCATGCCACCGCCTCCTCCCTCCAGCGCTTCCTCCACTTCTTGCTGCCCAGTCGCTTGCTCTTGGGGGCCTTGGGCCTGATTGGAGGCATGCGACCCTCTTTTATGGCCACCCGTTGGAGGTTTCGGAGGTGAATGCAGAGAGCCCGGTGTTCAGCGATGTAGGCGTTGATGTTCAAGGTCTTGCGATTGCCACCTTTGTGGATGCCGGAGCCCGTGGCCTCTGCATGCTTCCGTAAGGTGTTCAAGTCGGTGCCACCGGCGTGACTCGTCAAGCAGTAGGTGATCCCCTTGCAGAAGGGGCAGATGTAGTCGCCGCGCCTGAGGAAGGCGTCGTACTGGCCGGCCCGCAGCCTCCTCAGCACCCGACGAGCCTTGGTGTGAATGGACTTGTCATCGCTACAGACGTCGCTGCCGGAAACCTATTGGAATAAAAGGAAAATGGGGGAGTAGATGATGTAAGAAGATCGAGCAATCAAAATGCGTACAAGAGAATCCTAATAAACCAAGATCAAGCATCCAACGATGGGAACGGTAGAAGAACCAAGGGAGGGGAGCAAACCCTAGTTACCTCCGACCATGGGTCATCGATGCCGGTGTCGTAGGGGTTCAGCGGAGCGATGTACTTATCTAGATCGTAAATGCCCAAGAAGTGCTTGATCTACTTGTGACCGGCGAGGGGCTCCTCGCAGGCGGGGGCCTCCTCTTCAGCGGCTCCGTCAGTAGCGGGGACAGGGACCTGGACGGGAATGGCGGCTGCCATCGATGCCTCGACTGGGGCTTAGACAGGAACGGTGACTGCTTTCAACGCGTCGAGGGGGACCAGCGAGGAGACGGGGACCTCCTCGCCGGTGGCCACGGAGGCGACGATGGCCACCTTATCCTCCTCGGCCATTGCCGGCACGGACGGGGTATTCTCGAGAGTTTGCGGGTGCTAGTGGGACAGTGGAGAGGATTGCGTGAGGACAGTGACCGAGAGTGACGGTGGGTGTGCAGAGAGGGGCTCTATAGTTAAGGTGGATGGAAGCAAGGGACGTTTCGTTGCACCACCGTGCAACGCGCCGCGCAGTCTACTGCACCGTGCACCGCGACACGCGCACGGTACGTCACTTTTTTTCCCGGGCCATGCATGGCAGTTCTATATTGAGCCGCATGCAAAGGATGCACACACAATTTCTATGTACGAAGTTTGATACGGCCCTAAAATTGGCGATAGTTAAAAGTGGAAATGTAGAGGAGAAGGTAGGTGGCTGTACGACGAGATTTGTGGGGTTGTGATAGATCGGGTAAAGGGATGTGTTGATGGCTGCGAGTGACTCGATGGGTAAAGGGATTTGTGGAAACATAGAGGGTTGCGTGGGGACAGTGAGCGAGAGTGGGAGTGGGTGTGCGGAGAGAGAGCCCGTGCGGAGAGGGGCTCTATAGTTAAGGTGGATGAAGCAAGGCACGTTTCGTTGCACCACCGTGCAACGCGCCATGCAGTCTACTACACCGTGCACCGCGACATGTGCACGGTACGTCACGTTTTTTTCCCAGGCCATGCATGGCAGTTCTGTATTGAGCCGCATGCAAAGGGCGCATACACAATTTCTATGTACGAAGTTTGACACGGCCCTAAAATTGGCGATTGAGAGCCGCTGTAAAAAAATGGGATATGTCTTATTAAAATCAAGTGGCAATAAATTTCAGCTGTTCATCGACGACCGTGCACTCGATGATGCATGCGGTGTGGCGTAGTAGTAGCAGTAGTAGGATTTTTAGACTTCATTAAACATGACATGACCGCTCGAAGACTTTTTCCATGGACGGCATCGTGTTCCTTCTTGTAGAAGTCTCGCTGAGGGAGACGTCCGTGCTGTCTCACGTTGTACTGTGAAGGGCACGACGCGTGCAACGATCATCGTTGGATCGCACAGAATCAACGGTTGGTGCGCACGATCCGCGTGACAACTATAACAACCAATCAGGGAGTAGCAGACAGGGTGAGCACAGGTTTATGCTTCTACGAAAGATAGAGAGAGGGGGGCAAAACTGAGTAGTACCACATAAAACCAAGGGCAAAACTTAGTAGTATAAAAATGGAAAGTGAGTGTCTTGTACAATGAAATACATCGTGGCATAAATTTAATTATGCCAAGATAGATCCACTAGAGTTCATTAGATGTGTGTTCTTCTCATAAACCACATGGAACCACACCCAGTGTCATTGTATGTGTGTTATTCTCATTAACCACACATGGATCCACCAGTGTCATTGCATGTCTGCTCTTTTCATGAACCACAATTAGAGTCATTGCATGTCTGTTCCTTTCACAAACCACATACCACCAGTGTCATTTCATGTGTGTTCTTCTCACAGACCACACATGGATCCACCAGTGTCATTGCATGTGTGTTCTTCCCATGAGACACATATGGATCCACCAGTGTCATTGCATGTGTGTTATTCTCACAGACCACATATGGATCCACCATTGTCATTGCATGTCTCTTCTTCCCATAGACCACGTATGGATCCACCGGTGTCATTGCATGTGTGTCCTTCTCATAGACCACACATGGATCCATCAGTGTCATCGCATGTCTGTTCTTTTCATGAACCACAGTTAGAGTCATTGCATGTTTGTTCTTCTCATGAACCACAGCTAATGTCATTGCATGTGTGTTCTTCTCACAAACCATATCATGAACCACACCCAGTGTCATTGCATGTGTGTTATTCTCATTAACCACACATGGATCCACCAGTGTCATTGCATGTCTGCTCTTTTCATGAACCACAGTTAGAGTCATTGCATGTTTGTTCCTCTCATACACCACACATGGATCCACCGGTGTCATCGCATGTCTGTTCTTTTCATGAACCATAGTTAGAGTCATTGCATGTGTGTTCTTCTCATGAACCATAGCTAGAGTCATTGCATGTGTGTTCTTCTCACAAACCATATCATGAACCACACCCAGTGTCATTGCATGTGTGTTATTCTCATTAACCACACATGGATCCACCAGTGTCATTGCATGTCTACTCTTTTCATGAACCACAGTTAGAGTCATTGCATGTCTGTTCCTTTCACAAACTACATATCACTAGTGTCATTGCATGTGTGTTATTCTCACAGACCACATATGGATCCACCATTGTCATTGCATGTCTCTTCTTCCCATAGACCATGTATGGATCCACCGGTGGCATTGCATGTGTGTCCTTCTCATAGACCACACATGGATCCATCGGTGTCATCGCATGTCTGTTCTTTTCATGAACCACAGTTAGAGTCATTGCATGTTTGTTCTTCTCATGAACCACAGCTAGAGTCATTGCATGTGTGTTCTTCTCACGAACCATATCATGAACCACACCTAGTGTCATTGCATGTGTGTTATTCTCATTAACCACACATGGATCCACCAGTGTCATTGCATGTCTACTATTTTCATGAACCACAGTTAGAGTCATTTCATGTTTGTTCCTCTCATAGACCACACATGGATCCACGGGTATCATCGCATGTCTGTTCTTTTCATGAACCACAGTTAGAGTCATTGCATGTGTGTTCTTCTCATGAACCACAGCTAGATTCATTGCATATGTGTTCTTCTCACAAACTATATCATGAACCACACCCAGTGTCATTGCATGTGTGTTATTCTCATTAACCACACATGGATCCACCAGTGTCATTGCATGTCTGCTCTTTTCATGAACCACAGTTAGAGTCATTGCATGTCTATTCCTTTCACAAACCACATATCACCAGTGTCATTGCATGTGTGTTCTTCTCACAGACCACACACGGATCCACCTGTGTCATTGCATGTGTGTTCTTCCCATGAACCACATATGGATCCACCAGTGTCATTGCATGTGTGTCCTTCTCACAAACCACACATGGATCCACCGGTGTCATCGCATGTCTGTTCTTTTCATGAACCACAGTTAGAGTCATTGCATGTTTGTTCTTCTCATGAACCACAGCTAGAGTCATTGCATGTGTGTTCTTCTCACAAACCATATCATGAACCACACCCAGTGTCATTGCATGTGTGTTATTCTCATTAACCACACATGGCTCCACCTTGCATGTCTACTCTTTTCATGAACCATAGTTAGAGTCATTGCATGTTCATTCCTCTCATAGACCACACATGGATCCACCGGTGTCATCGCATGTCTGTTCTTTTCATGAACCACAGTTAGAGTCATTGCATGTGTGTTCTTCTCATGAACCACAGCTAGAGTCATTGCATGTGTGTTCTTCTCACAAACCATATCATGAACCACACCCAGTGTCATTGCATGTGTGTTATTCTCATTAACCACACATGGATGCACCAGTGTCATTGCATGTCTACTCTTTTCATGAACCACAACTAGAGTCATTGCATGTCTGTTCCTTTCACAAACCACATATCACCAGTGTCATTGCATTTGTGTTCTTCTCACAGACCACACATGGATCCACCAGTGTCATTGCATGTGTGTTCTTCCCATGAACCACACATGGATCCACCAGTGTCATTGCATGTGTATCCTTCTCATAAACCACACATGGATCCACCGGAGTCATCACATGTCTGCTCTTTTCATGAACCACAGTTAGAGTCATTGCATGTTTGTTCTTCTCATGAACCACAGCTAGAGTCATTGCATGTGTGTTCTTCTCACAAACCATATCATGAACCACACCCTATGTCATTGCATGTGTGTTATTCTCATTAACCACACATGGATCCACCAGTGTCATTGCATGTCTGCTATTTTCATGAACCATAGTTAGAGTCATAGCATGTCCGTTCCTCCCATAGACCACACATGGATCCATCGGTGCCATCGCATGTCTGTTCTTTTCATGAACCACAGTTAGAGTCATTGCATGAGTGTTCTTCTCATGAACCACAACTAGATTCATTGCATGTGTGTTCTTCTCACAAACCATATCACGAACCACACCTAGTGTCATTGCATGTGTGTTCTTCTCATTAACCACACATGGATCCACTAGTGTCATTGCATGTCTGCTCTTTTCATGAACCACAGTTAGAATCATTGCATGTCTGTTCCTTTCACAAACCACATATCACCAGTGTCATTGCATGTGTGTTCTTCTACAGACCACACATGGATCCACCAGTGTCATTGCATGTGTGTTCTTCCCATGAACCTCACATTTATCCACCAGTGTCATTGCATGTGTGTCCTTCTCATAAACCAAACATGGATCCACCGGTGTCATTGCATGTCTGTTCTTTTCATGAAACACAATTAGAGTCATTGCATGTGTGTTCTTATCATGAACCATAGCTAGAGTCATTGCATGTGTGTTCTTCTCACAAACCATATCATGAACCACACCCAGTGTCATTGCATGTGTGTTATTCTCATTAACCACACATGGATCCACCAGTGTCATTACATGTCTGCTCTTTTCATGAACCACAGTTAGAGTTATTGCATGTTCGTTCCTCCCATAGACCACACATGGATCCACCGGTGTCATCGCATGTCCGTTCTTTTCATGAACCACAGTTAGAGTCATTACATGTGTGTTCTTCTCATGAACCACAGCTAGAGTCATTGCATGTGTGTTCTTCTCACAAACCATATCATGAACCACACCCAGTGTCATTGCATGTGTGTTCTTCTCATTAACCACACATGGATCCACTAGTGTCATTGCATGTCTGCTCTTTTCATGAACCACAGTTAGAGTCATTGCATGTCTGTTCTTTTCACAAACCACATATCACCAGTGTCATTGCATGTGTGTTCTTCTACAGACCACACATGGATCCACCAGTGTCATTGCATGTGTGTTCTTCCCATGAACCTCACATTGATCCACCAGTGTCATTGCATGTGTGTCCTTCTCATAAACCAAACATGGATCCACCGGTGTCATCGCATGTCTGTTCTTTTCATGAACCACAATTAGAGTCATTGCATGTGTGTTCTTCTCATGAACCATAGCTAGAGTCATTGCATGTGTGTTCTTCTCACAAGCCATATCATGAACCACACCCAGTGTCATTGCATGTGTGTTATTCTCATTAACCACACATGGATCCACCAGTGTCATTGCATGTCTGCTCTTTTCATGAACCACAGTTAGAGTCATTGCATGTTCGTTCCTCCCATAGACCACACATGGATCCACCGGTGTCATCGCATGTCTGTTCTTTTCATGAACCACAGTTAGAGTCATTGCATGTGTGTTCTTCTCATGAACCATAGCTAGAGTCATTGCATGTGTGTTCTTCTCACAAACCATATCATGAACCACACCCAGTGTCATTGCATGTGTGTTATTCTCATTAACCACACATGGATCCACCAGTGTCATTGCATGTCTGCTCTTTTCATGAACCACAACTAGAGCCATTGCATGTCTGTTCCTTTCACAAACCACATATCACCAGTGTCATTGCATGTGTGTTCTTCTCACAGACCACACATGGATCCACCAGTGTCATTGCATGTGTGTTCGTCCCATGAACCACACATGGATCCACCAGTGTCATTGCATGTGTATCCTTCTCACAAACCACACATGGATCCACCGGAGTCATCGCATGTCTGCTCTTTTCATGAACCACAGTTAGAGTCATTGCATGTTTGTTCTTCTCATGAACCACAGCTAGAGTCATTGCATGTGTGTTCTTCTCACAAACCATATCATGAACCACACCCAGTGTCACTGCATGTGTGTTATTCTCATTAACCACACATGGATCCACCAGTGTCATTGCATATCTGCTATTTTCATGAACCACAGTTAGAGTCATTGCATGTTTGTTCCTCTCATAGACCACACATGGATCCACCGGTATCATCGCATGTCTGTTCTTTTCATGAACCACAGTTAGAGTCATTTCATGTGTGTTCTTCTCATGAACCACAACTTGATTCATTGCATGTGTGTTCTTCTCACAGACCATATCATGAACCACACCCAGTGCCATTGCATGTGTGTTATTCTCATTAACCACACATGGATCCACCAGTGTCATTGCATGTCTGCTCTTTTCATGAACCACAGTTAGAGTCATTGCATGTCTATTCCTTTCAGAAACCACATATCACCAGTGGCATTGCATGTGTGTTCTTCTCATAGACCACACATGGATCCACCAGTGTCATTGCATGTGTGTTCTTCCCATGAACCACATATGGATCCACCAGTGTCATTGCATGTGTGCCCTTCTCACAAACCACACATGGATCCACCGGTGTCATCGCATGTCTGTTCTTTTCATGAACCACGGTTAGAGTCATTGCATGTTTGTTCTTCTCATCAACCACAGCTAGAGTCATTGCATGTGTGTTCTTCTCACAAACCATATCATGAACCACACCCAGAGTCATTACATGTCTGTTATTCTCATTAACCACACATGGATACACCAGTGTCATTGCATGTCTGCTCTTATCATGAACCACAGTTAGAGTCATTGCATGTCCGTTCCTCCCATAGACCACACATGGATCCACCGGTGCCATCGCATGTCTGTTCTTTTCATGAACCACAGTTAGAGTCATTGCACGTGTGTTCTTCTCATGAACCACAGCTAGAGTCATTGCATGTGTGTTTTTCTCACAAACCATATCATGAACAACACCCAGTGTCATTGCATGTGTGTTCTTCTCATTAACCACACATGGATCCACTAGTGTCATTGCATGTCTGCTCTTTTCATGAACCACTGTTAGAGTCATTGCTTGTCTGTTCCTTTCACAAACTACATATCACCAGTGTCATTGCATGTGTGTTCTTCTACAGACCACACATGGATCCACCAGTGTCATTGCATGTGTGTTTTTCCCATGAACCACACATGGATCCACCAGTGTTATTGCATGTGTGTCCTTCTCACAAACCAAACATGGATCCACCGGTGTCATCGCATGTCTGTTCTTTTCATGAACCACAATTAGAGTCATTGCATGTGTGTTCTTCTCATGAACCACAGCTAGAGTCATTGAATGTGTGTTCTTCTCACAAACCATATAATGAACCACACCCAGTGTCATTGCATGTGTGTTATTCTCATTAACCACACATGGATCCACCAGTGTCATTGCATGTCTGCTCTTTTCATGAACCACAACTAGAGTCATTGCATGTCTGTTCCTTTCACAAACCACATATCACCAGTGTCATTGCATATGTGTTCTTCTCACAGACCACACATGGATCCACCAGTGTCATTGCATGTGTGTTCGTCCCATGAACCACACATGGATCCACCAGTGTCATTGCATGTGTATCCTTCTCACAAACCACACATGGATCCACCGGAGTCATCGCATGTCTGCTCTTTTCATGAACCACAGTTAGAGTCATTGCATGTTTGTTCTTCTCATGAACCACAGCAAGAGTCATTGCTTGTGTGTTCTTCTCACAAACCATATCATGAACCACACCCAGTGTCACTGCATGTGTGTTATTCTCATTAACCACATATGGATCCACCAGTGTCATTGCATGTCTGCTATTTTCATGAACCACAGTTAGAGTCATTGCATGTCTGTTCCTCTCATAGACCACACATGGATCCACCGGTATCATCGCATGTCTGTTCTTTTCATCAACCACAGTTAGAGTCATTTCATGTGTGTTCTTCTCATGAACCACAACTTGATTCATTGCATGTGTGTTCTTCTCACAAACCATATCATGAACCACACCCAGTGTCATTGCATGTCTGTTATTCTCATTAACCACACATGGATCCACCAGTGTCATTGCATGTCTGCTCTTTTCATGAACCACAGTTAGAGTCATTGCATGTCTGTTCCTTTCAGAAACCACATATCACCAGTGGCATTGCATGTGTGTTCTTCTCACAGACCACACATGGATCCACCAGTGTCATTGCATGTGTGTTCTTCCCATGAACCACATATGGATCCACCAGTGTCATTGCATGTGTGCCCTTCTCACAAACCACACATGGATCCACCGGTGTCATCGCATGTCTGTTCTTTTCATGAACCACGGTTAGAGTCATTGCATGTTTGTTCTTCTCATCAACCACAGCTAGAGTCATTGCATGTGTGTTCTTCTCACAAACCATATCATGAACCACACCCAGTGTCATTACATGTCTGTTATTCTCATTAACCACACATGGGTACACCAGTGTCATTGCATGTCTGCTCTTTTCATGAACCACAGTTAGAGTCATTGCATGTCAGTTCCTCCCATAGACCACACATGGATCCACCGGTGCCATCGCATGTCTGTTCTTTTCATGAACCACAGTTAGAGTCATTGCATGTGTGTTCTTCTCATGAACCACA
The DNA here is from genome assembly GCA_916181665.1 of Avena sativa. Classification (NCBI taxonomy): domain Eukaryota; kingdom Viridiplantae; phylum Streptophyta; class Magnoliopsida; order Poales; family Poaceae; genus Avena; species Avena sativa. Next base: position 127,611,733 of record OV702292.1, on the reverse strand, counting down.
GCTAGAGTCATCGCATGTGTGTTCTTCTCAAAAACCATATCATGAACCACACCCAGTGTCATTGCATGTGTGTTCTTCTTATTAACCACACATGGATCCACTAGTGTCATTGCATGTCTGCTCTTTTCATGAACCACAGTTAGAGTAATTGCATGTCTGTTCTTTCACAAACCATATATCACTAGTGTCATTGCATGTGTGTTCTTCCCATGAACCACACATGGATCCACCAGTGTTATTGCATGTGTGTCCTTCTCACAAACCAAACATGGATGCACCGGTGTCATCGCATGTCTGTTCTTTTCATGAACCACAATTAGAGTCATTGCATGTGTGTTCTTCTCATGAACCATAGCTAGAGTCATTGCATGTGTGTTCTTCTCACAAACCATATCATGAACCCACACCCAGTGTCATTGCATGTGTGTTATTCTCATTGACCACACATGGATCCACCAGTGTCATTGCATGTCTGCTCTTTTCATGAACCACAGTTAGAGTCATTGCATGTATGTTCCTCTCATAGACCACACATGGATTCACCGGTGTCATAGCATGTCTGTTCTTTTCATGAACCACAGTTAGAGTCATTGCATGTGTGTTCTTCTCATGAACCACAGCTAGAGTCATTGCATGTGTGTTCTTCTCACAAACCATATCATGAACCACATCCAGTGTCATTGCATGTGGTTTATTCTCATTAACCACACATGGATCCACCAGTGTCATTGCATGTCTGCTATTTTCATGAACCACAGTTAGAGTTATTGGATGTTTGTTCCTCTCATAGACCACACATGGATCCACGGGTATTATCGCATGTCTGTTCTTTTCATGAACCAGAGTTAGAGCCATTGCATGTGTGTTCTTCTCATGAACCACAGCTAGATTAATTGCATATGTGTTCTTCTCACAAACCATATCATGAACCACACCTAGTGTCATTGCATGTGTGTTATTCTCATTAACCACACATGGATCCACCAGTGTCATTGCATGTCTGCTCTTTTCATGAACCACAGTTAGAGTCATTGCATGTTTGTTCCTTTCACAAACCACATATCACCAGTGTCATTGCATGTGTGTTCTTCTCACAGACCACACATGGATCCACCAGTGTCATTGCATGTGTGTTCTTCCCATGAACCACATATGGATCCACCAGTGTCATTGCATGTGTGTCCTTCTCACAAACCACACATGGATGCACCGGTGTCATCGCATGTCTGTTCTTTTCATGAACCATAGTTAGAGTCATTGCATGTTTGTTCTTCTCATGAACCACAGCTAGAGTCATTGCATGTGTGTTCTTCTCACAAACCATATCATGAACCACACCCAGTGTCATTGCATGTGTGTTATTCTCATTAACCACACTTGGATCCACCAGTGTCATTGCATGTCTTCTCTTTTCATGAACCACAGTTAGAGTCATTGCATGTTCGTTCCTCCCATAGACCACACATGGATCCACCGGTGTCATCGCATGTCTGTTCTTTTCATGAACCACAGTTAGAGTCATTGCATGTGTGTTCTTCTCATGAACCTCAGCTAGAGTCATTGCATGTGTGTTCTTCTCACAAACTATATCATGAACCACACCCAGTGTCATTGCATGTGTGTTATTCTCATTAACCACACATGGATCCACCTGTGTCATTGCATGTCTGGTCTTTTCATGAACCACAACTAGAGCCATTGCATGTGTGTTCCTTTCACAAACCACATATCACCAGTGTCATTGCATGTGTGTTCTTCTCACAGACCATACATGGATCCACCAGTGTCATTGCATGTGTGTTCTTCCCATGAACCACACATGGATCCACCAGTGTCATTACATGTGTATCCTTCTCACAAACCACACATGGATCGACCGGAGTCATCGCATGTCTGCTCTTTTCATGAACCACAGTTAGAGTCATTGCATGTTTGTTCTTCTCATGAACCACAGCTAGAGTCATTGCATGTGTGTTCTTCTCACAAACCATATCATGAACCACACCCAGTGTCATTGCATGTGTGTTATTCTCATTAACCACACATGGATCCACCAGTGTCATTGCATGTCTGTTATTTTCATGAACCACAGTTAGAGTCATTGCATGTTCGTTCCTCTCATAGACCACACATGGATCCACGGGAATCATCGCATGTCTGTTCTTTTCATGAACCACAGTTAGAGTCATTGCATGTGTGTTCTTCTCATGAACGACAACTAGATTCATTGCATGTGTGTTCTTCTCACAAACCATATCATGAACCACACCCAGTGTCATTGCAAGTGTGTTATTCTCATTAACCACACATGGATCCACCAGTGTCATTGCATGTGTGCTCTTTTCATGAACCACAGTTAGAGTCATTGCATGTCTGTTTCTTTCAGAAACCACATATCACCAGTGGCATTGCATTTGTGTTCTTCTCATAGACCACACATGGATCCACCAGTGTCATTGCATGCGTGTTCTTCCCATGAACCACATATGGATCCACCAGTGCCATTGCATGTGTGCCCTTCTCACAAACCACACATGGATCCACCGGTGTCATCGCATGTCTGTTCTTTTCATGAACCACGGTTAGAGTCATTGCATGTTTGTTCTTCTCATCAACCACAGCTAGAGTCATTGCATGTGTGTTCTTCTCACAAACCATATCATGAACCACACCCAGTGTCATTGCATGTGTGTTATTCTCATTAACCACACATGGATCCACCAGTGTCATTGCATGTCTGCTCTTTTCATGAACCACAGTTAGAGTCATTGCATGTCTGTTCCTCCCATAGACCACACATGGATCCATCGGTGCCATCGCATGTCTGTTCTTTTCATGAACCACAGTTAGAGTCATTGCATGTGTGTTCTTCTCATGAACCACAGCTAGATTCATTGCATATGTGTTCTTCTCACAAACCATATCATGAACCACACCCAGTGTCATTGCATGTGTGTTATTCTCATTAACCACACATGGATCCACCAGTGTCATTGCATGTCTGCTCTTTTCATGAACCACAGTTAGAGTCATTGCATGTCTGTTCCTTTCACAAACCACATATCACCAGTGTCATTGCATGTGTGTTCTTCTCACAGACCACACATGGATCCACCAGTGTCATTGCATGTGTGTTCTTCCCATGAACCACATATGGATCCACCAGTGTCATTGCATGTGTGTCCTTCTCACAAACCACACATGGATCCACCGGTGTCATCGCATGTCTGTTCTTTTCATGAACCATAGTTAGAGTCATTGCATGTTTGTTCTTCTCATGAACCACAGCTAGAGTCATTGCATGTGTGTTCTTCTCACAAACCATATCATGAACCACACCCAGTGTCATTGCATGTGTGTTATTCTCATTAACCACACTTGGATCCACCAGTGTCATTGCATGTCTGCTCTTTTCATGAACCACAGTTAGAGTCATTGCATGTTCGTTCCTCCCATAGACCACACATGGATCCACCGGTGTCATCGCATGTCTGTTCTTTTCATGAACCACAGTTAGAGTCATTGCATGTGTGTTCTTCTCATGAACCACAGCTAGAGTCATTGCATGTGTGTTCTTCTCACAAACTATATCATGAACCACACCTAGTGTCATTGCATGTGTGTTATTCTCATTAACCACACATGGATCCACCTGTGTCATTGCATGTCTGCTCTTTTCATGAACCACAACTAGAGTCATTGCATGTGTGTTCCTTTCACAAACCACATATCACCAGTGTCATTGCATGTGTGTTCTTCTCACAGACCACACATGGATCCACCAGTGTCATTGCATGTGTGTTCTTCCCATGAACCACACATGGATCCACCAGTGTCATTGCATGTGTATCCTTCTCACAAACCACACATGGATCCACCGGAGTCATCGCATGTCTGCTCTTTTCATGAACCACAGTTAGAGTCATTGCATGTTTGTTCTTCTCATGAACCACAGCTAGAGTCATTGCATGTGTGTTCTTCTCACAAACCATATCATGAACCACACCCAGTGTCATTGCATGTGTGTTATTCTCATTAACCACACATGGATCCACCAGTGTCATTGCATGTCTGCTATTTTCATGAACCACAGTTAGAGTCATTGCATGTTCGTTCCTCTCATAGACCACACATGGATCCACGGGTATCATCGCATGTCTGTTCTTTTCATGAACCACAGTTAGAGTCATTGCATGTGTGTTCTTCTCATGAACGACAACTAGATTCATTGCATGTGTGTTCTTCTCACAAACCATATCATGAACCACACCCAGTGTCATTGCAAGTGTGTTATTCTCATTAACCACACATGGATCCACCAGTGTCATTGCATGTCTGCCCTTTTCATGAACCACAGTTAGAGTCATTGCATGTCTGTTTCTTTCAGAAACCACATATCACCAGTGGCATTGCATGTGTGTTCTTCTCACAGACCACACATGGATCCACCAGTGTCATTGCATGCGTGTTCTTCCCATGAACCACATATGGATCCACCAGTGTCATTGCATGTGTGCCCTTCTCACAAACCACACATGGATCCACCGGTGTCATCGCATGTCTGTTCTTTTCATGAACCACGGTTAGAGTCATTGTATGTTTGTTCTTCTCATCAACCACAGCTAGAGTCATTGCATGTGTGTTCTTCTCACAAACCATATCATGAACCACACCCAGTGTCATTGCATGTGTGTTATTCTCATTAACCACACATGGATCCACCAGTGTCATTGCATGTCTGCTCTTTTCATGAACCACAGTTAGAGTCATTGCATGTCTTTTCCTCCCATAGACCACACATGGATCCACGGTGCCATCGCATGTCTGTTCTTTTCATGAACCACAGTTAGAGTTATTGCATGTGTGTTCTTCTCATGAACCACAGCTAGAGTCATTGCATGTGTGTTCTTCTCACAAACCATATCATGAACCACACCCAGTGTCATTGCATGTGTGTTCTTCTCATTAACCACACATGGATCCACTAGTGTCATTGCATGTCTGCTCTTTTCATCAACCACAGTTAGAGTCATTGCATGTCTGTTCCTTTCACAAACCACATATCACCAGTGTCATTGCATGTGTGTTCTTCTACAGACCACACATGGATCCACCAGTGTCATTGCATGTGTGTTCTTCCCATGAACCACACATGGATCCACCAGTGTCATTACATGTGTGTCCTTCTCACAAACCAAACATGGATCCACCGGTGTCATCGCATGTCTGTTCTTTTCATGAACCAAAATTAGAGTCATTGCATGTGTGTTCTTCTCATTAACCATAGCTAGAGTCATTGCATGTGTGTTCTTCTCACAAACCATATCATGAACCACACCCAGTGTCATTGCATGTGTGTTATTCTCATTAACCACACATGGATCCACCAGTGTCATTGCATGTCTGCTCTTTTCATGAACCATAGTTAGAGTCATTGCATGTTCGTTCCTCCCATAGACCACACATGGATCCATCGGTGTCATCGCATGTCTATTCTTTTCATGAACCACAGTTAGAGTCATTGCATGTGTGTTCTTCTCATGAACCACAGCTAGAGTCATTGCATGTGTGTTCTTCTCACAAACCATATCATGAACCACACCCAGTGTCATTGCATGTGGTTTATTCTCATTTACCACACATGGATACACCAGTGTCATTGCATGTCTGCTATTTTTATGAACCACAGTTAGAGTGATTGCATGTTTGTTCCTCTCATAGACCACACATGGATCCACGGGTATCATCGCATGTCTGTTCTTCTCATGAACCACAGCTAGATTCATTGCATATGTGTTCTTCTCACAAACCATATCATGAACCACACCTAGTGTCATTGCATGTGTGTTATTCTCATTAACCACACATGGATCCACCAGTGTCATTGCATGTCTGCTCTTTTCATGAACCACAGTTAGAGTCATTGCATGTCTGTTCCTTTCACAAACCACATATCACCAGTGTCATTGCATGTGTGTTCCTCTCACAGACCACCGATGGATCCACCTGTGTCATTGCATGTGTGTTCTTCCCATGAACCACATATTGATCCACCAGTGTCATTGCATGTGTGTCCTTCTCACAAACCACACATGGATCCACCGGTGTCATCGCATGTCTGCTCTTTTCATGAACCACAGTTAGAGTCATTGCATGTTTGTTCTTCTCATGAACCACAGCTAGAGTCATTGCATGTGTGTTCTTCTCACAAACCATATCATGAACCACACCCAGTGTCATTGCATGTGTGTTATTCTCATTAACCACACATGGATCCACCAGTGTCATTGCATGTCTGCTCTTTTCATGAACCACAGTTAGAGTCATTGCATGTTCGTTCCTCCCATAGGCCACACATGGATCCACCGGTGTCATCGCATGTCTGTTCTTTTCATGAACCACAGTTAGAGTCATTGCATGTGTGTTCTTCTCATGAACCACAGCTAGAGTCATTGCATGTGTGTTCTTCTCACAAACCATATCATGAACCACACCCAGTGTCATTGCATGTGTGTTATTCTCATTAACCACACATGGATCCACTAGTGTCATTGCATGTCTGCTCTTTTCATGAACCACAACTAGAGTCATTGCATGTTTGTTCCTTTCACAAACCACATATCACGAGTGTCATTGCATGTGTGTTCTTCTCACAGACCACACATGGATCCACCAGTGTCATTGCATGTGTGTTCTTCCCATGAACCACACATGGATCCACTAGTGTCATTGCATGTCTGCTATTTTCATGAACCACAGTTAGAGTCATTGCATGTTTGTTCCTCTCATAGACCACACATGGATCCACGGGTATCATCGCATGTCTGTTCTTTTCATGAACCACAGTTAGAGTCATTGCATGTGTGTTCTTCTCATGAACCACAGCTAGATTCATTGCATATGTGTTCTTCTCACAAACCATATCATGAACCACACCCAGTGTCATTGCATGTGTGTTATTCTCATTAACCACACATGGATCCACCAGTGTCATTGCATGTCTGCTCTTTTCATGAACCACAGTTAGAGTCATTGCATGTCTGTTCCTTTCACAAACCACATATCACCAGTGTCATTGCATGTGTGTTCTTCTCACAGACCACCCATGGATCCACCAGTGTCATTGCATGTGTGTTCTTCCCATGAACCACATATGGATCCACCAGTGTCATTGCATGTGTGTCCTTCTCATAAACCACACATGGATCCACCGGTGTCATCGCATGTCTGCTCTTTTCATGAACCACAGTTAGAGTCATTGCATGTTTGTTCTTCTCATGAACCACATCTAGAGTCATTGCATGTGTGTTCTTCTCACAAACCATATCATGAACCACACCCAGTGTCATTACATGTGTGTTATTCTCATTAACCACACATGGATCCACCAGTGTCATTGCATGTCTGCTCTTTTCATGAACCACAGTTAGAGTCATTGCATGTTCGTTCCTCCCATAGACCACACATGGATCCACCGGTGTCATCGCATGTCTGTTCTTTTCATGAACCACAGTTAGAGTCATTGCATGTGTGTTCTTCTCATGAACCACAGCTAGAGTCATTGCATGTGTGTTCTTCTCACAAACCATATCATGAACCACACCCAGTGTCATTGCATGTGTGTTCTTGTCATTAACCACACATGGATCCACTAGTGTCATTGCATGTCTACTCTTTTCATAAACCACAGTTAGAATCATTGCATGTCTGTTCCTTTCACAAACCACATATCACCAGTGTCATTACATGTGTGTTCTTCTACAGACCACACATGGATCCACAAGTGTCATTGCATGTGTGTTCTTCCCATGAACCACACATGGATCCACCAGTGTCATTGCATGTGTGTCCTTCTCACAAACCAAACATGGATCCACCGGTGTCATCGCATGTCTGTTCTTTTCATGAACCAAAATTAGAGTCATTGCATGTTTGTTCTTCTCATGAACCACCGCTAGAGTCATTGCATGTGTGTTCTTCTCACAAACCATATCATGAACCACACCCAGTGTCATTGCATGTGTGTTATTCTCATTAACCACACATGGATCCACCAGTGTCATTGCATGTCTGCTCTTTTCATGAACCATAGTTAGTCATTGCATGTTTGTTCCTCTCATAGACCACACATTGATCCACTGGTATCATCGCATGTCTGTGCTTTTCATGAACCACAGTTAGAGTCTTTGCATGTGTGTTCTTCTCATGAACCACAACTAGATTCATTGCATGTGTGTTCTTCTCACAAACCATATCATGAACCACACCCAGTGTCATTGCATGTGTGTTATTTTCATTAACCACACATGGATCCACTAGTGTCATTGCATGTCTGCTCTTTTCATGAACCACAGTTAGAGTCATTGCATGTCTGTTCCTTTCACAAACCACATATCACCAGTGTCATTGCATGTGTGTTCTTCTACAGACCACACATGGATCCACCAGTGTCATTGCATGTGTGTTCATCCCATGAACCACACATGGATCCACCAGTGTCATTGCATGTGTGTCCTTCTGACAAACCACACATGGATCCACCGGTGTCATCGCATGTCTGTTCTTTTCATGAACCACAATTACAGTCATTGCATGTGTGTTCTTCTCATGAACCATAGCTAGAGTCATTGCATGTGTGTTCTTCTCACAAACCATATCATGAACCACACCCAGTGTCATTGCATGTGTGTTATTCTCATTAACCACACATGGATCCACCAGTGTCATTGCATGTCTGCTCTTTTCATGAACCATAGTTAGAGTCATTGCATATCTGTTCCTCTCATAGACCACATATGGATTCATCGGTGTCATCGCATGTCTGTTCTTTTCATGAACCACAGTTAGAGTCATTGCATGTGTGTTCTTCTCATGAACCACAGCTAGAGTCATTGCATGTGTGTTTTTCTCACAAACCATATAATGAACCACACCCAGTGTCATTGCATGTGTGTTATTCTCATTAACCACACATGGATCCACCAGTGTCATTGCATGTCTGCTCTTTTCTGTAACCACAATTAGAGTCATTGCATGTCTGTTCCTTTCAGATACAACATATCACCAGTGTCATTGCATGTGTGTTCTTCTCACAGACCACACATGGATCCACCAGTGTCATTGCATGTGCGTTCTTCCCATGAACCACATATGGAGCCACCAGTGTCATTGCATGTCTGTTCTTTTCATGAACCATAGTTAGAGTCATTGTATGTTTGTTATTCTCATGAACCACAGCTAGTGTCATTGCATGTGTGTTCTTCTCACAAACCATATCATGAACCACACCCAGTGTCATTACATGTGTGTTTTTCTCATTAACTACACATGGATCCACCAGTGTCATTGCATGTGTGCTATTTTCTTGAACCACAGTTAGAGTCATTGCATGTCTCTTCCTCTCATAGACCACACATGGATCCACCGGTGTCATCGCATGTCTGTTCTTTTCATGAACCACAGTTAGAGACATTGCATGTGTGTTCTTCTCATGAACCACAGCCAAAGTCATTGCATGTGTGTTCTTCTCACGAACCATATCATGAACCACACCCAGTGTCATTGCATGTGTGTTATTCTCATTGACCACACATGGATCCACCAGTGTCATTGCATGTCTGCTCTTTTCATGAACTACGGTTAGATTCATTCCATGTCTGTTCCTCTCATAGACCACACATGGATCCACCGGTGTCATCGCATGTCTGTTCTTTTCATGAACCATAGTTAGAGTCATTGCATGTGTGTTCTTCTCATGAACCACAGCTATAGTCATTGCATGTGTGTTCTTCTCACAAACCATATCATGAACCACACCCATTGTTATTGCATGTGTGTTATTCTCATTAACCACACATGGATCCACCAGTGACATTGCATGTTAGCTCTTTTCATGAACCATAGTTAGAGTCCTCGCATGTCTATTCCTTTCACAAACCACATATCACCAGTGTCATTGCATGTGTGTTCTTCTCACAGACCACACATGGATCCACTAGTGTCATTGCATGTGTGTTCTTCCCATTAACCACACATGGATCCACTAGTGTCATTGCATGTGTATCCTTCTCAAAAACCACACATGGATCCACCGGTGTCATCGCATGTCTGCTCTTTTCATGAACCACAGTTAGAGTCATTGCATGTTTGTTCTTCTCATGAACCACAGCTAGAGTCATTGCATGTGTGTTCTTCTCACAAACCATATCATGAACCACACCCAATGTCATTGCATGTGTGTTATTCTCATTAACCACACATGGATCCACCAGTGTCATTGCATGTCTACTCTTTTCATGAACCACAGTTAGAATAATTGCATGTCTGTTCCTCTCATAGACCACACATGGATCCACCGGTATTATCCCATGTCTATTCTTTTCATGAACCACAGTTAGAGTCATTGCATGTGTGTTCTTCTCACAAACCATATCATGAACCACACCCAGTGTCATTGCATGTGTGTTATTCCCATTAACCAGACATGGATCCACCAGTGTCATTGCATGTCTGCTCTTTTCATGAACCACGGTTAGAGTCATTGCATGTCTGTTCCTTTCAAAAACCACATATCACCAGTGGCATTGCATGTGTGTTCTTCTCACAGACCACACATGGATCCACCAGTGTCATTGCATGTGTGTTCTTCCCATGAACCATATATGGATCCACCAGTGTCATTGCATGTGTGTCCTTCTCACAAAGCACACATAATTCCACCGGTGTCATCGCATGTCTGTTCTTTTCATGAACCACAGTTAGAGTCATTGCATGTTTGTTCTTCTCATGAACCACAACTAGAGTCATTGCATGTGTGTCCTTCTCACAAACCATATCATGAACCACACCCAGTGTCATTGCATGTGTGTTTTTCTCATTAACCACACATGGATCCACCAGTGTCATTGCATGTCTGCTCGTTTCATGAACCACAGTTAGAGAGTCTTTGCATGTCTGTTCCTCCCATAGACCACACGTGGATCCACCAGTGTCATCGCATGTCTGTTCTTTTCATGAACCATAGTTAGAGTCACTGCATGTTTGTTCTTCTCATGAACCACAGCTAGAGTCATTGCATGTGTGTTCTTCTCACAAACCATATCATGAAGCACACCCAATGTCATTGCATGTGTGTTATTCTCATTGACCACACATGGATCCACCAGTGTCATTGCATGTCTGCTATTTTCATGAACCACAGTTAGAGTCTTTGCATGTTTGTTCCTTTCACAAACCACATATCACCAGTGTCATTGCATGTGTGTTCTTCTCATGAACCACAGTTAGAGTCATTGCATGTGTGTTCTTCTCACAAACCATATCATGAACCACACCCAGTGTCATTGCATGTGTGTTCTTATCATTAACCACACATGGATCCACCAGTGTCATTGCATGTCTGCTCTTTTCATGAACCACAGTTAGAGCCATTGCATGTCTGTTCTTTTCCCAAACCACATATCACAAGTGTCATTGGATGTGTGTCCTTATCCCAAACCACACATGGATCCACCGGTGTCATCGCATGTTTGTTCTTTTCATGAACCATAGTTAGAGTCATTGCATGTTTGTTCTTCTCATGAACCACAACTAGAGTCATTGCATGTGTGTTCTTCTCACAAACCATATCATGAACCACACCCAGTGTCATTGCATGTGTGTTATTCTCATTAACCACACATGGATCCACCAGTGTCATTGCATGTCTGCTCTTTTCATGAACCACAGTTAGAGTCATTGTATGTCTCTTCCTTTCACAAACCACATATCACCAGTGTCATTGCATGTGTGTTCTTCTCAGAGACCACACATGGATCCACTAGTGTCATTGCATGTGTGTTCTTCCCATGAACCATATATGGATCCACCAGTGTCATTGCATGTGTGTCCTTATCACAAACCACACATGGATCCACCGGTGTCATCGCATGTCTGTTGTTTTTATGAACCATAGTTAGAGTCATTGCATGTTTGTTCTTCTCATGAACCACAACTAGAGTCATTGCATGTGTGTTCTTCTCACAAACCATATCATGAACCACACCCAGTGTCATTGCATGTGTGTTATTCTCATTAACCACACATCGATTCACCAGTGTCATTGCATGTGTGCCCTTCTCACAAACCACACATGGATCCACCGGTGTCATCGCATGTCTGTTCTTTTCATGAACCACAGTTAGAGTCATTGCATGTTTGTTCTTCTCATGAACCACAACTAGAGTCATTGCATGTGTGTCCTTCTCACAAACCATATCATGAACCACACCCAGTGTCATTGCATGTGTGTTTTTCTCATTAACCACACATGGATCCACCAGTGTCATTGCATGTCTGCTCGTTTCATGAACCACAGTTAGAGAGTCTTTGCATGTCTGTTCCTCCCATAGACCACACGTGGATCCACCAGTGTCATCGCATGTCTGTTATTTTCATGAACCATAGTTAGAGTCACTGCATGTTTGTTCTTCTCATGAACCACAGCTAGAGTCATTGCATGTGTGTTCTTCTCACAAACCATATCATGAAGCACACCCAATGTCATTGCATGTGTGTTATTCTCATTGACCACACATGGATCCACCAGTGTCATTGCATGTCTGCTATTTTCATGAACCACAGTTAGAGTCTTTGCATGTTTGTTCCTTTCACAAACCACATATCACCAGTGTCATTGCATGTGTGTTCTTCTCATGAACCACAGTTAGAGTCATTGCATGTGTGTTCTTCTCACAAACCATATCATGAACCACACCCAGTGTCATTGCATGTGTGTTCTTATCATTAACCACACATGGATCCACCAGTGTCATTGCATGTCTGCTCTTTTCATGAACCACGGTTAGAGCCATTGCATGTCTGTTCTTTTCCCAAACCACATATCACAAGTGTCATTGGATGTGTGTCCTTATCCCAAACCACACATGGATCCACCGGTGTCATCGCATGTTTGTTCTTTTCATGAACCATAGTTAGAGTCATTGCATGTTTGTTCTTCTCATGAACCACAACTAGAGTCATTGCATGTGTGTTCTTCTCACAAACCATATCATGAACCACACCCAGTGTCATTGCATGTGTGTTATTCTCATTAACCACACATGGATCCACCAGTGTCATTGCATGTCTGCTCTTTTCATGAACCACAGTTAGAGTCATTGTATGTCTCTTCCTTTCACAAACCACATATCACCAGTGTCATTGCATGTGTGTTCTTCTCAGAGACCACACATGGATCCACTAGTGTCATTGCATGTGTGTTCTTCCCATGAACCATATATGGATCCACCAGTGTCATTGCATGTGTGTCCTTATCACAAACCACACATGGATCCACCGGTGTCATCGCATGTCTGTTCTTTTTATGAACCATAGTTAGAGTCATTGCATGTTTGTTCTTCTCATGAACCACAACTAGAGTCATTGCATGTGTGTTCTTCTCACAAACCATATCATGAACCACACCCAGTGTCATTGCATGTGTGTTATTCTCATTAACCACACATCGATTCACCAGTGTCATTGCATGTCTGCTCTTTTCATGAACCACATTTATAGTCATTGGATGTATGTTCCTCCCATAGACCACACATGGATCCACCGGTGTCATCGCATGTCTGTTCTTTTCATTAACCACATTTAGACTCATTGCATGTGTGTTCTTCTCATGAACCACAGCTAGAGTCATTGCATGTGTGTTATTCTCGCAAACCATATCATGAACCACACCCAGTGTCATTGCTTGTGTGTTCTTGTCATTAACCACACATGGATCCACCAGTGTCATTGCATGTCTACTCTTTTCATCAACCACAGTTAGAGTCATTGCATGTCTGTTCCTTTCACAAACCACATATGACCAGTGTCATTCCATGTGTGTTCTTCTCACAGACCACACATGGATCCACCAGTGTCATTGCATGTGTGTTCTTCCCATGAACCACATATGGATCCACCAGTGTCATTGCATGTCTGTGCTTCTCACAGACCACACACGGATCCACTAGTATCATTGCATGTATGTTCTTCCCACATATCACGTAAGGATCCACCGGTGTCATTGGATGTGTGTTCTTCTCACAGACCACACATGGATCAACCAGTGTCATCGCATGTCTATTCTTTTCATGAACCACAGTTAGAGTCATTGCATGTGTGTTCTTCCCATGAACCACAGTTAGAGTCATTGCATGTGTGTTATTCTCACAAACCATATCATGAACCACACCCAGTGTCAATGCATGTGTGTTATTCTCATTAACCACACATGGATCCACCGGTGTCATTACATGTCTGCTCTTTTCATGAACCACAGTTAGAGTCATTGCATGTATGTTACTCTCATAGACCACACATGGATTCACCGGTGTCATCGCATGTCTGCTCTTTTCATGAACCACAGTTAGAGTCATTGCATGTATGTTCCTTTCACAAACCACATATCACCAGTGTCATTGCATGTGTGTTCTTCTCACAGACCACACATGGATCCACCAGTGTCATTGCATGTGTGTTCTTCCCATGAACCACATATGGATCCACAAGTGTCATTGCATGTGTGTCCTTCTCACAAACCACACATGGATCCACCAGTGTCATCGCATGTCTGTTATTCCCACAGACCACGTAAGGTTCCACCGGTGTCATTGGATGTGTGTTCCTCCCATAGACCACACATGGATCCACCGGTGTCATCGCATGTCTGTTCTTTTCATGAACCACGGTTAGAGTCATTGCATGTGTGTTCTTCTCATGACCACAGTTAGAGTCATTGCATGTGTGTTCTTCTCACAAACCATATCATGAACCACACCCAGTGTCATTGCATGTGTGTTCTTCTCATTAACCGCACATGGATCCACCAGTGTCATTGCATGTCTGCTCTTTTCATGAACCACAGTTAGAGTCATTGCTTGTCTGTTCTTTTCCCAAACCACATATCACCAGTGTCATTGGATGTGTTTCCTTATCCCAAACCATATCATGAACCACACCCAGTGTCAATTCATGTGTGTTATTCTCATTAACCACACATGGATCCACCAGTGTCATTGCATGTCTGCTCTTTTCATGAACCATAGTTAGAGTCATTGCATGTATGTTACTCTCATAGACCACACATGGATTCACCGGTGTCATCACATGTCTGTTCTTTTCATGAACCACAGTTAGAGTCATGGCATGTCTGTTCTTTTCACAAACCACATATCACCAGTGTCATTGCATTTGTTGTAACTACCTCGGTGAATTATGCTCTTAGTTACAAGCCTGGATGTTACAGGTAGACCTTTCGGCCGTCCTAACCATTTCCAAATATCGGGACAAGAACGAGCGGCGTAATCGGCAGGCGAAGGGATCAACTACATACACAAATGAGTATGTATGCAAGCCACCATACAACAGTCCTCAGAGCCATTCCATCTAAAAGAAATAGAAATATTGCAACGCCATATGGCAAGATCCAAATATCCTAGATAGATATAATAGTTTAGGATAGCTCCTCATACATCAAACATCAGAGTATCAGACGGAAGCGGAAAACAAGATCCGAGTACGGATAAGAAGCAAATCGGCATAAGATGCCCCATAATAAACACATCCCGGCCACAGATCTCATGGATCCCCGTTTCCGGAATCTCTACACCGAGTGATCGTTGCCAACATCGTCCGTCTCCTCCACCCAGTATCCATCTTGCGAGTTTACCTGTTCATCTGAATCAAACAATTTATTGTGTGAGACCCTAGGGGTACTCAGCAAGTCTTTATGCCTCTAAAGGGGACACAACCTGGGGTGACGCAATTGCAGCAAAAGATAATACCTAACAATTCTATAGATACTCGCTAACCATCTGCCTAACCAAAGATAGATGGATGTCCGTGAGTTAATAACAACAGTTATAACAGTAATATTAACAGATCCATCCTCCTCCTCGCTTACCAAATAAGAAGCGGACGAACAACCCCCCATCCGTTGGCAGTTTTATTATCCATTCCATGAGTGTTGCACTATTTACTAGTCAGATACTTAGTCAAATTAAAAGCGGTACTTTAGTTATACTTGTCTATGATCGAGAAACTGTGCTCCAAGTCGTCCATAACCGCGGACACGGCTTTCAGAAAGTTTTACCCTGCAGGGGTGCACAAATAGCAACACACACTCGATCAACCTCGGAAAAACCAAATCAAAACCCAACGAGGCATTCACAACAAAGCGATCACAGGATTCAGAAATATTTCAGGGGGCCACCCCATTAAGCTACCCGCAACGAAGTTGGCCGGCTCTGAGACGGACTCAAGGTTTGCGTCAGTGGCTGTAAACGACCGGGAACCCGAAAGTGTGACTGGGCTTGTCGATACCGCGAAAACACTCCGCCTCCAAAACATTATAGGTGCTCCTCGCACAATCTTAAATAAAGCAGTAAAGCATGGCATAAGTACAGGATAGTAATAAAGCCCCAAACTACTTTGTGGCCCCAAGAAATAAGAATGAATCAAGCTCTGGCTCAGGGGGGTCCATAGGCCTCCCGGATGTGGATAGCGCGAATTTTCAAGGAACAGGAATCAAGTACTCGGGGTCCTACGGGACACAAGTGAGCATGAAAAACCAAATAGCAGATATTGCTCACCGGTGCCACTTTCATTAGTTATCCCATTACTACTCAGGTTAAGTTGTTTAGGTACCTCGTTATCCATCAGACACTCACATACCCTACACATGCTGTTCTACGACCCGCATGGCTCAAACAACTCCTGTAGTAGTGGCTCATGGGATGGAGGGACAAGCTTCGGTGGGGTTTAAAAGTAAAGGCTATGCAATACTGGGGATTCAGTTTAATGCAATCGCGACTCAATGATGCAATAATAAGATAGAGGCAATAGGTACTATATGTATGCAAGCATGTGGTAGTGCTTGCCTGGCAGCTCAGTTGTAGCGAGAGAAGGATCTGGGTAGTGCTCCTGGGTTTCTTGATATATCCCCTGCTCAGCGTCTATTCGAAGAAGAACCAAACAAACAAGGGCCAACATAAATAAAGTGCACAAGCATATGAATTAAATGCGACAAGCAAACAATCATGCCATGATGAATGATGCACAATTTGCATGGCAATAATGTAGCAAGGCATGGGTGAGGTGGGGAATACAAGAATAAAGCCTTTTATTGAGTTTTAGTCACATTTTAACCTCATATAAGTTGCTGTATACTTTATATTTATATGATGCATGCTGCAATTCAAAACATGGAATGCATAAACAGAAAGGTCTCGTCGAGCTGATCATTTTAGACATATTATTTGTCAAATTTGGAGTTATACAACAAAAGTTATTAATTAATTAAGGAAAAAGGGCATTTTATTGTAATTTTGGTCAACTCGAAATTTAAAGTGTTCAAACATTACTTTGAATAGCATATTTGAATTCCTCATATTTTTCTGATTTCAAAACATATATTATATGTATTATTTGGAATAATATTTGAAAAGTTATTTAAAACAGATTTGAATTTGAATTTAAAACAATTTTGAAAAGTTTAAATTAAAACAGAAAACAGAAATCCTTTTTGTACTCACACAGATCTAGCCACAGACACAGACGGGTGGGCCAGGTGCTGACTAGACGATCTGACGCGGTAAAGCTTTTCTCACCGCGGGGCTTCCTAGCCACAGAGGGTGACAGATGGGCCCGGCAGCCTCACGGGTCCACGGCGTGCGCAGCCAGCCGGGACGTGACACGTGGGGGATCCAGGGGAGTGCGGGTTGAGGCGGTGGAACCTGGGGGGCTTAACTGCAAAACGGCGGAGAGGCTAACGGTGGGGCTCGGTGTACCGCGGGTTTAGCCGAAAAAAGGCGCAGGGGGTTAAGTGAAAAAGGGTCGCCCGTACTGTGGATCTTCTCCGCGCCTGCGGACGGATCGGTGCGCGACCGACGCAGAGCGCGGCGCGTGGGGATCGAACTCGCGTCGCGGGCGCGCGCACGGCGGCGGCTACCGCTGGGCTAGGGAGAGGTTGGTGACAGGAGGACGGTAGGCGGCTAGGTAAGGGTTCCGCGACGTACAGCAAGCAGACGACGACGAACCCGCCGTGCACAGAGGGCGTTCGTCGCCGGGATCCGCTCGTCTAGGAAGAGAAAAACAGCGGGAGGGTGCCAGAGAGGTGTAGCAGCTCACCGGGAGTGCGACAGTGGCGGTGGATCGGGCCGGGGTGCAGGGGATCGTTGACGGAGCTGGCGGCCAGCGGGGTTAGGGTTTTGGCTCGGCTCGTCGGCATGCAGCGTAGATGGTCCGTCTCCTCCTCGACATCGTGTACGGGGCTGATGCAGAGGACCTCCCCGACCTCGCCGACAACCTCCTGCTCGCCTACGCCTCCTGGATCGACGGGGGATGGTGGAGACCGACGGTGGCCGGCGATGGGGTAGATGGTGTCGGTGGAGAGGGAGTAGAGGAGCGGCAGGGCTCTGGGCGGATCTGGGAGCGGCAGAGGAGCCGTGTGGAGGGAGGAAAAGAGGGAGAGAGGGAGGAGGCAGCTGGGACACGGCAGAGATAAAGGTGGCCTCGGTGCCACCTTTCCCTCCTCCTCTCACGTGCTCGGGCTGGCGTAGCTAGGGCGGAACAGAGGCAGGCAGAGAGGCTGCAGGGTGGGGCCGGCGTGGCGGTGGGGCTACCTGGCAGGTGGGGAGAAGAGAGAGGGTAGGGAGCTCGGTTGTAACTTAGCTAGGTTAGATGGGGTAGCTCTGTTTAGGGTTTGTCTAGGAGGAGGGGTAGATGGGGTGTGGGACTAGGGAGAGGGGTAGCCAGGTGGGGTCATCACGGTGGAGAGAGGGAGAGGTGAGAGAGGTGTGGGTAGCTAGGGTTAGCTTAGAGGGGGCTCGGGTTAGGTTAGATGGTGCTTCGGGTTAGGGTTAGGTGATGCTCATGGTAGAGAGAGAAAGAGAGAGAGAGGGGGCTTAGGGTTTAGATTAGGTGTAGGTTTTTGGAGAAAGGATTAAAGAGAGAGAGAGGTGTGGTGGTGGCTTTTTAGCAAGACCAAACTAGATCAAGCCAAAGGAGTGGTAGAGAGGGAGAAGGATGATTCACTCAAAAGATCAAATAAAAACAAAGGAGGACAAAAGATGGAGATGGTTGCATGGCATACACATGTGAGAAAAGCTTGATGAGCACTAGGCAAAAAGGAAAATAAACCAAACTAGATGAAAGATTTGAGAGAGAAGGGAGAGCTCCAAGAGAGATACACCACTCAAAAATTCTTATAAAATCCCAAAGGACTAGAATGTGGTGGTGCTTGCATGGCCCATGCAAAATAATTAATGCCATGTTTATTCTTGTGAAAACAATAATATTAACATGGCATTATTCTTGTGCATTCCCAAAAGTGTAATATAAGCCAAGCAAAAGAATTTGTAGAAGTAGATCCATCCTATCTCCCATGAGCTAGATTAAACACCAAAAGAAAATAAAATACAAGCTCATGGATAAAGGGATGGTGGAATTATAAGGTGGTGAAAGAAAGGGTGGTGGAGTGGAATAAAAGATATGCCCCCAACTCAACTTGGGCATTTAAACAATATATCAATAACCAAATACAATATCAAGAGGCAAAATACAATTTACAATGCATATGAAAGAAGAACCAAAACAAAAAGGGTTTTATATGATGCTCAAATGCAAGGTGGCATGATGACATGAGCATGATATAATTATGATGCAACAATTATATATAGGAAGTAGCATATATATAGACTAGGTAGCATTGCAATTGTTAGACAATTGGGATGCTACAACTCTCCCCCACTAAACAAGAATCTCGCCCCGAGATTCCTAGGAAAAAGAAAACAACACAAGGAGAGGCGGGTGTTCGAATGAAGGTGACCCTCACGTTCCCAAGTTGATGAACAACGGAATGGTGCGACCACTACACCTTGCAAAACTTGCTAGACTTGTTGCGAGTCTTGTGTTTTGCTTGAGAAACAACGGGTTAGAAGAGTTGAAGGATTGTCGTGAGACCAGAAGGATAGGATGGACATAGCTCCGTTTTTCTCAAGAAACATGATAAGAGAAAAAGAACCACTTGTGAAAGAAAGGACAAGATGATGTATCATGGATATAGAAAGGCACACCGTTAAGATTAAAGATTTACCGATACTAGAGAGGATGAATCTTTGTGTCGCCGGAAGACTAGGTTGGAGAGGTTTGAACCACTATGACGATAGCATCGTATCTACTCCCGGATTTGAGAAATGAAATACGGAAACAATATTGCCTTCAAACAATAGAGTCCCTAGATATCAATAGAAAGATTTAGTTAGACATCGTCGGATTAGATTCTTCTTGCGCTGGTAAGAACCAAGGATCACGCAATTGAGGTGCGCGGATATAACTTTCAGAGATGGATGTGAAGCTAGATCATGGTGGAATCCTGAGACGCAACGAATATGGAGGATCTGGAGTTTGTTGTAGAGATACTTATTGCTTCTTTAGCCTTGAGGATAACGCAATAGATTTGCGGCTGATGGCATCAACCATAATTGGCTTTACCACAGAAAACGAATTGATGAAACAAAGAGAGAGATAGTTTCCTTTCATCTTGTTTGGGGATGTCGAGCATCGGTAGAATGACGAGGACAGAAAAGAGTTTGCGTTTGTTTCCACCAGATAATTGTAAATTTTGCTCCATCTAGAATAGACAGACCACCAACAAGAGATTATTGATTACTTTCTTCGAGAGAGCACTCCGGAAAAACAAAGACGGAAGTAAAAGTATCGAGGGATAAAGGCCACTTCTAACTTCCGTGGAATGAGTGAAATCACATTAATTCACCAATTCAATGTACAAGAGAGAATGATAAGAGTAGTGGTATGGTAGCTACTCCATCCCGCACTCAAAGCATTACTCCACACATGAATAAGAGAACCATGCAACCCAACTACCGAAACAGACTGAAGGTATTGACAAAAACTCATGGAACTTCGTTAGAAAACAAGGATAGATGCAAACGATTCGCCGGATTCACAGATAGATAATGATGATGATGTTGTCGTCATGTCGGAAGTGCCAAGCCACAGGAAAGATATGAAGGAAGATTACGGAGAACAACTGCAAGATTCAACAGCTACAGAAAAGATAGCACCAACTTGAACGGAAGGAATACCAGATCTGGAAGGTCTTCATGGCCTCCGGTGGATTGAGCATAGACGATAGAGCGAGAGGGTTTCAAGAGATTACTTAACGAGACTGAGGTGAAAGAACTCCATGTTGTTCTTGAAATGATTGAGAAAGATTTAGCGGTCTTGAGGAAATCTACGGCGGAACGACGATGATAACTCGCCAACAAGGAAAAACTCTAGGTTTGATTGAAGATGGAAGATGGAATTAACAATGGACTTGCTGATTCCAGAATTGAAGCGATCTATTTAGCAGAAGGACGTGGCCGAGATAGGGGACTTCAAGAAGTCAGAATTCTCACTTTGAGACTTTGCACACAGGCAGTGCTCACGAAGCTTGAGAGAAAGAGACATAGATGATCTTCCCTGTCCTTCCATTGATATCGAATAGGCAAGCATATTATCAACATATACCACCATGGATTAACAGGATATTCCCAGAATATCAAGTTCAAGAGGCGGGAGAAACAAACAAGTGCTCGAAACACTTTCTGAGCTCAACGCTCTTAGAAAGATCAATATTAAGAGCACGGGTTCGTGTTGAACAAGATGCACTGGAAGAATAGATTATCTGGTCCTTCGGAAGAAAAAGAGATGTCACCTGGTTCACATTGTCGATCGGATCACCGGTTACAAAGATAGAGATATCTTGGGTAAAGAAACGATGATAGCTCATACCTCAAGCAAAGCTACCAGAGACGAAAAGATGCAATTCCCTCGTCTCAAAGAGAATTTTGCAGATATGGAGTTCAAAAAGATGTGCAGCAGGATGGATAGATGATAGACCGCCGTAGTGCTTTGAGAAACTCCGGATTGCCAAAGATGCTTGAATAAGCATAGATATGATCACGGTGTACTCAAAATCACAGGAGATAACCGTCACCATTTGGAGGATAGTGGTGATTGCATTTTCCATATTCCACTCATGATAAGTGTCATATAGCTATGCCGAGAGCCAAATTACAATCACCAGCATCGGATCGACACATGTTATGTAATTAGCCCAAGAGAATTGGAGATGAAATAAAACTCCAGGATTAAGCGCCGGTGACAAAATAATGAGTTAGCATGGACATGCTGATAAAAGGGACATAGATAATGTTTCACACACGACTGGAAAGGAGTGTGGAAACACAGATGTATCAAAGAAAAATTTTCCGCATTTTCGGCATTAAAATACCAATAGATGCGCAAAATCACTTATCAGGTAGAGATTAGCAACTCCACATTCTGTGAAAACATGATGGAAGAAAGAACACCCTTAAGAAGATGGCACCAGTTAACAAGGAGTCAGATAGATCGCGCCGGTTTTCAAAAGCCTGTCAGTATGGAATGTACCAACAGTTGATAACCAAAGGCAGATTGTGATAACAAATTGGATGCAACAGATAGACAAGGAATTACACACACACACACACTTTCTATGGTACTACGGAAACCCAGAACACGTGAATCCTAGTTTGAATTTGAAGAAGAGGATTGAAAACGTTTCACTTCCTTACCAGAAAAGGGTGGGTGGTTGGGTAAGAAGAAAAATGGAAGCAGTCCTACTCTCACGTTTTGTTTTTCCCTAGTATACATAGCTATCAAAATATTTGCTAGACTGACAACGACCATTTGGCTGAGACCCTGAAGGGCGGGATGGCTCTGATACCAATTGTAACTACCTCGGTGAATTACGCTCTTAGTTACAAGCCTGGATGAGCGGAAATGGTTAAAATAGTACGGTGGGGCCCAAATGCCACTCACAGGTAGACCTTTCGGCCGTCCTAACCATTTCCAAACATCGACAAGAACGAGCGGCGTAATCGGCAGGCGAAGGGATCAACTACATACACAAATGAGTATGTATGCAAGCCACCATACAACAGTCCTCAGAGCCATTCCATCTAAAAGAAATAGAAATATTGCAACGCCATACGGCAAGATCCAAATATCCTAGATAGATATAATAGTTTAGGATAGCTCCTCATACATCAAACATCAGAGTATCAGACGGAAGCGGAAAACAAGATCCGAGTACGGATAAGAAGCAAATCGGCCTAAGATGCCCCATAATAAACACATCCCGCCCATAGATCTCACGGATCCCCGTTCCCGGAATCTCTACACCGAGTGATCGTTGCCAACATCGTCCGTCTCCTCCACCCAGTATCCATCTTGCGAGTTTACCTGTTCATCTGAATCAAACAATTTATCGTGTGAGACCCTAGGGGTACTCAGCAAGTCTTTATGCCTCTAAAGGGGACACAACCTGGGGTGACGCAATTGCAGCAAAAGATAATACCTAACAATTCTATAGATACTCACTAACCATCCGCCTAACCAAAGATAGACGGATGTCCGTGAGTTAATAACAACAATTATAACAGTAATATTAACAGATCCATCCTCCTCCTCGCTTACCAACGAAGAAGCGGACGAACAACCCCCCCATCCGTTGGCAGTTTTATTATCCATTCCATGAGTGTTGCACTATTTACTAGTCAGATACTTAGTCAAATTAAAAGCGGTACTTTAGTTATACTTGTCTATGATCGAGAAACTGTGCTCCAAGTCGTCCATAACCGCGGACACGGCTTTCAGAAAGTTTTACCCTGCAGGGGTGCACAAATAGCAACACACACTCGATCAACCTCGGAAAAACCAAATCAAAACCCAACGAGGCATTCACGACAAAGCGATCACAGGATTCAGAAATATTTCAGGGGGCCACCCCATTAAGCTACCCGCAACGAAGTTGGCCGGCTCCGAGACGGACTCAAGGTTTGCGTCAGTGGCTGTAAACGACCGGGAACCTGAAAGTGTGACTGGGCTTGTCGATACCGCGAAAACACTCCGCCTCCAAAACAGTACAGGTGCTCCTCGCACAATCTTAAATAAAGCAGTAAAGCATGGCATAAGTACAGGATAGTAATAAAGCCCCAAACTACTTTGTGGCCCCAAGAAATAAGAATGAATCAAGCTCTGGCTCAGGGGGGTCCATAGGCCTCCCGGATGTGGATAGCACGAATATTCAAGGAATAGGAATCAAGTACTCGGGGTCCTACGGGACACAAGTGAGCATGAAAAACCAAATAGCAGATATTGCTCACCGGTGCCACTTTCATTAGTTATCCCATTACTACTCAGGTTAAGTTGTTTAGGTACCTCGTTATCCATCAGACACTCACATACCCTACACATGCTGTTCTACGACCCGCATGGCTCAAACAACTCCTGTAGTAGTGGCTCATGGGATGGAGGGACAAGCTTCGGTGGGGTTTAAAAGTAAAGGCTATGCAATACTGGGGATTCAGTTTAATGCAATCGCGACTCAATGATGCAAGAATAAGATAGAGGCAATAGGTACTATATGTATGCAAGCATGTGGTAGTGCTTGCCTGGCATCTCAGTTGTAGCGAGAGAAGGATCTGGGTAGTGCTCCTGGGTTTCTTGATATATCCCCTGCTCAGCGTCTATTCGAAGAAGAACCAAACAAACAAGGGCCAACATAAATAAAGTGCACAAGCATATGAATTAAATGCAACAAGCAAACAATCATGCCATGATGAATGATGCACAATTTGCATGGCAATAATGTAGCAAGGCATGGGTGAGGTGGGGAATACAAGAATAAAGCCTTTTATTGAGTTTTAGTCACATTTTAACCTCATATAAGTTGATGTATACTTTATATTTATATGATGCATGCTGCAATTCAGAACATGGAATGCATAAACAGAAAGGTCTCGTCGAGCTGATCATTTCAGACATATTATTTGTCAAATTTGGAGTTATACAACAAAAGTTATTAATTAATTAAGGAAAAAGGGAATTTTATTGTAATTTTGGTCAACTCGAAATTTAAAGTGTTCAAACATTACTTTGAATAGCATATTTGAATTCCTCATATTTTTCTGATTTCAAAACATATATTATATGTATTATTTGGAATAATATTTGAAAAGTTATTTAAAACAGATTTGAATTTGAATTTAAAACAATTTTGAAAAGTTTAAATTAAAACAGAAAACAGAAATCCTTTTTGTACTCACACAGATCTAGCCACAGATACAGACGGGTGGGCCAGGTGCTGACTAGACGATCTGACGCGGTAAAGCTTTTCTCACCGCGGGGCTTCCTAGCCACAGAGGGTGACAGATGGGCCCGGCAGCCTCGCGGGTCCACGGCGCGCGCAGCCAGCCGGGACGTGACACATGGGGGATCCAGGGGAGTGCGGGTTGAGGCGGTGGAACCTGGGGGGCTTAACTGCACAACGGCGGAGAGGCTGACGATGGGGCTCGGTGTACCGCGGGTTTAGCCGAAAAAAGGCGCAGGGGTTAAGTGAAAAAGGGTCGCCCGTACTGTGGATCTTCTCCGCGCCTGCGGACGGATCGGTGCGTGACCGACGCAGACCGCGGTGCGTGGGGATCGAACTCGCGTCGCGGGCGCGCGCACGGCGGCGGCTACCGCTGGGCTAGGGAGAGGTTGGTGACAGGAGGATGGTAGGCGTCTAGGTAAGGGTTCCGCGACGTACAGCAAGCAGACGACGACGAACCCGCCGTGCACAGAGGGCGTTCGTCGCCGGGATCCGCTCGTCTAGGAAGAGAAAAACAGCGGGAGGGTGCCAGAGAGGTGTAGCAGCTCACCGGGAGTGCGACAGTGGCGGTGGATCGGGCCGGGGTGCAGGGGATCATTGACGGAGCTGGCGGCCGGCAGGGTTAGGGTTTTGGCTCGGCTCGTCGGCGTGCAGCATAGATGGTCCGTCTCCTCCTCGACGTCGTGTACGGGGCTGATGTAGAGGACCTCCCCGACCTCGCCGACAACCTCCTGCTCGCCTACGCCTCCTGGATCGACAGGGGATGGTGGAGACCGACGGTGGCCGGCGATGGGGTAGATGGTGTCGGTGGAGAGGGAGTAGAGGAGCGGCAGGGCTCTGGGCAGATCTGGGAGCGGCAGAGGAGCCGTGTGGAGGGAGGAAAAGAGGGAGAGAGGGAGGAGGCAGCTGGGACACGGCAGAGATAAAGGTGGCCTCGGTGCCACCTTTCCCTCCTCCTCTCACGTGCTCGGGCTGGCGCAGCTAGGGCGGAACAGAGGCAGGCAGAGAGGCTGCAGGGTGGGGCCAGCGTGGCGGTGGGGCTACCTGGCAGGTGGGGAGAAGAGAGAGGGTAGGGAGCTCGGTTGTAACTTAGCTAGGTTAGATGGGGTAGCTCGGTTTAGGGTTTGGCTAGGAGGAGGGGTAGATGGGGTGTGGGGCCAGGGAGAGGGGTAGCCAGGTGGGGTCATCACGGTGGAGAGAGGGAGAGGTGAGAGAGGTGTGGGTAGCTAGGGTTAGCTTAGAGGGGGCTCGGGTTAGGTTAGATGGTGCTTCGGGTTAGGGTTAGGTGATGCTCATGGTAGAGAGAAACAGAGAGAGGGGGGCTTAGGGTTTAGATTAGGTGTAGGTTTTTGGAGAAAGGATTAGAGAGAGAGAGAGAGAGAGAGAGAGAGAGAGAGAGAGAGAGAGAGAGAGAGAGAGAGAGAGAGAGGTGGTGGTGGCTTTTTAGCAAGACCAAACTAGATCAAGCCAAAGGAGTGGTAGAGAGGGAGAAGGATGATTCACTCAAAAGATCAAATAAAAACAAAGGAGGACAAAAGATGGAGATGGTTGCATGGCATACACATGTGAGAAAAGCTTGATGAGCACTAGGCAAAAAGGAAAATAAACCAAACTAGATGAAAGATTTGAGAGAGAAGGGAGAGATCCAAGAGAGATACACCACTCAAAAATTCTTATAAAATCCCAAAGGACTAGAATGTGGTGGTGCTTGCATGGACCATGCAAAATAATTAATGCCATGTTTATTCTTGTGAAAACAATAATATTAACATGGCATTATTCTTGTGCATTCCCAAAAGTGGAATATAAGCCAAGCAAAAGAATTTGTAGAAGTAGATCCATCCTATCTCCCATGAGCTAGATTAAACACCAAAAGAAAATAAAATACAAGCTCATGGATAAAGGGATGGTGGAATTATAAGGTGGTGAAAGAAAGGGTGGTGGAGTGGAATAAAAGATATGCCCCCAACTCAACTTGGGCATTTAAACAATATATCAATAACCAAATACAATATCAAGAGGCAAAATACAATTTACAATGCATATGAAAGAAGAACCAAAACAAAAAGGGTTTTATATGATGCTCAAATGCAAGGTGGCATGATGACATGAGCATGATATAATTATGATGCAACAATTATATATAGGAAGTAGCATATATATAGACTAGGCTAGTAGCATTGCAATTGTTAGACAATTGGGATGCTACATGTGTGTTCTTCCCATAGACCACACATGGATCCACCAGTGTCATTGCATGTGTGTCCTTCCCATGAACCACATATGGATCCACCAAGTGTTATTGCATGTCTGTCCTTCTCACCAACCACATATGGATCCACTAGTATCATTGCATGTGTGTTCTTCTCACAGACCACGTAAGGATCCACCGGTGTCATTGGATGTGTGTTCCTCTCATCGACCACACATGGATCCACCGGTGTCATCGCATGTTTGCTCTTTTCATGAACCACAGTTACAGTCATTGCATGTGTGTTCTTCTCATGAACCACAGCTAGAGTCATATCATGTGTGTTCTTCTCACAAACCATATCATGAACCACACCCAGTGTCATTGCATGTGTGTTCCTCTCATAAACCACACATGGATCCACCAATGTCATTGCATGTGTGTCATTCTCACAAACCACAGTTAGAGTCATTGCAAGTCTATTCCTCTCATAGACCACACATGGATCCACCGGTGTCATCGCATGTCTGTTCTTTTCATGAACCACAGTTAGAGTCATTGCATGTGTGTTCTTCTCATGAACCACAGCTAGAGTCATTGCATGTGTATTCTTCTCACAAACCATATCATAAACCACCCCAGTGTTATTGCATGTGTGTTCTTCTCATTGACCACACATGGATCCACCAGTCTCATTGTATGTCTTCTCTTTTCATGAACCACAGTTAGAGTCATTGCATGTCTATTCCTTTCACAAACCACATATCACCAGTGTCATTGCATGTGTGTTCTTCTCACAGACCACACATGGATCCACCAGTGTCATTGCATGTGTGTTCTTCCCATGAACCACATATGGATCCACCAGCGTCATTGCATGTGTGTCCTTATCACAAACCACACATGGATCCACCAGTGTCATCGCATGTCTATTATTCCCACAGACCACGTAAGGATCCACCGGTGTCATTGGATGTGTGTTCCTCCCATAGACCACACATGGATCCACCGGTGTCATCGCATGTCTGTTCTTTTCATGAACCACGGTTAGAGTCATTGCATGTGTGTTCTTCTCATGACCACAGTTAGAATCATTGCATGTGTGTTCTTCTCACAAACCATATCATGAACCACACCCAGTGTCATTGCATGTGTGTTCTTCTCATTAACCACACATGGATCCACCAGTGTCATTGCATGTCTGCTCTTTTCATGAACCACGGTTAGAGTCATTGCATGTATGTTCCTCTCATAGACCACACATGGATTCACCGGTGTCATCGCATGTCTGTTCTTTTCATGAACCACAGTTAGAGTCATGGCATGTCTATTCTTTTCACAAACCACATATCACCAGTGTCATTGCATGTGTGTTCTTCCCACAGACCACACATGGATCCACCAGTGTCATTGCATGTGTGTCCTTCCCATGAACCACATATGGATCCACCAGTGTTATTGCATGTGTGTCCTTCTCACAAACCACATATGGATCCACTAGTATCATTGCATGTGTGTTCTTCTCACAGACCACGTAAGGATCCACCGGTGTCATTGGATGTGTGTTCCTCTCATCGACCACACATGGATCCACCGGTGTCATCACATGTCTGCTCTTTTCATGAACCACAGTTAGAGTCATTGCATGTGTGTTCTTCTCATGAACCACAGCTAGAGTCATATCATGTGTGTTCTTCTCACAAACCATATCATGAACCACACCCAGTGTCATTGCATGTGTGTTCCTCTCATAAACCACACATGGATCCACCAATGTCATTGCATGTGTGTCATTCTCACAAACCACAGTTAGAGTCATTGCATGTCTGTTCCTCTCATAGACCACACATGGATCCACCGGTGTCATCGCATGTCTGTTCTTTTCATGAACCACAGTTGGAGTCATTGCATGTGTGTTCTTCTCATGAACCACAGCTAGAGTCATTGCATGTGTGTTCTTCTCACAAACCATATCATGAACCACCCCAGTGTTATTGCATGTGTGTTCTTCTCATTAACCACACATGGATCCACCAGTCTCATTGTATGTCTGCTCTTTTCATGAACCACAGTTAGAGTCATTGCATGTCTGTTTCTTTCACAAACCACATATCACCAGTGTCATTGCATGTGTGTTCTTCTCACAGACCACACATGGATCCACCAGTGTCATTGCATGTGTGTTCTTCCCATGAACCACATATGGATCCACCAGCGTCATTGCATGTGTGTCCTTATCACAAACCACACATGGATCCACCAGTGTCATCGCATGTCTATTATTCCCATAGACCACGTAAGGATCCACCGGTGTCATTGGATGTGTGTTCCTCCCATAGACCACACATGGATCCACCGGTGTCATCGCATGTCTGTTCTTTTCATGAACCATGGTTAGAGTCATTGCATGTGTGTTCTTCTCATGACCACAGTTAGAGTCATTGCATGTGTGTTCTTCTCACAAACCATATCATGAACCACACCCAGTGTCATTGCATGTGTGTTCTTCTCATTAACCACACATGGATCCACCAGTGTCATTGCATGTCTGCTCTTTTCATGAACCACGGTTAGAGTCATTGCTTGTCTGTTCTTTTCCTAAACCACATATCACCAGTGTCATTGGATGTGTGTCCTTATCCCAAACCACACATGGATCCACCGGTGTCATCGCATGTTTGTTCTTTTCATGAACCATAGTTAGAGTCATTGCATGTTTATTCTTCTCATGAACCACAACTAGAGTCATTGCATGTGTGTTCTTCTCACAAACCATATCATGAACCACACCCAGTGTCATTGCATGTGTGTTATTCTCATTAACCACACATGGATCCACCAGTGTCATTGCATGTCTGCTCTTTTCATGAACCACAGTTAGAGTCATTGCATGTCTCTTCCTTTCACAAACCACATATCACCAGTGTCATTGCACGTGTGTTCTTCTCACAGACCACACATGGATCCACCAGTGTCATTGCATGTGTGTTCTTCCCATGAACCACATATGGATCCACCAGTGTCATTGCATGTGTGTCCTTATCAAAAACCACACATGGATCCACCGGTGTCATCACATGTCTATTCTTTTCATGAACCATAGTTAGAGTCATTGCATGTTTGTTCTTCTCATGAACCACAACTAGAGTCATTGCATGTGTGTTCTTCTCACAAACCATATCATGAACCACACCCAGTGTCATTGCATGTGTGTTATTCTCATTAACCACACATGGATTCACCAGTGTCATTGCATGTCTGCTCTTTTCATGAACCACGGTTAGAGTCATTGCATGTATGTTCCTCCCATAGACCACACATGGATCCACCGGTGTCATCGCATGTCTGTTCTTTTCATGAACCACAGTTAGAGTCATTGGATGTGTGTTCTTCTCATTAACCATAGCTAGAGTCATTGCATGTGTGTTCTTCTCACAAACCATATCATGAACCACACCCAGTTTCATTGCATGTGTGTTCTTGTCATTAACCACACATGGATCCACCAGTGTCATTACATGTCTACTCTTTTCATGAACCACAATTAGAGTCATTGCATGTATGTTCCTTTCACAAACTAGATATCACCAGTGTCATTGCATGTGTGTTCTTCTCACAGACCACACATGGATCCACCAGTGTCATTGCATGTGTGTTCTTCCCATGAACCACATATAGATCCACCAGTGTCATTAAATGTGTGTCCTTCTCACAGACCACACATGGATCCACCAGTGTCATCGCATGTCTGCTCTTCCCACAGACCACGTAAGGATCCACCGGTGTCATTGGATGTGTGTTCCTCCCATAGACCACACATGGATCCACCGGTGTCATCGCGTGTCTGTTCTTTTCATGAACCACAGTTAGAGTCATTGCATGTGTGTTCTTCTCATGAAGCATAGTTAGAGTCATTGCATGTGTGTTCTTCTCACAAACCATATCATGAACCACACCCAGTGTCATTGTATGTGTGTTCTTCTCATTAACCACACATGGATCCACCCGTGTCATTGCATGTCTGCTCTTTTCATGAACCACAGTTAGAGTCATTGCATGTCTGTTCTTTTCCCAATCATCATATCACCAGTGTCATTGGATGTGTGTTCTTCCCATAGACCACACATGGATCCACCAGTGTCATTGCATGTGTGTCCTTCCCATGAACCATAGATGGATCCACCAGTGTCATTGCATGTGTGTCCATCTCACAAACCACATATGGATCCGCTAGTATCATTGCATGTGTGTTCTTCTCACAGACCACGTAAGGATCCACCGGTGTCATTGGATGTGTGTTCCTCTCATAGACCACACATGGATCCACCAGTGTCATCGCATGTCTGCTTTTTTCATGAACCATAGTTAGAGTCATTGAATGTGTGTTCTTCTCATGAACCACAGCTAGAGTCATTGCATGTGTGTTCTTCTCACAAACCATATCATGAACCACACCTAGTGTCATTGCATGTGTGTTCCTCTCATAAACCACACATGGATCCACCAGTGTCATTGCATGTGTGTTCTTCTCACAAACCACATATGGATCCACCAGTGTCATTGGATGCATGTTCTTTTCATAAACCACATATGGATCCTAATTAACCTTAGGAGAGCCCTAACCTTAGTGTTAGACCGAGTCTTCTAGAAGGCACGCCCTAACATAGTTGTTCTGCTTGACGATTGTTACATACCGTTCGATCGGGGCGCTTGGACAATTGGGATGGTTATCGTGAGATCGACCCGCGAGTAGTCTATTCTGCGGCATGATTGGCCACGCTTGCTCTGGACAAACTAGCAACACCGGGGGCTCCCCTGTTGCGAGTGTCACGACTCACGAGTTGAGTGGACCATATCTTAGTGTCATGTCCCCATTACTTATCTTCCTCCCCGTACTTCTCTTCCTTCCCCTCGAAGCCACTTTCCCCACTTCACTCCCATCCCGCCGTAGCCGCAAGCCGACGGCGCCACCATCCCAATCCCCTCTCCGGCAGCCACCGCCCCTCCCCTCTCGCCATGGGTTCAAGGGGAGATGGCGAGGAAACGCATCATGACGACAGGGACGGTGATTTCGATGTGAGTCGTCTCATCTCTATCTCTATCATCTGTGGCAAGTTATTTATTTTTTGAGCCAGATCTACTCTGTTTACTCATGCGCGTATGATGTGTTAGGCCAACCAGACGATGTATGACGCCGACTATCACGGTTTAGCGGATGAAGACAGTCCTCTGCTATGTAAACATGGATAAGTGCCCGCTAAATTTGTAGCGTTCGAAGGACGAAACGCAGGCATGAGGTTTCTACGGTGTCAAGGACATCGTGCAATGATGCGAGGCGGAAGTTGAAGTGTGGTTAAATGGGTAGATCCAGAGTGGCCCAAATCGATGCAGAAAACGCTGGACAAACTATGGGAAATGACTGTTGAGTTGAAAGAATCCGCATTTAGCTCACTTCTTGACAGTGTTGAGATGAAGCTATGGGAACCAGTTGACACGACCAAGCATAAGCGAGATCTCAGGTGGGTCGAAGACAAGGTTAGCAAAGTCGAGAAGGAGAGGGACGCGGCGTTGGCCCTGAAGGCTAAAGCAGAGCAAGAACTGACTCAAGCAAGGAAGGATCTTCACCAGGCCAAAGTCCAGCAGTTCACAACTACGAGTATTGACAAGTGCATGAGGAAAGATGCAGAGAAACAATTGAAGCTGTGCAAGGAAGATGCTAAAAGGAAGGAGCAGATGATTCGATCCTTGCTCTCGCAGGAAGATGCGCATCGGGCTAAGATTAGGAAGATCAAGGAGATGTGTGATAACTAGTTCTATTTAGCTTAAGCTCCGTACCTTTTTTAAGTTGTAATAGTTGTACTTGTTGACCTAGCGGTCTGAACTATTGCCCCCGGAGTCCTGGGAGTAAAAAGATTGGTCGCCCGTTAATCTGTCTTAACCGTGCATTACTTCCTTTTCAAAAAAAATGCCCCTTGGATATTCCGTCCATCGCTTCGTTGTCCTCGTGTACAAATAGGAGGCGCCACAGCGTGTCGATTCGTTGCCCATCCCCTCGACCTCTCCAATCTACACCGTGCTGTCGCTTCGTCATCCACCCCTGGCTCCCTCTCCAATCTCCACCGTGCCGCCATGGAGATGCCCTCGCTGAACTTCTACGAGGCGGTGATGTTCGTGCACTTCGACATCCTCACGCCGTCGGCCACGACGGTGCCCCACGGATGGCGCATCAGCTATGCGGGGGTGCTGGTGGCTCCGCTCCTCGTCCCCGGCAGAGCCGTGATGAAGAGCAAAATCATGGCACGCTGCCGCCAGATGCCCGCGTGGAAGAGGGCGCTGCCCCGGTACGCGGCGGCCAACCCGTAATGGCCGGTGCTATTCAAGAAGGAGCGGAAGGCCAAGATTGGCAACCGCATCGTTTATGGGCGCGTGGTGCACTAAGATCTCCGCAACCGAGAAGGGCGGGAGAGGTTCTGGTCCGTCCCTGGACAGACCAAGTTCACCATCATCGCCGTCGCTCGCCGCGAAGAGGTGCTCCGTCTCGCGAACAATGCGGAAATCATGGAGGTTCCGTCCGATGACGACGAGGAAGCCGGCAGCTTGGAGGACAGCGGCAGCGGAAGTGCAATTGTTGACTA
This sequence comes from Avena sativa, assembly GCA_916181665.1. Classification (NCBI taxonomy): domain Eukaryota; kingdom Viridiplantae; phylum Streptophyta; class Magnoliopsida; order Poales; family Poaceae; genus Avena; species Avena sativa. Next base: position 127,577,673 of record OV702292.1, on the reverse strand, counting down.
GTGGTTGAATTAATGTAGGATGTGAAATCGCACCTTTGTTTAGAATAATTTGTGGTTGAATTAATGAAATGCCTCGATTTAGATCTCTATCTCGATTAATTTGTGGAAGAATTTGTGATTTAGATCAATTTCTGCCTCGACTTAGATCTCTGTCCCGGATTGGGAACGTGATTGTGGACCAAAGACCCCTTTTCTACTAGTGTATTCTGACATTGGTGGTTTGTTTAAACGTAATCTACGTGGATTTGGCCGCATGCAAATGGCACAACCATAATTTATAAAGTGGAAGCACGTACACCCGGTTACTGGAGATCCGGGAGCTTCGCCAGATGCAGGGGATGCATGAGCAGAGAGGCGGTGAGATAGACGGGCTCAAGATTAGGCCATAAAGTGGTACCGATTTCCTCCTCATCTGGGCATTATCGGTGAGAACATTGTGTTTATGTTGCCACGTCGTTGTGCAGCATCTGAAATAAGTTGCTGCTTCGTGGAGTGTGACAGCTTAAATAATTTATTTCTGTGCCACTTATATTCTGTCGTATTTGGAGACCTCCTGCCCCTCAGCAATCGTGGAACCGGTGGATCCTTGTTTTCAGATAGCAGTGGCACAATCACAATTTCGGATTCAACTACTAACTCGGGCGTTTCCAAACCCTAAGTCGCGGTACATTTTACTCAGAGAACGTGGGTAGATTGTTTCGCCCAGCAACGTGCCACACACAGAGCGATCAGAATTTAACAGAATTACATATATAGGTTCAAGTTCAACACATTACTATGCATCTTCATTGCCAGCAGCCTTCTCCCGCAGCCTGGGTGCCAAGCCTTCACGTCCACTGGCTTCTTCATTTTCTGCCTTCTTCCTCTTCCTCGATGCCAATTTTCTTAGCTTCACGTACTCTGCATCGCCGAGACAATGGGCACCAGAATCGTGTCCAGCATCATCTTTCCACTCGTTTTTAATTTCTTTGGGCAACAAAATGACTGACCCAGCAGTCATGTTTCTAACCTTGCGGCGCTTCCTGTCAAAGAAACAAGACCGTTGCATAACTACCCAATATCTACAGAGTAAATAAAACAAAAATTACAATTCAGCACAAACATGCGAACCCCAAGAGACCTTTGCTTACCAGGAGCTAATTGGGTTCGAGCAACCACCCTGTCCAAGAATAGAAGGGCGACTCCTAGTTGCAGCAGCTTCCACATCCAGTACATCACATTTCAAGTCAAACATGGCAGCCGAAGCATACCTTTTCATCAACCCAATTAGCTGACTGTCACACTTTATTGGAACCATGATGCCACGTTCATCCATGAAGCTGAACTTTGTAGTCTGCTTCGGCCATAATTCAACATGATTACGCAGAGCAGCAACCATACCAGATATAGTGCAGATCTGCGCAGGCGCTTTTTCCATCGTGAAACAATGGTGTCCATACCTCTTGCCCTTAGAGTCGTACATGTAGAGGACTACCGTAACCAGGTAAGGAGGGTCCACGCAGATCCCACTTGATAGAAAACTGTGGACAAAATATGTTTGTCAGCGTTGGGCTAACAAACAATTTGAGGTTCAGTAGCCAGCTAGCAGTTGTAATTAGTGTGAATAGCAAAGAGAAGGGTAGCTCACCCGCTTGTAGACAGAACTTCTTATTTCTTGATAGTAGGATCTGCCATCCTCCGAGCAGCTCGGCGGTGGAGGCGGGCTAGAGCCTCGCAACGGCGGCTACGACATGCGCCATTGGAGCTCGGGATCAGCGACTGGGCGCAGCAACTGGCCGCAGCAACTTGGCACCGGAAGTCAAATGTCCGAAGGGATCGTCCTGCCTGGAGGGTGGATTCCGACGCTGCTGGTGCTAGGGGAAAGCTGGGAATGGATTTGTGAAATTGGTCAACGCATCCGATCCACTTAGCAGCTTGATTTGCCTAAGAGGTTTCCGCGTTGGCGCCCGTGTCACGGACAGATGACCGACATGTGGGTCTCGACCGTCTACTTCACGGGGAGTGACATGGGTATACCCTATAGGTACTCGAGCTTGGTATATACAACCTGAATACGTAGAGGCCCACAGTGTCGCCAAGGCCCAAATGAAGAACTTGAGTAACCTATGGACTCTCGATTGCTTGAAGAATAAGAAGAAGCTAAAGATAGAAAGTTCAAAGGGGAAAACCCTAACATGTAACCGACTCGACCTGCTACCCGAGACCTAGCCTATCTATATAAAGGCTAGGAGGGGCGGCAAGGAGGACACACGCAACCCTAGTTTCCACAACCCTCGCCAGATTGCATCTGCGCACCATTGTAATCCTCGATTCCTTTGATAATTCCACGAGCAGGCAAGCAGGAGTAGGGACCTCTACGAGGCATGAACCTGGGTAAATCTTCGAGTCCCATGTGTGCTTGTTTGCTAGCCGATAGATGTCTCCAGCGCTCCCTCCTTCTCCAAAACCCAAGTCCATAACAATGGGCATTGATGAGTTAAACCCTTGTCAATTGGTGCCGTCTGTGGGAATTGGGAGTGCTGATGTTGCGGCTACTTCGGCCCCATCAACCGCGATCTACAACTCCACAACAGCGGAGATTCGCCAGCTCTTCGGCGCGTTCGACTTCACCGTCCACACACCGTCCACTCACCTAGCTTTTGAGTCTGTGGGTGACGGAATCAGCCTGGCAATCGGGAGCTTCCGCTTCCAAGTTGGTCAGATGGGCACGCTTCGCATGCCTGACCAGCCGACGGTGCCATCGATTGCCCTAGCATCATGGTTCCCTCCATCGATCGGCACCCTCAGTGAGCTCAACGCCCCGACAACAATCGAGAACACAGTCAGCGACAGCAGTCGCGACTCCGATCTGAGTGGTCTGGCAACTGAAGATGGAGCTTACGGCTCCGGATCTGAGAGCTACGGGAGCAGAAGCTTCCCCAATCACTTCATGTGCGCCATCATCAACGCAGGCAACACCTCCGCCAACCGCGACAACACGGGCAATCGTGTTAACGAAACCGACCCGCCTAATGGCGGCAATGGCGGCAACGGTGGCAACGGTGGCAATCGCACCCCCGCCAACAATGGAGGAGCAATCGAACCTCCAACCATAACAAACGAGCAAACTGGCGAACGCATCGCGATCAGGCTCAACGAACAAGAGTGGGCTCACTGCCGCCAGGCCTTACGAGGCAACCCTCTACCCTTCAGATCTGCGCAAGAACTGCTAATGGGCTACCAGTGGCTCCTGAAGGAATAATTTAAGCGCCAAGTGCAAACTATCGCGCAACTCGAGGCACGCAAAAAGGTGGCCGACGAGTCGAGCCTTCGACGTGCTGGGCTCTCCTCCCACGAAGGATCCTCCTCAAAGGGCAACAAGTACCTCGCAAACAAGAGGCGATCTCGGATGGCCCATCTCACCGAGCAAGAACGCATAGAAGCTGCAAAGGTCCTCGACTTCAGCTCTATGACAGTCGATACACGGGGCAACGTGGTCCCCAAGACGGCGCAGGCCGCGATGACCACAACCACCATGTACCTCCTCAACAACCAGCCGCCAGCTGGAGATCCCCGAGCCGCCATGCACCGATCTACGATCGCGGGCTTGGGACTAGTCGAAGCCATCCTCGACAAGGAACCAACACTGGAGCCGAAAAAAGGCAAAGCGCTACTCCTCACCCTCATCAAGAGACGACAGTCACAACCTTTCTCGACGCTACTACTCACGGCGACACGACCACGACTATGATGCGCGCGATGACCTCACACAGCGCAAGATCGACAAATCAAGGGCGCGACGTGCTCGGCCGACTGACTCGGAAAAGTAAGATGTGGAGCTCTGTGGCGCCAGATGCTTCAGCAGGTCCATCAGGCAAAAGTGAATGCCCAAGGGGTTTAAACTCCGGTCGGAAAACCCAAAGTTTGACGGCCTACAGGACCTGAAGATCTGGCTAGAGGACCACATCTCCTCCGTCAGGCTCCATGGCGGAAGTCGAAGCACGGCCATGCAATGTCTACAGCTACAGCTGCAAGGCGCCGCTCGAGCATGGCTCAACAACCTCCCACGCGGATCCATTAGCAGTTGGGATGAGCTGGTTTACAGCTTCGTGCACAACTTCAAGGGCACATACAAGCGGCCTGCATCAATCGAAGAGCTGAGATGCTGCCAGCAAAGATCAGGCGAATCGCTACGCTCCTACATCCAAAGGTGGTCCATCATCAAGAACTCCGTAGAGAACATCTCGAAGGATCGCGCGATTGACGCATTCAACGGCGGCGTCCGCCGCATAGAGCTCAGAGAGGAGCTGGGCCACTCAAAGCCCAAGACCATCGACCACCTGATGGAAATCACGAACCGGTGGGCCGATGGAGAATATTCGGTGAAAAATCGTGTTCCCTCCGACGAGGAGGCAGAACTCGAGCGCAGACGCGACCGCCGAGGCAAACACCGCATGCGCATCTATGATGACCACGACGGCGTCAATATGGGCGCAGCTGGCTATGCCGATAGACGCGACGATAACCGCAACAGCGGATACCGCAGTGGTGGATACCGCGACTCCAGGAAAACCATGCAAGTGTGGCAATGCCGCAATCGTGATGAGGCACCCGTGACATCCATTGAAGACAAACTGTCCGGGCCATGTACGGTGCACTTCTACATCGACAAACATGATGGAAAGAAGAAGTCCAGCCACCTCCTCAAGGACTGTCGCGAGTTCCTCAAACTACGTGACGGATTGGTTCGGATGAATCGCAACACAGTCGAAAGAGGCTACGGAGCCGCTCCAGGCGCCATGGCACATGGTGCTCCGCCACCACCACCTAGAATACCCCCAAACACAGTTGCGCCGGACCAACACCAGGGAGGCGAACCATACCCACGAGCCATGGGTACCATGATGATCCAAAAAGGACGCCCCTCAAACAGGGTGCAGAAGGCCATCACTCGCCAAGTCAACTTGGCCACAAACTCGCCACCTTCTACCACTGAGTACCTCAGCGGAAGCGAGTCTTGCATCACCTTCGACAAACGCGATCATCCGCCTCAAGTACCTCGTCTAGGCCATTGTCCCCTCGTACTCGAGGCGCAAATCGGAGGTTTTGACATGAGTCGCGTCTTCATGGACGGCGGAAGCGGCATCAACCTTATATTCGCAAGTGCCTTGCGAGCAATGAGGATCCCTCTGACTTGCCTAGAAGCCTCGAACACAACATTCCACGGCATCGTCCCAGGAAAAGGCGTATATCCCCTGGGCAAAATCAACCTCGACGTCATCTTCGGCATGCCGAAAAACTTTCGGCGTGAGCGCATCGACTTTGAGGTCGTCGACTGGACCTCACAGTACCACTGCATCCTCGGACGTGTCGTGTTCGCTAGGTTCATGGCAGTACCACACTACGCCTACCTGCAGATGAAAATGCCAGGTCCCAATGGCGTCATCATAGTCAATGGGAGCTTCGAGAGATCCGACAGCTGCGATAGGGAATTCAACAGAATTTCCCAGTCCTTCGGCATGACGGAAGAACTCGCGAGACTAAAGGAGTCGACAGACAACAGTCTGCCTCCCCTGAGCCGGCCAAGTTCGCCCGATCTATCTTTCGACTCATCGGTGCACACAAAGAAAGTGCAGGTCCACCCATCGGATCCCGCCAAAACGGCCCTCATCGCCACCAACTTGAGTCCCGCATAGGAACTCGCGCTCGTCGAATTCCTCTGTGAGCACTAGGAAATCTTCGCCTGGTGTCTAGCGAACATGCCAGGAGTTCCCAGGGAATTCACCGAGCATGCACTCAATGTCAACCCAGACGCAAGGCCAATCAAGCAAACAATCCATCGATTATCTGAGCCACGAGCAAAGGCAGTTGGAATGGAGATTAAAAGACTCCTCGACGCCAAATTCATACGCTAGATCAAGGAAAGCACTTGGCTCGCCAACACGGTGCTAGTACCAAAAAAGGACATGGATATCCTGCAGATGTGCGTGGACTTCACCTCTCTGAATAAGTACTATCCAAAGGACCACTTCCCGCTACCACGAATCAACCAGATCATCGACTCCACAGTGGGATGCGAGCGCCTCTGCTTCCTCGACGCCTACTCAGGCTATAATCAGATTCGAATGAAAGAGGAAGATCAAGAAAAACAGCGTTTACAATGCCCTTCGGTGTGTTCTGCTACAACACAATGCCTTTCGGGCTAAAAAACGCAGGAGCCACCTACTAGCGGTGCATGCAGGCTTGCCTCAAGGATCAACTTGGTCGCAACATCCAAGTCTATGTCGATGACATAGTAATCAAGACGAGGGAGGAAGCCTCCCTAATCGACGATTTACGCGAAACCTTCGCCAACCTCGACCGCTACCGGATCAAGCTCAATCCGGACAAATGCGCCTTCGGCGTACCATCTGGGAAACTACTCGGGTATCTCATCTCCGTGAGGGGAATCGAGGCAAACCCGAAGAAAATAAAAGCCATACTGGCCATGGAGAAGCCGAAAAACATAAGGGGCGTCCAACAGCTGGCTGGGCGAATCGCGGCCCTCAGTCGATTCATCAGTCGGATGTGTGAAAAGGCACTGCCCTTCTACCAACTCCTCCACAAAGCTGAAAAGTTCGAATGGACCAACGAAGCGCAGGAAGCATTCGAAGATCTCAAGCGCCTTCTATCCACCTCGCCAGTACTAGTGACCCCACGAGAAAGGGAACCGCTATTGCTATATATCTCCGCCACCAACCAGGTGGTCAGCACAGTGCTCGTCGTTGAATGAGCCGAGGAAAACAAGGTCCACGGGGTACAGCGCCTAGTCTACTACCTCAGCAAGGTCCTCACGCCAACAAAACAGCGGTACCCGCACTACCAGAAGCTGGTGTATGGCATCTTCATGACCGCCCGGCGACTGCGCCACTACTTCCAGGAACACCCAATCGTGATGGTCAACGACGCCCCACTGGGACATATCCTCAATAACCCCGACGCCACGGGACGAGTCGCGCTTTGGGGAATCGAATTGTCTCCACGAGACATTACATACGAAAAGCGTGACGCAATCAAGTCGCAAGTTCTTCCTGACTTCCTCGTGCACTGGATGGAGAACCAGCTCCCCGAAAAACCAGATATGTCCTACCTCTGGACAATGCACTTCGATGGATCCAAGCGGAAGGACGGAGCAGGTGCAGGTGTCATACTGACATCACCCTAAGGGGACAAGCTGAAGTACATCCTGCGAATGCAGTTCACCGCCTCCAACAACGAAGCTGAATACAAGGCCCTGCTACACGGGATGAGGATGGCAAAAGCCTGCGGCGCCAAAAGGCTCATTATATACGGCGACTCCAATTCGGTCGTCAACCAAACAATGCATGAGTGCGACGCACTGAACGACAACATGATCGGCTACCGCGACCTCTACGACACACTCGAAGGGGACTTCGACGGCTGCAAGCTGCGACACGTAGGCCGCGAAAGCAATGAAGAGGCGGACGCACTCGCCAACATAGGCTCTACCTGCGCCCCCATACCACCTAGGGTATTTCTCGAGCGCATCTGCGAACGCTCCATCAAGCCAAAGGCAGTAGAGAAGAAAACAAGCGCAGCAACGGACTCGGGGGCTACGCCACCAAATGAGCCAATGGCACTCGATGACCTGGAGCTGGATATAGGACTCGAAGGACCAATGATCGAATCATCCTGGACTCAGCTGTACATCACGTACCTCCTCGGCAAAAGGCTACCGGATGATCCGACTGATGCACAGCACATCGCGCGGCGATCCAAGGCATTCGCTGTTATCAACGGCGAACTATACAAGCGCAGCATCACAGGTGTACTCCAGCGATGCGTCTCCACGACCGATGGAAGAGCTGTTCTCCTTGACATCCATGAGGGAACCTGCGGACACCATGCTGGCAGTCGCGTCCTCGTGGCCAAAGCTCTACGAGCTGGGTTCTACTGGCCTACGGCCATGCGTGATGCCAAGGACATCGTCCAGAAATGCAACGCGTGCCAGCGATTCGCGGACAAGCCGCACGCACCTGGAGCAGAGCTCCGGCCAATTCCATTGGCCTAGCCCTTCGTGCAATGGGGACTCGACATGGTCGGCAAGCTCCCCAAGTCCTCACGAGGAGGCTACGTCTACCTCTTGGTCGCAGTCGACAAGTTCACCAAGTGGATAGAGGCCATGCCAGTGACCAATCAATCAGGGCACAGCATAGTCAAGTTCTTCGAATCCATCGTCTTCCGCTTCGGAGTGCTAGACAACATCATCACAGACAATGGAACGAACTTCACATCCAAGGAGTTCCAAGAATTCTGCGAGAATCTGGGGATCAACATCAGCTACGCCTCGGTAGCACATCCACAGACCAACGGTCAGGTCGAAAAGGCGAACGGGCTCGTCTGCGGCGGCATCAAGAAGCGACTCCTCCGGCCACTCGAACAAGCCGCGGGTTCCTGGCCAGACAAACTACAATCAGTACTCTGGAGCCTATGCACAACTCCAAACAGTGCTACAGGCTACACCCTGTTCTTTATGGTGCATGGGGCTGAACCGGTGCTACCCGCTGAGGTACAGTACAAAGCGTCGCGCGTGATTGCTTACAGCGAGCAGTAGTAAACCCTGACACTCGAAGACTCCGTCGACCTCCTTGACGAGGCAAGGGAAATCGCCGCGGAAAGATCAACGATCTACCAGCAGAACCTGCGCAACTACCACAGTAGGAGGCTACGCCCCAGATCCTTCGTCGAAGGCGACCTGGTCCTACGATTGAAGCAGCAAGGACATCTCAAGCTCGAGTCCCCCTGGGAGGGACCATACGTGATTACAGAAGTAATCCCAGGTGGCGCCTATCGCCTTCAAGATTTAGAGACAGGAGTCGCATACTCCAACCCCTGGAACGTCGCGCAACTGCGATGCTTCTACCCTTAGTCGTTTTTACTTTTACATTGCAAATAAGGCCACTCAGCCAAGGCTACTTAGCCACACATTGTACTTCGTACTGTCTCGCGAATAAATAAAGCTAAGTGCCCCAAAACTCTGTGTTCTCCTTTATTTTTGCAACTTATCCACTCGGGGGCTGCGCCACCCTTTACACATCTGTTCTACGAACTCACACGCGATATCCTGAGTAGCTGGCACATCAATCGAAACCCTTAACACACACCAACCCAGTTGCAACGCACCTGACAGGTTGACAAGGGACTAAGATAAACACATGGCTAGGCTAATGAAAAGGAATCGCATAGTGCAACGCACTCACACGCTAACAAGCTCTTTATACATCATAGACAATCAATTATACACAACGTATATATGAACTTTACAACATTGGTACACTTATATGCAGGACACAAACTAAGCTACTACTGCAACAAAAGAACGTTGGTTTGCTCCTCGAAGAAGTCGATGATCTCCTTTGCTGGGCGATCCACTGCCTGATAGTGCGGCACCACATTCCAAGCAGAACCCGCTGGTGGCGCAGGTGGCCCAGACGCAATTGCCGCAACGTCTACATCAGGCCTATGCAATCGCACCAGTGATAGAGCAGCCTTGGCACCAGCCACCAACTGCTGCCTCACACACTCGCGAACCGCAGCCAGGTCCTGGAACTTGGCAAGGAGGGTAGGCAGGCTCGATGGAGCAACGTCCAGCAGAAACATCGTCCGATAAATGTTCTTTAGGCATGATTGCGACTTCTTCAGGAAGTGCAGCACTCGCGATGCATGGTCCTGCAGGGTCGCCAGTGTGATTGCACGATCGTGATCCACCCAGAAGTATCCACTCTCCTGAAGCTACTCTTGGGTCAAGTCATGCAGGCGAAAGTCAATCCTATCCTTCTCATCCTGCGGATGGCGCGCGCTGACAACTATACAAAGCAAATACGGAAGTGTGAAGACAGACACCATTGCGAGTGACTACAAGAAAAAGATAAGAGTAAGCAAACTAACATTTAAATTGGCCGCCCAGCTGCATCATCTCCCCCAACAGATATTGCTCTCGGGCGGTGGCCTTCTCTGCCTTCGATTTCCATACATCCGCATTACCACGGAGCACGGGAAATTCACGCTCCAACTGCTTCACGCGATCACGCAGTCGCGAGAGAAGAGACAGCTCCTCCACCCTCGAGCGCGGCGGTGCCAAAGTATCATCAAGGGGCGGCGAATCCTGAGGTTCCCTCAAAGGATCACTTGATGTGCCCTACCACAAGCCAAGCAAGAGGCAATAAGAAGACCAAATCAACACACAAACAAAAGAATCGAGTGCATTCAAGATTAGTAAAAGTATCAGCAGATACACTCGCCAAAAGGCATGTTCTTGACAAAATACATAAACTAATCAACTATTACAAAGCTACTGAGGAGCAACTGGCTTCTTTGACTTAGACGGCTTCGGGGGCCTCATCGAGTCCGTGGTGGTATCAGATGCCACTGACCTTCTGCCGGCCCCTGATGCCGCAGCCGTTACCGCCTTCTTGGCTCGCTGCAACTCCTCAGAGTACTTCGCAACCGTGTTAATCAGCTGTGGCCCATACTTGCCACAGGCAGTCGCGAAGGGAGCAAAGACTACCTGCTGGCCGTCCGCGCTAACGAGCATCGCCCTTGAGACCGCTGCAGGATCAACTTCGACTCCGTGGGCCTACACCATAGCGAGTGACATTGACGCGCCAGCCGCACGGAGCGAGTTCTTGAAGCTTGCAGGGACACCCCCGGCGAGAGACTCCACCAGCTCGTCCATGTTCTCGATTAGCTCAGCCTTGGGCATCAACTCTTCTCGGAGGCGACTGAGCACGCCCTTGGACTTGGAGAGCATATTTTGAACGGCGGCGCTGCGGTCCTCGACTGCTGAAAGAGCACCCACCAAGGCATCATCGCGACGGAGGGCCTGAGGGTCGAAGCTCAAATCGCCAGCATCTGTACATAAACCAACACATGGGTACGAAAGTCAGCGCCAACGACAAATTCGAACAGAGAACGATAATGATATCCAAGCAAGGTACCTGAGAAGGTCTTGGCAATCGAGAAAAGCTGTTCTTCGAATAACTTCTCCCTAGCTGTAATGGAGGCACGCGGGTCATCTTCACGCTTTTGTGCCTCGTCACGCGCCGCGATTACCTCATCGTGGCTCTTCACAGCCACGACGAGTGTCTTTTCCATGGTGGCGGCGTTGCGAAGAAGGGCATTATGTTCAGCTGCAAGAACAAAACAAAAGGGATTGACTATCAGTTGACTACATGAAAACAATGCAGAAGAAGGAGAAGTGAAGAGCACTTACTTTCTACCACACGATGGCGCGTATCCAGCATTGCATGTTGGCGACCCATCACAAGCACCTGCTCCACCAAGTGAGTGGCTTCTTTCACAAGGAGCTATCGCAAAAGGAAAAACAACAAAGGATCAGCAGAAGCCATAGATAACATCGACTGCAACATCAAAAGAAGAAATACTACACTTACATGATCCTCCAATGACTCTGAAGTCGATTGGTGTGCAGTCATCCGGGCAATCATCCGATGCTCCCCATCATGCAGAGAGCTAGAAGAGTTGTGCCCGGAGTGGGCCGCCAATGGAGGGGAAGGAGCACGCTTGACCTCTTTCTTGGCCCTTGAGGTTGCGACTCCCGATTCTTTCAAAAATTGGACACCGCCAGAAGATGACGACGCCTGCTGACTGCAAGACAAAACCAACATCAAGAAAAGGGCAAATCCAAAGAAGAATAAAAAAGGACAACTCGAATACTTACCAATCAAACTTATCAAAGTCAAAAGTTGGCTCCCTCGACTCTGACGAGGACTCCTTTGGCAGTCGCATCTTCTTGCGAGAAGATGGCGCCACAGCACTCACAGGAATGGCAGGGATTGGCAACTCCGCACCAACGCCTACACCTTTTGGAGTCGAAGGAGATGACGCATCGGAATCCTTGCTGCGTGAACGCTTGCGAGTATCCGGACTACCTGACTCGGGGGCTTCCTCCTCCACATTAGATGGGACGGTCAACTCCGACTCGTCCTCTTCCAAGGCTTCACGAGGAATAACCCCCTCAGGAAGAGGGGGGATACAGGGTGACACCGCCCAATCCTGCATATAGACCACAATTTAGCACAAAGCAAAGAAACAGCAAAGAAGCAATCAACAAACTAAGCTACTACGTAGCACAACTGTACCTCAGGAGGAGGGTTAGCAGCATCGAATGGAGGAACGACTAGTTCACTGGGGAGCACATCCTTGACGGTGTACTTGGTCACCAGTCGAACCCTTTTATCTACCTCACTCGCGGACATGCCATCGGCAGACACGCGAGTCACATTGTCAGCGCCAGCCCACTGAAACATGGGGTGGACTCTGGCATGTAGGGGTTGGACGCGACGGCGTAGCCACGTGCAAATGAGGGCGCAGCCTCCCTCCTCTTTGCCTATGCGACTCTCGAGGTCGCAGAAACGCTCGTACAGCACATTTTTCTCCACGGAATCGCCAGGCATGACCACATTCTTCCAGGAGCGCCTCCTCTGGCACGGCGTCGCAGGGTCGAAGGATGCGAGTCCGAAGTGTTCTCCGTCAGCCTTCTCGTCGCGGACGTAGAACCACTTGTCCCCTTGGACGGACATCGCCAGCTTGATGTCGAAGTATGTGGCGGATGGATCGACGTGGATTCCGCAGCCGCCTACATCATAGACTACGGAGCCAGACGCCGATTGACGCTTCAACTTGAAGAGGCGCTTGAAGAGGCCGAAATGCGGCTCGATTCTGAGCCGGCACTCGCAAAGGGTGATGTAGCAAGATACGTGGAGGATGGAATTGGGGGACAGCTGATGGAGCTGGAGCCCGTAAAAACAAAGAAGGCCCCTGAAGAAAGGATGCAGGGGCAACGAGAGGCCGCGAATGATGAACGCTAGGAACATCACTCGAAAACCGGCAGGAGGAGAGGGGATTACCTCGCCACCGGGGACGCGCGCATCGGCGACTGTGACGGATAACACTCCGTCTTGGCGAAGAAGACGAAGATTCAAGGACTTGATCACAGATGGACGCCACGTGCCATTCGTGACGTGGGTGCCCGTGCCCTTCTTCTTCCAGCCAACGGCGGTGCTGGTGCCCACAGCGGTGGAGCCGCCCTTCTTCTTCATCGCAGCAGCGGCAGCAGCGGTATCGGCCGCATCACCTCCTTTCTTCTTCCCTATTACGCGGAGGCGATGCGACCAGAGAAATGTGCGGAGCTGGTCCAGCGCCACGGAGGGAAAAGAGCGCAGAGAAAGCAGAGGAGCAGCGGCAATCGCGATGAAGGCAAAGGATGAATGGAAGTAGATGTGAATTTTATCATCGCGGCGTCACTACTTAACCCCCGGAAGATGCAATCCAATGGCTTAGAAAAACCCTACCAGACGTGTGGCGTTCATCATGCTCCACACGTGGAGGAGCTGAAACGTGAACCGTCCCCCCACTACTCCCATTACGCGTGGAAATCGAGGAGGCGCAGTTAAAATAAAGATTACGCACGCCCGGTCAAATCAGAGTCAGGGAGTGGGACCCACTGCTCGTCATGTCCTGTCAAACTCGCTCACGCGGGCAACTGAGGTCATGAAATCATCATCACTGACGTCATCAAAAACTATGTAGTAGAAGACTTCGACTACTTTAGTCCTCGCTCGAGTCTTCGATTCCACCAAGCACTCGGGGGCTACTCCCATAGGGAGCGATGGTCGCGCACCCCATGATTTTTTCTTCTTCTTTTACAGGAACATGAACAATCAAAGCAAAACCCAATCACTCGAAACACGGTTCGACTATGGACATGGGTTACTCCCATAGGGAGCACCGGAAGTAAATTCGACTGAAACAAGCAAACAAAAGACGACAGCAGTCGCAAAAGTTCTTTAGTCCCTGCTTGAGTCTTCGACTCAACCAGGCACTCGGGGGCTACTCCCATAGGGAGCGCTGGTCGCGCACCCTATGATTATTTGTACAAAGTACTATGTGTAGATAACATCCACACTCGAAGTTTATGGCGACACCGCCTCATAATTTTTCCCTACAAAGAGACTGCATCTCCTGGGTCACCCGAATCGTCTTCGCGATGATAAAATTTGGATGCCGCGCTTACAGCGTGAAGACAAGACCTGAATAAGGCCTGGCAACACATTAGCTGCGCACTACCAGAAATATATCCGTGCCTACAGGTACGATGAACATGCCTTGACGGACGCGTCGAGTGCTCACACCCATATACTGGAATTCGACTCCTGTAAGACCTCCGCGGCTTGAGTCGAATTACACCAGCACTTTCCCGGATTCGAGTCCAGGGACTCGAGTTCGAGTAGATGGCGTTATTTTACCCTAAGGTAGTTAACTGATACCGGTACATCGGTTAAATCAGGCACGCACATCAACAATCCCTATGACATAAAGAAAGCAGTCGAAAAACATACTCAGTCATGCACTCGAAAGGCTTCATAAAGTCTCCAGTCGAATCTGCGATTCTACGGGACACTCGGGGGCTACTGACATGGTTATACCCTATAGGTACTCGAGCTTGGTATATACGTCCTGAATACGTAGAGGCCCACGGTGTCGCCAAGGCCCAAATGAAGAACTTGAGTAACCTACGGACTCTCGGTTGCTTGAAGAACAAGAAGAAGCTAAAGATAGAAAGTTCAAAGGGGAAAACCCTAACATGTAACCGACTTGACCTGCTACCCGAGACCTAGCCTATCTATATAAAGGCTAGGAGGGGGCGGCGAGGAGGACACACGCAACCCTAGTTTCCACAACCCTCGCCAGATTGCATCTGCGCACCATTGTAATTCTCTATGCCTTTGATAATTCCACGAGCAGACAAGCAGGAGTAGGGACCTCTACGAGGCCTGAACCTGGGTAAATCTTCGAGTCCCCTGTGTGCTTGTTTGCTAGCCGATAGATGTCTCCAGCGCTCCCTCCTTCTCCAAAACCCAAGTCCATAACAATGGGCATTGATGAGTTAAACCCTCGTCAGGGCGGTTTAACGGAATGTTTGAATTTGGTAGGGGTGAGATGAGTTTGCCTCGAAATGGCCCCTCTCAGTAGTTGGCGGCCAAAATTTTCAAAACACGGTAATTTCAGGCAACTTAGGTACCGCCATGCGTTGGCCTGCGAATTTTGGTACCGCAGACGAACAGGCCCGTGCTAGGGGGTGGTCTGGCCGACCCCAGCGCCCCCTCGGCCTCTCCTTCTGCCTATATATTGCCCTCGGGACCAAAACCCTAAGTACCCGATAAAAAAATCCACGAAAGAGTTTGTAGCCGTTGTCATCTCCATCCCTAGATCGGGAGGGATCTGAAGCTCTTTCCGGCACCCTGCCGGAGAGGGGAATTCACCTTGGAGGCCTTCTTCATCATCATGTAAGCATCCGGTGTGATGCGTGAGTAGTTCATCTCTAGACTATGGGTCCATGTAGTAGCTAGATGGCTGGTTCTCGTCCTTTGTGCTTTCATGTCTAGATCTTGTGAGCTCCGTTCATGATCAAGGTCATTTATTTGTAATTCTGCATGTTGTGTTTGCGGGGATCCGATGGATATTGAGATGCTATTTCAGATTGATTATTGATTCTATCATGTCTTTGTTATTTGTGATCTTGCATGCTTTCCGATGGATATTGAGATACACCCCTCCACCACCGGCACGCTGCCCTCCCCGACCAGCATGCGGGATATCTATGAATAAATAAATGGAGCTTGCAAGTATGGATAATGGTGTATGGAGAATGAGGTTCTCTCTTATTCTGTTGTTAAGTTAAGCAGTTCACTTGGGCCAGGTGCAAAAATTTAAGCCACGAACTGTGTTTCTGTGTTTTGTGCATCAAATGCCACGATGTTGGTGTTACTTGCAATTTTCTCCACACATTCTACACATTTGCGTGCTCCTAGGGATAATTATATACAATGAGGTTCTACTACTAGTATCATCCTACACATTCACGTGCTCCCAGGGGTCATACGCTAGTGTGCACATCCATTGTCCGTAATTAGTGCGCATGCGTAGGCGCAGGCGCGTGCTCGTGCCAGTTTGATGAAACGTGGTTGCGGTTGCGCCAGGGTACCCACGGTGTAGGCAGGCAGCATATACTATGCGAACCTATCCAAGATTAGATCTTACAACTTTGAGGCTCTTGCGTGGGAAGAGGATCCAAGGGTTGTACATGGGTATGGAGTAGGAGGATTATAGATCAATGACCGTCCTTTTGAACTCGACCAATTCCTGGCAGAGTATTGCAGAATTTACAAGCATTCTGAGCTAGAGATGGTGCCGCCTTATGACGAGGATGGTAACAACCACTACGATTACTATGACAGCTATCCGTCAGATTGATGGATCGTGTGTGTCTGCTCCTGATGTATTCTCTTCAGGTCAGCTCTTTGTGTGTTTAGTTTTTTGAGTGAACATCTATGAATTATGCAAGTTCTATGCGGTGCCCGTGTAATACAATGGATGCTCTCCCTATTTCTAGAAGATCGTATGTTGTACCTCTTACAATTTAACTTTGTTCATGTTCGTGTAGTAATTCCGATAGATGTTGGGTTTGTAACAGTCCTCAAACAACTTACAATTGCGAATTACACTAGATTATTACAATCCTTAGTAAACTTGATAGTAATAAAATGAGGCATAAAATTTGCACTCGCACTAAACACAACCGAAATTGCAACCAGCCTAAACAATATCTAAACCCAGATCACACCTACTGTAAACCCAGATCACACGTGCAGCACCTCGACGTCTCCTCCTTCCTCGGACCAGCAAGTATGGTGGAGAGATGGATTGGATCTACAACACGACGGCGTGGTGTATATGGTGGAGAATTTCTGCAGCAGGGCTTCGCCTACAAACAGTCGGGAGGGAGAGAGGAGGGCAGCAGGGCAACTAGGGTTTGGAGGAAGGTGTAGGTTGGGGGGAGGGGGCGCACCAGCCCTCTATATATAGAGGGGGGGTGCGGCCAGCCCTTGCCCATCCTCCAAGCCTATCTCTAGTTTAAACGATTTAAACTCTCCCTTCTAGAAACCCTATCTTATCTCTAGTTTAAACGATTTAAACTTATCTAGGATCGGCTGGGCCCTATGGGGCCTTGTGCCCCTGGCCCAATGCGGCCAGGACACTCCCTCATAGGCCCATGCCCCCTCCCGGAAGGTGGGACCACGTTGGCCCCCTTCCGGAAGGTTCTAGAAGCTTCCGGTACAATACCGATTAACCCGGAACAATTCCGAACTCCAAAAACTGCACTGCCTTATATGAATCTTATTCTCCGGACCATTCCGGAACCTCTCGTGATATCTCGGATCCCATCCGAGACTCCGAACAAAAATTCATAAACCAAGTATCCAATCTATCCTAGCGTCGAGACACTTTAAGTGTGTGACCCTGCGGGTTCGAGAATATGCAGACATGATCTTCTATCAAATAATCAATAGCGGGGTCTGGGCACCCATATTGACTCCCACACATTCATCGATGATCATATCGGATGAACCACGATGCCAGGATTCAATCAATCCCATATATATATTCCCTTTGTCTCGCGATATTTTACTTGCCCGAGATTCGATCGTCGGTACTGTCATACCTAGTTCAATCTCGTTCACAGCAAGTACTTTACTCGTTCTGTAATCCGATATCACTTTGTGATTAACTCCTTAACCACATGCTTGCAAGCGGTGTTGATATCGATTACCGAGTGGGCCCGAAGTATATCTCTCCGACTTGGGAGGGACAAATCCCATCTCGATACATACAACCCAACAGATACTTTCCGATTACCTGAGAGACACCTTTATGATCACCCTCTCATAGGATGACGTTTGATGACCTCAAAGCTTTCTTCCGATACCAGGGAGTTGTATTATCTCATGGTCTAAGGAATACAATATTTGACATAGGAAAAGCTTCGCAAAGATGAACACAATGACACGATCTAATTGCTTCGCTTAGTTTGGGTATGTCCATCATATCATTCACTCAATGATATGATCTCATTATCAATTGACAACTAATGTCTATGGTTAGGAAACCTTAACCATCATTGATCAATGAGCTAGTCCATAGAGGCGTACTAGGGACACGGTGTTGTTCACAAACCACACAAGTATTAATGTTTCCGCTTAATACAATTCTAGCATGGAATATAAACTTTATCATGAACAAGAATTATAATAATAACATCTTTATTATTGCCTATAGGGCATAATTCCAACAGTCTCCCACTTGCACTAGAGTCAATAATCTAGTTTACATTTGGCAACAATCTCACACCCATGGCACTGAGGTGCTGATCATGTTTTACACGTGGAAGAGGTTTAGTCAATGGATCTGCAATATTCAGATCTATATGTACTTTGCTGATCTTCAGATCTCCATCTGCTATATAATCTCGGATTATATGAAACTTGCGGTTGATATGCTTGGTCTTTGGATGATATCTTGGTTCCTTAGCGAGTGTTATGGCGCCAGTGTTGTCACACAATATCTCCAGTGGGTCCAATGCACTTGGAACCACGCCAAGCTCAGTGATGAAGTTTCTGATCCAAACTCCTTCACTTGACGCTTCTGCAGCAGCCATGTATTCCGCTTCTACTGTAGATCCCGCGACCACGCTTTGCTTGCAGCTTCTCCAGCTCACAGCTCCTCCATTCAAAATATACACGTATCCTGTCTAAGATTTAGCATCATCCTTGTCGGTGTCGAAACTAGCATCGACGTAACCTTTTACGACGAGCTGTTCATCACCCCCATAGACTAAGAACATTTCTTTAGTCCTATTTAGGTACCTTAGGATGTTCTTCACGGCTGTCTAGTGTTCCACTCCTGGATCACTTTGATATCTGCTCGTCAAACTAAGAGCATTGGACACATCCGGTCTAGTACACAGCATGGCATACATGATGGAACCTATGGCCGAGGCATAAGGCACTTTGCTCATAGCTTCCCTATCATTTACCGTAGCTGGACACTGAGCCTTGCTCAATATCTTACCTGACAACATAGGCACTGAACCTTTCAATGCCTTATCCATTCTGAACCTTTTCAGAACTTTGTCTAGGTATGTACTCTGGCTTAAAGCTATCAGGCGTCTTTGTCTATCTCTATAGATTTTGATGCCCAATATATAAGCAGCTTCACCTAGGTCTTTCATTGAAAAACACTTGTTCAAATAACTCTTCACATCGTTAAGCATGTCGATGTCATTTCCAATAATCAATATGTCATCCACATATAGTATCAGAAACGTCACCGAGCTCCCACTCACTTTCTTGTAGATGCAAGCTTCGTAGCAATTTGGAACAAATCCAAAGCTCTTGATCACTTGATCAAAACGAAGGTTCCAACTCCGAGACGCTTGCTTCAGTCCATAAATGGAACGCTGAAGTTTGCATACTTTATCAGCATCCTTAGGATCGACAAAACCTTCGGGTTGCATCATATACAACTCTTCATCAATGTTGCCATTGAGGAAAGCAGTCTTGACATCCATTTGCCATATTTCATAATCATGAAATGCAGCAATTGCTAATAAAATCCGAATGGACTTAAACATCGCTACGGGAGAGAAAGTCTCATCGTAGTCAACACCTTGAACTTGTCGAAAACCTTTCGCAACAAGCCGTGCTTTATAGACGGTAACATTACCATCCGCGTCCGTTTTCTTCTTGAAGATCCATTTGCACTCAACGGCCTTTCGGTCGCTAGGAGGGTCCACCAAAGTCCATACTTGGTTTTCGCTCATGGATCCCAATTCGGATTTCATGGCTTCTAGCCATTTCTCAGAGTCTGGGCTCATCATCACTTCCTCATAGTTCGTAGGTTCGCTGTCTTCTACTAACAAGACAGTCAAGACAGGGTTGCCGTACCACTCAGGAGGGGCACGCGACCTTGTCGACCTGCGACGTTCAGTAGCAGCATCGTCCGAAGCTTCATGATCCTTGTCATTAGCTTCCTCTATTGTTGGTGCAGGCGGCACTGGAACAATTTCAGGTGCTGCACTACTCTCCAATTCAAGAGAAGGTTCAATAACCTCGTCTAGCTCTACTTTCCTCCCACTCACTTCTTTCGAGAGAAACTCCTTCTCAAGAAAGGAACCGTTCTTTGCGACAAACACTTTGCCTTCGGTTCTGTGATAGAAGGTATACCCAATAGTTTCCTTAGGGTATCCTATGAAGACGCATTTCTCCGCTTTGGGTTCGAGCTTGTCCGGCATCAACTTATTGACGTAAGCTTCGCATCCCCAAACTTTAAGAAACGACAACTTAGGTTTAGCACCAAACCATAGTTCATACGGTGTCGTCTCAACGGATTTAGATGGAGCCCTATTTAAAGTGAATGCAGCGGTTTCTAATGCATAACCCCAAAATGATAACGGCAAATCAGTAAGAGACATCATTGATCGGACCATATCTAATAGGGTTCGATTCCGGCGTTCAGACACACCATTGCGCTGTGGTGTTCCGGGTGGCGTGAGTTGTGAAACGATTCCACTTGCTTTGAGATGCGTGAGAAAATCATAACTCAAATATTCGCCCCCACGATCGGATCGTAGAAACTTAATCTTTTTGTTACGATGGTTCTCCACTTCATTCTGAAATTCTTTGAACTTTTCAGACGTTTCAGATTTATGTTTCATTAAATAGATATACCCATATCTACTTAAGTCATCGGTAAAAGTGAGAAAATAGCGATATCCACCGCGCGTCGAAACACTCATCGGTCCGCATACATCGGTATGTATGATTTCCAACAAGTCCGTTGCTCGCTCCATCATACCGGAGAACGGGGTTTTGATCATCTTGCCCATGAGGCATGGTTCGCATGTGTCAAATGATTCAAAATCAAGAGACTCCAAAAGTCCATCAGAATGGAGTTTCTTCATACGCTTTACACCAATATGACCTAGACGACAGTGCCACAAATAAGTAGTATTATCACTATCTACTTTGCATCTCTTAGCCTCAATGTTATGGATGTGTGTTTCATCCCTTTCGAGATTTAGAAGAAATAAACCACTCACAAGAGGTGCATGACCATAAAAGATGTTACTCATATAAATAGAACAACCATTATTCTCCGATTTAAATGAATAACCATCTTGCAATAAACACGATCCAGAAATAATGTTCATGCTCAACGCAGGCACATAATAACATTTATTAAGGTTTAAAACTAATCCCGAAGGTAAAACTAAGGAGAGCGTGCCAACGGCCATCACATCAACTCTTGATCCGTTGCCAACGCGCATCGTCACCTCATCCCTCGCAAGCCGCCGTCTATTCCGCAGCTCCTGTTTCGAGTTACAAATATTAGCAACTGAACCGGTATCAAATACCCAGGCACTACAACGAGGGCTAGTAAGGAAAACATCAATAACATGTATATCAAATATACCTTTGATGGTGCCAGCCTTCTTGTCCGCTAAGTACTTCGGACAGTTGCGCTTCCAGTGACCCTTGTCCTTGCAATAGAAGCACTCAGTGTCCGGCTTAGGACCAGACTTGAGCTTCTTCTCAGCAGGGGCAACGCGCTTGCCGCCGCCTTTCTTGAAGGGCTTCTTTGCACCTTTACCTTTCTTAAAGGAGGGCTTGTTGACCATCAACACATGATTATCCTTCTTGATGTCCACCTCCGCAGCCTTCAGCTTTGCGAAGAGCTCGGTGATCGTATCAGTGGAACCAATCTGATTATGAGTCACTACAAAACTTTTGTAGCTGGGAGGGAGTGATTGCAGAACCCTATCAATCTTGAGCTCCTCTGGAATCTTGCAGTCCAGTTGCTCAAGGCGTTGAGTGTAGCCCGACATCTTAATGGCGTGCTCACTAACGGAACTCCCTTCCTCCATCTTGCAGTTAAAGAACTTCTCAGAGATCTCATATCTCTCAGAACGGGCCTGAGTCTGAAACATGGTTTTCAACTCTTCAAGAATCTCAAAGGGCCCGGGATAGTTTTCAAAACGATTTTGAAGTTCCGGTTCCATAGCAAACAACATGGTGCTCTTAATCACACCATAATCATCTTTGCGCGACTGATAGGCAGCTTTCTCATCAGCCGGCGCAGTTGCAACAGGGGGGTTACCTAACGCTTTCTCAAGGACATAGTCCTTTTGTCCGCCAGACAGAATGATTCTTAGATTGCGGAACCAGTTGGTGAAGTTAGACCCATTGTTTCTAAGCTTTTCTTTCTCAGCAAAAACGTTGAAGTTGAAGTTGGACTTGGCCATGTGATCTACAGTATTTGCAAGTACAATTTAGACTATGTTAATGATAAATAGTTCAACTTAATCAAATTACTAGATGAACTCCCACTAAATTCAACATCCCTCAAGTTGTTTAGTGAACACGATCCAAATTCACCACACCTAATCCGATCTTCACGAGAAGAGATGTGGTTTCAATGGTGGACAACAAAGTGTCGATCATATCATTCATATGACTCATGCTTAACCTTTCGGTTCTTGTGTTCCGAGGCCATGTCTGTACATGCTAGGCTCGTCAAGCTAGACCCAAGTATTTCCGCGTGTGCAAAACTGGCTTGCACCCGTTGTATGTGAGCGTAGAGTCTATAGCACCCGATCATCACGTGATGCTTGGACACGACGAACTTTCGCAATGGTGCATACTTGGGGAGAACACAGTTTTTATCTTGATCTTTAAGTGAGGAATCATCTTATAATGCTACCGTCGCGATCTAAGCATAATAAGATACATAAAAGGATAAACATCACATGCATATAACTTTATGTGACATGGTATAGCCAATCTTCGTGCAATGATCTCCATCTTGTGCGTTCCGGCATGATCTCCATCACTTCACCATGATTGCCTCCACCACGAATAGCAACTACAACTATTGCTAACTACTTAGCGATAAAGTAAAGCTATTACATGGCGTATAAGAAGTTGACTCGCAGGTCATACACAATTATAAAGACAACCATATGGCTCCTGCCGGTTGTGTACTCATCGACATGCAAGTCGTGAAACATTACAAAACATGATCATCGCATACATTATACACATCACATCTTGGGCCATACCATATCACAGAAAACACTCCCTGCAAAAACAAGTTAGACGCCTCTACTTTGTTGTTGCATGTTTTACGTGGCTTATGGGAGTAGATGCTAAGAACGATTCTTACCTACGGAAAGCCACAACGGTGATATTATGGTTGCCAAACTCCGGTGTTAATCCCATGACAACTATAGTGAGAGAAACTGACATCCACCAGCCGCATGTATGGTACAAGCCACACGTCAAGTGCGGAGCCGGTCTCGCGAACGACGTCGCGTAAGGTTGGCCTGGACCGCTTCAATCTCACTATCCCTCGCCATAAGAAGAACACAAACAAGAGGCTTGCAACAGAAAACATCAACGCCCGCAACAACCATGTTGCGTTCTACTCGTGAAACACATCTACGCATAGATCTAGCTCTGATACCACTGAAGGGTTTCGCAACATAGTAAATCAAAATTTTCTACGGAAGCGAACAGAGGGAAAGCCAAGATCTAATCTAGGAGATACAAACAACGAGAGAGATTGGATTAGATCTTCATACCCTTGAAGATTCGCACAGCGGAACGTTCGTCGGAACGTGGGTGATGTAGTCGTACTCGCTTCTCCTCCTCGCGATCCGATCCGATCTAGCACCACAAGTGGCGGTGCCTCCGTGAGATGCACACGTGCAGCACCTCGACGTCTCCTCCTTCCTCGGACCAGCAAGTATGGTGGAGAGATGGATTGGATCTACAACACGACGGCGTGGTGTATATGGTGGAGAATTTCTGCAGCAGGGCTTCGCCTACAAACAGTCGGGAGGGAGAGAGGAGGGCAGCAGGGCAACTAGGGTTTGGAGGAAGGTGTAGGTTGGGGGAGGGGGCGCACCAGCCCTCTATATATAGAGGGGGGTGCGGCCAGCCCTTGCCCATCCTCCAAGCCTATCTCTAGTTTAAACGATTTAAACTCTCCCTTCTAGAAACCCTATCTTATCTCTAGTTTAAACGATTTAAACTTATCTAGGATCGGCTGGGCCCTATGGGGCCTTGTGCCCCTGGCCCAATGCGGCCAGGACACTCCCTCATAGGCCCATGCCCCCTCCCGGAAGGTGGGACCACGTTGGCCCCCTTCCGGAAGGTTCTAGAAGCTTCCGGTACAATACCGATTAACCCGGAACAATTCCGAACTCCAAAAACTGCACTGCCTTATATGAATCTTATTCTCCGAACCATTCCGGAACCTCTCGTGATATCCCGGATCCCATCCGAGACTCCGAACAAAAATTCATAAACCAAGTATCCAATCTATCCTAGCGTCGAGACACTTTAAGTGTGTGACCCTGCGGGTTCGAGAATATGCAGACATGATCTTCTATCAATAATCAACAGCGGGGTCTGGGCACCCATATTGACTCCCACACATTCATCGATGATCATATCGGATGAACCACGATGCCAGGATTCAATCAATCCCATATATATATTCCCTTCGTCTCGCGATATTTTACTTGCCCGAGATTCGATCGTCGGTACCGTCATACCTAGTTCAATCTCGTTCACAGCAAGTACTTTACTCGTTCCGTAATCCGATATCACTTTGTGATTAACTCCTTAACCACATGCTTGCAAGCGGTGTTGATATCGATTACCGAGTGGGCCCGAAGTATATCTCTCCGACTTGGGAGGGACAAATCCCATCTCGATACATACAACCCAACAGATACTTTCCGATTACCTAAGAGACACCTTTATGATCACCCTCTCATAGGATGACGTTTGATGACCTCAAAGCTTTCTTCCGATACCAGGTAGTTGTATTATCTCATGGTCTAAGGAATACAATATTTGACATAGGAAAAGCTTCGCAAAGATGAACACAATGACACGATCTAATTGCTTCGCTTAGTTTGGGTCTGTCCATCATATCATTCTCTCAATGATATGATCTCATTATCAATTGACAACTCATGTCTATGGTTAGGAAACCTTAACCATCATTGATCAATGAGCTAGTCCATAGAGGCGTACTAGGGACACGGTGTTGTTCACAAACCACACAAGTATTAATGTTTCCGCTTAATACAATTCTAGCATGGAATATAAACTTTATCATGAACAAGAATTATAATAATAACATCTTTATTATTGCCTCTAGGGCATAATTCCAACAGGTAGTAGGATCCTCCATCCTCCGTTCTGCTCAACTCGTCGGCTGCGGGGGTGGGCTAGATCCTCGCAACAGCGGCAGAGGCATGCGGCATTAGATCTCAGGATCAGCGAATGGGCATAGCAACTTGGCGCCAGAAGTAAAATGTCTGAAGGGATCGTTCTGCTTGGAGGGTGGATTTCGATGCCGCCGGTGCTAGGGGAAAGGAGGGAGTGGATTTGTGAAATTGGTCAACGCACCAAGCCACTTAGTTCCTTGATTTTACTAAGAGGTTGCCGCGTTGGCGCTCCCGTCACGGACAGATGACCGACATGTGAGTCCCGACTGTCTACTTCACGGGGCAGTTTAACGGAATGTTTGAGTTTGGTAGGGGTGATATGAGTTTTCCTCGAAATGGCCTCTCTCGGTAGTTGGCAGCCCAACTTTGCAAAATGCAGCAATTTCAGGCAAAATGCACTCGCCCGGGAACTTTCGGGCCACAAACCAACAAGCCCCACCGCAACCCTAGTTCATACACCGCCAGATTGCATTTGCACGCCCTTGTAATCCTCGATTCCATCAATAATCAAGAGCAGACAAGCATGAGTAGGGTTCCTTATGAGGACCTGGACCTGGGTAAACCTCATGTCCCCGATGTGTTTATTTGCTAGCCAATCGATGCCTCCAGCGCTCCCCACTTCCTCAAACCCAAGTCCATCAACCATGGGCATTGACTAGTTAACCCCTCATCATTTGGACTTAACCATGTCTTGACAAGTGTATTGATTTATATCTATACTCCTTGTATCTTGTTTGTGTTCTAAATGATATAGAGGGAGTGAGGATTCCATGTTTGTGCATATTGTATTCAAATGAAATAATAATTTATGCACGAACCTTGGGGAGCTTCCTTATTTCATTTAGAGCACTATTTGTCCATTTGATTATTTGGATCTTTCGATTGCTTGCTTCATTCGGTGAAGTTTCTTCACCTTGTTATCCTTTTAGCAATTTTTGATCCTAAATATAGTTTGATTTCCTCCAAGTATTCGTCATCGGATATGTGCATGTGATTTCACTCATATTACGAGTAATGCACACCTTGGTAGGAACTCATACTATATTGTCCTTCTAACCTTTTCATCCATTTTGGCACTTGTTGTCAATGGGGGAGAAGTTTACACGGTTGAAGGGAAATGGTTTTTATACTTAAGACTAGTTTGTTCTTAAGTGTTTGCCTTTCATGCATTTCATCTTTTTTATGTTGTTCATGGTTGGATCTATAGTGTAAACTCTCCTGAAGGTTATGCTTGACAATGTATGCAATGAAATTTAAGTTCATCACACGTGCATATATTGTGGGGGAGTTTGCTCTATATATGTTGGTTCTACTCACATCTCCTGCATTAGTGGTAGTTTTTGTGAGTAGAATCAGTTTTGATATGGGCTAGTATCTATGTGTTACTTAACCATATAAAATACAACCTCTTGTATACAACTCCTGCGTACTTGTTTCTAATATTCATTATATAAACCCTCTTGTTGTGAGTATCATCAATTACCAAAATGGGGGAGATTGAAAGGGCAATTGCCCCTATGTGTGGTTTTGGTGATTAATGACAATCCCGATGGACTAATGTTTTCATTGAGTTTTATATGAAGGAATATTCCATAGGTCATGCTTTTAGTCCATGTGTTGGATTCAAGTTTGGATGCCATGAAGATTAATATATATATTAAGTATTGGCATCAAGATCATCGAGTTGAAGAGAAGAATATGATATGATCAAGATCTTGAGAGTGTGATCTCAGTAGAAGAGATCAAGATATGGCTCTAAGTCGGTGTCATGTAGCCTCATTAGTTGAGCTATGGTTGACTAAGATTTAGAGCATGTAATCAAATGGAGAGTTCTTTATGTACCTCAAGATATTGAGATGGAGCATGAGAAGATATATGGTTGACCAATACAAAGAGTGAAGATTGATTTCAAGTTGGTCAACACATGAAGCATAAATAACGTACCACATGATCTTGTAGTATGGTAAGGTTGTCAATTATGCTTCATGAACTAACCCATTCTATATGTGCATTTGTGGTATCTTTATTGGTTAGGTATCTTTCCATGGGATGCATCAAAAGTAAAGATCTCATATAGCCTATGAGAGGATGACATCAAGTGGTGATCGTCATCAAGGTTGAGAAGGGCAAGTTCAAGATAATCATATCAAGAAGATCATATGCTTGAATCTTGCCATCCATATTGGTGATAATGGACATGTGAAGATGTGCCTTAATGAATCTATCCCAAATATAGTGGTGTATGGGGGAACAAATTATCAGTCTTCACGAATCACAAAGCAACAATGATCAAGTGAAGCATTCTAGCTTGGATGGAGCTTGAAGCATTGTCATCAAGATCAAGTGGGATGCACAAGGCAAAGGTATGGCCTTGCTAGGTTTTGCTTTTACCGGTCTCAGGGTGGTTGTTGGGAGACCGGGTTACAGGATAGATAGCCGCACAATTAAGTGGGGCTTTCTATTGGGTAACTTGATCACATCGTCTTAGGGAGCTCAATCCTTTGCATATTTTGCATCTCCATCTGATGTTCTTGAGCTTGTTGCTAGCTCTTCAAAAAGCCCAAGTTCATTGAAAACGGTTCTTCTTATAGGGAGGCTTCATACCTTTCTTTATTTGGTTATGTCTTCCTTTGTTGTACTATGATGTTTCTCTTCACCACCTTGTAGAGCTTCTAGTCCTTGTCAAAACAAGCCCAAGATCATCGAAATCTGAGTCCAGATACAAAACTTATTGTGTTTTTTGGTAAAGTCTGTTGCATCCCGGTTGTGGATCCAGTCCGACCGGTTCCCACACCGGATGGTCCGGTGCCATCACTGTTAGATCGGCCCATAGACTAGATTTTCCGGTTTTCATGACCAACTCTATTCTGATATGGTATACTGAGCCATTCTGGTCTGTAGGTCGGTGCACCGCTCTGGGCACCGAGTTTCCTAGTCACGGGGTCGGTCCGACTGACTTTTAGATCAGGTCCTCGCAGGAATCCTCCCAACAGCCATATTTGCTTTCGTATATATAAGGGGTTCTTCCCCAACGTTTTTGAGTGGTTCATGAGCATGAAATTGACCACCATTGTTAACCCCTTGAGCTTGCTTCCTCTCCCTTACCTCCTATGATTCTTGCATCTTTTTGAGGGCTTTGGAAGAGGAGATCTAGATCTACAATCCCCACTAATCAATTCCTCCTCTAAGTGAGGGAACCCATTGGATCTAGATCTTAAAGTCATTGGTTGATTTCCACCATTATTATTCCTCTCTAATTCCTCCTGAGCACTTGTTTCTTTGGTGAGATTTAAGAGTGAGGGATTTGAACACCCTTGGTGTTCTTGCTTTGCATTCTTGCATAAATGTTGAGCTCTCCATTACGATTTGTTCGAGTGATCATGAGTTTGTTACTCTTGGAGTGTGACCTCCTAGTTGGCTTGGCAGTTGGTGTCGCGGTGTCCTCTTCGTGGAAGATTATGAAGAGACCTGACCTTCTCCTTCTTGGAACTTGTGAAGTGGTTGTGGAGCTTGCCATATCCGGAGTGTAGGAAAAGCTAGCCATAAGGAAAGGGCCTATTCCTTCCTGGGATAGACTCTAAGAAGAAGATGAGAATTCGTGGTGTTGGAAAATCCTTCGTGGAATCCCACACCTCTCTAACATGATGTACCTTACTTGTAAGGGAACATGGAAATACATCTTTGTCTCTGCATGTCTCGGTTATCTCTATACACAAGCTTACTTTCCTTGTGATAGCCATCGAGCTTGAAGTACTTATATATTGTTTATAACTTGTGGTATATTTATCTTGTGCTATCTTTCTTAGCTTAACTTTTTGTTAATGCATTTAGTTGAGCCTAGTGTATTTAGGTTTTGTGCTTGTAAAATAAACATTAGTTTAATTCCGTATTCTATCAAGCCAAAACCATAATAGTTTTGAAATTGCCTATTCAACACCCCTAGGTGACATCTATATCCTTTCATGACTTCCATCAGAAGGCTAAGCAGAGAGCATGTTTCTTCTGGTCGTCTGGACAGGACGATGCGGAACCTTTAGAGCAGGCTTCTTTTTAGGAAGTTTTTTATCTTTGGAATGTTTTCGGTTTTTTTATCTTTGACCATGGACACGAGTCCCACTTTGTATGTGAAGCCTTAAAACACGTTTTTCTAGCCTTTGTAAGACACAAAATATTATGTAACTATGAATAAACATGTCTCTCTATCCCGTGTCTTGCTCGATGTATTTCGTTCTGCTTTCTTTTGGGCGATAAAAGTTTGTTTGTTACCTACAAGTATTTATTTAGTGACGTGAGGTACCATATCTTCGAATCCGACTAGATCTGCATGTGCATGGTCAGCTACTTTTGTTTGTATGCTGGACTAAGTGGGACCTGTAGCGCTTCGTACGCGTCTTCTCTGTTATGCATCATAATATTACTGTGATCTGGTGATTTTTTATTTTTTGTAGATGGCCGTGTACAATTTGTTGTTGGAGCTAAAAAAAGGGAACGAAAACTTGGTCCGTTATGGTGAGAGTGTCACAGTTGTGGGATTATCGTGACAGGAGCAACGATGGCAAACTGCACACGTTGACATGGTGTTGCTCGACTTGTT
Organism: Avena sativa; assembly: GCA_916181665.1. Classification (NCBI taxonomy): domain Eukaryota; kingdom Viridiplantae; phylum Streptophyta; class Magnoliopsida; order Poales; family Poaceae; genus Avena; species Avena sativa. Next base: position 127,547,878 of record OV702292.1, on the reverse strand, counting down.
GGTAATACGATTCACTCATCTAACGTATTGTTTTAAAGGTCGCCCATTCATTAAACCTGATGTACATTGTGCACCATCTGATTTATGAAGAGCAATGACATGTACGCTGAGGTTGGTCAGAACGACGTGGACTATTTAAAGCCACTGATACAGGAAGGACGCGTGTACGCGCTCATCCAATTCATGCTCTCCAATGCGAGGCAAGGTTATCGTCCGATGAAGGACGACTTGATGACCCATCTAACTTGTCATACCGTAATCGAGGAAGTGGAAGATTATCCAGATGACTTCTCGAAGCTGGTCTATGACCTGGTTCCCTTTTCTGATCTTCCTAATTTCATGGAAGAGGTTTCTCGCTTTGTAGGTACGTAATTGTAAGGTTTTATTTTAGATGTTTGTTATTGCATTCGTTGTTCATGTATAATTTCCTACCTTTGCAGATATTATTGGAATCATAGTCAGCGTCTCCGAGGCGAAGACTTTCCGTATTTGTAATCAGCAAAAGGAAACTAGCAGGCGTAGAATTCTCTTTCACGATGCAAAGTAACCGTTTTAACTATTTATCTATTTTCTTACGAACTATTTTATATCTATAGCCATTATTTAATCATACATTTAGCAACAACTAAAATAGGCTAGCGCTTTCGAGATCGTGTGCGCTTGAGTTCCCGGTGGATGAAGTCTTATGTGAAGGGTGAACTCGGCTCGTTAGCACCATTTTTGGGGGAATGCTTATGAAGACCTTCAAGGGCGAAACTCCCTCAGCGGGAACTCTGCATGTAGGTGGTACATTAACAAGAGAATTAGTTATTGGTTCAACAGGGTAAAAAAGGTACAAGAAATGGGAAGAAAGGCAAAACTAGAAATAGGTGGCTGAGTTCTATTGAGAGTGTGTTGCATAGAGTACTATATTAGTTCCTATCCTCAATGTGTACTATGTACTACCCATTTTAGATAAACAAATGTTTTATCCTAGATGTTGTCTCTATATTTTTCCCTATTTTTTCATGATTGTACATGATATTTCAAATTATCCCTACACTTTTCCCTATTTTTTCATGATTGTACAAGGCATTTAAAATTTTCTCTATATTTCCCTATTTTTCCATGATTATAGAAGGCATTTAAAATTTACTCTATATTTTCCCCATTTTTCTATGATTTTACAAGGAATTTAAAATTGTCCCTACATTTTCCCCTAATTTTCCATGATTGTACAAGGCATTTAAAATTATCCATATATTTTCCCTATTTTCCATGATTTTACAAGGCATTTAAAACTGTCCCTACATTTTCCCTAATTTTCATGATTATACATGTCATTTAAAATTGTCTCTATATTTTTCTCTATTTTTCATGAATATAAAAGGAAAATTGTCCCTATTTTTCCCCTGTTTCCCATGATTCTATAGGACATTTAAAATTATCCCTACATTTTCCACGATTGTATAAGGCATTTAAATTTTTCCCTATTTCAGAACTCAATCAACACTCAACAGACTGTCTTAAACATTGTATTACACAAATGCAGTCACATAGTCTAACATAATCTCACATCTTAATAGTCTTACACAACATAGTAGCAAACAGATAGTCTTAAACAACATTCCATCTCTTGCTTCTTTTAGATATTATGCTTCCCACCATTGATAGGCAGATATACTTGCATCCTAGATGTGAGTTTAGTTTGTCTTTTTTCTATCCTTGTAGCTGTACTACTACCAGATTGACCTCCATGAGCAGTCCTTGTTGCAGAGAATGGTATTTCTCTTGCTGACTGTAGCATTCCAATTGTCTAACAATTGCAATGCTACTAGCCTAGTCTATATAATGCTACTTTCTACATATATTAGTTGCATCATCATTATATCATGCTCATGTCATCATGCCACATTGCGTTTGAGCATTATATAAAATCCCTTTTCTTTTTGGTTCTTCTCTCATATGCATTAATGTATCACTTGTATTTTCCTCTTGATATATTGTATTTGCCTCTTGATAAATTGTGTATAATGCCCAAGTTGAGTTGGGGGCATCTCTTTCTAATTCATTCCACCTACTATCTTGTCCATAGCAACTTCCATGTGATCACATCCTCTTTCTTCCATATACATGCATGTGGGCATATTCATTGGCTTTTTTAGATTAATTCTAGCCCATATATATAGTTGTATGGATCCTATTATTCAAACTGCCATGTGAGCTTGGTTTTTCTCCAACCCTTGATTACTGCAATTCTTCTTTTGGCAACTTCTTTTTGGCTCACATACATGTGACTTATTTTGTTTTCACAAAATATGCACACATGCATGGGCCATGCAAGCTTCTCCTCTTCCCTCCCTATCCCCATTTGTTGGTTTTCTTGGTTTTTGTATGGTTTGGAATTCAAATCCTAATGGACAAATAAATTGTTTTGACCTAATCTATTCTTTCCCATCTACCTAATCTATCCTAAGTATCTTATCTATCACCTCACATGAGAGCAACCACACGACACACTTCTACTCAAACATACACACACGCTCTATCTCTCTCTCTAGTTTCATGTGTATGTGTAGCTATCCATATGAGTGTGTGTACCATGCATGCATGCAAGCCTAGCAATTTCCCTAATCCATGCTCTATGCCATATATATATACGAATTCCGTGCTAGCTTGTCCTATGCCTTCTCTTCTTTTATTCTCACACATACACTCTTCCATGCATCTCGCCATGTGTGTAGTAGTACTACACATACACTTTACACCATATTTCTACGCGTGAGTGTGAATGCAAACACACACACTACCTTGTTTTTATCTAAAGCGTGTGAGCCTTTTTACACACACACACATGGCCATGTGCATACGAGGTGGACATTTCTCCACCTTCCCCCTCCTTTGCCTTGTCTTGCAAGATGGTCAGGTGGCCAACACACCATCCTCAACTTCCCCTGGTCCCCCTCTTCTTACCTCTCTCGGTGGGCAGCAAGGAGAGAGAGGAGAGAAGACCACCACCCACCGAGTCCCTCTCCTTCTTTCCTTGTGCAAAAGCCACCACACCCCATGTGCTCCCCATCCCTCTCTCCCTAGATCAGCCACCACCACACAGCTTCCTGATCCCCACCTACCCTCTCTCACATTGGCAACAGCAAGAAAGAACAAGAGAGAGGGAAAGAAGGAATATACCACCCGACCCTCCTCTCTCACCTTTCCCCTCGGGCAAGAAAACAGAGAAGAGTGAGGCACTCCCATGTGCCTTCCTCCTTATCCCCTAGCCCAACCATCTTGACTAGATCGAGATCTAGGAGCACCCCCAGGCCTCCCCTCTTCCTCTCCTTCCTTCCTAGCTCACCTCCATGGAGCCACCATAAACCCTAGCCACCGGCCTCGTGCTCCCCATCGATGCAGAGTGTCCCAAGCCAAACCAAGATCTCCAGGAGGTGCCCTTCTACCTCTTCTTTGTCCTGGACCGTAGGACGCCGCCGGAGATCGCCGGAGTAACGCCAGCGCCACCATGCCTGAGGCTAGACCAAGTTGATTGCCACCGAGCTCCACGGCTGGTCCGGTCCACCTCGAGCCGTCTTTCTGCACCTATCGGTCGTTGGTGAGGTCCTCAACCCTCTTGACATGGCCTCTCCCTCTCTCTCGCTTTGCGTCGCTGTGGGTCGTCGAACACCCTGTGCGCCACCGACATCGCCGTGGAGTCCTCTGCTAACAGTTCGTCGCTGCGGTTCTGGCCAAACCTTCGCCGCAAGCGTGCCTCGAGTACAGTCAGTCCTAGCCCGAGTTTTTGACACCCCGGCGTAGCCCTGTCCATCCTATTTCCAGCGAGCCCACCCACGCCTGTTCCGGTTCACCACCGCCGCCGCCAGCGTCGACACAAGTCACCGTCGCGGTTCGGTTCCGTCAGAAAGATCGTCCTCTGCGGACAACCTTTTCTTTGTCAGTTAGTAGCGGAAAAGTTCGCTTCTTGTCGCGCGATCATCCACTTTAGACACCAACCGATGACCGGCTCAGTGGTAGCACCCCGTGCTGTTCTCCTCCTAGAGGAAAGGTCGCGGGTTCGAACCCCAGGTCGCCTCTTTCTTTTTCTCACACGCTGACACCACGGCCCTACCAGTCAGCCTCGTCTCTGCCACATCACCAGTGCTTTCCAGTCAGCTTCTCCCTGTCCCACACGTCAGTGGGTGTATCTAGGTTTTCCTCGGTATAAATGTCTGTGAACTTTTCTGTTAACAAAATATAATTCCAAATTTGTTTAATATGTTTTAATATCCAAAATCTAATAACTTTTTATTGATAAATCCAAATAACACAAATAATATATGTTTTTGAATTAGAAAAATGTGAGGATTTCAAATATGCCATCCAAAATAATGTTTGACTATTTTAAATTTTTGAAATTGTTTAATTGCAATAAAATGCCCTTTTTCCCAATTAATTAATAACTTTAATTCTACAACTCCAAATTTGACAAATAATATGTCTAAATCGATCAACGCGACGAGCCCGTTCTGATTATGCATTCCATGATATGAATTGAAGCATGCGTCATATAAATATTAAATAATCAGAACTGTTTATGGTATTAAAATTTGACCAAATAATTAATAAAATGATTTATCCTTGTCCCCACACCTCACCCTTGCCATGCTACATTATTGCCATGTAAATTATGCATCATTCATCATGGCATGCTTGGTTGCTTGTCGTATTTTATTTATATGCTTGTGCACTTTATTTATGTTGGCCCTTGTTTGTTTGGTTCTTCTTTCAAATAGACATTGAGCAAGGGAATTATCAGAAAACCCAGGAGTATTACCCAGATCCATCTCTCGCTTCAACTGAGCTGTCAGGCAAGCACTACCACATGCTTGCATACATATAGTACCTATTGCTTCTATCTTATTCTTGCATCATGGAGTCACGAATGCATTAAATTGAATCCCAAGTACCGCATAGCCTTTACTTTTAAACCCCACCGAGCTTGTTCCTCCATCCCATGAGCCATTATTGCAGGAGTTGTTTGAGCCATGCGAGTCGTAGAACAGCATGTGTAGGGTATGTGAGTGTCTGGTGGATAACGATGTACCTAAACAACTTAACCTGAGTAGTAATGGGATAACTAATGAAAGAGGCACCGGTGGGTAATATCTGTCATTTGGTTTTTATGTCCACTTGTGTCCCGTAGGACCCCGAGTACTTGATTCCTGTTCCTTGACTATTCGCACTATCCACATCCGGGAGGCCTTATGGACCCCCCTAAGCCAGAGCTTGATTCATTTCTATTTCTTGGGGCCACAAACTAATTTGGGGTTTTATTTACTATCCTGTACTTATGCCATGTTACTGTTTTATTAAGATTGTGCGTGGAGCACCTATACTATTTTGGATGCGGAATGTTTTCGCAGTATCGACAAGCCCAGTCACATTTTCGGGTTCCCAGTCGTTTACAGCCATTGATGCAAACCTTGGGTTCGTCTCGGAGTCGGCCAACTTCATTGCGGGTAGCTTAATGGGGTGGCCCCCTGAAATATTTTATGAATCCTGTGATCGCTTTGTCGTGAATGCCTCGTTGGGTTTTGAGTTGGTTTTTCTGAGGTTGATTGAGTGTGTGTTGCTATTTGTGCACCCCTGCAGGGTAAATCTTTCTGAAAGCCGTGTCCACGGTTATGGACGACTTGGAGCACAGTTTCTCGATCATAGACAAGCATAACTAAAGTACCGCTTTTAATTTGACTAAGTATCTGACTAGTAATTAGTGCAATACTCATGAAATGGTTAATAAAACTGCCAACGGATGGGTTGTTCGTCCGCTTTCTCGTTGGTAAGCGGGAAGGAGGATGGATTTGTTACTTTATACTATTATAACTGTTGATTCTAATTAACGGACATCCGTCTATCTTTGGTTAGGCGGATGGTTAGCGAGTATCTATAGACTTGTTAGTTATTATCTTTCGCTGCAATTGCGTCACCCCAGGTATATGTCCCCTTTAGAGGCATAAAGACCTGCTGAGTACCCCTAGGGTCTCACACGATAAATTGTTTAATTCAGATGAACAGGTGTATTCGCAAGATGGATACTGGGTGGAGGAGACAGATGATGTTGGCAACGATCACTCGGTGTAGAGATTCTGGGGATGGGGATCCGTGAGATCTGTGGGCGGGATGTGCTTATTTATGTGGCATCTTATGCCGATTTGCTTCTTGTCCGTACTCGGATCTTGTTTTCCGCTTCCGCTTGATACTCTATTGATTGATGTATGAGGAAATATCCTACACTATTATCTCTATCTAGGATATTTGGATCTTGCCGTATGGCGTTGCAATATTTCTATTTCTTTTAGATGGTATGGCTCTGAGAACTGTTGTAAGGTAGCTTGCATACATACTCACTTGTGTATGTATTTGATCTCTTCGCATGTTGCCTACGCCGCTCGCTCTTGTCCCGATGTTCTTGGAAGTGGTTAGGGCGGTCGACGGACCTACACGTGGGTGGCCCTGGGCTCCCGCTGTAAAATTCCTTAACCAATTTTGGTTTATCCAGGCTTGAACTTAGAGCTTAGGGTCTGAGGTTGTTACACTGACTCCCAATATACAAGTCATCATGTTGATCTGCTATCTAAAAAATTGGATTTTGATCATCAATAGCAGTGTTCATTCTACCAGAAGGTTTCTTTTTTCCCTTCATAACAATGACTGAAATAGACTTGTCCTCACGACTATCCAATATTTTCAGCAACTTTCCCATTACATCTAGTAGCTCATACCCTGCTAGCCCATTTCCCTCTTCCTTTAAATGGTAAGTGGAATCTCTTATTCCATAGCCCGCTGTCTCAATTATAGCTAACAAGTTCAAATATCTGATATGCCAATCTACCTCTCTATATTCTCATGGTCCTCAAAAGTACCGTGCCACACCACAAATTATCATCCAAACTACACAATTTGAACCAAATATTAAAGTTTCTTGTTTCCAAAACCTAAATCAACTCAAAATGTGCATCTGCGAGGGGGGAGGGAGATAACTTACTCAACGTCGCCCGTAGAGGTGCTCTAGCACTCCCTCTGCGAGGGATTGCCTCCTTCCTGACCGCCGCAAGGCCATCTCCATCGGTGAGCCTACCAGGTTCAAGCTTCCGCAGATCTCCCCCTCATACCCCAAATTAGCTAGCAGAAACCCATCTCCGCCTCTGCCAGCACCGACGCTTCTCCCTCCGTTGGTGCCACCATTTTCTCCGGCGATAGCTCCGCCACCGCGATTCACCATAGTCATGGAACGAGCTCAACCGAGTTGAAGCATGTGCGATAGTGCACTAGTAGAAAAAGAGCCTTTCGTCCACCCCAGTTCGGAGCATTAGTCCTGGTTGTGGTTGGACCCAGGACTAATGTGAGCATTAGTCTCAGTTGCAACGGAACAATCTTTAGTCCCGGGTCAAACGAGACCTTTAGTGCTGGTTGGAGACACCAACCAGGACTAAAGAGGTTCCGAACCAGGACTAAAAAGGTCTCGCATGCTCGACGCAGCCTTGAATCGGGACTAAAGGCATGTTTTCCACTAATGGTGGATTGAACTAGCCGCCTCCAAGAGGTAACCTTACAACAGTGTTGTTAACGGTCATTAATGGTCGTATGTGTGCGACCATTACCCAGCGCCACATCGGCCTGACGGTGGGACATTGTCAAAATGAGCTTCAAATGTCCTAAGACGACAAGTTAGTGTGGTTTGGTAGTTTTTTGCAACAATCGGGACGAAATGTGGTAGTTTTTTGAAAAAGATCTCAAAAGTGATAGTTTTTAAAATCTAGCCTGAAAAGTGGCAAGAAAATGCAAATTTTCTCGTCAAAACATGATTGTGAAAACACACGACAGGCAACGTGGAAGGATAAGGAGCAAACACAGAAGACCAGCAACCACAATGAAACAACAGAACTTAAGAATTATTGGCTTTCTTGCCAGGTGAATGAAGACACGTCCGGATCCTCCAAAATGATTAACCTTGCACACAAGAAGAGAAGAGGGGATCGAGGAGACCAATCCAATCACTCAAAAATAATAATAATAATAATAATACTTGGATGATGCAAAGAACTCCTACGTAGTTAGCTAGGCTGCTGGGCTTGCAAGCTGCCGTGATCGTCGCCGGTAGTCTCACGGCCAGCCTTCTGATCTTCGTCGTCGAACTCGACCCACACCGCGCTGATAGTCGTCTCAAGCTTGCTCTCAAATGGAGCCTCGCCTTCGCTCTCCTGCGCTACCTCACCGGCGCCAAGCTCCTCTTCACAACTGATGGGCGGCACGAGCTCAATCGCCGGCGTGATGATCCTGACGACGGGGTACTCCATGATCTTTCCGACATTGCTCTTCTTGCATTTGTGGTAGAAGTCTTTTAGCTCAGGCGTCTGAGCGCACGCCTTCCTGAGCACCTCGTGAGCAGAAACTCTGAGAGACTTGCTCCTGCCGACGCTTCTTGACCTTAGCATCACGTCCAGGCCTTCCTTGAAGGCGTCGTAGACCTTGAAGCTCTCCCGGAGCACAATGCCGAAGGCCGACCGCGCGGCGGCACTGGCGCTCGTGTTGTTGTCCGGCAGCAGCTGGACGGCGACATCGAGCAGCCTCTGGCACATGGCGAGCTTGAAGAGGAGAGCCTCGGCGGCGGCGGCGGCGTAGGAGGAGTGCGGGTGCGGGTGCGGGTGCGGCTTGCCATCGTTGGGATCCTGTGGTGGTGGAGGAGGGGTCGGCTCCAGGTTGCCGGACTGGTTGATGACCCACTGCATACGCTCCTCGAGGTAGGCCGTGTAGCCGTGGAGGAAGGAGCACGCACCGGTGACGGCCGCCACGCTAGCCGTGACATAGTTGACACCGGCGCCGGAGGCAGCGAGGGGAGAGCAGGAGCATCCGCACCGGGGCACGTCGACGCGGAGGTCGCGGGAGGCCCAGAGGCCGCGGAAGTCCTGCTCGAAGTAGCGGTCGCCGGCACGGAGCAGGCGATGGACGAGGAGGAGAGACCGGAGCGCGGTGGCCGGGGTGCGCGCGGCCTCGAGACGCGCCGTGATGCGGCGTGAGAGGAAGGTGATCGCGCCGGGCGCGTTGGATACGAGGAAGAGGATCTCGTGGACATGCCGGTCGTCGCTCCCGCTCCCGCTCCCGCCGCCACCGTCGGTGCACCGCGCGATGGCCGCCTCGATGTCGGCGAGGAGCGCTCGGTCAGGGGCCGCCGCCGTGGAAGCCTTGGTGGAAGCGGCTGCGCCTGCGTGATCCATGAGTGACCCTAGTGCTGTCCAAATCTTGCCCCTGAACACCTTCATGTCTTATATGCCCTCATGAGAGTGTAGAGAGGGGGAGGAGATCCGAGAGATATGGTGCATGAGAGTTATAGCACACTCCTTCTTGTGCATGCACTCACTTGCAAGTGGGCCAAGGGAGATATAGGTAGAGGGAGAAAGGAAGCTATGGATGGCCATGGTCAGACTCTGATGAATGTCATCTTCACAAGAAATTCTCCAGTGAAGCCTCTGCATCAACAGATCTACTATTAGCCTTATGACTTGGGGAAAAGGAGTTGCAACATGAAAGCTAACCACCACTACTACCACTAAATATTATGAGAGAGAGAGAGGAGAGAGAGAGAGAATGTGCAGGAAATTATATTCGGAGGTCAACTCTTGGGTGGAAGAATCAAATGCCTTTGGAATGAGGTACCCCATGCATCAAAGGCTTCGTCCATTGGCAATTTGGACAGTAGGTTTGACCCAAACCAACAAGTTCTTTAGTATATATTAGTATGGATACCTGCACATCAACATCAAAACATGGAGCTTTCTCAGAAGAATGTAGGGTTTGGGGACTAATTGAAGGAGGGACACAGTTAACCTAAACTTGAGTACATTCCCAGGAGAAGCAGGATCATAATCTATTCGCCTCTCTCACAAACATATCTCTCGCTCTCCTTATATATGGTCCTAGCAGCTACCAATAGTGATGGGATAATGCTAGACTTTGCTTTATACCCTCACGGTAAATTAATGGGAACTTTAGAACTCCTCGTGGTCATGGTTTAGTTTAAGGCCGGTGTTGATATTGTTGTTCCAGTGCACTTTGTAGCACAAAGTGTGTCACCTGATGAGTCGACGAATCAGAACACGAAAAGTGTAGGTCGGATAATTTCCTCAAAAGATGTTTTCAATAGAGATAAATTGATGGTGTGGAACATTCCTAGCCATTTGAAACAACTCAACCCCACACATATTCTCCGTGTTATATTGGTGGTGGCACTGGTGGCTGAATTGGCTAGTAGAAAATTTGTCTCACGAATACCACTCTGTTTTTCTGTTGGAAAACAATACAAGATAGCATGATTATGGTATTGTGCAAATTTATGTAAACGTTAAGTACACTTTTACCAGTGAAATGTCGAAAAAAAGGACAAATTCCAAGAGTATGCCAAGAAGCTAATTTATTTATCCCTTTTCGAAAAAAACTATTTGTATTTATCCATGTCGACATTTTGGCACCACTTGATTCAGTCCACCATGCTCGAATTCTTATTCTCGAAAGGGTCGATCACATGGGTTGATAGCAACATCATATTGGAATTCTTCTTTGATATCCCATGAACAAGCATGCCAATTCTACAGAACTTTCAGATGATCATTTGTCCATGTCATGGCATGCAACATTTCCCTCAAAGAACATTCCGTTGGAGGAGGAGGATTGGAGAAAGTGCAAAGGCAGTACTACTTGACAAGACTAAAGGCAAAGGTAGTGTTTCTTTAATAGTACTTGCCTTTTAGTGAAGAAAACAACGAACTTGGAATTATTATGTTGATGTTCTTTCCTGACCTCTGCCTTAGGATGAAAAATTCCACACAAAAGAGAAGAGTTTAATGATTAATATATAACAAGGGGCCTAAGCACATCCTTCATGTGGTGCATGCAACACTAACCTAGCATTAGTGGGGGTTATAATACTGGAATTTGATGCTTCTTTGCTACAGCATCAGATTCAAATTCATTAACTAGGAATGTGATGTATTCATTAATTAACTAGCACTACATTACAAAAAACATGTACCCCAGTAATTGAGTATATCACCTTCAACATAGTGATGGGCCTAAAATGCCGAACAACTACAGGAAATATCTTTTCAGCTTTAACAAGTCGAGTAGTTCTTTTACAAATTTACGGAATGTACTTTTTCGACACAATCAGAAATCTGAAAGAAACGGCAGCCATAGATTTAATTTTCCAACTAAACTTAGTTCATACAATCATCTTCTCATATAATTATTGTTTAGAGAAGGAAACAAACACCAGATTAAAAGTTGAAATAGTACTTTCCTTTTATTAATATATGTTTTTTTCATGTGTATAAGAGATTTCCCGCATATTCACCACACATGTATGTGTATATACATCGGGCCTTGGACTTTTGGAAATACAAGTTGCATAATTTCTCACATGGTATCAGAGCCCATTGTATGGTTTTTTTTATTCCCCTCGAGCAACTAGACACGCAACTAGTTCGTCTCCACTCATGTCAATTTAGGTCTCTACCTTTTGAATACCTTTTGGTCTCCCGATACATTCCAAGCCCACCTCACTCTGAGTAGTCCGACTCGATTTTAAAGTCAACTATGTCAGTCAAACGTTCTCATCAAGTCAACATATGCCTACGCCTTCATTTCTGGTCATTGTCGATCGATTGAAGCCAACACCCATGCCTCACCCATGCCTCTCAAGTCACCTCCAGGCTGCCGCATTCGACTCCCATTCAGTTTCCAGTTTTGCCTCCTCTCCAGGCCACCGTCGTCAGTATCTTTACCTACATCGCCTCGTCTATTGTTTCTTTTTAGCAGTGGCATCATCGTCTTGGTAATTTGCATAACTCTTATCTATAGTCCTTAGTCATTTCGTCTTATGGAGTATGTCTCATGGTGATGTGTTCTTGGGTTGCCTAGGTTGTACTTTGGTGAACATATAAGACAAATTGAGTTACTATCCTCATAGAGGGCCAATAAGAGGGTCCTTTTGATATTGTTCATTCAAATGTTTGGGGTCTGGCTCCTGTCATTTATAAAGGAATATATCGACACTATATTATTGTATGGATGATTTTTTTCCACCATTAATACTTGTCCATTCAGATGTTTCGAAGATTTCTTGTTGAGCGGGACACAGTTGCTCAGTTCTCTAGCTTAGCGCTCATGCTCAGAATAGCGTTGGTGAACGCAAGCATCCTATCCTCCTAGAGACAAATCGTGCATTGATGCTCGTTGCCCCTCTTCAACCTTATTTTTGGGCTAAAGTTGTTTCTGCTTCCACCTATCATGTCAACATTCAGCCTTCCCTCTGCTCTCTTTAGGGTGGAATTCCTTTTGAACTTCACTATGATCTTTCTCCTAACTAATCTGATCTTCGAATGTTTTGTTGTGTTTTTATTTTCTTCTAGCCCCTCCTCGATGAACCAAGCTGATTGATTAGTGTATTGAGTGTATTTTCCCAGGACACAATGTCGAGTACAAGGGAAATAGCCTATCTATATGTGTTTGTCTTCACCTTAGATTTTTTTAATTAAGTCTTTATTTTATTAATTTTCAAAACTCCAATAAATATCTTACCTATGTACACCCATCCTACTATGTTTCCATGCACTTTAGTTGTCCATTCGTCTCCATTGTCACCACCTCCTCCATCTCCTAGCCTCCTCCCGTGGGTTACTCCTCCTATTGTTCCATACTTTTATTTCAACTAAGCTCGTCATCCTCTATTTTTATCATGGTGTAAGGTCTTCTCCTAATGCATTTTCCTCTCCTTATACGTCGTATTCTCCTCATACAGCATATTCTCATGACGTAGTATCTTTACTTATGCTAAGACATCTGAATTATCAAATGTGTTGAATAAGGAGGGTGAATAGGTGGCTACAAGTTTAAAAAAAATATTGATCATAGAAAAAAGGTTCTCTAATATGACATAAAATAAACTATATTGAAACATTGCTCTAGCAAGCAAGATACACAAGCTAAACATGGATAGAAGTGGACTAAGCACAAAAATAACTTGAGAGGAACGAAATAATCAAAATGAGGAGCACAAGACGCAACAATGCATCTTAAAGATCTGGTCTTTGGGGGACTCTAATCTCCTTTGGAGAGGCCATTGTAGGCAAAGTCATCAATAATCACAAGATAGCTACCATTGTTCTCATAGAAGCTGATACATTGGAAATGTATCTATAATTTTTGATGTTTCATGCTTGGTTTTATCCACTTTCTTGTGTTTTGTTTCAACTTTGGAGTACTTTTATTATGATTTCTTGGACTAACCTATTAACAAGAGCCACAGTGCCAGCTGCTTGTTTTTTGATGTTTTTGGTTCCAGGAAAGTCAGAAAATGAATATTCTCGGAATTGGACGGGACAAAAGCCAAAGTGCCTATTTTTTCGGAAGGGATCAAGTGCCAGAATACGAGACGGAGAAGGGCTGGGGGCCGGCCACACCACCTGGCCGCACGGCCAGGCTTGGCCCGCGCCAGGGGGTGGTCTGGCCGACCCCAGCACCCCCTCGGCCTCTCCTTCCGCCTATAAGTTGCCCTCGGGACAAAAATCCACGAAAGAGTCTGTAGCCACCGTCATCTCCATCCCTAGATCGGGAGGGACCTGAAGCTCTTCCCGGCACCCTACCGGAGAGGGGAATTCACCCTAGAGGCCTTCTTCATCACCATGCAAGCCTCCGGTGTGATGCTTGAGTAGTTCATCCTTGGACTACGGATCCATGTAGTAGCTAGATGGCTGGTTTCTCCTCCTTTGTGCTTTCATGTTTAGATCTTGTGAGCTCCGTTCATGATCAAGATCATCTATTTGTAATTCATACATGTTGTATTTGCGGGGATCCGATGGATATTGAGATGCTATTTCAGATTGATTATTGATTATATCATGTCTTTGTTATTTGAGATCTTGCATGCTTTCCGTTGTTAGTAGCTATCTTGGCCAAGTAGATGCTAGCAACTCCAAGAGTTAGTATTTATGCTCGATAGTGGGTTCATGCCTCTGGTAATCTGGGGAAGTGACAGAAATCTCTAATGTACTAGATGTGTTGTTGCTACTAGGGAGAAAACAACAATCCTTTGTTCATAGAACAATCATATTGTTTACCTTACACGCAGTTCGTAAAGCAATAATATGTTGCTTGCAACTTAATACTGGAGGGGGTTCGGATGATAACCTGAAGATGGATTATTAGTCATAGATGTAGTTGGATGGCGGTCTATGTATTATGTTGTAATGCCCAATCAAGTCTCAAAGGAGTCAAGATGATTAGTATATGCATGTATTGCTTTCTCGGTGTTTGTCAATTGCCCCGCTGTAATTTGTTCACCCAGCATGTTATCTATCTAAGGAGAGCCACCTCTAGTGAACTATGGATCCCGGTCCTTGTCTTTTAAATTCAATCTATAAACTGTTTACTGCTTTGTGTTTACTTTCTGCAAACTTTTACTTCTTTCCATTCGATACGTTTAATCCTTTGTTTTCCGCAAAACACGGTGAGATTGACAACCTCATCGCAAGTTGGGGACAAAGTTCTGTGGTTGTGTTGTGCAGGTCTCCACGTTGCTACTAGCACCGGTAGTGCGCCCTGCCAAAGCTCAGCTAGTAACACATTTGGGGTGTTTCCTTGCTCCTACTGGTTCGATTAAACCTTGGTTTCATAACTGAGGGAAAACTTGCTACTGTGCTCATCATACCTTCCTCTTGGGGTTCCCAACAAGCTCTACGTCGATCGTCGAGCGCATCAGAAGCTCAGCATATGGATTCTCCCACGCAACACCAACCATCTAGGATTCCTCATAACACAAAGAGTAACAAGCTCAGTGAAGAACTCAAAGGCATATCACCATATGGCTTATAGAATAGTAGATATTGGTGTCCTCTCCCCTTCTAGTCACTTAGATTTGTAAATGTGGGTCTAGGAGAAGTATTGAGCTCTTAGGCTGGTAAGCAATGTTGGAAGCTCATATCCCTTTCCATCGAGGAAGGAAGTGTTCATATACTGGTCCACTCACCATAGCCATTAGTATTATTCTTGGAAATCTAGACCCTATGACATTGGAGGTCCAGACCTACTAAAAACGGTCCTTTGGTTGTATAAACAAGATATTCCAATTTTTGGATAAAAATCCAGACCATTCGGACTTCCTTCAAAACATAATTTCCATCTCAATTCAGTTCAGACCAAAATTCGGATCTTATAGGTGTACTCTAGACTTTCAGAAAGCTTGATATGGATGATTTTGAGGCTTGTTTGCTACAAAGTCTTGGGTGAAATTATTATATCTCTTCCGTACGAGTTCCTTCAAGGAGACCCTCTTCATAGTGTGGTGTCTCTATAACTCAACCGACAAAACGTCACGAAAACCATAGAAAAATAGAAGATAATATAATATATAGTACCCTCTTATTTGTCCTTTTCATTTTGTGAGGGTCATAAGAACTCCATAATTGTATGTCAATAAACCAAGATCCCCTTAATGTTGGAAATATGCCCTAGAGGCAATAATAAAGTTTTTATTATCATATTTCCCATTCATGAAAAGTGTTTACATTCCATTCTAGAATTGTATTAACATGAAACATAATACTTGTATGGTTTTGTACACAACACAGAGTCCCTAGCAAGCCTCTACTTGGCTAGATTGTTGATTAATGATGGTTACGGTTTCCTAACCATGGACATGAGTTATCGATTAATAAGAGGATCATGTCATTAGGAGTACTACATGAAGGACAAACCTAAACTAAAAAAATCAATTATATCGTGTCACAATGTTTAAATTGCACAGTTTTCCATTGTCTAGTATCATGTTCCTCAAACCATGATATTATGTTACTCCCGAATAGCAGAAGAATTGTTTGGGGGCATCAACCATCAATTCATAAATGGGTGATCATAAAGGTGTCTTTTAGGTATCTAGGAAAGTTCTTATTGAATTACATGACTCAAGAGTAGGATTTGTCCATCCACCTGACATAAATATATTATATGGGCCCACTCGATAACGTACATTCTATATTGCTTGCAAGAACGTGACCAATGCATTTAATCACAATGAATGGTGCATTACGGAACAAGTAAAGAGTGCTTGCCAGGAACGAGATTAAGCAAGGTACAGAGATATCGACGATCGAATCTTAGGAAAGTAAAATATCACGAGACAAAGGTAATGGAATTCTCAACATCGTCGTTCAACAAATAATGATCTTCATTGAATGTGTGGGAGTCATTATGGGCAACCAGGTCCCTCGAATGATTATTGATCAGAGAGATTTCTTGATCATGTCTCGATATTCTCAAACCATAGGGTCAGACACTTAACATTCGTTGATGGTTGGATAGTAATGAGATATTCATAATGGTGAGACCGAAGTTTGTTAGGAGTATCGGATGGGATCAAGGACATCACAAGGAGATTTAGAATGGTCTAGAGATTAAGATTCATGTATGGGAAAGTGTTTTAAGGGTTTCCTAAAAGTTTGTAGCTTTTTGATATTGTATTGGAGGTTCTAGAATGTTCCGGGGGTCCCATGCTAGGACCCACCTATCTTGGAGGGGCCACATGGACCAAGGAGTGGCGCATTGTTCTACATGGTCTAGGCACACCAGCCCTCCTTTCCCCATGCGGCAGGATGAGGGGATATGGGAGAATCCCTAAAAAGGGAGGGGTCAACTTTAGGGAGTGAGATTTCCCCCTAGCCGCTGACCCCAAGGCTTGGAGGGGGCCAAGCTGGCCACACCCCTCATCCCTTATATAAAGAGAGGACTCTAGGCATGACCCACTTCAATCCTGGCTATTGCCTCCCCTCTCTCCCTCCACCTCCTCCTCCACATCCGCTTGGTGAAGCTCTGTCGGATCTCCACCATAATCCACCGCCACACTGTTGTGTTATCAGATTCAATCTCATCTAACTCTCCTCTTTCCTTGCTGGATCGAGAAGAAGGATATGATACTGAGCCGTATGTGTTCACATCTCGGAGGTGATGTTCTTGTGGTGCTTGATCGGACTGGATCACAAAGAAAGTATAGCTACATCAACCATGTTTGAAATGTTTCCACTCATTTTATACAAGGGTATGTAGATCTAATCTCTCTCATTACTTGCATATCATAGATTGGATCTTGGTGTTGGTTTTCTCTCTCGTAGAAATTTTTTGTTTTCTATTATGTGGATCCCATTAATGGTATCAGAGCCAGGTTCTGTGTGTAGATGTTGGTATGAGTACAACACATTAATTTGTGGGCATTTGAGCTTCTTGTTTCTATCCTCCCACATGTACTTGTGTTTTTCATGATAGTAAGATGTAGTGGCCTGGACCACCTTTAAAATCTTTGGACTGAGATTGGTTCTACGCTAGATATGCAACTTTTTATTGCATACATAGCTCGTTGGTGTCTATCGCTGTTACTATAGTTGAAAACAGATTTGCAACGTTAGGCTTGCAAAATTTAATAAGCAACTTGTATGATCATAGTGTGTATTTTCATAGGTAAGAGAAGTTCTTATAATTTCCCATAGAAGCCACGTAAATTTTGCAAGAATAAAGGTAGAGGCGTCTAACTTGTTTTTGTAGGTCATGTGATGTGCTATGGCCAAGATATGACTGATATATGTGATGTATGAGATGATCATGTTTTGTAATATGTTTCACGACTTGCATGTCGATGAGTAGAACAACTGACAGGAGCCATATGGTTGTCTCTTTATTATATATGACATGCGTGTCAACGTTAGTGCCATGTAATATCTTTACTTTATCGCTATGAGTTAGCTATAGTCATAATTTCAACATATGGTGGAGACAACATGTCTGGTGCTAAGGACCTAGGCGCCATGTGGTACTATGATGGAGATCATGGTTGTGTATTGGAGATAAAGATCGAAGGCACAAAGCAAAAAGGCTATACCTATATGCATGTGATGTTTATCCTTTTTATGCATCTTATTTTACTTGAACACGATGGTAGCATCATAAGATGATCCATCACACTTAATATCAAGATAAGTGTGTTCTCTCTTATTATGCATTCTCGTGAAAAGTTCTTAGTTTTGAAGCATCTCGTGATGATCGGGTGTGATAAACTCTACTTTCGCATATGGTGGATGTAAGCTAGGTTTACACATGTAGAAAAGTTTGGTTAAACTTGATGAACCTAGCATGTATACATGGACTCAGAACACATCGAACATAAAGTTTAAACATCAGTCATATGAATGATATTATCAACATTTTGATGTTCACCATTGTAGCTATGCCATCTCTCGTGGTGATTGGACCTAGTGTTGTGAACTTGGATCATGTGGCACTAAAAAACTATGAGGGATGTTGAGTTTAGTGGGAGTTCCTTAGTAATATGATTAACTTGAACTAATTATCATTAACATAGTCTAAAATGTCTTTGAAAATATGTTGTAGATCAATGGCTTGTGTTGTAGCTACATTCAAATTTCAATGTGTTCCTTGAGAAATAAAAACTAAAAACATCTCGAAGCAACTTTACGGACTAGTACTGTAATCTAAGGATTATCCTCACACTGTTGATCAAAAACAATATGTCCTCGATGCACCTCTAGGTGAACAACCCCTTCCTATCACACCTGAGGAGCAGACAAACGCCTTTACCTCACGCAGTGAGGACTACTTGATAGTTCAGTGTGTCATTATGTATGGTTTGGAACTAGAGCTCCAAAAGCGCTTTGATCACCACGGGGCATATGAGATTGTTGCATAGTTGAAAATGATATTTTTATACTCAAAACTGCATGGAGAGGTATACAGCATATGAGAATTTCTTTAACTGTAAGATGGAGGAGCACAACTTTGTCAGTGAGAACGTAATCAATATGTCTAGCTACGTTAATCGCTCGGTCCATCTAGGATGCCCGATCCCAAATGAATTAGGGATTGGCAGAGATCCCAAGTCACTGGAACCTAGATACAAAGGATTTGTGATGAACTGTAACATGTAAGGGATGTAGAAGATGCTCTTTGAGATTTTTGCGATGCTGAAATATGCGGAAGTGGAAATCAAGAAGTAGCATCTAGTATTGATGCATAAGACCACTAGTTTCAAGAAGAAGGGAAAGAAGGGAAACTTCAAGAAGAATGGAAAGCAAGTTGCCACTCCCTCTAAGAAGGCCAAGTCAGGACCTCAGCCTAACACTGAGTGCTTCTACTGCAAGGTGGCTGATCACTAGAAGCGTAACTACCCAAAGTACTTGGCAGATAAGAAGGATCACAACATCAATGGTATATTAGATAGGGATTTATATTTTAGTTCCTTTGGTTCCTTAGTTGTACTCACTTTTCCCCAGCCGCTAAACTTTTCCTCACTTTTCCCCTCCCTTTATTCTCAAACCCCCTCAAATGCTTGGATGGAGGGATTCTGTCTGGTTAAAGACCTTGATTGTTACATGCTGATGGGTGGGGCCGCGTACGGATAGTTCCTACCTTGGCCTTTACATGGGCTCGACCATTATGTGCTGAAGGGTGGGGTTGCATTGGGACAGGTCCTACACTAAGCGTTACGTGGCTTCGACCTTTACATGCTGATGGGTGGGTCGTGTTGGGACGGGTCCTGCATTGAGCAGTAGGTGGTGAAGGGTGGGGCCGCATGGAGACTGATACATTGCAAATGTATCTATAATTTTTGATGTTCCATGCTTGGTTTTATCTACTTTCTTATGTTTTGTTCCAACTTTGGAGTACTTTTCATACACTTTCTTGGACTAACCTATTAACAAAGAGCCATAGTGCCAGTTGCCTGTTTTCTGCTGTTTTTGGTTCCAGAAAGTCAGAAAATGAATATTCTCATAATTGGACGGGACAAAAGCCAAAGTTCCTATTTTACCGGAAGACTCACGGAGCCAGAATACGAGACGGAGGAGGGCCAGGGCCTGGCCACACCATGTGGTGGCGCGGGCTAGCCCTGGCCGCGCCACCAGGTGTTGTGGGCCCCCTGGCACTCCATGGACCTTACCTCTTCACCTATAAGAAGCCTCCCGATGCATAAACCCTAAATAGTCAATCATAAATCCACGAAAAGTTCTGCAGCGCTGCCGCCACCGAAGGGGAGATTCGGGGGACAGAAAGTCTCTGTTCCGGCACCCTGCCGGGACAGGGAAGTGCCCCCGGAGCCATCTCCATCGATCTCCACCGCCATCTCCATCACCATTGCTGATTCCCATCATGAGGAGGGAGTAGTTCTCTCTCGAGGCTAAGGGTTCTACCGCTAGCTATGTGTTCATCTCTCTCTCTCTCTATGCGTGATCATACTGTGATCATGAGCTTGTAATCTATAGATCTACCTTGCTACTCAAGTGCTTTATTAGATCTCTGCTCTCCCCATGTGTGTGAAAGTGACAGCGTGCTCACCATGGTGGCACTTAGGCTAGAGATTACAAATACTTGTTATGAGTTATATTTGGAGTTGGATGTTTCTATGAAATTGTGGTGTTTGTTGGACTCATCTAGTACTCAAGGTGACAGTGTGGGGTTTTCTAGATGGGAAAGGCTTACTTCGAGGTGTGCTGTTATAGCCCTACCAACAATTAGAGTGTCCAACCGGAGAGTAGTTCAGCGTAGTATCATGAAGATAATATATGTATATGAGAGTGTTCACTAGTGAAAGTATGATCCATAGGCCTTGTTTCTAAGCATTGAAACACCATTTGCAATTAGATCTGTTACATGTTTGCTTGCTTCCATCTTTATTTCAGTTTTACTTTAGTCTTTTCCACGCCATCAAGCTATTTTCTATCACTGTTACCACTTATAATTATCTATACCACTTGTATTTCACTATCTCTTCACCGAACTAGTGCACCTATACACCTGACAAGTGTATTGGGTGTGTTGGGGACACAAGAGACTTCTTGTATCTTGATTGCAGGGTTGCTTGAGAGGGGATACCTTTGACCACTTCCTCCCTGAGTTCGATAAACCTTGGGCGATCCACTTAAGGGAAAACTTGTTGCTGTTCTACAAACCTCTGCACTTGGAGGCCCAACAACTGTCTACAAGAATAGAAGTGTGTAGACATCAAGCTTTTTTCCATTCTTTGGCTCCCCTTGTATCAAGACTATCTATACGCAGAAATTTGTCAAGGGAGTAGCTTCTCAAAGGGGAATGGGAAAATCCATAACATTCATCTTCCCTCCATTCGCTACTTTGCCTACTTTATTGCCAAGTGTGTTCCAACTAGGAAAACTGCCAATAAGTTATCTTCATTTGATCTAGCATTTATCTCTGCTGCTCTTAGACGAGATAGGTCCTACAACTTGGGTGCTTTGATAGCTTTCCGTCTTGCTGCTAACCGTGAGAAGGGTGGAATTTGTGGAGGCCTCATTGCTTCTCGTTTGCTAGCATTGCATGGTTTAGTGCCTCATCATCTAGACCTACAGTTTCCAATAGAGAGGCTTGATTTTAATTCCATGATACAACATAAACTTATTTCCTCGTGGGGTAGTTTGAGTGAGATGTCTTATGAAATAACCTTTCTCAAAGCTGGTTGGAGAAAGAGCAAGTCCGAGCGTGTTGTTCTTTTGCATGCACCCATTTTGTTTAACCTTGATAACAGGGAAGGATGGTCCCTCACTAAGGAGGAGCTTGACATGTACTTGGGAGAGCTATCCCAATAGGAGCAGGACACTAGAAGGGAGGTCACGGATGATTCGGTCCAGCCCTCGAATGACGGAGAGTCTTCATATCAGCAGCCCACTTATGATTGGGGAGCTTCCTCTTCTTCTCATGGACCCAGCTACGACCATTCTTACCAAGATCCGCCCGCTTGGAACCCCTATTCATACATGGATTGATACCCACTTAGGCCAAAAGCCTAAGCTTGGGGGGAGGTACGCCGACACCGCACTCATCTCCATATCATGTTGCGTCGGTTCTTTGTATATTCATGCTTTCGTTCTCTTTTTAGTTTTCGTTCTTCTTTGCTTTTGCTTTCTAAAACACAAAAAGACCAAAAATATTTTTGTTGTTTCTCTTTGGTTTGCTTCTTCTTTTTGCTTTGGTTTGATTGTTCCTTTTTGCTTTGTTTGAACTATTCGAAAAACCCAAAAAGATTTTGCTTTACTTGTTTTTCTCTTTTGGTTTTTGTTTAAAAATCGAAAACACCAAAAATATTTGTCGTTCTTCTTTGGTTTTTGTGAGTTGGCTACAGGGTTCGGCAGTTCTCAGTGGATTATTGGTTTCATATTATTATTCAAGCCACACAAGTGAAGAGCAATAATGAGGATTAATGACAACTTGAAGCGTGGTAAGAGGCTGGTAACGAACTCTATTTGTTTTCATTTTTGTATGTATACTCATCATTGTGAGCTTGCTTAGTCCGTTCATGTAGAGTGTATGTTATCTTTGGATATTTAGTAGTTCTTGCTTTCTTGTGATTAGCTCCAGCTCGCTAATAGTTTGTAGCATGTCTCATGAATGTTTGCTTGCATTACTCTATTCATAAATTGGTATGACACTGTGGTATCCTCCTCTATTCATAGTTTGTAGCATGTCTCACGAATGTTTGCTTGCATTACTCTATTCTTGATTTCCGGCAACGGTGCCAGAAAATAGCTTGATGTCTACACACTTCTATTCTTGTAGATAGTTGTTGGGCCTCCAAGTGCAGAGGTCCTGTAGAACAGTAGCAAGTTTTCCCTTAAGTGGATCACCCAAGGTTTATCGAACTCAGGGAGGAAGTGGTCAAAGGTATCCCCTCTCAAGCAACCCTGCAATCAAGATACAAGAAGTCTCTTGTGTCCCCAACACACCCAATACACTTGTCAGGTGTATAGGTGCACTAGTTCGGCGCAGAGATAGTGAAATACAAGTGGTATAGATAATTATAAGTGGTAACAGTGATAGAAAATAGCTTGATGGCGTGGAAAAGACTAAAGTAAAACTGAAATAAAGATGGAAGCAAGCAAACATGTAACAGATCTAATTGCAAATGGTGTTTCAATGCTTAGAAACAAGGCCTATGGATCATACTTTCACTAGTGAACACTCTCATATACATATATTATCTTCATGATACTACGCTGAACTACTCTCCGGTTGGACACTCTAATTGTTGGTAGGGCTATAACAGAACACCTCGAAGTAAGCCTTTCCCATCTAGAAAACCCCACACTGTCACCTTGAGTACTAGATGAGTCCAAGAAACACCACAATTTCATAGAAACATCAAACTCCAAATATAACTCATAACAAGTATTTGTAATCTCTAGCCTAAGTGCCACCATGGTGAGCACGCTGTCACTTTCACACACATGGGGAGAGCAGAGATCTAATAAAGCACATGAGTAGCAAGGTAGATCTATGGATTACAAGCTCATGATCACAGTATGATCACGCATAGAGAGAGAGATGAACACATAGCTACCGATAGAACCCTTAGCCTCGAGAGAGAACTACTCCCTCCTCATCATGGGAATCAGCAATGGTGATGGAGATGGCGGTGGAGATCGATGGAGATGGCTCCGGGGGCACTTCCCTGTCCCGGCAGGGTGCCGGAACAGAGACTTTCTGTCCCCCGAATCTCCCCTTCGGTGGCGGCGGCGCTGCGGAACTTTTCGTGGATTTCTGATTGACTATTTAGGGTTTATGCATCGGGAGGCTTCTTATAGGCGAAGAGGCAAGATCCATGGAGTGCCAGGGGACCCACACCACCTGGTGGCGCGGCCAGGGCTAGCCCGCGCCACCACATGGTGTGGCCAGGCCCTGGCCCTCCTCCGTCTCGTATTGTGGCTCCGTGAGTCTTCCGGTAAAATAGGAACTTTGGCTTTTGTCCCGTCCAATTATGAGAATATTCATTTTCTGACTTTCTGGAACCAAAAACAGCAGAAAACAGGCAACTGGCACTATGGATCTTTGTTAATAGGTTAGTCCAAGAAAGTGTATGAAAAGTACTCCAAAGTTGGAACAAAACATAAGAAAGTAGATAAAACCAAGCATGGAACATCAAAAATTATAGATACATTTGCAATGTATCAGAGACATGTCAGACTGGCCATCTCATGCTCACCCAAAGCATTCGCTTCCCCCAAGCCTGGAACAACTCCCATACCGTCCCCTCGGTTGCCCCGCTGTCATGCCCTCCCACCTTATTTAGTCCTCCACTAGATTTGAGCCTTCCCCACCCCTACCCCCGGGCCGCGGATCCCACTCCTCCTTCACCTCCTCCTCCGCTAGATCTAACCTTGTTGCAGCATAGTATGGAACACCGACTGGTGTTTCGCCTATTCCCATCTACCACGGAGAAGACTAGGTGGAATCAGAGGGATCTAACGCATGGATTCCATATGGGTAAGCATCATTTCCCTTTTTGGATTAATGATAGGCATTATTTGAGCGTGAGTCGTTGGTGCTCAACTAATTGCCTTGATTTTAGAATAGGATTGATCCGGCACTGGCAATTTGGCTGGCTCTTAGACCGGATACTAGTGTAATTCATGGGTATGAACAATATGTCTCTAGATTTTACTTCTCAGTAGTGGTTGCAACCTCCATAACTCTCAAAGATTTGAAAGAAAATTTCTATTATAAATTCCCCTAGATCCATGGCGATTCAGTTGATTTGCAATATTTCAACATTAGCAAGCAAAGATTTCTCCCACTAACTTGCGAAGATCATTTGGTAATGCTTTTCTCTTTGAATGTTGCTGACTGTTGATGTGCTTGACGATCGACGTAGAGCTCGTTGCGAACCCCAAGAGGAAGGTATGATGAGCACAGCAGCAAGTTTTCCCTCAGTTATGAAACCAAGGTTTAATCGAACCAGTAGGAGCAAGGAAACACCCCAAAGGTGTTACTAGCTGAGCTTTGGCAGGGCGCACTACCGGTGTAGCAACGTGGAGACCTGCACAACACAACCACAGAACTTTGTCCCCAACTTGCGATGAGGTTGTCAATCTCACCGTGTTTTGCGGAAAACAAAGGATTAAACGTATCGAATGGAAAGAAGTAAAAGTTTGCAGAAAGTAAACACAAAGAAGTAAACAGTTTATAGATTGAATGTAAAAGACAAGGACCAGGATCCATAGTTCACTAGAGGTGGCTCTCCTTAGATAGATAACATGTTGGGTGAACAAATTACAGCGGGGAAATTGACAAACACCGAGAAAGCAATACATGCATATACTAATCATCTTGACTCCTCTGAGACTTGATTGGGCATTACAACATAATACATAGACCGCCATCCAACTGCATCTATGACTAATAATCCACCTTCAGGTTATCATCCGACCCCCCTCCAGTATTAAGTTGCAAGCAACAGATTATTTCTTTACGAACTACGTGTAAGGTAAACAATACGAGTGTTCTATGAACAAAGGATTGTTGTTTTCTCCCTAGTAGCAACAGCACATCTAGTACCTTAGAGATTTCTCTCACTTCCCCAGATTACCAGAGGCATGAACCCACTATCGAGCATAAATACTAACTCTTGGAGTTGCTAGCATCTACTTGGCCAAGATAGCTACTAACAACGGAAAGCATGCAAGATCTCAAATAACAAAGACATGATAGAATCAATAATCAATCTGAAATAGCATCTCAATATCCATCGGATCCCCGCAAACACAACATGTATGAATTACAAACAGATGATCTTGATCATGAACGGAGCTCACAAGATGTAAACATGAAAGCACAAAGGAGGAGAAACCAGCCATCTAGCTACTACATGGATCCGTAGTCTAAGGATGAACTACTCACGCATCACACCGGAGGCTTGCATGGTGATGAAGAAGGCCTCTAGAGTGAATTCCCCTCTCCGACAGGGTGCCGGGAAGAGATTCAGATCCCTCCCGATCTAGGGATGGAGATGACGGCGGCTATAGACTCTTTCGTGGATTTTTGATCGGGTACTTAGGGTTTTCGTCCCGAGGGAAACTTATAGGCGGAAGGAGAGGCCGAGGGGGTGCTGGGGTCGGCCAGACCACCCCCTGGCACGGGCCAGGCCTGGCCGCGCGGCCAGGTGGTGTGGCTGGCCCCCAGCCCTTCTCCGTCTCGTATTCTGGCACTTGATCCCTTGCGGAAAAATAGGCACTTTGGCTTTTGTCCCGTCCAATTCCGAGAATATTCATTTTCTGACTTTCCTGGAACCAAAAACAGCAGAAAACAGGCAGCTGGCACTATGGCTCTTGTTAATAGGTTAGTCCAAGAAATCATAATAAAAGTACTCCAAAGTTGGAACAAAACACAAGAAAGTGGATAAAACCAAGCATGGAACATCAAAAATTATAGATACATTTGCAATGTATCAACTGTTTCGGTCAAATTCATATCCATGTGCAGCCTAAAGTTATGCACAAGGGAAAGAGGGTTAACGCATCATCTATTGGTCAGGAATCGTTAGGTGGTCGGACATCTTGTGTCTCTACTATCTCTGCTAATAGTATGCACCCCCGTGCTCCTTGTAGGTCCACAATAGTACCATCTATACCTAGTGCGAGTGTAAGCTAGATTGCTCTTGTGGTCGATGTGGAGGAATATGTAGCATCTCCTCTAGATGATGTGGATGAGATGATGTTTCCTGAATTGGTAGACAGATTCAGTAAGAAGGCACGGGAGGATCAATACACGGAGGAAATGACCCATGGTGCTAGATTTGATGACACTGATGATGAAGAGAACGAGGAGAACAATGATAGCCTCATTTTAGCTAAGTGTGATGGTGATGACTTGCCAATAATTGAGTTGGACAGGGACAATCCTCGGCTTTCAGAAGGCACCGTATTTGAAACGATGTGGGACAATCGCAATTCACTTACTACATATTGCATTCTCACCATGAATGATTATGATGATATTAAGAGTGAGCCAACAAGGTTCGCAGTGAAGTTCCCATACAAGAGGTGTAGGTGGAGGATGCATGCATCCACAATGCTCAGGAGCAGATTGGTTTAGGTATTACAACCTATTTTAGATCATTGTGTAAAGTTTGTTAACTGTACCTAACATTTTCATTATGTTTTAGATAAAAATAACCCACATGACCATACGTGTCCACCTCAAGTGGGATAGTCAAAGGACAAAACAAAGCTAGAAAAGACTAGTTGGTTGGCAGATGAAATCATGGATTGGCTAAGAGAAACACCATCACTTGGTGCAATAGCAATCGTAAAAAATGTTATTGACAAGTTTAATATTGCAATACCTTACATGAGGATGTTCTATGAAAAGGAAATGACTCTTGATAGGATCAATGGTCCATGGAATGAAATCTTTTAAATGCTTTACAGCTTCAAAGATGAAGTCGAGATGGCTAGTCCAGGGAGTGTTATAGAGATAGACAAGCATACAGTTTAGTACAAAATAAGAGGGAAGACAATGGAGAAGGAATGCTTTAGAAAGGATTTTGTTTGTTTCAAAGCTTGTTGGCAAGGGTTTCTGGATGGTTGCAGGCCTTATTTGGCTGTGGATGCAACAGATCTTCATGGTATATTTAAAGAATAGATAGTAGCTGCTACTGTAGTTGATGGACACAATTGGATATTCCCTATTGCTTATGGAGTTTTGGATATTGAGTTAGAGGAAAGTTGGACTTAGTTTCTGCAGAATTTGCACGACCTTATAGGTCATCCACCAGGACTTACTATCCACACTGACGCTTGCAAAGGTTTGGAAAAAGCAGTAGAAGCAGTATTCCGTAGAGTGGATCATAGGGAATGTATGCGTCAATTAGTGCAAAATTTTACAAAGAAATTCAAGAGTAAAGTTTATACTGACAACCTATGGCCATCTTCATACACATGTAGTTTGAGGAAGCATCAATATCATTTGGAAGTGCAAATTGAGCTAAGAGCCTTGAAGTGTAACCAATGGCATCCATAACCCTACCCAGGCCAAGCCGGAAGGGTAACCCTGCTAACGACGTCGAACTTATACCTGTCAAAGCAAAAGGTGTGCCTACAAAGGGCAAATAAAAAAGGGAGCGGTCAGTACTGAGGCCAGTACACGGCGAGTCTAGAATTCGACGGCTCTCACCTACATAGGTATGGTGGACTGAAGAGGCATCAAAGCATGCACTAAACAACCTATAGAGACTCAATGTAACTATCGGCTATCAGTGAGGGATAAGAAAGACCTATTCGTAACCAACCTGTTACTAACACCAAACATACCCATCCTGGTATTTCCCCCTCGATACCAAACGAGGAAGTTATGCCAAGAAAACTCACACAGTTGGCAATTTTATTCATTCATTCCATGGTGGTTGTCCAACTTACTAGTCATATCAGATCCAAGTCAAATTATAACAGTAGTTCTTTAGTTATAGTTGTCTATGATTGAGAAACTGTGCTCAAAGTCGTCCATTACCACGGACATGGATTTTCGAAAAGATTTAACCCTGCAGGGGTGCACCAAAGTATCCACACACACTTCAACCCTTGTTGTGAGATCCGAATATGAGCAAGATCATGAACATACACCCAACGGTATGCGATGGGGCTTTGGACACGATGTTTCCCAGGGTTTGTGCCAATGGTTGTAAACAACTGGGAACCCAAAAGTGTGACTGGGCTTGTCGATACTGTAAAAATATTCCACATTCCTAAACAGTACAGGTGCTCCACGTGCAATCGTAAATAAAGCAGTAAATCATGGCATAAGTACATGATAGTAATAACACCCCAAACTAGTTTGTGGCCTCCAGTACAGTACATTGAAATCAGGTAATAAGCCAATGGGGTGCCCACCTACCCACCTGTGGTTAGCGCGCTCGATCTCGGAACAAGTGTCAAGAACTCGGGCTCTAGGTGGACGCAGGTGGGCAATTAAAAACCAAATATTAACTATTATCCACGATGCCTCTACATTATATCTATTTCCAGCATTTTAATTTACAAGTTATAATTAAAACCATGATCATCTCCACCATGAATTATGTGCCAATCTCCCAACAACGATGGAACAACAACGATAGGAAGCAGCACCTGAGCAAGCAACTACGACTCGCAAGGCAAACTGTCTATCAATCAACAGGCAATAGAATGTGTCCAAGGCAATATGAAGGCTACGAGGAGTATAAATGGGTGCACAGAAACTAAAGCATCGCAACACGGATAGCAATAGATCAATAGGAGGAAGTAAAGAGTATAAATGCAAAATAGGTAGAAAGGGGGAGAATGCTCACGTGGTAAACATAGCCGAAGATACATCTGAAGAACGGGCAAAGCTCGCATCAACTCAAAGCCCTAATCCTTGAAGAAGCAAAGCACTAAAATAAACACCGGATGCACTATTTAATACTACGGCAAATATTCGGCATGATTATGATATGATGCATGAGATGGCAAAGATGCGATGCAATTAGGCAATATTAAGCGGAATTAGGGTCCCGACAATTAATTAGAAGGTTCATGTTGTTTAGATACCCCGTAATTTAAATGTTTATTTAACAAGGCGAAACATGTCATCGGTTCGCTACACAAATTTAAATGGAGCCAATATAAAAATAGAATATCCTGCATATAGTCTCTATATTTAATTATGAGGTGAATCAACATAATGCCCCCAAACCACAAAATATGTATGCAACATGAACAATTTAATATGCAACAAGTTTGTATTTCATCTTATAAAATAGGGCTCGGAAAAGAGGATCACACATAGGGGGTTCAATGATCTTGGGCTCTGGGGGTTTGACGAGGTTTGGGTTTGGTCTCGGACTCCAGGATCAGTCTTCGGTTCTGGGAAGGAGAGCTCGGGGCCTTCGGGTCCAAGATCGGGGTCTTCGAGGTTCCGGCCATCAGATCCGGGAAGAAGAACTTGGTGTTCCTAGGGTTCGGGTTCCGTGAAGGCGATCTTGTGGTTCCATGACATAGGTCTTCATGTTCCATGTCATCGACCTCCGGGTTTCAGCTCGATTATTAGTGCCGGACTTGGACTTCGGCGGTGTTGGTTCATCGTCCGGGTCAGGGTTCGTCACTGCACCTTCTCGTTAGCGCACATGGTCGCATCGAAGTAGTAGTAGTCCATGTAGCACCACACCGTAACACCTCTTGTCGTTGGTGTGTCAACTTCATCTAGTGACCAACATCGCAACACCAACACGCTTAACAGGAAGCCGAGTAGCACTACACCATGACCGAGCACCCTACCAGTAACAAAGGGAAACGACCAAGATCTTGACGTGGCCAGGTAGAGGAGGACCAGAGCTGAGGCGTGTGATGCTGTAGATGGATTTTCAGGGCGGCAGGGATCCTGTAGACGAGCGCCAAGGGGAGGTGGATCCGTGCAGGGAGGAGGAAGGGACCCACTACAAGAAAAGTTGGCTTTTACAATGGACGATTTTCATGGTTGAAGGCCTGTTTTTCGTGGCCAAAGAGTCTTGCAAGACGGATGGACTTCGTGGTAAAAGCCCTGTCACAAATGAATTAAACACGGTTGTTTTTCGCCCGTGGTGGATCGCACCCTTCAGCCACGAAAACATGTTCCGTCGTAGATATGTTCGCCAGCCACGCTGATGGCTGACGTCATGCAAACTGCCATGTGGCAGCCGCCGTTAGCAGCCGATTATCGTCGTTAACGGTCATAGAAACCATGGCAGAAGCCAGGCCTAGCCAAGGCCTGCTAAATACTAACTAGGCCGGCCCATCAAGGGAGCCCAACAAGAAGATGGTCTGTTACTGTTTTGTCCTACACTGTTGGAAATGGGCCTAGAGATGCAGCCCGCGAACTTTCAGGCCTGATTTTTTTTCAGCCTATAGAAGGCCCATGTTGTTCCAACACTGTGCTGCCACTTGAGGCCTGCACTATTCAGGCATGTTACCAATTTAGCCTTTTACTGTTTAGTCATGTTACTGTTTCAGCCTTTTAGGAATTTCGACCCGTTACTGTTTAGGCCCATTAGTGTTTGGGCTTTTGCCTGTTAAGGCCATCACTATTTGGCCTGTTACTGTACTGGCCTGCCACCGTACTGGCCTTTTGCTGTTGATACCTTTTATGGTTCCGACCTTTCACTCTTCCGGCCTTTTCACTGTTCTGGCCTTTTACTATTCTGGCATTTTATGGTTCTGGCCTTTTACTATTCTGGCCTTTTGCTGCTATGGCCTTTTGCTGCTATGGCCTTTTACTGTTCTCACCTTTTATAGTTCTAGCCTTTTACTGTTTTGGTGTTTTACTGTTCTAGCCTTTTACTGCTCTGGCCTTTTACTGTTCTGGCCTTTTACTATTCTGGTCGCTTTGGGCCATCCATGCGAATGTTGTTTCAACGTTCGGCATGCTACTGCTCTGGCTTGTTACTGTTTCGGACTTTTTTTTTCTAGCGCCTAATTTTCGTAGAATAGATGAATATCAAGACATCAATTAATAAACACACAGAAATTAAAATTACTTATTACACAACAATAAATGTTTGTTACAACAGGTTATACAATAAGATTGTAATTCCGACAGATTACAACGTGTCAGTACCATCAATAAGAGATCGGTACATGGCGATTCGCTTTACTGTATCATATGTCCTCTTCTTCAACATTTCAGCTATAGATCTAAGAGCAGCTACACCCTTTCGTTCTGCATGCAATACTTGTTGACTCGTGGTTGATATCGAGCTCGTTGGGGAACCCCAAGAGGAAGGTATGATGAGCACAGCAGTAAGTTTCCCTCAGTTATGAAACCAAGGTTATCGAACTAGTAGGAGCAGGGAGACACCTCCAGGTGTTGTTGCCAACTTGGAATCCTGCACAACACAACAACAGAACTTTGCCCCCAACTTACAGTGAGGTTGTCAATCTCATCGGTTTTCCTAAAAAAACAAAGGATTAAACGTATTGTGTGGAAGAAAGTGAAAGCTTGCAGAAAGTAAACAGAAAACAGTAAACAGTTGTAGATTAATGTAAAAGAAAGGACCGGGGTCCATAGTTCACTAGTCGTGGCTATCCTTAAGATAGATGACATGTTGGATGAACAAATTACAGCGGGGCAATTGACAAACATCGAGAAAGCATACATGCATATACTAATCATCTTGATTCCTATGAGATTTGATTGGGCATTACAACATTATACATAGACAGTAATCCAACTGCATCTATGACTAATAATCCACCTTCAGGTTATCATCCGAACCCCCTCTAGTATTAAGTTGCAAGCAACAGATAATTGCATTACGCATTGCGTGTAAAGTAAACAATACGATTGTTCTCTGAACAAAGGATTGTTGTTTTCTCCCTAGTAGCAACAGCACATCTAGTACCTTAGAGATTTCTGTCACTTCCCCAGATTACTAGAGGAAGGAACCCACTATCAAGCATAAATACTCCCTCTTGGAGTTGCTAGCATCTACTTGGCCAAGATAGTCACTAACAACGGTGAGCATGCAAGATCACAAATAACAAAGTCATGATAAAATCAATAATCAATCTGAAATAGCATCTCAATATCCATCAGATCCCCGCAAACACAACATGTAGATTACAAATAGATGATCTTGATCATGAACGGAGCTCACAAGATCTAGACATGGTAGCACAAAGGAGAAGAACCAACCATCTAGCTACTACATGGACCTGTAGTCCAAGGATGAACTACTCACGCATAACACCGGAGGCTTGCATGGTGATGAAGAAGGCCTCCAGGGTGAATTCTCCCCTCTGGCAGGGTGCCGGGAAGAGCTTCAGATCCCTCCCAATCTAGAGATGGAGATGACGGTGGCTACAGACTCTTTTGTGGAATTTTGATCGGGTACTTAGGGTTTCTATATTGAAGGCATCTTATAGGCGAAAGGTGAGGCCGAGGGGGTGCCCTAGGCGGCCACACCACCCCCTGGCGTGGGCCAGGCCTGGCCGCGTGGCCAGGTGGTGTGGTAGCCCTCTGGCCCCTCTCCATCTCATATTCTGGCTCCGTGTCCCCCTCGGTGAAAAACTGACTTTGGCTTTTGTACCGTCCAATTCCGAGAATATTCATTTTCTGACTTTCCTGGAACCAAAAACAGCAGAAAACAGGCAGTTGGCACTGTGGCATCTTGTTAATAGGTTAGTCCAAGAAAGTGTATAAAAAGTACTCCAAAGTGTGGATAAATCATAAGAAAGTATATATAAACCAAGCATGGAATATCAAAAATTATAGATACGTTTGCAATGTACCATACAACATTTATATATTTATCACATGCACGAGTTATTCTAGGTGGACTGTTAAGTAAGTTTGCTTCGGCAATGCAATGGGAGGATAAATGGGACGAGGGATCAGAACTTTCAGTCCTGCTGGGTTTTAACTGCAGTCTGCTAAAATATAGTGAAACAGGTTAAAACAAACAACAAGGGAAACAAGTAGTATTATATAAAGTAGAGATCATTTAAAGTAAGTATGAACTTACAGTAGCACATTCAGGCTGATAGTAGCTCCTTCTCGAGTGGGTGCGACTCCTGGTTAATCTGCCAGAAGAATCTGAGCAGAGCAGTTAGAACTCTGGTCCTTGTACTCCATTGCCATTTCTCTGCATGACATTTGAAACCAAGTTGGTTGGTTTGGAAGGATGAAAACTCTTGAAAAATACCAAAAACATAGCATTAAAAATTACCATATGTACGTTTCAAACTAGATAGCTGGTTTGGAAGGATGAAAGCAGGTGAAAACACCAACATATAGCATTAAAATGACCAGTTATATCATCCAAACTAGATGGACATTTTCCAAATTAAGCATTTGCACATATATTCACAATTGAACATCAATGCAAATGTCATGGCAAGTTCTTAGGTAGAATGACAACTAATTAACATGACAAGAAACTGGCCTAAGTAACACAAGGAAACCTCATGATTCAGCCTTGCTAGGCGGTAGATTGTCAGTGTTGGATCCTCTATGAGCTATTTGCATGACCCGTGCGAGCGCTCGGAATTAATAGAATCTATGAGTTCATGTTGGAGGATTAAACCGATAGTGTGAGAATAAAGAAAGGGAATAAAAGCAAGAAGCTAATGAGGTGGATAGGACCTACAAGATGAAGGGTGTAAACGAAATGGCAATAGCATCCAGGATATTGAGCAACATCCTAAAGATTTCGTAGCTTACGAGTAACAAAAATATAGCAAATGGGCAAGAGAAATTACCGTTGCACGGCGAGGACGGGTGGGACGGGCAAGTGGGCGGCGTCTCGGCATTTCGGGGCCAGCAACAAATTATTCAGTGAAGTGGCCCCGGTAGGGTAGACGACGGCGTTGGCGAAGCAGATCCGGTGCTGCGAGGGAGTTGGTGAAATAGTTCCGGTAAAGAGCGCCTGTAGTGGAAGAGCTTTGGTGTGGAAGAGAGGGCCAGCGGTGAAGCAGCTAGAGGAAGGTCGTGGTTGGAGGGGTGTGGGCGGGGAAGAGACGATGGGGGGGATATAGGTGGGATGACGCACATTTGCGACCTATACCCCTCTATTATTGTAGTACTCCCATGGTCCTTGTTTCCGGAGCAGGGATAGAAGAGGAATTTTGCATTTGCAAAAAGTGGGGCGGGATATTTGAATAGATGCGCGGGATATTTGAATAGATGTGCGCGGGATGTTTCGGCGCCATGCGGAAATTTTGAGGTTGAAGCTTCCGACGTACGCTACTCCGACGCGGTCGCTCTCACGTATTGGCCCCGTCTAGACCCACACGCCAGTGACAGTATGCTTACCAACATATAAATGAGTTTCCACACATTTTCCAAAATTGATAAACAATATATTTTGAAGGCTTTCATACAAGATGACCAAGGTCACATCCATATCTCTGTTATAGTTTATAATAGCGTATCCATATCTGGTAGATAGCTGCATCTTGGCATTTCAAAAGAAGATTCTAGATTTGATGGACTATGCCCAACTTTCATGAATTTCTAAACTTTCTAGCTAAATCTATGCAATAAAATGACTTTTTGACAATCTGAAGTAAATATGTCTAATTTCGAACTAGAAAGTTTGTGATATACCTTGCTCTTGACTTTTTAAAATAATTCAAAGATATCAAGTAGTCAAATATTGGAGAACCACCGAGAGTTTCGGAAAAATCAAGTTTTTGATATGAATGGTAATGACACCTAATTTCGGCCATTTTAAAAAATACAAAGAAACAAAATATAAAAAGAAATGCATCCATTATTTTCTCTCTTCTTGTCTCACTATGTGCACTAGCTAGTTTCCATGGAAAAATATAATCTTAAAATTTGATAATTTCTGAGAAAAAATTGTATCACAATATATATGGAGTACCATGTAAGAATATGCATGGCTTTCAAACCAGATGACCAAGGTCATGGCCATATCTTTTGTATAGTTTATAATAACCTATCCATATTTCTAATGGTGTGTATTGGCATTTAAAATATTATTTACAAAGGAAGCTTCTAAATTGGAAGTTATTTCAATTTTCTAATGCACAACAATGGCTTTAGTCATCAAGATACTACAAAACATGGCTTTAAATCCCACTGTCCCAGTTTTCACTCAAAGTATATATAGCCTAGGGTTAATTAAGTTTAGGGTTCGGGGTTTTATTTTGGGTTGAGGGTTTAAGGGTTCATGGTTTATGGTTTAGGATTTTTGGGTTTAGGCTTTTTGGGTTTAGTGGTTTAGGGTTTAGGGTTGTTCAAGGTTTTAGGGTTTATGATTGTTTAGGTTTTAAGGTTTAGGGAATTTTAAATAATAATGTTAAAGCTTTATATATATGGTTATATTCATGGAATAGAATGGAGTTATCGCAAATTAATAAAAGTATTTTAAAATTTGATCTATAAGTGCATTATACCTTCTTGGTAAGGGTTTAGGGTTCTAGGGTTAGGAAGTTAGAGTTCTAGGGTTAGGAGGTTATTAGGGTTTATAGTTAAGGGTTTTTGATTTTCAATAATGTTCAAGCTTTATGCTTATATTCATGTAATAGAATGGCGTTACCACAATTTGACGAAAGTATCTCAAATATTGATCTATAAATGCACGGTACCTGCTGGTTTAGGGTTTATGGGTCGATGATTTAGGGTTTCACGGTTTAGGTTTTATGGGTTGTTTAGCGTTTAGGGATTAGCGATTTTTCAATAATGCTCAAAGATTTATACTTATATTCGTCGAATAGAATGTCGTTACCTGCTTTAATGAAAGTATCACAAATGTTGATCTATAAGTGCATGATACCTGCTTGGTTAGGGTTTTACAGTTTAGGTTTTATCATTGTATAGGGTTTAGAGTTTAGCGAATTTAGAATAATTCTCAAGCTTTATTGTTATATTCATCGAATATAATGACATTACCTAATTTAATGAAAGTTTCTCAAATTTTGATCTATAAAGTGCGTGATACCTGCTTGGTTAATGTTTATGGGTTGAGGGTTTGGGGTTTTAGGGTTTAGGTTTTAGGGGTTGTTTAGGGTTTAGGGTTTAGAGAATTTTCGATAATGCTCAAGATTTATGCTTATATTCATCGAATAAAATGGCGTTAGCAAATTAAATGAAAGTATATCAAATTTTGATCTATAAGTGCATGCTACGTGCTTGGTAAGGGTTTAGGGTTTTAGGGGTTTAGGGGTTTAGGGTTTAGGGTTTTAGGAATTTTCGATAATGTTCAAGTTGCTTTATGCTTATATTCGTTGAATAAAATGGCACTACATCAATTTATTGTAAGTATCTCAAATTTTGATGTATAAGTGCACAATACC
This sequence comes from Avena sativa, assembly GCA_916181665.1. Lineage (NCBI taxonomy): Eukaryota > Viridiplantae > Streptophyta > Magnoliopsida > Poales > Poaceae > Avena > Avena sativa. Next base: position 127,511,204 of record OV702292.1, on the reverse strand, counting down.
TGCTTTGGTTAGGGTTTAAGGGTCGAGGGTTTAGGGTTATAGGTTTTTACGATTTAGTTTATGGGTTGTTTAGGGTTTAGGGTTTAGGGTTTAGAGAATTTTCAATAATGCTCAAGATTTATGCTTATACTCGTAGAACAGAATGGGTGTTAGCTAATTTAATGAAAGTATCTCAAATTTTGATCAATGTGTGCATGACACATGCTTGGTTAGGGTTTATGGCTGAGGGTTTAGGGCTTTAGGGTTTAGGGTTTAAGTTTTAGGGGTTGTTTAGGGTTTAGGGAAATTTTGATATTACTCAGGATTTATGCTTATATTCGTCAAATAGAATGGCGTTACCCAATTTAATGGAATTATCTTAAATTTTGATCTATAAGTGCATGCTACGTGCTTGGTGAGGGTTTAGGGTTTAGGGGTTTAGGATTTGGGTTTTACAGGTTTCGGTTTTCGGGAATTTTCAATAATGTTCAAACTTTATTGTTATATTCGTGGAATAGAATGGCGTTACCGCAATTTAATGAAATATCGAATCTCAGATTTTGATCTACAAGTCCATGATACCTACTTGGTTAGGGTTTTTATATGGGTCAAGGGTTTAGGGTTTTACGGTTTTACGGTTTAGGTCTTATGGACTGAATAGGTTTTAGGATTTTATCGAATTTTCAATAATACTCAAGCTTTATGCTTATATTCGTCAAATAGAATATATATGGCGTTACCTAACTCATTGAAAGTATCTCCAAATTTTATCTATAAGTGCATGATAGCTGATCTGTTAGGGTTTATGGGTTGAGGGTTTGGGGTTTCAAGTTTAGGTTTTATTAGGGGTTGTTTAGGGTTTAGGGTATTTTTGATAATGCTCAAGATTTATGCTTATATTCATCAAATAGAATGGAGTTACCAGTTTAATGAAAATATATCAATTTTGATCGATAAGTCCATGCTACGTGTTTGGTAAGGATTTAGGGTTTAGTGTTTAGATTTCAGGGTTTCAGGAATTTTAAATAATGTTCAAGCTTTATGCTTATATTCGTAGAATAGAATAGCGTTGCCGCAATTTAATGAAAGTATCTCAAATTTTGATATATAAGTGCACGATACCTGCTTGATTAGGGTTTATGGGTCGAGGGATTAGGGTTTTACAGTTTAGTTTTATAGGTTGTTTCCGGTTTTGGGTTCAGAGAATTTTTGGTAATGCTTAGGATTTATGCTTATATTCATTTAATAGAATGGTGTTACCTGATTTAACGAAAGTATCTCAATTTTTGATCTATAGTTGCGTGATACCTGCTTGGCCAGGTTTTAGGGGTTTAGATTTTATGGTTTAGGATTTCGTGAATTCTCAATAATATTTTCAAACTTTATGGTTATATATATTCGTGGAACAGAATGGTGTTACCGCAATTTACTGAAAGTATCTCAAAAATTGATCTACAAGTCAATGATATCCTGCTTGGTCATATTTTTTGTTAAATAAAATTGAAGGTACCCGGGTACTAAAACAAGGGAGAAACAAGTGTTCCTTGAGATTTAGGCGCTGTTTGGTTGGGCTCGAATTCTGGCTTTTGATTTTTCGCTTATAAAGCTACGAATGTGTTTTTGGCTTTGTTTTTTTAGCTTTTACTCTGACATAGTGGAATGATAGTATAAGCCAGGTTGGATGATTTTAACGATTTTATCTCGGTTTAGCGAAAAATGTTCGAATTTTGAACAAGCGATGGGAATCTCTACTTCCCGTAATTCTGGCTCACTGACATGTGGGTCACTTGCATAGTGGGTCCAAAAAGTTAGTGTAGGTCGGAGTGGGCGGGCAGGTAAATATTGAAGAAGGGCTAGGAAACGTGGATGGGGTGATGCACTTGGGATAATGCAAATTTACCACCTATATCCCTCTGTTATTGCATTACTCCCTCGGATTCTTGTTTCCGGAGTAGGGATAGAAGAGGAATTTTGCATTCTAGAAAGAGGTGAAGCATGTTTGAATGGATGCGCGGGATATTTTAATGGATGGGTGCGATGTTTGGGTGCCATACCAAATTTTGAGGTTGAAGCTTCTAGCATACGCTACTCTGGCGTGGGGCCTCTCAGACGCGTTATCGCCGTCTAGGCCCACACGCCAGCGAGAGTTGCTTCCCAGCATTTAAACGAGTTTCTAGGCATTTGCTAAAATTTTTGAACAATTTAAGGCTTTCAAGAAGATGACCATCATCAAAAAAAAGGTGACCAAGTTCTTGGAAATAGTTTATGATGACGTGTCCATATTTGGTAGATCGGTGCATGTTTGCAAATCAACTAATATGTCTGCTTCCAAATTTCAAGTTTGTTTTTGAATTTCCAAGTAACAACAATGTGTTTAGTTGTGAAGCAACTACAAAGATGATGGCTCAAAATGCCACCGCCCCCTTTTTTACACAATGTATGACGCCCTTTCAAGCTTCCAGGCTAAATTTGTGCAATAAAATAATTTTTGGGGCTAGATGTTTTTTTGGGGGGCTGGATGTTTGAATGGATGGGCGGGGTGTTTGAATGGGTGGGCGGGATATTTCGCCGCTCTGTCGAAATTTTGAAGTTGAAGCTTCTAAGGTATACTACTCCCACTTGGGATGTTGTCCCCATCAGATAGACCCACAGGCCTGTATGTTTTCCAACATTTAATGAGTTTATAGACATCTGCTGAAATTAATGAACATTAATTCAAGGCTTTCAAACAAGAGTAGCAAGGTCACAGCCATATTTTTTGTACCTTTTTCATCTTTTGTACTACTCCGTACATTGAAGTATCTTCGCCAACCAAGCTTACAAACTGGCCATATTTGGTAGATCGGTGCATCTTGGCATTTCAAGCAATTCTTTACAAAGGAGATTCTAGATTTGATGGATAATGCCCTACTTTCATGAGTTTCTAAGCTTCCTAGCTGAAGATGCTGAATTAAATAACTTTTTGACATAAAGCCATTCATTCACAAAGTGCAATGCTATGTGCATTAGTTTCCATGGTAAAACATAAACTTGTATATTGACAAGTTTTGGATCAATTTTGATCTATGGTGACTGGCAGGTTGGCCACGTATATTGTGCTTCCCAAAGCAGGGTAGGTCAGAATTTCCAAAGTTATCCCTCCGCACCCCTTTGCGCTGTGTATTAACTTCCACCCACCGTCGCCTAGGCCTCACCCCCTTCCCCACAAAACAGACGCGCTTACAGCCGCTCCTCATCACCAACATGCGCGAAGAAGCTTTCCCTACCCGTCAATCTTCTTGAGACGCACGGGTGGGCACATCGATCCCATAGTAGTCCTTCTATCTCTAGATCGATCTGGTTGGCATTTTTATTGCCCCTTCAAATACTCCTACGTAGTTTAATTTGTCCTCAATCTACATGGTCATAGTTTATTCTGTGCTAGATGTGTGTTCCTAAATACCTTCTACGATTTTTGTTGTCAATATGTTTGCTGAAATGCATAGGCATATATAGTTTTTGTACGTCATCTATATGTTTCGTGCTTTTCTTTTAATAATAACCAACCTTGTATATCATAATTAAACATATGGGAAGATTTTGGATAGAGATTGCTCCATTAGGCAGCGCTAAACGTATCCTTGATGTTCTATGATTTATGGGACTTGTTAGAGCTCATTGTGACAACTCAAAAGTATATTGCCCCTGCCAGTTGTGTGCGAATCATAGGGTGCTGCCTCAAAGTATAGTGGAAGACCATATTTTTACATTTGGGATGCTTAGCACATATCTTAGATGGGTATTTCATGTTGAACCATATGATCCTCCATATGAACCGGGGGAAGCACATCTTTATCATAAGATCAAGTAGGGGAAGCAGATGTTGATCAACTGGCAGAGGCAGCTCCTGAGCATCTAGATCAACTTTGAGTAGGGGGAGGAGAGAAAACGCACAAGCTGCATGAAACAGGTTTCATTTCTGGTACTACCGCTATACCGGATGACAAGGTATATCTGTAGAACAACAAATGTTCAGGTTGTGTGTCTTTGATGTTTGTCTATAAACGTATCTGTTAATCTACTAATCGCAGAAGCAGACGACCGAAGAGGACTTTGATGGTAATGACGATGACCTATTCATTGATGAGCCTATACCTGAGGCTGTGGATCGGGTACACTGCGTCTGATGGATTTGATGTAGGGCTGCTGATCATCAGAGGTGTACTTTTGGTGTCGTTCATGACCACTAGCCCAACTGCAAAACTCTTGAGGTGTAGAGTTATCCCATGATTGGTTAGCTACTGTCGTAGTTCTGTAATATGGAGCTACCTTATTATGATTTCTAGGCCTTTGTTAGCCAAACTGTAATTGGAAACTATTTTGTATATTAGTATATACAGAGTATATGTGTGTTTGTGTGTGTTTCTAGTCTGAAATTCGAGCTTATCGTTTTATCGGTTCCTAAACTATTTTTGAGGCCCCAACGCTGGTGCCCTATGCTGCAACTACCGTCGTCTTGTCCACTGCTCCGTGAGACGAATCAGCAGAAGGATAATAAGCTGGGACCAATTTGATTCGAAGAGGGGCGATTTTCTCTGTCCTTGGAGAGGAACCCGGGAGAACTAGTACTGGTACCAAGGGAAGGAGGAGGTTGGCTTGGTCAATTATCCACCCGCTTGATGTGGGACCTGCTTTAACTCACCCCTGATGTGGATCCTGCTTGAAACAGCTATAGGCCACCACGTGATAGCTGGGATAAAAAATTCAGGATTCTCTCCCGGCAAAATGTTCCCGCCACTGCCACTTAAAAATACTTACTGTAGAAAAAAGTGTACTGCCCAACCCTACTACTACTAGTACTACTACTCCCCTGCCCATGCCTTTCTACCGACGACAAGACAAGAAACCATCACTAGCTAGCTCACATCCAACAAGCAACTGTTGGAACTGGTGCAACCACCGATTGTGGAGTTCTTGTTGAAATAGGTGGGTGTATTTGCTCACCTCGAAATCCGGCTTTGCTTAATATGCTTCCGATTGGGCCATTGGGGGTACTATTAGTACTAGGAGTAGTAGAATTCGGCATGCTTTGATTGTGGAGTTCTTACTTATTGCTCACCTCGGAATCACCTAATCAGGATATTTTTCCTCTTCTCTAATCGATTGGGTCATTTGGGTGGGGTGGGGGTGGTGGTGGGGATGGGAGGTGGGGGTGGGGGGAGGTGGTACTACTTTCTTATGGATTCCGGATCAGGGCATGGCCACCGCTGTTCTGATTGGGGCATTTGGTCAGGTTCGATTTCGGTATTATTCACTTCTGTAGCCTTTAGTTGCTACTCGTAATGTGCAATGCATTTTGCATCAGATTCTGTATGGAGAACTATGGGTCAGTGGCACGCATGGCCACTACGGACAGGGATGGTCCCGTCAGTTCCCTTAAAAGTTTCCTAAAAAAGGTAATGTAGTAGTATATTCATTGCGTTCTTCCATTCTTTCCAATGCTGAAAGTGGTTGGCTGCAACCTGGATGTATCCCTGTGCTAAAAGTTGTCTCTGTCTGTATCCTATTTTTGTGGAAGCCTCTGTGACACCACATCTTCTTCATTTAGTATATCACGGTGGTACATACCTGCGAACGTGCGGTTCTCCAGGTGCGGCAAACAGGATGGTACCCCCACATGCCGCAGGATTCGGCGAGTACCACTACTCACCAAAAAAACAAGTGCAAGGCCACCGACCAGCTAGGAGGGTCCATCTTAAATAGAAAGGTATTTGTTCTTAATACCCTTATTACCATGGTGCAGATAGATTTAAGTATTACCCGCTTGGTGTGATGCATGCTTATCAGATGTTCAGAAACATATGTGTGATTTTATTAATTCTGGCACTATGTTTATGTGGATCCAGATCTGGATCTGTCAGACTGTCTCATACAGTCAGTATATGACTACTATGTACTGTAATCCCTCTGTCCCAAGGCTTAGGCATATACTGTATTTTTTGAAAAGTCAAGCGACAGAAAGTTTGGCCAAACTTTACATAGTATTGAACTGTTGAGCTCTGTTGCTATTTATGTAGATTGAAGGTGCTGCTGCGGAGGCTGGGGCTGCTGTAGAGGCTAGTAGATTTCTGATGCCCGCACCAAAAGAGGACATCCTCTACACATCGAGGAAGCGCCAACACAGTAACCAGGTGGGCAGTGACCTCTCTAAGAAGTGGGTATAATTTGGAAATCCACAATTTCACATGTTATGATTTTCTATGTTATTTTTATCAGCTAGTACTATATGTTTACGCTCATTAGAAGTTCATAAAAATAAAAATATGTTTGCTTTACAGGCAATGGTTTTGTCTTACATTATTAGATTTACTTGCTCTTTACATAATTTAACCTTTCCACTTAATTTCAATCAGTAGCACGCACCAGCTTCTCATTCCTTTCTGCTACCCTCCTCTTGTCAAGCTTGTGGATTGAAAGGGGGCCCCTGTATGCCATTCCAAAGGCAGAGGGATGAAAAATGGTGCATAGCCACTCTTCGCAAAGGGTACCCATGGTATCAGGTATGGATTCCAAGTGGTTTAGACCGACTTGATGTAAGATCTTGTATCTCACTTTTTTTGTTGTCGCCTTACTTCTCTATCAATTTTCTCATGAAGGTTGTCCCTTGTGTCGCTCGCCCCATTGTAAACAAGATGTTCAAAAACGACAAGTTTCTAATCCTATATAGCGAGGGCCCTAAAGGCATGTGGCAACTATATGATGTGGATGTCTCCCAGACGATGGCCACCACCTATTTGGCTGGCCGAGGTTGGTCCAAGTATGTCCGTGAGAATGGTCTGAAGCAGGGGGACACGGTAACATTCGATTTTAGCAAGCCTGGGCAGATACTTGCACGCCATCGTACACATGTTGACCGAAGGACCAAGAACAGAGGTAGTACTAATTAATTTGATTCTGTACTCATCACAACCTCTAATGATTTTCTTGCGACTAACTATTCTGCACCATTGTCTTTACTCATCATATGACCCTGACCACTTCTGTAGTCCGCTTCCCCTTATATACCACCCAGAAGGGTGCCAGCATCAAGCTGCTGGCACCGGCACCAGCACCGGCCCCAGTTCTTGAAACGGCACCTGTTGACCTCGGTAGGAGAGAGAATAGAGGTAGTAACTTAATTCGCTTGTATACTCTCATATCTGTCTAGGAGTTACTGTTGTATAAGAAACCATTTTGCTTGTTCACATCTCATATGCCTCTCTGACCACTCCTGTAGTCCCCTTACCTACCCCTCAGAAGGTAACCAGCACCAAGCTGCTAGCACCCCCAACGGTACTGGCCCTAGTTCCTGCTCCGGCACCTGTTGACCTAAGTAGAAAGAATGGAGGTAGTAACTTAATTTTCTTGTATACTCATCATATCCTCTAATCACTGTCTTGTGAGTAACTATTGTATAAGAGACCATTTTGCTTGTACACTTCTCATCTGCCTCTACCATCCCTACAGTCAACTTGGCTACCCCTCAGAAGGAATCTAGCATCAAGTTGTTGGCACCGGCACCGGTTATGGGCCTTATGGCTCCTGCACCAGCCCTTCTACAATTAGTGGTACCATCTCCTGCACCAGCACCAGCCCCAGCATAGGCACCGGCACAAGGTCCTTCATCACCCCGGGCAGCACCTTGTCAGACCATTTCCTACACATGTGTCATCGCAAGGTCGCACAGGATTATGTTTGTGAGTATATGGCGGCAGATAAACTGTTATGAATGTCTTCTCAAGTTTTACATGATTCAGTGCATCGCTCTTAGTAATTATGCGTCTATTTCTTGCTTTGACTCAAAAATTGCCTAAGAGTGCCACAAAGAAACTCTAGGCCAGACGAAAGGGCACAATAGTCTTCACGATGCAGAGCGAAGGATTGCTTATTGAGGGACGCTATGCCATTAACTCGACTGATGGGCGCTTGGCAGCTACTTCTAGGTGGATCAAGTTCCAGAAAGCAGCCAAACTTACTATTGGAAGAACGGTCAAGGTCGATGTATCTCACTGCCCTGAATGCGGCATGCTATTCATGAACTTCCTAGCTGTCTAGCTCTTTGGCCGCATGCTATTGTAATTAATTATGTGGTTGTCTTATCTCCACTGATCATATATGGGTGGTAAAACTGTGATAACCTTTTGCTGGATTGGAGCTATGACTAGTACGTACTGGTATGGTATATTTGTATCTATATGACGGTTCCCTATATAAGCAAATATTATGACAATGATTGTGTTCCAGTGATCGAGTGTGTTTGGAGAAAAGGGCAAATTGATCACATGGCATGGTTTTTAGAGCTAAAACAAGAACTGCCTCTCTCTGTAGTGATATTGAATTTCAGTGCGTGTATTGCTAAATCAGTCACTTTGAAATGCTTCTGAATTTGTCAAGTGTTGCTGAATATGAACTAGAAATCTGTCGATTTTTTATGTCTTATTATTCTGTACTCCTTAATCTTTTAAATGGTATTGAATTTGTCAAAAGTTCTATCATTGCTGCTATCTGCTTGCTCTAGAGCTTTTGCCTTTGTATCATCGGAACTGTTGGATGCATTTTGGACAGAGATGAGAGGGTAAAGATATACAGCGTGATTTCACCAAGTGAAGTCATTGTATACCAGCCCTGTTTTGGCGCATGTGGTGTGTGTTCATTAGATATTTTTACATGAATATCTGTCAAAGGAATTATCACTTTTTTTCCTTCCTTGAAGAGGTCTGTGTTTGAATCTGGCGAGACACAGCCCAGTGAAATTTGAGATAGGAGCCCATTGACCATAGCCCAAAAACTTTTTAATTTGGCCTTTTTGGCAGTGCCCCCCACCTCTAAAAAACTCTGCCTACCCATGTTTTTAAGAAACTAATCCATTATGTGGCTTTTTATAAATTGAGGTTCCAGTAGCACTGCTCTTTTATTTTAAGAGAGATAACATGGAAACACAACAATATTTTTTAGAAGACTGATACATAAGTTGTAGTACTAATACATGTTTAATGATTCAATTTCTATTAGTATCTTTGGTATTGTGGCAAAACACTCAGTTTATGCCTATTTGATTTGATTTGAAGGTCTTTAGTTCGAATCCACTATGTGTACATATTTATATATATATTGGGTTTACTTCTTTTTTTGAGAAAGAGTTTACTTTTTAATATCGCATTACGGAGAAGCTGACATCACGGACCCACCAGCCTGTAGCATCCCTCGAGTTTAATGGTCAGGTTTGAAAAAAACTTAAATACTTGTATAGAGAGGCTGGCATCCGGGACCCACCGGACAAAACATACCAGAGAGGGTGACATGGGGGCCTCAGCGACAAGACCATACACGGCTGCCACATCGAGCAACGTTTCCAAGGTCAAAATAGCGGACGTGGCCGAAAAAACAGTCCATCATATGTAGGTTTGATATACGGAGAGACCGGCATGTGGGACCTAGTAGCGCGGCCTTATACAGGTTCTGCCTCGAGCGACGTTGCCAAGTTTGAAACAGGGAGGCATGAGCGAGAAAAAGTCCAGCATGCACACCTTTCTTCTAATGAGAGGCTCACATGAGGGACTCGGCAGCCTAGAAAAATGACTGATGCATCGAGCAACGCTATCAAGTTCGAAACACGGAGGCGCGACCGAGAGCCAAAAATCCATCATACACATGTTTCTTCTAATGAGTGTGTGACATGTGGGGGTGGGGCCCTGCATCATGATTAAACGGTAGATGCAGCGAGCAACGCTATCAAGTTTAGAACACGGAGGCGCGACCGAGGAAAAAATTCTATCCTACACACGTTTCTTCTAATAAGAGGATGACATGTGGGGTCTAGGAGTTTGATTAAACGGCTGATGCAGCGAGCAACGCTATCATGTTCGGAACACGAAGGCGCGACAGAGGGTAAAAAATCCATCATACACACGTTTCTTCTAATGAGAGGATGACATGTGGGGTCCAGCATCGTGATTAAACGGTAGATGCATCGAACAGTGCTATCAAGTTTGGAACAGGGTAGCGTGAGCGAAGGGAAAAAATCCATCATACACACGTTTCTTCTAATGAGAGGATGACATGTGGGGCTCAGGAGGTTGGTTAAACAGTAGATGCGTCGAGCAGCGCTATCAACTCGGAACGGGGTAGCGGCAGCGAAGGAAAATATTCCATCATACACACGTTTTTGTTGATTGCCCAAAATATATCGAGCTCGTTGGGGAACCCCAAGAGGAAGGTATGATGAGCACAGCAGCAAGTTTTCCCTCAGTAAGAAACCAAGGTTATCAATCCAGTAGGAGCAAGGAAACACCCCAAAGGTGTAGCTAGCTGAACATTGGCAGGGCGCACTACCGGTGCCAGCACCAACTTGGAGACCTACACAACACAACCATAGAACTTTGTCCCCAACTTGTGATGAGGTTGTCAATCTCACCGGTTTTGCTGAAAACAAAGGATTAAACATATCGAATGGAAGTAAGTAATAGTTTGTAGAAAGTAAACACAAAGCAGTAAACAGTTTGTAGATTGATTGTAAAAGAAAGGACCGGGGTCCATAGTTCACTAGAGGTGGCTCTCCTTAAGATAGATAACATGTTGGGTGAACAAATTACAGCGGGGCAATTGACAAACATCGATAAAGCATACAAGCATATACTAATCATCTTGACTCCTTTGAGACTTGATTGGGCATTACAACATTATACATAGACCGCCATCCAACTGCATCTATGACTAATAATCCACCTTCAGGTTATCATCCGAACCCCCTCCAGTATTAAGTTACAAGCAACAGATAATTGCATTATGCATTGCGTGTAAAGTAAACAATACGATTGTTCTATGAACAAAGGATTGTTGTTTTCTCCCTAGTAGCAGCAGCACATCTAGTACCTTAGAGATTTCTGTCACTTCCCCAGATTACTAGAGGCATGAACCCACTATCGAGCATAAATACTCCCTCTTGGAGTTGCTAGCATCTACTTGGCCAAGATAGCTACTAACAACGGAAAGCATGCAAGATCACAAATAACAAAGACATGATAGAATCAATAATCAATCTGAAATAGCATCTCAATATCCATCGGATCCCCGCAAACACAACATGCAGAATTACAAATAGATGATCTTGATCATGAACGGAGCTCACAAGATCTAAACATGATAGCACAAAGGAGGATAACCAGCCATCTAGCTACTACATGGACCCGTAGTCCAGAGATGAACTACTCACGCATCACACCGGAGGCTTGCATGATGATGAAGAAGGCCTCCATGGTGAATTCCCCTCTCCGGCAGGGTGCCGGGAAGAGCTTCAGATCCCTCCTGATCTAGGGATGGAGATGACGGCGGCTATAGACTCTTTCGTGGATTTTTGATCGGGTACTTAGGGTTTTGGTATCGGAGGCAATATATAGGCGGAAGGAGAGGCCGAGGGGGTGCTGGGGTCGGCCAGACCACCCCCTGGCACGGGCCAGGCCTGGCCGCATGGCCAGGTGGTGTGGCTAGGCCCCAGCCCTTCTCCGTCTCGTATTCTGGCTCTAGATGTCTTTCGGTAAAATAGCGACTTTGGCTTTTGTCCCGTCCAATTCCGAGAATATTCATTTTCTGACTTCCTAGAACCAAAAACAGCAGAAAACAGGCAGTTGGCACTGTGGCTCTTGTCAATAAGTTAGTCCAAGAAATCATATGAAAAGTACTCCAAAGTGTGGACAAAACACAAGAAAGTAGATAAAACCAAGCATGGAACATCAAAAATTATAGATACATTTGCAATGTATCAACATCCCCAAGCTTAACTCATGCTCGTCCTCGAGTAGGTGAGTGATAAAAAGAAAGAATAATTTTTGAGGTGACATGCACCATCATAAACTTGATCAAAGTATGTGTAAAACATTCAAAGCTGGGATCATAGTACTTCAATCATAACATGAAAGACAAAGTTCTAGCAATAAGACAAAGAAACTATGATGCAACATGAAAAGGCACAAACAAAAGATTCATGAATAACAATGCTTTGCAAGACGTTTGTTTGTTTCACATAAAGAAAACATAGCATAAGAGTATTCAGCTTGTCCCTCATAGAGTAGCAAATATAAATGCATAGGACACCTTCAAAGTTCATAAGAGTGACTAGATACAAATAGTTTAAAACAAGTAATATCAAGGTATGCATCAATCAACTAGCCTTGGGACAATGCACATAGAACTAAGAATGGCCACTATGCTCTCAAAGTAGGTGCATAAAGATAGAAGGTGGAGACTCAATATATTGGTGGAAGAAGGGCCTTCATAGAAGGAAGTAGGGATTCAAGTCTCATAAAGAGCTTCCAAAAATTATGGTACTTATAGCTTTCAGCTCTCATTGCCCCTATCATAAGCATCTTGAAGGTGATTAAGGTTAAAGTGACACAACTAAGAGGATATGCTTGACAAGTTATAAACTGAAACCTCATGCCCCTTACTTACGAAGACCGAACCTCATGCTACTCAACTTTAGTCACGAGTAAGCTCTTGTCATTGTAAGTACATATGTATCATAAAGAACCGCTAACAGGGTACCCCTTGCACATGATACAGGAGCTATCCCATAATCAAAATGACAAGGCAAGCAGACAATGAGCATCTCAGCGATCTTTTTATTTGCTATTTGCATAGGTTTTACTGAGGATGCTTCATAGAGTGCTCATTATGGTGATGCTGCAAGTTTCCACCATGATTAGGCATGGATTAGGCTAGCGGCCTAGGCGTTTCTCTAACACACATACAAACTCCATGATCTTACAAGTTCCACTTTTATTTTACACCACCGGGATCCATAAGCAAAAGAACATGATATCAACGGGGTACAAAGTACAAGTACAATGTTGAAAGTGTTCCCCATGATACATGGTTCTGCTAACTTCAACTTATAATGTGCAAGCATATACGCAACAAAGAAGGACCCAATGGATCAAGTTTATTAAATGCAAAAAAGTAAAGTGTGCCATCATGTTCGTGAGAGCTTTAATCACTAGTTTTCTCATAACAAGTTTAATTTGGAAGGTAAACAAAAACATGAATATACTTGGAATAGCATAAGCTAATAGGTAGGTATGGTGGACTCTTTGGAATAACTTGGTTTAGGGAGTTGGATGCATGAGTGGAACTCATACTTGGTTGTGGAGTCTAGCAAAAGACTAGGAGCGACAAACTAAGAGAGCAATAATGGCCATAATCATGCAGAGCGACAAAACATCATTGATCAAAGCATAAAGTGATACTACAAGTTGAAAACTAAAGGATCATAAAGTCTATGGTGACTTGAGATAGTCATAACATGGTGTGAGCATGTGCCAAGTCAACCCAAATAAAGCATCAAAGGAGAATACCACTATACTATGATTTAATATGCTAAAACAACCCATGATTCATCCAAGGCACATTAAGCAATCTCAATTGTTTATAACAAGTCATGCTACAGCAAAGAATACTAAGCATAAATCCAAAACGATATCAAGCATGGCATGACAAAGCATAGGCCACAGTCAAAAACAAGCTCTCTTTACCACTTAAGCATGAACTTTCCTACTCTTTTCCAAACCAAACCAAACTATTTGAAAACCAATGTATGAAAGAGGGGGTCCAACCAATTTATTTAGCAAACTAAGAAAACCAAGCAAATGAAAAAACAAAACGAAAACAAAAAAGAAGACGCTCCAAGAACAACACAACTGTTCATGAAACAATAAAAATGAAGCGTTTGGAAGAAACCTGGGATTTTTATTGATGAAGAGGGGGATGCCTTGGGCATCCCCAAGCTTTGACGCTTGTACTTCTTGGATATTTCTTGGGGGTGACACGCGTGGCATCCCCAAGCTTGAGCTTTAGTCCATCTTTCATCTCATTACTCATTTCTTCCATACACCTGAAATTTTTCCTTCATACAAAACTTCACACAATCTTTATTAGCAACATTAGTGCACTCAAGATAATAAGTCTTTAGGTTCAGTTCCAACACCAATAAACTTCCATTAGAACACTAGATACTGTATCACTTCCCTCAAAAATCTCAATTCCCCAAAAGAACTCAAAAAGGAACCAACAAAAAGCAAATGCAAATAATGGCAGAAATCTGTCAAAACAGAACAGAAGGTAAAGACGAATTTTTTCAAAGACCTTCTGTTGCTCAAATCAAAAAGTGCTGAACTAACGAAAGTTAGATAACAACCTGGGGCAGAAGAACAAAAATTCACGCCTCAAAATGACGTTCATAGATTTTACACGAATTTTTACGGTGAAGCACAAAAATCTGTTTCAGGACAGCAACTTTCCCAATCATTACTTCTCTCTCATTAGAGGTTACTCTTGGCACAAAAAGCAAATAAAAAGGATAAGGAGCTGTTATTACTGAAGTAATAACTTCCAAGACTCATCTAAAACTTTTGGTTTATCTCCTAATAAGTACTTTTCTTAAACGCCTTTAAGTTAGGCATAAGAAGCAAGAAAAAGAATCAAGTGTTCTCAAATGAAGAAGCATTAAGATCAATACCAGAAATATCTTCAACAAGGCAAGGTATATCATCCAAATAAGTTCTAGAGGATCCTCTCTTAATGCTCTTGGGTTCACTATTTTCATCAAAAGAGTTTTCAGGAACAATCCAATCAAGATTCTTTTCTATGGCTTCATGTATTGCTACTAGTTTAAAGGGTATTGGTACCTTAGTTTCCTCCCCATTAGGTTCAGTTTTGTTCATATTTTCTCGTGTACCAACAACATCTACACATGAGCCTAGCATATTGAAACGTTCAAAGACTTTTATAGCTTCCTTGGCAACATCATAGAATTCCTTAAGAAAAGTTTCAAGAATAAAATCCCTCTTTTCAGGGTCCTCATTTTCTTTAAGTTTAAGAAACATTACTTGCATTAAGGGGTTAAGGTTAACAAACCTAGCTTCCAACATGTGAACTAAAGAATCTGCAGCAATCTCATAGTTTGGAGCAAGTTCTGCAAGGGATCTATCCTCAATATCCTCATGTTTAGTAACATGATTAAAGAATTCTTCAATATTATCTTTTCCAATTATTGAACCACTACCTATTGAAAGGTCTTTCAGGGTGAATTTAGGGATCAACATGGTGAACTAAGGAAGAGGTAACAACTAAAGGAGACTTAATTTTTTGTGTTTTCAAATAAAAAAGCAAACTAGTAAAACTAATTTTTTGTGTTTTTGATAAAGAAACAAGCAAACAAAACAAATGAAACTAAGCAAAACAAAAATAACAAAGTAAAGAGATTGGTTATGAGGGACTCCCCTTGTGAAGATGTCCTTGACTCCCCGGCAACGGCGCCAGAAAAAGCTTGTTGATTGCCCAAAATATATCGAGCTCGTTGGGGAACCCCAAGAGGAAGGTATGATGAGCACAGCAGCAAGTTTTCCCTCAGTAAGAAACCAAGGTTATCAATCCAGTAGGAGCAAGGAAACACCCCAAAGGTGTAGCTAGCTGAACATTGGCAGGGCGCACTACCGGTGCCAGCAGCAACGTGGAGACATGCACAACACAACCACAGAACTTTGCCCCCAACTTGTGATGAGGTTGTCAATCTCACCGGTTTTGCTGAAAACAAAGGATTAAACATATCGAATGGAAGGAAGTAATAGTTTGCAGAAAGTAAACACAAAGCAGTAAACAGTTTGTAGATTGATTGTAAAAGAAAGGATCGGGGTCCATAGTTCACTAGAGGTGGCTCTTCTTAAGATAGATAACATGCTGGGTGAACAAATTACAGCGGGGCAATTGACAAACATCGAGAAAGCATACAAGCATATACTAATCATCTTGACTCCTTTGAGACTTGATTGGGCATTACAACATTATACATAGACCGCCATCCAACTACATCTATGACTAATAATACACCTTCAGGTTATCATCCGAACCCCCTCCAGTATTAAGTTGCAAGCAATAGATTATTGCTTTACGAATTGTGTGTAAAGTAAACAATACAATTGTTCTATGCACAAAGGATTGCTGTTTTCTCCCTAGTAGCAACAGCACATCTAGTACCTTAGAGATTTCTGTCACTTCCCTAGATTACCAGAGGCATGAACCCACTATCGAGCATAAATACTAACTCTTGGAGTTGCTAGCATCTACTTGGCAAAGATAGCTACTAACAACAGAAAGCATGCAAGATCACAAATAACAAAGACATGATAGAATCAATAATCAATCTAAAATAGCATCTCAATATCCATCGGATCCCCACAAACACAACATGCAGAATTACAAATAGATGATCTTGATCATGAACGGAGCTCACAAGATCTAAAAATGAAAGCACAAAGGAGGAGAACCAGCCATCTAGCTACTACATGGACCCGTAGTCCAGAGATGAACTACTCACGCATCACACCGGAGGCTTGCATGATGATGAAGAAGGCCTCCAGGGTGAATTCCCCTCTCCGGCAGGGTGCCGGGAAGAGCTTCAAATCCCTCCCAATCTAGGGATGGAGATGACGGCGGCTACAGACTCTTTCGTGGATTTTTGATCGGGTACTTAGGGTTTTGGTATCGGATGCAATATATAGGCAGAAGGAGAGGCCGAGGGGGTGTTGGGGTCGGCCAGACCACCCCCTGGCGTGGGCCAGGCCTGGCCGCGCGGCCAGGTGGTGTGGCCAGGCCCCAGCCCTTCTCCGTCTCGTATTCTGGCTCCAGATGTCTTCCGGTAAAATAGCGACTTTGGCTTTTGTCCCGTCCAATTCCGAGAATATTCATTTTCTGACTTCCTGGAACCAAAAACAGCAGAAAACAGGCAGCTGTCACTATGGCTCTTGTCAATAGGTTAGTCCAAGAAATCATATGAAAAGTACTCCAAAGTGTGGACAAAACACAAGAAAGTAGATAAAACCAAGCATGGAACATCAAAAATTATAGATACATTTTCAATGTATCAGTTTCTTCTAATGGGAGGATGACATGTGGGTCCCAGGAGGTTGATTAGACGGTAGATGCATCGAGCAGTGCTATCAACTTTGGAACAGGGTAGCGCGAGCGAAGGAACAAAATTCCATTGTACACATGATCCTTCTAATGAGAGGCTGACATGTGGGACCTAGCACCCTGACTAAACGGCAGACGCCTTGAGCAACGTTATCGAGTTCAAATCAGGGAGGCACGACCGAAAAGTATGGTCCGCTAGATACACTGACGTCTGGGACCCGCACGCCTCAAAAGACTTCAGCGAGTCAACATCGTGCAATGAAACGAAAATCTTGCTTCTGCCACGCACCAGCCGAGCTTCCTCCACATTTTTAGCAAACCCGTCATAGTAGAAGGACGCAAAACCGGAAAAAAAAAGTTTTCCATCGGCCGCGGCCGAGCCGAGAATTTCGTCGCGGAAGACGCGCCTTCTACGACAACCGTCAGGCCAATTTGTTGCGGAAGGAAACTTTTCTTGTAGTGACCCTGCAGGAGCAGCGACGGTTGGCACCGGAGAGCTTGGGCTAGGCTAGCGTGGAAAGCTGGCGTTGCTTTAGGGAAGGTCGGAGACGAGCACGTGCGGTGGCACGCGGTTCTTGGACTCAAGGGGAGGGCATGGCGCGCCATGGTGATGCAAGGGAACGGCGAGCCAGCGACAAGCGCCGAGCGGTGGTCCTGGCGGCGGGGACGATGGTGCTAAGGCGGCGACAGGACATGGCCTGCGGGCGAGGTCACGGAGGCCAGGGGTTTGAGGCGCTGCGAGGGGGTCGGCGGTGGGGTCTGGGAGCTTGGCGGCGGAGAGGCCGTGACGACAATCTATGAGGGCCCAGCAGCTACGCGCTCAGGGAGAGGCTCGAGAGGGCGATAGGGTAGGTGGGGGTTTGCGGGAGAGGGTCATGTGAGTGGTTGCAGGAATCAGGGACGGGGAGAGGAGGCGGCCCAGAGGCAGGTGGCGGCGACCTGGTAGGGAAGAAGGGGCGTGGGGGGAGATGGGATTCGAGGGGGATAGAGCGTCGAGGTGGTGGGCCCGGGTCACGATGGGAACGGGGCCATGGGAGCGGGGCGCGTCGACTCGGGGTGAGTGAGAGGCGGGTTTGAGCGTGTGCATCTGCGCGATGTTATGCGCGAGGGTTTGGGGCTAGGGTGGAGTGATGCAGGGTGAGTGTGGTACGCGGGTGTTACGTGGGCTGGGTCGATGTGTGCGTTGCGCGCATAGTTGTGAGTGCTGGTGGCATTGTGGGTGGGGTTAGGGTTAGGATCTAGGGTTTGGATAGGTGGGTTGGGCCGGGTAGTAGGTGGTCTGGACGGTTGGGCCTCTGGTCTGGCCAACCAGACTGCGTCCCCAGGGTTTTATAAAATATGTTCTTGTTTATTTATTTTGTTTTAAATATTCTTTTGGTAAATAGTTTTAGACAAATAAAAGATCCGAAAAAGACTGGGTTTTACATTTGAAATAGAGAGGGGGTATTTAGAAAGCGAAGATAGGCTTTTGGAAAATAGTTTTAGGCAAATAGATGCATGATGATGATGATGATGCTCAAATGCAATGTGGCGTGATGACATGATCATGCTATCATGATGATGCACAAGGGAAAAACACAACGATTTTCTAGTAGTGGTTTTAGCGGGGTGCTACAATTCGACACCACTACCAAGGGATCTCACCCTCAAGATCCGCCTCATGGTACAGGGAAGAAAGTTGATGACCTGGATCTTCTCGCTTCGTGTAGATCCCCGCGACACCACTAACAATGATTCTTGCTTCATCTTGAATTCGGCGGCACCACCAACAAGGGATTGTTGCTCATGTTTGTCGAGAGATACTCCGGTGAAACAAAGGACGAAGTTAAAGGTAAGGTCGCATCTAACTTCCATGGAAGGAGTAAAATTACATCGATCCACCATTCAATGCACAAGAGCGAATGATAAGAGTAGTGGTATGGTAGCTATTCCATCCCGCACCCAAAGCATTACTCCGTACATGAATGGGAGAATTAGGCAAGCAACTCTCGAAATTCAGATTGAAGATCTTTACAATAGATGTTCGGAAACAAAGGATTGATATAGGATCTTCTGATGTAGATGTTGTCGTCTCTTTGAAAACCACCAGAACATAAAAAATAAATCATATGAAAAGACACAATGATTAGGTTCCGTGATGGTTCCATTGGCATGAACAACACATGCTCAAGGTATACTCCGACTTCACCAATGCTCATCCATCTCATAATGTTTTTCAATGATATGGATATCCATCAAGGTGCAAATACAGATAAAGAGTTCAATGACCAAAAAGATTGGATGAAGGGTACAGCAAACGAGATGTAGATTTGATGATTGAAGCACCACCATTATAAAAGGGGGAGGAGAAACCCTGAAAGTACGACAGAAATCCAACCACGAGAAATCTTGGACTCGAAGAAAGGTAATAGAACAGATTCAAAACGCACAGAGGTAAGAGGAGAATAGCATAGGGGTATGGAGTAAAAGCAGACCTAATCAGATCTATCCAACCAACTTTTCAAAATAGTTTTGACACTCTACATCAGCCATTAGCTAGGTTATCCTACAGGCTAGACCAGTGGGGTATCGCAACTGTTGAGCTCTGATACCACTTTGTAACACTCTTGAATAGGCTCTATGCAGATTTTAGCGCTCCCCGCCAAACCCGCATAGAAACGATTCAAAGATGCCCACCAGGCACTTGCGTGCGGGTGGAAAACAAAGTAATAACATTACACAGCAACTCACGATGGAACCCACAGAAACATATATATATACAACAACGACTCAGCGAGTCCAGAATACAGATATACAACACAAAGATCCAAATCACTTTGAAATCAATACAACATCCGACTACGGATAAGATGCAAATTGAGCTAACCCTGAAGAGTAACCAATGGCATCCATAACCCTGCCTAGGCCAAGCCGGAAGGGTAACCCTGCTAATGATGTTGAACTTATATATGTCAAAGCAAAAGGGGTGCCCACAAAGGGCAAAGAAAAAAGGGAGCGATCAGTACTAAGGCCAATACAAGGGAAGTCTAGAATTCAGCGGCTCTCACCTACATAGGTATGGTAGACTGAAGCGGCAGCGAAGCATGCACTAAACAACCAATAGAGACTCGATGTAACTGTCGGCTATCAGAGAGGAATAAGAAAGACCTATTTGTAACCAACCTATTACTAATACCAAACATACCCATCCTAGTATTTCCCCATGGGACCAAATGAGGAAGTCATGCCAAGAAAACTCACACAGTTGGCAGTTTTATTCATTCATTCCATGGTGGTTGTCCAACTTACTAGTCATATCAGATCCATGTCAAATTATAATAGTAGTTCTTTAGTTATAGTTGTCTATGATCGAGAAACTGTGCTCCAAGTTGTCCATAACTATGGACACGGCTTTTCGAAAAGATTTAACCCTGCAGGGGTACGCCAAAGTATCCACACGCACTTCAACCCTTGTTGTCAGATCCGAATATGAGAAAGATCCTGAACATATACCCAACGGTATGCGATGAGGCTTCGGACACGATGTTTCCCAGACCCAAAGCAAGTACATAGGGGCCACCCCACTAAGCTACCCGCAATGAAGTTGGCCAGCTCCGAGATGGACCCAGGGTTTGTGCCAATGGCTATAAACGATTGGGAACCCGAAAGTGTGATTGCGCTTATCGATACCATGAAAACATTCCACATTCCTAAACAATATAGGTGCTCCACGCGCAATCGTGAATAAAGCAGTAAAGCATGGCATAAGTACATGATAGTAATAACACCCCAAACTAGTTTGTGGCCCCCCAGTATAGTACTCTGAAATCAGGTAGTAAGCCGATGCGGTGCCCACACACCTACCTGTGGTTAGCGCGCTCGATCTCAGAACAGGTGTCAAGAACTCGGGTCCTAGGTGGACGCAAGTGGGCGATTAAAAACCAAATATTGACTATTACCCACTGGTGCCTCTACATTATATCTATTTCTAGCATTTTAATTTACAAGTTATAATTAAAACCATGATCATCTCCACCATGAATTATGTGCCAACCTCCCAACAACGGTGGAACAACAACGACGCGAAGGAGCACCTGAGCAAGCAACTACGACTCGCAAGGACAACTGTCTATCAATCAACATGCAATGTGATGTGTCCAAGGCAATATAGAGGCTACAAGGAGTATAAATCGTGCACGGAAACTAAAGCATCGCAACATGGATAGCAATAGATCAACAGGAGGAAGTAAATACTATAAATGCAAAATAGGTTGAAAGGGGGAGAATGCTCACCTGGTAAACATAGCCGAAGATACATCCGAAGAACAGGCGAAGCTCGCATCAACTCAACGCCCTAATCCGTGAAGAAGCAAAGCACTAAAAGAAACATCGGATGCACTATTTAATACTACGACAAAGATCCGGCATGATTATGAGATGATGCATGAGATGGCAAAGATGCGATGCAATTAGGCAATATTAAGCGGAATCAGGGTCCCGACAATTAATTAGAAGGTTCATGTTGTTTAGATACCCTGCAATTTAAATGTTGACTTAACAAGGCGAAACATGGCATCGGTTCGCTACACAAATTTAAATGGAGCTAATATAAAAATAGAATAGCTAGCGTATAGTCTCTATATTTAATTATGAGGTGAATCGACATAATGCCGCCAAACCACAAAATATGTATGCGAAATAAACAATTTAATATGCAACAAGTTTGTATTACATTTTATAAAATAGGGCTCGGAAAAGAGGATCACACATAGGGGGTTCGGTGATCTTGGGCTCCGGGAGTTTGACGGGGTTTGGGTTTGGTATCGGACTCCAGGATCGGTCTTCGGTTCCAGGAAGGAGAGATCAGGGCCTTCGGGTCCAAGATCAGGGTCTTTGAGGTTCCGGCCATCAGATCTAGGAAGAAGAACTTGGCATTCCCTAGGGTTTGGGTTCCGTGAAGGTGATCTTGCGGTTCCATGACGTAGGTCTTGATGTTCCATGTCATCGACCTCCGGGTTTCGGCTCGATTGTTAGTGCCGAACTTGGACTTTGGCACTGGTGGTTCATCGTCCGGGTCAAGGTTCATCACCACACCTTCTCGTCACCACACATGGTCGCGTCGTAGTAGTAGTAGTCCATGTAGCACCACACCGTAACACATCTTGTTGTTGGTGCGTCAACTTCATCTGGTGACCAACATCGCAACACTACCACACTTAACAGGAAGCCGAGTAGCACTACACCACGGCCGAGCACCCTACCAGCAACAAAGGGAAACGACCAGAGCTTGATGTGGCCAGGCAGAGGACGACCGGAGCTGAGGCACATGATGCTGCAGATGGATTCTTGGGGCACCAGGGAGCCTACAGACGAGTGCCAAGGGGTTGTGGATCCACGCAGGGTGGAGGAAGGCGCGGGGATGCAGGGACCCTGTAGGAGCAGCGTTGGTTGGTGCCGGAGAGCTCGGGATGGGCCAGTGAGGCGAGCTATCATTGCTGCAGGGAAGGTCGGAGACAGCACGTGCAGCAGCGCACGGTGCTTGGACTCGAGGGGAGGGCGCGACGCCCCATGGTGATGCAGGGGCACGGCGAGCCGGCGGCAAGCACCGGGCGGCGGTCCTGGCGGCGGGGAAGATGGTGCCAGGGCGGCAGCAGGGCATGGCATGTGAGCAAGGTCGTGGAGGTCGGGGGTTCGAGGCGCTAAGGGGAGGTCGACGGTGGGGTCCGGGAGCTTGGCAGCGGAGAGGGCCACGATGGCGACCTACACGGGCCCAGCGGCTACGTGCTCAGGGAGGGGCTCGAGCGGGCGATGGGTAGGTGGGGGTTGGCGGGAGAGGGCCGCGTGGGTGGTTGTAGGAATCGGGGACAGGGAGAGAAGGCGGCATCGAGGAAGGTGGCGGCGACCTACGGAGGAAGAAGGGGCGTCGGGGAAAATGGGATTCGAGGGGGAGAGAGAGTTGATGTGGTGGGCCCAGGTCGCGATGGGAACGAGGCCATGGGAGCGGGGCGCGTCGACGCGGGGTGAGCAAGAGGCGGGTTTGAGCGTGTGCATGTGTGCGATGTTATGCGCGAGGGTTTGGGGCCAGGGTGGAGCGGTGTACAGTGAGTGTGGTACACATGTGTTACGTGGGCTGGGTCGGTGTGTGCACTGTGCACTGCGGCTGCGCGCGTGGTTGTGGGTGCTAGCGGCAATGCGGGTGGTGTTAGGGTTAGGATCTAGGGTTTGGTTAGGTGGGTTGGTCCGGGTAGTAGGTGGTCTAACCGGTTGGGCCTCTAGTCTGGCCGGCCGCACTGCCTCCCCGAGGTTTTATAAAATATGTTTTTGTTTATTTATTTTGTTTTAAATATTCTTTTGGTAAATAGTTTTAGATAAATAAAAGATTCGGAAGAGACTGGGGTTTTACATCTGAAATAGAGAGGGGGTATTTAGAAAACAAAGATAGGCTTTTGGAAAATAGTTTTAGGCAAACAGATGCATGATGATAATGATGCTCAAATACAATATGGCACGATGATATGAGGATGCTATCATGATGATGCACAAGGGCAAAACACCGCGATTTTCTAGTAGTGGTTTTAGCGGGGTGTGATACGTCCATTTTGCATCACTATTCTATATCATAATTTATTGTTATCCGTTCATATATTTCATATTAAGAGATGATACTTATGTTATTTCATCTACTTTTGCATGGTTGATGATTTTTGGAGGATGGACCACTGAAGCCAGGATTCTGACGGAAAGGCACTGTTTGGAGGCAAAATTCGCGAAGATCAGAAAATCCTGGAAAATATATGGAAAATCCTATTTTTCCAGAAGACGAAGGAAGCTAGAAGGGGGAGCAGAGATGGGCCACAGGGGGCCCACACCACCCCCTAGCGCGGGCCACCCTAGGCTGTGCCACCAGGTGGTGTGGCCACCCTGGCCCACCTCTGGCTCTGCTCTTTGGTGTATATAATCCTCCGGAAACCCTAAGACTTAGGGGGCGACCACAGAAAGGTCCCGCCGCCTCTGCGCAGCGAAAACTACAGAGAGAGAAAGAGCTCTCCGGCAGGCAGAAATCTGTCGGGGAAATTCCTTCCTGGAGAGGGGAGATCGTCGCCATCAACACCGTCATTGAGCTGGACTTCATCAGGATCATCATCATCACCACCATCATCTCCACCAGCACCATCATCACTACTTCATACCGATGTAACAATTGGGTTGAATCTTGAATAGTTCTTAGGGGAAACTTTCCTGGTATTGATTACTTGTTGTAGTTGATGCTATTGAGTGGAATCATTGAATTATCATTCATGTTCAGATTGTTACTTGTCATTATTTCATCTCTGATCTTGATCCATATGATGTCTTGTGAGTACTTCATTTAGTTCTTGAGGAATGGGAGAAGTCATGTTGTTATTAGTGGAATTGTGTTGAGAAAGATTCAATGGTTTGATATTTAAGTTGTGGTGTTATTTTTCTAGTGGTGTCATGTGAACATCAACTACATGATACTTCACCTTTAAGGACCTAGGGGAATGCGTTGTGTATTTGGCTACTAATCGCGGGGTTGCCGGAGTGATAGAAACCTGAACCCCCGTTAGGAAACCTTTGCACAAGGGAGTGTAGGATCTCAAAGTTTAAGGATGTGGTTAGGTTTTTATCTTAATTACTTTCTTGTAGTTGCGGATGCTTGCAAGGGTTATAATCACAAGTATGTATTAGTCCTAGGAAGGGCAGTACATTAGCATAGGTTCACCCACACAACACTTATCAAACTAAAGAAGATTAATCAACTATATGAAGCGAAAGCACTTGACGATATTCCCATGTGTCCTCGAGAACGTTTGGTCATCTTAAGTAATACAACCGGCTTGTCCTTTGCTAAAGAAAGGATTGGGCCACGTGTTGCATTTATTATTGTTTTCTTTTATTTACTTGTACTTTATTTATCTGCATTATCAAAAACCCCTAAAAATCTGTTTGCTAAGTATTTAAAGGGAATTCCTGCTACAAGCCACTCGTCAACATCTTCTGCTCCTTATTGGGTTCGACACTCTTACTTATCGAAAATACTGCAATACACCCCCTATACTTGTGGGTCATCAAGACTATTTTCTGGCGCCGTTGCCAGGGAGTGAAGCGCTATTGAAGAGTGGAACTGGTAAAGGAAACTTCTAGTGTGAGTATTGTTTATTTCTGTTAGTTACTTTATTTCAATATGGATAATTCACTTAGTTTCTTATTTCATAATTCTACTACCACTGCTAAGGTAGTAGATGAACCTACACCTGCTGAAAATGATACTTTTAAGATACCTACAAGAATTATTGATCGTGTTATGGATATCTACTATTTTGGAGATGGAACTGTCCATCCCAGTGATCATTTGCTCTTTATACATGAATTATGCGGGTTGTTCAAGTGTGCAGGTATTACAACAGATCAAGTCAAGACGAAGTTATTATCATTATCACTGAAAGGAAGAGCTAATGGTATAAGCTACTGAAGAATGGTCAAGCTCTTGAATGGGAGGAAGTAGTACCTCTCTTTTATTCCAAATTTTATCCTCCTAGTGAGATTCACAAAGATCAGAATCAAATATACAACTTTTGGCCTCGTGATGGAGAGAGTATAGCTCAAGCTTGGGGGAGATTGAAGTTACTAATGCTCAAATGTCCTATTCATGAGCTCCCTGACAATATTATTATCAATAACTTTTATGCAAGACTTTCTCTTCATGATAAGGATCTATTGGATGCTTCTTGTGATGGATCATTTACACGCATGGAAGAAGAAGCTAAATGGGATCTTCTAGACCGTATTCAAGACAATGCTAAAGCACGGGAGAATGATAAAGGAAGAAAGTCAAGTATAAATTATGATTATGAATGCATTAAATCTTTTATTGGAACTGATGACTTTCATAATATTAGTAATTCTTATGGTCTAGACTCTCAAGTTATTGCAAATTGGTTTAAGGCTTTTGCCTCATATATTGAAATTCCAAAAAAAGAATGGAACAAGTATCATGCACCATATAAAGATATTGTTGATTGTGTTCCTGCTAGAAGTACTGAAGTTTGTACTATTGATCATATCTTACCTGAACCTTATATCGAGAAAATACCTTTCCCGGATAAGGTAAAGGAGCACTCTATGATAACTAGTGTAATTAATGAAAGTACAAAGAGAGCTGTAAAGCTTGATGATGAACAAATAAACATTGAACCTGGAGTAGCAATTGTAAAAGACCTTGTCACTAAAAGTGTAGAAGATGGACACATTATATTCTATG
The DNA here is from genome assembly GCA_916181665.1 of Avena sativa. NCBI lineage: Eukaryota > Viridiplantae > Streptophyta > Magnoliopsida > Poales > Poaceae > Avena > Avena sativa. The sequence goes on along the minus strand of OV702292.1, from coordinate 127,484,983 downwards.
AGGATGCTTCTAATATTGTCTCACATCCTAATAGAACTAGAAAAGCTAGTGTCCCTGTCTTTTCTATTAGAATAAGTGATCATTGCTACAATGGTTCATGTGATAGTTATATCGTTAAATTTATGCACGATACTGAAAGTTACTATGAGAGAGGGAAAATTGTTCTTATGCATCTCAATAATATTAAGTTTCCTCGCTTTATGCTGAAAGTCTTTATGTTGCACTTGTTTTGCCTTCCTATGCTAGCAGCCTCTGGTTTCAACAATTTATTTTCTTACAAAATTCCCTTGCATAGGAAGTGGGTTAGACTTAAACATGTGTATATTTGCTTCTTGATGCTCTATTTTACTTCAATTCATATTCTTATGTGAGCATCATTGAAATTATCATGCTCGTTTTAATGGCTATAAAGAAAGCGCTTTTTGGGAGACAACCCAATATATTTTTGCTTTCAGTTTATTTTTGTTTATTTGAGTCTTGGAACTTATTGCTCTACAATAACCTCTCCTTATCCTTTTGTTTAGTTTTTGTGTCAAGATCAGCCTCTAATTGAGAGAAGTAATATTTGGGGAAGTTGCTGTCCCAAAACAGATTTTTGTGCTTCACTATAAAAAATCGTTAAAAATCCCAGAATGTCGTACTGATCTGTAATATTTTTTGTGCATGCCCCAGGGTATTATTTAACTTTCGTTAGTTTTGCACTTTTTGATTTGAGCAATAGAATATTTTCTAAAAAATTGATCTTTACCTGCTGGTCTGTTTTAACAGATTTTTGCCACTCTTGCATTTGCCTCTTAAATCGATTTCCTTTTTGAATTCCTTGTGGGCTTTTAGAAGGAGTTGCTACAGTAGCTTATGTTTTGATGGATTTTAGTTAAAATTGACCCTAAAGGTTTATTATCTTGCATACACTAATGTTTCTAATGAGAATTGTGTGAAGTTTTGTGTGAAAGAAATTTCCATGTTGTAGGAGAAAATGGTGTAACAAGTGGTGAATGGTCAGAAACTCAAGCACTATATTTCTGGAGATTCTTACAATGAAGATATTAATGCTATTCAAATGGTGACTTCGAAATTTTTTATCAAAGACCAAATTTAGAAACCTGCAGAGTACGTTTTCAAATAGGTAATAGTTCTGGTAAGAAAAGGTCCATGAAAAATCTGTCAATTTATATTTTTGCAGTTTTTACCTAACATGGAAAGCAATGAGTCGAAAGAGGGATGAAAACAGAGCCCGGGTGGCTCACACCACCCCATGGCACGGGCCACCTGGCCGCGCCACCAGGGGGTGTGGCCACCCTGGAGCCCGTCTCCGACCCGTTTTCTCCTAGTACCTTCTTTTTGTTGTTAAACTTCGTAATATATAATCCCCCGGATCCCCCGAGGTTCATATATCGTGTTCTCGTCGTGTTTTCGTTTTGATCTGTTTCTGTGAGGTGGAGTCTCAGTTTTGGAGCCACAATGTCTTCCTCTGGATCAGCCAAGGAAGATTCCTCCATGGACATCATCAACCCATACATGCGTGAGTTGAAGATTCATCCTAAGGAGTTGTTGCTCGAAGATGGGAAGGTACAGATAAAAGAGGTTCAGTGCCCTAAAGGTGAAGGTAGTCTGGAGGACAGGATGGAAGCACTGGAGCAAGAAGTCTTTAGGTACAAGAAGATGGCGGAACGCGAAGTGTATATCATCCATAAGATTAGTTCAGAACTCATCGCCGAGCACCAGAAGGAGACTGCTGAGCTTAAGGATGAAATTCTCTCACTCCATTGAACAACCAACCAACTGCAAGCACAGCTCTACGACGTGCAAAATCAAAACTGTGAGTATGAGGTTAGGTTTAAACACATAAGTGATGCTGCTAGTTTCAGGATGTTGGAAACCAGGATATCTTTTGTTGATGGGGAACCCTTACCTTGGAAGTCGGAAGCTGACGAGAGAACACCACCACCACCGAAGGAGTAATTTGTCATCAGGTTTGGCATCCCCTTGGTTTGTTCCAAGCTTGGGGGAGTGCCGCGGTATCACATCACTATCTTTTATCTTTTTGTCTTTCCAATAGAGTCGTATGATGAATAGAGAAGTTATCATATAGGATGGTTTGCATTATGGAAGTATCTCTCCTCTAGTTAGTTATCTATGTATCCCTTGGTGTGCATTGCCGTTATGGAATATTAATGAGAAGTTCTATCATTTACTTTTTACACATCTTATTTTAGTTTGCAATTTCTGTTATATGATTGATCTTGTTGTTAGTATTGGTATCACTTTGGGATCATGAAGTAAATTTAATTGGTTTTGGCAAACCTGGCTCTGGTCAGTAGCAGCACTATTTTGAGAATTGAATGAAAAAGATAAAAGTACTCTTAAGAAATATAATTTCATCATCTTTCTTTCTTGATTGGCTCATAAGCTTAGTATTCTCTAGTTAAGATCTTTTGTGCTTCCAAGGAAGATTGCATGTTTGTTTTTATCACTTGTATGTTTGTTTGTTTCCTTCAACTCTTATGCTTGCTACCCAGCCTTGCTAGCCAAAAACCTGTACTAAGAGGGAATGCTTCTCGTGCATCCAATCCTTAAACCAAAATCTATGCCATTTGTGTCCACCATACCTACCTATTAGAATTATTGCTATTCCAAGTAAATTCATGTTTTTATCTACCTTACGAATTAAACTTGTTATGTGAAAATTAGTGATTAAAGCTCTCGCGAACTTGATGGCACACTTTACTTTCTTGCACTTAATAAACTTGAACCATTATGCCCATCTATGTTGCGTATATGCTTGCGTTTTGTAAGTTGTGAATTAGTAGAACCATGTTACCATGGGGAACGCTTTCAACATTACACTATATTTAGTTGATATCATGTTTTTTTGCTTATGGATCCTGGCGGTGTGAAATGAAAGGGGAGCTTGTAAGGCTCACGGAATTCGTATATGTGTTAGAGAAATGCTTGGGCGACTAGTCAAAGCCATTCCTAATCATGGTGGAAACATGCAGCATAACCATAGTGAGCAATCTGTGAAGCATCCTAAAAAGAAGAAAAAACAAGAAAAAAAGAAAAGAAAAAGGGGAAACCCTATGCAAATAGCATACAAAAATATTGCTGAGATGCTCATTGTCTGCTTGCCTTGTCATTTTGATATGGGAAAGCTTCTGTATCATCGGGCAAGGGGTACCTCGTTGGCGGTTCTCTATGATACACATGTACTTACAATGACAAGAACTTACTTGTGACTAAAGTTGAGTAGCATGAGGAACGGTACTCGTAAGCAAGGGGCATGAGATTTTCAGCTTATAACTTGTCAAGCATATCCTCATATTTGTTCACTTTAACCTTAATCACCTAAATATGCTTATGATAGGGGTAATGAGAGCTGAAAGCTAATAAGTACCATAATTTTTGGAAGCTCTTTATGAAACTTGAAATCCCTGCTTCCCTCTATGAAGGGCCTATCTTTTACTTTTTAGTTAAGTTAGTAAACCTATTCCTTTCTATCTCAAGCAAGTATTTTGAGTTGTTGTGTTTCAATCATTCATATGATGATTTATTCAATCATGTTTCTTATGTTCCTTGTTTTGCACATTACTCTTATCTTAGTGAATATTACTTTGAAAGCTATCATTGAAAACCCCATTATGTTTGAGCTCCTGCAAATTGTTAACCGTTCTTTGACCAAGAACAAAGTTTGCCATTACCAATTATGATTTACCTTGTGTATCTTTATTGTGTTTCCTTTACCTATTGTAAGTTAAGTTATATAATAGTGAGTTGTTTTCTACTATGATTTGTGTATTGATGAATGTGATGCTTCTTGTCCGTATTCTTTTAATGACACTTCACTCCATAAACCTGAGGTCGTGTTTATTGAGCTCAGTTTTTGCTTGGGGACAAGCGAAGTCTAAGCTTGGGGGAGTTGATACGTCCATTTTGCATCACTATTCTATATCACAATTTATTGTTATTCATTGATATATTTCATATTAATAGATGATACTTGTGTTATTTCATCTACTTTTGCATGGTTGATGACTTTTGGAGGATGGACCACTGAAGCTAGGATTCTGACGGAAAAGGCATTGTTTGGAGGCAAAATTCGCGAAGATCACAAAATCCCGGAAAATATATGGAAAATCCTATTTTTCCAGAAGACGAAGGAAGCCAGAAGGGGGAGCGAAGATGGGCCATAGGGGACCCACACCACTCCCTGGTGTGGGCCACCCTAGGCCGCACCACCAGGTGGTGTGGCCACCCTGGCCCACCTCTGTCTCTCCTCTTTGGCGTATATAATCCTCCCGAAACCCTAAGACTTGGGGGCAACCATAGAAAGGTTCCACCGTCTCTGCGGGGCGGAAACTATAGAGAGAGAAAGAGCTCTCCGGCAGGTAGAAATCTGTCGGGGAAATTCCTTCCCGAAGAGGGGAGATCGTCGTCATCAACACCATCATCGAGCTGGACTTTATCGGGATCATCATCATCATCACCACCATCATCTCCACCAGCACCATCATCACCACTTCATACCGCTGTAACAATTGGGTTGAATCTTGCATAATTCTTAAGGGAAACTTTCCCAGTATTGATTACTTGTTGTAGTTGATGCTATTGAGTGGAACCATTGAATTATCATTCATGTTTAGATTGTTACTTGTCATTATTTCATATCTGATCTTGATCCATATGATGTCTTGTGACTAGGTCGTTTAGTTCTTGAGGACATGGGAGAAGCCATGTTGTTAGTAGTGGAATTGTGTTGAGAAAGATTCAATGGTTTAATATTTAAGTTGTGGTGTTATTCTTCTAGTGGTGTCATGTGAACGTAGACTACATGATACTTCACCTTTAAGGGCCTAGGGGAATGCATTGTGTATTTGGCTACTAATCACGGGGTTGCCAGAGTGACAGAAACTTGAACCCCCGTTAGGAAACCTTTGCACAAGGGAGTGTAGGATCTCAAAGTTTAAGGATGTGGTTAGGTTTTTATCTTAATTACTTTCTTGTAGTTGCGGATGCTTTCAAGAGGTATAATCACAAGTATGTATTAGTCCTAGGAAGGACGGTACATTAGCATATGTTCACCCACACAACACTTATCAAACTAAAGAAGATTAATCAACTATATGAAGCGAAAGCACTTGACGATATTCCCATGTGTCCTCGAGAACATTTGGTCATCTTAAGTAATACAACTAGCTTGTCCTTTGTTAAAGAAAGGATTGGGCCACTTGCTGCATTTATTATTATTGTCTTTTATTTACTCGTACTTTATTTATCTACATTATCAAAAAACCCTAAAAATTTGTTTGCTAAGTATTTACAGAGAATTCCTGCTCCAAGCCACTCGTCAACACCTTCTGCTCCTTGTTGGGTTCGACACTCTTACTTATCAAAAATACTACGATACACCCCCTATACTTGTGGGTCATCAGGGTGCTACAAAGGAGTACTTGGATGCACATCATGCAAGGCGACAATGTAAGTGCTAACATTGTGGGATCCTAGGGCACATTTCTAGGATTTGTAAAAATACAGTGGACCTAGATTTTGGAATAGATGATCAGGCGGGAGCAAAAAATGCAAATGAGAATGAAGTAATTAAACAAGAGGAGATTGAAGAAATGGATTTGTTGCAAAATGAACCAATGGATCGAAAGGAGATTGAACCAAACGTACATCCGACTGAAGCAATTGATTCAATGGATGTAGAGGATAATGAAGTAATTGAGAGGAGATTGAAGCAATAAATTCATTACAGAATGAACCAATGGATGGAGAGGAGGTTGAACCAAATGTACATCAGCTAAAGCAATTGATTCATTGGATGCAGAGGATAATTAAGTAATTGAATAAGAGGAGATTGAAGCAATGGATTCATTGCAGAATGAACCAGTGGATCAAGAGGAGATTGAACCAAATGTACATCTGACTGAAGCAATTAATTCATCGGATGCAGAGGATAATGAAGTAATTGAATGAGAGGAGATTGAAGCAATGGATTCATTGTAGATTGAACCAATGGATCCAGAGGAGATTGAACCAAATGTACATCAGACTAAAGAAATTGATTCATTGGATGCAGACGATAATTTAGTAATTGAACGAGAGGAGATTGAAGCAATGGATCCATTGTAGATTGAACCAATGGATCGAGAGGAGATTCAATGAAATGCGGAGATTGAAGCAAATGCAGAGAAGATTGAACCAAAAGTAGAGGCTATGTATGAAAAGTGTTTGTCTATCTTTCTCAGGAAGGCGTATGGAGTTGAACCCGCAGATGATCGTCAATTGGTCACCATGTCGGCACCTCCACTACCATAACCCGAAGAGAATAAGAACAAAGGGAAGAAAAGTCATAAGATGATGGTGGACTCAGAGAATATTCCATCTAGGATCACCCAGAGCAAGGCGGTGAACCCGGCGAAAAACACCAGGAGCAAGAAAAAATTTGAATTTGAACTATTAATTTTAATTTGTATGATAAATTTGAACTACTATCAATATTTGTATTGAATTCGAACTAGTGTGACCCTCACGAGTTTGTATTTTTAATAATCCCAATAATGTATGTGTTATTGCATGTTTTCTATGGTCATCCACCTAGTTTCTTAGCACTGCTCAGTTTTGTCCTCGACATGTGGTTAACAGATGGGGTTTAGGTAGTTCATGGTTAAACCATAGAAAATGTTGACCAATTGATCCAAAATTTGGCATATGCGTGTATCTTGGATTGATCCACCATATAATGTTGGAAAATTTGAATTTACTTGAAATCAGCCACATTTTTCATTTTCGAAGTGACTAAATTTATAAAAAAATTAGGGTTAGTTTCATTCAAAAAATCAAAACATAGTGGAACCTTTGCATGTAGTCTTGTTATGTTACATACAACCTAGCAAAAATAAGAAGAGAGAAAGAAATATAGAGAAATGGGGTTTTTCCCAAAACCACTTCTTAGTCCCTTCTTAGAATGAGCTACTAGATATGAAGATGTTGGCTTTGTACTCAATCCACCTCCCAAATAACCCATCCCAAAACATAATTTGTCTAAATTAGGCCAAATTTTGCACACTTGTGTATCTTTGAATTGTAAACATTATTGATGCACTCGACTTTCAATGTAGAGCTCGTTGGGAACCCCAAGAGGAATGTATGATGAGCACAACAGTAAGTTTTCCCTCAGTTATGAAACCAAGGTTTAATCGAACCAGTAGGAGCAAGGAAACACCCCAAAGGTCTTACTAGCTGAGCTTTGGCAGGGCGCACTACCGGTGCTAGTAGCAACGTGGAGACCTGCACAACAAAACCACAGAACTTTGTCCCCAACTTGCGATGAGGTTATCAATCTCACCGTGTTTTGCGGAAAACAAAGGATTAAACGTATCGAATGGAAAGAAGTAATAGTTTGCAGAAAGTAAACACAAAGCAGTAAAAGATTGTAGATTGTATGTAAAAGACAAGGACCGGGATCCATAGTTCACTAGAGGTGGCTCTCCTTAGATAGATAACATGCTGGGTGAACAAATTACAGCGAGGCGATTGACAAACACCGAGAAAGTAATACATGCATATACTAATCATCTTGACTCCTTTGAGACTTGATTGGGCATTACAACATAATACATAGACCGCCATCCAACTGCATCTATGACTAATAATCCACCTTCAGGTTATCATCTGAACCCCCTCCAGTATTAAGTTGCAAGCAACAGATTATTGCTTTACGAACTACATGTAAAGTAAACAATACAATTGTTCTATGAACAAAGGATCGTTGTTTTCTCCCTAGTAGCAACAGCACATCTAGTACCTTAGAGATTTATGTCACTTCCCTAGATTACCAGAGGCATGAACCCACTATCGAGCATAAATACTAACTCTTGGAGTTGCTAGCATCTACTTGGCCAAGATAGCTACTAACAACGGAAAGCATGCAAGATCTCAAATAACAAAGACATGATAGAATCAATAATCAATCTAAAATAGCATCTCAATATCCATCGGATCCCCGCAAACACAACATGTATGGATTACAAATAGATGATCTTGATCATGAACGGAGCTCACAAGATCTAAACATGAAAGCACAAAGGAGGAGAAACCAGCCATCTAGCTACTACATGGATCCGTCGTCCAAGGATGAACTACTCACGCATCACACCGGAGGCTTGCATGGTGATGAAAAAGGCATCCAGGGTGAATTCCCCTCTCCGGCAGGGTGCCGGGAAGAGCTTCAGATCCCTCCTGATCTAGGGACGGAGAAAACTGCGGCTACAAACTCTTTCGTGGATTTTTGATCAGGTACCTAGGGTTTTCGTCCTGAGGGCAACTTATAGGCGGAAGGAGAGGTCGAGGGGGTGATGGGGTCGGCCAGACCACCCCCTGGCACGGGCCAAGCCTGGCCGCGCGGCCAGGTGGTGTGGCCGGCCCCTGGCCCCTCTCCGTCTCGTATTCTGGCACTTGATCCCTTCCGGAAAAATAGGCACTTTGGCTTTTGTCCCGTCCAATTCCGAGAATATTCATTTTCTGACTTTCCTGGAACCAAAAACAGCAGAAAACAGGTAGCTGGCACTGTGGCTCTTGTTAATAGGTTAGTCCAAGAAATCATATGAAAAGTAGTCCAAAGTTGGAACAAAACACAATAAAGTGGATAAAACCAAGCATGGAACATCAAAAATTATAGATACATTTGCAATGTATCAACATCCCCAAGCTTAACTCCTGCTCGTCCTCGAGTAGGTAAGTGATAAAAAGAAATAATTTTTGAGGTGACATGCACCATCAAAGACTTGATCAAAGTATTTGCAAAACATCAAAGTTGGGATCAAAGTACTTTAATCGTAACATGAAAGACAAAGTTCTAGCAATAAGCAAAGAGACTATGATGCAACATGAAAAGGCACAAACAAAAGATTCATGAATAAAATGCTTTGCAAGACGTTTGTTTGTTTCACATAAAGAAAACATAACATACTAGTATTCAGCTTGTCCCTCAATAGAGTAGCAAATATAAATGCATAGGACACCTTCAAAGTTCATAAGAGTGACTAGATACAATAGTTTCAAACAAGCAATAACAAGTTATGCATCAATCAACTAGTCTTGGGACAATGCACATAGAACTAAGAATGGCCACTATGCTCTCAAAGTAGGTGCATAAAGTTAGAAGGTGGAGACTCAATATAATGGTGGAAGAAAAGCTTTTTGTAAAAGGAAGTAGGGATTCAAGTCCCATAAAGAGCTTCCAAAAATTATGGTACTTATAGCTTTCAGCTCTCATTGCCCCTATCATAAGCATCTTTAAGTGATTAAGGTTAAAGTGACACAACTAAGAGGATATGCTTGACAAGTTATAAACCAAAATCTCATGCCCCTTACTTACGAAGACCGATCCTCATGCTACTCAACTTCAGTCATGAGTAAGCTCTTGTCATTGTAAGTATATGTGTATCATTAAGAACCGCCAACAGGGTACCCCTTGCACATGATACGGGAGCTTTCCCATAATCAAAATGACAAGGCAAGCAGACAATGAGCATCTCAGCGATCTTTTTATTTGCTATTTGCATAGGTTTTATTGAGGATGCTTCATAGAGTGCTCATTATGGTGATGCTGCAAGTTTCCACCATGATTAGGCATGGCTTAGGCTAGCAGCCCAGATGTTTCTCTAACACACATACAAACTCCATGATCTTACAAGTTCCACTTTTATTTCACACCGCCGGGATCCGTAAGCAAAAGAACATGATATCAACGGGGTACAAAGTACAAGTGCAATGTTGAAAGCGTTCCCATGAAACATGGTTCTGCTAATTTCAACTTATAAAGCGCAAGCATATACGCAACAAAGAAGGACCCAATGGTTCAAGTCTATTAGAGGCAATAAAGTAAAGTGCGCCATCAAGTTCGTGAGAGCTTTAATCACTAGTTTTCTCATAACAAGTGGAAGATAAACAAAAGCATGAATGTACTTGGAATATCATAAGCTAGTAGGTAGGTATGGTGGACTCTTTGGAATAACTTGGTTTAGGGAGTTGGATGCATGAGTGGAACTCATACTTTGTTGTGGAGGCTAGCAAAAGACTGGGAGCGACAAACTAAGAGAGCAATAATGGCCATAATCATGCAGAGCGAAAAAACATCATTGATCAAAGCATAAAGTGATACTACAAGTTGAAAACTAAAGGATCATAAAGGCTATGGTGACTTGAGATAGTCATAACATGGTGTAAGCATGTGCCAAGTCAACCCAAATAAAGCATCAAAGGAGAATACCACTATACTATGCTTTAATATGCTAAAACAACGCATGATTCATCCAAGGCACATTAAGCAATCTCAATTATTTATAACAAGTCATGCTACAGCAAAGAATACTAAGCATAAATCCAAAACAATATCAAGCATGGCATGACAAAGCATATCCACAGTCAAAAACGAGCCCTTTTTACCACATAAGTATGAACTTTCCTACTCTTTTCCAAACCAAACCAAACTATTTGCAAACCAATGTATGAAAGAGGGGGTCCAACCAACTTATTCAGAAAACTTAAGCAAACCAAGCAAACTAAAAACCAAAACAAAAACGAAAAAGAAGACGCTCCAAGAAAAAACAACTGTGCATGAAACAATAAAAATGAAGCGTTTGGAAGAGACCTGGAATTTTTTATTGATGAAGAAGGGGATGCCTTGGGCATCCCCAAGCTTTGACGCTTGAACTTCTTGGATATTTCTTGGGGTGAATCGCGTGGCCTCCCCAAGCTTGAGCTATAGTCCATCCTTCATCTCATTACTCATTCCTTCCATACACCTGAAAATTTTCCTTCATACAAAACTTCACACAGTCTCATTAGCAACATTAGTGCACTTAAGATAAATAAGTCTCAAGGTTCAGTTCTAACACCAAATAAACTTCCATTAGAACACTAGCTACTGTAGCACTTCCCTCAAAAAGCTCAATTCCCCAAAGGAACTCAAGAAGGAACTAACAAGAAGCAAATGCAGAAAATGGCAGAAATCTGTCAAAACAGACCAGCAGATAAAGACGAAGTTTTTCGAAGACCTTCTGTTGCTCAAATCAAAAAGTGTTGAACTAATTAAAGTTAGATAACAACCTGGGGCATAAGCACAAACAATTACAGCTCAATCCAACATACATAACTCTCTTAGGAAGTTCTACGGTGAAGCACAGAAATCTGTTTCGGGACAGCAACTTTCCCAATCATTACTTCACTCTCATTAGAGGTTACTCTTGGCACAAAAAGCAAATAAAAATGATAAGGAGAGGTTATTACAGAGGTAATAACTTCCAAGACTCATCTAAAACTCTTGGGTTATCTCCCAACAAGTACTTTTCTTTAACGCCTTTAAGTTAGGCATAAAAAGCAAAGAAAGAATCAAGTGTTCTCAAATGAAGAAGCATTAAGACCAAATTTTGTTTTCATAGGAGAAGCAAAAGAAATCTTTTCTCTCTTTTTAGGGAAGTGTTCTATACCTTTCTTGAGTGGAAGTTGATATTTAATGGTGCCTTCTTTCATATCAATGATGGCACCAACAGTTCTAAGAAAAGGTCTTCCCAAAGTAATAGGACAAGAAGCATTGTATTCAACATCCAAAACATAGAAATCAACGGGGACATAGGAATCATTAACCATAATAAGAACATCATTAAGACTCCCCATGAGTTTCTTTTTAGCATTATCATCAAGTGGGACATTCAAATAGCAATCTTCAAGAGGAGGCAAATCAAGCATATCATAAATCCTTCTAGGCATAATAGAAACACTACTATCAAGATCACACAAAGCTTTGAAATCAAAGTCATTCACTTTCATATTAATGATGGGTTCCCAACCATCTTCTTGCTTTATAGGAATAGAAGCTTTATGTTTCATCTTTTCTTCTTTAATCTTTATGAGAGCATCAGTAATGTGTTTTGTAAAAGCCATGTTCATAGCACTAGCATTAGGACTTTTAGCAAGCTTTTGTAGGAACTTAATAACTTTAGAGATGTTGTAACCATCAAGATCAAAATCAACTTTATCATCTAAAGTAGTAGAACTATTACTAGCCTCAACACTAGTGGTAGTGATAGTAGAAACACTAGTGTTTCTAGCAATTTCATCTTCTCTTTCCCACTTAGCATGTAATTCAGCTAATAGTCTAACATTTTCATCAATTCTTACTTGTATGGCATTAGTAGCTGCAAAGGGATTCTCATTAGTTTTAGGTTTAGTAGCCATTTTATTCAAAGAAGATTGAGCTTCAGCCAAAGATGCTATATTTCTTTCTGCATTAGAGAGTTTTTCCTCAATAGTTTTATTGAAAGCAGTTTGTTTACTAATAAACTCTTTAAGCATAACTTCAAGTTCAGAGGGAGCACTCTTATTATTGTTGTAAGAATTTCCATAAGCATTACCATTGTTGGGAGGATAAGGTTTATAATTGTTGTTACCAAAATTGTTCCTATAAGCATTATTACCATAAGCATTGTTGCCAAAGTTGTTATTTCTTATGAAGTTCACATCAACTTGCTCTTCTTGAGCAACCAAAGAGGCTAAAGGAACATTATTTGGATCAATGTGGGCTTTCCCATTAACAAGCATAGACATAATAATATCAATCTTATCACTCAAGGAGGAGGTTTCTTCAACAAAATTTATCTTCTTACCTTGTGGAGCTCTCTCAGTCTGCCATTCAGAATAATTAACCATCATATTATCCAGAAGTTTTGTTGCAGCACCCAAAGTGATGGTCATAAAGGTACCTCCAGCAGCTGAATCCAATAGGTTCCTTGAAGAATAGTTCAATCTTGCATAAAAAGTTTGGATGATCATCCAAGTAGTCAGTCCATGAGTAGGACAATTCTTTACCAAAGATTTCATTATTTCCCAAGCTTGAGCAACATGCTCATTATCAAGTTGTTTAAACTTCATTATTTCACTTCTCATGGATATAATCTTAGCAGGAGGATAGTATTTTCCAATAAAAGCATCTTTGCACTTAGTCCAAGAATCAATACTATTCCTAGTTAAGGAATTCAACCACTCTTTAGCTTTTCCTCTCAAAGAGAAAGGAAACAATTTCAGCTTAATAATATCACCATCTATATCCCTATGCTTTTGCATCTCACAAAGTTCAACAAAGTTATTTAGATGGGAAGCAGCATCTTCATTACCAATACCAGAAAATTGCTCTCTCATAACAAGATTGAGCAAAGCAGGTTTTATCTCAAAGAAAGTATTTTCAGCCACAGGTGGAGCAATAGGAGTGCTCATAAAATCATTGTTGTTGGTGCTAGTGAAGTCACACAACTTAGTGTTTTCAAGAGTAGTCATTTTTTGGGGGGGTTTCAAATAAGAAAGCAAAACAAGTAAAACTAATTTTTTTGTGTTTTTGAAGAACAAAACAAGCAAGCAAAGCAAAAAAGAAACTAAGCAAAACAAAAACAACAAAGTAAAGAGATTGGTTATGAGGGACTCCCCTTGTGAAGATGTCCTTGACTCCCCGGCAACGGCGCCAGAAAAGATCTTGATGCACTCGACTTTCAACGTAGAGCTTGTTGGGAACCCCAAGAGGGAGGTATGATGAGCACAACAGTAAGTTTTCCCTCAGTTATGAAACCAAGGTTTAATCGAACCAGTAGGATCAAGGAAACACCCCAAAGGTGTTACTAGCTGAGCTTTGGCAGGGCGCACTACCGGTGCTAGTAGCAACGTGGAGACCTGCACAACACAACCACAGAACTTTGTCCCCAACTTGCGATGAGGTTGTCAATCTCACCGTGTTTTGCGGAAAACAAAGGATTAAACGTATCGAATGGAAAGAAGTAATAGTTTGCAGAAAGTAAACACAAAGCAGTAAAAGATTGTAGATTGTATGTAAAAGACAAGGACCGGGATCCATAGTTCACTAGAGGTGGCTCTCCTTAGATAGATAACATGCTGGGTGAACAAATTACAGCGGGGCAATTGACAAACACCGAGAAAGCAATACATGCATATACTAATCATCTTGACTCCTTTGAGACTTGATTGGGCATTACAACATAATACATAGACTGCCATCCAACTGCATCTATGACTAATAATCCACCTTCAGGTTATCATCCGAACCCCCTCCAGTATTAAGTTGCAAGCAACAGATTATTGCTTTACAAACTGCATGTAAAGTAAACAATACAATTGTTCTATGAACAAAGGATCGTTGTTTTCTCCCTAGTAGCAACAGCACATCTAGTACCTTAGAGATTTCTGTCACTTTCCCAGATTACCAGAGGCATGAACCCACTATCGAGCATAAATACTAACTCTTGGAGTTGCTAGCATCTACTTGGCCAAGATAGCTACTAACAACGGAAAGCATGCAAGATCTCAAATAACAAAGACATGATAGAATCAATAATCAATTTGAAATAGCATCTCAATATCCATCGGATCCCCGCAAACACAACATGTATGGATTACAAATAGATGATCTTGATCATGAACGGAGCTCACAAGATCTAAACATGAAAGCACAAAGGAGGAGAAACCAGCCATCTAGCTACTACATGGATCCGTAGTCCAAGGATGAACTACTCACGCATCACACCAGAGGCTTGCATGGTGATGAAGAAGGCCTCTAGGGTGAATTCCCCTCTCCGGCAGGGTGCCAGGAAGAGCTTCAGATCCCTCCCGATCTAGGGACGGAGATGACGGCGGCTATAGACTCTTTCGTGGATTTTTGATCGGGTACCTAGGGTTTTCGTCCCGAGGGCAACTTATAGGCGGAAGAAGAGGCCGAGGGGGTGCTGGGGTCGGCCAGACCACCCCCTGGCACGGGCCAAGCCTGGCCACGTGGCCAGGTGGTGTGGCCGGCCCCTGGCCCCTCTCCGTCTCGTATTCTGGCACTTGATCCCTTCCGGAAAAATGGGCACTTTGGCTTTTGTCCCGTCCAATTCCAAGAATATTCATTTTCTGACTTTCCTAGAACCAAAAACAGCAGAAAACAGGCAGCTGGCACTGTGGCTCTTGTTAATAGGTTAGTCCAAGAAATCATATGAAAAGTACTCCAAAGTTGGAACAAAACACAAGAAAGTGGATAAAACCAAGCATGGAACATCAAAAATTATAGATACATTTGCAATGTATCAATTATCATGTCGGCCAAGATGGATTATTTTTTTAAATAACACATTTTCCCTTTTATGCCAAAAGCTTGAACTTTCCTTTCTCATTTTTTTATTTTGGTGCCCTTGTTTTACTTAGTTTTACTCAGTTTTCCCCTTCCGCTAAACTTTTCCTCACTTTTCCCCTCTCTCTTGTCTCCCTTGTTTTACTTAGTTCTACTCAGTTTTCCCCTTCCGCTAAACTTTTCCTCACTTTTCCCCTCTCTCTTGTCTCAAACCCTCACAATAGCTCAATTTGTGCTCACTTTGGATGTGCTCTGATTGGTCGAGATGTATGTCACACAAATCTTGACCAACCACCATTGGATACTTTATGATCTGACAGGCTGGATATCTCTCTCTCCCTTGATGGACGCACCAACCCTGTACGGAGAGGAGCGCATGATTGGCTGGATGTCTCTCTCTCCCTTTCTCTATTGCATGTATCTACCAACCCTGCCAGTCGCATCTTCCCCCTCATATCGACGTGCGGCGGCGTGGATCCAAGCGTGGTGGTCCAAACGGCATGCGGTGGCGTGGATCCAAGCGTGGCGGTCCGAACGGCGTGCGGTGGCATGGATCCAAGCATGGCGGTCCGAACACCATGCGGCGGTGAGGATCTGAGCGTCTAAAATTTCTGAAATGTCTCTATATGTCTCACTTCCGTTCACCTCCTTAGATACGTTGCTAACGATGGACATCAAGACGGCGGTGGTGTCGATAGTTGTCATCGATGCCATGACGATTGAAGCCATCATCCACAACATCATTGCGACGACACGGATCCAGCCCTCCGGCCTCGCACATGTGATATGATACCACCATGTGGATGCGGCCGTGGAGGATCGGCATCACCAGCCGCTACCTTGCCAGACCTCTCCGGCTTCGAGTTCTACGTCCCCATTTACGAAGACTCGTGGAATAGCCTTAGGCTGCCGGCGAAGTTATCTGACCTGCTTACCGGCCAAAGGCCCCATGAACTGACGTTGTGGGAGGTAGGTGGCGGCTGCGGATGGCACGTGGACGTGCACTTTGACGGTGAAGTACGGATGTATTTCAGGTAAATGGGTAACCATAAAGGTGTATTTCAGGTATCTCGAAAAGTTCTTGTTGAGTTGCATATCCACATGAGGGAAGATATTCTCTGGACCGACTTGGTAACACACATTCTATATCGCTTGCAAGCATGTGACCAATGATTTTAATCACAAGGAATGGTGTGTTACAGAACTAGTAAAGAGTGCTTGTTGGGAATGAGATTGAAGTAGGTATGGAGATATCGACGATCGAATCCCGGGCAAGTAAAATATCGTGAGACAAAGGGAATGAAATCCTAGACATCATGGTTCGATTGATAATGATCTTCAATGAATGTGTGGTAGTCATTATGGTCATCCAGGTCCCTATAATGATTATTGATTAAAGAGGTTTCTCGATCCTGTCTACATATTCTCGAACTCGTATGGTCACACACCTAATGTTCGTTGGCGGTACGATAGTAATGAGATATTCATAATAGTGAGAATGAAGTTTGTTCAAAGTCTCGGATGGGATTTAGGGCATCACGAGGAGATTCAGAATGGTCCAGATATTAAGATTCATATAAGGAAAGTGTTTTAGGTTTTTTGGAAAATTTCAGAGCTTTCTGATATTGTATCGGAGGTTCTAGACATTCTGGAGGGTCCCATGGTGAGGTCCACATGTCCTGGAGGGCCCACACGGACCAAGGGGTGGCGCATTGGCCTACATGGGTCAGGCGCACCAACCCCCATTATCCCATGCGGCTAGATGAGGGGATAAAGGAGAATCCCTAAAAAGGGAGGGATCAACTTGGGGGCAAGTTGCCCCCCTAGCCGACAGCCTCAATGCTTGGAGGGGGCCAAGATGGCCACACCCCCTTATCCCTATATAAAGAGAGGGGGCTAGGCGCATCCCACTTCAACCCCCGTCGCTCCTCTCTCATCCACCTCCTTCGAAGCTGCTTGGCGAAGCTCTACCGGATCTCCACCATAAGTCACCACCACACCATCATCTATCAGAATCAATCTCATCTACCTATCCCCTCGCCTTGATCGATCAAGAAAGGAGAGACGTTAATGAGCTGTATGTGTGCACATCTCGAAGGTGTCATTTGTGCGGTTCTTGATCGGATTGGATCACGAAGGAAGTATGACTACATCAACCATGTCTGATAAAATGCTTCCACTCGTGTTCTACAAGGGTATGTAGATCTAATATCTCTTGTTACTTGCATATCTTAGATTGGATCTGGGTGTTGGTTTGCTCTCTCTTAGGATTTTTGTTTTCTATGCTACGAATTCCATCACTTAAGAGGGTGAATATGTCCCTTCAACATCTTCTTCTCCTTATGATTTGTCCCCCTTACATTGTGATGTCAATGTTTATTCGGAATGGTGGCATGCAATGGAATATGGGTTTCCTACCCTTTAGAACCCTGACACATCGGATCTTGCTACACATCCTCACTGTATGTGCATCCTCCCTTGTTCCCTAATGGTCCTTCTACAAGGCTATGACTAGACCCGATGGTTTCATTGAGCACTACAAGGCGCGTCTCATGATTGTGACTATGATAAGAAAAATTTCTCATGTGGCTCATCTTGATATGTAGAATGTCTTTCTTAATGGGGAGTTTCACACACCAGGCCGTCCATTTAGAAAGGGCACCTCCCAGGTTGTCATGGCACCTTTATTATTTATGTTTTTTTCCGTTTTATTAGGTGTTTCCTGCATACTCACAACACATATACGTGTATATACACATATATATTGGTCCTTGGCCTCTAGGAAATGCAATGTGCCTATTTTCTCACATAAACAATACATGGTTTTGTTCATGGACAAAAAATGTTCAGTAGGGCAGCCTTTTCTTTTGGAATTCACGCTAAAACAAAATTTCGTATTTTGAGTACTTGAATATTTAGGTGTTCAATTGTATATTAAGTAATTGTGTCTAATTAGGAAAGTGCATGTTACTAGTTTCATCCTGATTATTTTGCTATTGTTAGGTATGCACGAACAGCTACTACCTCCATTCGAAATTAACATATTAGGTCCTAGAAAACATGAGGTCAAACTTCTATAACTCTCAATATCAATATATAGAAAGAATACTCGGATTGATCCAATGAGAATAATATCATTCGATCTATAATGAAAATATGTTATAGTCCTCTTTCATCTTATGACTAACATAACCATACGAAACATAAAGTTTCATTGACTTGCATCTTCTTTAACGATCGGCAACAAAAGAGTAACGAGCTATATGACCAAACTCTAGGATATCCTTAGCTAGTGAGATAACCATGACAAGATCCTATAAGACATGAGTTCGATTCGTTTTCCCGAGATGCGGAGGCCACGAAGTACAATATTGGTTAGGCTAGCCAGTGGTTGGTAAATGGAATGACCTCGGAAAGACCTTCAATATCTACGTGAAGGTTTGCAGAACATAAATATAACCTCACTAGACATGACTGAATATCTGTATTTAAAATTGATGCATGGTAAAGCTGCATTTCATTCTTTTAAAAGAAAAAGTGAATATTAGACAGGAGCGAACGGATGTTTTCAAGGGGTGCCACATTAAAATGCTACATTTCTCTGTTATTGCAGCTTACATAAGATTAACAAATAATTTACCTTAGATAACTAGATAAGCCGCTATATGCACCTGGGTGGCAGTTGAATCATGGTCGTATCTAGGGATGAAAGTGGAGCGGAAAGTTTCCGACTTTTTCGCGGAAAAACGGAAATAGAATTTTACAAAACGGAATTTTTTTGACGGAAACGAAAACAAAAAAGGAACAGTGTTTTCCGGCGAAACAGACACGAAAATGGAATTTCTGTTTCCATCTAATATAGAATTTCCGTTTACGGTTGATGTGCACGGCAAAATCCAACCGACATAAAACATGACCTTGTCAAGCCAAACTTGCAAAATTACTCATCACAGTACTGAAGACTATGTAATACCTTGATGCATTCGAGGAGGCTTCTACGAAATGATCATTCTCTTATTCCCTTGTAAACTTAGCACCTGCTATATATAATCAGGGAACAATTTTATTTGTTTTATAGAATGCTTGAGATTTGTTGCATGACTCTAGGGTTCTCTTGTTCCGGGTAAAATCTGCAATGTTCCGCGTCTGCACCGTATTCGGTCCGTATCTACTTCCGTTTTTGTTTCCGAGGTTTCTGTATTCGTTTTCGCCTCCGCAAAAAAATATGAAAATATGACACCACTCAGTTCCGTTCGTTTCCGCTCCGTTTTTATCCCTAGTCGTATCTATCCAAACAGCCAGCACAGCAACCAGAGAAAAAAAAAGATCTTGTACAGAACAGTAAGCTATTGTTGTCGCCAGGATTTGGAGCGCTCGAAGAAGCGCTGAAACAGACCAGAAAAGAATTGCGATAAACTTGAAGTCAAAAAGGCAAAGGTTGGCAGAGTGGAAGATAAAGTAGATAGGCTGCGGCTAGGACAGGGACATGAGCAGAAAACCAGGATGGCAAAGGGAGAGAAACAAAAGCAGAGGAGCAAAGGTAAAGTGGACCTCGATTGATGCAGATCTGCGTGTAAACTTGCGGGGCAGCATCTGATGCGGTCTACCCTTCAATCCGGATGTCCCATTTGACAAAAGTTGAGCACTGCACAAGTCAAACCCACTAGATTATATGGAGATAAGCAGTAGGCTGTCTGTCTCAAAAGCAGAGGAGAGCTGCTGAATGGGAAAGATGTGAGGTCTCCGCAACATCTAAACCTGGAACATGATCAGTGATATGCATTGGCTGGTGGTCCAGGAAAACAAGTTTTTAAGAGAGAAATAGGCCAAATGGGGCATTGATATGTTCACCGTGATAAAAGGACGAAATAACAAACCAGAGGGAGGAAACGATAAACTAGATCTGTAGCAAGTAGTACCAAACTCCACACAATTTTTGCCATGATAAAATCACCAGGAAAGAAACTGATGTTTCACGAGTTGACAAACACAAATTTCCAGCATCCTTTTCAGGAAGGATGAATTACATAGTTCCAAAATATTGAGACTAGATGACCTTCGTGCTAGATTTCATGACCAACTGATAAATCACGGTGGAAAAGTAAAATGACAAGTGGAATCTAATAGAGCAGCAGGTATTTTTTTTCCAACGAACTACAGGAGTACATGATACACACCTGAAATCTAGAAAACATTAAATCCCGAACATGTGCACCGAGAAGGCTCAGACAAATACAAGCTGTTACAATTAGTTGCTAATACTAATGGAAAATCTAGAATGTCAGACATACACCACATAACAACACATATAAAGACCCCTAAAGCTGGTACTAATCTCAAAGCAACTGAATGCGCACCCATTGGGCATTCCATCCCATGTGGGTCTTTACAGTAAGTCAAATTTCTTGGTTCTTCATGCATATGAGCCATGTTGGAATCCAATAATCATGCTCTGGCTCTCTTGCTACTGCTGCTGCAATTCGGGCATTTGTAGTGCTTGATGTGCTCAGCTTTGGCAGGTGTAATCTTCACACACTTACCATGGAACCATGTCTCACAAGCATCACAGCAGATCCAGAATTCATCCTGTCCATAGTTGTCATTGCACGCACCACATAATGCGTTTTCGTGTTCTTCTCCCTCTTCTTCCTCACCTCCATTGTCGTCCTCATCCTTTGGAGGTGGCATCTTCGGAACCCTCGAGTTGGGCTCTAGCAGGCGTGATGGCTGGGGAAGTTTTTTTTTGCGCGAAAAGAGTACATCAAGTTATGATCTTATTTTAGGTCAACACTGTTACAGTAATATTAAATTGATTCATTACCTTTGGGCCAGATTTGTTGATCTTGCTGCTGCTTTTCGGGGTTTTTTCTTTGACCTGCTTCTTTGCAGTTCCTGTGACAACCTCATATATAGTGGGGAGGTTGTTTATCATACTAAAAAGCCGCTTCCTGCAAGACAATCACAAAAGGTCATCATTGAACTTGATGCTCAGTGTGCGTGTACAGAAAACATAACACCTTTAAAAGCATAAAACATTTGAATGATACAAATAACTTTATAAGGGCACAAACATGGCAAGAGAAAAATAATTCAGAATAATAAAGAAAAAATTGCCTCACAATTTGCATAAGAAATCTAAGATTAAAACATCAGTAATACTATAAGTAGGTACATGCGAATCTAGAAAAATCTCCGACATCTATTTTGAGCCGGAGGGAGTACCATAGATACTACAGAGTTCATTCAGCTTACAAAGGATAAAAAATAGTTGAGATAGATACTCCACCTGAATTCTTGCATTAGTAATTGCAACTTGCTACCAGTCACTTGTTAAGGTCAAGAATTTTCATTTTACTAAAACATAAGAGTTCCAAACGATTGCAACTATACAACATTCCATGGCTAGAAAGTTCTAATCAGGGACAGTTATATACTTATATACTGATTAAATGTATAAATAAATTGGAAATACTTGCCATAATTCAAAACAAATCTAACACACCACATTCATCTCATACGATAAATTTAAATAGTTCCAGAGTTTAGCTGTGAATGTTGGAATTATAACCGCCCAGATGCTAAAAACTACATATATTTTTTGATACAGATTTTTGCAACAAGTTGTGTCCACACCCCATGTTGACAATATGCATCCTGAAGTTTCAAAGAAAATTGATAATACCTACGAAGTACTACATGTTTTAACCTGAACACATATGTGCTGTTAAACAAGAGACAAGAAACAAACAATTAGTATACCATTTATGCAGAAATAAATTTGTGTTTTTCTGTAATTCACAAATGGTCACATCTGTGTATGATGCTTTTGTAAATGCCCATACTATAACATATTGTACATTTATGTTTTTTTCATATTTACTGAAAACTCACAACAAGAATTTTGACAAGAGTTTTGTTCACAACTAGTTGCAGACTTTCGTTTGTCTGAACTCTGAATAGAGAGAGTAGATAAGATAATAGAATTCTATCAAATGGAGACTTGTGAGTTGTTCCTCTATCCGATAGAGGCAAGGAAAATTGATAAACTATACTACAAGAAACAAGCACATGGAAATTGAGTTACTGTCCATACGATATCATATGCAACCCTCAGTTAAAATAAAGAAGCAAAATGACATAAAAGAAAACACTAGAAACTTATATTGTTACATGTCACTAACTTTAAGTAGAAAAGCACACTTCAAATGATGCAGCATTCCATCAGCACCAAGCAAACGTCTACCTAGATGTTAAAATAGAAGAATAATTTTGGAACGTTACAAAGGAATATAGGTCTGTCCCAAACAATGAAAAAATTAAGGACATATCAGTAACACATTGGCTGTTTTGTAAATAACAGCTAAACCCTGTTCAGTCCTTCCTGATTTTATCATTATTAGCAAAAAGTTGCAGTAATCATGGTCAAAACTTTGTCTCTGTTATCCACAATGAGCTCATATCATTTTTATTAACCCACAAACAATAATATCAACACTGTTTTGATTATCATTACATCCAAACTTTTGGTTGTAATGAATAAAATAATTTATGACTAAAAACAGCAGATTCATCATTCAACTTCAATAAGATTATCATGAAGTGAATGAGGAATCAAAAAGCTAAATCAAAAACGCATTAATGGCAGGAGTTCCTTGATGCACAGTACGATAGTAATGGAACAGGTGGACCAATTGTGGAAAGGACCACCCATCCTACAGTACAGACTACAAATTACAGACTTTGGTGAAGTCGTCAATTGGCCAAAGCAGAAAATAATGGTGTATGATCAGGTCAAACAAAATGGAGAGGAGGTATATATGGATAGAGTAAAGTTAAATTACACGACGAAATGCCATTAAGAATCAAATAATACGGGGCTAGTTAGCAGCACGAAACCCAAAAATGAATGACTAGATAGCATCCAGTAACATATGAATGAACATTATAAAATAAAGAGAAGATTAAGAAGAGGCAAAATATTGCACATTCTTATGTCATATGAGTTACAAAATTCAACAAGAGGACTCAAAATAGATATTAACAGTAAAAAAAACTTAAGGCAGCATCCCACTGTGATCATTCTTAGAGCATATCTTAGTCTTACTGAGCTGTTAGCTTACATAAAAAAGAGAACATAGTCTTTAGCACTAAACTAAAGCACAGATGAACATTGATTTTTACCATGTCTTCCAACACATCGATCCATTAGGGAAACCTCAAGATTTGACACCCAACTGTGAACTGACAGCCAGATATTAGTGAGATATGGAGTGACTAATCCCCATACCAAGCATGGAGTGTGAAACCCCAAAACTCTTAAATATCAATTCAAGAAACGATCATAATTAACACTGGAGTGGTTAAAAAACTGTTACTAACTAGTCACTATGTATTTCTATAAATTTACAGTCACAAAATCCTCTGCAATACCCTCAGAACAAAAGGAACCATGAATATGCCCCAATCATCAAGTAACTAAAATTATATAGGGAATCACAGAACCTATCCTACACTGCAGCTATCTACAAAATTTCATCTGCTGCATTATTTACTATTAGCTAAGATTACTGTGAAACTAATAAGTAACGAAACAACATAATTTCATATCCATGCAGGAAACAGTAGGTTAAATAAATAAAGAAGTTGGTCATGTTCTGTTTACTTATAAATTTTTCAGCCAACGATTTACTATATTTATCCAGCATACCATATGATGTTGAATGTGTCGGTTTCATATGCAGCCAGCTCACTAACTTCTGGGCATTGAGAAATAGAGGGGGGGGGGGGGGGGGACCAGACCATCTTGGATCGAAATTAACTATCTAATTCACCGGAAACCTAAATATATCCAACACCATTTTTTCTCAATGATGTCCCTCCACAATTCCATTGCCATACAGCAGTAGTATACGTCCTCCAGCCCAGTACATGTTGTTCTCTTACACATAGTCTCCAAAATAAACTTCTGACCGGCGCTGGTGAGACTGCACGAAGCAAAGTGCCAGGGGCAAGATGGATCTTCTGGCACCTAAAAGACAGTGCAGCCTAAATCCAACACGGTCCAGGAGCAGCCAAAAAACTTCAGAGCGATCATCGTTGCCGTTTGCACCAAGGTCTGGCCCCTGCCTGGGGAGGAACTCACAAAAACGTCCATTATCCTCATGTGGGATCCAACCATTATCTTCCGTCTTAGAGCACATCCTCTACCATGGATTCCACCACGCCTCTCCCTTGAGTCTGACGGGGCAAAGTCGTCGACTCCCTGCACTCCAATCCCAGCCAGATCAGGGGTAGGATTTTAGTGCTGATTTCTAACTGATTGTGAGTTCACTAATTGCTAATGAGCTTTACCAGCCGAACTATGACCTCTTCAAAACTTTGTTCAAGCAGATGCCAAGAACCTTGCAAGCTCGAATACTCTAGTTTGGCTCATTGACAGAACTACTAAGCATTCGAGTGGCCAATGTAAGTTTATGTTTTGCAACATAACTGATGTAAGCCATCAAACAGAACAGTTACAATGTCAAGATAATAATATAGACCTAATTATTCATTAGTCACATTACCAGACTTAAATATGACCAAAAAACAGGGTACAGCAACATTATAGAAACATAAGCAAATCGCAAGTAAAATTGCATGGCAATGGCAATACCTGGATTCTTTATCAAACCCGAATCTTGCTCCAAAGTAGAAGGCTACTGCTAGCAGCCAGGCATCACTATGCACCGCAACAAGTGATAACCAGTCTTTCTCATCCATCCCGTCACGAGCAAAATTAATCCCCAGAGCTGGCTCTGGAAGTTCTGGAGGAACCTCCTCCGCAGGCAAGTTCACTTCCCACGTTTCATTGGGAAGACCATACAGACACAGATTCTCTTTCTCTGCAACCAAAATTATAATCTCTAAGCCTCCTCATCCCTCCTATAATTATTTCTTTTATGCTATCTAACAAAAATAAGCAGAACCAATAATGTTTGAAAACGCCTGCAACTGTGTGCCCACAGAAAACTGAACCGACAAAAGAAAAGGAGGAAAATATCGGTTCAATCACAGTCTACACTGTGACTGCGCCATCCTGAAACTGCAGCAAAGCAACTAAGACTTCGGATCTATAACTACACATAATGTGCAAGACTAATCAAGGATAAATAGTAGCTCCCAACTTACGGTGAGATATCCCAGGATTTTGGTAAATTAGTAATATAGACATCTGACATCATGAAGACATAAGCCACATACAGTATTAAGGAATCCAGAAAGCCAAAAATGTCATTTGGTACCTAATGACAAATAAAAGAATGTTCCAACACTTGGAAACTTCGAAAGTTCTATTCGACCTTGGTTCCATCGAATGGCCTGATCCAATACATCGAGTTATTCAGTGGGTCAGTTCGATAGGATTACAATTAAACTTCTGCCTTGTCAGTAGAAAACTAGTAGTTAAATAAAGGCCCAAAATACCCTTCGCAGGATGGATAACGTGGTCATTTGGTATTTTCCCCACCCGCCCCCACAGCATTTTGTTGTGAGCAGGCCACTAGTCAACAAATCAGAAAGATACAAGCCCCACCTCTCTCTCTCTCTCTCTCTCTCTCTCTCTCTCTCCACACACACACACACACACACACACACACACACACACACACGCCATTTTCTAGTACAAGAACTGTTCTGTTAGTAGATCGAAAGCAAAGAACCAGAAAATTAACAGAGAATCATCCTGTGCCTCAACATAAATTCCAGCGAAAACCCCTTATAGGAATGGGGGCCAAAGGCACACAGGTGCTCCCAAATCAGAGCCAACAACAGGAACAGCCGCACACAAACTTCCCTTTGAGAGGAGGAGCAAAAGGAAAATCACAAAAGAGACAGTAACCCCACAAGAGCATATCAAAAAAACGCGTGATTTCCGTGTAAAACCGGAGCGAATTTGAGGATTGAGAAGGGTGAATCGGAGGTGCTCGAGAGCTCACCTGGGTCGCACTGCTGGTAGAACTTCTCCACATCTGCAAATCCACCAATCAAGAAGCCAGAGACGGGTCAGAACCTCCAAATCCTAATAAATATCCCCCCCCCCCCCCCCCCCCCCCCAAAACACTCGGATAGAAAACCTCGGGGGGAGAGAAAATGAGCACGCACCGGTGGTAAGCGCCTTTATCATGCCAGCCCGCCGCGCGCGGAAGTCCCGGAACACGTCCTCCGGCGTGCGATGCGTCGCTCCGCCGTCCATTTCGAGGGGCGCGTGTCGCCGGAGCACCGGGGCTAGGGTTAGGGTTTTGGTGGCGGAGGCGACTGGCGAGGCTTTAGAAACAGAACAGGGAGCGAGAGGGGCGACCAGCCGAGGAAATGGATGTTGGGGAGATGGAGCGGAATGGCCAGGCCAGTCCGATGGGGGGACCGGAGCGCGGGTTCTGTATCACGTCGAGGTGCTAACCGCAAATTTTCCAATCTTTACCTTTTCTTTTCTTGGTGGAAATTAGGGACATTAAAACTAGACCAAAAGAAGCTCTCTCATGACTCAGCAATTTCAGCCATTCGATTCTTTCAGCTGATCATTTTTGGCCATCAGATTTGCTTCACTTCTCGCACTGGGCCCATTGTTCCTAGGAGAAGCTACTCTACGTGTCAAAATAGCTTCATGCGATGAATTAGACCTAAAACTATGAACTAAAGCCTAACTAAGCGGTACTCTGCGGCAGCGCTGCGAATTGATATAGTCGTATCATGCCCTAAAAAAAGGATCACCTCTCCTCTACCCTCCCCATGGTGACGACCCCCATCCTATCAAATCAAAGCCCCCTCCTCCTCGAAGATCCACTGCCGCTCTGCGAGCCTCGGGCGCAGGAATCCAACAAGGCGTGTGCCGGATCCTCTGACGGTGCGAACCCCCCCGGAGACGCCACCGGAGCCGGCGGTACGAGATCCCGAGAGGTAGGAGCAGGAGCAGAACTGGAAGCCGCCCCTCCCACCTGATGCAATTGAGCCCTCCCCCTCCGGCGCATAGGACATCAACGACTCTGCCACAATTTATTCCGCCCCCACTTCACAAACCGGCCCTAATGAAGATGGTGGTGGTCAATAATCTTCGGAGGCATGTAGATGATTTTGACATGATGGACCTTGCTCTTATCAGCAATATCTACTTATTGATGTCCATAATTTCCATACTGAAAGGCATGATAATCACGGGAATGGACATCTAGAAATAAACGAAGTGATTTTCTCGCTTGAAAATTCTTTGATTTTCTATTGACGAGGTTTTGCCTTCTGTTGTTAATTAATTGTGGTACCTTTCCATGCGCATTTAATTTTCATGTTTGCAGGCTTTGTAGCATAGAACTTATACTATTCCTCGTGGAGTTACATTCATTTACTTGTGAATAACAAACGATGAATGGAGGTTTCTCAGGACCATGTAGACTTCACAGTGTGCTTATTTAGGTCGCATCAATTCATATTCAGTCTAGCCTGCAGGTCATATGACAACCAAGTTTGTATGGAAATTCAATACATATGCCCAATTAATAAGGATCTAATTCTTCTATTATTTTTTTCAGCTTAGGTTGGGACCTTTAACTACCGTAGTGAGATTCTGCAGTTATGGCTCAACAAGGTATGTAACATTACTGAGATTTCAGTGGCAACTTTTAATGATGTGTCAATGGTGGATTCCAAATGGTAGGTTTAAGTATTTATTTCCTTGCAGTTTCAGTTATCATGATTTTTCCTTGTGTTTGGACTCATTGCTACCACTAAATCGGAAAAGGGGTAAAAGCCAGGAAAAATGGAGCCTGGTTAGTTAATTATCCTTGTTTGAGCTAAGACCTGAAGTTTAAAAAATTCTACTAATCGTAGTGTTAGTAAGAACATTCTTCTAATATTCTTGCTATTAAATGACAACAACAAGAAAATAGTAGTGCCAATGCTAAGCTTGATCTATTTCTTATTGTTTTCACATCCGGTCATATTGCAGAGCTTCTCTTTCTAGATAGACCGGTGCCAACTTTGATGATGTGTTGCTGGTGGATATCAAATAGTAGGACGAAGATGTAGCTCAGTCTGCCAAAACATTATTTATGACAACTTAGAAGCTAAATCAACTACCGTGTTAAACCGACCTATTTATCTGTGAGAAACCCACAATCTCATATTGTACATATGTAAATGTTATTCTTATACTTTTGGCTCATTATTCAATTATATCACGTGCTATTTGTTTAACTGGCCGTCTAAACTAACTTTCCTACCATGTGCAGTCTGTTCAGTCGCGGCCCTTCTCACATCTTCTCCTCTCACGAATGGTAACGCAGGGAAAATGTAGAAGTAAGCATTCATTAACCTAAGTGGATTTTATCACCCTAGACTATGCAAAATTGAAAAATCTTGCATAATGTAACACGGAGATTCATAAATCTCTATATGCTTTGGTAGTATTAAGGTACCAGCTAGTAATTAGATATAGTTGTGGTTTTCTGTTATACTTCCACTTTTGGTGATAATGTTTGAATACATCCCTTTGATAGTTTGGAGCGGTGGCATATTGAATGGTGACATTTTAGTGTATTTTTTTTTTGCAGTTCTATATTTAGAATTTTAGATAGATATTCCTACGTGGAGGCACTATATTCCTATGTGTTCACAATTTATTAGATATCTCCACTTCTCAAATTCTCATATATTCCTATCATTCTTCTTTCAAATGGTACGGATGCGTTTTTCTTTGGTTGCTGATCAGTTGTTGACCAACATATGACAAGTATAGACTAACTTATATAGAAATTTAACTTCCATGTTTCATGTGCATATATTTATAGGACGCCTCCCAACCTCCCGAATGGTATGGGACGCGTTTGGTAGCAATCAGACCGAGTCCGTAAAAATTTGGGTTGTTTATTTGCTCGCAGGCCGTCTGCCTCCTCGTCTAGTATCATAGGTAAAGCACTCCAAAGGTAGGCCCAACGACAATGTTCGAATCTACCGTTTCCGTGGAGCACTGCCCCGGAGATGCAAAATGGGGGTGATGGCATGCACGCGACATCCACGGCTGTGTAGATGGGAAACAGGGGATTGCCGCCTCCATTTCGTGCCATGAGTAGCCTCACCTGCTATTGCCGCTCGCCTCTCTGCATCGGCCCTTCCCGAAAAAATCTGCCTCTTCCTCTTGCGACACATGTGGCGGGGGCGGGGTACTAGTGGCTGAGACGCGGATCTACCGTAGCGACCACTTCCTCCAACTCCGACACCTGAGCAAGGGCAAGATGAATCACCGCACATCTCCCTCCCAATCCCGAGCTTTATACTCCCTCAGTTGCCATGAAGGAGGTAAATGACCGTCAATTGTTATCCCCTACTCTTTCGAGTCGACCCACAGTCTCGATTTAGTAAGAACTCATGGTAGAACCGCATCATTAGGTCGACATGATAGCACTTATCCATTAGGTAGCTACACCTATAGCTATCATTCATGCTTGGATCGTGTTGTTGTGCAAGAGAGCTGTTAGGCGTGCAACCTTTTGCTCGACTGATGTACGGGTTCCTATGTTGGTCCGAGATTAGGAGAGGATGGCAAATCTGGACTACATCAACAACTTCAACGATGTAGAGGCTCTCTAGATACTCCGGATGAAAAAAGCCCCCTTCGTTGCACTTGTGAGAAGGTTACGAGGAGTGGTTTGTTGGAAGACAACATCAACAGCTCCGTCTAAGAGCAACTGTATATGTTTCTTCATGTGCTAGGTCATAACGATTTAGGGTCATTCATAACACATTCAAAAGAATATGAAGACTTTATCACGCTATTTCAAGCGAGTGTTGGTTGCAATTGGAGAGCTGAGAGAAGAGATGATTAAGTCGCCAACAGTTCAAACACCTCCCAAGATACACAACAGCCAACGGTGGTGGTCGTATTTCAAGGTGATCACTTGTACTATATTTTTATTGTATTGCATGTCTCTACTGTCCAGAAACATTATTATGTTCATGTAACAAGATTGTATTCATGTAATTGATGATACTCATGCCACGGCTAGAGTTCCGAGATCACAAGCTGCAGCTTATAGGAGAAGGAAGCACTACCCAAGCAAGAATGTGCTTGTTGTCGCACGAGCTGGCCCTAGATTCCCGTACCTCGGTACGGTCGTAGGCTCGGGTTGGCTCCCTTGTGACCAGCTAGACCGTGTACGGTTCGGCGGGTACGGACAACAAGACTCTTCTTTCTCCATCTTATGTGTAAAACGAAAACCGTTTAAATCTCAAATCATTGAACTCGATAAATGTTGACAGCTAAAGCGTCCAAAAACTATTATTTTATTCTAATTGCGTCGATCCTATTTGTTGCGATCAAGCACGTCAAGCATATCCGTTCAATGTAATTACAAATTACATACGGACGCGATGGTCCGTGGTCGTTCAAATCAAAAAAAAATCAAAAACAATGACGTGTACCAGAGCCAGTTCAAGAATCTGATGTGGGAAACGCCAGCATACATGTATTCAGCATACCTACTGAATACGATTATGTCCATACGCGATGATTCGTGGTCGTTCGAATCGAAAAACTTTCAGAAACTGTGACGTGTACGAGAGTCAGTTCAAGAATATGATGTGAAAAACGAGAGGCAACTAACACGAGAGAAAAACATGTCGTATGACAGAAGTAAATAATTGTAAAAAAAGAAACGATAAGGAATGTAAATAGACGCGGACGTTGAATCCTACGTCGTGAACATCGTGTGAAAAATGTACATGAACATCAAGTGTGAGTAAAACGAGGGATCCTTACATCGTTGACGAGGATATACGAAAGCGGTGTAAGCGAGAGTGGTAAATCACGACGGTCAGAAAAACGGTAAAAAACAAAGTGAATCGTGTTGCGTGAAAATGCGAAAAGATGAAAAAAAAATGAATCAAAAATTTAAAAAGTACAAATAGAATCGAAAAATTCCGAAGACGAATGGACACGTCATAAGATATACGACGTGTGGCCTTTACTATCTGTATATATGGTTCACGCTCGGTATAGTCTTCCTAAGTCTCTCCTCTATAAAATATCTAGCCCGTCTGTAAGACATCCGTCGCATTGCATAGGTTCGTCCACTCCGAGCAGAAAGATACTCCTCCTCTTAACTCCCATGGCAAGATTCTTCGTCTCGCTCGTCGCGGAGGAGGATTTATGCCCTGATGTAGTCGATGAACTCTGTATCTAGGCTATCTCGGAAAAGAGGAGTCCCTTGGACGTGGCTCGCGCGTTCCTCAACGCGGGCTACAATTCGGATGTGCATCCAATGTATCACGTTTAGTTGCTGGCACACAACGCCATGAACCTGCGCTTCGTCAACCCTCTAGACGCGCGTTTGTTATACGACCGCTGCTATTATTGCGGCTGCGAGATGCTCGTCTTCATCAAGACCAACATATTCACCAACTACGATTGTCGGCGTGTGGTAACAGTACTAATTAGTTTAGCTACGTATTTGAGTTAGTTTGTTCTTGCTCATTGATGTCTCTCTAATATCTTCAAGCATATGCAATGTATTCATGTGTTTTTATTTTAAATTTTTTGTTCTGGATTAAGATCTGTGATGTGAAACATGTTGTATATATAAAAAAAATTAGTGTGTTATCTCTCTGGGTTTCACGATCCGATGTATAGGTTTTATCTCACAGTCTTATCGTCGTCGCTTAAAGCTGCCTCTAGAACGAGCCTAAGTGTTACGATAGTATCTAAAAGCGTGCCTAATTCGCCTCTAGGGCGGCGCTTCGTAACGCTGCGACGCTGGTATCGTTGGTGGTAGGCTGCGGACGCTGTGACGGAAAATGGTGTTACATTAAACTTTTTGCACGTGCTCTTTGTTCTGCTCAGAAATTGTCGATGGTGCATTTTCAAATGCTTCTTTCATTTACCATTCTTGCTCCGTTTTCACCCTATAACTCATTGCCGCACACGTAGGTTTACATTAGACCACAGCCGCCTAGAAGCTCTACGTGTCCACTATAATAGTCTTTTTGGTTAAATCATCAAACCTTTTAGCCACTGGCCAAGCCCCTATTGTCTAGCGCGTGGCCAGATGTTCTACCTAACAATCGCGTCTCAGGACCTAACAATCGCGTCTCAGGGTGCGCGAAGTGAGGTCTACTATACATGACCAACGCTAAAGAGAAACGTTATTTTCGGATCGGGGGACGTACGCATATACACTAAGTTGATGTTTGTCATTTAATAGTCAGGCGTTCATTCTAACGGTCGTGCCACGAGGGGCGTAGAGAGGAGTCTAGTTGATATAAATGTAGAAGTAATTGTGGGAAAGATTAAGTATCATGTTAACTTTGTGGTACTTGCTTATCCTCAAGATGTGTTTTGTCCTATTATATTTGATAGGATTTTTTACATGCTATGGGTGCTAAAATTAATTTACCTGAAAAAGTGTTCATAAAATATGCTGAAGGAAACTAGAATTTTTTTTAGTGATAACCATGTTGATAGAGAACCTATTATTAAACATGAAGTGGAGACTCTTGCTTATGTATTTGTCGCTTCATATGATGCGGTGGAGAGAGATATACTTAATCAAGAAGAACCATCCACTAATGAAGAAAGAGATGTAATAGAGTAAGAATTATATTAGCAACCTCTTGTTTTACAATTAAATATTTTACCTGATAATTTAGGAGAATTACCTCAACCAAAGGAGATCCTGAATTTGAGTTAAAACTATTTCCTGCTAATTTGAACTATGCATATCTTGATGACAATAAAATATATCATATTATTATCAGTGCTTATCATTCAATGGAGGTATTATACATTCCAAATGTATCTACTTTTTCAAGTATTTTACTCGGTGATTTGCTCTGGAATCTCACCAAACTGGGATAAAAATGTTAAATCTGATGTTGTTTTTAGCAAAAGTCTTTGTTTTATCTTTTGACACAGGAAATTAAATTGGAGAAAAATACCATGCAAGTTTTTCATAAAGGACTGTGGGGGCTGAAAACTCACGAGGGGGACCACGAGGCCCAAACGAGCCCAAGTGGCGCAGCCACTGGTGGGGCCTACACCACTGAAGGTCGTTTGGCCCTCGAGCGTCGCTACGCCTCCTTCTTTCGCGTGCCCCTTATATACCCTAAAAACTTACGTGGCCAGAGGCGCAGAGCTTTTCACGAAACAGAGTGTTGGCACCATCATGATCTTCGTTTTCAGGGTCAGATTGATCCAGATCTCCATGTCGAAGAGGGGGATTTCGATACCTTTTTCACCACCATCATCTCCATCAACCATGTGCTCCTTCTCCCTCCCCATGAGCGAGTAGTTATCTATAGGCATGTGAGGTGGATGGGATTGGATGAAATTGATCATGTAATCATGCATATATATGTCGATATTTAAGGTGTTTATCTTGAGGATATTCTTGTATGAGTGTTGATGCACTTTTGCTATGTTTAATGCTTGTTATTAGGGCCTGAGTGACATGATTACAATACTGAACTTTTTTTGCTCTATCATATATATGAGTTTGGTATTTAGCTGTAGAGTGTATTAACTATTATTATGTTGAAGCTGCGAAACCTAAAGTGATAGCTAGGTAAAACAAGGGGATGTGTGATAGTTTGAGGATTATGTGTGTTCATGGACCGTTAATTCATTGTTCTGGGCTCTTCGAAAGGGTGGACCTTAATTACCTGTAGTTCCAAGTTGGGCCCAATGAAATGGGTAGGTAGGACAATAGACGTTGTGTAAATTTTCATGGTTAGTACGCATAACTATATTTAGAACACATACATACACATAATACAGTAAGATATAAGCACCATGTTATTTGTATTTATATTATATGATAAATATTATTCATGCAACACCCCGGTAACACCTCATGCCTATGCTTTTATCCACTGAATATTACAAGTTCACTACTTTCAATGAAAACTAGAAATTTGCTATTATTGTTTACTATTTGCATTACTGTTTTGTTTCAACTGCTGCAATCACCACTTGTTTCTATAGAATATTGATACACATATGTAGTTGAGAGTGATGTCTCAATTTCTTAAGTGTTCCTGGTATTCTTGTGCTCCCCCCGTGTCGAACTATAAATTTTGGTAATACTTCCCATCAAATATTCCAGCTCCTATATTTGTGGGCATCAAGATATTTTCTAGCGCCATTGCCGGGGAGTCTAGCTTTATTGGTAAGACTGATGGCCTGCAAGAGCATAGGTTCTTCAAAGCATGTTTTTGTGGAAGTATTAGTTCTAGTTTTTATATCGATCCCAACAAAGAGCATAGAAAAGTGTTTATCATCGACGTTTTGTCGCACTCAAGGTGTCACTTGTCTTGAGTGAATTGACTCCAAGAATTGAGATGAAATAAGGTGAGTGTGAATGGTTGAGAATTTAGTATTGAGTAGTATTAAAGTAAGGAACATAAAAGTAAATAGTGCTAAGATTGCTTGAGTTTCCTGTAGATGAAAGATTAGGTGCGGAAAGATATGGTTCATGGTGATAGTGAACGTGCCAAGTGGAATAAATGGGATAAGTGATTATGCATATTAGTGTGCAAGTAGGTGAGCAACCCATATAATAGTCAAAACTCCTCTTGGTAGATTCACTTGGCTTGAATGATTCATTTTCCTATTACCACAACCATGTTCAGTGCATCAATTAAGATCATGAGACCAGATCAAGGCTTTAAACTCAATGTTTTCTCATTCTCCTCGAGTTATACTAGCTCCTCTTTGATATCGACTGTGTCACTTAGGGGTCGCCGATTCACTAGCAAACAAGTTTATGTCTATGAGATCTCAAGATCATGTTCCCTAGGCCCTTAAATTAGACAACAAGCATTAGTCACATAAAGACAATCATTCTCACACAAAATAATCACAAATAGATAGAAATAGAATAGGCACGTCACATCTCACCAATTTCCTACATCTCTCACGCCTATGGGAATTTACTCGCACATGAGAGGAGAATAACACAATGATATAATCATAATGTAAATAGAGTTCATATTGATTTTACCAATAAAGGGAAGAAAAAATCCAATACAAGTATGGATAGTATGAATAGTCTTAAACCCTAATCTTACAAGTGTGAATCTATCTCTCAATCTAGTGCAAGGGGGATTGTGGAGGAGTGGATGATCTATAGGCTAGAGATCTTCGAGAGGATCAATGGAATTCTTCTTATCCTTCAGATCTCTTCCTCTGTTCTCAAATGGATGACAGCAGCTGTGTATGTTTTTCGTTATCACTTCCTTCACTGAAAGTGCATATAATGATCAGGCGAAGGTAGTTGCAGGTGGTACGGGCAGGCCGTACGAGCAAGCTCTGACCGTGTCGATGCTCATTAGTGCACCAGAAGCCTCGAATAAAAAAGGCTTCAATTAGAGATATGCTTGATTTGTTCCAAACTGCTCATAAAAGGCCTTGGATCCTTCCAAAAGTGTCCATAATCTGATACTCACATAAAAACTACAAGGTTTCGCTAACTTGCGATATTACTGTTAGTTGAAAGATAAAAACCAGTGAAACCAATAGAAAATCCTCGGTAAAAAGTGTCATAATTTGTAGCTATTGGTGAGTCCAAAATGAAAGCATATTTAAGTATATAAATTATTCATATTGTCACTCATTACATGCTACATCTATCTACAACTATGACTATTATATTTGATTACTAGTTCTCATTTATTTTCACATGGACTTTGCACAATTAGTAGTTTAGTAGGATTTTATTACATTTTCCTTGTCTTTGACTTGTGTGTAGGTGCTATGAACAATCATGGATAAAACGAGCCAAGATGATTCAATATGGAGGAGTTGCATGCACCAGACTTAGCCATTTGAGAGGAGTAAAAAGTGAATTTTCCATCAACTCCAAATGAATATCTAAGGGCATGGTGTTGTAGCCCTCGTCTATATAAATCCAACGAGCCAAAAAACACCTCAATCGGAGTTTGTATGAAGAAATGGCGGCTAAAACACTACGGAGTACTGCAGGCGTAACGACCACTGGTACGGGCAGAGCCCGCCCGTACCATACGGTCGTACCACCATCTTACAGCTTCGTTCCATCAAACGGAACAACATTTGTGAAGGCTTAATGGGCATATTCAACCTCTAGCTCCGTCGGTTCGAACCGACCTCTAGATGCCTATTTAAAGAGGGGAAACCCTAGAAGAGGGGGAGAGTCCACACACGCCATAGGGGCGGAGCCCTGCTACTCCGCCACCTCCATAGCTATTACCCACAAGATCTAAACCACCATACGACTGAAGGGAAAGAGGATACTTGCATCTTGAAGGGATACACATTGATCTTCATCAACAACATCTCCAACTTTGATCCCCTTTGTTTACTTTGTTGTGATTCAATCTCTATTGTGGGTTTGCAATTATATTCAATTGTACCTTCATATTTCATCCATACTATTGCCATGATGTTGATCCCCTTCATGTATGAGTAGTTTCCTTGTTCTTGGGGAGAGATGGTGAAACCCTAGTATTATTATGCATTAAAATAAAGATGATCTATACTTGTGTCCATTGACTTATTGGTCTATGATGTTTTCATGATATTGTGTTTGATCTCTTTCTTTAGATGGTATGTATAGTCGACCACATATCATTTTCCTTCGTGACTAAAGAAAAGGGTGAAATCCTTAGGACGTGTTTGGACGTTTGCCTAGTGCTATTGTGACTTGCGCTGGCTTATAACCCACATGGTCTAAGGATGAATAAAGAGAGATTCCCTAAGCTAATTACGATATCCACGGGGAGACCCTTAATTGCGGTGGTCTGTATGGGTGACTGCTCTCGGACATCGCGGTGGTTATTTAGAGATGACATCATCCTTGGCTCAACAAAGTGACTTCCTACGAACCTTGCGGTGAACATATTATTATGGAGCTCTCTCCACACATATCATGACACAAGAAATAGGTTATCCTAGTCATTCATAATTCTCCATGCTAGTGGTGAATCCAACACTCCTTGAGAACCCCTCAATCATATTACACAACAGTTCATAGACACTCTCTTTCTTTAGTTTATTTTTGTTATTTACGTTGTTACTTGCTACTTCAAATCTCTCTTGTTTACTACTCTTGCACCCTATAGTGTAGACTATTTCCAAACACCATTTTAGGTGTGAACGTGGCCTCACTGAAAACGTGGCTGCGGGGTTGTGTTGATTACCATCCACAAAGCTTCCAAGGGACGAACTTTATAAATAATATTTGCTGCTACAAGTACTGCAATAACCGTGTTATTGATCACAGGAAAAACCAGGCATCAAATTGGCGTCGTTGCCAGGGAGCATAGCGCTTGGTTATTACCTACCCACTCGCACATAGTTTATTTCCATTTGTTGCTATCTATTTCTTTTACTTATTTGAAAAGAACAAAAAAAATATAAAACCAAAAACCCATAAAAATTTATAAAACAAAAACTATAAAAACATTTGCTACTAATCATGTCTTTCGAGATTGCTATATTTGAACAGATGAAGCTCGCAATGGAGGAGAAGAAAGTTGGGACTTTCAGATATTATTTTACGAGTCAAGAGACATTAAAACAATGGGTGAATTGGTTGAAAGGCTATTCATACACATTATGTGCCTCATACAAATTTGTTTGTAAAAATTGCGGATCCATAGATCATATTAATTATCAATGTGAGTGTAGCATTGATACCGCATTAGCATCTTACAATGAAAGTAATGAAGGCTTTGTTGATGTGGAGGTTTTAGAATATGTTCTTTTTACTGGTTGTTGTGAGTTGCTAGCTCGCATGAGAGAGATAAATGAAGAAGATAAAGCACTAGATAGAATCTATGGAGTAGTACATCATATATGTAGGAGTTCCGCGCATGAAAACAATAAAATTTTACCCTACGCCCCTGAACCCCTGAAGCTGCCAGGACCTATCTATTAGTAATACAGTAACAGGAGGGGATTTTTGCAAACTTACCCTTGAAGACCGAAAAGCGTTGTCAACGCTCAGGAGAGCGTGGTTGATGTAGACGAGCCGAAGCCGACCTCAAGGTCGTGACGAAGTCCTTGCGCTCCTTCTGGCTCCAACGACTTGAGTGCCTCAAGTGCGACACCTCGCGGGGAGTTACACACGTCCGGTGCCTGATGATGACTCCTGCTTCCCTGATCCAGCAGCAGTTGCGGAAGTAGAGCTCCCGGATCCGAATCCCGCAGCGCGACGGCGCTGCGCGGTGAAGATGTCTCTCGCTCACGCAGTCCAGACTTGGGACCACGGTCACGAGAGAGAGAGGTGGAGAGAGAAAATATCAATTAGAGGTCCTCCCAAAAGTGGGGAAACCTTTATTGATTATTGGTTGTGTTTTCTAGGCCAAATACCCCACTTTATATAGGGAGAGGGGAGGTAGTGGAGGTACTACCTCCCCTCAAGTCCCGGGGTGGTACTAAAGGAGAGGAGGGGGGAGGAGGTGGCCGCCGGCCACTAGTGGGCCCCGTGGGGGGCTAGGCCCAGCCGGCCTCCCCTTGCCCCTTCTCCCCTTTCTCCTGGGCCCTCTCCCTCCGGAATTGGCCCATTAAGCCTTTTGACCTTTTAATTGATTTTCTCTTTATTAAATAATTATGAATAAATGATTAAATCAATATTTAACATTCATTCACATATCATTTAATATTCGTGGCCATGGAACACCTTCCACCTCCACTCCGGACATCCTCCGGACTTACCGAAACCCTTCCGGTTTTCTCCCTTCTTTTCTTTGGTGATTCTACCGATCCTATAAACACTCTCTAAGCATCATCAAGACCTTAAGCGTGATACCCCACGGTTCGGGAACAC
The DNA here is from genome assembly GCA_916181665.1 of Avena sativa. Lineage (NCBI taxonomy): Eukaryota > Viridiplantae > Streptophyta > Magnoliopsida > Poales > Poaceae > Avena > Avena sativa. Next base: position 127,445,983 of record OV702292.1, on the reverse strand, counting down.
TCCAGACATGGTCGGTACACTCCCGCACCAATGATCAACAGAGGGACCTGGATGGCCATGTGACCCCTGTGCATTTCACGAAGATCTTTCGTTGTTTGAACCGGGACAGTCGTGTCTTATTCCCTTTGTCTCTCGATACTTGCATTGCCCGAGATTTGATCAATGACATCACCATGTCGTGTTCAATCTCGTTACTGAACAATGCTACTTGACTCGTTCTGACAAGTGATATCCCCGTGATCTAATCACACGTTGGGCAGCTATTGGATATAACCTCTCCGAGTGGGCCCTTGAGTATCTTCCCGTCACATGGACGGACAAATCCCGCTCTTGACATATATTGCCTCTACGGTTTCCTCCGAATACCTGAACACACCTTTATAACCACCGTTTTACCAGATGGCGTTTGATGCCATCTAAGCATTCTCGGGAGACAGTGATTGATATAGCCTCACGGTCTAAGGAATAGTCTACGAGGATCCATTTCTAATCATCGTAACTTGAACTTCGTGACATGATCGAATCACGATGTTTAGATTGGGTATTGGTTCATCATCTCATTCTCAGAATGAGATGACCTCATTTCCAACTGGCACAAATGCCACATGATCAGGAAACATGATCATCTGTTGACCAATGAACCAGTGACTAGAGTTTCACTGGGAACCCCTGGTTTGTTTATATATCACACGTGTATTGATGTTTTCACTCAATACAGTTATAGCATGATATAAAACTTAATCATAAACTATATGAAATATGATAATAGTCCTTACTACTATTTGTCTCTAGGGCATATTTCCAATAGTCTCCCACTTGCACTAGAGTACAAATACACTAGCTGCATTTGTTCTTAATTATTGGTACCATATATCCGGTACCATGAATATGCTTGCTCATGGAAGAGGTTGAGTCTTGGGTCTGTACTTTACAGTCCCAAATCATTTGCAACTTACTAATGTCACTTTGATTGACATTAATATTCTATCATCACATGATAGCATCTGTGTGAATGCATCATTGCTATGGCAGCAGAACGAGGCCTGATTCCAGGAGCCTACAGTGACGTTAGATCAACCTCGAGGGCTTTCTCATGGGCACTATTCCCTGGGACACATTGATGACCCACAAGTATAGGGGGTGTATCGCAGTATTTTCGATAAGTAAGAGTGTCGAACCCAACGAGGAGCAGAAGGTGCTGACTAGTGGTATGGATCAGGAATTCTCTGCAAATACTTAGCAAACGGATTTTTAGGGTTTTTTGATAAAGCAAGTAAACAAAGTACGAGTAAATAAAAGATAGTAGGAATAAATGCAGCAAGTGGCCCAATCCTTTATGCAGCAAAGGACAAGCCGGTTGTATTTCTATAGATGACCAAACGTTCTCGAGGACACATGGGAAGACTGTCAAGTGCTTTTGCTTCATATAGTCGATTAATCTTCTCTAGCTTGCTAAGTGTTGTGTGCGTGAACCTGTGCTAATGTACCGCCCCATCCAAGACTAATACATACTTGTGATTATACCCCTTGCAAACATCCATAAGTACAAGAAAGTAATTAAGGTAGAAACCTAACCACAGCTTTAAACTCTAAGACCCTTATGTCCCTTGTGCAATGGTTTCCTAACGGGGGTTCAGGTTTCTGTCACTCAACTTGTAATGAGTAAAGGAAACACAATAAAGATACACAAAGTGAATCATGATTGGTAATGGCAAACTTAGCTCTTGGTCGATGAATAGTTGATAATTTGCTGGAGTTCACAAATAGCTGGTTTTCAATGATAGCTTTCAAAGTAGTAAACATCAAGATAAGAGCAATGTGCAAAACAAAGAACATAAGGACATGATTGAATAAATCAACATATGAATGAATGAAACACATCAACTCAAAATACTTGCTGAGATAGAAGGGAATAGGTTTACTGACTCAACTACAAAGTAAAAGAAAGGGCCCTCCGCAGAGGGAAGCAGGGATTGCAAGTCTCATAAAGAGCTCCCAAAAATTATGGTACTTACTAGCTTTCAGCTCTCATTGCCCCTATCATAGGCATCTTTTGGTGGTTAAGGTTAAAGTGACACAACTAAGAGGATATGCTTGACAAGTTATAAGTTGAAATCTCATGCCCCTTACTTATGAGTACCGATCCTCATGCTACTCAACTTCAGTCACAAGCAAGCTCGTGTCATTGTAAATATATGCGTATCATTGAGAACCGCCAACGGGGTACCCCTTGCACATGACACAGGAGCTATCCCATAATCAAAATGACAAGGCAAGCAGACAGTGAGCATCTCATTGATCTTTTTATTTGCTATTTGCATAGGTTTTTATTGAGGATGCTTCATAGAATGCTCACTATAGTTATGCTGCAAGTTTCCACCATGATTAGGCATGGCTTAGGCTAGTGGCCCAGGCGTTTCTCTAACACACATATAAACTCCATGATCTTACAAGTTCCACTTTTATTTCACACCGCCGGGATCCATAAGCAAAAGAACATGATATCAACTAGGTACAAGTACCAATGCGGTGTTGAAAGCGGTCCCCATGATACATGGTTCGGCTAACTTCAACTCATAAAGCGCAAGCATATACGCAACAAAGAAGGACCCAATGGTTCAAGTTTATTAAATGCAAGAAAGTAAAGTGTTCCATCAAGTTCGTGAGAGCTTTAATCACTAATTTTCACATAACAAGTTTAATTTGGGAGGTAGATAAAACAAGAATTTACTTGGAATAGCAATAATGTTAATAGGTAGGTATGGTGGACACCAATGGCAAAGGTTTTGGTTTAAAGGAGGTGGATGCACGAGAAGAATACCCTCTTAGTACAGGTTTTTGGCTAGCAAGGCTGGGTAGCAAGTATAAGAGTTGAAGGAAACAAACAAACATACAAGTGATAAAGACAAACATGCAATCTTCCTTGGAAACACAAAAGATCTTAACTAGAGAATACTAGACTTATGAGCAAATCAAGAAAGAAAGATGATGAAATTATTTTTCTTTAGAGTACTACTATCTTTTTCTTTTCAACTCTCAAAAAGGTGTTGCTACTGACCGAGCCAGGTTTGCCAAAACCAACTAAATTAACTCAATGATCCCAGAGTGCTACCAATACTAACAACAAGATCAATCATATAACCATGAATTGAAAACTAACATAAGCTATGCAAAAGGGTGAATGATAGAACTTCTCATTAATATTCCATAACGGAAACTCACACCAAGGGATACATATCTAACGAGAGAGGGGACACTTCCATAATGCAAACCATACTACAAAATAACTCCTCTATTCAAGATATGACTCTACTAATAAGGTAAAAAGATAGAAGATAGTGATGTGATACCGCGGCACTCCCCCAAGCTTGGAACAAACCAAGGGGATGCCAAACCTGATGATGAATTACTCCTTCGGTGGTGGTGGTATTATGCTCTTAGTTGACGTGAGGAAATCTTCCAGCATCTTGCGAAGCCTATTATTCTCCCATTGAAGCATGTCCACCTTCCTCTTCAAGTCCCGGTACTTATCACAGAACTCCTTAGTGACTCGTAGGGCTTCCATTGATGCAGGGCAAGAGACTAAAGGTACCAGCCTCTGCTTGGGGTCTTGAAGATCCTCCTCCATAGGCTCCTTCCCTTTATCCTTGGCAGACACCATTGTGCTTCTAAGCTTTCAAAGAGTATGTCCTGACAGAAACAGATCGAAACAAAAGCACGAGGAAAACACAATATACGAACCTCGGAAGATCTGGGAGGGGTTATATATTACGAAGTTTCATATCAAAAGGAAGGTACTGGGAGAAAACGAATCGGAGGCGGAGTCCTGGGTGGCCTCACCACCTGGTGGCGCGGCCAGGGGTGGGCCCGCGCCATGGGGTGGTGTGGGCCACCCCGGCTCCGGTTCCGTCCCTTTTTCACTTTGAAACTTTCCTTATTGACTGAAAACTGCAAAAATATAGTTGGATTGTATTTTCGCGGAACTTTTCTTACCAGAACTGTTACCTATTTTAACACGGACTCTGCAGGTCTCTGAATTTGGTATCTAGTAGATTCTTCCGGGGTCATCTCTTGAATATCATCGATATCTTCATCTTCATATACTTATTACTTGAGTCATAAAATCTTTCTCTTCCTTATTACACCATTTTCTCCATTTCCTGGAAATTTCTTTCTCACAAAACTTCACACAGCTCTCATTAGCAACATTATTATAAGTGAAGTGATAAAACCTTTTGAGTCCAACTTCAACTGAAAACCATCAAAACCAAAAGCTACTGTAGCAACTCCTTCCGAAAACACAAAAAAGATTTCAAAAAGGAAATCGAATAAAGAAGCAAATGCAAGATTGGCAAAATCTGTGAAAACAGACCAGCAGGTAAAGATCATTTTTTTCGAAAATCTTCTATTGCTCAAATCAAAAAGTGCAAAACTAACGAAAGTTAAATAACAACCTGGGGCAGAAGCACAAACAATTACAGCTCAATCCGACATACAGAGATCTCTCACGAATTTTTACGGTGAAGCACAAAAAATCTGTTTCGGGACAGCAACTTCCCCAAATATTACTTCTCTCTCATTAGAGGTTGATCTTGACACAAAAACCAAACAAAACGGATAAGGAGCGGTTATTACCGAAGTAATAACTTCCAAGACTCAAAGAAACAAAAACAAACTGAAAGCAAAAACAAATTGGGTTGTCTCCCATAAAGCTCTTTCTTTATAGCCGTTAAGATGGGCATGATAATTTTGAAGAAGCTCTCATAGGGATATGAATTGAAGTGAAAGAGAGCATTAAGAAGAAAAAACACACACACATTTAAGTCTAACCCACTTCCTATGCAAGGGGATTTTGTAAACAAACAAGTTATTGAAACCAAAGGCAACTTGCATAAGAAGGCAAAAGAAGCGAAATATAAAAACTTTCAGCATGAAACGGGGAAACTTGATATTATTGAGATGCATAAGAACACTTTTCCCTCTCTCATAGTAGCTTTCAGTATCATGCATAAACTTAACAATATAGCTATCACAAGGACTATCATAGCAATGATCACTTATTCTAACAGAAAACACAGGAATACTAGCTCTAATAACACTACTATGTGAAACAATATTAGAGGTATCCTTACAAAGGATAGTGTGTCCCTCTTTTTCATACTTAGTGACAAAGTCTTTCACATTTGCTACTATAGGTTCATCAACCATTTGTTTATCAGGTTCAATAGCTTTACTAGTACTTTCATTAACCATACTAGCTATCATAGAATGTTCCTTTACCTTAACTGGAAAAGGCATTTTCTCAATATAAGGTTCAGGTAAAACATGATTAGCAGTATAAACTTCAGTATTTCTTGCAGGAACACTCTTAGCAATATCTTTATAAGGTTCATGATACTTATTCCACTTCTTTTTAGGCACTTCAATATAGGAAGCAAAAGCCTTAAAATAAGAAGCAATAGCTTGAGCGTCTAGACCATAAGCTTTTTTAATATTTTGAAAGTCACCAGTTCCCATAAAAGATTCAATGCATTCACAATCATAATTTATACCTGACTTTCTACCTTTGTCATTCTCCCAAGCTTCAGCATTGTCTTGAATATGGTCCAGAAGATCCCATTTAGCTTCTTCTTCCATGCGAGTGAATGATCTAGCACAAGAAGCATCCAATAAATCCTTGTCATGTAGAGGGAGCCTTGCATAAAGGTTGTTAATAATAATATTGTTGGGGAGCTCATGAATGGGACATTTGAGCATTAGTAACTTCAATCTCCCCCAAGCTTGAGTTGTACTCTCTCCATCAAGAGGCCAAAAGTTGTATATTTGATTCCGATCTTTATGAATCTCACTAGGAGGATAAAACTTTGAATAAAAGAGAGGCACTATTTCCTCCCGTTCCAGAGCTTGACCATTCTTCAGCAGCTTATACCATTCCTCAGCTCTTCCTTTCAGTGATAATAAGAATAACTTCTTCTTAACTTGATCTGTAGTAATACCTGCACACTTGAACAACCCGCATAATTCGTGTATAAAGAGTAAATGATCACCGGGATGGACAGTTCCATCCCCAACATAATAGTTATCCATAACACGATCAATAATTCTTGTAGGTATTTTGAAAACATCTTTCTCAGCAGGTAGTGGCTTATCTACTACCTTAGCAGTGGTAGTAGCATGACCAAATAAGAAACTCAACGAATTATCCATAACAAAAATAAAGCAACCAGCAGAAGTAAACAATACTCATAGTAGAAGTTTCCTTTACCAGTTCCACTCTCCAATAGCGCTTCACTCCCTGGCAACGGCGCCAGAAAATAGTCTTGATGACCCACAAGTATAGGGGGTGTATCGTAGTATTTTCGATAAGTAAGAGTGTCGAACCCAACGAGGATCAGAAGGTGCTGGTTAGTGGTATGGATCAGGAATTCTCTGCAAATACTTAGCAAACAGATTTTTAGGGGTTTTTGATAAAGCAAGTAAACAAAGTATGAGTAAATAAAAGATAGTAGGAATAAATGCAGCAAGTGGCCCAATCCTTTATGCAGCAAAGGACAAGCCGGTTGTATTTCTATAGATGACCAAACGTTCTCGAGGACACATGGGAAGCCTGTCAAGTGCTTTCGCTTCATATAGTCTATTAATCTTCTCTAGCTTGCTAAGTGTTGTGTGGGTGAACCTGTGCTAATGTACCGCCCCATACAAGACTAATACATACTTGTGATTATACCCCTTGCAAACATCCGTAAGTACAAGAAAGTAATTAAGGTAGAAACTTAACCACAACTTTAAACTCTAAGACCCTTACGTCCCTTGTGCAATGGTTTCCTAACGGAGGTTCAGGTTTCTGTCACTCCGGCAACCCCTACGATTAGTAGCGAAATACACAATGCATTCCGCTAGGCCCATATAGGTGAAGTGTCATGAGTCGATGTTCACATGACACCACTTGAAGAAGTACACCACAACTTAAATAATAATCTATTGAATCTTTCTCAACATAACTCCACTACTAACAACAAGACTTCTCCCATGTCCTCAAGAACAAAACGAACTACTCACAAGACATCATATGGATCATGATCAGAGATGGAATAATGATGCATAACAATCTGAACATAAACAATAATTCAATGGTTCACTCAATAGCATCAACTACAAAGAGTAATCAACACCGGGAAAGTTTCCCCTATGAACTATGCAAGATTCAACGCAATTGTTACAACAATATGGAGATGATGATGAGGGTGCTGATGGTGATGATGGTGGTGATGATTATGATGATGATCCCGATGAAGTCCAGCTTGATGGTGGTGTTGATGGCGACGATCTCCCCTCTCCAGGAAGGAATTCCCCCGGCAGAAATCTGTGTGCCGGAGAGATCTTTCTCTCTCGGTGTTTTCCGCCCCGCAAAGGCGGCGGAATCTTTCTGTGGTCGCTCCCCGAGTCTTAGGGTTTTGGGAGGTTGATATACGCCAGAGGGGAGAGGCTGGAGTGGGCCAGGGCGGCCACACCACTCCCTGGCACGACCTAGGCCTGCCCGCGCCATGGGGTGGTGTGGCCCCCCTATGGCCCACCTCCACTCCATCTTCTGGCATCCTGAGTCTTCTGGAAAAATAGAATATTCCGTCTATTTTCCCAGATTTTCTGATCTTCGTGAATTTTGCCTCCAAACAACACATTTTCCATCAGAATCGTGACTGCAGCGGTCCATGCTCCAAAAGTCATCAACCATGCAAAAATAGATGAAATAACATAAGTATCACCTCTCAATACGAAATATTTCAATAAATAATAGTGAATTAAGACATAAAATAGTGATCCAAAATGGACGTATCACACATCATTCTACGTTAAAAGCGAATTAGCCCTGCCATAACATTATACAACACTTTAGATGGTACCCTTATCTATTATTATAAATGTATTCATCGAAACACTAGTGCACTCCGTGCAACTTTCGATGTTTTGTTCACCTCGCTTCCTAGTTGACTCTAATTGGTATCTACAGGAGTTTCCAACATATTCCCTTATAACATAACTCTTTATGCTTTAAGATATGTCATCCTTTATGGATTTGGAAAACATGTCTACAGTTCTCTATTAGACTCTGTGGAAAAACTTAGCTCAACATTCTGTGATTCGAACTTAATCACTTCAAACGTTCCTTATTTGGATCACATATTATGCTAAGTTATCATCATGGTTTACTAAGATAGAACCTCTGTCTCAACATAGTGGATGATGATCATCCTTTTCTTTCTTTAAACCATTGATGCTAAACTTAATGCTATTCCTAATTTTAGTCATTAAGGACTAGTTCCTTAATTAACTTTTATTCTGAAAATCTCTTTCAGAATCTCTTAAGGAATACTACATAATACACTTATTATCAACTTCTACATCTTATAAATCATTATTTATAAGTATTTGCGCTTTCATCCTTAACTTACTTAAGAATTACTCCTATAAGCTCCCACTCAAACTATGTTGCTAACATATTTGGGTACGACTCAGTACTCTTACTCAAACTATGTTCCTACATATTTGAATTTGAGCCTTATGTTGCTCCCACTTAAAAATATGTCAATCACATATTGTTTAAGGAAGACTTTCATAGCTCCCACTCAATTTTATGCAAATTGCACATCCTCCCACTATTTTGAACAACTTCAAAATTCTTTGATCAAGTATCAAAGTTGGAGATTTACTATGAGATACTAATATTGTTACTAGTTTTAAATCCACTAGACATTCAGCACGCTTGAATCAAATTCATTTGAATTCATCCAATATTTGACAAATTTGTGCTTTTGTCATTCACCCCCCTTTTCCACTATGGCTTTGCAATCATTTGGGAAAATTCCAAGTAACTCCTTTTACTTGTGAGATTCAGCAATGAATTGCTTTCTAATCTCAAGGGAATTTTGCTTCTAGGATTTCTCATAACCATTATTTCCTTAGTAGTTCGTAGGTATGTCATGTTCCAAAAATCATGACAAATTATTCACAAATGTTTCCATACAAGATATGGATTTACATTTTGAATCCTACTTCATATAGTGAAAAACAATAGTGGAGGGAAAAACACAATGATCAAAATCAATTATTCTTTCTTTCTGTGAAGAGAATCGTTCAGGAACATTGTCCGTTGCGCTTCTCAACACTCTGATGCAGGGTTTTGAATCCTCATCGTGTTTTACACTAATTTCCATTTGCTTCATAATTGAGAAACATCACTAGAAGTGAGCTTTCTCAAGAATGCACCAAAACCCAAGCAATACAAGTTTTGCTTTCCTTTTGGTTTCAGCTATGGATTTCGTATTCAAAGTTTCCAATGAATACACTATAAGGACTTATTCGCTATTGTTTTGGTTATATCGAATAACCCCAAAACTTTCACGAATTCAAATGGTTCACCAATTCTAATTGAGTGCTAACTATTTCTAAGCTAATGGTCTCTACATATACTCTACAACGATTTATTTGGTGGCTTCTATTCAACCCCCTTTGATATCTAGTATCACATTGTGATGCTTTGTATTTTGACGTTTCAAAACACTTTGCATTCCACAATGTCTTTTATGCCATTCTTATAAATTTGAACTTCATTACTATTGATCAAATCATAGTAATTAGATTCCCTTTTATATTTATACCCTTTGTTGATGAAATAATTTGATCAAATCAAATAGTTTCATATTCATGTTTCCTTTGGTAAACTTACTTTACACATTTAAACAATCATTTAATGATAATTTCCATTTTCGTTAAAACATAATACATCGGATGTGTATATACTTTTAACAATTCATTAAACACTTTGTATTCAAGTAATACATGGTGTTCAAGTTATTTCGCCGAACTTAGACATGATTTATATGTGAAAAGTAATCAAATGACTTTCACATATTATCGCATAACTTTGAATTTAAGCAATGGTTTCATTCATTAATGAAATATCATTAAGTTGGGTATTTTAAACAAGGCATTTTAATATTTTACAAATGTTCATACATTACCAATTAGTTTCAAACAACAAGGATAATTCACAAGTAATCAAACAAGATATGAACACGAATATAAATCATTCATAAAAGCAGAACAACTGTTTGTTACAAACTCATATGAATAACCGTCTCACAATGTGTGAGACACACTAAAGAAGTTCACAATCTCTTGATTACAAAAATCATCCTAAACACGAAATAAATGATAAATGTCGAGGGAGAGTGTTGTCGGCCATCATCATCATGCTCGCCATCAACATGCAACGTCACCTCTCTCCAGCAAGCACCTCTCATGCAGAAGGACCCGTTTTCACCAAAACAGAACAAGTATCAGATATACTTAACACTGCAAATGTGTTTGCAAGATTATAACATTTATAAAACTGTATATCAAATATATACCTTGGTCATCGATGACCTCTCCGGTGATTGGTTCAACCTTTATGTTCCAGAAACGTAATATGAACTCATGGAAGTCCAATGCTTCCGTATCACCACTCATGATGCTACTCCGGACATGTCCTTTGTAGCTGGGAGGCAATGACCGAAGCAGTACGTCTATCGCGAATGGATCAGCCATCCAGTAATCCACGAAGTGAACCAGTATCGTGTGTGCATCAAACATGTGCTCCAAGTGACTCTTCAGACATGTATGCTCCTCCATCTGTATGGAAAGGAACTCTCCAAGCAACTCGTGCTTCCACATGCGCACATGGCCTATGAACTCTGCTCTCAGCTGATCCACCATCGAATATGGGTCAAGATCACCCATGAGCGGATGTAGTTCATCCACCATCCCGTAATGCATTATTATCTGAATGTAAGTGGACATCTCTTAGCGATAGTAGCGGTCTGCCAGCTCTTGTGGGGTTTCATAGTAGTCTGGCTCAGTCAAATCCATCATGCGGCGTATGTAGTCTACCACATGATTCCTAGTAAGGAGATCATCTAGGCGCACAAGCCAACTAGGGAAGTTGGATCCATCAAGTCTAAGTTTCTCACCCTTTACCCAATCCTTAATCTCAAAGTAAGCTTCACGGTGAGCCATCTACATTTATAATTGCAAAAGGAATTTAGACTAAGTTTGTAATTAAATGAGTTAATAGTAACTCTACTCAGAAACACCTATCCCCAGTGAGGGTTCCTAGTGATAACACGACCCCTATCAGCCACATCTCCCCCGATCGTCACGGCCATCAATGTGGGTTCAAGGGTGGATGCTAAACATCGGTCACATCATTCATGCGACTCGTGCTCGATCTTTCGACCATCCGCGTTCTGAGGCCACGCTTCTCTAGCGTGCTAGGATCGCCAACTCAACCTTAGTGTATTCGCTGTGCAACATGGCTTACACCCACTGTATGTGAACGTAGATATGTATGACACCCAGGCCTGTAACCCTGGATCGCCTCATATCGAAGAACTTTCTTGGTGGTGCACACTAAGGGGGAACACAATCGTTGGTAATTTTAACAGGGATCATCTTATTAGGCTACCATCGAGTATCTAATACTAGCACACAATAAGACATACAAACAATAACATTGAATGTAAATGCTATGTGATATGGTTCTTCACATCATGATCTCCATCCGTCGTCACCGGGTGTGGCGCCAGGGTTCCGGCGCCATAGACACTAGGTACCAGTGTCATTCCGGCGTGGTAGTTTGTCATTACCGTGACTATCTACTACTATGTAACAAAAGGTAATTACTTTACCTTTGCCACAACCATATCACAAAGCAACGCCCCCCTGCAAAACAAAGTTAGACACTTCTACTTTATCTTTGCATGTTTTACGTGGCTGAATGGGCTTTCGCACAAGAACCGTTCTTACATACGAACTTTCAGCACAACGTTGATCAAGTAGTTGTCTATACTACACCCCTTTCGGGGCCCTCCGTTGCAAATGGTATACCAACTAATGCGAGAGAGACAAACACCCCCCTAAGCCACTTTATACGGTACAAGCCGTATGTCAAGCGTGGACCAGTCTCGCGAATGAACGCGTAAAGTCGGTTGGGGGCCGCTTCATCAAGCATTACTGTGGTATACACAAGTACACGTGTGAGGGTAACAACTAAAAGATCAACGCCCACGCGCTACATCTCGTGTGTTCTACCCGTACTAGCATTACTACGCATAGATCTAGCTCTGATACCACTGTAGGGGTTCCGCGCATGAAAACAATAAAATTTTACCCTATGCCCCTCAACCCCTGAAGCGGCCAGGACCTATCTATTAGTAATACAGTAACGGGAGGGGCTTTTCGCGAACTTACCCTTGAAGACCGAAAAGTGTTGTCAACGCTCAGGAGAGCGTGGTTGATGTAGACGAGCCGAAGCTGACCTCAAGGTTGTGATGAAGTCCTTGCGCTCCTTTTGGCTCCAACGACTTGAGTGCCTCAAGTGCGACACCTCGCGGGGAGTTACACATGTCTGGTGCCTGATGATGACTCCCGCTTCCCCGATCTAGCAGCAGTTGCGGAAGTAGAGCTCCTAGATCCGAATCCCGCAGCACGACGGCGCTCCACGGTGAAGATGTCTCTTGCTCGTGCAGTCCATACTTGGGACCATGGTCACGAGAGAGAGAGAGAGGGGGAGAGAGAAAATATCAATTAGAGGTCCTCCCAAAAGTGGGGAAACCTTTATTGATTATTGGTTGTGTTTTCTAGGCCAAATACCCCACTTTATATAGGGGGAGGGGAGGTACTACCTCCCCTCAAGTCCTGGGTGGGACTAAAGGAGAGGAGGGGGGAGGAGGTCGCCGCCGGCCACTAGTGGGCCCCTTCTCCCCTTTCTCCTGGGACCTCTCCCTCCGGAATTGGCCCATTAAGCCTTTTGACCTTTTAATTGATTTTCTCTTTATTAAATAATTATGAATAAATGATTAAATCAATATTTAACATTCATTCACATATCATTTAATATTCGTGGCCATGGAACACCTTCCACCTCCACTCCGGACATCCTCCGGACTTACCGAAACCCTTCCGGTTTTCTCCCTTCTTTTCTTCGGTGATTCTACCGATCCTATAAACACTCTCTAAGCATCATCAAGACCTTAAGCGTGATACCCCACGGTTCGGGAACACTCCAGACATGGTCGGTACACTCCCGCACCAATGATCAACAGAGGGACCTGGATGGCCATGTGACCCCTGTGCATTCCACGAAGATCTTTCGTTGTTTGAACCAGGACAGTCGTGTCTTATTCCCTTTGTCTCTTGATACTTGCATTGACCGAGATTTGATCAATGACATCACCATGTCGTGTTCAATCTCGTTACTGAACAATGCTACTTGACTCGTTCTGACAAGTGATATCCCCGTGATCTAATAACACGTTGGGCAGCTATTGGATATAACCTCTCCGAGTGGGCCCTTGAGTATCTTCCCGTCACATGGACGGACAAATCCCGCTCTTGACATATATTGCCTCTACGGTTTCCTCCGAATACCTGAACACACCTTTATAACCACCGTTTTACCAGATGGCGTTTGATGCCATCTAAGCATTCTCGGGAGACAGTGATTGATATAGCCTCACGGTCTAAGGAATAGTCTACGAGTATCCATTTCTAATCATCGTAACTTGAACTTCGTGACATGATCGAATCACGATGTTTAGATTGGGTATTGGTTCATCATCTCATTCTCAGAATGAGATGACCTCATTTCCAACTGACATAAATGCCACATGATCAGGAAACATGATCATCTGTTGACCAATGAACCAGTGACTAGAGTTTCACTGGGAACCCCTGGTTTGTTTGTATATCACACGTGTATTGATGTTTCCACTCAATACAGTTATAACATGATATAAAACTTAATCATAAACTATATGAAATATGATAATAGTCCTTACTACTATTTGTCTCTAGGGCATATTTCCAACAATATATACTCTTATTGTTTTGATAACTTCAGTAGTAATGCATTATTGACCACTTCTGTTGTGGAAGAGACTAACCTTTTGTAGGACTCACGGAAGAAAGAAGAAAAGGATGTACACCATAGTGAACATGCTACTGTCACTGGTATGGGTTTGTTTAACTTGTATGGCTTGTTAGATGGTTGTGCAAAATCATTTTGTAATTCATATCATGAATTTTGTGATAAATGTATGGTAGTTGGCCACCTTAATTTTCAATGTTCCATTACTCTTGAAGAATCCCCAGTATCTTACACTAGAGTTGAAGTCTTAGAGTATTTGGTTTATAAAGGTTTAGAGTAGTGCTAGTATGCGTCATATGAAACTTACCAACTTGTTACCAATGTTACAATCTTATTGCCAAGAACGTCTTAGTGATAATCCACTTGTTGTAGAGAGTAAGGCACGGTCTAAAACTGTAGTGCCCAAAGATAACCATTTGCAGGAACCACGAGATAAAGAGGAGGAACAACAAAAAGGTGAGGTTGATAAAGATTGGCACACTATAAATACTACATTTGTATATGATGCCTCCCTCTCTAGTAATGATTCTTATAATGCTAAAACTGATTGTAATTTATCTGCGGAGGCCTTGTGCCTAGACACTCATGAGGATAGCATTACTAAGGACGAAATAGAGAGAAAACCTTGCTATGAATCTTTTGATGCTAATATGCAGGGACCTGATTGATATCTCCAAATTTCATCACTTTTCACTATTGATTTTGCTCTTATTTATTGCCAGATTTAACTAAAGATCACCCCTTTCTACTAATGTTAATATCGCAATTAGTGAATCCTTGGTTTATTGTGATGGTTTTCAAGTAATGAACATTTTATTGGAGATCTAATAGTATTTATGGGCTAACTGCATCCAAAGAAGTAAATCCCCAATTGGAGCCCCTTTCATTGGAGGCATTCAACACACTTAATGACTAGAGGTACGGTCGAGATGCGCTCGTACCGTCTTCCCATACTACACGCCAACGGCTCCCTTATATCAATACAAGCAACTTTCATGAAGGAGAGAGGACAATAAGAACAACGGAACAGAAAATACAGCCACCGCAAGCCATCCACAGGGGGTTTGATCAGATCTGAAAGAGGAGAAGAATTTCACCTTGTTCCTCGACGATCTCCAACCTCCAAACCACACACTCCACCATCATTCCCATCATTAATTAGAGAGAGAGATATTGGCACTGATGTCTACGCACGCTTCTATTCTTGTAGACAGTGTTGGGCCTCCAAGTGCAGAGGTTTGTAGAACAGCAGCAAGTTTTTCTTAAGTGGATTACCCAAGGTTTATTGAACTCAGGGAGGAAGTGGTCAAAGTTATCCCTCTCAAGCAACCCTGCAATCAAGATACAAGAAGTCTCTTGTGTCCCCAACACACCCAATACACTTGTCAGGTGTATAGGTGCACTAGTTCAGCGAAGAGATAGTGAAATGCAAGTAATGTAGATGATTATAAGTGGTAATTGTAATCTGAAATAAGAGTAGCAGCAAGCAACCATGTAAGTGGACTAATTGTAAATGGTGTTTTAATGCTTAGAAACAAGGCCTAGGGATCATACTTTCACTAGTGGACACTCTCATATAAATATCTTCTCTTCATTATTCTACCCTAAACTACTCTCCGGTTGGACGATGTAGGGCTATAACAACACACCTTAAAGTTCGCATTCCCTATCTAGATAACCCCTCACTATCACCTTGAGCGCTAGATGGTTCCAACAAACACCACAATCTCATAGAGGCATCCAACTCAAATTATACTCATGATAAGTGTTTCTGTAACCATAGCCAAAGTGCCACATGGTGTGCACACTGTCAACTTCACACAGTGGGGATAAGTGATACGTTGCTAACGTATCCATAATTTTTGATGTTCCATGCTTGGTTTTATCTACTTTCTTATGTTTTGTTCCAACTTTGGAGTACTTTCTATACACTTTCTTGGACTAACCTATTAACAAAGAGCCATAGTGCCAGCTGCCTGTTTTCTGCTATTTTTGGTTCCAGGAAGTCAGAAAATTAATATTCTCGGAATTGGGTGGGACAAAAGCCAAAGTCAGTTTTTCACCGAGGGGGACACGGAGCCAGAATACGAGACGGAGAGGGGCCAGAGGGCGGCTGATGGCTCGTGATGATGAACTCGTTGGGGAACCCCAAGAGGAAGGTATGATGAGCACAGAAGTAAGTTTCCCTCAGTTATGAAACCAAGGTTATCGAACTAGTAGGAGCAAGAAAACACCCCAAAGGTATTGTTAGCTGAGCCTTGGTAGGGCGCACTACTGGTGCTAGTAGCAACGTGGAGACCTGCACAACACAACCACAGAACTCTGTCCCCAACTTGCGATGAGGTTGTCAATCTCACCGGTTTTGCTGAAAACAAAGGATTAAACGTATCGAATGGAAGGAAGTAATAGTTTGCAGAAAGTAAACACAAAGCAGTAAACAACTTGATTGTAGATTGAATGTAAAAGAAAGGACCGGGGTCCATAGTTCACTAGAGGTGGCTCTCCTTAAGATAGATAACATGTTGGGTGAACAAATTACAGCGAGGCAATTGACAATAATCGAGAAAGCATACAAGCATATACTAATCATCTTGACTCCTTTGAGACTTGATTGGGCATTACAACATTATACATAGACCGTCATCCAACTGCATCTATGACTAATAATCCACCTTCAGGTTATCATCTCAACCCCCTCCAATATTAAGTTGCAAGCAACAAATTATTACATTACGAATTGCGTGTAAAGTAAACAATACGATTGTTCTATGAACAAAGGATTGTTGTTTTCTCCCTAATAGCAACATCACATCTAGTACCTTAGAGATTTCTTTTACTTCCCCAGATTACTAGAGGCATGAACCCACTATCAAGCATAAATACTAACTCTTGGAGTTGCTAGCATCTACTTGGCCAAGATAGCTACTAACAACGGAAAGCATGCAAGATCACAAATAACAAAGACATGATAGAATCAATAATCAATCTGAAATAGCATCTCAATATCCATCGGATCCCCGCAAACACAACATGCAGAATTACAAATAGATGATCTTGATCATGAACGGAGCTCACAAGATCTAGACATGATAGCACAAAGGAGGAGAACCAGCCATCTAGCTACTACATGGACCCGTAGTCCAGAGATGAACTACTCACGCATCACACCGGAGGCTTGCATGATGATGAATAAGGCCTCCAGGGTGAATTCCCCTCTGCGACAGGGTGCCGGGAAGAGCTTCAGATCCCTCTCGATCTAGGGATGGAGACGATGGTGGCTATAGACTATTTCGTGTATTTTTGATCGGGTACTTAGGGTTTCTGTACTGGAGGCAATATATAGGCGGAAGGAGAGGCCGAGGGGGTGCCTAGGGCGGCCAGACCACCCCCTGGTGCGGGCCAAGCCTGGCTGCGTGACCAGGTGGTGTGGCCGGGCCCCAGCCCCTCTCCGTCTCGTATTCTGGCTCTATGTGTCCCTCGGTAAAATATTGAATTTGGCTTTTGTCCCGTCCAATTTCGAGAATATTCATTTTCTGACTTTCCTGGAACCAAAAATAGCAGAAAACAGGCAGCTGGCACCGTGGCTCTTGTTGATAGGTTAGTCCAAGAAATCATATGAAAAGTACTCCAAAGTTGGAACAAAACACAAGAAAGTAGATAAAACTAAGCATGTAACATCAAACATTATAGATACATTTGCAATGTATCAACATCCCCAAGCTTAACTCCTGCTCGTCCTCGAGTAGGTAAGTGACAAAAAGAAAGAATAATTTTTGAGGTGACATACACCATCATAAATCTAATCAAAGTATTTGTAAAACATGGATAGCTGGGATCATAGTACTTCAATCATAACATGAAAGATAAAATTCTAGCAATAAGACAAAGAAACTATGTTGCAACATGAAAAGGCACAAACAAAAGATTCATGAATAACAATGCTTTGCAAGACGTTTGTTTGTTTCACATAAAGAAAACATGGCATAGTGGCATTCAGCTTGTCCCTCATAGAGTAGCAAAACATAAATGCATAGGACACCTTCAAAGTTCATAAGAGTGACTAGATACAAATAGTTTAAAACAAGCAATATCAAAGTTATGCATCAATCAACAAGTCTTGGGACAATGCACATAGAACTAAGAATGGCCACTATGCTCTCAAAGAAGGTGGAGACTCAACATAAAACTAAAAGAAAGGCCTTCATAGAAGGAAGTAGGGATTCAAGTCTCATAAAGAGCTTCCAAAAATTATGGTACTTGTTTGCTTTCAGCTCTCATTGCCCCTATCATAAGCATCTTTAAGGTGATTAAGGTTAAAGTGACACAACTAAGAGGATATGCTTGACAAGTTATAAACCGAAATCTCATGCCCCTTACTTACGAAGACCGAACCTCATGCTACTCAACTTTAGTCACGAGTAAGCTCTTGTCATTGTAAGTACATATGTATCATTAAGAACCGCCAACGGGGTACCCCTTACATATGATACAGGAGCTATCCCATAATCAAAATGACAAGGCAAGCAGACAATGAGCATCTCAGTGATCTTTTTATTTGCTATTTGCATAGGTTTTTATTGAGGATGCTTCATAGAGTGCTCATTATGGTGATGCTGCAAGTTTCCACCATGATTAGGCATGGCTCAGGCTAGCGGCCCAGGCGTTTCTCTAACACACATACAAACTCCATGATCTTACAAGTTGCACTTTTATTTCACACCGCCGGGATCCATAAGCAAAAGAACATGATATCAATGGGGGTACAAAGTACAAGTGCAATGTTGAAAGCGTTCCCCATGAAAGCATGGTTCTGCTAATTTCAACTTATAAAGCGCAAGCATATACGCAACAAAGAAGGCACCAATGGTTCAAGTTTATTAAATGAAAGAAAAAGTAAAGTGTGCTATCAAGTTCGTGAGAGCTTTAATCACTAGTTTTCACATAACAAATTTAATTAGGAAGGTAGACAAAAACAAGAATATACTTGGAATAGTATAAGCTAGTAGGTAGGTATGGTGTACTCTTTGGAATATCTTGGATTAAGGAGTTGGATGCATGAGTGGAACTCATACTTGGTTGTGGAGGCTAGCAAAAGACTGGGAGCGACAAACTAAGAGAGCAATAATGGCCATAATCATGCAGAGCAACAAAACATCATTGATCAAAGCATAAAGTGATACTACAAGTTGAAAACTAAAGGATCATAAAGGCTATGGTGACTTTGGATAGTCATAACTTGGTGTGAGAATGCGTCAAGTCAACCCAAATAAAGCATCAAAGGAGAATACCACAATACTATGCTTTAATATGCTAAAACAACGCATGATTCATCCAAGGCACATTAAGCAATCTCAATTGTTTATAATAAGTCATGCTACAACAAAGAATACTAAGCATAAATCCAAAACAATACCAAGCATGGCATGACAAAGCATAGGCCATAGTCAAAAACAAGCTCTCTTTACCATTTAAGCATGAACTTTCCTACTCTTTTCCAATCCGAACCAAACTATTTGAAAACCAATGCATGAAAGAGGGGGTCCAACCAATTTATTCAGCAAACTAAGCAAACCAAGCAAACAAAAATTCAAAATGAAAATGAAAAATAAGACGCTCCAAGAACAACACAACTATGCATGAAACAATAAAAATGAAGCATTTGAAAGAAACCTGGGATTTTTATTGAGGAAGAAGGGGATGCCTTGGGCATCCCCAAGCTTTGACGCTTATACTTGTTGGATATTTCTTGGGGTGACACGCGTGGCATCCCCAAGCTTGAGCTTTAGACCATCCTTCATCTCATTCCTCATTGCTTCCATACACCTGAATTTTTTTCCTTCATACAGAACTTCACACAATCTTTATTAGCAACATTAGTGCAATCAAGATAATAGGTCTTTAGGTTCAGTTACAACACCAATAAAACTTCCATTAAAACACTAGCTACTGTAGCACTTCCCTCAAAAAGCTCAATTCCCCAAAAGAACTCAAAAAGGAACCAACAAGAAGCAAATGCAGAAAATGGGAGAATCTATCAAAACAGACCAGCATGTAAAGACGATTTTTTTCGAAGACCTTATGTTGCTCAAATAAAAAAGTGTTGAACTAAAACAAGTTAGATAACAACCTGGGGCAGAAGCACAAAAATTCACGCCTCAAAAGGACGTACAGAGATTTTACACGAATTTTTATGGTGAAGCACAGAAATCTGTTTCGGGACAACAACTTTCCCAATCATTACTTCCCTCTCATTAGAGGTTACTCTTGGCACAAAAAGCAAATAATAAAGATAAGGAGCGGTTATTACAGAGGTAATAACTTCCAAGACTCATCTAAAACTTTTGGGTTATCTCCCAATAAGTACTTTTCTTTAACGCCTTTAAGTTAGGCATAAGAAGCAAGAAAAAGAATCAAGTGTTCTCAAATGAAGAAGCATTAAGAGAAAATTTTGTGTTCATAGGAGATATAAAAGAAATCTTCTCTCTCTTTTTAGTGAAGTGTTCTATACCTTTCTTGAGTGGGAGTTGATATTTAATGGTGCCTTCTTTCATATCAATAATGGCACCAACAGTTCTAAGAAAATGTCTTCCCAAAGTAATAGGACAAGAAGCATTGCATTCAACATCCAAAACATAGAAATCAACGGGGACATAGGCATTGTTAACCATAATAAGGACATCATTAAGACTTCCCATGAGTTTATTTTTAGCATTATCATCAAGTGGGACATTCAAGTGGTGGAAAATCAAGCATATCATAAATCTTTCTAGGCATAATATAAACACTACTATCAAGATCACATAAAGCTTTGAAATCAAAATCATTCACTTTCATATTAATGATGGGTTCCCCACCATCTTCTTGTTTTATAGGAATAGCAGCTTTATGTCTTTGTTCTTTAATCTTTATGAGAGCATCAGTAATGTGTTTTGTAAAGGCTATATAGCACTAGCATTAGGACTTTTAGCAAGCTTTTGTAGGAACTTAATAACTTCAGAGATATTGCAACCATCAAGATCAAAATCAAAATTATCATCTAAAGTAGTAGAACTATTACTAGCTTCAACATTAGTGGTAGTGATAGTAGAAACACAAATGTTTCTAGCAATTTCATCTTCTCTTTCCCACTTAGCATGCAATTTAGCTAATAGTCTAACATTTTCATCAATCCTAACTTGTATGGCATTAGCAGCAACAAAGGGATTATCAATAGTTTCAGGTTTAGCAGCCATTTTATTCAAAGAAGACCGAGCTTCAGCCAAAGATGCAATATTTCTTTCGGCATTAGAGAGTTTCTATTCAATAGTTTTATTGAAAGCAGTTTGTTTACTAATAAAATCTTTAAGCATAACTTCAAGTTCAGAGGGAGCACTCCTATTATTGTTGTAGGAATTTCCATAAGCATTACCATTACCATAAAATTGTTCTCTCATAACAAGATTGAGTAAAGCAGGTTTAATCTCAAAGAAAGTAGCTTCAGGAACATGTGGAGCAATAGGTGTGCTCATAAAATCATTGTTGTTGGTGCTAGTGAAGTCACACAACTTAGTATTTTCAAGAGTAGTCATTTTTTGTGTGTTTTTAATAAAGAAAGCAAAACTTGTAAAACTATTTTTTGTGTGTTTTTGATAAAGAAACAAGCAAACAAAACGAAAGAAACTAAGCAAAACAAATATAACAAAGTAAAGAGATTGGTTATGAGGGACTCCCCTTGTGAAGATGTCCTTGACTCCCCAACAACAGCGCCAGAAAAATACTTGATGGCGCGTGGTTGACGTGGGAGCTTCTTCTTCTCTTCAGTCCCTGGCAACAGCGCCAGAAAAATACTTTGATGGCTCATGATTGATAAGCTCGTTGGGGAACCCCAAGAGGAAGGTATGATGAGCACAAAAGTAAGTTTCCCTCAGTTATGAAACCAAGGTTATCGAACCAGTAGGAGCAAGGAAACACCCAAAAGGTGTTGCTAGCTGAGCCTTGGCAGGGTGCACTACCGGTGCTAGTAGCAACGTGGAGACCTGCACAACACAACCATAGAACTCGGTCCCCAACTTGCGACGAGGTTGTCAATCTCACCGGTTTTGCTGAAAACAAAGGATTAAACGTATCGAATGGAAGGAAGTAATAGTTTGCAGAAAGTAAACACAAAGCAGTAAATAGTTTGATTGTAGATTGAATGTAAAAGAAAGGACCGGGGTCCATAGTTCACTAGAGGTGGCTCTCCTTAAGATAGATAACATGTTGGGTGAACAAATTACAGCGGGGCAATTGACAAACATCGAGAAAGCAATACATGCATATACTAATCATCTTGACTTCTTTGAGACTTGATTGGGCATTACAACATTATACATAGACCGCCATCCAACTACATCTATGACTAATAATCCACCTTCAGGTTATCATCCAAACCCCCTCCAGTATTAAGTTGCAAGCAATGGATAATTGCATTACGAATTGCGTGTAAAGTAAACAATATTATTGTTCTATGAACAAAGGATTGTTGTTTTCTCCCTAGTAGCAACAACACATCTAGTACCTTAGAGATTTCTGTCACTTCCCCAGATTACTAGAGGCATGAACCCACTATCGAGCATAAATACTAACTCTTGGAGTTGCTAGCATCTACTTGGCCAAGATAGCTACTAACAACAGGAAGCATGCAAGATCACAAATAACAAAGACATGATAGAATCAATAATCAATCTGAAATAGCATCTCAATGTTCATCGAATCCCTGCAAACACAACATGCAGAATTACAAATAGATGATCTTGATCATGAACGGAGCTCACAAGATCAAGACATGATAGCACAAAGGAGGAGAACCAGCCATCTAGCTACTACATGGACCCGTAGTCCAGAGATGAACTACTCACGCATCACACCGGAGGCTTGCATGATGATGAATAAGGCCTCCAGGGTGAATTCCCCTCTGCGGCAGGGTGCCGGGAAGAGCTTCAGATCCCTCCCGATCTAGGGATGGAGACGACGGCGGCTACAGATTCTTTTGTGGATTTTTGATTGGGTACTTAGGGTTTCTGTATCGGAGGCAATATATAGGCGGAAGGAGAGGCCGAGGGGTGCCTGGCGTGGCTAGACAACCCCCTGGTGTGGGCCAAGCCTGGCCACGCGGCCAAGTGGTGTGTCCAGGCCCCAGCCCTCTCCGTCTCGTATTCTGGCTCCGTGTGTCCCTCGGTAAAATATTGACTTTGGCTTTTGTCCCGTCCAATTCTGAGAATATTCATTTTCTGACTTTCCTGGAACCAAAAACAGCAGAAAATAGGCAGCTGGCACTGTGGCTCTTGTTAATAGGTTAGTCCAAGAAATCATATGAAAAGTACTCCAAAGCTGGAACAAAACACAAGAAAGTAGATAAAACCAAGCATGGACCATCAAAAATTATAGATACATTTGCAATGTATCAGAGGCCACACCACCTAGCTGCGCGGCCAGACCTCGCCCACGCCAGGGGGTGGTGTGGCCAGCCCAGGCACCCTCTCGGCCTCCCCTTCCGACTATAAGATGCCTGCGATACAGAAACCCTAAGTACCCGATCAAAATTCCACGAAAGAGTCTATAGCCGCCGTCATCTCCATCCCTAGATCGGGAGGGATCTGAAGCTCTTCCCGGCACCCTGCTGGAGAGGGGAATTCACATTGGAGGCCTTCTTCATCACCATGCAAGCCTCCGGTGTGATGCGTGAGTAGTTCATCTCTGGACTACGAGTCCATGTAGTAGCTAGATGGTTGGTTCTCCTCCTTTGTGCTATCATGTTTAGATCTTGTGAGCTCCATTCATGATCAAGATCATCTATTTGTAATCCTACATGTTGTGTTTGCGGGGATCCGATGGATATTGAGATGCTATTTTAGATTTATTATTGATTCTATCATGTCTTTGTTATTTGTGATCTTGCATGCTTTCTGTTGTTAGTAGCTATCTTGGCCAAGTAGGTGCTAGCAACTCCAAGAGTTAGTATTTATGCTCGATAGTGGGTTCATGCCTCTAGTAATCTGTTGCTTGCAACTTAATACTGGAGGGGGTTTGGATGATAACCTGAAGGTGGATTATTAGTCATAGATGCAGTTGGATGGCGGTCTATGTATAATGTTGTAATGCCCAATCAAGTCTCAAAGGAGTCAAGATGATTAGTATATGTATGTATTGCTTTCTCGATGTTTGTCAATTGCCCCGCTGTAATTTGTTCACCCAACATGTTATCTATCTTAAGGAGAGCCACCTCTAGTGAACTATGGACCCCGGTCCTTTCTTTTACATTCAATCTACAATCAAACTATTTACTGCTTTGTGTTTACTTTCTGCAAACTATTTCTTCCTTCCATTCGATACGTTTAATCCTTTGTTTTCAGCAAATCCGGTGAGATTGACAACCTCCCGAGTTCTATGGTTGTGTTGTGCAGGTCTCCATGTTGCTACTAGCACCGGTAGTGCACCCTGCCAAGGCTCAGCTAGCAACACCTTTTGGGTGTTTCCTTGCTCCTACTGGATTGATAACCTTGGTTTCATAACTGAGGGAAAACTTACTGCTATGCTCATCATACCTTCCTCTTGGGGTTTCCCAACAAGCTCGATATATTTTGGGCCATCAAGCATATTTTCTAGCGCCGTTGTCAGGGAGTCAAGGACATCTTCGCAAGGGGAGTCCCTCATAACCAATCTCTTTACTTTGTTATTTTTGTTTTGCTTAGTTTACTTTTTTGCTTTGTTTGCTTGTTTCTTTATCAAAAACACACAAAAATTAGTTTTACAAGTTTGCTTTCTTTATTAAAAACACAAAAAAATGACTACTCTTGAAAATACTAAGTTGTGTGACTTCACTAGCACCAACAACAATGATGTCATGAGCACACCCATTGCTCCACCTATTCCTGAAGCTACTTTCTTTGAAATAAAACCTGCTTTACTCAATCTTGTTATGAGAGAACAATTTTCTGGTATTGGTAATGAAGATGTTGCTGCTCATCTAAATAACTTTGTTGAACTTTGTGAGATGCAAAAGCATAGGGATATAGATGGAGATACTATTAAGCTTAAATTCTTTCCTTTCTCTTTGAGAGGAAAAGCTAAAGAATGGTTGAATTCCTTAACTAGGAATAGTATTGATTCTTGGACTAAATGCAAAGATGCTTTCATTGGAAAATACTATCCTCCTGCTAAGATTATATCTATGAGAAGTGAAATAATGAAGTTTAAACAATCTGATAATGAACATGTTGCTCAAGCTTGGGAAAGAATGAAATCTTTGGTAAAGAATTGTCCCACTCATGGACTAACTTCTTGGATGATTATCCAAATCTTTTATCCAGGATTGAACTATTCTTCGAGAAACCTATTGGATTATGCTGCTGGAGGTACCTTTATGACCATTACTTTGGGTGCTGCAACAAAGATTATGGATAATATGATGGTTAACTATTCTGAATGGCATACTGAAAGAGCTCCACAAGGTAAGAAGGTAAATTCTATTGAAGAAACCTCTTCCTTGAGTGATAAAATTGATGTTATTATGTCTATGCTTATTAATGGGAAAACCCATATTGATGCAAATAATGTTCCCTTAGCCTCTTTGGTTGCTCAAGAGGAGTAAGTTGATGTGAAATTTATAGGAAATAATAAATTTAGCAACAATGTGTATAGGAATAATTTTGGTAATAACAATTATAGGCCATTGTTGGGTCCGCAACATAGAAAACAAAAATTTCCTACGGTGTGAACTACACGCCAAGATCTATCTACTAGTTACAAAGCAACGGGTGGACATACATCCAAAGAGAACTTACCCTCGTAGACAACGATCTTTGTTAACGAGTAGGAACTCGTGGTTGATGTAGTCGTACACTTGCCGATCTCAAGATCGTGATGAAGTCCAGCAGGTCCGGCTCCAGCACGTCCATCAGATCCAGCTCCAGCACCACCAAGTCCAGCACCACAAAGCAGCGGTGCATCCGTGATCGCACACACGTCCGGTACCCAGACAACCTCCGTCCCTCGCTCCAGCAAAGCAGCGGAAGCAGCGACTCCTTTCCAGATAAAGCCACCGGGAACATGTATCTCGCTAATCCGAGACCACGGGGGAATAATACTAGAGGGGGAGAGAGATCCTTCACAAGGAGGTGTGAGTGAGAAGTGAGGAGAGGGGGGCCTTTTATAGGAGGAGGGGAGGGTACCCCTCCCCATGGCCGGCGCCCCAAGGGGTGACCCCTCACCTTCTCATTCATGTGGTGGTAACTCCCTCCACATAAATTTGCCTCTTCACATTCTCCATTAAAGTCTCCACTTTAAATGCATTAAATTTCTCCAAATTTAATGCTCTCTCATTTAATAAAACTCTTTTATTAGTTTTATTCAGAATTTTGTTAATTACTTTAATTAACAAACATTCACATAAAACCCCCTGCAACATTTCAATATTACATGCAGAACCAATTTCAGCAATTTCACCCGAAACAGTTTCGGTGTCTATTGAAATAATTCCAGTGCTTTCTTAAATCTTTATCTGAAACATATTTGCTCCAAATGGTGTCGGTATCCCTTAAGTGTGTCACCCTACGGTTCGCGAATAATGCAGACATGATCGAGACCCCTCTCAGATCAATAATCAGAAGCGGGACCTAGAGATCCATACTGACTCCTACACATTCAACGATGACTTCTGTGATAGCGAGAACCTTTAATGCTAGTAACTAAATCCCTTTGTCCCGCGATATATTACATGTCCAAGATTCGATCATCGGTATCTCCATACCTAGTTTGATCTCGTTACCGACATGCACTCTTTTCTCGTTCCCGTGATATAACATTCTAGTGATCACATCACTTGCTTGCAAGCTATTTCAATGTGATATCACCGAGAGGGCCCAGAGTATATCTATCCGTCATCGGGATGGACAAATCCCACTCTTGATCCATGAGCCTCAACATAACACCTTCGTAGCACTGAACCCACCTTTATAGTCACCCTGTTACGGTGTGACGTTTGATGTTATCAAGATACTCTTCCGGTGTTAGCAATTAACATGATCTCATGGTCTAAGGATAAAGATTACTTCATATGATGTTATAGCAATATAAACATAATGACTTTGATCGTAATGCTATACTTCAGATGAATATTCATCACATCATTCCACCAATGTTGTGACCTTGTTATTAACAACATCCAATGTCCATGATCAGGAAACCTTGATCATCTTGTTAATCAACGAGCTAGTCTATAAGAGAGGCATGACTAGGAACCTTTTATTTGTTTATTAAACACACATGTATTGGCGTTTCCTATCAATACAATTATAGCATGCAAAATAAACATTTATCATAAACATGGAATAAGATAATAACCACTTTATTATTGCCCCTCGGGCATATTCCCTTCAGTCTCCCACTTGCACTAGAGTCAATAATCTAGTTTGAAAAACTTTGCGTATTGAACACCTATGGCTTTCTGGTGTTGCATATACGCTATTGCTAGTGGTTAACATAATCTCTGGATCTGACAGTTTCAGGTCCGTGTGTATTTGCATGTCTCTGCGTCTCTAGGCATCACTCATTCTCAAATGAGATGGCATTGTATAAATTTGGTCCTCTGGTGAGACTTTTAGTTCGTTCGGGTTAAAATATGTTGATATTATTGATAACAAACTACTTAACACAAATGCCCTCCTATGCTGCTACTATAGCAGTCATATACTTAGCCTTTTGTTGTAGTATCCGTCACAATATCTCAACTTTGGAACTCATCCAAATCCATCATGGAACATCCTTTCCATTATATTGTGCCACCCATAGTCTAAATTGAGATAAATTTGTATCTTGTGACAAAACTAGTACCAATGTAACACTTTACAATGAACTACCTTTAACTATTTGTCACTTATACATGATATATTCTTAGTTCTTCCAAAGCTCATAAGAATATCTTTACTATTGTCCAATGATCATCTTATGAATCATTCTGGTATATGCTCATAACATTTAGAGCATAGGACATTCTGGATATATACATATCATGGTATAATTGATCAGAATCTTCATGTGATTTTACTCACCAAGTGTTGAAACACTTGAATCTGAATACAATTCTTTCCATGCAGCAAGGACCTTTCTTGTTGTTTCCATATTGAACCCTTTCAATATCTCATATTGAACCCTTTCAATATCTTATATATGTATGTCTGGCATAACCATATTAGCGCCTTAATCTATCCATATAGATATTGATGCCTAATATTCTGGGTTTGCCCAAGTCTTTCATCAAAATCTTATTTTAATGAAATCCTTAACTTGTGTCAATACAAGATACATCATTTCCAATCAACAATATGTCCTCTACATAATGTATTAGAAATATGTCTCAGCGCTCCCACTTAATTTCTTGCAAATGCAAGCATCTTCATCATCTCCGATGAATTTAAACTCTTTTAACAGTTTCATCATGGTGAAGATTCCAACTCCGCTATGCTTACTTCAACTATTGAAGTTTACATGCCCTTTTTAGCACCCTTTGAATTAACAAAACCCTTCGGACCATGTCATGTACATGTCCTAGGTTACCGTTCTATTAGAAGAACCTTGTTTTGTTTATTCAACTACCATATACCAAATTATATGCAGTGGTTGCTACATTAATCCGTCAAGACTATATATCGCTATGAAAGATCAAATCTTGTCATAGTCAACTCCTTGAACATTGTCGTAAACTTCTTTCCGACATGTCGACTATTTCATAGATGTTAAACATCCATGTATTTATAGATCCAAACACGACCGATAGGCTTCACGCCTTTCCAGAGGGTCTTTCAAGTTCAGAAACTTGTTTTCTCATATATGGATACTATCACGGATTCTATGACTTCTAGTCATTTTATGGAGTCAGGGCCCATCATCGCTTCTTTGCATGTAGTCGGTTCATCATTGTCAAAACAATAATGACTTGCTTATCAAATCTTACTATTTGATTCTTACCGACCCACACGGTTCTATAGGAACTCTAATCTCCGAGATCACACCTTATGTAATCACGAGAGCCATGAGCATTGTGGCCGCCACCGGGACACTTTCTGGAGCTGCGCTACTTAGCACATATAGCTAAGGTTCAACAACCTTATCAAAGTTTTATTGTCCTCCCACTTAACTTTTCATGAAAAGTTCCTTCTCAAGGAACTTGACGTTCCAAGCGACAAACTCTTTTGTCCTCGGTGTTATGGATAAATTCCCAACAAATTCTTTGGGATAACCTACAAAGATGTGATTATCCGACTTTGGTTGTAAACATTTTACTTATGCATAGCATACCAAAATTTAAGAAAAGACAATTCGGGTTTTATCCCAAACCATAACTCATATGGTGTCATTTCAATGGATCACGATGGTGCTCTTTTCAGTGTAAAAGCGGTAGTCTCTAAAGCTTCAATCTTTAAAACATAATGGCAGTTTTATAAATGACACCTTTGATCTTACCATGTCAAACATGGTTTGATTTCATCTCTTGAATATGCCATACTCCTATGGTTTATCGGGAAACACAAATCATGGAACAATTCCTCAAGTCTTAGGTGTTTTTGCTAAACATGTAACTCAAATATCTTCCTTTATGATCGAATCATAAACTCTTTATTTTCTTGTTACAATGATTTTCCACTTCATCTTGAATGTCTTTGAACAATTTTCAAATGTTTCATACTTCTTCCTTATTAAGTAAATATACAGATATATTCACTCAAATTTTCGGAGAAAGCATATGAAGCAAAAAGATCCATCGCATATGGCTACACATAATGGACTATGCACATCAGCATGCACAATTTCCAATAAGCTAGTCATCCGTTCCTCTCTGGCCTATGGACGGAGTTTCAATTATCTCGAGGAAAGTCTCACATGCGTCAATTGATCAAAATCAAAGACTCCAAAAATCCATCAACATGGAGTTTCTTCATGTTTTCTTTCAAATATAATTTAAACAATGATGTCACTTCATAAGTGATCTTTCAATCATTTGTCTTGCGACATTTTAGCAATAGTGTTTATGGATGTGATTTCTCCAACTAGACTTGTAAAAGTTCATCCATCCTTTATGGAATACGGTAATTATTTGAACAGCCATTGTTCTCATGATACCGGAACAAAATAACAATTATTTAAACAAATCTTGAAGGCTTGGTTTGATGACAACGAAAAACAAAATAACACTTTGTTTGTTTTCAATGAACATCATAACTCATTCTCTTGCTGGTTACTTAGGCCATTGTAGTTCATGAATTGCGTTGTCCTGTATGACACTTCATACCAACCAATTCGGTATCCAATACCTAAGAACCACATTGTTTAACAAGCAAGGAATATAGCCATAACATGTATATCTTCTATATACCTAAGTTGGACATCTCCAACCTTTTATTTTCTGCCAAATATTTTATAGATTCTCTTTCAGCAATTCCTTTTCTTTTAAAAGAATCTATCAACATCAATAGTGGTGTCATCAACATGACACATGGTACAAAGCGTATATAGTCAAATACTAATACCTTTGGACTTGCACTTTGAAGTGGATCACCATCATCAAATGTTTGGCATTCTTTCAAAAATCCATTCTTTAGTAATCTATTAGTGTAGTAAACATTTTACTTACATCTTCTATTCATCCTTATCATGACAACTTTCATGATCAAGCTACTATAGCTTATAAGGAAGAATCACGAGTATAATATCAGTTCCCCAAACCTTTTTGGTAGATTCGGATGCCTAACATCTCCATCCTTCACAAATTCTCATACAATATGAGAACATGTATTTTGCTAAATTATACTCTATCATAATGCAACCAAACACATTGTTTCAGATATCACAATATCTTTCACACATGATGGTTTCTGAAACAATTTCCAGCTCCAATATAATCTTGATATTAAAACAACTTTTGAATATCAATAATCATGGAGGCAAACATGATACTTTAGATACTAACATTGGAATTCTTACTCTCTATTTAATACTACTTATTAAACTTCATGGAGTAAATAGAGTTTGCTGAAAGTTTGTAATAGGACTTATAAACTTTAAATTGACATTCAAAACAATACGATACCAGTTCGTAAAGTAAATATCCAGAATTCTATAGTTCTATTATCTCAAATAAAAACTAAGCATAAGGTAGTGAACAGATGCCAATGACTACAACAAATTATGCAAATTCACTTTGATTTAGTTTATGACAAATTGAGTTTGACTAATCCAAATTAGAAATGAACTCCCACTCAAAAACGACATCCCTCGTGCCTTTTTGGTGATTACATGAACCAAATCCACTACACCAAGTCCGATCATCATGTGAGTCGGTGTAGCTTCAAAGGCGAGCATCAATATGGTCATCACATCAACTATATGACTCATGCTTAACCTTTCGGTCTGTGTTCCGAGGCCATGTCTGTACATGCTAGGCTCGCCAAGTAAGAACCTTAGTATTCACGTGTGTAAAACTGTCTTACACCCGTTGCATGAAAGCGTAGAGTTGAGAACACCCGATCATCACGTGATGTCTCGAAACACGATCCATAGAACGGTGCATACTTAAGGAAGAACACATTTTATCTTGATATTTAAATGAGGGATCATCTTACAGTGCTACAGAAAGCGCCAAACTAGCAGTATAAGATGCTAACATCTAATGTGTAAAGTGATATGATATGGTCCATGCATTTGATCTCTATCACTTGCATCGTGGTATGATCTCTATCATTCCTTTGTGTGTAAGGCCAAGGTCTATGGAATTTACACGTTGAATGTGTTGTAAGAGTATCTATCATACATCTACTTACAACAATACCATATCAAGACACTAGCCCAACAACGATCTAAACTAGACGCCTCTAATTTATCAATTGCAAGTTTTACGTGGCTTAGGGCTTTTGGAGATAGAACCGTTCTTACCTATGAACATGAACCACAACGAGGATAACTAAGTTATTAGCAACTCGTTGTAAATCAGATATTGACTATAGTAGGAGAGACAGACACCCGCCAGCCACTTATGCAAAACAAGTTGCATGTCAGTCGTGGAACCGGTCTCATGTACGATGACATGTAAGGTTGGTCCGGGCCGCTTCATCCCACTATGCCACCAATATCCAAAATACATAGAAGATGCAATAACATGATCATCATCGCCCACATATCAACATATGTGTACTACCCGTGCTAAGCACCTACGCATAGATCAGGCTCTGATACCACTGTTGGGTCCGCAGCATAGAAACAAAAAATTCCTACGGTGTGAACTACACGCCAAGATCTATCTACTAGGTACAAAGTAACGGGTGGACATACATCCAAAGAGAACTTACCCTCATAGACAACGAGATTTGTTAACGAGTAGGAACTCGTGGTTGATGTAGTCGTACACTTGCCGATCTCAAGATCGTGATGAAGTCCAGCAGGTCCGGCTCCAGCACGTCCATCAGATCCAGCTCCAGCACCACCAAGTCCAGCACCACAAAGCAGCGGTGCATCCGTGATCGCACACACGTCTGGTACCCCGATAACCTCCGTACCTTGCTCCAGCAAAGCAGCGGAAGCAGCAACTCCTTTCCAGATAAAGCCACCAGGAACATGTATCTCGCTAATCCGAGACCATGGGGGAATAATACTAGAGGGGGAGAGAGATCCTTCACAAGGAGGTGTGAGTGAGAAGTGAGGAGAGGGGGGCCTTTTATAGGAGGAGGGGAGGGTACCCCTCCCCATGGCCGGCGCCCCAAGGGGTGACCCCTCACCTTCTCATTCATGTGGTGGTAACTCCCTCCACATAAATTTGCCTCTTCACATTCTCCATTAAAGTCTCCACTTTAAATGCATTAAATTTCTCCAAATTTAATGCTCTCTCATTTAATAAAACTCTTTTATTAGTTTTATTCAGAATTTTGTTAATTACTTTAATTAACAAACATTCACATAAAACCCCCTGCAACATTTCAATATTACATGCAGAACCAATTTCAGCAATTTCACCCGAAACAGTTTCGGTGTCTATTGAAATAATTCCAGCGCTTTCTTAAATCTTTATCTAAAACATATTTGCTCCAAACGGTGTCGGTATCCCTTAAGTGTGTCACCCTACGGTCCACGAATAATGCAGACACGATCGAGACCCCTCTCAGATCAATAATCAGAAGCGGGACCTGGAGATCCATACCGACTCCTACACATTCAACGATGACTTCTGTGATCGTGAGAACCTTTAACGCTAGTAACTAAATACCTTTGTCCCGCGATATATTACATGTTCGAGATTCGATCATCGGTATCTCCATACCCAGTTTGATCTCGTTACCGACATGCACTCTTTTCTTGTTCCCGTGATATAACATTCTAGTGATCACATCACTTGCTTGCAAGCTATTTCAATGTGATATCACCGAGAGGGCCTAGAGTATATCTATCCGTCATCGGGATGGACAAATCCCACCCTTGATCCATGAGCCTCAACATAACACCTTCGTAGCACTGAACCCACCTTTATAGTCACCCTGTTACAGTGTGACGTTTGATGTTATCAAGATACTCTTCCGGTGTTAGCAATTAACATGATCTCATGGTCCAAGGATAAAGATTACTTCGTATGATGTTATAGCAATATAAACATAATGACTTTGATTGTAATGCTATACTTCGGATGAATATTCATCACATCATTCCACCAATGTTGTGACCTCGTTATTAAAACATCCAATGTCCATGATCAGGAAACCTTGATCATCTTGTTAATCAACGAGCTAGTCTATAAGAGAGGCATGACTAGGAACCTTTTATTTGTTTATTAAACACAGATGTATTGACGTTTCCTATCAATACAATTATAGCATGCAAAATAAACATTTATCATAAACATGGAATAAGATAATAACCACTTTATTATTGCCTCTCGGGCATATTCCCTTCAGCCATATCCTCCCAACAATGGTAATTCTTATGGAAATTCCTACAACAATAATAGGAGTGCTCCCTCTGAACTTGAAGTTATGCTTAAAGATTTTATTAGTAAACAAATGCTTTCAATAAAACTATTGAGGAAAAACTCTCTAATGCTGAAAGAAATATAGCATCTTTGGCTGAAGCATAATCCTCTTTTAATAAAATGGCTGCTAAACCTGAAACTAATGAGAATCCCTTTGCTTCTACTAATGCCATACAAGTTAGAATTGATGAAAAATGTTATACTATTAGCTGAATTGCATGCTAAGTGGGAAAGATAAGATGAAATTGCTAGAAACATTAGTGTTTCTACTATCACTACCAGTAGTTTTGAAGCTAGTAACAATAGTTCTACTGATTTAGATGATAAA
Organism: Avena sativa; assembly: GCA_916181665.1. Lineage (NCBI taxonomy): Eukaryota > Viridiplantae > Streptophyta > Magnoliopsida > Poales > Poaceae > Avena > Avena sativa. The sequence continues at coordinate 127,411,666 of OV702292.1, read as the reverse complement.
TTTGATTTTGATCTTGATGGTTGCAACATCTCTGAAGTAATTAGGTTCCTACAAAAGGTTTCTAAAAGTCCTAATGCTAGTGCTATGAATATGGCCTTTACAAAACACATTACTGATGCTCTCATAAAATTAAAGAAGAAAAGATGAAACATAAAGCTGCTATTCCAATAAAACAAGAAGATGGTTGGGAACCCATCATTAATGTGAAAGTGAATGATTTTGATTTTAAAGCTTTATGTGATCTTGATAGTAGTGTTTCTATTATGCCTAGAAAGATTTATAGTATGCTTGATTTGCCACCACTTGAAGATTGTTATTTGAATGTCCCACTTGATGATAATGCTAAAAAATAAACTCATGGGGAGTCTTAATGATGTTCTTATTATGGTTAACAATGCCTATGTCCCCGTTGATTTCTATGTTTTGGATGTTGAATGCAATGCTTCTTGTCCTATTACTTTGGGAAGACCTTTTCTTAGAACTGTTGGTGCCATTATTGATATAAAAGAAGGCACCATTAAATATCAACTCCCACTCAAGAAATGTATAGAACACTTTCCTAATAAGAGAGAGAATATCTCTTTTGTTTCTCCCATGAAAACAAAATTTGCTCTTAATGCTTCTTCATTTGAGAACACTTGATTCTTTTTCTTGCTTCTTATGCCTAACTTAAAGGCGTTAAAGAAAAGTACTTATTGGGAGATAACCCAAAAGTTTTAGATGAGTCTTCTAAGTTATTACCTCTGTAATAACTGCTCCTTATCCTTTTTATTTGCTTTTTGTGCCAAGAGTAACCTCTAATGAGAGAGAAGTAATGATTTGGAAAGTTGCTCTCCTGAAATAGATTTCTGTGCTTCACCCTAAAAATTCGTGTAAAATGTCTGTACGTCCTTTTGAGGCATGGATTTTTGTGCTTCTGCCCCAGGTTGTTATCTAACTTTAGTTAGTTCAGAAATTTTTGATTTGAGCAAACGAAGGTCTTCAAAAAAATTCATCTTTACCTGCTGGTCTGTTTTGATAGATTTTTGCCATTATTTGCATTTGTTTCTTGTTGGTTCCTTTTTGAGTTCTTTTGGGGAATTGAGATTTTTGAGGGAAGTGCTACAGTAGCTTGTGTTTTAATGGAAGTTTTATTGGTGTTGAAACTTATTATCTTGAGTGCACTAATGTTGCTAATAAAGATTGTGAAGTTTCGTATGAAGGAAAAATTTCAGGTGTATGGAAGGAATGAGTAATGAGATGAAGGATGGACTAAAGCTCAAGCTTGGGGATGCCACGTGTGTCACCCCAAGAAATTTCCAAGAAGTACAAGCTTCAAAGCTTGGGGATGCCCAAGGCATCCCCTTCTTCATCAATAAAAATCCCAGGTTTCTTCCAAACGCTTCATTTTGATTGTTTCATGCATAGTTGTGTTGTTCTTGGAGCGTCTTCTTTTTCATTTTCGTTTTAGTTTTTTATTTGCTTGGTTTTCTTAGTTTTCTTGAATAAATTGGTTGGACCCCCTCTTTCGTACATTGGTTTTCAAATAGTTTGGTTTGGATTGGAAAAGAGTAGGAAAGTTCATGCTTAAGTGGTAAAGAGAGCTTCTTTTTGACCGTGGCCTATGCTTTGTCATGCGATGCTTGATATTGTTTTGGCTTTATGCTTAGTATTCTTTGTTGTAGCATGACATGTTATAAACAATTGAGATTGCTTAATGTGCCTTGGAAGGATTATGCGTTGTTTTAGCATATTAAAGCATAGTATTGTGGTATTCTCCTTTGATGCTTTATTTGGGTTGACTTGGCACATGCTCACACCATGTTATGACTATCTCAAGTCACCATAGACTTTATGATCCTTTAGTTTTCAACTTGTAGTATCACTTTATGCTTTGATCAATGATGTTTTGTCGCTCTGCATGATTATGGCCATTATTGCTCTCTTAGTTTGTCGCTCCTAGTCTTTTGCTAGCCTCCACAACCAAGTATGAGTTCCACTCATGCATCCAACTCCCTAAACCAAGTTATTCCAAAGATTCCACCATACCTACCTATTAGCTTATGCTATTCCAAGTATATTCATGTTTTTGTTTACCTTCCAAATTAAACTTGTTATGAGAAAACTAGTGATTAAAGCTCTCACGAACATGATGGCACACTTTACTTTTTTGCATTTAATAAACTTGATCCATTGGGTCCTTATTTGTTGCGTATATTCTTGCACGTTATAAGTTGAAGTTAGCAGAACCATGTATCATGGGGAACACTTTCAACATTGTACTTGTACTTTGTACCCCGTTGATATCATGTTCTTTTGCTTATGGATCCCGGTGGTGTAAAATAAAAGTGGAACTTGTAAGATCATGGAGTTTGTATGTGTGTTAGAGAAACGCCTAGGCCGTTAGCCTAATCCATGCCTAATCATGGTGGAAACTTGCAGCATCACCATAATAAGCACTCTATGAAGCATCCTCAGTAAAACCTATGCAAATAGCAAATAAAAAGATCGCTGAGATGCTCATTGTCTACTTGCCTTGTCATTTTGATTATGGGATAGCTCCTGTATCATGTGCAAGGGGTACCCCGTTAGCGGTTCTTTATGATACATATGTACTTACAATGACAAGAGCTTACTCGTGACTAAAGTTGAGTAGCATGAGGTTCGGTCTTCGTTAGTAAGGGGCATGAGGTTTCGGTTTATAACTTGTCAAGCATATCCTCTTAGTTGTGTCACTTTAACCTTAATCACCTTTAAGATGCTTATGATAGGGGAAATGAGAGCTGAAAGCTATAAGTACCATAATTTTTGGAAGCTCTTTATGAGACTTGAATCCCTACTTCCTTCTATAAAGGCCTTTCTTCCACCAATATATTGAGTCTCCACCTTCTATCTTTATGCACCTACTTTGAGAGCATAGTGGCCATTCTTAGTTCTATGTGCATTGTCCCAAGGCTAGTTGATTGATGCATACCTTGATATTACTTGTTTTAAACTATTTGTATCTAGTCACTCTTATGAACTTTGAAGGTGTCCTATGCATTTATATTTGCTACTCTATGAGGGACAAGCTGAATACTCTTATGCTATGTTTTCTTTATGTGAAACAAACAAACGTCTTGCAAAGCATTGTTATTCATGAATCTTTTGTTTGTGCCTTTTCATGTTGCATCATAGTTTCTTTGTCTTATTGCTAGAACTTTGTCTTTCATGTTATGATTGAAGTACTATGATCCCAACTTTGAATGTTTTACACATACTTTGATCAAGTTTATGATGGTGCATGTCACCTCAAAAATTATTCTTTCTTTTTATCACTCACCTACTCGAGGACGAGCATGAGTTAAGCTTGGGGATGTTGATACATTGCAAATGTATCTATAATTTTTGATGTTCCATGCTTGGTTTTATCTACTTTCTTGTGTTTTGTCCACACTTTGGAGTACTTTTCATATGATTTCTTGGACTAACTTATTGACAAGAGCCACAGTGCCAACTGCCTGTTTTCTGCTGTTTTTGGTTCTAGGAAGTCGGAAAATGAATATTCTCGGAATTGGACGGGACAAAAGCCAAAGTCGCTATTTTACCGAAAGACATCTGGAGCCAGAATACGAGACGGAGAAGGGCTGGGGCCTGGCCACACCACCTGGCCATGCGGCCAGGCTTGGCTCGTGCCAGGGGGTGGTCTGGCCGACCCCAGCACCCCCTCGACCTCTCCTTCCGCCTATATATTGCCTTCGATACCAAAACCCTAAGTACCCGATCAAAAATCCACGAAAGAGTCTATAGCCGCCGTCATCTCCATCCCTAGACTAGGAGGGATCTGAAGCTCTTCCCGGCACCCTGCCGGAGAGGGGAATTCACCATGGAGGCCTTCTTCATCATCATGCAAGCCTCCGGTGTGATGCGTGAGTAGTTCATCTCTGGACTATGGGTCCATGCAGTAGCTAGATGGCTGGTTCTCCTCCTTTGTGCTATCATGTTTAGATCTTGTGAGCTCCGTTCATGATCAAGATCATCTATTTGTAATTCTGCATGTTGTGTTTGCGGGGATCCGATGGATATTGAGATGCTATTTCAGATTGATTATTGATTCTATCATGTCTTTGTTATTTGTGATCTTGCATGCTTTCCGTTGTTAGTAGCTATCTTGGCCAAGTAGATGCTAGCAACTCCAAGAGGGAGTATTTATGCTCGATAGTGGGTTCATGCCTCTAGTAATCTGGGGAAGTGACAGAAATCTCTAAGGTACTAGATGTGCTGTTGCTACTAGGGAGAAAACAGCAATCCTTTGTTCATAGAACAATTGTATTGTTTACTTTACACGCAATGCATAATGCAATTATCTGTTGCTTGCAACTTAATACTGGAGGGGGTTCGGATGATAACCTGAAGGTGGATTATTAGTCATAGATGTAGTTGGATGGCGGTCTATGTATAATGTTGTAATGCCCAATCAAGTCTCAAAGGAGTTAAGATGATTAGTATATGCTTGTATGCTTTCTCGATGTTTGTCAATTGCCCCGCTGTAATTTGTTCACCCAACATGTTATCTATCTTAAGGAGAGCCACCTCTAGTGAACTATGGACCCCGGTCCTTTCTTTTACAATCAATCTACAAACTGTTTACTGCTTTGTGTTTACTTTCTACAAACTATTACTTACTTCCATTCGATATGTTTAATCCTTTGTTTTCAGCAAAACCGGTGAGATTGACAACCTCATCGCAAGTTATGACTTGGCACATGCTCACACCATGTTATGACTATCCCAGGTCACCATAGCCTTGATGATCCTTTAGTTTTCAACTTGTAATATCCCTTTATGCTTTGATCAATGATGTTTTGTCGCTCTGCATGATTATGGCCATTATTGCTCTCTTATTTTGTTGCTCCTAGTCTTTTGCTAGCCTCCGTAACCAAGTATGAGTTCCACTCGTGCATCCAACCCCTAAAACCAAGTTATTCCAAAGAGTCCACCATACCTACCTATTAGCATATGCTATTCCAAGTATATCCATGTTTTTATCTACCTTCCAAATTAAACTTGTTATGTGAAAATTAGTGATTAAAGCTCTCACAAACTTGATGGCACACTTTACTTTTTTGCATTTAATAAACTTGAACCATTGGGGCCTTCTTTGTTACGTATATGCTTGCGCTTTATAAGTTGAAATTAGCAGAACCATGTATCATGGGGAACGCTTTCAATATTGCACTTGTACTTTGTACCCCGTTGATATCATGTTCTTTTTCTTATGGATCCCGGCGGTGTGAAATAAAAGTTGAACTTGTAAGATCATGGAGTTTGTATGTGTGTTAGAGAAACGCTTGGGCCGCTAGCCTAATCCATGCCTAATCATGGTGGAAACTTGCAGCATAACCATAATGAGCACTCTATGAAGCATACTCAATAAAAACCTATGCAAATAGCAAATAAAAAGATTGCTGAGATGCTCATTGTCTGCTTGCCTTGTCATTTTGATTATGGGATAGCTCCTGTATCATGTGCAAGGGGTACCCCGTTGGCGGTTCTTTATGATACATATGTACTTACAATGACAAGAGCTTACTCATGACTAAAGTTGAGTAGCATGAGGTTCGGTCTTCGTAAGTAAGGGGCATGAGATTTCGGCTTATAACTTGTCAAGCATATCCTCTTAGTTGTGTCACTTTAACCTTAATCACTTAAATATTCTTATGATAGGGGAAATGAGAGCTAAAAGCTAACAAGTACCATAATTTTTGGAAGCTCTTTATGAAACTTGAATCCCTACTTCCTTCTATGAAGGCCTTTCTTTTACTTTATGTTGAGTCTCCACCCTCTATCTTTATGCACCTACTTTGAGAGCATAGTGTCCATTCTTAGTTCTATGTGCATTGTCCCAAGACTTGTTGATTGATGCATAACTTTGATATTGCTTGTTTTAGACTACTTCTATCTAGTCACTCTTATGAACTTTGAAGGTGTCCTATGCATTTATATTTGCTACTCTATGAGGGACAAGCTGAATGCCACTATGCTATGTTTTCTTTATGTGAAACAAACAAACGTCTTGCAAAGTATTGTTATTCATGAATCTTTTGTTTGTGCCTTTTCATATTGCAACATAGTTGCTTTGTCTTATTGCTAGAACTTTATCTTTCATGTTATGATTGAAGTACTATGATCCCAGCTTTCAACGTTTTACAAATACTTTGATCAAGTTTATGATGATGCATGTCACCTCAAAAATTATTCTTTATTTTTATCACTTACCTACTCGAGGACGAGCAGGAGTTAAGCTTGGGGATGTTGATACGTTGCTAACATATCCATAATTTTTAATGTTCCATGCTTGGTTGTATCTACTTTCTTATGTTTTGTTCCAACTTTGGAGTACTTTTATACACTTTCTTGGACTAACCTATTAACAAAGAGCCACAGTGCCAGCTCCCTGTTTTCTGCTGTTTTTGGTTCCAGGAAGTCAGAAAATGAATATTCTCGGAATTGGACGGGAGAAAAGCCAAAGTCAGTTTTTCACCGAGGGGGACACGGAGCCAGAATACAAGATGGAGAGGGGCCAGAGGGCAGCCACACCACCTGGCCGCGCGGCTAGGCCTGGCCCGCGCCAGGGGGTGGTGTGGCCAGCCCAGGCACCCCCTCGGCCTCCCCTTCCAACTATAAGATGCCTCCGATACAGAAACCCTAAGTACCCCATCAAAATTCCATGAAAGAGTTTGTAGCTGCCGTCATCTCCATCCCTAGACCGGGAGGGATCTGAAGCTCTTCTTGTCACCCTGCCGGAGAGGGGAATTCACGCTGGAGGACTTCTTCATCACCATGCAAGCCTCCGGTGTGATGTGTGAGTAGTGCATCTCTGGACTATGGGTCCATGTAGTAGCTAGATGGTTGGTTCTCCTCCTTTGTGCTATCATGTTTAGATCTTGTGAGCTCCGTTCATGATCAAGATCATCTATTTGTAATCCTACATGTTGTGTTTGCGGGGATCCGATGGATATTGAGATGCTATTTCAGATTGATTATTGATTCTATCATGTCTTTGTTATTTGTGATCTTGCATGCTTTCCGTTGTTAGTAGCTATCTTGGCCAAGTAGATGCTAGCAACTCCAAGAGTTAGTATTTATGCTCGATAGTGGGTTCATGCCTCTAGTAATCTGGGGAAGTGATAGAAATCTCTAAGGTACTAGATGTGTTGTTGCTACTAGGGAGAAAACAACAATCCTTTGTTCATAGAACAATCGTATTGTTTACTTTACATGCAATTCATAATGCAACTGGAGGGGGTTCAGATGATAACCTGAAGGTGGATTCTTAGTCATAGATGTAGTTGGATGGCGGTCTATGTATAATGTTGTAATGCCCAATCAAGTCTCAAAGGAGTAAATATGATTAGTATATGCATGTATTGATTTCTCGATGTTTGTCAATTGCCCCGCTGTAATTTGTTCACCCAACATGTTATCTATCTTAAGGAGAGCCACCACTAGTGAACTATGGACCCCGGTCCTTTCTTTTACAATCAATCTACAATCAACTGTTTACAGCTTTGTGTTTACTTTCTGCAAACTATTACTTTCTTCCACTTGATATGTTTAATCCTTTGTTTTCAGCAAAACCGGTGAGATTGACAACCTCATCGCAAGTTGGGGGCAGAGTTCTGTGGTTGTGTTGTGCAGGTCTCCACGTTGCTGTTGACGCCAGTAGTGCGCCCTGCCAAAGTCCAGCTAGCAACACCTTTGAGGTGTTTCCTTGCTCCTACTGGATTGATAACCATGGTTTCATAACTGAGGGAAAACTTGCTGTTGTGCTCATCATACCTTCGTCTTGGGGTTCCCCAACAAGCTTGATATATTTTGGGCCATCAATAAGCAGAGATTAATTAAAGCACTTGAGTAGCAGAATAGATCTATAGATTACAAAGCTCATGATCTCATAAGATCACGCATAGAGAGAGAGAGAGATGAACACATAGCTACCGGTAGAGCTCTTAGCCTCGAGAGAGAACTACTCCCTCCTAAACATGGGATTCGACAACTGGAGATGGCGGTGAAGTCGATGTAGATGGCTCCGGGGGCACTTCCCCATCCTGGCAGGGTGCTGGAACAGAGACTTCTGTCCCCTGAATCTCCTCTTCGGTGGCGGCAGCGCTGCGGAACTTTTCATGGAATTCTGATCTTCTACCTAGGGTTTTCGTCCCGAGGGGATTTTATAGGCGAAGAGGCAAGGTTAGTGGGCCCCTGAGGCAGCCACACCACCCTCTGGTGCGACCTGGCCTGGCCCGCGCCACCAGGTGGTGTGGTCCCCTCATGGTCCCTCTTCGTCTCGTCTTCTGGCTCCGTGAGTCTTCTGGTAAAATAGGAACTTTGGCTTTTGTCCCGTCCAATTCCAAGAATATTTCTTTACGAGATTTTCTGAAACCAAAAACAACAGAAAATAGGCAACTGGCACTGCGGCATCTTGTTAATAGGTTAGTTCCATAAAACGCATAAAAGTATCTCAAAATGTAGAAAAAACATAGGATATTTGATATAAAACAAGAATGGAGCATCAAAAATTATAGATACGTTTATGACGTATCAACATCCCCAAGCTTAACTCCTGCTCGTCCTCGAGTAGGTAAGTAAATAAAAAGAATAATTTTTGAGGTGACATGCACCATCACATTCTTGATCAAGGTATTTGTAAAACATTGATAGCTAGGATCATGGTACTTTAACATAGACATGAAAGATATAGTTCTAACAATAAGACATAGCAACTATGTTGTAACATGAAAAGGTACAAACAAAAGATTCATGAATAACAATGCTTTGAAAGACATTTGTTTGTTTCACATATAGAAAACATAATAAGAATGGTATTCAGCTTGTCCCTCATGGTATAGCAAAACATAAATGCATAGGACACCTTCAAAGTTCATAAGGGTGACTAGATACAAATAATTTAAGAGCAAGCAATATCAAAGTTATGAATCAATCAACAAGTTTTGGGACAATGCACATTAAACTAAGAATGACCATTATGCTCTGTCAATAGGTGCATAAAGATAGAAGATGGAGACTCAACATAAAAGTAAAAAGAAAGGCCCTTCATAGAAGGAAGAAGGGATTCAAGTTTCATAAAGAGCTTCCAAAAATTATGGTACTTATTAGCTTTCAGCTCTCATTGCCCCTATCATAAGCATCTTTAGGTGATTAAGGTTAAAGTGAACAAATATGAGGATATGCTTGACAAGTTATAAGTTGAAAATCTCATGCCCCTTGCTTACGAGTATCGAACCTCATGCTACTCAACTTTAGTCACGAGTAAGTTCTTGTCATTGTAAGTACATGTGTATCATAGAGAACCGCAAACGGGGTACCCCTTGCGCCATGATACAGGAGCTATCCCATATCAAAATGACAAGGCAACAAACAATGAGCATCTCAGCGATCTTTTTATTTGATATTTGCATAGGTTTTTATTGAGGATGCTTCACAGATTGCTCACTATGGTTATGCTGCAAGTTTCCACCATGATTAGGCATGGCTTAGGCTAGCCACCTAGGCGTTTCTCTAACACATATACAAACTCCATGAGCCTACAAGCTCCCCTTTTATTTCACACCGCCGGGATCCATAAGCAAAAGAATCATGATATCAACTAAATAATGTGCAATGTTGAAAGCGTTGACCATGGTAACATGGTTCTGCTAATTCACAACTTATAAAGCGCAAGCATATACGCAACATAGATGTGCACAATGGTTCAAGTTTATTAAGTGCAAGCAAGTAAAGTGTGCCATCAAGTTTGTGAGAGCTTTAATCACTAATTTTCACATAACAAGTTTAATTTGGAAGGTAGATAAAACATGAATATACTTGGAATGGCAATAATGCTAATAGGTAGGTATGGTGGACTCTTTGGAATAACTTAGTTTTATTTGGAGTTGGATGCATGAGTGGAACTCATACTTGGTACATGTGGAGGCTAGAAAAAGACTGGGAGCGGCCAACTAAGAGAGCAAAAATGGCCATAATCATGCAAAGCGACAAAACATTATTAATTAAAGCATAAAGTGATATTACGAGTCAAAAACTAAATGATCATAGAGGCTATGGTGACTGGTATAGTCTTAACATGGTGTAAGCATGCGCCAAGTTAACGCAAATAAAGCATCAAAGGAGAATACCACAATATTATGCTTTTGTATGCTAAAACAATGCATGATTCTTTCAAGGCACATTAAGCAATCTCAATTGTTTGTAACAAGTCATGCTACAACAATAATCACTAAGCATAAAGTTAAAGCAATATCAAACATGACATGATAAAGTCTAGGCCACAGTCAAAACAAGACTCCTTTTGTACCACTTATAAGCATGAAACTTCCTACTCTTTTCCAACACCAATCGAAAACTAAAGCTAAACGCAGTGCTAGCAAAGGAGAACACTCACAGAACAATAAGAGTGAAAACTAGGGTGTTTTAGGCAATGAATAACGGGGTGTCTCTCTCTCCAAAAGAAGTGTGTTGGGATCCAACCAACTTATTGTGGCAAATAAAGCAAAAGAAAACTAAAAACAAAGATGAAGACTCTCCAAGAATAATACAATTGGTGCATGAAACAATAAAAATGAAATGTTTGGAAGAAAACCTGAGATTTTTATTGATGAAGAAGGGGATGCCTTGGGCATCCCCAAGCTTTGACGCTTGTACTTCTTGAATATTTCTTGGGGTGACATGGGTGGCATCCCCAAGCTTGAGCTTTTGTCCATACTTCATCTCATCACATTATTCTTCCCTACACTTGAAAATCTCATTCATACAAAATTTCACACAATCTTCATTAGCAACATTAGTGTATTCAAGATAATAAGTCTTTAGGTTCAGTTTCAACACAAGTAAAATTTCCATTAAAACACAAGCTGCTGTAGCAATTCCTTCTAAAAGCTCGAGTGATCAAGAGAAGTCAAAGAGAAAGAGATTAAGAGGCAAATGCAAATAATGGCAGAAATCTATCAAAACATACTAGCAGGTAAAAACCAATTTTTCCGAAGACTTTCTGTTGCTCAAATCAAAAAGTGATAAACTAACGAAAGTTGGATAATAACCTGGGGCAGAAGCACAAAAAGTTACAGCTCAATCCTATGTATAGAGATTTTTTATGATTTTTTACAGTGAAGCATAAAAATCTATTTCGGGACAGCAACTTTCCCAAGTCTTACTTCCCTCTCATTAGAGGTTTATTCTTGGCACAAAAACCACACAAAAAGGATAAGAAGAGGTTATTACAGAGGTAATAACTTCCAAGACTCAACAAAAGAAAAACTTACTGAATAGAAATTTGGGTTATCTCCCAATAGTGCTTTTCTTTAACGCCTTTGAGCTAGCATGATAATTTTGATGATGCTCACATAAGAAATATGAATTGAAGTAAAAGAGAGCATCAATAAGCTAACATAATCTTGTAAAGAAACAAGTCATGAAAGCACAAAGCAACAAGCATAGGAAAGCAAAACAAGTGCAACTTCAAAATTTTCAACATAAAGAGGGGAAAATTAATATTCCATCTCTCATAATAACTTTCAGTAGCATCATGAATAAAATTAACAATATAACTATCACATAAAACATTCTTATCATGAGCCACATGCATAAAAGAATTAATACTCTCCTCATAAACATAGTCATTCTTATTAATCATAGTGGGAGCAAATTCAACAAAATAGCTATCATTATTCTTCTCATCACCATAATCCTCAAATATAGGAGGCATATTGTAATCATAATTAATTTTATCCTCAATAGTAGGTGGACTGAAAATATCATATTCATCATTGTAATCATCATATATTGGAGGTATAGTATCATCAAAATAAATTGTCTCCTCCGTGCTTGGAGGACTAAAAATATCATACTCATCAAAACCACCTTCGCCAAGCTTAGACTTTTCATAGCATTAGCAATAATGGTGTTCAAAGAATTCATACTAATAACATTGTGATGTCTACGCACTTCTATTCTTGTAGACAGTTGTTGGGCCTCCAAGTGCAAAGGTTTGTAGAACAGCAGCAAGTTTTCCCTTAAGTGGATCACCCAAGGTTTATCGAACTCAGGGAGGAAGTGGTCAAAGGTATCCCATCTCAAGCAACCCTACAATCAAGATACAAGAAGTCTCTTGTGTCCCCAACACACCCAATACACTTGTCAGGTGTATAGGTGCACTAGTTCGGCGAAGAGATGGTGAAATACAAGTGGTATAGATAATTATAAGTGGTAATGGTGATAGAAAATAGCTTGATGGCGTGGAAAAGACTAAAGTAAAACTGAAATAAAGATGGAAGCAAGCAAACATGTAATAGATCTAATAGCAAACGGTGTTTCGGTGCTTAGAAACAAGGCCTAGGGATCATACTTTCGCTAGTGAACACTCTCATATAAATATATTATCTTCATGATACTACTCTTAACTACTCTCCGGTTGGACACTCTAATACAAGGTAGGGCTATAACAGCACACCTCAAAGTAAGCCTTTCCCATCTAGAAAACCCCACACTGTCACCTTGAGCACTAGATGGTTCCAACAAACACCGCAATTTCATAGAGACATCCAACTCCAAATATAACTCATAACAAGTATTTGTAATCTCTAGCATAAGTGCCACCATGGTGTGCACGCTGTCACTTTCACACACATGGGGAGAGCAGAGGTCTATTAAAGCACTTGAGTAGCAAGGTAGATCTATAGATTACAAGCTCATGATCTCAATAAGATCATGCATAGAGAGAGAGATGAACACATAGCTACCGGTAGAACCCTTAGCCTCGAGAGAGAACTACTCCCTCCTTATCATGGGAGTCAGCAACGGTGATGGATATGGTGGTGGAGATCGATGGAGATGGCGGTGAAGATGGTGAAGAGGCGGCGGCGTCGGTGGCAGCGCGGAGGACTCCTTTCCTGCCACCGGTATCACAGGGGAGCACTGCCCCTTAGCACCCTTCCTTCATGGATTCTTCGGAGCCCTTCCCCATGGAGATGGGATCTATGGGAGAGGCAAAAACGTGGCTTTGGTGGCTGCAAATTCGTGAGTGGATGTGTCTCCCACGAATTAGGTTTCCTCCCTTTATAAAGCTTCTCGGATTCCCGTCACCCCATCTTGGGCTATAGTAAATCGGGTCTATCAGGCCCGACTGGACTCGGAATCAGCTAAAGTTTATGTCCAGAACGTTTGTCGTGAAATTTCCAACAACTTTGTAGTTGAAGAGTTTTCTGTTTGACGCCGTCTTCGACCCGAAACGTGACCATCTTAAAAAAGAGTTCTGAGACAGATTTTTGGAAAATCCCAATTTGACTCCAACAAGGTTTCCACTTGTATTCTTGGTAATTCCTACACATCAAAGTGTAAAACAAGAAAATTGTACACTTTTGCAACTATTAGTAGGTTAGTCCAAATAAATCATACAATTTATATAGAAAGGAGTATCAAAAGCATATTATTAGCATAAAACCATCAAAAATTATAGATACGTTATGGACGTATCACATTGCTATTAGCATGCAAATAAAGTTCCATAGATTTTTTAATTTTCTCTTCAAACACTTCATGTCCTAACTCAAGATAAATACTATAAAGGTCTCTAATTTTGTTGTTGTTTTCCATTAAGCCTAACTAGTGAAAATAAAAACAAGAAACAAAAAGATATAATTGCAGAATCTAAAGGAAATAACTTCGAGCACTCACACACTAGCAACAGTACTAGAAGATAGCTTAGTAGCCAGAGAATGTGAGTACCTTTTACCTTACCTCCCCGGCAACGGCGCCAGAAAATAGCTTGATGTCTACGCACGCTTCTATTCTTGTAGACAGTGTTGGGCCTCCAAGTGCAGAGGTTTGTAGAACAACAACAAGTTTACCCTAAGTGGATTACCCAAGGTTTATCGAACTCAGGAAGAAAGTGGTCAAAGGTATCCCTCTCAAGCAACCCTGCAATCAAGATATAAGAAGTCTCTTGTGTCCCCAACACATACAATACACTTGTCAGGTGTATATGTGCACTAGTTCGGCGAAGAGATAGTGAAATACAAGTAATATGGATGATTATAAGTGGTAATTGCAATCTGAAATAAGAGTGGAAGCAAGCAAACATGTAACATGACTGATTGTAAATGGTGTTTCAATGCTTAGAAACAAGGCATAGGGATCATACTTTCACTAGTGGACACTCTTATATAAATATCTTCTCTTCATTATTCTACCCTGAACTACTCTCCGGTTGGATGATGTAGGGCTATAACATCACACCTTAAAGTTCACATTCCCCATCTAGATAACCCCTCACTGTCACCTTGAGCGCTAGATGGTTCCAATAAACACCACAATCTCATAGAGACATCCAACTCAAATTATACTCATGATAAGTATTTCTGTAACCTTAGCCAAAGTGCCATAGGGTGTGCATACTGTCAACTTCACACACGTGGGGATAAGCAGAGATTAATTAAAGCACTTGAGTAGCAGAATAGATCTATAGATTACAAAGCTCATGATCTCATAAGATCATGCATAGAGAGAGAGAGAAATGAACACATAGCTATCGGTAGAGCCCTTAGCCTCGAGAGAGAGCTACTCCCTCCTCATCATGGGAGTCAGCAACGACGATGGAGATGGCGGTGAAGTTGATGGAGATGGCTCCGGAGGCACTTCCCCGTCCCGGCAGGGTGCCGGAACAAAGACTTTTGTCCCCCGAATCTCCTCTTCGGTGGCGGCGGCGCTGTGGAACTTTTCGTGGAATTCTGATCTTCTACCTAGGGTTTTCGTCCCGGGGGGATTTTATAGGCGAAGAGGCAAGGTCGATGGTGTTGGGTCCGCAGCATAGAAAACAAAAAATTTCCTACGGTGTGAACTACACACCAAGATCTATCTACTAGGTACAAAGCAGACGGGTGGACATACATCCATGGAGAACTTACCCTCGAAGACAACGAGCTTTGTTAACGAGTAGGAACTCGTGGTTGATGTAGTCGTACACTTGCCGATCTCAAGATCGTGAGGAAGTCCGAGCGCCGCAACTCAGCAGCGCATCCGCACTCGCACACACGTTCAAGCCACCGGACAACCTCCACCTCCTCGCTCCAGCGATCCAGCAGAAGCAGCAACTCCTTCCAGACGAAATGCCACCGGGAACATGTATCTCGCTAATCCGAGACCATGGGGGAATAATTCTAGAGGGGGAGAGAGATCCTTCACAAGGAGGTGTGTGGATGAAGGAGGAATGGATGGCCTTTTATAGGAGGGGGGTGCCCCCTCTCTCCATGGCCGGCGCATGGGGGTGACCCCTCACCTCCCCCATTCATATGGTGGTAACTCCTCCACATTAAAATGCCTCTTCACATTCCCTTTTAAAGTCTCCACTTTAAATGCATTAAGTTTCTCCAAATTTAATGCTCTCTCATTTAATAAAACTCTTTTATTAAATTTATTTAGAATTTTGTTAATTACTTTAATTAACAAACATTCACATATAGCCCCTTGCAATATTTCAATATCTCATGCAGAACCACCTTCTGCAATTACACCCGAAACAATTTCCGGTTTCTATTGAAACAATTCCTGCGCTTTGCAATTCATTCGTCTGAAACATATGTGCTCCAAAATGGTGTCCGGTAACTCTTAAGTGTGCCACCCTACGGTTCGCGAATAATGCAGACATGATCGAGACCCTTCTCCGATCAATAATCAGCAGCGGGACCTGGAGATCCGTACTGACTCCTACACATTCAACGATGACTCCTGTGATCGTGAGAACCTTTAACGCTTGTAACTAAATCCCTTTGTCTCTCGATATATTACATGTCCGAGATTCAATCATCGGTATCTCCATACCTAGTTTGATCTCGTTACCGACATGCACTCTTTTCTCGTTCCCGTGATATAACATTCTAGTGATCACATCACTTGCTTGCAAGCTATCCTAATGTGATATCACCGAGAGGGCCCAGAGTATATCTATCCGTCATCTGGATTGACAAATTCCACTCTTGATCCATGAGCCTCAACATAACACCTTCGTAGCACTGAACCCATCTTTATAGTCACCCTGTTACAGTGTGACGTTTGATGTTATCAAGATACTCTTCCGGTATTAGCAATTAACATGATCTCATGGTCTAAGGATAAAGATTACTTTGTATGATGTTATAGCAATATAAACACAATGACTTGATCGTAATGCTATACTTCGGATGAATGCTCATCACATCATTCCACCAATGGTGTGACCTTGTTATTAACAACATCCAATGTCCATGATCAGGAAACCTTGATCATCCTGTTAATCAACAAGCTAGTCTATAAGAGAGGCATGACTAGGAACCCTTTTTGTTTATTAAACACACATGTATTGATGTTTCCTATCAATACAATTATAGCATGCAAAATAAACATCTATCATATACAAGAAATACACAATAACAACTTTATTATTGCCTCTCAGGGCATATTTCCTTCAGTCTCCCACTTGCACTAGAGACAATAATCTAGTTCACATAGTGATAAATCTAACACCCATGGAGTTCTGGTGTTGATCATGTTTTTCCCTAGGGAGTACTTTAGTCAACGGATCTGCTACATCCAGGTCCGTGTGCACTTTACAAATCTTTATATCTCCATCCTTGACATGTTCGCGGATGGAGTGAAACCGGCGCTTAATATGCTTGGAATTCTTGTGAGACCTTGGTTCCTTTGCGTTGGCTATGGCTCCATTGTTGTCACAATAGATCACCATCGGGTCCAATGCACTGGGAACCACACCCAGTTCCGTAATGAACTCTTTCATCCAAACCGCTTCCTGCACTGCTTCTGAAGCAGCAACATATTCCGCCTCCGTTGTTGATCCAGCCACCACAGGTTGTTTGGAGCTCCTCCAACTAACTGCTCCTCCGTTCAAGAGAAATCCATATCCGGATTGAGACTTAGAGTCATCCGGATCAGTGTCAAAGCTAGCATCGACATAACACTTAGCGACTAGCTCTTCTTCACCTCCGTATATAATAAACATATCCTTAGTTCTTCTCAAGTACTTAAGGATATTCTTGACCGCTATCCAGTGTTCCAAACCTGGACCAGATTGGTACCTACTAGTCAAACTAATAGCATGTGCCACATCCGGTCTTGTACATAGCATGGCATACATTATAGAGCCTATGGCTGAGGCATAGGGGATCTTATCCATTATCTCTCTTTCTTCCGCCGTAGCCGTACTTTGAGTCTTACTCAATGTCTTGCCTTGCAACATAGGTAAGAACCCCTTCTTACTTCCGTCCATATTAAACTTCTTTAATATCTTATCAAGGTATGTACTCTGCGATAGCCCAATTAGGCGTCTTGATCTATCTCTATAGATTTTAATGCCTAATATATATGAAGCTTCACCAAGGTCCTTCATCGAAAATTTGCTGTTTAGATAACTTTTAACACTGTTTAAAAGATCTAAATCATTTCCAATCAATAATATGTCATCCACATATAATATCAGAAATGCCACATTGCTCCCACTCACTTTCTTGTAAATACAAGCCTCTCCATAAGTTTGGACAAATCCAAACTCTTTGATCACCTCATCAAAGCGGAGATTCCAACTTCGTGATGCTTGCTTCAGTCCATAGATGGATCGCTGAAGTTTGCACACCTTATTAGCATCCTTAGGATCGACAAAACCCTTAGGTTGTATCATATACAACTCTTCTTCAATCTTACCATTGAGGAACGCAGTTTTGACATCCATCTGCCATATTTCATAATCGAAATATGCAGCAATTGCTAACATAATCCTAACCGACTTAAGCATCACTACGGGAGAGAATGTCTCATCATAGTCAACTCCTTGAATTTGTCGAAGCCCCTTTGCGACAAGTCGAGCCTTATAGATGGTCACATTACCATCAGCATCAGTTTTCCTTTTGAAAATCCATTTATTCTCAATGGCCTTTCGGTCGTGAGGTAAGTCCACCAAGTTCCAAACTTGGTTCTCGTACATGGATTCCATCTCGGATTTCATGGCTTCTAGCCATTTGTTGGAATCCGGGCTCATCGTCGCTTCTTCATACGTCGCAGGGTCATCCATTTCATCAACCATGAAATTCACAACAGGATTGCCGTACAGTTCAGGAGCTGCACGTGTCCTGCTTGACCTGCGAGGTTCGGTAGTGTCCTCTTTCGGAGTTTCATGATCAATATCATTAGCTCTCTCTTCATTAGGTGAAGTCAACTCCGAAACAACTTCTGGAGCTGCGCTACTCGCCATTTCATGAAGAGAAGGTTCAATAACCTCTTCGAGTTTTACCTTCCGACTACTCACACCTTTCGCGAGAAACTCCTTCTCAAGAAAGGATCCATTGTTGGCAACAAAGACCTTGCCCTCGGATCTGTGATAGAAGGTATACCCAATCGTTTCCTTAGGGTATCCTATGAAGACACATTTTTCCGCTTTGGGTTCGAGTTTATCCGTTTGAAGTTTCTTCACATAAACATCGCATCGCCAAACCTTAAGAAATGACAACTTAGGTTTGTTTCCAAACCATAATTCATACGGTGTCTTTTCAATGGATTTAGATGGTGCCCGATTTAAAGTGAATGCAGCTGTTTCCAGTGCATAACCCCAAAATGACAGTGGCAAGTCAGTCAGAGACATCATAGATCGAACCATATCCAATAAAGTACGATTATGACGTTCTGACACACCATTACGTTGTGG
Source organism: Avena sativa (assembly GCA_916181665.1). Taxonomy (NCBI): domain Eukaryota; kingdom Viridiplantae; phylum Streptophyta; class Magnoliopsida; order Poales; family Poaceae; genus Avena; species Avena sativa. The sequence goes on along the minus strand of OV702292.1, from coordinate 127,392,948 downwards.
TGTTCCGGCAGGCGTGAGTTATGAAACTATTCCACAGTCTTTCATATATGTGCTAAACTCGTAACTAAGATACTCTCCTCCACGGTCGGACCGCAGAAATTTGATCTTTCTGTTACGATGATTTTCCACTTCATTATGAAATTCTTTGAACTTTTCAAAAGTTTTAGACTTGTGTTTCATCAAATAGATATACCCATATCTACTCAAATCATCCTTGAAAGTAACAAAATAATGATATCCACCTCGCGCTGACACACTCATTGGTCCACACACATCAGTATGTATGATTTCCAATAGATCTGTCGCCCGTTCCATTGAATTGGAAAACGGCGTTCTAGTCATCTTGCCCATAAGGCATGGCTCACATGTATCAAATGATTCAAAATCAAGTGATTCCAAAAGTCCATCAGAATGAAGTTTCTTCATGCGTTTAACGCCAATATGACCTAGACGGCAGTGCCACATATATGTAGATATATCATTATCAAGTTTAATCCTTTTAGCATCAACATTATGAATACGCGTAATACTACTATTGAGATCCAACAGAAATAAACCATTCAACATAGGTGCATGACCATAAAAGATATTATTCATATAAATCGAACAACCATTGTTTTTAGACTTAAATGAATAACCACTTTGCATCAAACACGATCCGGATACAATGTTCATGCTCAGTGCTGGCACCAAATAACAATTATTTAGGTTTATAACTAATCCCGATGGCATATGGAGAGGCAGCATTCCGACGGCGATCACATCAACTCTTGATCCATTGCTGACCCGCATCGTGACCTCATCCCTTGCTAGTTGTCGCTTGTTCCGCAACCCCTGAACCGAGTTACATATATTAGCAACCGATCCCGTATCAAATACCCAGGTGCTACTGCGAGTACTAGTCAAGTACACATCAATAACATGTATATCATATATACCTTTGTTTGCCTTGCCGGACTTCTTGTCCGCCAAATACTTGGGGCATTTGCGCTTCCAATGGCCAGTCCCCTTGCAATAGTAGCACTCGGTGTCAGACTTAGGGCCAGCTCGGGGTTTCTTTTCAGGCGTGGCAACAGACTTGCCACCCTTCTTTCCCTTGTGCTTGCCTTTCTTGTCCTTCTTGAAACCGGTGGTCCTATTGATCATCAACACTTGATGTTCTTTCCTAATCTCCACTTCTGCAGTCTTAAGCATTGACAGAAGCTCGGGAAGAGACTTCTTCATGCCCTGCATATTATAGTTCATCACGAAGCTCTTGTAGCTAGGTGGCAGAGATTGGAGAACACGATGTATGCCTAAGTCAATGGGAATTGTTATTCCCAAGGACACAAGCTTATCGGCGTACCCAGACATTTTGAGTACATGCTCACTAACGAATCTGTTTTCCTCCATCATGCAGCTAAAGAACTTTTCTGTAGCATGATAACTCTCTACGGCAGCATGGGTATCGAAAATCATTTTCAATTCTCCCATGGTATCAAAGGCATTGCCATTTTTGAAACGCTTTCGAAGTTCTGGCTCTAGCCCATACAGTATGCCGCAATGAACTAAGTTGTGGTCCTCCTAACGAGTTATATAGACGTTCTTTTCCTCGTCAGGGGCATCAGGAGCTGGTGGGGGGCCTAGCGGCGCATCTAGCACATATTGCTTTTGTGCAGCAGTGAGGAGAATCCTCAAATTCATAGCCCAGTTGGTGAAGTTGCTACCATTCGCAGCAAGTTTCTCTTTCTCCATGAACACATTGAAATTAAAAGCAGGTGGTGCCATCTACAACAGAATTTGTAAAGTATATTTAGACTAAGTTTATGATAGATTGAGTTCAACTAATCCAAATTACTAATTAACTCCCACTCAAAAACGACATCCCTCGTGTCCTTTTGGTGATTACATGAACCAAATCCACTACACCAAGTCCGATCATCACGTGAGTCGGTGTAGCTTCAAAGGCGAGCATCTATATGGGCATCATATCAACTATATGACTCATTCTTAACCTTTCGGTCCGTGTTCCGAGGCCATGTCTGTACATGCTAGGCTCGTCAAGTAAGAACCTTAGTATTTGCGTGTGTAAAACTGTCTTACACCCGTTGTATGAAAGCGTAGAGTTGAAAACACCCGATCATCACGTGATGCCTCAAAACACGATCCACAAAACGGTGCATACTTAAGGAAGAACACATTTTATCTTGATATCTAAATGAGGGATCATCTTATAATGCTACCAAATGCGCCAAACTAGCAGTATAAGATGCTAACATCTAATGTGTGAAGTGAGATGATATGGTCCATGCATTTGATCTCTATCATTTGCATCGTGGTATGATCTCTATCATTCCTTTGTGTGTAAGACCAAGGTCTATGGAACTTACACGTTAAGTGAGTTGTAAGAGTATCTATCATACATCTACTTACAACAATACCATATCAAAACACTAGCCCAGCAACGATCTAAACTAGACGCCTCTAATTTATCAATTGCAAGTTTTACGTGGCTTAGGGCTTTCGGAGATAGAACCTGTCTAACCTACGAACATGAACCACAACGAGGATAACCAAGTTATTAGCAACTCGTTGTAAATCAGATATTGACTATAGTAGGAGAGACAGACACCCGCCAGCCACTTATGCAAAACAAGTTGCATGTCAGTCGTGGAACCGGTCTCATGTACGATGACATGTAAGGTTGGTCCGGGCCGCTTCATCCCACTATGCCACCAATATCCAAAGTACATAGAAGATGCAATAACATGATCATCATCGCCCACATATAAACATATGTGTACTACCCGTGCAAAGCACCTACGCATAGATCAGGCTCTGATACCACTGTTGGGTCCGCAGCTCATAGAAAACAAAAATTTTCCTACGGTGTGAACTACACGCCAAGATCTATCTACTAGGTACAAAGCAAACGGGTGGACATACATCCATGGAGAACTTACTCTCGAAGACAACGGGCTTTGTTAACGAGTAGGAACTCGTGGTTGATGTAGTCGTACACTTGCCGATCTCAAGATCGTGAGGAAGTCCGAGCGCCGCAACTCAGCAGCGCATCCGCACTCGCACACACGTTCAAGCCACCGGACAACCTCCACCTCCTCGCTCCAGCGATCCACCGGAAGCAGCAACTCCTTCCAGACAAAATGCCACCGGGAACATGTATCTCGCTAATCCGAGACCATGGGGGAATAATTCTAGAGGGGGAGAGAGATCCTTCACAAGGAGGTGTGTGGATGAAGGAGGAATGGATGGCCTTTTATAGGAGGAGGGGGGGTGCCCCCTCTCTCCATGGCTGGCGCATGGGGGGTGACCCCTCACCTCCCCCATTCATATGGTGGTAACTCCTCCACATTAAAATGCCTCTTCACATTCCCTTTTAAAGTCTCCACTTTAAATGCATTAAGTTTCTCCAAATTTAATGCTCTCTCATTTAATAAAACTCTTTTATTAAATTTATTCAGAATTTTGTTAATTACTTTAATTAACAAACATTCACATATAGCCCCTTGCAATATTTCAATATCTCATGCAGAACCACCTTCTGCAATTTCACCCGAAACAATTTCCGGTTTCTATTGAAACAATTCCTGCGCTTTGCAATTCTTTCATCTGAAACATATGTGCTCCAAAATGGTGTCCGGTAACTCTTAAGTGTGCCACCCTACGGTTCGCGAATAATGCAGACATGATCGAGACCCTTCTCCGATCAATAATCAGCAGCGGGACCTGGAGATCCGTACTGACTCCTACACATTCAACGATGACTCCTGTGATCGTGAGAACCTTTAACACTTGTAACTAAATCCCTTTGTCTCTCGATATATTACATGTACGAGATTCGATCATCGGTATCTCCATACCTAGTTTGATCTCGTTACCGACATGCACTCTTTTCTCGTTCCCGTGATATAACATTCTAGCGATCACATCACTTGCTTGCAAGCTATCCTAATGTGATATCACCGAGAGGGCCCAGAGTATATCTATCCATCATCTGGATTGACAAATTCCACTCTTGATCCATGAGCCTCAACATAACACCTTCGTAGCACTGAACCCATCTTTATAGTCACCCTGTTACGGTGTGACGTTTGATGTTATCAAGATACTCTTCCGGTGTTAGCAATTAACATGATCTCATGGTCTAAGGATAAAGATTACTTCGTATGATGTTATAGCAATATAAACACAATGACTTGATCGTAATGCTATACTTCGGATGAATGTTCATCACATCATTCCACCAATGGTGTGACCTTGTTATTAACAACATCCAATGTCCATGATCAGGAAACCTTGATCATCCTGTTAATCAACAAGCTAGTCTATAAGAGAGGCATGACTAGGAACCCTTTTTGTTTATTAAACACACATGTATTGATGTTTCCTATCAATACAATTATAGCATGCAAAATAAACATCTATCATATACAAGGAATACATAATAACAACTTTATTATTGCCTCTCAGGGCATATTTCCTTCAGATGGGTGCCCGAGGCAGCCACACCACCCCCTGGCGCGGCCTGGCCTGGCCCACGCCACCAGGTGGTGTGGGCCCCTTGTGGTCCCTCTCCGTTTCGTCTTCTGGCTCTGTGAGTCTTCTAGTAAAATAGGAACTTTGGTTTTTGTCCCGTCCATTTCCGAGAATATTTCTTTACGAGCTTTTCTGAAACCAAAAACAACAGAAAACAGGCAACTAGCATTGCAGCATCTTGTTAATAGGTTAGTTCCATAAAATGCATAAGAGTATCTCAAAATGTAGACAAAACATAAGATAGTTGATATAAAACAAGCATGTAGCATCAAAAATTATAGAGACGTTTACGACGTATTAGGCACTTGTAAGATTAGGGTTTGATACTTTGATTTACCTTCAGTTTGTATTTGATTTGATCTTTGATCACTATTGTGGTTTGCTACAATAACTTTGAGATGATTCTTACTTGCAATACAATTATGCCTTTGATTTGTCTTCCTCTCATGTATGAGTAAATCCTCATAGGCGTGGGAGATGTAGGGGATTGGTGAGATGTGTTGTGCCTCCTTTAAATCCATCCATTTGTGATCGTTGTAGTGCTTATTTAATAATGAGAATGATTATCTATGTTTTCTTAATGCTTGTTATCTAATTTAAGGGCCCATGTAACATGATCCAAATATCTCATAGGTATGAGCTTGTATGCTATTAATTCGGCAACCCCCGAGTGACAGGTCGATATCAATGAAGAGCTAGTACTACTCGAGACAATAAGGAACCATCAAGATTTAAGCCTTGATCTGGTCGCAAGACCTTAATTAATGTGCTGACCATGGCCGTGGTAACAGGCGGATGGATCATTGGGACTAGGGAGAATTGGCCATGAGGACTCCTAGTCGGTATATGGGTTGCTTGCCTACTCACTTATAAATAAGAGATATCACTATCACTTAGTCCACTTTATCCATTTGGCACCTTCACTATCATCATGAACTGTTTCTCTCCGCGCCTAACTTCTCATCTGCAGGACCTTTACACACTTTTTGCATCTTTACTTTTATGCAATTTATTTATTTCCTAAGCAAGTTTCCTCTATCTTTTACTCACCACTTCCACCGTCAGCTTTTGCATTCAATTCACTCAAGTCCTATGACACCTTGAGTGCGATAGAAACACCACATAAAAACACTTACCAAGGCTCCTTATTGGGATCGATAAAAAAACTGGAATTAATACTTTCGTGAAAACATTCTCTGATGAACCTGTGCACTTGCAGGCCATCAAGATATTTTCTGGCACCGTTGCCGGGGAGCTAAGCGCTAAGTGTTGTTTCTTGACAACAGCAATTGTTGACACCATTCATGATCTCCGTTGAAGACAGAGGTACCACTCGATCAGGAAAAACTTATTTACCTCTATATATTGATCGTGTTACGATCGAGAGACGCCTAGAATTTATTGAAAGATTTACTAACTCACGTACTATAGACGTGAATAGTTTGACTCCACTGATGGCAGTTTTGACCATCACCCGAGGGGTCGAACCTGAGCTACCCTTGGGAGAATATGGGAATCCATCTAGGCACTTAAGGAAAATTCCTATTCTTTGTCCTGAACTTGAAGGCCAGGAATTCGAAATATATCCTGAGCTAATTTATATGATGAACAAAATTGCTTTTGCAGGAAAAGAAGAGGAAGATCCTAGTGACCACTTGACAAGGGTCTATGACCTTTGCGCTACTCTTAAACCAGCAAGTTTACCAATAGAGTTTGTACTCTTTAAACTCTTTCGCTGGTCTCTAAAAGATAATGTATTTGCTTGGTTACAATCATTACCTAATCATACTATAAAAAGGTGGAAAGATTGCATCCGACAATTTATGCATAAATATTGTTCATTCACTAAAATCATGCAAATCAAACATAGTATAACAAACTTTCTTCAAATAGTTGGCTTATTTCTAGAGACACTCGACACCATGAAAATGTCGATTGACTTGATAGCTCTCTGTGAAAGGATTTGTTCGATTGAATTAATGTTTAGCGATTTTTGTGAGCATGCCAAAGTTTGACTTGTTAATCATAAGAATGATATAGCTTTACATGTGTCCAATTTCATGGGATGCCAACAACTCTGCTAGCCTATGAACAATCTTCATGGAGGAAACTCCTAGATTTTGGCTATGAGTTGATTAAACACTTGTAGCAGCAATGCTATAGTGGGTAAGATTCTTGGCACTCCCGGGTAGCTGTAATCATTATGGAATCACTCCTCTGGCTATTATGAGTAATCATTATGCAAAAGGAACAAAAACCTTAGTGATGCCACGAGTGTCCATCACATCCCGATAAACTAATAAAAATCTTTGGCATGCTCTCAATTACTTAAAAACTGAAATTCTTGAAGGACAATGAATAGAAAAGTAGTGCTTGAAAAGTCTTGATTTATTGATGTGGGAGAATTGAGATACTCTAGTGTATATGCTTTTCATGACAACTCTCACACTCTTAATTTACATGATTATACTTTATTTATTGAGTTGATTACTTGACATGTAATAAAGTTTACTCATTTGAATCATCCATGTTTACAATAATTTTGCTGCACAATAAGGATGCATGAAACCCGTATGATATGCTTGCCATTACTCTATCTATGCTGAAGTTTTTTAGATTTATGAAGTGGAGGAAACATGAGACTACTAATCATGAGTAAGTTCACCATCTTGTTATTTCAGTTTAAATGCTAAGTTCCTTTTTGATTTTGGTTTTATTGCTCGGGGACGATCAAGTTTAAGCTTGGGGAGGTTCATGGCTCAGAAATATAGCCATCTACATCCACATTTAAACTGGACATTATTCATAATTTTGATGAAATATCTCTCTAAACCCTGCCACTAATGCTAATATTCAGAGGGGTATGCAATCCTTTCTTTTATATTTTTCCTACGCAGATAATGTCGTTTAAAGGAGGGAATCACTACATTAAAGTCAAAGATACGAGATTTCCAACTACCAGAAGAAACCAGGAGCCATAAGACAGAGGCAGACGTTTTAACGACCAACTATACAACGGGAATAAAAAATTCCGTCCGTATAGCTCCGGTCGTATAGTTGGGGCCGTCACCGTTAGGTCAAACAAAACAACTTTCGTGAAGGGACCCCTATATAAAGAAGCCTCGGGCAACGAGAAAACAAGCCAGACCTCGCCAAAAAGGCTCTGCGACAGATCTCCAGCCGTCTCCAGATCTCAAAACCCTTCTACATCTCTATAGCCATATTCCACCACTTGTAATAGTAGATCTCTTCTCCGATTGGCGAAATTGTAAGACTATTGCTATCAATCTTATGATTTTCATTACAATGTTTGTGATTGTTGATCTCATCTCTATGTGTGAGTAATTCTCCTTGGGCTAAGGGCTTTGGCCTAGCCATGTAGAAATTGTGCATGTTATTTTTCATAGATGGGATCATGTATTAGTTTGTATGACATTATGATTATTGTATCCTCTCTTGCCTCAATCCAAGGACTTGTCAGGTACCCAAGACCCTGAGGGTTGATCCAGGTATAGGGAGTATGAGTAATGACTGATCTGCAGGTTGGGAACCCCAGTGACGGAAGGGGTAGTACGACTGTATGTGAGGGATTTACTTGGGATTAACAGTGACATCACTATGCATACCATTAGTTCTCTTTCTTCTACGGATGAGACTAGTAGGTTATTGCTATAAGCGGTTGCGGAGGCAATAGCAATTATGGATGCACTGCCCACATATAATTTATCTTGCTCTAACAAGTACATGCATACTTTATTTCTACCTTTTATTCCCATAAGATGTTTTGCATAGCTACAGGTGAAACCAAACACCCTAGGCCCTCTCTCTCTCCATCATCGACAACAACAAAAAGACGCAAGCTATTGGTCCGGTAAAAACACAAAAGGAATTCTAAAACTCCCGAAGGTCCATTAAAGTAACTTCACTACGCATTTGCTTCCCGAGGATTCGATAACCTAGGTCTACTAGTGATGAGGGTTAAACTCGTCAATGCCCATTGTTATGGACTTAGGTTTTGGACATCAGGGGAGCGCTGGAGGCATCAATTGGCTAGCAAACAAGCACACAGGGATGCAAGGTTTATCCAGGTTCAGGCCTCGTAGAGGACCCTACTCCTGCTTGTCTGCTCTTGGAATTATCGAGGGAGTCAAAAGTTACAGGGGGTGTGCAGATGCAATCTAGCGATGGTGAGGAAAATAGGGTTGTGATTGTCCTCCTCACTGCCCCTCCTAACCTTTATATAGATAGGCTAGGTCTCAGGATAGCAGGTCGAGTCGGTTACAAGTTGGGGTTTTTCCCTTTAAACTTTCTATCTTTGAGCTTGCCGTGTGTCACAAGTAGTCAGAGTCTCCTTCGGTCACCCGAATATTTTTATTGGGCCTTGGTAACATCGTGGGCTTCTACCAGATTGGACCGTATATGCTAAGCTCGAGTACTGATACGTCCATTTTGCATCACTATTCTATATCATAATTTACTGTTATTCATTGATATATTTCATATTAAGAGATGATACTTATGTAATTTCATCTGTTTTTGCATGGTTGATGACTTTTGGAGCATGGACCGCTCCAGTCAGGATTCTGATGGAAAAGGTGCTATTTGGAGGCAAAATTCGCGAAGATCAGAAAATCCAGGAAAATACATGGAAAATCCTATTTTTCTAGAAGCCGAAGATTGCGAGAAGGGGAAGCGGAGATGGGCCACAGGGGGCCCACACCACCCCTGGTGCGGGCCACCCTGGGCCGCGCCACCAGGTGGTGTGGCCTCCCTGGTCCACCCTGGCTCTCCCCTCTAGCGTATATTATCCTCCCGAAACCCTAAGACTCGGGGAGCGACCACAGAAAGATTCCACCGCTTATGCGGGGCGGAAAACACCGAGAGAGAAAGATCTCTCCGGCAGACAGAATTCTGCCGGGGGAATTCCTTCCCGGAGAGGGGAGATCGTCGCCATCAACACCACCATCAAGCTGGACTTCATAGGGATCATCATCATCATCACCACCATCATCTCCACCAACACCATCATCACCACCATCATCTCGCTGTAACAATTGGGTTGAATCTTGCATAGTTCTTAGGAGAAACTTTCCCGGTGTTGATTACTCTTTGTAGTTGATGCTATTGAGTGAACCATTAAATTATTGTTTATGTTCAGATTGTTATACATCATTATTCCATCTCTGATCATAATCCATATGATGTCTTGTGAGTAGTTCGTTTTGTTCTTGAGTACATGGGAGAAGTCATGTTGTTAGTAGTGGAGTTGTGTTGAGAGAGATTCAATAGTTTGTTAATTAAGTTGTGGTGTACTTCTTCTAGTGGTGTCATGTGAACGTCGACTACATAACACTTCACCTATATGGGCCTAGGGGAATGCATTGTATATTTGGCTACTAATCGTAGGGGTTGCCGGAGTGACAGAAACCTGAACCCCCGTTAGAAAACCATTGCACAAGGGACATAAGGGTCTTAGAGTTTAAAGCTGTGGTTAGGTTTCTACCTTAATTACTTTCTTGTACTTACGGATGTTTGCTAAGGGGTATAATCACAAGTATGTATTAGTCCTAGGAAGGTCGGTACATTAGCACAGGTTCACCCACACAATACTTAGCAAGCTAGAGAAGATTAATCAACTATATGAAGCGAAAGCACTTGACAATATTCCCATGTGTCCTTGAGAACGTTTGGTCATCTTAAGTAATACAACCGGCTTGTCCTTTGCTGCATAAAGGATTGGGCCACTCGCTACATTTATTCTTATTGTCTTTTATTTACCCGTACTTTATTTACCTGCATTATCAAAACCCCCTAAAAATCCGTTTGCTAAGTATTTGCAGAGAATTCCTGATCCATACCACTAGCCAGCACCTTCTGCTCCTCGTTGGGTTCGACACTCTTACTTATCGAAAATACTACAATACACCCCCTATACTTGTGGGTCATCAAGTACCTGTAAGGTATGCCCATGTCAACTAGGGAAAAATAAGCTACACTACATCCGTAATCCGGATCGAAGGTATCACTTGGAGACAAGTTGGTTGATGCATGATGTCTACGCACTTATATTCTTGTAGACAGTTGTTGGGCCTCCAAGTGCAAATGTTTGTAGAATAGCAGCAAGTTTTCCCTTAAGTGGATCACCCAAGGTTTATCGAACTCAGGGAGGAAGTGGTCAAAGGTATTCCCTCTCAAGCAACCCTGCAATCAAGATACAAGAAGTCTCTTGTGTCCCCAACACACCCAATACACTTGTCAGGTGTATAGGTGCACTAGTTCAGCAAAGAGATAGTGAAATACAAGTGGTATGGATAATTATAAGCGGTAACGGTGATAGAAAATAGCTTGATGGCGTAGAAAAGACTAAAGTAAAACTGAAATAAAGATAGAAGCAAGCAAACATGTAACAGATCTAGTAGCAAACGGTGTTTCAGTGCTTAGAAACAAGGCCTAGGGATCATACTTTCACTAGTGAACACTCTCATATAAATATATTCTTCTTTATGATACTACGCTGACTACTCTCCGGTTGGACACTCTAATCCATGGTAGGGCTATAACAGCACACCTCAAAGTAAGCATTTCCCATCTAGAAAACCCCACACTGTCACCTTGAGCACTAGATGATTCCAACAAACACCACAATTTCATAAAGACATCCAACTCCAAATATAACTCATAACAAGTATTTGTAATCTCTAGCCTAAGTGCCACCATGGTGTGCATGCTATCACTTTCACACACATGGGGAGAGCAGAGATCTATTAAAGCACTTGAGTAGCAAGGTAGATCTATAGATTACAAGCTCATGATCACAATATAATCATGCATAGAGAGAGATGAACACATAGCTACCGGTAGAACCCTTAGCCTCGAGAGAGAACTACTCCCTCCTCATCATGGAATCAGCAATGGTGATGGAGATGGCGGTGGAGATCGATGGAGATGGCTCCGCGGGCACTTCCCCGTCCCGGCAGGGTGCCAGAATAGAGACTTTCTGTCCCCCGAATCTCCCCTTCGGTGGCGGCGGCGCTGTGGAACTTTTCGTGGCTGGAGGCTTGATGATTTAGGGTTTTCGTATCGGAGGCTTCTTATAGGCGAAAGGGCAAGGTCGGTGGAGTGCTAGGGGGCCCACACCACCTGGTGGCGTGGCCAGGTCTAGCCCGCGCCACCATATGGTGTGGCCAGGCCCTGGCCCTCCTCCGTCTGTGCTTCTGGCTTCATGAGTCTTCCGGTAAAATTGGAACTTTGGCTTTTGTCCCGTTCAATTCCGAGAATATTGATTTTCTGACTTTCCTGGAACCAAAAACAGCAGAAAACAGGCAACTGGCACTGTGGCTCTTGTTAATAGGTTAGTCTAAGAAATCATATGAAAAGTACTCCAAAGTTGGAACAAAACACAAGAAAGTAGATAAAACCAAGCATGGAACATCAAAAATTATAGATACATTTGCAATGTATCAACATCCCCAAGCTTAACTCCTGCTCGTCCTCGAGTAGGTAAGTGATAAAAAGAAAGAATAATTTTTGAGGTGACATGCACCATCCTAATTTTTTGAGGTATCATAGTACTTCAATCATATCATGAAAGACAAAGTTCTAGAAATAAGACAAAGAAACTAGGATGCAACATGAAAAGGCACAAACAAAAGATTCATGAATAATAATGCTTTGCAAGACGTTTGTTTGTTTCACATAAAGAAAACATAGCATAATAGTATTCAGCTTGTCCCTCATAGAGTAGCAAAAATAAATGCATAGGACACCTTCAAAGTTCATAAGAGTGACTAGATACAAATAGTTTAAAACAAACAATATCAAGGTATGCATCAATCAACTAGTCTTGGGACAATGCACATAGAACTAAGAATGGCCACTATGCTCTCAAAGTAGGTGCATAAAGATAGAAGGTGGAGACTCAATAGAATCGTGGAAGAAAGGCCTTTTTATAAAAGGAAGTAGGGATTCAAGTCTCATAAAGAGCTTCCAAAAATTATGGTACTTATAGCTTTCAGCTCTCATTGCCCCTATCATAAGCATCTTGAAGTGATTAAGGTTAAAGTGAACAAACTATGGTGTACATGCTTGACGAAGTATAAGTTAGAAATCTCATGTCCCTTGTATACAAGGGCCGCTCCTCGTGCTACTCAAGTTTAGTCACCGGTAAGTTCTTATCATCGTAAGTACATGTGTATCATAGAGAACCGCCAACAGGGTACCCCTTGCCCGATGATACAGAAGAATCCCCATATCAAAATGACAAGGCAAGTAGACAAGGAGCATCTCAGCAATCTTCTTATTTACCATGGGAATATGGTGCTTTTTTCTCTCTTTCCTCTTTTCATAATCTTTTTTTTCTCTTTTTTCTCAATATAGGACTCCTTTTTTATAAGAAGAATGCTTCATAGACAGCTCATTATGGTTACGCTGCAGGTTTCCACCATGTCAGCATGGATTAGACTAGCGGTCCAGGCGTTTCTCTAACACATATATATAACTCCATGGACTTACAAGCTCCCCTTTCATTTCACGACATCCATATACAAAAGAGCATGATATCAACTAGGTACAAAGTACCAAGTGCAATGTTGAAAGCGTTCCCCATGAAAGCATGGTTCTGCTAATCCCCAACAAATAAGTGCAAGCATATACAACATAGACGACACAATGGTTCAAGTTTATTAAGGGCAAGAAAAGTAAAGTGTGCCATCAAGTTCGTGAGAGCTTTAATCACTAGTTTTCTCATAACAAGTTTAATTTGGAAGGTAAACAAAAGCATGAATATACTTGGAATAGCATATGCTAGTAGGTAGGTATGGTGGACTCTTTGGAATAACTTGGTTTTAGGAGTTGGATGCATGAGTGGAACTCATACTTTGGTTGCGGAGGCTAGCAAAAGACTGGGAGCGACAAACTAAGAGAGCAATAATGACCATAATCATGCAGAGCGACAAAACATCATTGAGCAAAGCATAAAGTGATACTACAAGTTGAAAACTAAAGGATCATAAAGGCTATGGTGACTTGAGATAGTCATACCATGGTGTGAGCATGCGCCAAGTCAACCCAAATAAAGCATCAAAGGAGAATACCACAATACTATGCTTTAATATGCTAAAACAACGCATGATTCTTCAAAGGCACATTAAGCAATCTCAATTGTTTATAACAAGTCATTTTACAACAAAGAATACTAAGCATAAATCCAAAACAATATCAAGCATGGCATGACAAAGCATATGCCACAGTCAAAAACACGCTCTCTTTACCACTTAAGCATGAACTTTCCTACTCTTTTCCAATCCAAACAAAACTATTTGAAAACCAATGTATCAAAGAGGGGGTCCAACCAATTTATTCATAAAACTAAGAAAACAAAGCAAACGAAAAACCAAAAAGAAAATGAAAAAGAAGACGCTCCAAGAACAACACAACTGTGCATGAAATAATAAAAATGAAGCGTTTGGAAGAAACCTGGGATTTTTATTGATGAAGAAGGGGATGCCTTGGGCATCCCCAAGCTTTGACGCTTGTACTTGTTGGATATTTCTTGGGGTGACACGCGTGGCATCGCCAAGCTTGAGCTTTAGTCCATCCTTCATCTCATTACTCATTCCTTCCATACACCTAAAAATTTTCCTTCATACAAAACTTCACACAATTTTTATTAGCAACATTAGTGCACTCAAGATAAATAAGTCTTAAGGTTCAGTTCTAACACCAAATAAACTTCCATTAGAACACTAGCTACTGTAGCACTTCCCTCAAAAAGCTCAATTTCCCAAAAGAACTAAAAAAGGAACCAACAAGAAGCAAATGCAGAAAATGGCAGAAATCTGTCAAAACAGACCAGCAGGTAAAGACGAATTTTTTCGAAGACCTTCTGTTGCTCAAATAAAAAAGTGTTGAACTAAGGAAAGTTAGATAACAACCTGGGGAATAAGCACAAAACATTACATCTCAATACGACATACAAAGCTCTCTCACGAATTTTTACGGTAAAGCACAAAAATCTGTTTCGGGACAGCAACTTTCCCAATCATTACTTCTCTCTCATTAGAGGTTACTCTTGGCACAAAAAGCAAATAAAAAGGATAAGGAGCGGTTATTACTGAAGTAATAACTTCCAAGACTCATCTAAAACTTTTGGGTTATCTCCCAATAAGTACTTTTCTTTAACGCCTTTAAGTTAGGCATGATAGTTTGAGAAGATGCTCACATAAGAAATATGAATTGAAGTAAAAGAGACCATCAAGAAGCAAATTCAAAACACATTTAAGTCTAACCCACTTCCTATGCATAGGAATCTTGTAAAGAAACAAGTCATGAAAGCACAAAGCAACAAGTATAGGAAAGCCAAACAAGTGCAACTTCAAGACTTTTAACATAAAGAGGGGAAACCTAATATTATTGAGACACATAAAACCATGTTTCCCTCTCTCATAATAACTTTCAGTAGCATCATGAATAAAATTCACAATATAACTATCACATAAAACATTCTTATCATGAGCCACATGCATATAATAATTATTACTCTCCACATAAGCATAGTCATTCTTATTAATTGTAGTGGGAGCAAATTCAACAAAATAGCTATCATTATTATTCTCATCACCATAATCATCAAATATAGGAGGCATATTGTAATCATAATTAATTTTCTCCTCAATAGTAGGTGGACTGAGAATATCATATTCATCATTGTAATCATCATATATTGGAGGTTTGGTATCATCATAAGCAATAGAATAGCTATCTTCCAAAGTTGGGGAACTAAAAAGATCATTTTCATGAAAACCAGCTTCCCCAAGCTTAGACTTTTCCATAGCATTAGCAATAATGGTGTCCAAAGAATTCATACTAACAACATTGCTATTAGCATGCAAATAAAGTTCCATAGGTTTTTTAATTTTCTCTTCAAACACTTCATGTCCTAACTCAAGATAAATACTATAAAGCTCTCTAATTTTGTTGTTGTTTTCCATTAAGCCTAACTAGTGAAAACAAGAAACAAAAAGACAAAATTGCAGAATCTAAAGGAAATAACTTCGAGCACTCACACCGGAGGATGTGAGTACCTTTTACCTTACCTCCCCGGCAACGGCGCTAGAAAATAGGCGTTTGCCATGGGAGGTTCTTCTTGTTTAATCCTCTGGTGTGAATACCTTTTACCTTACCTCCCCGGCAACGGCGCTAGAAAATAGCTTGATGTCTACGCACTTCTATTCTTGTAGACAGTTGTTGGGCCTCCAAGTGCAGAGGTTTGTAGAACAGCAGCAAGTTTTCCCTTAAGTGGATCACCCAAGGTTTATCGAACTCAGGGAGGAAGTGGTCAAAGGTATTCCCTCTCAAGCAACCCTGCAATCAAGATACAAGAAGTCTCTTGTGTCCCCAACACACCCAATACACTTGTCAGGTGTATAGGTGCACTAGTTCGGCGAAGAGATAGTGAAATACAAGTGGTATGGATAATTATAAGCGGTAACGGTGATAGAAAATAGCTTGATGGCATAGAAAAGACTAAAGTAAAACTGAAATAAAGATAGAAGCAAGCAAACATGTAACAGATCTAGTAGCAAACGGTGTTTCAGTGCTTAGAAACAAGGCCTAGGGATCATACTTTCACTAGTGAACACTCTCATATAAATATATTCTTCTTTATGATACTACGCTGACTACTCTCCGGTTGGACACTCTAATCCATGGTAGGGCTATAATAGCACACCTCAAAGTAAGCCTTTCCCATCTAGAAAACCCCCACACTGTCACCTTGAGCACTAGATGGTTCCAACAAACACCACAATTTCATAAAGACATCCAACTCCAAATATAACTCATAACAAGTATTTGTAATCTCTAGCCTAAGTGCCACCATGGTGTGCACGCTATCACTTTCACACACATGGGGAGAGCAGATATCTATTAAAGCACTTGAGTAGCAAGGTAGATCTATAGATTACAAGCTCATGATCACAATAAGATCATGCATAGAGAGAGATGAACACATAGCTACCGGTAGAACCCTTAGCCTCGACAGAGAACTACTCCCTCCTCATCATGGGAATCAGCAATGGTGATGGAGATGGCGGTGGAGATCGATGGAGATGGCTCCGCGGGCACTTCCCTGTCCCGGCAGGGTGCCAGAACAGAGACTTTCTATCCCCTGAATCTCCCCTTCGGTGGCGGCGGCGCTGCGGAAATTTTCGTGGCTGGAGGCTTGATGATTTAGAGTTTTTGTATCGGAGGCTTCTTATAGGCGAAAGGGCAAGGTCGGTGGAGTGCCAGGGGCCCACACCACCTGGTGGCGTGGCCAGGGCTAGCCTGCGCCACCATATGGTGTGGCCAGGCCCTGTCCCTCCTCCGTCTCTGCTTCTGGCTCCATGAGTCTTCCGGTAAAATAGGAACTTTGGCTTTTGTCCCGTCCAATTCCGAGAATATTGATTTTCTGATTTTCCTGGAACCAAAAACAGCAGAAAACAGGCAACTGGCACTGTGGCTCTTGTTAATAGGTTAGTCCAAGAAATCATATGAAAAGTACTCCAAAGTTGGAACAAAACACAAGAAAGTAGATAAAACCAAGCATGGAACATCAAAAATTATAGATACATTTGCAATGTATCAATGCATATTTGCATATTCATGATGCCCAGGAACTATGGGATGCACTGGACACTAAGTTCGGTGTTACCGATGCCGGTGGTGAACTGTATGCTATGGAGCAATTCAATGACTACAAGATGGTTGAAAACCGATTTGTAGTAGAATAGGCTCATGAGCTATAGATCATGGCAAAGGAACTCGAACTCCTCAATTGTGTGCTTTTGGATAAGTTTGTCGCGGGATGCATTGTCGCTAAGCTTCCCCCTTCTTGGAGGAACTTTGCCACTTCTCTGAAACATCAGAGGCATGAGCTCTCTGTTGAGTACCTCATTGGCTCTCTGGATGTTGAAGAAAAGGCGAGGGCAAAAGACAAACACACTAGTGGAACCGAGGGACATTCTACTGCCAATATGGTGCAGAAAATTGCCCACAAGTCCAAGGGAAATAACAAAGTCTGCCAGACTACCAACTTCAAGAAGAAGAAGGGGAAGAACAAGGAAAATAAAGAATCTTGATGGGTGTGTGGCGAGATTGGCAATTGGGCTCATCGTTGTGCACAGAAGAAAGGCAAGAAGGGTTAGGCTGGACAGAGTTCTAAATCTGTCAACATGGTCATTGGCAATACTAATGCAGAAACTTGAGGTTCTGGGTATGGTAATTTATTACCTACTGTTTTTTTAGTATTTCAACCCACAGAATGGTGGGTTGATACGGGTGCCAATGTTCATGTGTGTGCTAACATTTCCATGTTCACCTCTTATCAGGCTCGAGATTCATCAGTCATGATGAGGAATGGGTTACATGATACTACTCTTGGTGTTGGCACGGTAGATCTGAAGTTTACTTCGGCCAAGATCGTGCAGCTGAAGAACGTGCAGCATGTCCCTTCTATCAAGAAGAATCTCGTTAGTGGATCCCATCTTCTAAAAGATGGGTTTAAGTTGGTATTTGAGTCCAATAAAGTTGTACTATCTAAGTATGGAACCTTTGTTGGAAAAGGCTATGAATGCAGAGGCATGTTCCATTTTATATTGGTAGACTTCTGTGATGATGTAGTGAACCATGTTTGCACTACTAGTAATGAAACTAATGTTTGGCATGCACTACTTTTTCATATTAATTTCGGTTGTATGTCGCGACTTGCTGGTATGAGTTTAGTTCTGAAATTTACTATTGTCAAAGGCTCTAAGTGCCATGCTTGCGTGCAAGCAAAGCAACCTTGCAAGCCGACAGAGGAGAGAAACTTGGCACCTCTAGAGCTCATACATTCAGATCTATGTGAGATGAGCTGTGTGTTGACAATTAGTGGAAAGAAATATTTCATGACATTGATTGATGATTCTACTAGATACTGTTATGTATATCTCTTGAAAACTAAATACGAGGCTTTAGATTTCTTTAAAATCTATAAGACAGAAGTTGAAAATCAACTTGAGAAAAAGATCAAAAGAATTCGGTCTGATCTTGGTGGAGAGTACTTTTCTAATGAGTTCAATTTATTCTGTTCGGAACATGGTATTATACATGAGAGGATGCCTCCCAATTCCCCTCAATCCAATGGGATTGCCGAGAGGAAAAACCGGACTCTAACAGATTTGGTTAACGCCATGTTAGACACTGCCAGTTTATCCAAGGACAGGTGGGGGGAGGCTATATTGACTTCATGTCATGTCCAAAACCGTGTTACAACTAAGAATAAAAAAATTACTCCATTTAAAGAATGGGAAAAGAAAAGGTTGACACTCTCCTACTTATGAACTTGGGGTTGTTTGGCAAAAGTCAACATGTCAATCAACAAGAAGCGTAAGCTTGGATCGAAAACCGTGGATTGTGTCTTTCTTGGCTATGCTTCTCACAACATTGCTTATAGATTTCTTGTGGTAAAATCTGAAGTGGATGACATGAGTGTCAGTACCATTTTTGAATTCAGAGATGCTACATTCTTTGAGGATATATTTCCTATTGAGAGATATGCCTAGCATATCTAATAAGGAATATGATCCAATTTCCGAAACTTAAACTCCCATAGAGACTGATGAGCAATCAGATGATGAGAGTTCAAATTCGGATGAGGATGACAATGAAGCTCCCACAAGGAGCAAGAGACAAAGGACCTCAAGGTATTTTGGTGATGATTTCATTATGTACCTAGATGACACTCCCACTACTATTTCAGAAGCTTTTGCATCTCCAGATGCAGACTACTGGAAAGAAGCGGTTCAAAGCGAGATGGATTCCATCTTGGCTAATGGAACATGGGAGATATCTGAACGTCCGTATGGGTGTAAACCTATAGGATGTAAATGGGTATTTAAAAAGAAGCTTAGGGCTGATGGTACTATTGAAAGTACAAAGCTCGGCTTGTGGCTAAAGGCTATACCC
This sequence comes from Avena sativa, assembly GCA_916181665.1. Taxonomy (NCBI): domain Eukaryota; kingdom Viridiplantae; phylum Streptophyta; class Magnoliopsida; order Poales; family Poaceae; genus Avena; species Avena sativa. Next base: position 127,373,427 of record OV702292.1, on the reverse strand, counting down.
AAAAGGAAGGCGAAGATTTTTTTGATACTTACTCACCTGTTACTAGATTGGCCACAATTCGAGTACTACTATCACTGGCTGCCTCTCACAGTCTTCTCGTTCATCAAATGGACGTTAAGACGGCTTTCCTAAATGGAGAGTTGGACAAGGAAATTTACATGGAACAACCTAATGATTTTGTACTAGAAGGTCAAGAAAGAAAGGTGTGTAAATTGAAGAAATCTTTGTACGACCTCAAACAAGCTCCCATGCAATGGCATGAGAAGTTTGAAAGAACTTTGACATCTGTGGGCTTTGTTGTAAATGAAGCCGACAAATGTGTATACTATCACCATGGTAGGGTGAGGGAGTTGTCCTATGTCTATATGTTGATGACATATTAATTTTTGGGACAAGTCTGAAAGTGATTAATGAGGTCAAAACCTTCTTGTCTCAATGTTTTGAGATGAAGGATCTTGGAGAAGCCGATGTTATCTTAAACATCAAGCTGCCGAGAGATGAGAATAATGGGATTACACTTGTGCAATCACATTATGTGAAGAAGGTGTTAAGTAGATTTGAATATGATGATTGAAAATCCTCTCCTACCTTATGATCCTAGTGTTTTGCTTCGAAAGAATCAAAAGGCAGCTAGAGATCAATTGATACACCCTCAGATTATTGGCTCACTTATGTATTTAGCTTGCGCTACAAGGCCTGACATCTCGTTTGATGTGAGAAAACTTAGCCGGTTTGTGGCCAACCCGGGAGATGATCATTGGCATGCTCTTGAGAGGGTAATGCGCTATCTAAAGGGAACAATGAGATATGGAATTCATTATACCGGGTATCCAAGAGTACATGAAGGGTATAGTGATTCAAATTGGATATCAGATGCTGATGAGATAAAGGCCACAAGTAGATATATATTCACTCTTGGTGGTGGTGTTGTTTCATGGAAGTCTTGGAAGCAGACCATCTTAACGAGGTCAACTATGGAAGTAGAACTCACATCACTAGATATTGGGACTATCGAAGCAGAATGGCTTTGTGAACTCTTAACAGATTTGCCTATGGTTGAAAAACCAATACCGGCAATCCTTATGAACTGTGACAACCAAACTGTGATTGTCAAAGTGAATAGTTCTAATGACAATATGAAGATTTCAAGACATGTAAAGAGAAGACTGAAGTATGCCAGAAAGCTGAGAAATTCTGGAGTTATAGCATTGGATTATGTCCAAACGGCTAAGAATCTAGCAGATCCTTTTACGAAAGGACTATCAAGAAATTTGATAGAAAATGTATCGAGGGAGATGGGTTTGAGACCCACGTGAGTTGTCAAGGGGGTAACCCAACCTATGTGATCGGAGATCCATGAATTAGGACCTGGGAAAATAAACCAAAATAACCGAGTTGAGAGAAACTTTTAACACTCCCGCTCTGCTACAGATGCAATTCTCTCGTACCATACTATAAGGAAGGTTGATTACATCTTAATGTGTTTTGTCTGTCTCCTTGGTAGTAAAGATGCTGTCCTACATAGCGATCTTGAAAGAACACACCTATATGAGCTATACTGCTGGTCACAGTGTATGAGATTTAGGTGAATCTCTAGAAAGCTCATGAAAGGCCAAGGAGTATGACTTATAAACTCCACCCGAGGGGTAGCCTATGACAACCAAGTATCAATAACAACATTGAGTGAAGCTTGCTGCACAAGACTGACAATTCAAGGCACAGTCCATTGTTCAGTTGTAGTAAGCGTATCTGTTTGTCTAGGTGGAAGTTCAACTTAACAGTCTCCACTGAACTGCAGGTATATTAAACAGTGATTGGAACTAATGAGCCATATGATGTGCCTCTGAGATCTGGTGGGGGATTGTTAGATTTATATGGGTTGCGTCCCAAGTAGGCAGCCCATGTAGTCTAATAAATCCTGACCTTAAGGCCCATCTATTATGGCAGCTTGGGAGCTGTCTGGGAGACAAAGTTTAGTCCCACATTGCTAGTTGGGAGAGAGTTGGACGAGCTTATAAGATAAGTTGTTTCACTCCCACTAAGTGAGTGAGAAGAGAAGGAGTCCACGCGCACTCCTCCTCCTCCGCCGCCCGCCTCGCCTCGCCCGCACGCGCGTCGCGTTTCGTAAATCGAGTTCGAGTTAGAAACTCGTTTTGTGGAAGACTAAATTTTTGCTTGGTGCACCAGCTGTTGGGTACGTGTCAACATTCGTGTGCATGTTTGACTCGTATCCTTGTCTTCCAACGCGTGACGACTTGGTCGGCTCACCTCCCAGGCTATAGAGCGAGAGACAGACATATCTAGATACATCATGTTCTTTCTCTGTCTCTCTCGTTGTATTCCTTTTGCTGCGCTACTCTCTAGGCTTCCCCATCCCGACGGCTGCGTGTACTGCTGTCTAGAAGAGCAGGCCTCCGAAACCCCGTCCGTTGAGATCCTGCACCGGGAGACGGAAGATAAGGTTTTCGGGGAGCGTCTCGGCGCGACTGCGCGCCTCCGTTCGTGTTCTTCTTCATCAACCGACAACCTCATCAGCACAATACGTGATAACAATAAAAACCAAGGTGATGCTGCGGTGACGACCTCACTACTAGAAAAACAGCTATAGGTAAGTCACATACCCGTGGCGCACATGCTAGATAGTGCCCCATGGGTAAATAGCTGTGACGCACCTGCTAGAGATGTCCCACAAGTAAATCACTTACCCGTGGCGCATGTGCTTTCAGGTGCGCCACCACTATGTGTGAGCTATGCAGTCAGAAAAGCACCCACGTACCCGTGAGGCACCACATAGTGGTGCGTCACGAGTATGTTTCCTACTCGTGGCGCACCACTATGGGGTGCCCCATCGGAATTTTTTACTCGTGAGGCACGGTGCATAGTGCGCCATCACTATGTGACCACCTACCACTCATTCAAGTTAGAGAATATAAGGGGTGCCACACCAGACATCACGTGATTTGCAAAAAAAAACCACACATCACAGTAGGCACGCGACGCATACCGACCCGCACGATGCACACTGACACGACACGGTCACATAGGCCCTGCCTTATCCCCTCGACCGAGCAGCACCGGGCCTTTCCTCCACTCGATCTGCACTTCACCCACCTTCGCTCCACCTTATCCCCTCCGCCTCTCATCTCTCTCCTCCATCCACTCGATCCCGTAGCCCTCGCCTTCCTCCACTCAATCCCCTCCACTGCGAGCTCGCCCTGCCTCCCAGCCGCCCCTCCTACCTCCGCCCGGCGCCGCCAGGGCCGCCGGTCGCTGCCAGAGTCGCGTCGTCCCTGCGGAAGCCTCGGGCCGCAGCCTGCACGCGCCCCCACCCTGCTCTGGCACGCCGCCGACCTCACCCCTCCACCGCGCTGCGGCTGCGCGCCGCGCGGCCTCCTCTGCACTAGTCGGGTGCCTCTCCAAGCTCGTCCGTGTCGCTCCGGCCACGTACGCGCCACCTTCTTTTTCTTGTTTGGGTGTTTATGTAAAGTTGCGTTGTAATCATATTTAATTTCTCTGTAATAAGTAAATTAATTAGGGATGTAATATTACCTGGTGGACATGCGTGGCCTTGCATGGCCATGCGACCTTTTTTTTGCGACCGAGGATGCTTAGTGGTGGCGCACGGCGTCATGCGCCACGCATATCGGCGCACTACTGGTGGCGCATCACAATGTGCCCCACGGATATAATATACTAGTATCATCCCGATTGTGGCGCACGGGATGTGCGCCACGAATAGCGAAAATAGGTGCGTCACGCATTAGCTGTTTTCTAGTAGTGCCTTCCCGATCAATTTGTACGTGATATTCTTCTCTTTGTATACACTAGTTTTTACTAGATTTTCAGATCTACTAGATGTGGTTGTTTGATTAGATGTGTTTAGATCTGTTAGTGCTTACATATGTTGATTTCAGTAATTAATCTCATAGAAAAATTGCCTAATATTTCGACACTATGTACCATATCAGACAAAATGTAATCCTAACTATTTGGTTAGAACGGAGGAACGAGGCACTCCTCGCATACCGAGAAGTCTGTGAGATCCTTAAATTTCTCCCCCGATCACATATCACAATATCAGGATTAACCAATTCGGATCAAGATCGCTGCGGAGGACGATGGCGCTCCACCTCTTCCAAAGATTCCGAATTAATGGAGATAAGAACCGTGGATCGGATTTTGCCAATTCTCTTGGTGGTTGCAGTCTGAAACTCAACAACTTGAGACACTCAAATTGATACCTACTGAGCCGGGACATGGCAAAATTGTAGCTACCTTTTCTTATATAGTACTAAGTACTTATATTAGACTGCAGCTAGCACTTGCAAGCATGCGTGCAGTCGACCGTTTGCAATCCCAATAACGCACGTACTGTATACACTACACGTTCTCGCTCGATCACATAGTACAGTGTACATACATGGCGCGCGTTAGCAACTCCCAAGCTGTACCTGATACCTCGACACACCATATATCTACAAAACCGTAGTATTTACTTACGCCTGACCACAGCACGCACACTGGCAGAGGATCCAGATGCTTCATTCTCCTCGATCACACGCCTCGTCGGAGCTGCAGCTACTGGCGGCGGCCGCATGCACCGCCGCCGACGACGTGCACGAGGTGGTCTGCGCCAGCTTCTTGAGCTTCGCGATGATGGTCACCAGCTTGTTGTCGAGCCGGCTGACGATGCACCGCGGCAGCCACCCCGCCGCCGGGTCGAGCTGCACCACGTACGTCACGACGCACGACTCGGCGTCGTCTTCCAGCTTCTCGACGACCCACCCTGACTGGAGGAGCAGCCCACGGCCCACGGAGCTCCGCCCCTTGGAGTCCCGTGGCAGGAGGCCCGCCGCGATCTCCTTGGGCAGAGACGCCACCGCCACCACCAGCGTGCCGTCGTCCATGCTCTGCCGCCGCTCGTACACCACCAGGTCCCGCCGCCGGAATAGCTTCGACGCGTCGCCGAACTTGAGGTGGATGATGCTCAGGTCGTCTCCCAGCTCTTTGATGTACGTCGCGTCAACCAGGTCAGACTCCCATTGCTGCACTAGTCGGAAATTTTGCATACATGTTAGTAATCCGTTACAATTTTTTGATACCAATGCATTCACCATAACAAATAGTAACAGTTTTGTTAATTTTCATGCAACTAAAAGTTAAGTTAGAGTCCAGTCATCCTAATGGTACACATCATGATTCGTGCGAATGTGAGTTCAAGTGGGGATGCAAGTAGGTTTTTTTCTTTTGGAAGTGAACTTAGATTTTTTAGTTATAAGTGAGGTTGTAACTGAGTATTTCTAGTTGCAAATAGGCATGCGACTGAGATTTAATGGCATCACCCAACTGGGGATTAAGTTAATTCTCACTCGACTAAGAATTAGACACCCAACAAATAGATACATTGCAAAGACATATTTCATGATGCATATTTTAATATTGACCGGGTATAGTAGATGTTGGTACCTTTCCATAATTAACTTTATATATACAATAAAATAAATAATATGACTTATACTTTCGAAGGAGGGAGTATGTAAGTCGAAAATTTGGAGTACTTAGGTTCCTTTTTTTACGAATAAGACTTAGGTTCTTCTAACCGGAACGTAATAGGGAAAACTATTGATCAGCTTAACTAGGTTCTTTCATAGAGGTTCGCCAACTTAATAATCAGATCATTATAAAAAATCGTAATAATCAGATAATCATGCAAATATTTCATTTAGGGGATAATCATGCAGAGATGAGATCCAACCCTAGACTGGGCTTTTATCTGTAGCAGATGGTACATACCCCTAAAAGAACACCCGGCGGCTTACTTTGTATAGCCCATTAACTTGGAGCCCTCATACGGCCCATTTCGCTCTCTCTCCGCTAGCTAAGCACACTAGGATACCGTCTTCACAAAGAAAAAATCTATTTCCCTCAAAATAAAAAAGGAGTTCCTCCTCAACCTTACTGGCATTGCAGATTGGATATTACTACAAGATTAGTGAACTAAACTTTCGCTAGTAAAAATAGCTACTCCTACGATGTTATAACATCTTACTAGGTTCCGACTGAGATCGAGACTGGGCGGAGGGGTGGATGGGTGATGTGTGGGGAGGATGACGTGCCGGGAGGTGACTTTTGTTGATTCATACGTGCGCCTATTAGGACTGTTCGCTCGCGATCGAACGAGAGACCAATGATTTGACCTGCTGAGTAGTGGGCCTGGGATATTCGGGAAGGTGCATCGGACGGCCAACATAGCTCCAGCCGCAAGTTCCGACGGCCAAAAATCTGGTGGCGTGAGAGACCTCATATTTGGCTCGGTTATAATATCCCTAATATCAAGAGACGAAGGGACTAGAACATAGTGTAATAGTACAAATTAATCTAGAAATCCACTTTGGATCATGTAGATGCACCCACAGTCTAAAAATGTATTTTAGAATTTTTAAAAAATTATATCCTTTCACTTGTACATCTGGATATTTTATATTCTCACACAAGTTTCACGTTTTTTTGTGTGACCTGTGTAAAAACGAGATTTTTTTATGCTACAACATAACTATTCATGAGACGTTCTATATCTTTTTTTACACAGGCCATAAAATATGCATTTTCTTCTTGAAAAAACTCAAACACTCGTTTGCTTGGCTAGGAAAAATCTACTTGTAAGCATATGTACACATTATTTTGAGCTATTATTTTGGTTGATGGAAGTGGCCGAGTAAATATTTAATATGTGCTGTTTTTTCACATGATATATTTGTTTTAATTTGAGCCAGACGTAAGCTCTGTGCAATTTGCATTATCACTGCCTCCAAGCTTAGTGGCCTGCTTCTCTTTTTCCCGGAATAATAGTGGATTAGATACATCCAACACGGTAGATGCTCAATCTACCAAATTAGGAGCAGGACCGCCTAACATGCATGGTGGGTACCTTGTGCTATGATCACGGAGTGGTGTGCTTAAAGGGGTTAGGTCTTGACCTTTCCAAAATTTAGTTTGTACATAACTTTAGAGTCAAAGAATGACCACTGCACGTTCGCCTGTCCTATGCATGTACACTGTCCGTTTCTACAACCAAATATTAATACACGAGACCTGCCCCTGTAAGCATCAGATTGAGAAGTTTCCAACCGACCTTTTTATGTTACGCTGTTGTACATGCATATTAAAAGTAAAGTGATGCATATATTACATAAAGCTTAAGTTTGGCTCATATTAAAATAAATATATTGTGTAAATTTTCAACCATCGGTAAACTAGTGATGGTTTAGACACTATTTGGTACTATTGTGGTAGATTATGACAAACCTTATTGATCAACTTTCAAGCAACCTATATGTATTTTTCGCATCAGACTATAACAGTAATTATTCCGACCATAAACCAAGCCTAAATTCAATGATGTCCTATAGGTGGCAAAATGCATATGCATTATTTCATGATTTTTTAATGGAAATAGTAGGACTCTATTATGTATTTTATTTATTTATTTATGGATTTAAAATACAGTTTGTACAAGTTACTTCATCGGTTTATTCCTTCAAAAGAAGACAAAAACAACAAGTGTCTCTTTATTTCAAAATTTCAAATAATTGGAATCTTGATGAAGCATTTTTTTTTTGATGAAGCATTGCATGTTAGACATTTTTCTATGTTTCTTTTGAGGGTTTATGTTATCATTCAACACACGACATGACACCGAGAGATCTCAGTGAACAACTCCAACGGCTCGTTAATCATCTAGGGTTAATTAGTAGCCGTGGGTTGGAACATGCATGTGGCTCCATGTGCGCGTGGCCGTATGGGGCGGCCGTGGCTGGCATCATGCGCGCCACCGTGCAGTGTAATCAGGATACTAGTTAATTAGCACGCATGCATCTAATCTAACCTAAGTATCATCCTCGTATATATGTATGCCTCTCTGGATCGGCTTTCCCTGACGAGATCCCAAATGATTTGGCATGTACTTGTGGGCTCGCAAACTCACGCATGCCCGCGTGCGGCTGCTCCATCTTCAATAAAAATAAAAGTACTGTCGGGGTTTCTGTTTACAGCTGATCCTATGTATAGATACAACCATGGTAACATGTACATTCACGGGTTGAGTTATTCGCATTCACGGTTTGGCTCTGCTCGGGTCACCGGGTACCATACCATGCAGCATGTGTAGTTTAAATCCGATCGATCGAGCGGCAAACGGAAATACATATGGCCAGTGGTGGTCACGGGTTTATACAGTACTACGTCTTGTTGCATTGCATGTTAGGTTGGCAAAATCACGAGACGTGCTGTACGATTTTACCGCCACCGCTAGCTAGCTGTGACCACATAAAAGCGGGCCATAATTTGTGTGTAGCTAGTCAAGCCAGCCAGCCAGGCAGCTGCTGATCGACCAGACTAACCTCCTACCTAGACTAATCCAACTTGCTGCATCCTCCTATTCTAATCATCCAAGCAGTAGCTAGCTAGGTCCGTCTCTTTTCGGTCGCAAATAAAGCAGAACCAAATCACCCGTCAAATCATCACCACAGCTGGCTTCTCCATACGTACGGCGATTAACTAAGACGCAACGCTCTGCTTAACGACTTATTAAGGTAGTAAAATAATCCTCGGAAATAAGGCTTCAAGTAAAGTCAAAAAATCGTAGCAAAGGAAGCTAGCTTCAAGTAATTCTTCTACAGCAAAATTTCGCGGCAAAAGAAAAGAAATACTCTGCATACAGAAAAAAACAATAAATGTCTCTCATTACGTTACCTTGGCGGCGTCGACTGCGTTGGCTACGGCCATGAACTGCTCGGGCGAGACGGCGTGCAGCAGCCACCGGCTCCGGAACACCTGCCCGGTCCCCGACCGCCGCTTCGATATCTCCACGCCGTTGCAGTACGCCAGCGTCTTCCACCCATCGCCGTCGCCGTCTCCGTCGTCGACGCCATTCCCTCCGCCGCCCCGCCCGGAGTCGGACGCCGCGAGCAGCTCCTGGATGCAGCTCTCGCTCGCGTAGCTCACGTACCTCCTCAAAGAATCCTCGCTTATCGACCTTACATATATATACACGTAGTATGAGGCAGAGCTAGCTCCAATCACGGTCAGAGGCTTGGCCTTAACTTGTGATGGTTGTAGAAATGTGACTGACTGGACATACCATGATCTTGAGCAGACGGAAGGGGAGGAGGTAGGAGATGAGCCGCCATTGCTCATTATGCTTCTTCTTCTTCTTGTTCCTCCTTCCACGATGATGAATCTTGCCTGTGGTGAGCGATGATGATGTTCTGAAGAGCTAATTAACGGAACGGACGCGGATATATTGGCTAGCGAGATGGAGCAGGTGTGGCTAGCTTTTATATCTGGAGAGATTAATTGGCCGGCCGGAGAGGCGAGGTTTTAAGACGGGCCGGGAGGAGGAGTGGAAGGAGGCACATGGAGATGTCAGTGACAGAGAGGCTGGCCGGTGGATGGGAGGCTCAGCAGCTAGCTTTGCCCGCCTCCCTCCCTGCATATACGCCACACCACGCCGGGGTAAACTAAGGTAAAGACCAGAGGGCATGGCACTAAAATGCAAATGTTTCTGCACTTTGCTCTCCATGACATGCCAGTATTTGTTTTACTGCTACCTAGGAACTTGGAACTTTGCAGTATTTTACTCCATGAAGAGAGTTGTTACTACTACAGTATTACATCATTAATTTGCCTAGGAGTACAATGTTCAGAGACTAATTAAATTTGCCCAGAGTTGTTTGTAAGGCATTTTTAGTTAACCTGCTGCTGTGCAAATGCAAAAAGTAGAAGGATCCTCCTCATATACTTTTCCTTTGGAGATCACCCATAATAAAGAGAGACGAAGAAGCAAAGGGTAGATGCCGTGCCGGGGGAGAAGGTTTGGGCACATGGCATGTTGGCAGGATCACTGGCTGCTCTACTACAAAGGAAAGAATTGTGTGCTTTAAGGCTGCACTAATTAAATTGTGGATGGATGGTTAAGTGAGATTAAAGCTGTGAATAAAAGAGAGAGTGGTTTAAAGGATTGCTTTTTGGGCGCTTGTCCTCCTTTCCTGTGGGGTTTGGGGGCACGGTATATGCTCTCATTGCCCATAGATGCATGTGCCAACCAAGCTCCAAGCACACAAGTGTATATGCCACGTCAGAAAGAAGAGGACAAATCATTGCGACCCCCTTTCCTACTGTATATGCCACATCAGAACGAAGAGGGCAAATCATTACGGGGTAGTAGTAAAAAGGTGGACTGAGATATGCTTTGTTGGCCTGTCTGGCTGGAGTAAGATAGATTTGTACAGTATCTGCTGTTTCCCGGTACATGACAGCCCCACAACGTAGTCCAGCTAAACCCTTAACGGTATATTTGATCCAAAGGATTTTCATAAGAATTCTGTTGAAATAAAATCCACAAAATTATGCAGTGCCTTGTTTTGTTTGTAGGATTGTTACGTATACAGATTTCCAGCTGCTTAACTCTCTCCTAAATAATCCTTTGTTTTTCTATAGCGGGGTCATACAAACTTTGGTGCAAAAAAAAACATGTAGGATCCAAACTGGCATGCCATTGCAATAATCCTACGTATTATCTGTTCTTGCATTTTTTGAATCCTTCGAATCAAACATGCCCCTGGAGCAAGCTCCCAGTTGTGCATGTAGTATTCATTATAAGTAATACGTAAATTAAATCAGACTAAAAGAAAAGCACTGCTCTAAAAAAAATCAAAATTATTGAAGTTATGGGCTCGTCCCAAGTCAAATTTCTCCATATTTCACCAAAAAATATTAAAAAAATGTGCTAATATCTGAAATACAAAATATTTGTATATTCCATCACCATGTCTTTGTCCTAGCATTGCAGCTTCGTCTGCCTTTCCTCTTTGGATCATAACGGCAACGGATTCGGCCACCATGTTGTCCTCTAGAGCGTCTTCTCTATCGGCCTCGTCGTCCTTCTGTTTAGCGAATTCGGCACGACCAATTGCTGCTCAGATGCTCCACCAATAACAAATATGCATGATACTAGTAGTATGATACTCCATTTGTCAACTATGTTGCTCTTCCTTCGAGGCTTTCCCTCACAAGTGCCTCCTCCTTGCATAATTGGAGGGCACTTGTGCTATTGGCAAGTTTGTAATTTCCCCCTCGGTGTTTTGGTTATCCTCTTTTAATATATGAAGGGACAAGGGTTTCACAAAACAAAAAACTTGCAAGAGACATTTTGCCAATTGTTCAATTTAAACTCTAGATGCTTCTATAAGTATATTACCTAGTAATACACTAGAACCACCAATACGGTTTAGAGATCTATATCATGACATTTTAAGTATATTAAAAATATACGGGAAGACACAAGGATACATATATCTGCACTACATAATTTATTCAACTTTGAAAATTATTTCAAAGAGAACTTTAATTATAGCATTAAATTTAAATTTAGAGAAATCAAACTTTGCGGTGACATACATTACAACCGTATAACAATGAACATGTATCTAATGTTTCGACAAAATTTAGGTCGTTTATGCCATCTAAGTAATAAAAAAATGTATGATGAAATAAGTATGGAAGTTTAGTACAAAGTATATATATATTAAATTTACCGGATTCTGCTCGCACTTGAAATTTTTTGTCTAGCCCGACATGACTATGCAGCAGAAGAATAATCGAGGGCGGGCCGGTGAACAACCTAAGCGGAGCCGCTCTTTTTCGAATGCTTAGATAACGACTTTGTAGGCCAATGCATTTGGTTATACAACAACTAATTTCTATGTGTTCATACTCATGTCTAATGTGTATGAAAGCTCGTTTGTATTTGTATCCCAGTTTGATAACAAACTTACCGACCATAATTTTTATTATTATGAATACCGTGACTATGATGAGAATTTGGAACAAGTTCACTGGCCATTAATACGTGTTACTCAAAATAAGGTTTAATATTTCATTGTTTATTGAGGACACCATAAACTTCAATTGATCTTGTTTATTTTGATCGTCCCAACATTCGGATCACACACACGGCCTCACCATTGGCTAGGCCAACTTCTTAATCGCTGAAAATAGCTAGCTAGAAGTAGTAGGTTAACATGCAGTACGTTGAACCGGTACACAAGGCATAGGCAAGCATAGGCAGCCGTGACAACTCAAAACCCATCTAGGGTTCGTCCTCTCGCCCGGTGACGCTGGCGGTCCGCTCCGTCTCCGTTGGCCTTAGGGCGCTATGGAGGGGTGGCGGACCACGGCCTCTCACTGGCGGGAGAGTTTTCGGTTTTAGGTCTTTTTCCAGTGTCTTCTTCGGGATAATGAGGCGACGGCTACATCTTGAAGCTAGAATAATGTTCTCCCTGTCCTATCTTCATTCCGTTGGTGCATCTAGTGCTAGTGGAGGACGTGTGGAGTCGTGTGTCCGACGGATCTCTTGGGATCTCGTCGTTTTCCGTATTCGTGGGTGGTGTTTGAGGCCAGCCTCTTTAGGTCTACGGTTATCATCTTCGGCGATGGTTGTTCCTCTGGTGCGCTGGTCCTTTTGGGCCTTAGCAGGACGACTTTCCGTCTGTCTACTACAACAAGCTCTTCTTCGACAAGCTTTGCCCGACTCCAGCGATGGAGGAGCGAGGACGGCGGCACGTCTTTGACTCGTGCTAGTGTCAGTAGTCTTCGCTAGATGGTACATTGACCTATTTATAATTTTAATTATTTTTAGGACTGTTTGTACTACTGTTGATGATTATTAATAGATCTGTGAAATTTCGGGGAAAAAAAAGGAGTAGTAGGTTGACAGGCCATGACGCTTTGTGAATTTACACACCTCTCCATGGTACACAAGTCGACACGTAGCTCGACCGCCATGTGTGGATGCCACCTAGCTGTGGATCCCGGACAGGTCAGCTGGCATCATTCTAGCTAGAGGCATCCATCCGGCATGCATATGTAGCTCGCTGTAGGCAAAGGCCATTGGCTACGCGATCGATCATCATCACCGTGCATGACGCGTAGCCTTAATTAGCAGCTAGCACGATGATGTTGCTGTTGGGGAAAAGTTGAAATCAAGTCTCCGAAATCTGAATTTGGTCGCTCTTCTGTTTTACATAGGGGCTGGTACTCGTACGATTTGGTAGCTACCGTACCTAGCTAGGTCAGGTCATGACTTTGTTTCGAATTAATCGGTACTATATGATTAACCAACCAAACCAAACCTGTTCCTTGGACTTGGAGATGTCTGCTCTGAATGCTGCAAAGGATGGCAATGTGCATATGCATCAATGCATGCATATATGCCGTGCGACGCTAACGGAAATCAACATGATCAATTTCTTCATTCTTTACCAAGCAAACGCAGTACGTACATGTACAGCCGCCTCTACCCTTAGATGACAAGTTTGGAAGTATTTATTTTGTACGGTACTTTCTCCGTTGAGCTGGCAAAACATCTCACTACGGCAGAAGCTAAAAACGCCGACGGGCTAATCCTACGCCGACGGCCAAATGTCGGGGCCGTCGGCGAAGGTTCCCGGGCTCGTCAGCCCGGCAAAGGGGCCGTTGCCGTAGAAACACCGTCGGCGTATATCAAAATCCCTGACGGCCGTCGTCGGCGTATGCATACTATAGCCTGACGGTTGTCGTCGGCCTTCCCTATACCGTCGGCGCAGGAGGACACGTGTCCCTAGGCCCACCTGACGGGGCGGTCCGCGGCGTTAGGCGCGTAGCTACGCCGACGGCCAGGCCGTCGGCCTAGCGAGTCTATCCCCCTACGCCGACGGCAATGCCGTCGGCCTAAGTCTTTTTTTTTGTTTGGGTACAGTTGTTTTATTTTTTCCCACTAAAATTTTAATGTATATGTAATTTATAAATAAATTGGTGATTGTAAAATAACCACGCGAATCTTCGGCATCCTGCCACACCCACATAGAATAACGACGCGCACACGCCGACAGTAAATAAATTGGCTTGGAGATTACCTGCGGGCGGCTTCGAGCTGCCGAGGGGCTCCGGGTGGCGGCGGCTTCGGGCGGGCGGTGGCTTCGGGTGGCGGCTACTTCAGACGGGCGGTGATGGCGGCTGCTTTGGGTAGGAGGAGTAGGAGGCAGCGGAGTGGAATGAAAGAAAAGAGGGTATTTAACCTAAACAATCGGGCGGTGGCGGCGGCAGCTCCGGACATGCGTTAACACTTAGCGAAATCCTGGATCTGTACGTGGAAACTCCCGCCGCGGGACAACCGGGGCCTAGAATGTGGCATAGTTGGTCCAACCATTGCTCTCCATGTATATATATACTAAACAAACCAAAACAAATAGAAAGGTCCACCAGGCTACCCTCGTACGGAGATAGCTATAGGGGTAGACGATCCGGGACCCCGGTCTAGGGTTTCGCCGGAGGAAGACCACCGGAGCGTCGGAATCACATAAAAACTTGCATGTGACCCTAGAATATGTGTGTGAGAGTGGTGCAAGGTTGGTAGGTGCCATGTGTAGGCGCCAGGTGTGACCCCCTTCCCGGACATGCGTTAACACTTAGCGAAATCCTGGATCTATACGTGGAAACTCCCGCCGCGGGACAACCGGGGCCTAGAATGTGGCAAAGTTGGCCCAACCATTGCTCTCCATGTATATATGTACTAAACAAACCAAAACAAATAGAAAGGTCCACCGGGCTACCCTCGTACGGAGATAGCTATAGGGGTAGACGATCCGGGGGGCCCGGTCTAGGGTTTCGCCGGAGGAAGACCACCGGAGCGTCGGAATCACATGAAAACTTGCATGTGCCCCTAGAATATGTGTGTGAGAGTGGTGCAAGGTTGGTAGGTGCCATGTGTAGGCGCCAGGTGTGACCCCCTTCCTGGACATGCGTTAACACTTAGCGAAATCCTGGATCTGTACGTGGAAACTCCCGCCGCGGGACAACCGGGGCCTAGAATGTGGAAAAGTTGGCCCAACCATTGCTCTCCATGTATATATGTACTAAACAAACCAAAACAAATAGAAAGGTCCACCGGGCTACCCTCGTACAGAGATAGCTATAGGGGTAGACGATCTGGGGCCCCCGGTCTAGGGTTTCGCCGGAGGAAGACCACCGGAGCGTCGGAATCACATGAAAACTTGCATGTGCCCCTAGCATATGTGTGTGAGAGTGGTGCAAGGTTGTTAGGTGCCATGTGTAGGCCCCATGTGTGACCCCCTTCCCGGACATGCGGGGCCACCATCGGAGTAGCTATAGGGGTAGCCTTGCGGGGCCACCGTCGACATAGGGGAAACCCTAGATAGAGTCAAAATATTAAAGCATTTAAAAGAGTAAATATATTAAAGTATTTAAAATAGTAAACATATTTACTTAAATAGGTTGAAAACTAAAAAAGAAGAAGGGCTACACCGACGGCCACCGTCGGCGTAGGTGCACCCTAGATCTAGTGAACCAGATAAGAATAAAAAAAAGTCAAACCTACGCCGACGGTGGCCATCGGCGTAGCTCTACCTAGATCGTGTGGAACTGAAAAAAGAAAAAAAAATTAAGGTACACCGGCGGTAGCCGTCGGCGTTGCTGTGAAAATAAAAAAGAAAAATAAACGCTACGCTGACGGTGGCCGTCGGTGTAGCTCTAACCCTAAATCAGGTGAAAGGGGTTGGCCGAACCGGACCAGCCCCTAGCTTAGCCACTTTCTCCCCGCATGCCCACCGCTGCCGCTGGCCCTCCCTCTCCCCCGCGTCGCTGCACCCCGCCGCCCCTACACCCCATCGCTGCCGCTGGCCCTCCCTCTCCCCGCCGCCCCTACACCCCGCGAGCCCGCCGCCACTGCCACCGTGCCTCTCCTCACCTCCCTCTACCGCCGCGTCGCCACCTCGCCTCCCTCTGCCGCCGCGCCTCTCCTCGCTTCCCTCTACCTCCCTCTGCCGCCGTGCCTCTCCTCGCCTCCCTCTCCCTCGCGCAAGCCCGCCACCGCTGCTCCACTCTTCCCGGTGCAAGCCCGCCGCCGCTGCACCCCGCGAGCCCGCCGTCGCTGCTCCTCGCCTCCCTCTGCTGCCGCGCCTCTCCTCGCCTCCCTCTGCCGCCGTGCCGCCAGGGCCTGCACCGCATCCACCTTGTCACGCCCGAGCTCTGGTGAGTAGAAATAAGAGTGCTAGAAATGTTTGAAATAGGAGTAGAAATGCTAGAAATAGGAGTAGAAATGCTAGAAATAAGAGTAGCTATGATTGTTTGCTATAATTGTTAGATGATTGTTTGCTATAATCGTCCATATATGAAAAATATGAATGGAATAGCAAATCTTTCATATCCCTGACTAGTGTAGAATCTCGTGTGATAGTGCTCCATGTTCCATCCTGCATTTCAATTTTGCTGCTCATATAAAACTAGTATTTAGAATTTTAGAAACCCACTTTTGAACTTTACAAAATCGTAAGAAAGAGCTTTAGAATATAATGGAATGGTAGTCGTTTTGTACACCATATAACCCACTTATTATTGGATTGAGTTTTTTGAATGGGCATAAATATACATGTTGTGAATAAAGTGTTGTCTTTATATTTCTTCGTGTAGGTTTCTCGGAGCTCCCATCGTCTCGGAGCCCCCGCCGTCTCGGAGCCCCCTTCGTCTCGGAGCCCCTGCCATCTCGGAGCCCCCGCCGTCTCGGAGCCCCCGAGGGTGAGCTAAAACTCCGTCTCCTCCCGCACATTTGTTATGTTACTAGATTCCATTTCCACGTCAAGTGGCGTCACTTAGGTGTCATTTCCCGTCCGCGAGCGTTACGCGGATAAATATGCATTAGAGGTCGGCATATTATGAACCGTAACGCTTGCGGCATTTATGGGACAGTCGGCGGATGCGTAGTTGGGTATGTTTTCCATGTTCTGCTCTGGTCCGAGTCAGGATTTCGGCAGCACCTCCCCGTTGTTCTCCAGATGCACATCCTCTCGGCTTTTGCCGAGACGTGTATCGGGAGAGCAGTGGGGAGGTGCTGCCGAAATTCTGTCTCGGAGCGGGGTAGAGCATGGAGAACGTACCCAATCTACGGATCCGGCGGCTGCTAGGAACCTCTATGCCTATTAGAGATGTAGGTTATGCGTGTTGCCCCGTAGAGAAATAAAAAATATGATGCATTTAGTTTCATGCTATTATTTGATATGGAATGCCATGTTTATTGTTTGGCTCCCAATAAAGCAGAGGATGGCTGATAATGGGTGGATGTACAGTGGCCGTAGTAGTGTTGTTGACAAAACAGAGGAGTGGCTATGGAAGACCGATATCTTAGTGAAGGAGTTATCGCGTGGTTCTAGGGCAGGCCTACTTCCAACTTGCCCTTGCGCTCGTTGTAATAAGCGTCATCGTCAGTCCAAGGATGATATGAAAAAACACCTTTTGAAATCTGGGTATATGCCGGACTTCGTCACGACGATCGACTTTACTCAGTACGACCGTGACAGAGGTGAGGTGATGCGGCAGCGGATCAATGGCAATGAGGGCGATGGGATTAGGAACTTGCTAGATGATCTCTGTGAGGCAAACATGGTAGATTCGCCACCTTCAGGTGAACCAGAGGAACCACCAGAACCGGAAGAACCGCGTGAACCAGAGGAACCAGAGCCAAGCGCGAAGGCCTTCTATGATATGATGGCCTCGGCTAAGAGGCCTCTGTACGAGGGTTCAAAGATTTCTCAGCTCAATGCCATCTCGCAAGTACTAACTAAAAAGCTCCAGTACGGCCTTACCCGTTCATGCTTTGAAGATCATCTGCAGACATATGGTAACATGTTGCCCGAAGGGCATTGTCTGCCTAAAACCATGTACGAAGTGAAGAAAATAGTGCAAGCGCTCAACGTGGAATACGAAAAGATAGATTGTTGTCCAAAAGGCTGCCTCTTGTTTTGGAAACAGTTTGCGGGTGACAAGTACTGTAGCAAGTGTGGGGCCTCTAGGTATCATGAGGTAAAGGGAGCCGATGGTCAGATGACACAGTCAAAAGTCGCTATGAAGATTCTTCGTTATCTCCCGTTTATAATAAGAATCCAGCGGCTTTACATGACCAAGGAGTCTGCCACACAAATGACATGGCACAAGACGGGGAAGAGATACGAGGACGAGCACGGACGGGTAAAGATGGGACATCCATCTGATGGTAAGGCATGGAAGAACTTTGATAGAGACCACCCCGATGAGGCAGTAGAGGCTCGGAACGTCAGAATTGCGATTGCAACCGATAGATTCAATCCATATGGTATGTCGACTGCCTCGTGCAGCTGCTGGCCCGTATTTGTTATTCCGCTCAATCTCCCTCCCGGAGCCCTAATGCAAAGGAAGACCATATTCCTGTCGCTGATCATTCCAGGGCCTGAATACCCGGGGAAGAATTTGAGTGTCTACATGCAGCCGCTTGTGGAAGATCTGAACCACTCTTGGCACCACGAGACGTTGACATACGACCGTGCATCAAAGACAAACTTCTACATGAAAGTTTGGTTCCACTATTCCATGCACGACATGCCCGGGTACGCCCTATTCTGCGGATGGTGTACAGCTGGTAAGTGGCCATGCCCAGTGTGCAGGCACCTACTTGAGTTCCTTTGGCTAAAGGCGGGTAAAAAGTATTCCGCATTTGACACGCATCGACCGTACCTCACAAGAGAGCATCGATTCAGACAAGACAAAAAGAACTTCATCAAGGGAAAAGTTGTGCTTGAAGAAAAAAAGATACCAACGTTCGATGGTGTAGCTGTTGATGCCGAGCTACGTGCTCTCGTGCGTACTGAGTCCGGTGTCCCACAATTTGCAGGATATGGTGTAACGCACAACTGGACTCACGAGGCAGGCATAACGAAGCTCGCGTATTACAAGGACCTCGAACTTCCCCATAACATCGATGTGATGCACACCGAAAAGAACGTTGCAGAGTCCCTCTTTTACACAGTCCTGAACATTCCTGAGAAGTCAAAGGACAATGTCAAGGCTAGAGTCGATGTTGAGGAGCTATGTGATAGGAAGAGATTACACATGCAACCTCCTGAACGCAATCGGAAAAATTGGTTCAAGCCGCATGCCAACTACTGTCTTGATGGCCTCCAAAGGAAGGAGTCATTACAGTGGCTCAAATTCGTCGTGATGTTCCCTGATGGTTATTGTTCGAATATGAGCAAGGGAGTCAATCTTTCAACTGGAAAAGTCACCGGGCTCAAGAGTCACGACTATCATATATGGATTGAGCGGATGATGTCGGTGATGGTTCGAGGGTATCTCCCTGAGCATGTCTGGAGAGTGCTTGCAGAGTTGAGCCATTTCTTCCGCATGCTCTGTGCTAAGCAGATATGTCCCCTGATTATTGAGAAGCTGCATGATGTAGTGCCGGAGTTGCTATGCAAGTTAGGGAAGATCTTTCCGCCTGGCTTCTTTACTCCGATGTTACATCTCATTGTGCATCTCGCAAACGAGGCACTCTTGGGTGGGCCGGTGCAGTTTCGTTGGCAGTTTTGTATTGAGAGAGAGTTTAAGTATATTAGATACAAATGTGGAAACAAAAGTGCTATTGAAGCCAGCATAGCTGAGGCAACTATCCTCCAGGAGATAACAAACGCCACGACAACGTACTATGACGATGATGTTCCCACCATGCATAACCCGGTGTGTCGGTACAATGTCGACGAGCCCAAGCATGACCCCAAGCTCCTCCTCTTCCAGTGTCCCGGTGGCAAGGCCGGTGGCGCAACCATTTATACCTTAAAAAAGGAAGAGAAGGATTGCATAATGCTCTATGTGCTTATGAACATGAAGGAAGTGGTCCGCGGTGAGAAGGAAGAGGAGGATGAAGAAAATCAAGTGCCCAGTTTCCTTAGGTAATATGGTGAACAAATTACTTTGCAAATAATAACTCGGTTTCGGTCTAATATGAATTTTCTCATTTTAGCCAATTCACGGATGAAATGTGGTCGGGAACGACAGATCCCTCTGATGTGGAGTTGGACACTCTTCTGAAAGAGGGTGCCCCCGGAAAGAAAAATTTCACGTCTTGGTTCTATGAGAAGGTAATTTTTAACCTGACCCTCTTACCCGGCAATCCGCGGCTTGTCCCTCTTACTACACATAACTAATGCACAATTTGTACTGAACTTGTAGGGAGCTGATCCCAACGTTGAGATGTCGGATGAGTTGAGATGTGTCTCCCAGGGTTGTAATCGTCGAGTCGAGATGTATGAGAAGTATGATGTGAATGGGTATCGCTTCCATACAGAGTCTCACCAGAACCGTCGGCCTAATGCAAAAACTATAAATACCGGGGTCTTCACAAGAGGTGCTGATGACTTTGATTACTACGGAAGGTTACAAAACGTATACGAGCTGACGTTGAATAATACACCCCTAGAACTCAAGCTCGTTGTGTTCAAGTTCCACTGGTTCGACCCACACGGTGGACAGAGAAGTACCCCTTCCATTGGGTTAGTTGAAGTACGGCCTTCAACCACTTATAGCGGATCTGATGTCTATGTTGTGGCTCAACAAGCCAAGCAAGTTTATTATTTGCCCTACCCATGTCAGAAAGAGGAACTCAAGGGCTGGGAAGTCGTGTTCCAGGTATCGCCACATGGTAAGCTACCCATGCCCTCCGACGACGATTACAACAACATTGACCCTAGAACATATGAGGGAATTTTCTATCAAGAGCAAGAGAACTTTGGGGACTTTGAATTACAAGATCTTGAGGACCTCGAGAACGATGGTCAAACTCGTGGTGAGGTAGTCACGAATATAAAGGACATAAATATGCTCAGCAAGTTACATTCGGAAAATGGCAACGATGATGAGCCTACACCGTGCAATGAGCCTCCAACTTTCGTCTCACGTGATAGTGATGTTGATAGTGCTGATGAGAACCCAAGACATAATGATGAGAGTGATGATGAGTGGTGAGGGTCTTTTATGTCTTTATTATGTCTTTATTTCATCTTTTATGTCTTTATTAGGTCTTTATGCTTCTTAATTGGATCATGTCCTTAATTGCATTGCGTCTTTATTTTTCTTAATTATGTCTTTATTTTCATCTTTATTATGTCCTTAATTGCATTGCATATTTATTTTTCATCTTTATTATGCTTAATTGTTTACCTCTTCTCAATGCAGGTGATTGACCAATATGAGTCAAGGCAAGGAATCATCGTCCTCTTTGCTTAAGGCGATGAAGCAAAAGAAGGTTACCAAAAGTGGAAGAGCACCCATTCCGAACTCGCGTTACACTGACGCCAGTGAGAGAGGAGGAGGTGCAGGACGAGGTGCAGGACGAGGTGAGGGAGGAGGGGGGCTTCCCCCGAGGGGAGGACGAGGTGGAGGACGAGGTGTACGCCTTTTGAGTGACCTACCCTCCGCTTCTGGCGACGTGGCTTTCCAGTCTGCTTACTCAGAGTCTCTTGACGAGAAGTCTCGAGACTTGGAGGGGGAGTCTCGAGACTTGGAGGGGGGGTCTCGAGACCAGGAGGGGGGTTCTCGAGACCAGGAGTCGGGGCCGTCTGCGCCGCCGAAGAAGCCAAAGATTCGTGGGGAATCAGGTGTCCCTGAAGAAAAATATGAACCGCGATCCGAGGAGGAGAAACCCATCATTACGCCTAACGACATTGAGTAAGTGGCATGTAATTTCATTTTGGTCATAACAATTTGGCATGTACTAATGTTTGATTATTGTGCAGCAATTGGACATTTCCTCCGGGTACCCGTGCGCCTAACACCTTTGTTGGAGCTCTAATTAGGAAGTTTTGGCCGGGCTTCTACACTCCCGTCCCCAACGGCGAGAGGAAGCTAGCCATGCAGTGGGCACACTATGAGGCCGCCGAATACCCGGGCTATGGGAAAGCTTTTGATGCCGTGATCACCAAGTTTTGGGTAAGGCAAACTTTTCGAGTTTTGTTCATAGTTGATGACCCCACCATGCTAACTTTTCGAGTTTTGTTCACAATTTTTTTATGCATGATTGAAGAGATTCTATAGGGTGCTTCCAGAGGAGCAGGACAGGGCAGACAAGACCTTGCGGGGGGCTTGTACGAGGTTGACACGGCAACAGTTCTACAATCAGAAGCATACCACCACCAATCTATACAGCTGCCAGAAGTTGGGCAAGAAGGCACCGAAGCATGTGATTGTGAAGGAACAACCAACATTGTCCGAGGAAGATTACGCCGGGGTAAGTAAATTGTCAATGAGATTCTATGTTGTTGCTAAGTTGCAATTGCATTATCCGTTCTTCAAACGAGTATTGATTTTTCAGGTTATGCCCGCGTGGGCCAATGGTAAGGATGATGCATGGGCGGCGTTGACGGCGAGGTGGCGCGGGGAAGACCCTGAGTTCAACGCCTTGAGCGAGCGGAACAAGGCAAACCGTGGCTCCGGGGGGACACATTGTGCGGGAAACCTCAACCATGATCTCGTCAAGGCCAAAATGGTATACATGCAACAACCTGCATTTATTTCCCCTCATGTTCCTACTTGATACGCATAACACTTCTTTGGTGATGCAGGAGGCAAAAGCTGGGAGGCATGTTTCCGACTATGAAGTCTGGGAAAGGATGAAGCAGAAGAGGCCCGATCTGTCCCAGCCTCAGCCCTCGCTTCCCGAGTTCTACGGCACTGCCGAGGTGGATGGTGCTAACTACCTCGAGGCGTTCAGTGGTTTTCACCCGGAGGTGGAAGACCCTAGGTATGAGGAGACCGATGTGAGAGCGTTGGTCGTGGCAGGGCGCGGCCGGGAGCACGGCCGTTTGAAGGTTCTCGATAGGGTGACCCCGCGAACTCCTGCTTTGAGCCTCACGCGTGTCAAGGCTACCCTCACCGCCGACGACCCCGCTATTCCGCCTCGTCGACGGCCTTCCCAAGCGAACGCCGATGTAAGTTTTTCTTATTTCCATCCTCTTTCTGACATTTGTTCCCGAGTGGCTAAGTTGACGAGATTCATTATTTTTGAAATTGTAGCCGGCTTTGGACGCGGCCTACAAGGCCGCTCATATGGAACATGCGGTGGCGCTTGAGGCGTGGAAGCAGACCCGAGATGCCTACGAGGTGTGGGCAGAGTGTCGAGATGTTGTAAGTTTTAACCTTTTTTTTGCAACAGATGACAAGTCCCGCTTTCCCTAGTTTAAACATTTAATTCTGCAACGCTTGACACCAAAACTTTCTTGCGGGCTGACGAGAAGTTTTATGCCACTGGAAAGCGGGATATGCTACCGCCACGGCCAGCTAGGCCGGGGTTGCAGCCAATCTTCTCATCGAAGGACGAATTCGCTTTGACCTTCTACTCAGGGACTCCGGTAAGTTATTTGCCAACTACGTCATTACCGCGCAACTGTGTCTTGGTGGTTGCTAACTCTGGCTCAAACGTGTAGGGAGCGGGATCCTCCACCATGGTACCCTTTGGTCGAGCAGCCGCCTCGCCGACTTTCTCGCGCACGATGACACCGGTTCATACCGGCCGTGGTTCTCCTGGTGCTTCCGGTGGTGCTTCGGGTGGTGGTGATTCTACTCCTGATGATGATGCTTCTCCTTCTACCGGTCGTGGCGGTGGTACTCCTCCTTCTTCCGGTGCTGGTTCGACGGCGGCTGTTCCACGTCGTCGTACGCCTGACTTCACGCGGGGAGACATGGGTCTCTCTAGCTCTCCGGATTTGTAGGGAACTTTTGTATCGATACTACCTATGTGGATGATCTACCTATCATGTACCTATATGATATTTTGATGATGATGACCTTATGTTTGCCTTTATGTGTATGTGTTGAATGTTCTGCCTGGAATCTGGGTTGCGGGAGTTTTAAACGTGCAGGAAATAAAGCAAAACAGACCCAAATAAATAAAACTGGGCAGACTCTATGCCGACGGCGTAGAGATGACCATATGGCACCTAGTCAACCTGGGCCGACGGCGTTGCCGTCAGCGTACCGTCCTGCGTGGCCCAGCAAGTCAGCCTGGGCCGACGTCATTGCCGTCGGTGTAGGGTCCTGCGTGGCCCAGCAAATCAACCTGGGCCGACGGCATTACCGTCGGCGTAAGGACCACGCAGGAGCTGCAGGGACGGACACGTGGCGTGCTGGGCCGACGGTGAGGCCGTCGGCGTATAGAGGAGGGAGCTGACGGACGTTACCTGCGCCAAGTGGGCCCCGCGGAGCCTACGCCGACGGCACGTGCACCGACGGCTCTAACTTCCCGTCGGCCTAGGTTATACGCCGAAGGGTTTTCGTACGCCGACGGGATCCGTGTATACGCCTACGAGGTGCTACGCCGACGGGTTTACGTCGACGGCCACCGTCGGCGCAGCCTACCCCGACGGTATACTAGGTGTACGCCAACGGGTTCCGGCCGTCGGCGCTAGGCTCATTTTCTGTAGTGTCTTATTTTTAGGAACATATGAAGACATGAGAAGTGGAGATTTGGTGCACATGGGCACGAGTGATCTCGTTTTTAAAAATAAACCGAAAATTATATCTTGGAGTATAAAAAAATCGGAAAAAATATCCTGATGTAGTCAATGATTTATCTGTCGAACGTGTAAAATATCAATTTCAAATACTTTGTTTAATGAGCTACAAAAAAAATGATAAAGTGTAGATCTGAGTATGTACAGTTTCAAATCTCCAAATTTTATCCGTTTTGCCATTTTTGTGTAGCCCACTATATAAAGTATCCAGGTTGCGATTTTGAATACTTGTAGAATCTAACATTAACTATACGCATAATTTATTTTCAGAGTTACTTCTAAATATGATTTTTAAAAAAATGATAGGAGCACTGGTGCCCATGTGCCAAAGACATTTTCCGAGAAGTATGGGCATATAATCTCTTAAGTCTTCGCGGCATATATAGTCCCCGCGCTTTGCCTGCCACACCACCACACACTCCTCGCCACACTATACATGGTGCTAACATCCTAGATCACACTACCAAGAAAATTAGTTGGCCCTGACCGATTCGATCCACACCCACTGAGATCGACACGCTGCATGCAGGTTGGCCGACCGGTGGCAAGCTGTATGTTGCGGTGTCACTTTGTTTTGCCGATAGCCAGGTTGACATTTGGGAATCAATAACGGATTCATGCATAACTGTGCGTACTGATCCACGGTCAACTTCACCCCCCATGCAGGGCTGACCATGTATCCATAACCATGACGATGATCAGGATTTGAGTTGTAGGAGAACTTGGTCGATTTTCTGGACAATAATCATTACAAATTTCAAAGTAAGTGTAAGAAACACAAATATTAGAAAATTTAGGAAAGATAAAACAAAACCATATTTTGGGAATAAAAAGACACATAAAAGACCATGATTTGTTTTTTTGGGGTGTATTTATAGAAAAAGGAATAGTATTTTGAGCTTTGATTTTGTAGATGATTTTGAGCTTTGATGTTGATATCCTCTTAATGTTCATTTTTCTATTTTTGTACAATTTTACATTTTTTGTATAAATTTAAGGATGGATGAAATCTAGGTGAAGACAAAATATTCCTAAATTACATAAATAATCTACTATGTTCTGTTAACTAAATTATTCTTTTATAAATTTAGTTTTTTATTCCTTTTGAACTTTGGTTCTTTCTAAATCAACCTATGTACTATTGGAAACCCAAGAAATTAAAGAAAAACTCAACATTATTTATAAATGTGGTTACTAGTCAAAAGCCCCATATTTAGCCTTGTGTTGCTTCTTTTCTAAGCCTCTCACACTTTTTATGAAATTACATATATATGTTTTTTTTCCTCATAAGCGTCGCCGAGTTTTTCCTTCTAATAAACCCTAAATGGATGAAATCTAGATGCATTTTTATTTTATTTTATGGTTCAGTTATACTATTTCCTTTTTCAAATCAAGGGACAAAATCTAGATGAAACCCTAAATGTTACTCAAAATTTACTACATAATTTACAAATTCTCTTATTTTTTTTTTCAAAATTTAGTTCTTTCGCAAAAACAAATACCACTGGAAAACTGACAAATTCAAGAAAAACACACAACTTTTATTAACATCATTTATAACTATGGTTACTAGTTAAAACCCGGTATTTAGCCCTGGCATTCCTTCTTTCTTAAGCTGCTCATTCATATTTAAAAATTGCCTATGGTTCTGTTTTTTCTTGCAAGCAATATGAGGAGCTTTTACTTCTAAATAGATAAATATTTTGTGCTTAGCCACCGATTAGCGAATTAGATTGTCTCATCATGTCAATTTTGTTTGTTGTTGTGCTCCATGGCACACTAGGCATCGTCCCATCTCTTGTCCGAGCCCCGTCTTGGGCGGATTGATGGTTGTATTGCCGGAATCATTACCTTGGACATATTTCTAATTTTAAATTTGAAATGGATGAATGAGGAGTGAGCACGGAAATCTTTCTTGTGACATAATATAAATCGCTTCAAATAGTTTTTTTTAAAATTTGATGAAATCTCCTCTTACAATGACTTTCTCATAGGGCAACACAGACCGCCTCAATGACTTTTTCCAAGAGAGGGAACTTACGACCAACAACTCAAAACCTTATAAGTAGGCAACCTAATTATGGTTTTCAAATTTTATTCGTGAAATAATTTGACCATGTTGCGTGAAAATCGATACCACATCATCAAAATTGACAAAAGAAATATATTAATATCACGAAAATATCAGTTATATCCAACCTCTTCACCAGCAAAATATCCAACTAGAATTGATGATGCACACAGCTAAAAAGTGGGAAAGGGAAAAAGGAAAAAAAAAACCCCACAATGATCAATCACTTCTAGCACACTAATCACCACCAAAGACAACACCCGGAAAGACGATGACTCCAAGAAAGGAACAGAGCACAAGCACGGTCGTCACCCGAATTGACCTTGTAATGGTCTCAAGGACCAAACACGACCAATTTCATGGGCTGACGAATTAAGTTGGTCGGGCATTGGTGTTGAGAAACGAAAATCCAATTTTGTCAACAGGCGAGGACAGAAAACAGACTTTTCTCTTTGAATTTTAAATCAATCGAAAAAATACAAGTCCTAATCAGAGGGGTTTGCTTAGTGTGATATGTATGACACATACCATGCGTCCATGCACATCTGCGCAGACCGGCAAGAGAAGATCTCGCACATGACATCACACACTAATCATACAACTAAACCACTTGATTAATCCAGCCAAGCCGATAGGTTTTCTTCTTCCAAATCCAGTGCTGCTGGTCCATCGATCGACATGCATCAGTTTACCTGTTTGACCATACGATTTATTCTCCTCCACAACGGTATGCATGCTTTAATATGTGCAGAGTTGGTTGACTCATCAATTGCTCTCTGATCCCACAGTGTTCATGGCAGCATCTTCTGCATCATGTTGCGTGCAAATAATCAATGCATGGCAGATCAGGAGATGCTACATGATTCAGAGACAATGGCTCTGACACTGACGAGCTGGTAACATGGGAACTTATGGCCCAGACTGACAGAAAACGGTAAACGGTTCAGCATCCAAGGAGGTTTCAGTTCATGCTAGCCAAGTTCTGCACTATGTTCTTTTCTTTGTGCTGAAACTGAGAGTGGAATTAGAGGCACACAGACGTTAGTATATGCATGTAGCTTTTCCTAAGAGAGCAAATAGTTAAACTGAACATCTTATATTCTGAAATAGAGGAGTAGTAGCATTATATCGGTAGCCTTGGCTTGTTTGAATCTTCTTTCATGTTATTAGTGGCATAGGATACCACGTAGAAAACATTCACAAAACTCAGACCCCATGGCACCCATGGCAGATGGCACCATAGTGGCCTAACATTTGGAAACAAGAACTTGTTCTTGACAGATGACAAGTTGACAACATAGTTGAGGACACCATAAAACAAAAGAGAGAATTGCATGATTGTAAGGGTAGATGTGGAGAACCGAGCACCAGAACAAAAACAAAAACTGCTCATGATGCCAGTACTTGGACTGTAATGGTTAACTATCGTCTCCTTGGAACCATGGATGCTGGGGGCAACATTTGGAGACTTTCGCGCCCTATGTCACTCTTGTCCTATTGGTTGGCAGCGAGCCTTGTTGTTCTTACAGACGAATAGCAATTGGCATCAGAGCATAATAGAAAAATGAAGAAGGGAATACAACAAAAGTAAGCATGATTACCAATGAGGTTGGAGTCGCAGATAAGAACAAGACTACATATTTACATTGTGCATGGACGATGAGATTCTACTGCCGATTTGGCGTTGCCGGCATTTGGCTTAATTTATGCGTGGATGGAGTTCTAGAGTTGTTCGCAAGCAGATGACTGAATTAAAATGATCTTGGGCAGACAGGCGTGTCTGAAGATCCCTGAGCCCAGCTGAGTGGCAAGTTGCCCATGTTCTCCGAACCCTGCATGCTCCCTGACTGATCTGGATAAGCTTAAGAGCTTCAGTTGCCCCTAAGGATCCGTTCCCTATTGACCGTTATTGTTTGGATCTTGACTATACATTCATCTTTTTTTCCTAATGCCATCAGTCACCTTTAGTTGACCAACAGGCTGACCATCTTGCCCTTAGAGGGTTAGGGTGCTCTGCTATGTCCTCGGTCTCAAGTTCTGAACTTACACATTTTATCACATTTTGGAAGAGAAAAGAACATTTGGAATTTACAATTTGACAATGACAAGAAGACTTATATCACATTTTCCACACCGATAGTACAAAGCAATGTTACATAAAAAATAAATAAAATAATTTACTGCTGGAAAACATAACAGATATTGCCTTTTCTTCATCCAGAACACTCATAGTTTCCAGTAAATCCCCAACTTGTGCAAGATGCCAGAGACTACACTCCAGAAGAGGATCTCTCCAAATATGACATACAGCAGCGATCCGACCTTTACTGAATGCCACACATTGATGAACACATGCTGCTGGATCCAGTTAACCTGCCAGAAACAAAAAAGACAAACAGATTAAGGAAACAGGCTCCAAATGTCACCATGTTGCTTATACCAAGCTAAACCTCAATCATCACTTACAAGGTTTTTATCTTGCGACTCATAGTACCATCCATTCACGAATCCAGCAAATATTCCCTGTGCTCCTAGGACGAACACAAGCATGGCATTCTTTCCGATCCACTCGAGGAACAAGAATGGTATTCTCAGGCCCCAGACATCAATCTATCAATGGGACAAAGAAAGGAGTAATTCATATTAAGTGAGCTGATGGTACTGCAGAAAGTTCGTGTCCTAAGCACTGATCATAAACCATATATACCAGTATGTAGAAAGCTGAAAGAATGATTCCAGCTGCACCGCCCGTGAAGCAAACATAGCTCAAGCTGTAGAGTTGTTTGTTGATTGGAATAGCTACAAGAGGAGAGGGATGGATGTAAATGCAGAGTTCACAGTTTATAATTAGTAATTCGTGTGTCAGTTTTTTTTTGAATTACCTTTTGTGAAGTGGAGGAGAATTCCGAGCAAGAGGAGAGAAAATCCCATGGAAAGCCAGTGTTTCAGCCTCTCCTTATGTGTCTGTTTTTCAGAAACTTCAATGTCAAAGCTGCATTTATCATAATCCAATGGTACTAGTAGTAAAATGTTTTGGAAACTAACCTTGAAATGGATTAGAACATGGCCATAGTGGATTCCAATTATCCCTGATAGAATTGATGCTATCGAACTGAAACATAAAACATGAAAAGATACTTGAATGGGTTGATACAAATAAAAGATGCTACTAAGATTATTTCAGCATTGGCCATGTCAGATCCCCAACCTTAACAGGCCTTCTGGTTCGAATGGCGCACGGCACCATGCTGGAGCATCGTCGCGGAGCTTACCCATTTCTGGCGAGCTAAATGTACACTCCTGATCATGGTAGTTTCAGTACACAAAAAAATTGTCAGACTTGCTCCTTCTAGCTTAATAATGTGTGGTATATACTTATACTGTAATGCAACAATGAAAAAAATCATAACCAATCAGATTACACAGTTCTACCTTTGTTCGGATCCACACAGGCTGCGTGTAGAGATGATTAATCCCCCAGACCACCCTATCAACATAGCCGACTGCATTGCAAGCAGGGTCTACGTGGCCCCTTACACCACATTGTACCTGTAAGCACAAGTACTGTATCATAAACGAAAATAATCAACAGGGATGGCATCCTTAGGGTAAGTTCTAAGTACCGTAAATAGCTTCCCATCATCGACATCGCCATCCAAATGGTACACATAGCTCCAATCAGGGACATACAGCGCGTAAACCGTGACCATGTATATGACGAGCACGACGAAGCCGCCTAACCTGTTGGTTGTCAGGAATGGCAAGAAATTTCCCATCATACTCAGACGCAAGAAAATTTGAGAAAATGCAGTTTACAGTGCTGGATAAGTATGGGGGAAATAGGGTTGTACCATTGCCACCGGTAGGCATCGAAGATGGCGTAAGGACCGGAGCGGACTGTGGTAGGCCGCACCTTTATGGTGAACACCTCTATGAGAGCAACCACGAAGTACACCAAAGCTATTCTCTGATGAACCATGGTCAAACATAATGAAAGAACTGTGTGTTATATTTCAGACAAGATGGATGAAATGAACAACAAAATTGGTAAATGAACTGAACCTGGAGGATGCCGCACCATCTTATCACCTTCATGTCCACTCCATAAGCCAGGTCGTCGGGAGCGTGCGAGTATCCACCTAAATTGGTGTCACACATCGAGTTTGACAGTGTCAAAGATTGTTTGGACTCAAGCATCGCTGTTGCAGAGTGGATTATGTAAAAATACTTTGCACATAGTAGACTTCAATTACCTTGCAGTAGTATGCCCCAGAAGAGCATTTTCAGCGTTCTGACGCCGACTTTCTTCACAGCCTCACGCTTCTTTGGAACTCTCTGCAAAAATATTCGTCCTGATGATCAGTTTGCAAAACCCACAAGAAATGTTCGATTTCACAAAGTTGCAATAGTATGGGCGCTAGCGGGTGATTGGCGTGCCTACTAACCTTCATGGCGAAGGCGATCGCGACACCGACGATGAAGAGGAAGAACGGCATGACAAAGTCTGCCAGGGTGCAACCGTTCCACGGCGAATGGTCGATCCGCTCGTAAACCCCGCCGGCATCGTCCACCAGTATCATGACCTGCACATACGCAGGGAACTCTCAATAGGCACTTCATGTGGCGGCTCGTAAGATTTCATGGGATTTGTAGCTTGTTCACTTGAGAAGAAATTATACGTACCACAATGGTGAGCCCTCTGAAGGCATCAAGAGCTGCCACCCTCGTGCTCTTCTTCTTCTGGGGCTCCTCGACAACGGCCACCAGTCTCTCCTTCTCGGCGTTCGTGTCGGCATCAACGACGACGGTGCCTTTGGCATCGCCATGCCCGTCGGGGACTACATCAATGGCGTGCTGCTCCGGAGCTTTCTCATCGGCGGATGCCGCTATCTCCTGCTTCTTCTCCATGGGAAAAGTATGTGTGTAGAAGTCACGTATGTGACATTGGCATATAAGTGGATCGCTCTTATAGAATCTTATATAATTAGATGGTTGGAGATTCAGGTCTGTCGTCCAGCTTATATACGGCTGCACGATCATAAGAATTGTCCGTCAATCTGTCCTGCCCATAAGAAACTGTTTTCTTGATAACTAATAAGGTGCTGGTTAGATATATACTGGCATTAGCGTTGGGCTGCCGTCTTCTGGTAGTTTAAGGTTTATGTTTCTCCGAGTGCGTGCTCGTCGCTTTCCACGTTTGCTCAGCGGTGGCCTCACGCCCTCTGTTTTCCAAGTGTCAAAGCATTGACACGCCCTTTATGGCCCTATATGTTATGCCATACCTTGTAGCTCAATAACGAAAAGGAGTTTAGGGACACACACATATATATATATATATATATATTTTGGAAAAGAGCATATATTAATATCGCGAGATACCAATTACACTCAGTCTTTGCAACAACGCATTACCTAATGGTATTACGGATACAAACAGCCAACAAAAGAAAGAAAAATTACAGAAAAAAGAAAGTCCCGCTTTAGTGATCTATGTCCTACAACAGCGACCAAACACCACCAAGGCAGCACCAGAAATTCATCCTCTCCAAAAGCGACGCCTCCAAGAAGGGAACAATGCACTAGCACCGTCATCACCCTGATCATCAATCATAGGTCTTCACCCTGGAGAAAGTCCGCGCTGACAAAACAATACCTTCAACAAGGTCATTGCCAGACACAACTAATTAAGATCAGACCTTGGATTTTCACCCTGCAGCTTGAACTCTGAAATCACCTATACTGTCGCCCCCACCTTCTAATGTCGCTGCTCCAAGACCTAGAACACCAAGCCAAAACTTCATCGCAAACATGATTCGCACCACCATTACCATTCTTCAGACCTTGGCTTTCATGTCATTCTCCACAACTGACTTCACCATGGGACTAATGGCATGTCCTTGATGGCAACAGTCTATAAAGCTTCACAGCACTCCCTCTGAAACCAAACAGTCAGATAAAAATATGGTTGCTCGCAACCGAGATCCATCCAATCTGGCGAACTCCGGCATGTCGTCCATTGGAGTTCACCAGCGGAATCTTCCGGAACACAACACTCTGACCAGATCGATGAAGTCATGGAGCAGGTAGATCTTCGTCCTGGCGTGAGAGGGATCCTAGGACCAACCCCCTTTATTCAAAGCCAGACCGAAAGCCCCCACACCGCCGGTCTTCAACGGCCACCAAGACCCACCAGAAAAATGGTAGATCCATGGTGACCCAGGCCGCCATGAGCACTAGCTCGACGAAGAGACAACACCGCAGGTGGAGACTAGATGAGCGTGCACCGATCCGCAGCCCACCGTCCCAAATCGAACCAGATGGGCCGCTAGACCGCCGCGCCGCCAACCGGATCTGAGTCGCCGCTCCACCCCAACTGCCGCCCCTCCACCTCGCCAAGAGCAGCCATGACAGCAGCACCTTACGCAGGCCCCGTCCAACGCCGGGAAATCCCTCCCTTCCACCACGCTGGGGCCGGGAGGCCGGATCCCCGCCGTCCCCATCACCGCCGCCGTTCTCTTAGGCCGGCGAGCCTCCGAGGGCGACGAGGAGGGAAGGGCAAGGAGGGGGAGGTGGGGGGGACACACACACACACACACATATGGTGCCCAGGCACCATACCTGTATTTTATACATACCCAGGGTGTACGTATCTAAATTTTACATACATAAGGTTTACATACCTAAAATATACCTATCCAAGTTATATATACCTAAGATATCACATACCTAAAGTGTACATACCTAAGTTGCATATATATACACGTACGCTGCGTACGTACACCTTAGGTATGTAATATGTTAGGTATGCATATCTTAGGTATGTGATACTTAGTATGTATAACTTAGGTACGTATACCATCAGGTATGCGTGGTTCAAAGCAAAATTACGCGTATCACGTATGGTGCTTGGGCACCATGATGTCCCAGTTATTTTACCTATACCTATATATATATACTTACTCCTGAGTGTAGTTACACCCACGTCTCATATACTATCATATGAAAGTATATGTGATAGTTTATCGGTTTGAGTATGTTCATATATTACATCTAAGATACTTTAAATCAAATTACATGAAAAAAATGCAAGTGGAGCCATAGTTTGCACTATATTTCTAAAATACCCTTTATATTTATACGTAAAATAAGAGTATGTAAAAAACTTATACATACTACTTTAAAAGTAGTATATATACTACCAAATAGTCTTATAATACTTCATACTACACGTACATACTCTTCGGTATGACAGATACTACCTAGATGGTGAGAAACACACGTGGGTGTAGTTACACCTGGGAGTAGTATGAATATGTCATATATATATATATATATATATATATATATATATATATATATATATGTGTGGAAAATAGCCAGCTAAACACGGGCGTAGCTGCGCATAGGGTATCCACCGTTGGTTCTCTCCACTTTTGATATAGGGTGCACATGTTTCCATACCTAAATGGCTTGTTCCGTATATGCCGTTACTAACACCGTTACTACCTTGGCTTGCAAACCCTAATTTTTTCCATGCACAAACCCTAACCCAAATAAGCCTTATTCATTCTTTCATCAATTTAGTCAGATACACTCAAGCTACATGCACACTAGCCCAAAGCGAACTAAGACTTATTCATTCTTTCATCAAATTAGCCAGCTAGGTACATGCACAAAACCCTAACCAAAATAAGCCTTGTTCATTATTTCATCAAATTAGCAGCTACACAAAAGTTGCATGCACAAAACCCTAACCTTCGTTGCTTTAGTTATAGTAGCTACACTACTGCTTCAGCACTAGCCGCCACCAATCTACAGAGGTGTGTTGTTTTTTGCTCCCTATTAAAATTTTGTTTCATACATCTTTTCTTCTCAACAACGCACTAATCAAATTACAATACAGGCACCCAAGATATGACTTTGCACCAGAAGCTTTGCACTTCTGCCGAACATTCGACGGCGTTAAACAAGTAGGTCGACCGACTGCTGTGAGCATTACACGCCATTATTTTGGATGTCTACCATCACCCATAATATGATTGTCAATATGAAAATTAATTACTAATCGCATTTTCTAAATGCTTACTTTCAGCCATCTAAGGATTTCCCAACTTCGACGGATTTGCTATTCGACATGCTACACCTTAAGAACAATTCAGGAAGCCTCCCGTCACAATTTGTTGAAGAATTGGACGACTAGTTGTTTTTCAGTATTCTTCATTCCAACATGTAAATTTTAAAATTTTAAATTAGCACGGATTTGCTGGAAAAATTGTATGTTGTAATCGAAGTTTTGCATATTTCGGTACTCTATTATCCACTAACGTGAAAACATCGTTCCATCACAATTTGCCGCTTTCGTTCGGAATTTTTTATTGTACCAACATATCAAAATATGAAATTATACCCAAAAAAACCGTATATTCATTTCACTACACCTATTCCTAATGATCAAACCGAAAACTGACAAATCTCACATTTATTGTTTAAAGATTAAACCTATTTCTAATATTCACGCTACAATTTACAGCTAAATGATTTAAATGTTCAGACATAACATATCGTAGTTAGACCCGTGCACAAAATCTTGCGGTCATACATTTAGTGCAGCCACATAAATCAAAACAACGGCCGTTTGACTTTCCATATTAGGTGCTGAAATTTTCTCAAACAAACAACACTCTAAAATTTTAAGGTTTGCCAAATAAAGCTGTACATTCTATAGCCGGATAGTTAAGGTTTCCATACTAGCACAAGCACTTTGCCATGAAGCATTTGTATGCAAAACTATTATAAGCCTTGTTCTCACTACATTCCTCATTTAGCTTCTAAAATTTTCTAGGCCAAACAATGCTTAAAAGTTTTAGGGTTTGTCTAAAACCCTAGCATTGCATGCATGCACAATCAAATAGACACCGTTAGACGCTGTTATGCAATAAAATAGCCAGCCACTAGCATCTAAAAGAGCATATGCATGTGATCTCTATATCCAACGGTCCTAAGCCTATGCACAGCTATGCCCGTGTGTAGCAAATCCGCGTCGATATATATATACTCTTCGATATGATAGATACTGTCTACATGGTGCGAAACACACGTGGGTGTAGTTACACCTAGGAGTAGTATGAATATGAATATATATATATATTCATATTCATACTACTCCTAGGTGTAACTACACCCACGTGTGTTTCGCACCATGTAGACAGTATCTATCATATCGAAGAGTATATACACGTAGTATGAAGTATTATAAGACTATTTGGTAATATATATCCTACTTTTGAGGTTGTATGTATACTTTTTTATATACTCTTATTTTACGTACAAATATGAAGGGTATTTTGGAGATATAGTACAAACTATGGCTCCACTTGCATTTTTTTCACGTAACTTGATTTGAAGTATCTTAGATGTAGTATATAAACATACTCAAACCAAAAAAGTATCACGTATACTTACGTATAGAAGTATATGAGATGTGGGTGTAGTTACACCCGGGAGTAAGAAGTATTTTTCGAGTAACTACACCCACTTCTTACTCCCGGGTGTAACTACACTCACGTCTCATATACTACCTTACAGAAGTATTTGTAATACTTTATCTATTTGAGTATGTTCATATACTATATCTAAGATACTTCCAAACAAGTTAGGTGAAAAAATTGCAAATACACCCATAGTTTACACTATATATGTAAAATACCGTC
The DNA here is from genome assembly GCA_916181665.1 of Avena sativa. NCBI lineage: Eukaryota > Viridiplantae > Streptophyta > Magnoliopsida > Poales > Poaceae > Avena > Avena sativa. The sequence goes on along the minus strand of OV702292.1, from coordinate 127,337,224 downwards.
ATATTTGTACGTACAAAAGGAGTATGTGAATAAAAATTACATATTACCAAAAAAATAGTATATATACTGCCTAAATATTCGTATATACTTTATACTACCCATATATAGTCTCCAGTATGATAGATACTGCCTAAATAATATGAAACACACGTGGGTGTAACTACACCCGGGTGTAGTATATATATATATAGGGAAAATACTTCTTACTCCCAGGTGTAACTACAACCACGTCTTATATACTACCTTACGGAAGTATTTGTAATACTTTATCTGTTTGAGTATGTTCATATACTAAGATATTTCCAAACAAGTTAGGTGAAAAAATTGCAAATACACTCATAGTTTACACTATATATGTAAAATACCGTCATATTTGTACGTACAAAAGGAGTATGTTTGAATAAAAATTACATACTACCAAAAAAGTAGTATATATACTGCCCAAAAAATGTCCTATATATATATAAGAATATTTGGGCAGTATATACTATTTTTTTGATAGTATGTAATTTTTATTCATATACTTCTTTTATACGTACAAATATGACGGTATTTTATATATATAGTGCAAATTATGGGTGTACTTGCAATTTTTTCATCTAACTTACTTGTAAGTATCTTAGATATAGTATATGAACATACTCAAATAGATAAAGTATTACAAATACTTCCGTAAGTAGTATATGAGAGGTGGGTGTAGTTACACCCGGAAGTAAGAAGTATTTTTCCTATATATATATATATATCAAGAACATAATCATTGTTCCAGAAAATAAATAAAAAATGCAAATTTGGATACATCCATCGTCAAAGAAAGCGATCCTGCTGCTACTCACGTCAGTGACAGTGATGCGATTTCCATGTTTTAACTGGGTTAGTATTGTACTCTTTTTTTTGCGATTGGTTAGTATTGTACATCTAGGTGCCAACGCAGTACCATCTCTTTTGTTAATGATGATGATTCTTGTTGGTGCGTATTGGGGAATCAGTCAGTCCGCATGGAAGAGGACATGCGTCGCTGCCGGCCGGCTCCGTTTGGACTTTGGACACTGCCGTGTGCTATGTATATTGTTTTAGGGCGTCTCGTTGCAGAACGTTGCTCCACTTGGAAAGAGACTAGGGACCGAATTTCCCAAACAGTTGGGTTACGCTGTAGTCTCCACTACGTATACGCCAAACAGTTGGGTTCCAATCCCACCATCGCTCTGCCAAGCTCAATTGGTTACCACCAGACCAGTTACACTTTGTGCGTAGCTGAATTGCAATTTCTTGTATTTGTGTACTTTACTCCTTTTTCAAGTGCAACCACAGTTCTGAAATTTCAAAACCTCGGGCAACTAAGACATAGGCGTCCCATATAGCTGTGCACATACACGTTGAAGAACGAGAACATATATTGAACCAAAACACTTTATTTCATCTGATAACTTTTAAATGCAAGCTAGAGCGGAGTTAGGGCATTGAACCTAACTAGTGCAGCCACCTGGCCCCCCATAGTAGAACATGTTTCCCTGAACTTGAAGCCGGAATACACCGGTTCGATAGCATTTTCTGTGGGTCTCAAAAACATGAAGACTACCCCCAGGAGGATCATAACCCTGCCCATTGATGTCGACATACTGAACATTTTTGAAAGATGCCGCTGAATTGCTCCGTGGCCACTGCCCATTCCCCATTGGTGGACTAATTTGCCCATTGTCCGAATTGGTAGTTCCCCACCATAGTATATTGCCTGCATGGTCTTGCATGTTAGGGAGAAGACTTTTTGGCCAATACCCCACTGGGTTAAGATTATTGATATCATGCCCGAAATGCAGCCACCAATCTCCATCTTCTTTACTCTGCATTAGCAATTCAACTGAAAACTTTTAGATTTGATGACATTCATTACAAAACATGTTCAAATATGATAATAAAGAATTCTATTTTGACTTTATCTAGAAGTCGATCTTTTAACACCTCAATGTAAAATCGTAAGTAAAGCATGTCTAAAACCATGTAAACCATATGCACTTGTCTTACCTAGGATGGTTTCAAAGTGAACAATGGAAATTCAATTCATAGGTATACACAAAGCCTACATGAAAATATCCTATGCTAAGCTCTCCTTCTATACGTAACCTGTCCAAAAACCTCAAGGTTTAATCCTTGTACTATTTGGCACACACAAAACTGTACCGATTGAAGAACCTCAAGGTTTAATCCTTGTACTATTTGGCACACACAAAACTGTACTGATTGAAGTACACGAAACCAAAAGGATCCACCATGGTTACAACTTAGACGATCGCTATAGGCATAGGCGGACCCAACCGTCCCTAAGCGTGGGCAGATCGATGGACAAGTCTAATTTGATGGTAATTTGATAAAAAAGATAGTATCACTAGTCTTGAACTGTTTGCCTAGTCTTGGAATAATTCTTAGATCTACCACTGACTACCGGCACTGAAGACATGTAAACTAAAAAAAAGCCTTGAAAGAACACCTGTGTAACACGCCATCAACGACCAGCACATGCACCCTCAAAAGAAATAGTCTAAAGAAACATGAGCGACCACATGTTGCTGCCGCTGACCAACGAAGACTCTCCAAAAAAGTGGCCACCACTATTTGAGTGGCTTGAGAAGGAAGAGGCCTCCCACATTGGAGGAAGTAGGCGTCATCATTATTGGATACATTTATACAGCATGAGGGAGAGGACTGAGCATAGAGCGCTCCCTACGTGCTCCCGCAACACTGCAGACACCTCGGCGACATCCGCCGCCGCCCCGCTGCTTCGGACGCGTGCACCGTCACCAACCAGACCATGCCTCATGCCCCCCAGATACCGACTCCCCACCCTCCTCCCTGACCCAGCCCCCTCGTCCATGCTCCCCTGCTTCAAGTCGCTCGGATCCAGATCTTGTGGCAGCCACACCGACGGCCGATGCGGTGTGTAGAGTGGCGCCTGGAGCTCCTCCTGCTACACCCGCAGCTCCTGCTGCTGGGGACCTGATGTCCTCCCTGGATACGCCAGCCGCCCCGACCCAGCTGTCGTCGCCCCCGGTTCAGCTCCTGCCCAACTTCTTCCCGCAGATAGTGGGGACACCGTCTGCTGCGCCGGAGGAATTGGGGGTTGTGGAGAGGCTGTGGGAGGAGGTTGGAGGATGGCGTCGCCAGCGGTAAGAGAAGGGGATGGCTTTTGCTGAGCCTCATAGGAAGGATGCTAGGCTATCCCTCACCTTCAAGCTGAGGATCTTCGGCCTCTGTTTCGATGTTTGGCGTCAGACCACTTCGTCGCTGAATGCCGAGGCTCCGTCCGGTGCTTGGGTTGCGGCCACTCCGATCAACACGAGCGCGACTGCAAGGCACACCACGCTCCCAGTCAGACACCTCGCCAACACCCCGGTGCTCCCCAGCGCCTCCGGGTCGTCCGAGTGGTACACCTGCTGGCCAAGTGCCGCTCCCTTGCAGCAGATCGCCTCCGGCCCATCGTCCTCCTTGGTCCTGGGCTGCAGTTGCCGCCCAACATGGAGACTCCGTGGCTGATCCTTGTTTGTCGGTAGCTCATCCGGGCATGGCTGCGGCTATTTTGGGGCCGCTGCAGCCCCTCCTTGCAGCTCAGGTGGAGGCACTGAGCACTAAATTGCAGGCATTGTTCTCTGCTCGTCTAGAGGAGGTGTTCCAACCTCTTCGCGAATTGGTTGCTGCTGTGCATGGGTGGACTGATTAGGTCTCAATAATTTGGGATCTTATGGAATCGCTTGGTGGCAGCCTTGTTCTAGCCAATTACTCGGTGCTGGGCGAGCATGAGGAGTATGGTCCTTTCGGTGTGGTAGATGACGAGGAAACATACGCGGGAGTTGTGGATGGATGTTCGTTCGATTTGGATGTGAGGGCGGAGGCCTCAGATGTTCCCCATGGTTTGGATGGTGTCCTGCCCCATATGGTGATCCAAAGCGTGGAGAAGCAGTCCAAGGTTGCTGATTCTATTCCTTTGGGCAATGGCATGGAGCTGGCTGAGAATCCTGACCCACTTGATGGCAATGGCGTGCCGCCGGGCCCGGATTCGTCCACCTTGCTGGATGGGTATTTGATCAGTTTCTGCTGCTCTGAACCGCTTTCGTTTCTCGATGCGCCAATCCTTGTGCAGATTGATGGGGACTCCACATGTGCCGGAAGGTGCAGTGGACGTCTTGAAAAGAAGAACAAGGATTGTCACATTCCGACTACCAAGCGTGCTGAGCATATACTGGTAGTCTTTCGGAGATCAGCCAAAGGATGCAACCTCAAAGAAAGGCTCCAAGGAAGAGGTGCAAGACAAAATGAAGACTTATCTGCGGATGGGTAAGAAGCCTACCACGACGATGGATGACCCAGGCTGTTCGAGAGTTGGTATAGGTCAATGCTTAGCCGTGGTCGTGAAGCTCTTTGCGAGCACCCATCTTGTTGCATGTGTGCTCTCGAGGTTGCAGGTTCAGGTTTGGTTGGGTACAAGTTGTTTCCGGTTTCCCTTATGAATTAGACCATTTTCCCTCTTTTTATCATGCAATGCGGGAGCTCCCCGCCCTCTGACGAGGTTTCATCAAGAAACAAAGTAGGCTTGGGAAGAAGCCCAACACAAGGAAATCGAATGATTCCCACCGGTCAAGACCACACATCATATCCTCTTGAGGAAATATCACATAACACCAGTTGTTGGGGCCTTTTTTGGGCGAAAAGATCAGATTTGATTAAAGGTTTAGACTAGAGTCAATGTTGGCTGAAGTATCAATGAAGGATCAAAAATTCTGGTTCTTACACTTGTGCACGCACAAGAGGGAGGTGAGCTTGTTAGGCCAGACATGGGGTGACTCGGGCTGTAGTACTACCTGATTAACCTACGTATTCCCGGTTTAAGATGCTGCTCACCCGATTACGCCGACACCCACAATGTGGCAAACTAGCGCATGAGGGAAAATTCCAGTGCCGCAAGGGAGTTCATGTAGTACAACTGTAGGATGTATCAAGCGATCCCCATCCTTCTTGGTGCTTGACGGCAAGCACACGAGCCACACGATGTCTTGCCTCCTCCTCACTCCGTCATCCCTATGCACTAGGCACCTCCATCATCGCGACAACATCGAAGCTGGGGCCCTTGGCGTAGGCCGAGCCCTGGAGCGATACGGGAGGAGTTGTGTACGGTTGATTTGTAGGTTGGACGGTCTCGTAGTTGTAGGTCCAGCGGCTAGCGTATGTCTCAACTCAGTTAAAGGTTTCCTTCTTATATGGGTTTAGTTTAGAAACCGGCAGCCCGAAAGAAACCATTGGTCGGGTGCGGAGTGGGCTAGGCTGATGGTGTTTAGCCCAAACCATCAATGGGCATAGTAGTATCGTACTTTTTTTTTCTTTTCTAGTAGCTTTTTTTTTTTTTGGCAAAGCTTTTCTAGTAGCTTGGTGGGCTTGTTTTCCCTACTATCGGAATTCTATTTGTACCGGCTGTTTTTAAGCTTAATATGTGCAAGCTAGTTTCCTAATAGGATTACGTGTACTTTAAGGGCATTAATAATGAAAAGCCACAAAATGAAGTGAGTCCTTTTGTACACTGATTCTTAAGCTTCAGCGAGTGCACGACCCCAAAGGAATTGGTTCATTTTAAGCATGGTACTAACTCAACCAACTAGGAGAGAAACGTGGTGGCCCGGCAGGTCAAGCCTGCCGTCAGCCAAATAACGCAAACTATTACTTCCTCGATTCCATAATATAAGATGTTATTACAACCATTACATGAGTACATTTGATGTAATAAGATCTTACATTGTGCGATGGAGGGAGTATTATATTTAAAGTTTGCCATTATAAATCTCAGTTGATTAAAGAATAGAGAGTGCCCATTTCGATGTTGTCTGGAACAATTTAGTTGGTGAAGCGAACTGCTAGGACTATGTCTAAATTTAGTTATCTTGTTTTCTATGAAAAGTAACCACTTTTGGAATCATACCTTAAATATCTTCAATGTAATGTTGATTTGTCCACTAGATGGATCCAACGTATCTCCTGGAGTAATTTTAGCAAAGTTTACAGGTACAAAGCCAACACAACCCAAGTTACGACACCCATCCTTCAAATCAGTCTTCCGTCCAAAATAGAAACACAAGTCAAGAACATATCAGTCAAACACTATCTTTACAAAATAGAAGCTGTACCCTAATGGATTAAATCATACCGTCCAATCCGTGAAGAAATGTATTTTGCTATCACCATATTGGTCAGGATCGACCTGTTAAAGAAACGTGTTAGCCAAATTGCATGCTCCTTTGAAGCGCAGACACGAAATTAATATATATTAATTGTACCATGAGTTTTGTAGTGAGGAACATAAAATTTAGTACTCCTTCCGATCCATAATAAATATCATTAATTTAGCACAACTATCACCGACACTTATTATGAATCTGAGCTAGTACAACATATGTGACTACAAACACAATGCGTAGCAGTGGTCAAATAATCATGCAAAGCAAAATAATAAAATACGGGTTTCCGTAGAACCCTTTTTCATGTTATTTATGTATATGTTTTTCTAAACAATTCAACTTATTTATGCATCTTGCTGACTTTGCTGACTCATGGAACCTAAAGCCGCAAAAATGGACTAGCATAATCAAATATATCTATCTCCCACATATTCACATATATACTCCCTCTGCCTGAACTAAAACCACCGAAGGAAATTATAAAACAGAGGGTACTACTCCCTTTGTTTCAAAATATAAGATGTCTTAGTCTTTTTCGGAAACACATGTATTTAGATGGCTTTTAGTGTATAAGTTTAGAGAAAAATGAGTGAATCTACATATTACAAAACGTGATACATATACTTCAGAAAAATTAGACCAAGGAAGTAGATAGCAGCGATTAGATGATGGTCAAGCATGCATGCCAGATTGGTAGCTAAGCTGTCCAACTTGCATCGTAATATCACCATACATCTCTACTACTTAAAAAAGAGCAAATATTTTTTTACACGTACCCATGAAACAATACAGACCAATTACCACAGTTCGATTAGACCCATCTCTATCTCTACTACTTATAAAAGAGCAAACATTATTATTTTACACGTACCCCATGAAACAACACAGACCAACCGCTAGATTAGAGTCACCAAATTAAATCTACCAGCTAGCATTAATGTAATGGTTGCACGAGGTACACTTAGCAAATTAGATTGACTAAGGATGGTCATGGTGCGGAGTAACTTAGACTACACGGCGGCGGCAGACGGAGCAGGCACGGCGGTGGCGGCGGCACCAGAATAGTGGACACGGGCGGCCAGGGCGGCACAGGAACCGCCGCTGCCGGCGGTGCTGGCATGGATGCGGCAGCGGGCACCGGTGTGCCTCCAGGGTCTGGTCATGGCGCCGCCACGGGTGTGCCTCCAGGGTGAGTTTATCTGCTCCTCTGCTCCTTTAGCCTCCAAATATTGTAGTAGATGGCTATATGCAGTAGGAAAGCAACCGATGACTCAAATGCAACTTGTTTTGATTTGCATTCACATGATGGATCCAAATTCAACTTATTTGCTGAAAATAAGTTTGATTCCCAACCCCAAAAAGGCTAGAAAAGAAGTCAAATCATTTTGTTTTGAGAAGGTTATTGATAGTGACTTGACAAATTATAAGAATTTGCTTGAAGAAATCGTAAAGGAGTACCCTCCAAGATATTTGAAAGTTGCACATTTACAATACTATGATGATGTGTTGGAAATATATCCAAAGGTACATTCTGACCAAGAGCTGATGTCTATGTTTGAGAAACACTCCCAGGAAAAGGTTGTGCACATATTCATTTCATATTGTGATCCCGCTGAACCATATGAGGCAATCACTGAGTATTATGAGGATAGTGAAGTGCATATCCAACCAGAAAACAACATAGATCAAGATGAGGATAGTTATCTTCGCAACCCAATACCTGAGAATGATCATGTTTGTGTTGGAATTATGCCCTAGAGGCAATAATAAAGATGTTATTATTATAATTCTTGTTCATGATAAAGTTTATATTCCATGCTAGAATTGTATTAAGCGGAAACTTTAATACTTGTGTGGTTTGTGAACAACACCGTGTCCCGGGTACGCCTCTATGGACTAGCTCATTGATCAATGATGGTTAAGGTTTCCTAACCATAGACATGAGTTGTCAATTGATAATGAGATCATATCATTGGAGAATGATATGGTGGATAGACCCAAACTAAGCGAAGCAATTAGATCGTGTCATCGTGTTCGTCTTTGCGAAGCTTTTCTTATGTCAAATATTGTATTCCTTAGACCATGAGATAATGCAACTCCTTGGTATCGGAAGAAAGCTTTGAGGTCATCAAACGTCATCCTATGAGAGGGTGATCATAAAGGTGTCTCTCAGGTGATCGGAAAGTATCTATTGGGTTGTATGTATCGAGATGGGATTTGTCCCTCCCAAGTCGGAGAGATATACTTCGGGCCCACTCGGTAATCGATATCAACACCGCTTGCAAGCATATGGTTAAGGAGTTAATCACAAAGTGATATCGGATTACGGAACGAGTAAAGTACTTGCTGTGAACGAGATTGAACTAGGTATGACGATACCGACGATCGAATCTCGGGCAAGTAAAATATCGCGAGACGAAGGGAATATATATATGGGATTGATTGAATCCTGGCATCGTGGTTCATCCGATATGATCATCGATGAATGTGTGGGAGTCAATATGGGTGCCCAGACCCCGTTGTTGATTATTGATAGAAGATCATGTCTGCATATTCTCGAACCCGCAGGGTCACACACTTAACGTGTCTCGACGCTAGGATAGATTGGATAATTGGTTTATGAGTTTTTGTTCGGAGTCTCGGATGGGATTCGGGATATCACGAGAGGTTCCGGAATGGTCCGGAGAATAAGATTCATATAAGGCAGTGCAGTTTTTGGAGTTCGGAATTGTTCCGGGTTAATCGGTATTGTACCGGAAGCTTCTAGAACCTTCCGGAAGGGGGCCAACGTGGTCCCACCTTCTGGGAGGGGGCATGGGCCTATGAGGGAGTGTCCTGGCCGCATTGGGCCAGGGGCACAAGGCCCCATAGGGCCCAGCCGATCCTAGAGAGTTTAAATCGTTTAAACTAGAGATAAGATAAGATAGGATTTCTAGATAAGGGAGAGTTTAAATTGTTTAAACTAGAGATAGGCTTGGAGGAGAGGCTAGGGCTGGCCGCCCCCCCTCTATAAATAGAGGGATGGTGCGCCCCCTTCCCTACACACACCTTCCTCCAACCCTAGTTGCCCTGCTGTCCTTCCACTCTCCCTCCCGACTGTTTGTAGGCGAAGCCCTGCGGCAGAAATTCTCCACCATATACACCACGCCGTCGTGCTGTAGATCCAATCCATCTCTCCACCATACTCGCTGGTCCGAGGAAGGAGGAGACGTCGAGGTGCTGCACGTGTGCATCTCACGGAGGCACCGCCACTTGTGGTGCTAGATCGGATCGGATCACGAGGAGGAGAAGCGAGTACGACTACATCACCCACGTTCCGACGAACGTTCCGCTGTGTGAATCTTCAAGGGTATGAAGATCTAATCCAATCTCTCTCGTTGTTTGCATCTCCTAGATTAGATCTTGGCTTTCCCTCTGTTCGCTTCCGTAGAAAATTTTGATTTACTATGCTGCGAAACCCATCAGTGGTATCAGAGCTAGATCTATGCGTAGATGTGATTCATGAGTAGAACGCGACATGGTTGTTGCGGGCGTTGATGTTTTCTGTTGCAAGCCTCTTGTTTGTGTTCTTCTTATGACGCGGCATAGTGAGATTGAAGCGGTCCAGGCCAACCTTACGCGACGTCGTTCGCGAGACCGGCTCCGCACTTGACGTGTGGCTTGTTCCACACATGCGGCTGGTGGATGTCAGTTTCTCTCACTATAGTGTTCATGGGATTAACACCGGAGTTTGGCAACCATAATATCACCGTTGTGGCTTTCCGTAGGTAAGAATCGTTCTTAGCATCTACTCCTATAAGCCACGTAAAACATGCAACAACAAAGTAGAGGCGTCTAACTTGTTTTTGCAGGGAGTGTTTTCTGTGATATGGTATGGCCCAAGATGTGATGTGTATAATGTATGCGATGATCATGTTTTGTAATGTTTCACGACTTGCATGTCGATGAGTTCACAACCGGCAGGAGCCATATGGTTGTCTTTATAATTGTGTATGACCTGCGAGTCAGCTTCTTATACGCCATGTAATAGCTTTACTTTATCGCTAAGTAGTTAGCAATAGTTGTAGTTGCTATTCGTGGTGGAGGCAATCATGGTGGAGTGATGGAGATCATGCCGGAACGCACAAGATGGAGATCATTGCGCGAAGATTGGCTATACCATGTCACATAAAGTTATATGCATGTGATGTTTATCCTTTTATGTATCTTATTATTCTTAGATCGCGACGGTAGCATTATAAGATGATTCCTCACTTAAAGATCAAGATAAAAACTGTGTTCTCCCCAAGTATGCACCGTTGCGAAAGTTCGTCGTGTCCAAGCATCACGTGATGATCGGGTGCTATAGACTCTACGCTCACATACAACGGGTGCAAGCCAGTTTTGCACACGCGGAAATACTTGGGTCTAGCTTGACGAGCCTAGCATGTACAAACATGGCCTCGGAACACAAGAACCGAAAGGTTAAGCATGAGTCATATGAATGATATGATCGACACTTCGTTGTCCACCATTGAAACCACATCTCTTCTCGTGATGATCGGATTAGGTGTGGTGAATTTGGATCGTGTTCACTAAACAACTTGAGGGATGTTGAATTTAGTGGGAGTTCATCTAGTAATTTGATTAAGTTGAACTATTTATCATGAACATAGTCTAAATTGTACTTGCAAATACTGTAGATCACATGGCCAAGTCCAACTTCAACTTCAACGTTTTTGCTGAGATAGAAAAGCTTAGAAACAATGGGTCTAACTTCACCAAATGGTTCTGCATTCTGAGAATCATTCTCGCTGGCGGACAAAAGGACTATGTCCTTGAGAAAGCGCTAGGTGACGCCCCTGCTGTAGATGCGCCGGCTGATGAAAAAGCTGTTTATCAGTCGCGCAAGGATGATTATGATTTGATTAAGATCGCCATGTTGTATGCTATGGAATCGGATCTTCAAAATCGTTTTGAGGAGTTCGCCAGGCCCTTTGAGATTCTCGAGGAGCTGAAAAACATGTTTCAGACTCAAGCCCGTTCTGAGAGATATGAGATCTCTAAGAAATTCTTTAACTACAAGATGGAGGAAGGGAGTTCCGTTAGTGAGCACGCCATTAAGATGTCGGGCTACACTCAACGCCTTGAGCAACTGGACTGCAAGATTCCAGAGGAGCTCAAGATTGACACTCCTAGCTACAAAAGTTTTGTAGTTGATCACAATCAGATTGGTGCCACTGATACGATCACCGAGCTTGGGCCTATGAGGGAGTGTCCTGGCCGCATTGGGCCAGGGGCACAAGGCCCCATAGGGCCCAGCCGATCCTAGAGAGTTTAAATCGTTTAAACTAGAGATAAGATAAGATAGGATTTCTAGATAAGGGAGAGTTTAAATTGTTTAAACTAGAGATAGGCTTGGAGGAGAGGCTAGGGCTGGCCGCCCCCCCTCTATAAATAGAGGGATGGTGCGCCCCCTTCCCTACACACACCTTCCTCCAACCCTAGTTGCCCTGCTGTCCTTCCACTCTCCCTCCCGACTGTTTGTAGGCGAAGCCCTGCGGCAGAAATTCTCCACCATATACACCACGCCGTCGTGCTGTAGATCCAATCCATCTCTCCACCATACTCGCTGGTCCGAGGAAGGAGGAGACGTCGAGGTGCTGCACGTGTGCATCTCACGGAGGCACCGCCACTTGTGGTGCTAGATCGGATCGGATCACGAGGAGGAGAAGCGAGTACGACTACATCACCCACGTTCCGACGAACGTTCCGCTGTGTGAATCTTCAAGGGTATGAAGATCTAATCCAATCTCTCTCGTTGTTTGCATCTCCTAGATTAGATCTTGGCTTTCCCTCTGTTCGCTTCCGTAGAAAATTTTGATTTACTATGCTGCGAAACCCATCAGTGGTATCAGAGCTAGATCTATGCGTAGATGTGATTCATGAGTAGAACGCGACATGGTTGTTGCGGGCGTTGATGTTTTCTGTTGCAAGCCTCTTGTTTGTGTTCTTCTTATGACGCGGCATAGTGAGATTGAAGCGGTCCAGGCCAACCTTACGCGACGTCGTTCGCGAGACCGGCTCCGCACTTGACGTGTGGCTTGTTCCACACATGCGGCTGGTGGATGTCAGTTTCTCTCACTATAGTGTTCATGGGATTAACACCGGAGTTTGGCAACCATAATATCACCGTTGTGGCTTTCCGTAGGTAAGAATCGTTCTTAGCATCTACTCCTATAAGCCACGTAAAACATGCAACAACAAAGTAGAGGCGTCTAACTTGTTTTTGCAGGGAGTGTTTTCTGTGATATGGTATGGCCCAAGATGTGATGTGTATAATGTATGCGATGATCATGTTTTGTAATGTTTCACGACTTGCATGTCGATGAGTTCACAACCGGCAGGAGCCATATGGTTGTCTTTATAATTGTGTATGACCTGCGAGTCAGCTTCTTATACGCCATGTAATAGCTTTACTTTATCGCTAAGTAGTTAGCAATAGTTGTAGTTGCTATTCGTGGTGGAGGCAATCATGGTGGAGTGATGGAGATCATGCCGGAACGCACAAGATGGAGATCATTGCGCGAAGATTGGCTATACCATGTCACATAAAGTTATATGCATGTGATGTTTATCCTTTTATGTATCTTATTATTCTTAGATCGCGACGGTAGCATTATAAGATGATTCCTCACTTAAAGATCAAGATAAAAACTGTGTTCTCCCCAAGTATGCACCGTTGCGAAAGTTCGTCGTGTCCAAGCATCACGTGATGATCGGGTGCTATAGACTCTACGCTCACATACAACGGGTGCAAGCCAGTTTTGCACACGCGGAAATACTTGGGTCTAGCTTGACGAGCCTAGCATGTACAAACATGGCCTCGGAACACAAGAACCGAAAGGTTAAGCATGAGTCATATGAATGATATGATCGACACTTCGTTGTCCACCATTGAAACCACATCTCTTCTCGTGATGATCGGATTAGGTGTGGTGAATTTGGATCGTGTTCACTAAACAACTTGAGGGATGTTGAATTTAGTGGGAGTTCATCTAGTAATTTGATTAAGTTGAACTATTTATCATGAACATAGTCTAAATTGTACTTGCAAATACTGTAGATCACATGGCCAAGTCCAACTTCAACTTCAACGTTTTTGCTGAGATAGAAAAGCTTAGAAACAATGGGTCTAACTTCACCAAATGGTTCTGCATTCTGAGAATCATTCTCGCTGGCGGACAAAAGGACTATGTCCTTGAGAAAGCGCTAGGTGACGCCCCTGCTGTAGATGCGCCGGCTGATGAAAAAGCTGTTTATCAGTCGCGCAAGGATGATTATGATTTGATTAAGATCGCCATGTTGTATGCTATGGAATCGGATCTTCAAAATCGTTTTGAGGAGTTCGCCAGGCCCTTTGAGATTCTCGAGGAGCTGAAAAACATGTTTCAGACTCAAGCCCGTTCTGAGAGATATGAGATCTCTAAGAAATTCTTTAACTACAAGATGGAGGAAGGGAGTTCCGTTAGTGAGCACGCCATTAAGATGTCGGGCTACACTCAACGCCTTGAGCAACTGGACTGCAAGATTCCAGAGGAGCTCAAGATTGACACTCCTAGCTACAAAAGTTTTGTAGTTGATCACAATCAGATTGGTGCCACTGATACGATCACCGAGCTCTTCGCAAAGCTAAAGGCTGCGGAGGTGGACATCAAAAAGGATAATCATGTGTTGATGGTCAACAAGCCCTCCTTTAAGAAAGGTAAAGGTGCAAAGAAGCCCTTCAAGAAAGGCGGCGGCAAGCGCGTTGCCCCTGCTGAGAAGAAGCTCAAGTCTGGTCCTAAGCCGGACACTGAGTGCTTCTATTGCAAGGACAAGGGTCACTGGAAGCGCAACTGTCCGAAGTACTTAGCGGACAAGAAGGCTGGCACCATCAAAGGTATATTTGATATACATGTTATTGATGTTTTCCTTACTAGCCCTCGTTGTAGTGCCTGGGTATTTGATACCGGTTCAGTTGCTAATATTTGTAACTCGAAACAGGAGCTACGGAATAGACGGCGGCTTGCGAGGGATGAGGTGACGATGCGCGTTGGCAACGGATCAAGAGTTGATGTGATGGCCGTCGGCATACTCTCCTTAGTTTTACCTTCGGGATTAGTTTTAAACCTTAATAAATGTTATTATGTGCCTGCGTTGAGCATGAACATTATTTCTAGATCGTGTTTATTGCAAGACGGTTATTCATTTAAATCGGAGAATAATGGTTGTTCTATTTATATGAGTAACATCTTTTATGGTCATGCACCTCTTGTGAATGGTTTATTTCTTCTAAATCTCGAAAGGGATGAAACACACATCCATAACATTGAGGCTAAGAGATGCAAAGTAGATAGTGATAATACTACTTATTTGTGGCACTGTCGTCTAGGTCATATTGGTGTAAAGCGCATGAAGAAACTCCATTCTGATGGACTTTTGGAGTCTCTTGATTTTGAATCATTTGACACATGCGAACCATGCCTCATGGGCAAGATGATCAAAACCCCGTTCTCCGGTATGATGGAGCGAGCAACGGACTTGTTGGAAATCATACATACCGATGTATGCGGACCGATGAGTGTTTCGACGCGCGGTGGATATCGCTATTTTCTCACTTTTACCGATGACTTAAGTAGATATGGGTATATCTATTTAATGAAACATAAATCTGAAACGTTTGAAAAGTTCAAAGAATTTCAGAATGAAGTGGAGAACCATCGTAACAGAAAGATTAAGTTTCTACGATCCGATCGTGGGGGCGAATATTTGAGTTATGATTTTCTCACGCATCTCAAAGCAAGTGGAATCGTTTCACAACTCAGGCTACGACGTGCCGCTAGCGGACAGCGAGATCGATCTACGGTCCATGTCATCGATCGTCTCATTGGCATCAACGTCACCCAAATTCTGCTCTTGTTCACTGCCGGAAGGAGCGAGAGGTGGATCGGAGGTGTCGACAGTGGTGCCGTTCAACATCTCCATGAACGAACCATGCACAGGGGGTGCTAAAATCAATGAAATTGGCATAAATTCTGCGAGGTGAGACGGAGGGACTCGGGGAAAAATTGGCATACCTTTCGGGCAATGGGTCGAATGGTTGTGGGGCGGGGGAGACGGCGGGAGGCGGATATAGAGTGACGGCGGGGGAAACAGCGGGAGGCGGAGATGGAGTGGCCGACGGGAGGCCGCTGCGGCGGGCCGACCACTTCTGGTTCACCCGCTTCCTCTTAGGCTTTGACGCCGGCGCAGGGGCAGGAGCCGGCGCAGATGCTGTCTGGATGAGGTGCGTACCCGCCCTCTTCCTCTTCTTCACGCTAGTGGCCGCGGCCATCTTGGCGACATCCGTGGAGGTCGAAAGACCTCCGGCAGCCCCGGAAGAAACAGTGAGCGGAGGAGAGGGTGCCCCAGGCTACGGCGTGCCGCCAGCGGATAGCGGGATCAATCCGTGGTCCATGTCGTCAGTATCCGGCTGCGGCAGCGCAGGAGACGGCAGGGGCGCGGAGATCGGCGACGGCGGCGGCGGGTGGGCGGGAAGGGGGAGCGAGCTGAAATCTCTCGCGTGCAAAGGAACGGTGGAGTGTGGGGCGCGTTCGGGTCACCCTCTCCAACCCTGGTTTGTGCGGGTGGAGAGCGGGTTTACGAGTTGGCCCTTAATTTTTTTAAGGATCGTGTGATTTGAGGGTACTGATCGCCGCCGATTTCTCGCCGAAAACATTAAAACGACGGTTATTTTGAGGGTTTGCCCTGTTTAAGGATGCTGTTAGACTTGCTCTAACTATATCCTTGTTTTGTAGGTGAGAAAAAACCCTCATAAGCATGATTTCTCTAGTGCAAGAAGGAAAAAGAAGGTGCAAAATGCAACTAAGCGTTGGATATGTGAGAAGATGAAGGATTGGATCATTGAAGATGCAACTCTTGGAGCCAAGGAATTGCAAAAGAATCTCAAAGAACATCACAAGGTCAAAATTCACTACAAGAGAGTGTATATGGGTAAGCTTCTAGCCTTGAAGCAACTATATGGTGATTGGGACAACAGCTTTGACGATTTATATAGGTTTAAGGCACAAGTTGAAAGCTGTTCTCCTGGTAGCATAGTACAGATCGAGCATCATACAATTAATGGTAAAATCAGGTTTGCAAGATTTTTTGTTGCTCTTCACCATGGCGATGAGTTGGAACCCTAGGACCACCGCCTTTTATTCAAGCCGAGCATATGGAGAAGATGACAGATCAGAAAGCTGTCGGATAGCGACACTGGCGTGCTAGCCTGGCCCAGATCAGAGGCCAAACTCGCGGCCGCATCGGTGCTGCGTCCCAAGCCCCTCGCCCTCCACCTGCTTGCTCCAAGTTCCACCGCGCCGCCACGAGGACGACGGATCTAGGAGGAACCCTAGACCCGCGGCCACAACACCAACACCCGCAACTGCTGAGGGAGGGGATTCCGGCTGTAGCCGCCGCCTGGCCAGGAAGCGCCGTCCCGACCACCGTCGGGCCTTCATGAAACGGCGCAGCCCCAGCCACCCCATCGATGAAGACCACCGCAGCCGCCACCCCTAGCACCTTAGGTACTAGGGGGCCGCCGACGGCAGCGGCAGAGGGAGGCGATCTGGAGGAGGAGGAAGGTCGGCGGCGGATCTTGGAAGCCCTCCGGCGGCGCATGGGGTAGCCACGGGAGGGAGGTGTTACGTACGGGAGGGAACTGGGTCCGCTACTATGTTGGCAGAGGAGCAGCAACTAAAGGTGATGCTACTCCACTTATGATTCGTTTGCCATGACCAAACATAGGAATTGTGTGTCAATACGGTTGTTAAATTTAACCCTTTACTCTAATGAGATGAACATATATTTGAGATATTGCATAACAGTGAAACATATGCTTCTTTACTACTCACGCTTAGTCTCACATTTACTTTAATGATATAGGTCTCGCTGGAAACGGACAAACTAATTGTGACACAAACTTTAACGAGTGCGTAGATGCTAATCTGCTGAAAGCTTCTGATTTGAGTTATATATTTTTGCACACACTTTTCATAGCCTCTATATAAAATTGTTGATATGTTATCCTTATTGTTTCCTACACATGATTTTGTTCAAGACATGAGCATCTACTTAATTTTTTAACACAACAGCTTTGTTTACGGAAAGTAATTGCTTATATTTTCCTGGGCTATAGCATATACACATGCTTGTTGTTCCTTCATATAATACAATCACCACATTGTGTGTGCAACTTGTGTCTGTCTTCGATGATGCCACGATGCTACTGAGCTTTCACATGAACTTTCTGTTTATTTTGTCAAACGATAGCATCTTGTGTACATTTGTTTGGAGTTTGATGAAACCGAGGTGTTTATTTTTTCTCTCTTTAATGTAAGTACAAGTTTTGGGATATCCTTGGTTAAAACCCAATAATGCGGAGTGCATTGCGGAGCAACTTAGGTCCTTGGAATTTCCATATAAATTTTTGTCTATTTTTTACTTTCTGGATGGGGCTCTTCTTTGTTACCTGATTTGTGATTTATAAGATTCAATATTCATCTTAATTTCATTTTTGTTTTACAAAGAAAATTTTGACTTCTGCATTGTGTTTTTCAGAAGACCGAACATCCCCAATCAGCATCTGCAGCAGCACCGACGAGAGCATAGGGACTGCATAGGCTTGTTGCCATGAAGTGGAATGAGTGGTCTTGATATACAGTAGTGTAGCAAAAAAAGTGAAGGTTGTGTGCTCATTTATAATCGATAACACCTAAAATTATTGAAGTACAATGCCATATCATGTTGGCTAAACGTCATGTACATTTGAAATATTCCAATAAAACTCTTGGACATATTATGTGAATTTCTGGATAGAGCATATAACTAATTAGTGGAGACGCGGTGCGCGTGCAGAGCTACTAGTACTAAGCTACTTCCTAGCGCACATACATGAAGTGGTTTAAACCATTTGCATTTTTGGACCCCGATCCAGCACGAGCGCACAAGTCACACAAATGGGGCTAGGATTTTTGGACGGAGCTTCAGTGACTCGGTGAGACCAAGTCTCACGGTGACTTGCCTCCAACATCTAACTTCCATCTGAGATCCAAAGTACCAGATTGACTCAGATTTTGAAATAAAAAACTAAAACTAGTCAGAAAATTTTATAAATATTTCAGTAAATTATACATGTTCCAGTTTGTATTCTGGTGAAGTCTCTCATGCCATTTGGATCAACGGTTTGTGATTAAATAGGTATTTAGTTTAAACTAGTGCTCAAAAACATAAAAAACTATTTAATCACAAACTAGTTATCCATAAGGGATGAAAAGTTCACAGGTTTCAAAATGAGGCATTTATAATCTACTAGTATTTTTTTTTTCAAAATTTATGAATAGTTTTAGTTTTATATTTCAAAACCGGAGTCAATCTCTCGGATGAAAGGTAGATGTTGGAGGCAAGTCACCATGAGCCTTGGTCTCACCAACTCCGTCCAGGATTTAGGGAGTATCCCTGTGGCAACTTGACATGTGACAACATAGAAAAATGAAAGTTGCCATCACCATATGCTATAATATCTAACATCTCTAGATGGGTTTGCACCGGATGACGAGATTACCTTATGTTCACTCGTTAAAATTTATAATTTTTAGATGGTCTGCAGAAGACCAAAGATTTTTCACTCTTCTTGTTTCTAGGCGATCATACTCAAGGATGTGCATGCATCATGGTGAACCTGGCCGTAAAACCAAGTCCATACACCGCGGAAAAATTTCATGTTATCATGTGTGGATAACTTGATATCTATCTTTGGGTATTTGTAGGCTGATCAGCGGTGTGTAGGGGAGCAACATATGATGTAGTCATTCCTTGGATCATCCATGGGTTCATGTTGTTGACGCCCGTCATATTATTTGAGATGTATCACATGCTCTTCTACGTCACTGGACTTTTGGTGAGATGGATGACATATTGATTCAATATGGTATCAGAGGTATGGATTTTTTTGTTCAAGACCTGACCAATACACTATTAAATAAATTATTTGCATCCTTTCACCGGTCTCACGTATAGGACTGTCTAGCCTTGATGCCAGGAGTGCTAAAATGTATTTCCCGTCATTTCTTCACCAGTTAAGAATTTTGGATAATTTTTTGGTGCATCAATTCAATAATTGTTTTTGTTAGCAGAGTAACAATATCGCTGGACAAAATCTCTGTTAATACGCAGAAGGAAACCTTTGAAAATTGTCTTACTAAGAAACAAGACCTAATGGAATACAATATACTCCCTCCGTTTCAAAATATAAGATGTTTTAGGTTTGTGAAGGTAATGTATCTAGACATTGTTTAGTATGTAGATTCGTAGTAAACCTCTCCGAACCTACACACTAAAAGATGTACATTCACTTCACAAAACTAAAACATTTTATATTATGAAACGGAGGGAGTACTCTTATACGAAACATATATACATGTATATAGTCAAAACAAAGCTTAAACGTTTTTTATAATAACACTTCAAAGCACAACTCTATGTTTTCCTCGTTATACGTAATATTTCTTAAAATTTATACACAAAATATCAAAACTTATCTATCATATGTTTTCAAAGATTGTTAGCTTGTTCAGTGCATGGTTTGATGACTAGTATGAAAAAATATTGTCAAGTAGAGAAAACTTACCTCCCATCCAGATATAACTTGGTTTTTCGTATTGGCATCCGCTACCCAAATTTGCGCTGCAATTGCTTCATTCTTTCTTAAATGTGGAAAAGCATAGGCATCCATAGTTGCTATAGCTCCAGCATATTCGGAGTCACTTGATCGATATCCACAATACAGTAAGAGACAATGTCATGTTTGTTAGAAATAATGGGCCAATACAAATAAATCCATGTAGATTTTAGATTTTTCGTTAAATCTCAAAGCCTATGTTTGATGGCAGCTCACATGTGTTTGGACCCATGTTTGGAGCAGCTCACATGGGGGAGTGGAGTGGGAGCTAAAGTTTAGTCCCATATGGAAAGTTAGAGGAGAGTTACACCAGCTTATAAGGTGGAGTGTTGCACCACTTTGTAAGTGAGTGACAATAATAGAGCTACAGCGCGCTCCCCCGACGACGTCGTCGCTCGCATGCACCGCCCGCCCCGTCCCGTCCCGTCACGCCGTGCGCTGCAGGTTGCGGGTTGTCAACAGTCGCTCCCGGATCATGGGCTACTATAACCGACACAAACGTACGCAACGTGGACTCGGCCACAAGACACACCGAATCTAATCTAGGATTTTGCCAGTCTCTCTGCTTGCGTTGCCACCGTAGCCTATTCCATCCCACTTGCTGGCGTGCACCGGCGGACGGGAGAGCAGGTCTCCGGAACTACTCGCCTTTGTGATCCTGTATGGGAGAGGGCGAATAAAGTTTTTGGGAAGCGCTCTGCATGACTGCTCGAATTCTTCATCACGGGTCGTCTTTCATCCAAGTCGGGCGGTGCTGCCTATCGTCGTCTTCGCCGTCGTCTGCTTCGATCAATCTTCCCCTAGGTTACTGCTGCGACTACTTCTGCAATCGAACGGTACGTGCGACGTGCTGCTATCTGGTTATTCATCATGTTCTGCGAGTACATGTTTAGCTGCCGCTTCTTTACGTTCATCTTGTTGTTTAGTACATCTAGTATGTTCGAGTTACATGTGCTAGTAGCTGGTTTTGTCATATTTAATATTCTGAAATTAATCATGAAAATTGTGCCTAATTATCCAACAATGTTTAAGTTGACATGTTTCCTCCTAGAATAATAAATATACATGAACAACAAATGAATATGTTGTTTTTAATTAATATGCCGTCTTGGGCCTTCTTGAATTAAGTGTAGATTTTTGTGTATTCAATAATATTTATTATGAGTTCGAACAAAATTGTAGGGCGCACACAAAATTTACACTCCTTCAAGGGCCTTATACGTAAGTAGTCCCACTTACCTAATTACCTTGGATTAGAGATAGGTTAATTCAATCGTTCGTATAATGAGAGAACCAAAAAAAAAAAACACCCACCACAACTATTAAAGATAAATCATGTCATTCTGCCACGCTGCTCCACATTCCTAGATATACAACGTCGCTTGGTCAAACTCTTCCCAAGAAGTATCAACTTTTTATGGTGGCATCATAGAACCGCCGAGCGATTCATTGGTTGGACAGCTACTACAAGCGGGAAGAGGACTTCCAATTGGAGATGGTGTACGAGGGAAGGAAATCTTGATCTGATCATCTGATGGCAAGATGATTCTTGCCGATTGTAGTGACAACGATGGAGGATTTGGAAGGAACATGGGAAACAAAGGGGAGATCAAACGGTTGGTTGGACCTAGCTCATTGGCACTATAGTGGCATCAAGAAGGAAGTTGAGGAGGTTTCAGCGGTCGTAGTGTTCTGACCTTGATGTATTAAGAGATATAAGGGGACGTTCCTAATTGCCTAATGTGGATCATATTATGGAAATGGTACGAGAAACTACCCGAAAATCAGTCAATTTCTTATAGATAACACATCACTAGAATTTTAAATGATGAGTTTTTTGTAAGGCACGAAATTGGATATAATGAAATACATAACTTCTCTTATGCATATCTACATATCCTTTGAATAATATGAAAATCATGCATAGATGCCTTGGTGGAAAGAATTAAGTTCATAGTCATAAGTATGCATGAGATAAAATTTCAAACCTGGAATTATGACGATATATTTGCTCTGAAAGAATAAAATCGTTAAGAAACATAATAACACAAGCATTTAAAACTTACGTGTGGTATATGACCCCCTCCTTGGTTCGAAGATGCTCTCAGCTTTGAACTTGTATGTGTGATCTTGGAAGTGCTATTGAAGGATGGCACTAGGATGCGATCTAATAATCTCCTCGAATGCTCATAGTAGCTTGATGTTACCGAACTTGTCACCAGACAATTCAAAGAAACTACACATAGTACAACTAGTACCAAAAGGCGCAGTTCTTGTGGCATTTTGCATGCGTGAATATAATCTCAAACTAATTTGAGATATAGAGATCGCCTACAAATTAACAAATTGCAATAAGGAACAATTCTGCACCCATCTATTATGTCAGAAATTTTGTGTTTCACACAAACTTAAATAAAAGGATGGTGTCCAAACATCCTCACCTTGGACGAATTTATGAGACATAACTATTAATCAATGAAAATATATAGGAGTATCTTTCCTAAGAAAACAATGAATGTATACTCACATAAATATCGCCATTCATTCTGCAAGCTATTTGTGCATAGCCGTCGCAAAAAATGTGAATATAAATCTACCTACCTAAATCTCCGACTGTTCTCAAAGAAAATTGCAAGAGACAATTGCCCACTTGTCTAGTTTGTCTGAAGTGCAGAAGATTGATATGGCAACATAATTTACTAGAAAGAATTTATTGCATACCATGGGAATATCTTTCAATCAAGGAAATGAATTAATACTATTTTTTATCGTAGTTAAATCCAAGATTAAAAGATATGCATAATATATGTATTCATCGGTACCTAAAAGGGTTTAATTTTATCAATTAAAAGATATCCAGATACAATAATTTTAAGGCAATAAATGAGTGTATTACCCCCTCCATCCAAAAATATATATATATATATATATATTCTTCATAAATACAAATAAGTGTACACAAATTATTCTAGCGGTATATTTTAGGCCACTACGATCCATTGAATTGGAGTAACACCACCAAAAATCGCAGGCTCGTGACGTCTATACCTCTAGTTTCATTAGAGGCTGGCTGCCACCGGCTACGGTTACATCGACCTCAATAGTTGATGTCTCGGTTTCTGGACCAACCAGGGTTATTGCAGTACTTGTAGTAGAAAATATTTATTAGAAAATTTGTTCTATGGATGATTTGCAAATGGAAATAACATAGCCCCGCATCTAGCTTGTTAGTGCGGACACGTTCACACCCAAAACGGTGTTTTGAAATAGTCTACTCTATAAGTTGCTAGGATAATGGTAATTGAGAGAGGTTTAAAATAACTAAACAATAACAAATTAAACTAATACTGAAAGTAAACAAGAGAGATTGTAGTTGTAGGATTGAATAAAATAAAGGCGGTGTCTAGACTTTTGATCTCACTAGTACTAGAGGGACAACTATGTAGCCATCTAATGGAATTACACAAGATACTTATCTAGACAAGTAAACAACCCCCTACGATTACCGGGTTGTCACTAGTTTGTACTATATAGAGCCTCGCGTCATTGTTAGTCACACAAGTCAATAGTACACTCTGGACCAAAGGATCACGTGAACTCATATATTTCCTTCTTGTTACTAGAAGAGAGAGAAATATAGTAGATTAATCAACAAAGTCTAGGGTTGCATACTAGATCATACCTCAACCTAGAACCGAATCAATTACTAAAGCATGCATAGATGAATAATAACACAAAGAATAATCCATTGATATCATCATCATGTTTAATCATATAAATACTAAATACAAGAGAGAGGGAGATGGACTCGTGATGGAGATGGTGCCTGGTGCATGGTGGTGGTGATGGCCTCCTTATCCTCCTCTTCTTGCTTGGATGGTGTGGAGGTGTTTATGGAGATCTAGATCTTGATAGAGCTGTGGAGGATATGGAGGCGGCACGACAGCAGCATGGATGTCTATGGATATGATGTCTTCTCCCTTGGTTGTTCCCTCTCTTATATAGGCATAGGAGGGTCCCAAATAGCCCCTCCTACGTTACCTATGATCAAAGGAAGGTCTAGGAACGAATGAGGTCAAAATTGGTGAAGAAACACGTCAGTTTTGAAGGTTTCCATCGCCCAGAACCCGTGGTATAGGTGGGCCGTACGGGTACGTGCCGCCGTACCACTAGTCGAAAGCATCTAAGCTCTTTAGTATTTTGGTCATCATTTCTTCATACGAACTCCGATTTGGATGTTCTTTAGCTCGTTGAGTTTGTATGAACGAGAGATACAACACAAGGATCTTGGATATTAATTTTGAGTTAATAGAAAAATATCAATTTTCCGCTCCAAATGGCAAGTCTAGTGCTTGCAACTCTTCCATATTTCCTCTCTTTGCTCTTTTTGCCTCGTTGTATTCATAATCATCCATACACCTATACGCATGCCAAAGACAAAGAAAATTATTAAAAACCCTAATAGAAACAAATAGTTGTACAACACTCATATGAAAATAAATAATAACTTGCAATTAGAGTAAATAATAGCTACCAAATGTTTTGGCTGATTCTGCTATTCACGTCCTTCTGATTCTTTTATATCGTGGGATGGAAGCCGGAAAGGACACGCGGCGCGTTCGCAGAGGACCCTGCTCTCCTGGGATGCAGGCTCCACTGTGGGTCAGGACACCAGATTACCTCCCGCGGATGCCTCGCGCACAAGTTGTACTACCTCGCGTCGCCGGTCGGTGGGCCGCACGCGCACCATGGGTCCGTGCTCATCATACGCGAGCAGGACCGCACTCTATGAGAGGTGTTACAGGCACAACATGACTCCACACTCACCGGGTGGCAAGGCCCATGGAGAGATGATGTGGCTTTGGAAAACTTTGTTGGATGTGAGTTCTCATGGCAGCGAGCTGATGCTGGTAGCGTAGACTCTAGGCTTGTGTGGGTTCTCGTGACAAGGACATACCGTGGGACCCGTGTACAACACGAATCTGGCAACAGGATACCTCGCCGCCCACGGATCATCGAGACGATGACGTGTGGCGTCTCTCGGCTAGCAGTGTAATTCCTCGTCGTCCGTGGGTTTTCGGATGATGGGCATGTCGAGAGTGTAGATGACAGCGTAATCCCTTGCTATCCACAAATCTTCGTGGTGTAGAGGCCATCTAGAAATAAGAACACCCGCGCCCCACGCGTTCTCGCCACGAGGTCGTGGTGTGGGTCCCATTCGTGTGGGAGAACCGCTCTCATGTACAGTATCCATGCTTGCTGGGAGTATAAAAAATGTATCTTCAGTGCTTTCTCCATGCAATGCGGTTAGCTACCATTTCTCTTCCCCTCCCCTCTCACCCCACACCTCCGTCATGTTTCGATACGCCAGCATGGTCATGCGCATGCACCGCTCTAGAGTCCACACCCGGAGCTGCTGCTGTGATGGACCACACTCGGGAACAAACAACCGGTAGTGCGTTCCTCTCATCTTCATCCTCCTACCACCAGCGTGTGATGGAAACAACTCCGTGTGTCCTAACTCGTTGGGACTCCAAGTGTAGAGTGTTGTAGCAATTGTGTTTTCCCCCATAAGGATGACTCGAGGGTTTATATCGAACTCTCGTGGAATTGCAAGAGACGTCTTTCCTTTTCCTCTTCTAGCAACCTACAAGAAGTATTTCCTTGTGTCCCCAACTCCACCATGTGGTTGTCAAGCACAAGGTTTAGTATTAGCAAAACTGAAATGGAACTTGTATATAAATAAAAGGTAAAACAATCTATAACTAGAGAAGAAAGTAAAAAAAAGTTCCTTTTGGGTTTTTGTTTTTGTTTGCTAATAGTACAAGTATTTTTGTATTTTCGAATTTAACTAGTGCATAAAATATAAATGGCAATAGAAGTAGTGTAAAGTGTATTCTTATAATAAAAATTGGATCGAGATTAATGGGTTCACTTGTCTACTATCATAAGGTATAATTGACATCAAAAAATTCATAAATAATATAATATTGATAAAACTTCATTATGTGTTTGATAAACATTCATATGGGCATCATGTCCTAATTTAAAAATGATGCAACACATCTCACTTATACTCCTCTAAAAATGGAAAACTCCATGCAATCCAGAATTAAGAATAACCAGAGTATAGACTTAGGTACTTTGACATGATGTTTGAACAAAAAATGTGCTACCTTGAACAAACAAGATGATCTTGGCTGTCACTAGATGATAATAACACATACATTCACTTTATCCCTACTTAGGTAACAAAAGAAAGGTAAAACCATAGTAGATCTCGAATTTGTTGTCATGATCCAATCGCCACCACCATGTAACTCCAACTAATACACATGTTCCCCATACACACCCTCTCATACATGTTGGATCAAAATAAGTACTTATGAATAGGGTACATAATATGCGTCTATCAATATATCTTACAAATAATAGAATTCCAGTCTCACATATCAACTCATAAATCAAAGATTCACCACATAGGAATTACATAGATGACCATAATCATGTTGGGCAGCTCATATGGTACTAAAAAAATGATAGAACAAAAGAGAAATAGATCAACTGGACTACTCCCTCTTCATCATGGAGATGGTGTTAATGGTGTTGGAGAAGGTAGAGATCCAACCGATGGTGTCTCCAACGGTGTTTACGCCTCCAATATTCATAGGTTCTGTCTCCGTTTTGGTGTTTGTGTGCCGCCTCCTATAAGGATGCATTGAGGGACCTTTTTATAGGTGTTTTAGGTCAGGACATCGAGTCCGAGATGCAGACAGACAACTGACAACGCTAGAGGAGGGAACAAGGGTAGTTGGCATGGGCCCCACCCTGGGATGCGCCATGTAACATCCCGGCATTAAAGGATAGAAATAAACAGATATCAGGTGTGTGCATTGCATTCATGCATAGAAAATCCAGAGAATTTTCGCGCTTTTGATTAAAACTTGTCAAAGTGATTGAGGCTTCTCTTACCTTGATAGAATTGAAGTAGATCATCAAGTTGAGTGTGATAAGTTCAATATGAACTCTGCTAAAACCTTATTTTGGTTAAAGGTAATTTGATCTATGGGTTAGATCAAATGGAATAAAAAATAAAACAAAAACACATTATTTAAGGATGAAATACCAGATCTTCTAGAGATCACATCATGGTATTTCTTACAACAATTTATAGATACAAAATCAATTATATAAACCAAGTAACATAAATTCAATAACCAAATCTTGATCTATAATTTGCATATCTATTCCTACCATCAACATCATGGTATTTCCTAAACATTAATTCTTGAACTTATAACAAGTAGAAAGGAATAAAGTAAAGAGTTTCTATAATAGAAATTAGCTTATTTGTCATTACCTCTACTGGTCCATGTTCTAATATTTGGTAATCATGAAGGAAATATGCCCTGAGAGGCAATAATAAAGTTGTTATTATGTATTCCTTGTATATGATAGATGTTTATTTTGCATGCTATAATTGTATTGATAGGAAACATCAATACATGTGTGTTTAATAAACAAAAAGGGTTCCTAGTTATGCCTCTCTTATAGACTAGCTTGTTGATTAACAAGATGATCAAGGTTTCCTGATCATGGACATTGGATGTTGTTAATAACAAGGTCACAGCATTTGTGAAATGATGTGATGAACATTCATCCGAAGTATAGCATTACGATCAAGTCATTATGTTTATATTGCTATAACATCATACGAAGTAATATTTATCCTTAAACCATGAGATCATGTTAATTGCTAACACCGGAAGAGTATCTTGATAACATCAAACGTCACACCGTAACAGGGTGACTATAAAGATGGGTTCAGTACTATGAAGGTGTTATGTTGAGGCTCATGGATCAAGAGTGGAATTTGTCAATTCAGATGACAGATAGATATACTTTGGGCCCTCTCGGTGATATCACATTAGGATAGCTTGCAAGCAAGTGATCTGATCACTAGAATGTTATATCACGGGAACGAGAAAAGAGTGCATGTCGGTAACAAGATCAAACTAGGTATGGAGATACCGATGATCGAATCTAGGACATGTAATATATCGAGAGACAAAGGGATTTAGTTACAAGCGTTAAAGGTTCTCACGATCACAGGAGTCATCGTTGAATGTGTAGGAGTCAGTACGGATCTCCAGGTCCCGCTGCTGATTATTGATCGGAGAAGGGTCTCGATCATGTCTGCATTATTTGCGAACCGTAGGGTGGCACACTTAAGAGTTACCGGACACCATTTTGGAGCACATATGTTTCAGACAAAAGAATTGCAAAGCGCAGGAATTGTTTCAATAGAAACCGGAAATTGTTTCGGGTGAAATTGCAGAAGGTGGTTCTGCATGTGATATTGAAATATTACAAGGGGCTATATGTAAAAGTTTGTTAATTAAAGTAATTAACAAAATTATGAATAAATTTAATAAAAAGAGTTTTATTAAATGAGAGAGCATTAAATTTGGAGAAATTTAATGCATTTAAAGTGGAGACTTTAAAAGGGAATGTGAAGAGGCATTTTAATGTGGAGGGGTTACCACCACATGAATGGGGGAGGTGAGGGGTCACCCCCCATGCGCCGGCCATGGAGAGAGGGGGCACCCCCTCCTCCTATAAAAGGCCACCCATTCCCTCCTTCATCCTCACACCTCCTTGTGAAGGATCTCTCTCCCCCTCTAGAATTATTCCTCCATGGTCTCAGATTAGCGAGATACATGTTCCCGGTGGTATTTCGTCTGGAAGGAGTTGCTGCTTCCGCTGGATCGCTGGAGCGAGGAGGTGGAGGTTGTCCGGTGGCTTGAACATGTGTGCGAGTGCGGATGCGCTGCTGAGTTGCGGCGCTCAGACTTCCTCACGATCTTGAGATCAGCAAGTGTACGACTACATCAACCACGAGTTCCTACTCGTTAACAAAACTCGTTGTCTTCGAGGGTAAGTTCTCCATGGATGTATGTCCACCCGTTGCTCTGTATCTAGTAGACAGATCTTGGCGTATAGTTCTCATCGTAGGAAATTTTTTGTTTTCTATGCTGCGGACCCAACAGTGGTATCAGAGCCTGATCTATGCGTAGGTGCTTTGCACGGGTAGTACACATATGTTTATATGCGGGCGATGATGATCATGTTATTGCATCTTCTATGTACTTTGGATATTGGTGGCATAGTGGGATGAAGCGGCCCGGACCAACCTTACATGTCATCGTACATGAGACCGGTTCCACGACTGACATGCAACTAGTTTTGCATAAGTGGCTAGCGGGTGTCTGTCTCTCCTACTATAGTCAATATCTGATTTACAACGAGTTGCTAATAACTTGGTTATCCTTGTTGTGGTTCATGTTCGTAGGTAAGACCGGTTCTATCTCCGAAAGCCCTAAGCCACGTAAAACTTGCAATTGATAAATTAGAGGCGTCTAGTTTAGATCGTTGCTGGGCTAGTGTCTTGATATGGTATTGTTGTAAGTAGATGTATGATAGATACTCTTACAACTCACTTAACGTGTAAGTTCCATAGACCTTGGCCTTACACACAAAGGAATGATAGAGATCATACCATGATGCAAATGATAGAGATCAAATGCATGGACCATATCACCTCACTTCACACATTAGCATCTTATATTGCTAGTTTGGCGCTTTTGGTAGCATTATAAGATGATCCCTCATTTAGATATCAAGATAAAATGTGTTCTTCCTTAAGTATGCACCGTTTTGTGGATCGTGTTTTGAGGCATCACGTGATGATCGGGTGTTCTCGACTCTACGCTTTCATACAATGGGTGTAAGACAGTTTTACACATGCAAATACTAAGGTTCTTACTTGACGAGCCTATCATGTACAGACATGGCCTCGGAACACGGACCGAAAGGTTAAGCATGAGTCATATAGTTGATATGATGCCCATATAGATGCTCGCCTTTGAAGCTACACCGACTCACGTGATGATCAGACTTGGTGTAGTGGATTTGGTTCATGTAATCACCAAAAGGACACGAGGGATGTCGTTTTTGAGTGGGAGTTCATTAGTAATTTGGATTAGTTGAACTCAATCTATCATAAACTTAGTCTAAATATATTTTACAAATTCTGTTGTAGATGGCACCACCTGCTTTTAATTTCAATGTGTTCATGGAGAAAGAGAAGCTTGCTGCGAATGGTAGCAACTTCACCAACTGGGCTATGAATTTGAGGATTCTCCTCACTGCTGCACAAAAGCAATATGTGCTAGAGGCGTCGCTAGTCCCCCCACCAGCTCCTGATGCCCCTGACAAGGAAAAGAACGTCTATATAACTCGTCAGGAGGACCACAACTTAGTTCATTGTGGCATATTGTATGGGCTAGAGCCAGAACTTCGAAAACGTTTCGAAAATGGCAATGCCTTTGATACCATGGGAGAATTGAAAATGATTTTTGATACCCATGCTGCCGTAGAGAGTTATAATGCTTCTGAAAAGTTCTTTAGCTGCATGATGGAAGAGAACAACTCTGTTAGTGAGCACGTACTCAAAATGTCTGGGTACGCCGATAAGCTTGTGTCCTTGGGAATAACGATTCCCATTGACTTAGGCATACATCGTGTTCTTTAATCTCTGCCACCTAGCTACAAGAGCTTCGTGATGAACTATAATATGCAGGGCATGAAGAAGTCTCTTCCCGAGCTTTTGTCAATGCTTAAGACTGCAGAAGTGGAGATTAGGAAAGAACATCAAGTGTTGATGATCAATAAGACCAACAGTTTCAAGAAGGACAAGAAAGGCAAGCAGAAGGGAAAGAAGGGCGGCAAATCTGTTGCCGCGCCTGAAAAGAAACCCCGAGCTGGCCCTAAGTCTAACACCAAGTGCTACTATTGCAAGGGGACTGGCCATTGGAAGCGCAACTGCCCCAAGTATTTGGCGGACAAGAAGGCCGGCAAGGCAAACAAAGGTATATGTGATATACATGTTATTGATGTGTACTTGACTAGTACTCACAGTAGCACCTGGGTATTTGATACGAGATCGGTTGCTAATATATGTAACTCGGTTCAGGGGCTGCAGAACAAGCGACAACTAGCAAGGGATGAGGTCACGATGCGGGTCGGCAATGGATCAAGAGTTGATGTGATCGCCGTCGGAACGCTGCCTCTCCATATGCCGTCAGGATTAGTTATAAACCTGAACAATTGTTATTTGGTGCCTGCACTGAGCATGAACATTGTATCCGGATCGTGTTTGATGCAAAGTGGTTATTCATTTAAGTCTGAAAACAATGGTTGTTCGATTTATATGAATAATATCTTTTATGGTCATGCACCTGTGTTGAATGGTTTATTTCTGTTGGATCTCGATAGTAGTATTACGCATATTCATAATGTTGATGCTAAAAGGATTAAACTTGATAATGATATATCTACATATATGTGGCACTGCCATTTAGGTCATATTGGCGTTAAACGCATGAAGAAACTCCATTCTGATGGACTTTTGGAATCACTTGATTATGAATCATTTGATACATGTGAGCCATGCCTTATGGGCAAGATGACTAGAACGCCGTTTTCCGGTTCAATGGAACGGGCGACAGATTTATTGGAAATCATACATACTGATGTGTGTGGACCAATGAGTGTGTCGGCGCGAGGTGGATATCGTTATTTTGTTACTTTCATGGATGTTTTGAGTAGATACGGGTATATCTATTTGATGAAACCTAAGTCTGAAACCTTTGAAAGGTTCAAAGAATTTCAGAATGAAGTGGAAAATCATCGTAACAGAAAGATCAAATTTCTGCGGTCCGACCATGGAGGAGAGTATCTTAGTTACGAGTTTAGCACATATATGAAAGAGTGTGGAATAGTTTCACAACTCACGCCTGCCAAAACACCACAACGTAATGGTGTGTCAGAACGTCGTAATCGTACTCTATTGGATATGGTTCGATCTATGATGTCTCTGACTGACTTACCTCTGTCATTTTGGGGTTATGCACTGGAAACAGCTGCATTCACTTTAAATCAGGCACCATCTAAATCCGTTGAAAAGACACCGTATGAATTATGGTTTGGAAACAAACCTAAGCTGTCATTTCTTAAAGTTTGGGGATGCGATGTTTATGTGAAGAAACTTCAACCGGATAAACTCGAACCCAAAGCGGAAAAATGCGTCTTCATAGAATACCCTAAGGAAACGATTTGGTATACCTTCTATCACAGATCCGAGGGCAAGGTCTTTGTTGCCAAGAATGGATCCTTTCTTGAGAAGGAGTTTCTCGCGAAAGGTGTGAGTAGTCGGAAGGTAGAACTCGAAGAGTTTATTGAACCTTCTCTTCATGAAATGGTGAGTAGCGCAGCTCCAGAAGTTGTTTCGGAGTTGAATTCACCTAATGAAGAGAGAGCTAATGATATTGATCATGAAACTCCGAAAGAGGACACTACCGAACCTCGCAGGTCAAGCAGGACACGTGCAGCTCCTGAACTGTACGACAATCCTGTTGTGAATTTCATGATTGATGAAATAGATGACCCTGCGACGTATGAAGAAGTGATGATGAGCCCGGATTCCAACAAATGGCTAGAAGCCATGAAATCCGAGATGGAATCCATGTACGAAAACCAGGTTTGTACCTTGGTGGACTTACCTCACGATCGAAAGGCCGTTGAGAATAAATGGATTTTCAAAAGAAAAACTGATGCTGATGGTAATGTAACCATCTATAAGGCTCGACTTGTCGCAAAGGGGTTTCGACAAATTCAAGGAGTTGACTACGATGAGACATTCTCTCCCGTAGCGATGCTTAAGTCGGTTAGGATTATGTTAGCAATTGCTGCATATTTCGATTATGAAA
Source organism: Avena sativa (assembly GCA_916181665.1). Classification (NCBI taxonomy): domain Eukaryota; kingdom Viridiplantae; phylum Streptophyta; class Magnoliopsida; order Poales; family Poaceae; genus Avena; species Avena sativa. The sequence continues at coordinate 127,304,438 of OV702292.1, read as the reverse complement.
TATGGCAGATGGATGTCAAAACTGCGTTCCTCAATGGTAATATTGAAGAAGAGTTGTATATGATACAACCTAAGGGTTTTGTCGATCCTAAGGATGCTGATAAGGTGTGCAAACTTCAGCGATCCATCTATGGACTGAAGCAAGCATCCCGGAGTTGGAATCTCCGCTTTGATGAGGTGATCAAAGAGTTTGGATTTGTCCAAACTTATGGAGAGGCTTGTATTTACAAGAAAGTGAGTGGGAGCAATGTGGCATTTCTGATATTATATGTGGATGACATATTATTGATTGGAAATGATATAGATCTTTTAAAAAGTGTTAAAAGTTATCTAAACAGCAAATTTTCGATGAAGGACCTTGGTGAAGCTTCATATATATTAGGCATTAAAATCTATAGAGATAGATCAAGACGCCTAATTGGGCTATCGCAGAGTACATACCTTGATAAGATATTAAAGAAGTTTAATATGGATGGAAGTAAGAAGGGGTACTTACCTATGTTGCAAGGCAAGACATTGAGTAAGACTCAAAGTCCGGCTACGGCAGAAGAAAGAGAGATGATGGATAAGATCCCCTATGCCTCGGCCATAGGCTCTATTATGTATGCCATGCTATGTACAAGACCGGATGTGGCACATGCTATTAGTTTGACTAGTAGGTACCAATCTGATCCAGGTTTGGAACACTGGATAGCGGTCAAGAATATCCTTAAGTACTTGAGAAGAACTAAGGATATGTTTCTTGTATACGAAGGTGAAGAAGAGCTAGTCGCTAAGTGTTATGTCGATGCTAGCTTTGACACTGATCCAGATGACTCTAAGTCTCAATCCGGATACGTATTTCTCTTGAACGGAGCAGCAGTTAGTTGGAGGAGCTCCAAACAACCTGTGGTGGCTGGATCAACGACGGAGGCGGAATATGTTGCTGCTTCAGAAGCAGCGCAGGAAGCGGTTTGGATGAAGGAGTTCATAACGGAACTAGGGGTGGTTCCTAGTGCGTTGGACCCAATGGTGATCTATTGTGACAATAATGGAGCCATAGCCAACGCCAAGGAACAAAGGTCTCACAAGAATTCCAAGCATATTAAGCGCCGGTTTCACTCCATCCACGAGCATGTCAAGGATGGAGATATAAAGATTTGTAAAGTGCAAGCGGACCTGAATGTAGTAGATCCGTTGACTAAAGTACTCCCTAGGGCAAAACATGATCAACACCAGAACTCCATGGGTGTTAGATTTATCACTATATAAACTAGATTATTGTCTCTAGTGCAAGTGGGAGACTGAAGGAAATATGCCCTGAGAGGCAATAATAAAGTTGTTATTATGTATTCCTTGTATATGATAGATGTTTATTTTGCATGCTATAATTGTATTGATAGGAAACATCAATACATGTGTGTTTAATAAACAAAAGGGTTCCTAGTTATGCCTCTCTTATAGACTAGCTTGTTGATTAACAAGATGATCAAGGTTTCCTGATCATGGACATTGGATGTTGTTAATAACAAGGTCACAGCATTTGTGAAATGATGTGATGAACATTCATCCGAAGTATAGCATTACGATCAAGTCATTATGTTTATATTGCTATAACATCATACGAAGTAATCTTTATCCTTAGACCATGAGATCATGTTAATTGCTAACACCGGAAGAGTATCTTGATAACATCAAACGTCACACCGTAACAGGGTGACTATAAAGATGGGTTCAGTACTATGAAGGTGTTATGTTGAGGCTCATGGATCAAGAGTGGATTTTGTCAATCCAGATGACGGATAGATATACTCTGGTCCCTCTCGGTGATATCACATTAGGATAGCTTGCAAGCAAGTGATGTGATCACTAGAATGTTATATCACGGGAACAAGAAAAGAGTGCATGTCGGTAACGAGATCAAACTAGGTATGGAGATACCGATGATCGAATCTCGGACATGTAATATATCGAGAGACAAAGGGATTTAGTTACAAGCGTTAAAGGTTCTCACGATCACAGGAGTCATCGTTGAATGTGTAGGAGTCAGTACGGATCTCCAGGTCCCGCTACTGATTATTGATCGGAGAAGGGTCTCGATCATGTCTGCATTATTTGCGAACCGTAGGGTGGCACACTTAAGAGTTACCGGACACCATTTTGGAGCACATATGTTTCAGACGAAAGAATTGCAAAGCGCATGAATTGTTTCAATAGAAACCGGAAATTGTTTCGGGTGAAATTGCAGAAGGTGGTTCTGCATGTGATATTGAAATATTGCAAGGGGCTATATGTGAATGTTTGTTAATTAAAGTAATTAACAAAATTCTGAATAAATTTAATAAAAATAGTTTTATTAAACGAGAGAGCATTAAATTTGGAGAAATTTAATGCATTTAAAGTGGAGACTTTAAAAGGGAATGTGAAGAGGCATTTTAATGTGGAGGGGTTACCACCACATGAATGGGGGAGGTGAGGGGTGACCCCCCATGCGCCGGCCATGGAGAGAGGGGGCACCCCCTCCTCCTATAAAAGGCCACCCATTCCCTCCTTCATCATCACACCTCCTTGTGAAGGATCTCTCCCCCCTCTAGAATTATTCCCCCATGGTCTCGGATTAGCGAGATACATGTTCCTGGTGGCATTTCGTCTGGAAGGAGTTGCTGCTTCCGCTGGATCACTGGAGCGAGGAGGTGGAGGTTGTCCGGTGGCTTGAACATGTGTGCGAGTGCGGATGCGCTGCTGAGTTGCGGCGCTCGGACTTCCTCACGATCTTGAGATCGGCAAGTGTACGACTACATCAACCACGAGTTCCTACTCATTAACAAAACTCGTTGTCTTCGAGGGTAAGTTCTCCATGGATGTATGTCCACTCGTTGCTCTATATCTAGTAGATAGATCTTGGCGTATAGTTCTCATCATAGGAAATTTTTTGTTTTCTATGCTGCGGACCCAACAAATCATTAGTGTCCGATGATTAACTCTTGACCTACTATATTGTTCCTTCCAAAGTCTTGAAGGAAATTAATAAGAAGAGAGAAACTAGACATGATAAAGTGTGTCATCATCTTTTGGATGAGAGTATTAGGAGTAATCTACCTATTTGATAGTTGGAGGGGTTAACTCACTCATGCGTTGACTAGAATAATTATCCAGAGTTAAGAGTGAGCTGATAACTATGAGTTATAAGAAAATTAGTGAGCACAGAGTGCCAAGCAATAGTTTTATTAGATACAATTGGTATAATAATGGAGTAAGCGTCCTTAGTAAAATAGAACCTCTAAGAGAATAATTGTAGTGCCAGTTCAATGATTAATTGACAATAATCTTGTGTAGGCAACTGGAAGCCTTAGCTATATGTGATCATAGGATAGTGGTCATTATTCTCAAGTAACTTCGGAGTAATTGACAAGGTGTTATAGAGTTCATTTTGTTGTGAGCAAACCATATACACCAAAAGATCATGAGAATATGATCTCACTTCGTCTCCGTTTGGCCATGCAGCAGATGTAACAAACATTCAGTGCGTGAGTGTTTTATTGTCATAACAGCAGGTAGATCCCAATCCTCCGACTCAGAGCCTCCCATAAGCTTCTAGCATGAGGGCACCATAAGAAAACATGGAAGGTATCTTATTCTTCCCTCCCATAGATCAGGCATGTAGCAGGGGTTTTGATTCCTTGCCTATTTTTGTTGGATTGCCATTACGTGTCATGGGAATGACCACGACAGTCGCTACCAGGGGTAGCGATTGATAGGATTTGGGGCAAGAGCCAGTTGCCATCTGTGATGTGAGATTGGAACCAGAGACAAGAGATTTACCCAGGTTTGCCCCCCATAGGGTAAAGACCTACTCCTGCTAGATTGTATTATTGGTGACTAGATTACAAGGGTGGTGAACTCAGCAGCTAGGAAACGAGTCGCTTGGATGGGGTAATTAGTAGAGCATGAGTATGCAGAGTACCCTAGGGAGGTTTATATAAGGGGTACCTCGCTAGGGTTTACAAGATTACCACCGAATCAGTTAAGGTTTCAGAGGATTTGACCTAATCTGACCGAGTCTAGCTAAGCTCGTGGGCCTCTAGTTTCCAGTTGTCAGGCTTCTGCTTCAATCGCTTTCCAGTCGCCATTCCTGTAGGCCCATTTGCTGTGGTCCTGGGCCAGTCGAATCATCCTTCTGGGCATACCCGATTGGCATATCCCCATCAGAAGTCCCTAAAGGAAACGGGGGTTCGGTGTAGGCGTCAACTTGGCAGTCGAAGTAGGCGAGTCTAGGGGGACGCCTAGTCGAATCGCCGGTGGACTCCTCCAATGAAGATAGAAGCTTCTCTTGCGTGTCTTCAGTCGCCTTATGGGCGAGTGGAAATGTGCTCGAGTCACCACGCCCAATTGATTGGAAGGGGTAGGCGAGTCGAGTGGCTGAAGTTGGACTGTAAATTTGGTCAAACTAGCCATTGGGTAATTCCAACGATAACTTTCAATGGATTTACCGCGAGGTAACGGCTAACCCGAAATTGTCGGGTAGCACTGCTATAAAGGAGACTAGCGGGGGGAAACACGGGCATTCTCCTCATTCCTCCGCATTCTCGCTTCAGTCTCTAGATCCACTTCCGATCCGGAATTTCTAGACCAACCATCCTTCTTTCCTCGATGGCGCCCCCAAAGGATCTGTGGGGCAAGTCCAAGTGTTCCACGGCCATCCTGAGATCGTTCCAAGATGTCGGGATCCTTACCAAGGGCAACTGGTGGATCCCTGCCGCCGTCAATGTCGAGCCGAAGCCGTGGCTAGGGGAGTTCATTTTCTTATAGAGCCATCTCGAAAGGGGATTGGGATTTCCCATATCCCTCTTCTTTTGCCGCTTCTGCTCCTACTACGTGATCAAGCCATCAGATCTGGGGCCTCACATCATCGAGGAGCTCGCCATTTTTGTGGCATTCTGCGAGTGCTACTTGGGGTGCCGGTCGTACTCCCCCTATGGCTGGAGCTGTTCCACGGTCGCCTCAATCACGACGGGAAGGGCAGCCCAATCATGGCAGCAGGTGGCGTCACCTTCCAGCTGAAGCCCAAGGTGCCATTTGTGAAGCTGATTCTACTGAAGAAGGCAACAAGCGAGTGGAAGAAGTTCTGGTGCTACGCCAAGGAATCCACTCCGTCTGGCAAAATTACGCTTCCAACATACACCGTGTAGAGGAGCGAGCCATGGAGATTGTCATCCGACTCGCTTCCTCATAACCAGATGATGGCCGTGGACGAGATGCTCACGATCAAGGAGCTGGAGGACGACGTGTTAGAGACCATCGATCTCTACAACTGCTGGCTCGGGCGGCGGTTGGTTCCATTGGCGAATCGAGTCCATTGGATGTACCAATACACCGGGCCCTAGGACGCGACGAAGTCGAGCTCCGACGCCTGGGCTGAAGCAGATTACATTGTCGCGTTGAAGAAGATCACTGATGTAGAATACACCGGTCCAAATGCCGGTTTGGCTCTATACATCGCTGGGAAGCAGAAAGTCCCTCTGGTGAGTTTGTTTGTTTCTCTCATTTATAGTTTCATAGTCGCAGTATTGCAGTCGTGGTTTTAGTCGTTGATTTGTTTTGTCTCCAGCTTTTCCAGGTACTAGAGAATTAGCTCCCTCCACTATATGAGGAGGTTCCTTAAGAGCTCGAGGAGAAATAAGAAAGCTCCGAGAGAAAATATGGAGTCACGGAGGTGCGGCCACCCTTGTCCGCGGTAGCACGAGATCGAGGCAAGTTGCACGAGATCCTTAGTCAGAGGTAGCACGAGATCGAGGCAAGTTGCATCCTTAAGGAGCGCGGTAGCGATGTCGACCATGTCGAAGAGCACAACTCTCAGAGGGTGACCATGCCGGCCAATCCCACATCGAGGAAGAAGTCTCTGATTACGCTGAAGTCTTTGGTGAAGCCGAAGTCATTAGAGAAGTTGAAGTCGCCAATGAAGACGCCTGCCAAACTAGTGGCAATGTTCGAGTCGGAAGACGAGTCCAATGAGGAAGAAGCCGTGGATGTAGCGAAGGTTCCGGAGGATCCGAATCTGATGATGGACCCCATGGCTACAGATGTGGTTTTGGAGTTAGAGATTCCACTCGCGATGAAGTCGCCGAGCTCTCCAAGGATTATAGAACCGGAATCCCAGGTGACTATGGGGTCGGAGGTCCCGCTGGGGCATGAGTCGGAGGAGGCGTTAGCACTAAGGGAGCTAGTGGTCCCTACAACGGCGACAATGCCAGTGAAGAAGCCAGCGGCATCGCGGTAGGCGGGGAGTTTTGAGAGAGGGCTCACTCACCCGCTCGACCCCGAGCTGGAGAAGCCCGCTGATGACTGCAAGTGCATAGATCAATTTTAGCTAGTTTCAAAGTAAATATATCGAACCCATAGAGAGCTATTGGTAAAGGTCTTTATGCCCCTCGTTACTCTCTACCAAAGGATACTTATAAGCTTCCTTTGATCTCAAGTAAAGGCTGTTTGAAAGGTTTATGGTTGTTTGTAGAAAAGTAATTAAAACAAGTAAAAGAAAACAAGTAACAAGATTGTATGAAAGCGTGGTTGAACACAATAGGGCTAAAACATTCTCGGAGATGTAGGATACACCACTAGCATAGTATTATTGTTATATGTAATCAAGATAACATACTCCTTGTGTCATGATATGTGTGGAGAGAGCCCCATAATAAGATGTTCACTACAAGGCTTGTAGGAAGACACTGTTGATCCAAGACTGAGGTCACCTCTATATAACCACTGCGATGTCTGAGAGAAATCACCCATACAAACCACCGCAATTAAGGGTTTCCCCGTGGATATCATAATTAGCTTAGGGATTCCCTCTTTAATCCTCCTTCTACTGTGTAGGTTAAGAGCCGACGCCAATCTTTCATGGGGCCATTCCAGGTAAGCATCCAAGACACGTCCAAAGGATTTCTCCCTCCCTTTAGTCCTGAGGGCAAATGATATGCGGCCGACTACACATACCATCTAAAGAGAGAGATCAAACACAAATCATAATTATATCATAGACGAGCAAGTCATACGGACACAATAATAGATCATCTTTATTACGAATTCATAATGGTGCTAGGGTTTCTCCATATCCCCAAGAACGAAGGAACTACTCACTCATGGAAGCAATCAACAACATCATCATAATCAAACGAATGGATAAAAGTACGGAGGTAGATCTAATGGAAACCACAATTGAATCTGGAATTACAACAAGATCTAATAGATGAAATATGGAGGTAATGGTGGTAATGGAGATGCAGCAGTTGATGATGAAGGGGATGATGCGTTGTCCTCCAATGATCCGTGAAGCAGCTAGGATTTTGCCCCGGCCAAGTTCCTCCTTTAGATCCCTCTTGGATGTTGTTTTTCGTGATTTCTAGTGGTTGTGAATGCCGGATCTGCCTCTCATCTTCGCCAGGAGAAATTATTTGACGAGGCGGTCACGATGGCACTTGGTACGGGCGGACGGTACGGGCATGCTCCGCAAGTACCACTGGTCATTATCGGTACTAATGCCTCCTCCTCGCTTGGTATTCTCCCATGTGCGAAGGTAAATCCATAAAATGACTTTTATCACTTAGAAATATCATATAATTACACAATATGATAGCTCTAATTGATATGTTCATATATGACTCAATGATTTGGGATCCTGTTGAAACAAGAACAAAATAGTGCGTGCAGACGCGGTGAAATACAAAGATCCCTACTCTATTTATGCAAAAACTAAAGTTAAAAATGCTTCAATTTTGGACTCATCAACTCCCCCAAGCTAGGATCTTGCTCGTCCCCGAGCAAGATGGTGGCTATGGACAAGATCATCATGTCCATGAGACATGCGTCGTTACAATAAATGAGGCAGAAATTGAAACATGAATACAACATAAGATGTAGAGATACTTCAGGGGTATTACCATACCCTTACACATTACATAACTTAGAGGCTTCCACACCTTTTCTAGTATTAATGCAATTATAAGAAGCTGCTAGTGATTTAACATATGATATAATCACGGAGTTTAGAGATATGGGGCACTAAGTTTAGTAATGAAGATTCATGATCATTCCTTTTCTTCTATGTTTGATTCTTTTGATAGCTTCTCTCTTCTTTTTCTTTTGATAACCGTATGTCTATATTTCTACTTGCTCTCTTTTCTCTTTTTCTTTCAGCACAGCTATATGATCATGCTCACTACTTCAGTGCTTTTCAAAAACTCTTAATTATAATATGCTACCAGAATTCTTCTTTTCATAACTTAATCAATACTTTCATTGGTGTGGAAGTCCCTAAAATCATGACAGATGTACAAGTATTGTAACACTCAATCTAGTTCAATCATCTAATATAATATTCATGAATCAAACACAACTTCAATTATCATAAAGTCTCACAACTCAACAGATATAAATATTCTTCGGAACAAAGGGAGCTCGAAGTTGATGCAACTAATGCAAATTTTGGAATTTAAAGTCTAATCATGCGTGTAGAAAAGTAAACATGCTAAAACTGTAAGATAGATTACAAGGTTCTCATAGATCCCCCAAGCTTGGAGTCAAGCCGGGTGGATCAAATAATTCCTTGCGATTACTTACTTCTTTTTGGGAGTAAAGAAGGCATCATATTCCTCTTCTTCATCTGCCTTGAGACTGCAAGCTTGAGCAATACACGCAAATCGAGTGGACATCTCTATGATGCCGACATGCAATTCTTTAATTACCTTACTTAAGATCTTCCTATCATTAGCCATATCCATAATAATCTTGGTTAGGAATTTCACTCTACCATCAATGTCATCAACCTTCTTTTCGAGGTCTTTGCCCATCATCCAGTCAGAGTCAACTCCTTGTCCAATGGTTTCACACAAGCTTTTGAAATCTTTTCAAGGTTCTTGATCTTTTCTCGAATCTCATCTCGGTTTTCCCCTTTCCTGGAAGTGGTTCCCGGAGGGGATTTAAGAGAATATCCTCAAAGTTTATACCTGTAGGGGTTGAGTGGAGATTCTCCTTTGTTCCTTCCTTGTTCCACGTGCCTGAGTATCTCCAACTTTTGCGGGAACATGTCTTCCCAATTGGGGAGTGGAACCACTTGTGTGGACTTGTGGTTCGAGGAAGATGAAGTATCTCCTTTAGATCCCTTCTTCTTGGCTTGTTCTTCAGAGACGCGCTCCTTCTTGGTCTAGATCTGCTTAATATGAAAATGTTGCATGGACCTTGAGTAGTCAAGTGAGATATGAGGTTTCATTGTAAAGAGCAAAAAGAAAGCTTTAGATCTGAAGTAAGATGGAAGAGAACAAGAAAGAACAAAAGTGCAAATTAAAAGATGAAATCAATAGATTAAAGGGGTTAAAGTCGATCGCGAGCTGCGGTACGGGCGGGCTCCACCCGTACCACCCTCCCGTACGGACTTCTTATCGCCTTTCATCTCTCTTTTTTTACAACATGTTAAATAGACACGAGGAAAATAGAGCCAGTAATGATCATTGGTACGGGCGCATATGAAGGAGATATGCCCTAGAGGCAAATAATAAATAGGTTTTTATTCTCATATCTCAATTAGTTTATAATAGTTTCATATTGTGCTATAACTGTATCAAGTAGAAACATTGGTATAGGTGTGGTATGAATCAAACAAGTCCCTAGTAGCCTCTATTCATACTAGTTCGTTGGTCATGAGGATGATCTGGGTTTCAAGATCATGGGAATTTATGCCAATTGACAACGGGGTCATATCATTGGAGAATGATGTGATGGACATTCCTCAAAGGATTATGAGTTTTCCTTCATCATGGATGAAAAGAGAATATTTGGAGAAACACTTAGCGATCTTGAATTAGAGTTGAGAACTCTTAGAAGGGCTTGATTGCAATAGAGGTCATGGATGAATAAGGTATATGTTAGATATACAAAGTTATAAGTGTAATTCTTGCAAAAACTCACTGCAGCTTGCAAAGTATTTGATACTTGTCCTGCTTTGTGAAAACGGGACGATCTTCTTGAGAATTGCTAGATTTGAGGCAATGTGACTTGATGATGGCAAGCGAAACAGTTGATGGCCGACATCACCCCTTCCTCAAAGTTTATCATTTGGATTAGTACAATTGAATATAATTTTGTAATCCTTGTTTGTGTGTCCTGCTTTTGGCAAGACGATTATTCATATGAACGAGTTACAAGACAATTGTAGTATTCTTATGAACAATACCGTTATGGTCACATTACGATTATAAATGAATGATTCTCATCACTATGTTAATGATAATAGTTTAAGCATTTATAAAGGATTAGAATGCTAAAAGATATCCAAAGTTTAATAATGAAATGACACTATAGTTTAAGTCATTTTGGTTATTGCATGTTCTTAATGAAGATCGGGGTCCTAGAGCTTAATCTATAGACTTTATAAAACCATGCCTCGTTGGGTAGAATGACTAAAACTCTGCATTCTAGAAAAACGGTGATATGCGAAGAAATATTGAATCTTATACATAGTGATGTATCATATTTGCAACAAGTAGTGGAAATCATTAGTTAATTGTGGACTTAAGTGAATAAGCATATTTACTTAATGAAAGTTTGAAACGATTTGAATTTTTCAAATGAGTTCACAACAAAGAGGGATATTGAATTAACAGAAATATAAAGTCTCTTCAAATGACTAAATTATTTAAGTTAATTTTGGCATAAAAGGACATGTGAAAGATGTTTCACAAATTATAATAATTGGACGAATTCAAACTATATTGAAATGTCTAAACATCATAATAATTTTGTATTAGATACATATGATTTAATATTATCTCTTATCGGGGTTATAGCTGTCATTTAGAGTTAGATATCAAAATAAGCAAACACTCATTTAAAATATAAAGGAACATCTAAAGATTCATGGAAACAACACCATAAGTGTTATGGCAAGTTTGAGTTTCTGGAGATTTCGATAAGTCGAAGTCGTGGCGAATAAACAAGTCTTTGTAGAGCATTCTAAGGAAGCTATGAATGGATCTTCCATAAAGGGGCAAAACTGCTGTTGTCCAAAGTTGACATGTCTTGATGAAGATACAGGTGAAAAAAGTAAAAGATCAAAACAAGGTATTTGACCTTACCTCCTGATTATTGTGTGGCACAGTAGAATTTGTTCTGTGAAACCGAAATCTACAAATAGAGGAGAAACTAATGATATTGATCAGAAAGTTTCAAGTGAATGCTTTTACTAAATAAAGTAGGATTCAACTATATATATTCTACAAGTTTGTGGAGTTATATTGTTGGCCCAATTGTCATGTTTTGAACAAGACATACCTACAAAATAGAAAGAAGTGTGATGGACCTAAGTGCGAGAAATGAATGGTCATTGAAATCTCGTTAGTGGAATTCTCGATTTGATGGTGATCAAAGAATTTTGGAGTGTCCAAGATTATCGAGAGGACCTGGATTTGAGTGGGAGAAAATCAGCTTGGCTAAATCATAATATATAGCTGACATATTTTGAGTGGGAGCTAAGTGAAATCCCTGGATCTCAAATATAAATGTCATATTTGAGTGGGAGCGTGAAATCATTCTGGGATATGTGGACGACACATATGAATGATGTGATTGGTGTTAATAACATTTAAGTAGGTAAATAAGGATGAAGTTGAAGTTATTAAACAATGATATATATCGAGATAGATTGGTGAGTTTAATAAAATCAAATGTCAAATGCTTCCTAGAATTGATTCTGAAAGATGTTCAGAATGTCCTAAGACAAGATTCTGAAGAAGCTTAGAATGGAAAAAAGGTAAGAAAGAAGTTATTACTATATGAAGCATTGAGTTAGTATTGCAACTACAGTTGAAATAAAGAAAGAGATGTGTTGCATCTCCTATGTCTCAGTCATAGGTTCTTCCATACAACCATGTTGTATACTCGACGTAATGTGACCCAAGGTTCTGGTTGGAAGGACTAGCTATTAACTATAAGAACATGTCTTGAAGTGATTCCTGAGTTGATCATTGAAACAGAATTAAGTTTTTACTTAAATGGAAAGAAGCGAAGTAAGTGGCATAGTTGCATTTCATGCACTAGGATCTACATAGATATAGTAGTATAAAGGCTCCATCTAATGTGATGTATAATGTTATGGCGGTGCTAGTTTGCTTTTAACATAGAATGATGTGTCCCAGTGCACAGTGCCCACGAGAAAGCCCTCGAGGTTGATCTAAAGTCACTGTAGGCTCCTAGAAACCGGCCTCGTTTTGCTGCCATAACTACAGTATATACACAAAGGATAGCAAAGTGTGTTTCGAAGTTTAGATGACAACAATGAAAACAACCGTCATTATAAACACTAGAAACAAAGTCTCACTTTGTCGCCAAACGAATACTTTAACCCATTATAAGATGATGGAGTGAATGTCAAAATTAGGAAGACATTAACGATTTGCAAAAGACATAATGATCTGGTAAAATAGAACATGGACATGACGTTTCCCGTGAGCATGCATGATCAGTAAACACATATGTTATATGGTTTATGATGAGTAAAATGCGAGCTAGATTATTTGTACTCTAGTGCAAGTGGGAGACTAAAGGAGATATGCCCTAGAGGAAAATAATAAATAGGTTTTTATTCTCATATCTCAATTAGTTTATAATAGTTTCATATTGTGCTATAACTATATCAAGTAGAAACATTGGTATAGGTGTGGTATGAAACAAACAAGTCCCTAGTAGCCTCTATTCATACTAGTTCGTTGGTCATGAGGATGATCTGGGTTTCAAGATCATGGGCATTTATGCCAATTGACAATAGGATCATATCATTGGAGAATGATGTGATGGACATTCCTCGAAGGATTGCGACACGATCAAGTCATATAGTTCATTGTTGCAACAACTCAAATCTAGACTCCTTTTCCTTAGATCGTGAGTTCATATTACTCACTATTTCTCGAGGCTGCTTTGACTGCATTAGACGTCATCTGGTAAAATGGTGGCAATAATGGTGTATGTTGGGTATTCCAAAGGAACAGTAGATGACATGTGACCACAAGACCGGGATTCGTTCACCCACATGATGGGTAAAGATACATACGACTGACTTGTTGAGATTATATCCATAAATGTTGCAACATGTGAATCGGTCACGGGGATGTAATATCACAGTAACAAGTAAAATAGAACTTGTTGGTAATGAGATTGAACAAGGTATGTGATACCAATGATCGGATCTCAGACAAGTCGTATCAAGAAACAAAAGTAAATTGGATGCTACATTTACCGGTTCAAACAACCTTGTCATTAGGAATGCATAGGGGCCACATGGGCATCCATGGTCCCTCTATTGATCATTGATATAGATCTTGTTTAGAGCATTCCCGAGACGTGAGGGGATACACTTAAGGATACAATGAGAGCGATGATCTGTAATATGGAATCACAGTAGAAGAGAAAGCCAGAAATGTTCCACAAAGAGATCCGAAGTTGTTTAGAGAAGGAATAAAGGAAAAGCCCAAAAAAGTGTTTTCGGATAAATGGGAATTTAATTATACATTTATTATATGTTAATTACGAATTAATATATTATGAATAATATTTAAATTAAGATTTATAAAGTAAACTTTCTTATTAGGCCAAAATCCCAAAGGAAATTGGCCCAGAAGAAAACCACAGGAAAAAGACAAGAAAAACAGCAGAGAAAAAAACAGAAACATCCCACATGGGCGGTAGATAGTTGCTGCCGCACGGGGCAGACTGCTACTGCCGGCTGCCGACGCGGGCCGCTCAACCCCCAGCCCATGCGGGCGCGCGGGAGGGAGCCGGCTGCCGCTCGGGCATGTAGGGGTTCGTAGCATGGAAAACAAAAATTTTCTATCGCATACAAACAAACAAGCCAAGATCTATCTACTAGATTGTAGCAACGAGTTGATAGAGGAACTCACCCTCGAAGATTCCAAAGCGGTTAACGAGAGCAGATTCTCGTGGGTGATGTAGTCGTACTCTTTCCGATCTCAAGATCGCGTAGACGATCCTTCCGGCGCCACGTTCCGGCAGCGCTCCCGCAGTCGGTCACACGTTCGGTACTCGACGAAGACCTTCCTCTCCCTTGTTCCAGCATGCAGCGGAGGTTGTAGCACTCTCCTCGCGATTCCGGCAGCACAACGGCGTGGTACCAGAAGTAGAGGGGAAATCCCGCAGGGCTTCGCCTTAAGCCGGTGCGAGTATGGTGGAGCTTATGAGAGAGGCTATTAGTGGTCTAGTAATTAGACACACCAATTAGAAGGCTCTAAACCAATTAGAAGGCTCTAAACCGCTGGCTAAAGCAATTAGAAGCTCTAAACCAAAACGGCTCTAAACCGGAGGTAGAAGATAGGAACTTGTGTGTCTAGGAGGGAGCCCTGCCCCTCCTTATATAGGTGGGAGGGCTGGCCGGCCAAGGGGAGGAGAGTCCCTCCCCAAGTCGGCTTGGTGGGGCGCCGGCCAAGGGAGGAACCCTCCTCCAATTCGGCCTCCACCAATCCTCCTCTCTTCCCACTTCCCAAAATTGCCGTTTGACTTTCAAACTAGCCGTTTGACTTTTCAATTTAGGATTTAAATAAACCCTTTATTTTGGACAGCAAGAACACCTAGTACATGATGCAATCATTCCAACTTATAATGACACATTCATGTACCCTTCCCCCTCCGGAGTGCCGGACATTCCGGGACCTTCTAGAATGTTCCCGATGAAAACACCGGAACCATTCCCCAACTCCGAAACGGGACTTTCCTTATATGAATCTTATTCTCCGGACCATTCCAGATCACCTCGTGATATCCCGGATCCCATCCGAGACTCCGAACAACATTCGGTCTCTTTCTCATAATACCATAACTACTCAAACAACGTCGAATCCTTAAGTGTGTCTCCCTACGGTTCGTGAATTATGCGGACATGATCGAGACACTTCTCCGAACAATAACCAATAGAGGAATCTGGAAATTCATATGGCTCCCACATATTTCTACGATTACTTTGCGATCGAATGAACCACTTACATACGATACCAATTTCCCTTTGTCACACGATATGTTACTTATCCGAGGTTATGATCGTCGGTATCTCTGCATACCTAGTTCAACCTCGTTACTGACAAGTACTCTTTTCTCGTTCCCGTGATATGTGATCCCTTGTGACCAAGTCACATGCTTGCAAGCTAAATGGATGACATTCCACCGAGAGGGCCCAGAGTATATCTATCCGTCATGTGGATGGACAAATCCCACTCTTGATCCATGTGTCTCAACCAATACTTTCCGAACACTCAATGCCACTTTTATAACCACCCAGTTACGGTGTGGTGTTTGATGTCATCAAAGCATCCATCCGGTAAAGGTGATATGCATGATCTCATGGTCGAAGGAATTAGGTTACTATGTATCAGAAAGCATATAGCAATTGAACTAATGAAATGACTTGATCTTTATGCTACGCTTATCTATAGGAGTATGTCCACCATATCATTCTCCTAACGATATGATCTTGTTGTTGATAACATCTCAATGTTCATGATATGGAAACCACAATCATTTAATCAACCAACAAGCTAGTGAAGTATAGAGGCTATACTAGGGACTTCAATTTAAGTTTACAATTCACACAAGTATTAGTGTTTCCTTGTTAATACTATTATAGCATGAATATAAACATTTATCATAAACACAAAGATATAATAATAACTACATTTATTATTGCCTCTAGGGCATATCTCCAACAGTCTCCCACTTGCACTAGAGTCATCTAATCTAGATTACATGGTAATATACCGAACACCCATGGCAGTTTGGTGTTGGTCATGTTTTGCCCTCGGGAGAGGTTTAGTCAACGGATCCGCCACATTCAGATCTGTGTGTACTTTGCAAATCTTTATATCCTCATCCTGGATATGTTCTCGAATAGCGTGAAAACGCAGCTTGATATGCTTCAGCTTCTTGTGTGACCTTGGTTCTTGCGCATTGGCTATGGCGCCCATGTTATCACAGTATATAGACATTGGGTCCAGCGCACTAGGAACCACACCCAGCTCTGTAATGAACTCTTTCATCCATATCGCTTCTTGTGAAGCCTCCGAAGCAGCCATGTATTCCGATTCAGTTGAAGATCTCGCCACAACGCTTTGCTTTGCACTCCTCCAGCTAACTGCTGCACCATTCAAAATAAATACGTACCCAGATTGTGATTTAGAATCATCTGGATCGGTGTTCCAACTAGCATCGGTGTAACCATTAACAACGAGCTGTTCATCACCTCCATAAGAAAGAACCATATCCTTAGTTCTTCTCAAGTACTTAAGGATGTTTTTGACCGCTGTCCAATGATCCACTCCTGGATCACTTTGATATCTGCTAGTTAAACTAACAGCATATGCAATGTCGGGTCTAGTACATAGCATGGCATACATTAGAAATCCTATGGCTGAGGCATAGGGAGTCTTACTCATCCTTTCTCTATCTTCTGCCGATGTCGGACTTTGAGTTTTACTCAAGGTCGTATTGGGCAACATGGGCAAGAACCCTTTCTTGCTTTCTTCCATTCCAAACTTCTTTAGAACTTTGTCCAAATATGTACTCTGTGACAATGATATTTGGCGTTTCGATCTATCTCTATAAATCTTTATGCCTAATATGTAAGCTGCTTCGCCAAGATCCTTCATTGAAAAACTATTATTCAAATATTCCTTGACACTATTAAGAAGGTCTACATCATTCCCAATCAACAATATGTCATCCACATACAGTATTAAGAATGCTACAGAGATCCCACTCACTTTCTTGTAAATACAAGCTTCTCCATAAGTTTGTATAAAACCAAAACTTTTGATTACCTTATCAAAACGTTGATTCCAACTTCGGGATGCTTGCTTCAATCCATAGATGGACCGTTGAAGCTTGCATACCTTGTTAGCATCTTTAGGATCGACAAAACCTTTGGGTTGCATCATATACAACTCTTCATCAATGTCTCCATTGAGGAATGCTGTTTTGACATCCATCTGCCATATCTCATAATCATAATATGCAGCGATTGCTAACATAATCCTCACAGACTTTAGCTTCGCTACTGGTGAGAAAGTCTCATCGTAGTCAACTCCTTGAATTTGTCGAAACCCTTTTGCGACAAGTCGAGCTTTATAGACAGTAACATTACCATCAGCATCTGTTTTCTTCTTGAAAATCCATTTGTTCTCGACAGCCTTTCGGCCATCCGGTAAGTCCACCAAAGTCCATACTTGGTTTTCGTACATGGATCCAATCTCGGATTTCATGGCTTCTTGCCATTTATTGGAATCTGGGCTCATCATCGCTTCCTCATATGTCTCGGGGTCATCGGTGTTGTCCACCACCATGACATTCATAACGGAACCATACCAATCTGGAGTGGTACGAGTTCTCGTTGACCTCCGAGGCTCTGTAGTAACTTCAACCGAAGTTTCATGATCACCATCATTAGCTTCCTCTCTTATTGGTGCATGCACCACAGGAACTTCTTCCGGTGCTGCGCTACTCGCAATTTCGAGAGAAGGTTCGACAACCTCGTCGAGTTCTACTTTCCTTCCAGTCACTTCTTTCGAGAGAAATTCCTTCTCTAGAAAGGATCCATTCTTGGCAACGAAGATTTTGCCTTCGGATCTATGATAGAAGGTATACCCAATAGTTTCCTTCGGGTATCCTATGAAGACGCATTTTTCCGCTTTGGGTTCAAGCTTGTCCGGCTGTAACTTCTTTACATAGGCTTCGCATCCCCAAACTTTAAGGAACGACAATTTAGGTTTCTTCCCAAACCATAATTCATACGGTGTCGTTTCAACGGATTTAGATGGTGCCCTATTTAAAGTGAATGCGGCTGTTTCTAATGCATAACCCCAAAATGATAGCGGTAAATCTGTAAGTGACATCATAGAACGAACCATATCTAAGAGAGTTCGATTACGACGTTCGGACACACCATTACGCTGTGGTGTTCCCGGCGGTGTCAATTGTGAAAGTATTCCGCACTTCTTTAAATGCTCGCCAAACTCGTAACTTAGATATTCACCTCCACGATCAGAACGTAGAAATTTAATCTTCTTGTTACGTTGATTCTCTACCTCACTTTGAAACTCCTTAAACTTCTCGAAAGTTTCGGACTTATGTTTCATGAAATAGATATACCCATATCTACTCAAATCATCCGTGAAGGTAAGAACATAACGATAACCACCGCGCGATGCTACACTCATTGGACCACACACATCGGTATGTATGATTTCCAATAAGTCCGTAGCTCGCTCCATCATACCAGAAAATGGAGTCTTAGTCATTTTACCCATCAGACATGCTTCGCATCTTTCAAGTGATTCAAAATCAAGTGATTCAAGAAGTCCATCGGAATGGAGTTTCTTCATACGTTTCACTCCAATGTGACCAAGACGACAGTGCCACATATAGGTCGAATTATCGCTTGATTTCAAACGTTTAGCTTCAATGTTATTAAGATGTGTATTTCTACTATCGAGATTCAATAAGAATAGACCATCTATCAAAGGTGCATGTGCGTAAAACATATTACTCATATAAATCGAACAACCATTATTCTCTGATTTAAACAAGTAACCGTCTCGCAATAAACAAGATCCTGATATAATGTTCATGCTCAACGCAGGCACTAAATAACAATTATTTAAGTATAAAACTAATCCCGATGGTAGATGAAGAGGTAGCGTGCCGACCGCGATCACATCAACCTTTGATCCGTTTCCCACGCGCATCGTTACCTCGTTCTTCGCTAGCTTCCGTTTATTCTGCAGCACCTGTTTCGAGTTACAAATATGAGCAACCGAACCAGTATCAAATACCCAGGCACTACTACGAATACTAGTGAGATACACATCAATAACATGTATATCAGATATACCTTTCTTCTTGATGTTGCCGTTCTTCAAATCCGCCAAGTACTTTGGGCAATTCCGCTTCCAGTGACCTACTCTCTTGCAGTAAAAGCACTCAGTTTCAGGCTTTGGTCCAGCCTTGGTTTTCTTCGTCGGCGTGGTAACTTTCTTACCACCCTTCTTGAAGTGTCCCTTTTGCTTAGACTTGCCCTTCTTGAATTTGGTGGTCTTATTGACCATCAACACTTGGTGCTCTTTCTTGATCTCCACTTCTGCAGATTTTAACATGGCAAATAGTTCTGGCAACTCTTTGTTCATGTTCTGCATGTTGTAGTTCATCACAAAGTTCCTGTAACTTGGTGGCAATGACTGGAGGACGCGGTAAACGCCCAAAGCATTAGGAATCACTATACCCAAGCTTTGAAGTTTGTTTGCGTGCCCAGACATCTTAAGCACATGCTCACTGACGGAGCTGCCTTCTTCCATCTTGCAGTTAAAGAACTTTTCAGAAGCTTCATAACTTTCAATTGCCGCATGAGTCTCAAAAATTAATTTGAGATCCTCGACAATATCATATGGGTCTGACTCTTCAAACCTTTTCTGAAGCTCCGATTCTAAACCATACAAGATAGCACACTGAACTATGGAGTACTGATTCTTCCGAGCGAGGTAAACATTCTTTACTTCATCGGGAGCATCAGCTGCAGGTGGGTCATCCAGCGGTGCATCCAGCACATAGGTCAAATTACCAGCTGTGAGGACAATCCTCAAATTGCGGAACCAATCCGCGAAGTTGCTTCCATTGTTTTTCAAGTTTTCTTTCTCTAGGAACGCATTAAAATTGATGGTAGGGGCTGCCATTGATCTACAACATATTTGCAATAGTTTAGACTAAGTTTATGACAAATTGAGTTCAAATTAATTAATGAAATTAAACTAGGTGAACTCCCACTCAAAACAACATCCCTCACATTGTTTTAGTGATCACATGAACCAAATCCACTACATCAACACCGATCATCACGAGAGTTGATATAGTTTCAATGGCGAACAATCGACATGTTCATCATATCTACTATATGATTCATGCTTTACCTTTCGGTGATCCGTGTTCCTGAGGCCATGTCTGTACATGCTAGGCTCGTCAAGATCAAACCTTAGCTACCGCATAAGCAAATCTGGCTTGCTTACGTTGTATTCACCCGCGGAATCAAAGACACCCGATCATCACGTGGTGCTTTGAAGCAGCAAGCTTTGGCAACGGTGCATACTAAGGGTGAACACTTTAGAACTTGAAATTTATGTGCATGAGGGATCATCTTATAATGCTACCGTCGTCCACTAAGCAATACAAGATGCATAAAGGATTAACATCACATGCAATTCATAATATGTGATATGATATGGCCTTTCTTCTTTGTGCTTCCGATCTCCATCTTCAAGCACGAACATGATCTCCATCATCACCGGCATAGCATCAAGGTCAATGACGCTTCTTCATGGTTGTCGTCCACCAGCTTCAACTATTACAACTATTTTGAATAGACACGCAGGTCTTAACAGAAATTAAAGACAACCATATGGCTCCTGCCGGTTGCCAACTTACAATAAGGAACATTGCATACATCAAATATAATCACAATCATGGCCATATCACATCACTGCACACCCCTGCAAAACAAAGTTAGACGCCTCTACTTTCTTTGCATATTTTACGTGGTTTGGGGCTTTCAATAAGTGTCGTTCTAACTTACGAAAAAGAACCACAACATTGATACTAGCATTGTTGATCGCCCGTTGTAAATTGGATCTTAACTATGCTAGGAGAAACAGGCACCCGCAAAGCCACTTATGCAATACAAGTTGCATGTCAAGCGTGGAGCAAGTCTCATGAACGATGTCATGTAAGGTTAGCCCGGGCTGCTTCATCCCAACATACCGCAAGATGCAAAGTACACAAAAAGCAATCTACAATAAAAGCATCAACGCCCACAATGACCATTGTGTTCTACTCGTGCAACAGATCTACATATAGACACGGCTCTGATACCACTGTAGGGGTTCGTAGCATGGAAAACAAAAATTTTCTATCGCATACAAACAAACAAGCCAAGATCTATCTACTAGATTGTAGCAACGAGTCGATAGAGGAACTCACCCTCGAAGATTCCAAAGCGGTTAACGAGAGCAGATTCTCGTGGGTGATGTAGTCGTACTCTTTCCGATCTCAAGATCGCGTAGACGATCCTTCCGGCGCCACGTTCCGGCAGCGCTCCCGCAGTCGGTCACACGTTCGGTACTCGACGAAGACCTTCCTCTCCCTTGTTCCAGCAGGCAGCGGAGGTTGTAGCACTCTCCTCGCGATTCCGGCAGCACAACGGCGTGGTACCGGAAGTAGAGGGGAAATCCCGCAGGGCTTCGCCTTAAGCCGGTGCGAGTATGGTGGAGCTTATGAGAGAGGCTATTAGTGGTCTAGTAATTAGACACACCAATTAGAAGGCTCTAAACCAATTAGAAGGCTCTAAACCGCTGGCTAAAGCAATTAGAAGCTCTAAACCAAAACGGCTCTAAACCGGAGGTAGAAGATAGGAACTTGTGTGTCTAGGAGGGAGCCCTGCCCCTCCTTATATAGGTGGGAGGGCTGGCCGGCCAAGGGGAGGAGAGTCCCTCCCCAAGTCGGCTTGGTGGGGCGCCGGCCAAGGGAGGAACCCTCCTCCAATTCGGCCTCCACCAATCCTCCTCTCTTCCCACTTCCCAAAATTGCCGTTTGACTTTCAAACTAGCCGTTTGACTTTTCAATTTAGGATTTAAATAAACCCTTTATTTTGGACAGCAAGAACACCTAGTACATGATGCAATCATTCCAACTTATAATGACACATTCATGTACCCTTCCCCCTCCGGAGTGCCGGACATTCCGGGACCTTCTAGAATGTTCCCGATGAAAACACCGGAACCATTCCCCAACTCCGAAACGGGACTTTCCTTATATGAATCTTATTCTCTGGACCATTCCGGATCACCTCGTGATATCCCGGATCCCATCCGAGACTCCGAACAACATTCGGTCTCTTTCTCATAATACCATAACTACTCAAACAACGTCGAATCCTTAAGTGTGTCTCCCTACGGTTCGTGAATTATGCGGACATGATCGAGACACTTCTCCGAACAATAACCAATAGAGGAATCTGGAAATTCATATGGCTCCCACATATTTCTACGATTACTTTGCGATCGAATGAACCACTTACATACGATACCAATTTCCCTTTGTCACACGATATGTTACTTATCCGAGGTTATGATCGTCGGTATCTCTGCATACCTAGTTCAACCTCGTTACTGACAAGTACTCTTTTCTCGTTCCCATGATATGTGATCCCTTGTGACCAAGTCACATGCTTGCAAGCTAAATGGATGACATTCCACCGAGAGGGCCCAGAGTATATCTATCCGTCATGTGGATGGACAAATCCCACTCTTGATCCATGTGTCTCAACCAATACTTTCCGAACACTCAATGCCACTTTTATAACCACCCAGTTACGGTGTGGTGTTTGATGTCATCAAAGCATCCATCCGGTAAAGGTGATATGCATGATCTCATGGTCGAAGGAATTAGGTTACTATGTATCAGAAAGCATATAGCAATTGAACTAATGAAATGACTTGATCTTTATGCTACGCTTATCTATAGGAGTATGTCCACCATATCATTCTCCTAACGATATGATCTTGTTGTTGATAACATCTCAATGTTCATGATATGGAAACCACAATCATTTAATCAACCAACAAGCTAGTGAAGTATAGAGGCTATACTAGGGACTTCAATTTAAGTTTACAATTCACACAAGTATTAGTGTTTCCTTGTTAATACTATTATAGAATGAATATAAACATTTATCATAAACACAAAGATATAATAATAACTACATTTATTATTGCCTCTAGGGCATATCTCCAACAGGGCAGGCCTGGCACGCTGGCGCGCCGTAGTGCCTAGGCGGCCCACCCGGGCCACTGCCGCTGCGGGCTGCCAAGCCTCGCACACACGGTGGGCCGCAGGTTGGTGCCAGCCCACCCGGCCGCTGGGCGCTGTAGTGTTGGCTGCTGCTGCCAGCTTGCTGGGCCGCACGCCAGCCCGCATGCATGTGCTGCTGTTGTTTGCTGTTTTGGCTATTGGGCTAAGTGCTTTTGGCCCATCCAGATGGTGCACTAATTCCTGTAATTTCCTTTATTAATTAGTCCCACATGGCTAACCTATTGGAGAGGTCACACCCCCTCCTCCTATATAAAGGGGTGCACATGGGTGGGATTAAATACATAATTAGAGAAGTCTTCTGGTTGACTTTCTCCTTTCCTCCCTCCCTCTATACCTTATGACCATGGCCCCAAGTTTGGGCTTTGCGAAAGAGGCACACCTGCAACACGCTGTTGCGCTGCAGGGATTCCTAGCCGGATATCAACTTCCACACTCCCAGCGGGATCTGGGAGCCGGAGGTATCATCATAGATCGGATGTGTATAAAGACACGAGGCGCAACACTTGGGGCGCTAAAATATCGTGAGCCAGAGCTGCTGCACGATGAAGAAGGAGCAAGGGGTGACCTGCGAGGAGCTTCGCGACCTTGAGGTCGGCTACGAGTACGACTACATCAACCACGTTCCCCTTAGAACGTTAACTATGTACGGACTACAAGGGTATGTATTCTATACGCTCGGCCGTTACCGCATTACTACATAGATAGATCCTAGGCAGTTTAGGGCGTTCCAATGTAGGCATTTTTTGTTTTCTATTGCGTAACCCCTTCAGCATATGCCTGTACAGCCTGACCGAACCGTTATCGATGAAAATCGGCATTGGTACTCTGACTGTTTAATGACCACTGGTACGGGCGCATCCGACCGTACGTTCCACCCGTACTAGGTCAAAAAGCAGCTCGGATTAACCAGAAAAACTAACTAAGTTTAGCGAAAAAGATAAAATCGACTAAAAAGTTTCTAAAGTAGCAGAACTAAGTAACTAAAACTTTGTTACCTCATTTTTTCTTATTGTATTCTTCAGTCGAGATTAAAGAGATCAACTCCACAATGTTTACCTCGCCAACTCTATAATGCTTCAATCGCTGCCCATTAACAATCCAGGATGAAGAAGATGGCATAGTATTTTTTCAGTCTTACTGCTCCCGAAGTGTATGCTTTTTCAAGTTCATATGGTCCTTCCCACATGGATTTTAATATTCCTACAATAATCTTAAGCCTAGAATTGTAAAGAAAAACTTTATCACTAGCTTTAAATCCGTTGGCCTCTAATTTTTTATCGTGCCATTTCTTCACCTTTTCTTTAAATATTCTAGCATTTTCATAGGCCTCATTTCTGAGTTCATCTAAGGCATGAATATCTAAGAGTCGTTTTCCCCTTCAGTTTTAAAGTCAAAGTTCATAGTTTTGATAGCCCATTGAGCCTTATGCTCAAGTTCTAATGGAAGGTTACAAGTTTTACTGTAAACCATTTTGTATGGTGTCATTCCCATATGATTCTTGAAAGCTGTATGATACACCCACAATGCATCATTAAGCTTCAAACCCCAGTCCTTTCTTGACCTGTTCACCGTCTTCTGAAGTATGACCTTGATTTCTCCGTTAGATAATTCCACTTGTCCACTGGTTTGAGGGTGGTAAGGTGAGGCTGCCCGGTGGTCTACTCCATACTTTTGAAGTATCTTGTCAAAAGTTCCCTTCATAAAATGAGTTCCACCATCAGTAATCAAAAACCAGGCTACTCCAAACCTAGGAAAGATGATGTCCTTGATCATCTTAATGGAAGTGGCTGCATCTGCTTGAGAAGTGGGTATAGCTTCAACCCATTTAGTAACATAATCAACATCAACAAGAATATGAGTATAACCGTTAAATGGAATAAATGGTCCCATAGAGTCCATTCCCCATACATCAAATGACTCTATTACTAAGTTATATTTCATATTCATTTCTTGTATTTTACCAATATTACTCATACGTTGACAAGCATCCCAATTTCTAACATATTCATGAGAGTCTTTAACTAGTGTAGGCTAGTAGAAACCTGACTGCAAGACGTTGGCTGCAGTACGATTACCAGCATGGTGCCCGTCGTAAGGACTATCGTGACAAGCCTTAAGGATGGCTTTTGCCTTGTACTTGCGTACACATTTACGGATTATCCCGTCTATGCCATGCCTGTATAGGTAAGGGTCATCCCAAAAGTAATGTTTGAAATCATTAAAGAATTTCTTTCTTTGATTGTAATCCTTTCCTTTCGGTAAAAACTTGCCTACAAGAAAATTAGCATAATCTACAAACCAAGGATCGTGAGGTTCTATAACTCCAAGGTATTCTCCTGGGAAAGATTCATTAATACGGATAGGATCCTCTGTGATTCTTTCCATCCATGACAAATGGTCGGCCACAGGGTTATCCTTTTCTCTCCTATCTACTATCTTCAGGTCATATTCTTGTAGTAATAAGACCCATTTAATTAGACAGGGCTTAGCATCTTTCTTAGCTAGAAGGTGTCTCAAAGCTTGATGGTCAGTATGAACTATTACTTTTGAGTTGATAATATAGTGTCTAAATTTATCACAAGGAAAAACAATAGCTAGAAATTATTTCTTGGTTGTCGCATAGTTCCTTTGATCATCATTAAAAACTCGACTAGCGTATTGAATGACATTGAGATTAGACCCATCTCTTTGTCCTAAAACAGCCCCAATAGCATAGTCACAAGCATCACACATAATTTAAAATGGTTCATCCCAATTGGGTGGTTGAATCACCATGCAGAAATTAGTGCCTTATTTAACTGTTCGAAGGAATCATAACAATCTCTATCAAAAGTAAAAAGGGTATCTTTATCTAAGAGACGAGTTAAAGGGGCATCTATTTTAGAATAATCTTTAACAAAGTGTCTATAAAAACCGGCATGCATGTCCAAGGAAATTCTTTATTCCTTTTATATCTTGTGGAATCGACGATGTTTCTAAAGTAGCCAAATTTGAATTAT
The DNA here is from genome assembly GCA_916181665.1 of Avena sativa. Taxonomy (NCBI): domain Eukaryota; kingdom Viridiplantae; phylum Streptophyta; class Magnoliopsida; order Poales; family Poaceae; genus Avena; species Avena sativa. Next base: position 127,278,505 of record OV702292.1, on the reverse strand, counting down.
GCCCCAAAACTATACCTTCCCTTACCATGAAGCGACAACGCTCCCAATTTAGAACCATCTTGGTTTGTTTACATTGCTGCAAAACTCTATTAAGATTATAGATACATTGCTCAAAAGTAGTTCCATAAACAACAAAATTGTCCATAAGAACCTCCATGGAACTTTCCACAAAACTGTCGAGTTTTTTTAGAACACACTCTGAAAAGTAGAAGTTGCATTACACAAACCAAAAGGCATTAATCGATAAGCATATGTTCCATAGGGACTGATACGTCGAAAATGTATCTACTTTCCCGAACACTTTTGCTATTGTTTCTTCTCTAATTTGTGTGATTTGGATACAACTAGTGCGGACTAACGCTGTTTGCAGCAGAATTACTTTGGTGTCTCATTTTTGTGCAGGAAATCAACTTTTAGGAAAAATCCTAGAAAATATCGCAAAACTCCTATTTTACCAGAAGACTCATGGAGCTAGAAGACGAGACGAAGAAGGGCCACGAGGGGCCCACACCACCAGGCCACGCGGCCAGGCCAGGCTGCACCAGGAGGTGGTGTGGACGCCTCGGACTCCGCCTAGACCTCTCCTTTTGCCTATATAAGCCCTCTGACCTAAAACAGACGGGGGGTTGGACGTTCTTCCATATAGAGTTCTGCTACGCCGCGACCACCAGAAACCGCGATTCGGAACCAGAAACTCTGTTCTGGCACCCTGTCGAGACGGCGAATTGGAGGAGATCATCATCACCATTGCTTCTCCATCAACCATCCATGATTCCTTCTTGGAACCGCCAGATGATGTTTGAAGACTATCGCCCATCTTTCGGCTGGAGTTGAAATCTCAGATGACTTCTGCCAATTGGGTCCTACGAGGCTCATATACTACTTTATTCGTACTTGGCCTAATCAAAACTGTGGAAGTCGCAAGTCCTCTGAACGGTTTAGAACTAAGGGGTTAGTGACTTGGTGATCCTTCAGGTGGGTCTTCAACTGAAGTACCCGGGGAGGATCTTCATGGAATCTTCTTAGATATTGACTCCTTCGTCTTCTTTGAACCCTTGGGAGGATAGTTTGATCGGCTTCCATAGTCTGGTTGACTTCAGGTATCTAGCATGTCTTGATTCGGGGATTGTTTGGTACTAGGAGATTTAGTAGACTTCTGACGGCTATTGACAAGGTCTATCCTCGGAGGTTGTGATGATTCTCGATTTGATTCCTAGGGAAGGACGTCGGATGTGGGAATCTCCTCAAGTATCTTCCGGTAGACAGTCTTTGGGATTTGAGTGGAAAGACGCAGTCTTTTCACCTTAGAGCTTCACTAAGGTCCTTCGAGAGTGGGGCCGATCTTCCATCTTGGAGTGCTGGCAGGATCCTAAAGAAGGTAGTATCTCCTTAGGTCTTGAGTTGAGGTCCTCGAGTGTCATTCTATGGTGTGAACCTTATCAGGGTGGGTTCCTAACAAAGACTTAAGGACTTAGCTCAAGGCAAGTTAGTGGTTAACGGCTCTTCTACTTAGTCTTCAGTCAGGTTAGAGGCTTCCAGCTTCACATAGGTTGTCTTCACTTGAACTTTTGATGTTGCTTCGGCTCGATGGCGAAGTAGACTCGTTGTCTTCATGTAGTCCTGTCTTCAGGGTTTAGGTTATCCTGGTATTCTATTGAGGACTTCCAGTCGGTTTGGGTAGGGTCGACTAGAATAGTTAGTCTTTTAGGGGCTATCACAAATCCTAATATACCGAAGGTTAGTAGAGTCAGGTCTTCACTTCTTGTATTTGTTATCCCATCCTGTGGCTTCCTGTGGATAGTGAGGATCCTTCGGTGATTGACTTCCATCTACAACGGGTCTCTTTCTATTGATGGCAGACGAATAATGGCGCGCAGTGTCGATGACGAGTCTTGAGAAGTGCGTTTGATGAAGTATGCCATCCTACCGAGGAGAAGTCTTCAACGTGTCCTAACCTGACGATGTCGAACTCTTAGCTCTTGTGATGCTTTTCCTCTATTCACTCTTGAGGTTAGTAGTGTTCTTGATAGCGGCAACCAACTAGGGGTGCCTGGGTTACTAGGTGTGTTATTTCTCCTCGAGTCACATGCTACGGGGGTCAGAGCAAACCAGAACATACATACAAGGAAAATAAAGTGAGGGGATCGCTATGTCCTTGACAGACAACACACATCAAGCAACACCTGATGCACTTAGGAAAGTAAACACAACCAACTAGGGGGACCAAGGACTTAACTGCTCGCGACATAGGGGAATCCTAATATTAGGAATATTGATCCTAGAGATCACATTATTGAGGACAGGGTCACTATCTTGCGAATGAAGCCTTTGCCGTGTCATCGGACGCTTCTTGATAGTGTAGTACTTGATTTTTTCTGGTTATGAGGATTCCGCTTGTAGGGCGCCTTTGTAGTCTCCTTGTGTTTGCTGGCAGTTGCTTCACTTTGTCTTATCCTTAACGTCTTCACCTGGTTCTAGGTCCTAGTTATTTGAAATCCGTAGGTTTGAAATTTGGACAAGGGATAGAGGAAACCATGTTTCAAAATCCTTTCAATTAGAAGAACATGAGGAATAGAACGTTTCGAAAAGCTTTTGAGAAATTAGTTTGTGAAAGTCGGTGTTTCCAAAATAGTTTTCCTGTCTAACGACCATGGTAACTAAGGTTCTCCTACAGTTAGGATGGCTATGATACCAAGTCTGTGGGCCCCCCGGATTAATCCTCCGAGAATCCCTATTATGCATACACCACGATCCCATGATCAGTTAGTCATGGCACATAACCGACAAGTATCAAAGTAAACATCTATTACTTAAGCGGATACATGTCATACCTTACATGCCATTACAACTACCTCAATTATCATCGGCGGAACTTCATTAAGCGTAGAGCTCGAGCCATGCCTTAACCTACAGGCAACTAACTGGGAGAACGTCCTAGCTCGCATAGTCGTCAACTTCACCTTCTTCTCGATATCTGACCAAGTTAATAGCCAGGGACAATGCCAGTGAGTACTTTGAATGTACTCGTAAACCACCTTAAAATAATAATAATAACAAGAGAATATGCAATATGGATGTGGTAGTAGGAGGACTCCAAGAGAGGTTCTTTTATCAAATAGTTTCTCTTGTAGATATAGCATCTACATATCTTTGTTGAAAACTTTTGTAAAACATTTTGGAAACGTTTTTGATTTTTTTGGAAACCACTAGGATTGGATCACCCATATGTTTCTTCCTTCCGTTCATCTCATGACCAAACTCCTTACCTTCCTTTTTGACCATCCCAGGGTCAAATCATTTCCAAAGCCTTTGCTTTTCTGAAGTCCTTTTTGAAATCAAAACCAGCACCACTCTACCGTAGTTTCTCCAACCGTCCATAACTGCGGACACGGCTATTCGAATAGATTTACACTCTATAGAGGTTGTACACTTTACCCACACCATCCGTGTACCCTGCCCTGATCCTCACTGATCGTGGGTTGAGTAACCGATCAAGACTCTCCGGATGCCACTCTAGTATATGCCCTACCCTATGAGTTGTTCCCCTCAACACCGGGACGTCCGGGCCAAGGACCAACCAGAGCACATTCCGACTCCTCCAGAGTGGGCACTTTCAATGAGAGGCTCATAGTATCCGGTCACTCACATGGGTGATCCTGCTTCCTCCAGGTGACTGCCTAACAGTTGAACCTTTTTGTAAAGGATACCCGGAATTCAAGGGAGCTGATCCCTTATAAGCAGTTGTGAGAATTCCCACACCAGAGTAGCAAACTTCAAGTCTAGCCTTGTCCCATTCCAGAGTAGTGTGATTGCACGAGTTAAGTTGTTATAGCTAAAGCTGCAAAGAACCGGGTGCGTTTTCGTAAACATTTTTCCTCCATCTTTCCTTTAGCATTTTGTAAACCAAAACCCTTTTTCTTTCTCAAACTTCTCTTGGTAGGTCAAACCTCACCAAGGTTTTATCATAAAAGTCTTTGTAAAACTTTTTCGGGCTCTTCCTATCCTATAGCTCTGCTTTGGCTAAATCAGGGTCTCCAAAGGGGTATGGTGTTATACACCAACTATTATACTAGGGACCAGTAGGTGTCATCAAGGGGGTTGTACTTATTAGTAAAAAAGTGTAATGGTTTGGAGGAGCCAAGCCACTACCAGGTATAGATCATCATATAATAAAACAATGCAGTTTTCATAAAATAGTAGGTAAAACATGCATAAGTAAAAGAGTAGAACAAGGCTTATGAGCAAGAAGGTGGCTTGCCTGTGATCAGCAAACTGGCAATATATGTCCTTGGACTTCTTAGAATACCATAATAATCCAATAATAACCACTTCTTCCGGTCTCCGATATAATCGCAACTATCGTCGTCAGGGATAGCACATGCAAGCAAACAAAGCCACAATCAACACACTGCATACAAGAATTATTACAGTACAGCAACGAACATACAACATAGTAGTAACTTTAGTTGGTTTTGATGGATTGAGGTTACAGCAGTTGGAATTACTTTAATTGTCTTTGTAGAATTCCTTTTTGATTTATTTGTCAAATACCACCTAATGAAGGAGGTTTTGAACTAAGGCTTGGTTTTTTTTATGATATCAATGTACAAAAATGATATCAACAAATAGGTATTGATGTAACACGGCCAACAAAAGTGGTTTCATGATTTTATCACCTACCTTTGATTTTCTATGAATTTTATATTATTAAAAGCTCTTGTTTTAGAAAATAATTCATCAGAAAAAGTTCTGGAGCTCTAAAAATTATTTCCTTGTAGGGTTCAGTAGATTTTGATGGACTTATTCACGGAGAGTTAGAATCATGTCAAAATAATTACCAGAATGCCCTCATGAAATTCCTAAAGGCAGTTCTATAAGGTTTTAGTCTTTTTAACCAGATTAAAATTACAGGGACTTTTGATATGATTCCAAATACAAATGTTAGGTAATTTGAATACCTTTATGTAGAAATTGGAATCAACCTTTTTGGACTTACAGAACTACTTAGGTGATTTTATTAGTTAAGTAATTCTACACAGAACAGTTTAATCCCTAATCGCTCAACCTTGGCTCATAAAATTATGGGCTCCTGGGTTTTGGTAGATATTAGTATAAAGATATCTTGGGAGTTTGAATTAGGTCAATAGCTATCTTGGTTTGACCTAGGGAAATTCCTAAAGACAGAAAAGGTCCATTTTTGTTATTTATACCTTAGTCACTCTACTGTTCCACTTGGCATGGTACTAATTCCATGAGATGGTACATGCAACACCTACCAGATACAATTGGATTTACACAATTTGGGTTTTCCAATATCCTATAAACAATTATTTATTGAAAATGACACACTTTTGTATTTTTATTACTAGAAAATATCTAGATATTATTTTGATGCAAAGCTTGTTCAGAATCTTGGAAAATACACTATAGTTCATGATAAAATTTATGTAAGGGAGTTTTGGGGCATTTTGCAATTTCATTTTGAATTAAACTAAGTATATAGTTCTGCAGATCTGGAAAAGAAATTAAAAACAGAAAAGGGAAAATAAGGTAGCCGGGCCGGATCCAGAAGGAATTGGGCTGCGCAGCGCAAAGCCGGCCTGAGGGCATCGGATCCCAGTGCGGGAGAGGGATTTCAAAGGCCGGGGTAGGGCCCAAGCGTTAGTGAGCACCATCGCCAAAGCGGTATCGGGCGTGGGGAGCCGTGGGATTAAAGAGGGATGGACGACCAGTGCTCTTCTTCCTCCTCTCGACCGGGCAGACAAAGGGGAAACCCTAAAGGAGTTCGAGGAGGGGCAGGGGAGCTTACCCAGGGCTTGTCGGTGATGGAAGGAAGGTGGAGGAGAAGCGGCATCTCGCGGCGAGTCTGATGATGGGCGGCATGAGTGGATTTCGGTGCAGAGAAGGTTCATGCGCATCCGTGACGCGACCGACTTCGGGAGCTTGCCGGAGAAGGCTTGGGGAGGCCTGCATGTTGGCAGAGCGGATCCCGGTGTGATGCAGTGGTCCCTAGGAGTGCTGGAGTACGGCATGCAGGGGAGATAGGGCTCTGGATTGTCGGTCTCGCTGAAGAGGCTCTGCTCGGACATGCACATGCAGAGGTGGCTCCAGTGTACCTAGGAGGAAAAGGAAGGAACGGGGAGTAAATAAGATGCATGTGAGTGCAGCCGGGTGAAAGAGGGGGTTTGGGGAGGTCGAGGTTGTCCGACATCTTCACCTCTTCTAAGGAGGCCGAGAGGAGATCTCTCCTTTCTCCACGATGAAAGAGGATAGAAGAGGAGGAGGGGGTGCTCTGGTGTGCAGAATAGGAACTGTGGGAGGGAAAAAGAGAGTGCCGGGAGTAGCGGGGTGGTCTGGGGGCTTGTATACTCGAGAGGAGGGGTGTATGGTGGACTTTGTCCATGGGCAAGCTTAGGAGGGGTGCTGGCCAGGGATAGGGCAACAAGGGCGGTGGAGTGGGTCAAGCTGGTGTGTTCTAGTCGTGAAGCAAGGCAGAGGAGAGTAGGGTTGCTGCTGCAAGTTTTTAATAGCTATGCCATGTGGTTCTTGTCTTTCTCTCTCACTTCCACACATAAGAGACAAAGATGAGATGGGTGCTACAGAGGTATGCTATAGTGGTGGTCGACCTGGGTGGGTGTGGTGGTTGCTGTGGAGAAGTATTGAACAAGTTTGATAAGGTTTTGATTTAATTTTGGATCATGGTTTTGAATATCTCCATTTTTGGCCATCTTGATGATCATGAAGAACCTCATGATTTTTGATCTTGGAAAGCATAGGTGAAGATGCTGGTAGGTGGATATGGTCTAGGTACATATCCATGAATTATTTGGGAATTATTTGATGAAGTTTGGTCCACTTTATATCACATATTCAAATAGGGAAGAAATGGTTTTTAGGATTTGATTTGATATTTTTAAATTGGAAAAGGATGGATTTTGGCTTGATATGGTCCTAAATATGGATCCAGACTATGAGAAATTCCCCCATGATTTATTGGTGCATAAAAGTATTTTAAACATTTACTTTATCATTTCTATCTATTAAGAAAATAGGTAAAAAGAATTATTAAAACTCTTCAAAAATATTTATTCTTGAAGTGGGAAGATAGTATAGGATAACTAGACTTCAAATAAGCTTGAAGATGGGGATGTGTTTTGGAGAAAGTCAAACTTTCTTTTATAGATTGAGTTTGGAGTATTGCCTATTAAAAGAATTAAATGGATTTTGGGCCATGATAATTATGGATAATATTTGATAAATATTTATAATCAAGGTAGAGGATGTACACAAGGTGTATCTAGCATTTTCAACCTTGGGTATCGAGAATCAAGGTGGATTTTGGTGGAAAACAAGATATTAAGGATCTAGGGTAATGTTATTGTATTACCTTCAAAACCTTATTAGATCTTGGAGCTCAGATCTCCACTTGGGGCATGGGCTAGATGGATGGATAGACCAATTTGATTAGATCACCATGGTTCAATAAGTTGAGCTTGATCATGCTTGAGTGCTCTAGGAATTGATTTCAAACTTTGAATAAAATAAGGGTGCCAAAGCAGATTATCAAATAGCTTTCAAAACCTTGTGGGTTTTTGAAGCACAAGGATCCATTTGGAACAAGTGAAGTAGGTATTACTAGACCTTTATGAGTATAACACAACCATGCAAAGATCTGGTCCAAACAAGGTAGGATGAGGGTGTGAGCTTCTGACAAAGTAGGCTAGTTGATAATATTTGCAGAAAAAGTTATTTTCTTTCCTGCAAAACCATCAAGAACAAGTGGGTTAGAGGGTGATCTAGCCAAGGGCATTAGTGGGCCTTTGTATTACTTAGGATGGTTTACAATATGGTTCAAGTGTATTTCCAAAACTGCACAAGGGTTGAGAAAGAGAGGTATTCAAAGAAGTGATGTTGAAACAGTTTCCAAACTTAGTCAAATTTGGCAGTTTTGAGGGTTTTGACTAGAGTACAAGGGGGGGAATGCTATTGAGGGGATAAAAGGTTCCAAACCATCATCAAGTAGATGGTGATGAGGAATAGATTGAGTAGGATATATCCATGCTTAATATTGGTATTCCTTGACATGGAAACTTCTAGAAAGAATAGTCTTTAGAGTGATCTGGTTAAGGATTTTTAGATGATCATCTAGTGGCTATAGTTCAGATTTCATCTTGGTTATATTGCTTAGGGTTGATACTCTTGGATTAGTTAGAGTCTAGATGATGAGCTCCTAGGGTAGCTCATACTACTTCCTAAGCAGACAAAACAAGCAGCACATCAAGGCTATTTATCAGACAGCAGATCAAGGCAATTCATCTTAACAGATCAAATCAACTACTACTAGGGTTACCATCAAGTTTAGCATGAGGTAAGGATGGGCATTTTGAGGGGTTGGTGTTTGAGTAGGGTAAGAGTCCTTGGTATCTCTACCAAGAGTATAATTCAAAAGCTTTATAAAAGGTTTTGGAAATCTTAGAGGTAAGAGTAGTTAAAGGTTGTGTCATGAAAACATAAGGAGATTGTAGCTCTCCATAGTTTTGTTAATAGAAGCTGCTAAAATAGTTTTGGTTACATAAGCATCTTGGCTCAGGTTTTGAAATGCCAAAACATTTAAAAATATGTAAAATGAGCCAGGATAGTTTTGTTAATTAGATTTTGTCAACTTGTGTTGAGGTGAGGAGTATATCATAGGCTATACATTCAGATGCAATGAGCACATATAACAATAGGCAAGCACTGCACAAATAAATAAGAAAAAGTTTTTGTTCCCCCTGATTTTTTCATTCTGGACAACTAATCAGAGTTGCTGAAATTGGGATGTTACATTATTGATTCATGATGATATTATTGTTTATGATCTTACTTGCAAGTTGTATACACATATTATTGTCTTGAACCCGAGGCCCTGAAGTGACAGAAATCGGGATAACTGGAGGGGATGGCTATGATATGAGGATCACGTGTGTTCACGGAGTGTTAGTGCTTTGCTCTGGTGCTCTATTAAAAGGAGCACCTTAATTGCCTGTAGATTCCCTTGAGGCCCTGCTGCAACGGGCTGGCAGGACAAAAGATGTTGTGCAAGTTCTCATTACGAGCACGTATGACTATATATGGAACATATGCATATGATTATTTAGTACTTGGATGCTTTATCTTATTTATCTGCAAATGCCCTATATCTTGATTGGTACATGAATTGTCTTGTCCATGCAACGCCCGTCCATCCATCCCTATCCCTACCGTGCTTTAATCCTACTATTTACTGCAATTGTTACTACTGTCTTTATTTTACTACTGCTATTACTTTGCTATTGCTACTACAAAACTATTGCTACTAATAAACGGCTGCAAGGAAGATTGTTTCCAAGTGCAGATGAATTGACAACTCAGTTGTTAAGGCTTATAAATGTTCTTTAGCTCCCCTTGTGTCGAATCAATAAATTGGGTTTTACTTCCCTCGAAGACTGTTGCGATCCATTATAGTTGTGGGTCATAAAGACTATTTTCCGGCGCCGTTGCCGGGGATCATAGCTCTATTAATCAAGTTCACTTGGAATCATTATTGTTCACCGCCATCCATTCATCATGGGTAAAACTCGTGATGGAAAAGTTCCTATATTACCATCCACTACAAGGAGAGGTACAGTTGTGAACACCTCTATTGCTCTTGATTCACCATATGTGATGAGTAAGCTCCTTACACCACCACCACATACACATGCTACACATACTGCTACTTCTGCTGAATCTGAAACTTCTGATACTTATGATGCTGCTTCTACTGTGCTTGATAAGAGTGGTTCATTAGGTCCTCTCCTAGATGCTATGATTGCTAGAACTATAGCTGGAAATACTAAAACTCCTAATGAAGATACTACTACACCTGTCAGTTCACCTGAGTCTAGAGAAAGCTATGATATTGAAGATGGTTATATAGAAATGACTGATGAATTTATTAAAGAATGTCAAAACACTCATGGTAGAAGTGCTATTAAGAGTCTTCTTGAGAGACATACCATTAGACCTAAATTATCTCCTCATGCTAAGTTTGCTCCATCTCCCATAAACATTAAATATGAGGATTATGATTTCTCTCTAGATTTATCTTACATAACCATTGTTGAGAAAGAACCTTTTTGTGGGACTAAAAATGGAAGTGTTGTAGCACATATGACTGAGCTTTCTACCAAGAGTGGCCTATTTTCTGATGATATTAAGATGCGCACCTACTTTGTTGCTAAAATTTTCCCTTTTTCATTGAAAGGAGAGGCTAAAGCTTGGTTTAATAATTTACCTCCTCAATCTATTAATAGCCCTGATTGCTTGATTGATACTTTCTTTTAGAAATATTTTCCTCCTAGTGCTCGACATGCCATTTTGCAGGAACTTTTTGATTTTAAACAAGGAGAAAAGGAGATATTGCCTGAATCATGGGCAAGGTTTTGTGCTTTGATTCATGCACAGCCTGTATGTCCATTACCTAAAAATGAGCTTCTTGATATATATTATAATGGACTAACTGAAGAATCTAGGACATACCTAAATAGTTGTGCTGATTGTGTTTTCAGGAAGAGAACTCCCAAAGAAGCTGAGGAATTAATGGCTAAGATAAGCAAGAATTATGATGACTGGACTTCACCCAAGTCAACTACACCCGAGTCCACTGTGCCTGAGCCAACACCAACACCAAAGAAAAGGGGAGTTATTGAACTAAATTATGAACCGATGAAGGAATCTAAGAAATGTCTCAAGGAGAAGGGTATTAAATATGAAGATGTGAAGAATCTACCTCCTATAGAGGAGTTATGTAAGCCAATCTCCCACTCATCCACTATCGAGGTACACTCTCTCCAACATTTTGATGAAGGTGATATTCCTTATTCTAAACCTCCTGATCAATGCTTAGAAGAATTTGATATTTTTGTTGTTAAGCAAGATAATTTTAATAAGAGAGTGCATAATCATTTAATGGAAAACTCTAGAGCTATTATTGAGTTGAGAGATATTGTGGAAAGAACCTCCAATGATGTTAAAGTGCTTGTTAAACATTTCCAAATGGTTCAAACTCAAATTGATCAGCTTATTAAAGTACAAAAAGATTTGCTAGTTAATGCTTCTAAAGAAAAACATGCTTATGAAATTAGAACTAGAAGTGGCGTTGCCACTCAGGATCCTCTGTATCCTGAGGGGCATCCTAAAAGAATTGAGCAGGATTCCCAACAAATTGAAAATAGTGGTACTTCTTCTAAGAGAAAAAAAGAAACATAAAACAGTTGTAGAATCTTCTGAAACTGCTAAAGATCCTAATAGTATATCTATCTCTGATGCTAAAACTGAGAGTGGTAATGAGAAAAATGATGCTCCTGATAAAGAAGAAATTGAAGAAGAACCTGAAAGGCACACTAAGAATACTAAGTACACTAAGGAAGATTTTGTTGCTAAAAAACATGGTAGTGAAAGAGAGCCTTGGGTCCAAAAACCAATGCCTTTTCCTGATAAGAAACACAAGTCAAAGGAATAAGAACACTATAACAAGTTTTGTGAGTGGATGAAACCTTTATTTTTGCAAATTCCTTTAACTGATGCTATTAAATTACCCCCTTATTCAAAGTATATGAAGGATATTGTCTCTAATAAAAGGAAGATCCCCAATGAGGAAATTTCTACTTTGCTTGCAAATTATTCCTTTAATGGTAAGGTTCCAAAGAAACTTGGAGACCCAGGGATTCCAACTATTCCATGCTCTACTAAAAAGAACTATGTTAGAACTTCTTTGTGTGATTTGGGAGCAGGAGTTAGTGTTATGCCTTTTTCTCTCTATAAGAGACTTCAATTGGAGAAATTAATACCAACTGATATATCTTTGAAAATGGCTGATAAATCTACTACTATTCCTGTTGGTATATGTGAGGATGTTCCTATTCAAGTGACCCATAATTGCTTGATATTAACTGACTCTGTTGTGCTTGAAATGCCTGAAGATGATAATATGTCTATTATTCTTGGGAGACCTTTTCGTAATACTGCAGGTGCTGTCATTAATTGTAATTAAGGAAAGGTAACTTTTATTGTTAATGACAAGGAACATACTATCTATTTCTCCAAGAAGATTGATAAGACTTATGGCCTAAATTCAATTGAAAATATTGAGGGCATCCAAGTTGGAGAAATATATTGTCCCATACCAAGAGAAAACTATGAAATTATTATGATTGGGACTATTTCTATCAAGGTTGAGGTAACATAATCATTTAGTGAAATGCAAGGTTTTGTTTCATATAAAATTGTTTTGGTAATAAGACCTGATCAACCTTGTTAACAAATGGATTTTAATGAACAAAACAATGTTTTCACCATGATTATCCTTGCTTACTTTTATTTTATCCATTTTAATTTTTGCTTTCACTTAGTTTACTTTTCTATTTTATTAGTTGCATGCATATTAGAGTGTCTTAGAACTTCTGAAGTTTAGGTTTTGTTTTGAAAACGCTAGAAAAAGGGCACCCTCATGGGAGTACGCTCCACGGCGCTGCTTGTGGCAGCACATGGATGATTTTGGTGCGTCCCGTCGATTGGGGGTGTCTTGTTTTCTCGACACGTGTAGTTCTTGTAGCACTTCTGGATGTTTGGGGTGGGGCTTTCGACGGTTTTCTTCCATCACGGGACCTCGCCCGATTTTCTGTTTTTTGTTGGTTTTTTCTCTTCTCCGGTTCGTATGAACTGCGGTTTGCGTTGCGTGTACTGCTTACAGGAGGAGTTCCAGTTGCTTGCTCGTAGGACTAGGAGGCAGTGCACAATAATCTGTCTTGGTTGTGGCGCAGTGCTATGGTTACTCTTTTTCGGTCCTGTTTTTCTCTTTGTCGGTCTTTTTTTTCTCTTTTTCGGTAGTTAGTACCTGCTTTTATTTTTCTACTTTTATTTAATTTTGTTTCTTTTGTTTTATTTATGGGCAATGGAGATTTTGTGGGGTGTAATGGGAGGGGTCCTACTTTAAACTCCTATTTATCTATACTTTGAACAAAGTCTTTTAAGGGTACTGTTTTCAATGCTATTGTGTTTTTAATAGTAATGTGAGGAAGTGCAGTGTCTAATAGAAATGGAGGCAGTTCATATTTTTATACCGTGAGCATCTGCACTGTGCTGGGCAATGCACTGCTTACAGTAGGATTTTGAGTGGCTTGCTGGTAGCACAGGGTGGCAGTGCATTGTTTGTATCTTGAGCAGTGCATGGCGTGTAGTGTTGGGCATCTGCGTTGTACTGAGTTGTGCACTGCTTATAGGAGGCCATGCACTGCTTACAGGAGTTCGAGTGGCTTTCTGGTAGCATAGGGAGGCAGTGCACCGGTTGTAGATTGAGCAGTGCATGGAGTGCACTGCTCAGCATCTACGCTGTGCTGGGCCGTGCACTGCTTAGAGTAGAAGTTCGAATGGCTTGCTTGTAGGACATAGAGGCAGTGCATAGCTTGTATCCTGAGCAGTGCATGGCATGCAGTGCTGTGCATCTGCGCTGTGCTGGGCCGTGCACTGCCTACAGGACGCCGTGCACTGCTTACAGGAGGCCGTTCACTGCTTAAAGTAGGCATCCGAGTGGTTTGCTTGTAGGACAAGGCGGCAGTTCATTGTTTGTATGTTCAGCAGTGCATGGTGTGCAGTGCTGAGCGTCTGTGCTTTGCTGAGCCGTGCACTGCTTACATGTGGAGTTCGAGTAGATTGCTCGTAGCACAGGGCGGCAGTGCACTGCGTGCAGTGCTGTGCATCTGCGCTATGTTGGGCCGTGCACTACCTACAGGAGGCCGTCCACTGGTTATAGGAGGCCGTCCACTGCTTAAAGTAGGCATCCGAGTGGTTTGCTTGTAGGACAGGGCGGCAGTTTATTGTTTGTATGTTCAACAGTGCATGGCATGAAGTCCTGAGCATCTGCGCTTTGCTGAGACATGCACTGCCTACAGGAGGCCGTGCACTGCTTACAGGAGGAGTTCGAGTGGCTTGCTGGTAGAACAGGGAGGCAGTGCACCGGTTGTACCTTGAGCAGTGCATGGAGTGCACTGCTCAGCATCTGCGCTGTGCTGGGCCGTGCACTGCTTACAGTAGGAGTTCGAGTGGCTTGCTCGTAGGATATGGACGGAGTGCATTGCTTGTATCCTGAGCAGTCCATGGCATGCAGTGCTGAGCGTCTGCGCTTTGCTGAGTCGTGCACTACTTACAAGAGGCCGTGCACTGCTTAAAGGAGGAAATCGAGTGGCTTGCCCATAGCACAGGGAGGCAGTTAACCGGTTGTACCTTGAACAGTGCATGGAGTGCAATGCTCATCATCTGCGTTGTGCTGGGCCGTGCACTGCTTACAGTAGGAGTTCGAGTGGCTTGCTAGTAGGACATGGACGCAGTGCATTTGTTGTATCGTGAGCAGTCCATGGCGTGCAGTGCTGAGCATCTGCGCTTTGATGAGTCGTGCACTTCTTAAAGGAGGTTGTGCACTGCTTAAAGGAGGAATTCGAGTGGCTTGCTCATAGCACAGGGAGGCAGTTAACCGGTTGTAGCTTGAGCAGTGCATGGAGTGCACTGCTCAGCATCTGCGCTGTGCTGGGCCGTGCACTGCTTACAGTAGGAGTTCGAGTGGCTTGCTCGTAGGACATCAAGGCAGTGCATATCTTGTATCGTGAGTAGTGCATTGGTTGTATCATGAGCAGTGCACAGGTTGTAGTCTGAGCAGTGCATGGCGTGCAGTGGTCAGCATGTGCGCTTTGCTGAGCCGTGCACTGCTTATAGGAGGCTGTGCACTACTTACAATAGGAGTTCGAGTGGCTTGCTCGTAGCACAAGGAGGCAATGCACTAGTTGTAGTTTGAGCAGTGCATGTGTGCACTGCTCAGCATTTGTGCTGTGCTGGGCCATGCACTGCTTACAGGAGACCGTGCACTGCTTATAGTAGGAGTTCGAGTGGCTTGCTTGTAGCACAGGGTGGCCGTGCATTGTTTGTATGTTCAACAGTGCATGGCGTGCAGTGCTAAGCATCCGCGCTTTGCTTAGTCGTGCACTGCTTATAGGAGGCCGTGCACTGCTTACAGGAGGAGTTCGAGTGGCTTGCTCGTAGCACAAGGCGACAGTGCACAGGTTGTAGCTTGAGCAGTGCATGGAGTGCATCTGCGCTGTGCTGGGCCGTGCACTGCCTACAAGAGGCCGTGCACTGCTTACAGGAGGAGTTCGAGTGGCTTGCTGGTAGCACAGGGAGGCAGTGCACCGATTGTACCTTGAGCAGTGCATGTGCTGCACTGCTCAGCATCTGCGCTGTGTTGGGCCATGCACTGCTTACAGTAGGAGTTCGAGTTCCTTGCTCGTAGGACATGGAGGCAGTGCATAGCTTGTATCCTGAGCAGTGCATGGCGTGCAGTGCTGAGCATCTGCGCTTTGCTGGGCCATGCACTGCTTACAGGAGGCCGTGCACTGCTTACAGTAGGCATCTGAGTGGCTTGCTCGTAGCATAGGGAGGCAGTGCACTGGTTGTAGCTTGAGCAGTGCATGGCGTGTAGTCCTTAGCATCTGCGATGTGCTTGGCCGTACACTGCTTATAGGAGGAGTTCGAGTGGCGTTCTCGTAGCACAGGGGGGCAGTGCATTGGTTGCAGATTGGGCAGTGCATAGAGTGCAGTGCTGATCATCTGCGCTTTGCTGGGCCTTGCACTGCTTATAGGATGAGATCGATTGGCTTGCTCGTAGCATAGGGAGGCCGTGCATTGGTTGTAGCTTGAGCAGTGCGTAGTATTCAAGGTCCAAGATTCACATATGCAATATTTAGAAGGTGATCAAAGTATTCAACTTACTGAGTACATTCATTGACATTACAGTAGATTAAAGATGTTCAATTTACTAAACAACACAAGTACAATACACTTCAGCACTAGATTAAACAAGAAAAGATGACTATCTGAATAGTGTTTTCCCAAGTTAACCACTAGATGAAAATCTCAACAAAGTTGAGACCAAGGTGCTCCTGCATATGCTCTACTTTAATGAGAAGTAGTGATGCCCATCCAACATCAGCAGCAAATGTGAAGTCAGGCCATCCTGTGGTGAAGCTGACATGTTCAGTATATGCACATGCAATAAAATTCTCTTCTTCTCCTTCAAGATCATGTCCCTGCCTGTACAGATGTGCTATGCCCTGAGTTGGGTACCTGAAACCATCTACAGGCTCAATTGGCATGAACTACAATAAAGAAAAAAGTCAGTATTTTAACAAGCATTCTAATTAACAAGTTCATTAAATTATATGTTTAATCTAAACATAAAATATGATTAAATATGTGGAAACTAATCAGTGTATTATGGTCATGGTTATCCATATTCATCTTGTGTACCCAGAAATGCTTTTCATCTTTACTTTCAAAAAACTGATGTTCTATGACATAAAGATCTTTGTAAATGCCAAACAGGATTGAAGCCATTTGCTGCTCAGTTAGTGCATTTATGTCTGAGAAGATGGTCCTGTGCAGAATGCTTCTGATGGATGTAGGCACATCTCCCACCTCTGATGAATGAGTGGAAATACATGTTGAGTATTAAACAATGTTATTATGATGATCTAGTAGTATGACAAGGAAAATCTGTATGTGCAAATTATTTACAGTAAATAAGGGAAATACCAGTTGCTTCATGAATCTTTTTCTCTTCACCATTAGAGTAAACAGTGACATGAAATAAGTTGGTCAAGTTCAAACCAACATCATCAAGTTGGCCGTCATCATATTCAAAATGCACTACATCTCCAAGTGCTATATCATAAACCCTCATCAGGGACTTCTAGTATGGACCACAAATTATTGTCCTAACATTAGACTTCTTGAGGAACAAATCAAAATTCCTTAATGCTTCACCGTTTGCAACCATCCAATTATTTGGAGTGAAATCATTCAGTCTTTCCCTAAATGAGCATGGCACTACCTGAAGGTAAACAACATGGTTTAGTTCATGTGCCAACAAGACAGTAAAAGAAACAGTACATAAAATGAAAATTTCGAACTTTTTGAATAAAACCTTCGAAAACCTTCTCCTAAATATATAAAAACATACCACACCATTGATGGGAAAACCTTGAACAATGTTAACATGGAAGCTGGTTGCTCTCCTCTGTGCCCTACCACAATTGTTGGCAGGTTGGCCGCACACTATATAGTCCATTCTAAGAAATACCTGATAAAATTAATAATGCATTTAAGGAGTGAATTGTGCATTAACTCCTAATATAGAAAGCGTCAAACAGATCATTTATCAGGCATAAATTACACCATAGTATTACGGGGATAAGATGATAGGAAGAACACATAAAGGATTACGGGGAAACTAAAAAAAATGGAAGTGTGATGCAAAACTCACCGTCGATTTGTACTAAGACAATGGAATGGAGATTAAAATAAAAGAACAAATCTTCTTGAAATGAAGAAAGAAATAAGGATTAGAACTCAAACCAATAAAGAAAAGGAAAGGGATACAGAATTAGAGGAGAAAACTCGATCAGGAGGGGATAAACTTTTCTGAGAAACTGCTCTGCTCTGAGGAACTGTTCTCGGGAAGTGCTCTGGACGTGCGTAGTGGGAGAGCGGTGGAGAGAACTGAACGGGGTCCCTTTGGTTTCTATGCATATATAAATCAACCAACTAAAACGGTTATGTGCTAACGCTTCGATGTGCCGTTCCCCCGCCCACTGTCTGAGGTATCCTCTCGTTTACCATCTGAGACTGACAATCCCTCTGTCCCTATGCAACAAAATTGAAAGTCTGATAGACTAACAACAAATCTGAACTTGTACATCGAGGCAGTGCATAATATCTGCGAGGTATGGTTTTTATTTTTTATTTTTACGGTAATTACTATTTCCTTTATTTTTTATTTCATATTTTGTTTTTATTTATTTATGGGTAATTGAAATTTTATAGTTCATTTTACTCAAAGTAGTATACTTTTTATCAAATTTTTACATTGAGTACTGCACAGTTTATCCGTGTGCACTGCCATATTATTAGCTTGTTGAAGTGCCCTAGTATTGTATTATGTTGAACTGCTCTATTTTTACTGCAGTGCCATGCGCATTGTTGTTCGCAACCTCGGTAAACTTAACTTTCGATCCGCGTGTGCTGTTTCATTCGCTGAATTATTAATTGCGTTTATATTAGGCATAGTATTATAGCTTTGGTCAATCTTTGATCTTGGATGATGTGTGGGGTGTGTTTTATTGTTGGTAGGTGAGACGACTGTTCAATGTGTATAAGTACATGATAAATTCAGATGTCGATGCTTAACATTTCGCATTCCAGTCCCAGTTCCTCTTCTACTAGACGGTTTGTTTTCCTCTAGACGGTTCTTCTTCTAGTTCTATTTTTAGTTCTTTCTGCCATGGATCCAATGAGGAAGCCTTTGTCTAGAAAGTAGTAGACAGCTGTTACGAAATGTTTGGAAGCTGCTGAGCGGAGGAGACGGGGCTTGGAGGGCGCTCCCCTACTACGCACCATCGTGGATTCCTTCGCCGAAGGTTCGTCGTCGTCTCGATGCAACCGTCGCAAGATCGACGAGTCCGGGTTAGTTTTGCTTTTTTTTATCTTTTTTGTATTTATTTTTAATTTTTCGGATTAGGTTTTTGAAACTCTTGTTGTGTCGTTGACGTTTGGAACTTACATATAGGTCTTACTCCTCTGGTGTTCATGGTTTCTCGCATTTTTCATCTACTCCGTCATCGTCTGTTCCTGTGGTGCATCCGAGCGGGCTAATCAATGTGCGTGTATTTGTATGTTGGCTATTTTTTACTACGATCAATTCTATTTATACTAAATCTTGTTATTGTTTTCTGTGAAAATATTAGGATTCACTGCCATTAGTTACGGGAGTTTCGGATGGCAGTAATCATGTTGATGCAGAATATCAGAGGCTTCGTAATGAACTTGCTGCTGAGAAGGCTAAGGTATCAGAATTGTGTGCCAAGCTCTCTGAGAAGGAGGTAGAAAAGATGACTATTACTGTAGAGTGTGACCGTCTTCGACACGAGATCGTCGGAATGTAGCACGTTATCGAGAAGTATAAAGCTGGCGCTACAGCCTGGGACTTAGAGCGGGATACTCTAACGATGGATATGGCTCAGCTACTAGCTGATAGACAGAAGCTTGATGAGCAATTGGCCGACATGATAGCCAATCGTTTTGAAGACATTGAAACAACAAAAAATGCACGTCTTGACAGGTTACATGCAATGCAATCATGGAAGAAAATTCTTGAGCGTCGTCGTAACTGCACAGAGTGCATGGATGACATTCACAAAGAGGTCAAGGAGCTTGATAAGAAACTGTCCAAATAACTTGTGAAGCGTCTTCCATATTTTAAATGCTAGCTAAATTTGTCCTATCATGTTGTAAGTGTTTATAACGGTGTTTGTGAAGAGCACTTAATGAATGTGATGGAGCAAGATTGTATGTAATTTAATAAGTATGTACGTAATGAAGTAAGTGTCTATCTGTCAGTGAATTTTTCTATTTGCACTGCTCTGACTAGCTACGGTGCACTGCGGTGTTTTTTCCGTGTGTGCTATACAGCTTATTTGTTCTGCCTTGACCAGACTGGTTGCACTGTCGTATTTACTCATGTACGCATGGTTCTATGGTAGTGCAAGGATATCTATTTAGGCAGTTTTTGAAATGATCATCTAGAAGCAGTTTATACTGCATTGAGTGTGCTGAAAATATAATTTTCACACATAGGGATGGAAGAGTGTTTTTAGTGGTGCATGCACTACCCACGTAAATTTAGATGCACTGCCTCGTACATATGTATATTCTGCCTTGTGCTGATTTTTTGCACTGCCTTCTTTACTTATGTATGCAATTTGTCCATGGTAGTGCAAGGATATCTATGTAAGCAGTTTGTTTAAAGACTAACTAGAGGAAGTTTATACTGGGTTGATTATGATCGTCATGTGGAAGTAGTTTATACTTGGTTCAGTGTGATGAAAATATAATTTTTACACATAGCTATGCAATTGTTTTTGTCGCTGTATGCGTTTGCAATATGCACTGCTCACATAGATGCTAGTTATTATTTGGTTCATTATGATGAAATTATAATTTTTACACATAGCTATGCAAGAGTGTATGCAGATGCACTAGCCCATAGATGCCGATACACTGCAAGTAGATATTGCACTACCAACTTAAAATCAGAAAACAAGTTATCTGTTACAGATTAACAAGCGTACACTTACGCCCATAGATATTGTTATTTCCTTTGCCTTTGGCTAGTTAGATGCAATATGTGCATGCAGTAAGGGTTTGACGAAATAATGTACATGTTTCAGAATCTTGTCCTAATCACTTAATGTTATTGCAATTTCTGGCATCTCCATGTCTGGACCCAACTCCCTAAGGTCTTCTGGTAGGTTCTTCAGTGCTTGGTTAGATCTGTCGAACAACATTGTGTATAGTTGTTCATCTCTATTACTGGAGCTTGTGTCCTGATAAGTATTGTAAAATCTTGTTAGTTTTCAAGTATATGTAATCAACATTTTTAAAAATTTCTATCTAACTACTGCTTACACTTGACGTCTTTCCTTTTTCTATAATTTCTCCATTGTATCTCTGCAGGTAATATAATGTTCACAGTCCACATGCGTCTTCATCTTGTTTTTTAGTTCTCACGTAGCATGCACTTTTGAATGATGCACTCCATCTTGGCAATGTGTCATCTTTGTAAATGCACTCTAGCACTTGTTCTAACCTGCTTAGCTGTATATTGAAACATTATAGTGACATTGTTAGATAAAAAGGGTAGTAAGTTCTGATATGTTTTTTAGAAATAACAGTCTGACTCTAGTAAAAGTTTTCTAGTAATGTCTATATTTTGGTAGGAGTCTTACCATAGTTTGTCCTATGTTACTATGGTAATCCTGTATCTCTTTACTGTTATTTTATGCGAAGGAGTCTATGATCTCAACCTTTGGAATCCGAGCAGACCCATTTAAGACATAAACTAAAAAACGTTTCTTGCAATGAACCAGTAGTAGTATCTACATATGGAAGTAGATATAATACTCAAGTAAGTTTTAAACATGTGGTAATTTTTAGTTTTATGAGGTATATTAAAACTGAATATAGAAATTTATGCTTATTCTAAAATAACTCACCGTGCCTGCTTTTGTAAGGTCGTCTGTTCCTATGAAGTAATCAATTGTGCGAGCAATATCTTCAGGTTCGAATTTTTTGTTTTTGTCCATAAAATCTAATACTGATGTTACCTGTGTGGGTAGGATTACCCTTTTACCTTCTTGGAAAAGATATTTGAACTCATCATTACTTCTCCATGTGTGGATGACGGCATCTAAAAATTCATTATCTATCCATCCATTCTCTTTGAAACCGTCTACTAGTTCACGTGCAGTATATGTCAGATTAAAATCTCTTGATTCATTGGATCTAGTTGTCTTGATAAAAACTCTCCTGTTGTATTACAAAAAACAGGATTAGTATTATAGGGGTGTTAGTTTAGATTAGAACAAAAAAGATCTAGGCTAATTAAAAGAAATCTAGCTGTATCAAGTTAAGCTTTACACTTACTCTCTGTAATCTGGTTTTGATGCATATTTGATTAGTTTTTATCGTACTTTCCTTGCATTCTTTGTTTCATTAAATTCAGCTGGAATGAAAACAAGTCTTTCTTCTAGATTTTGATTTTTCTGTTCTTCCAACGAAACCTTGCACCTTTTTGGATTTCTTCATTATCTTTCTCTGAAGATCTCTTTCTCCTTAGTTTCTTTCAGTTGTATCGTTGATTTGTTTGACATCTTGTTTTCTTTCTCTTGAATTCCTAGCAATATATCTCTCTTCAAGTCTTGGAAATCTCTTCTTGTGAATAGCTCTTGATATTCGGAATGGCCTGTAGATGCTGCAAATTTGTAAATACTTGTGTTGCACTTGATAGTAACAATGTTATGAAACAACATACTGTAGTATGAACAATACTAGTCAAAAAAGTATGTAAAGAATTACCTAATATTCTATCATTTAATGTTTCGATGTTTACGCTGAAGATGTCTGATGTCAGCATCCTCATGAGAAGCATTTCCTTGTAATCTGGAATATCTTTTTTTGTAAATTCTAGAACGTGATCTCTGGTGCAGTTCTCAATCATATAGAGCATGAAGAACCCACAATCACAACTGCATAACGTTTTTCGTTTTAGTTGTTGTCAGATGGTTAAAAGTTGACAAAGATAAGTAGTTCAATGCAAGACTAAATTTTATGTTATGTATGAACATTTACCAGTTATCTTGTAGAGGCATGTGTTCATATACTACCTCAAAATCATCCAGCGTTTGGACTTTTGTTTCTATTGTTCCAAAACCTTCACTCCACAATGTCTTTATTTTCCTGATCAATTTTGAGCATACTTTTTCAAGATCAAGATCCCCTGACTCTCTCAATGAATCATAAATTCTGAACTTCTTCTCCAAAATATCTACTGTCAATTTGAACCAGTGACCTACCGAACCTGAACTTCCCTTAGGAGGTCGCTCGAGGAAAGGAAACATTATCTGTATGAGCAATTATTTAAAATTTGTTAACATATATTTTCTGTTTAAAAAATGAATATACAAGCTTGTATTTGTAGTATGGTGTTCTTCAAGTTGTCAAAAAATATACTGTAATGAACATTATTGTTCTACTTACTAGTTCGTATTTGTCTAGATGGTCTTCTGCGTCTGGTTTAAACAAGTCCTCTACCCAACACATACTTCTTTTATCGTCTTTGACTGCGCTAATGTTAATAAGTTTTTGCTGCAAAACAACCGTTAGTTTGTTTGCTCTGAATATATAAATACCTTTGTTTATTATTTACAATTACTTTTTCTATAGTACTTACAATTGCTCTGTAGTGAATAATTTTCTTCTTCGACTTGGTTTTCCTAAGTTATTTTTGAAGATAGGTTAACACAAATTCACCCTCTGTATCGCCTAGCAGTCCTTCATTTTTAAAAGCACTTGATATTTAATACAGTGGCACCTTTGTATTGGTTTTCTCGTACTTCAAGATATATCGAGATCTGCAGAGTGGAGTAATTTTTATTATAACACAGTATGGTTCTGAAAAAATATGCAAAGTGCAAAATGATAATTTTTAAAATCATCTCACTTTAATATAGCTGTATCTTCTTTTGACAGTTTTTCGTCTATGAACTTGCATATCAGGTTATACAATTTTGTCCATTCGGATTGTATTTGCCTGCTATCCTTGTTTGCTTGGTCTCCACTATCTGTATCTATGGAAAGAAAAAATTATTAGTGTGTGAAAAATGAAGTGCGGAAAAATCAGTGCAATGACTAATGTTAAGCAGTGCATCAGAATGGTAGTTGGATGACAGTTCAGTTATAGTAGTTGAGGGCAGTTTACTGGTTCAACTATCATGTTTGACGAGTGCAAATGATAAACTTGCTAATACTTGTAATCATAATCGTTCATACAAATCTCTTCATGGTCATTACAGTCAGATTTTTTGATATGTTTAGCAAGCTCTATTTTGCAAGTTTATCTTTAATTTATTGACACCAGTAGAAACATGGTATGTTTACAAATGAATCAAATTGTTCAACAAATTAATTTCATAAATATAAGTTGTATCTACGTCATATGACCTTCTGCTGTCAGGTTGGTACTGACTAGCAGTAAATCTTCTACTTTGTGTCCAACTTTACGGTTTTTAACTTTAATCTTCTGTTTTTCTTTATCTTCTGTCTGATGTTCCTCTTGTTTATCCTGTTCTTGGCTGTTCGCTGTGTCAGATGAGCGTATGCTTGTTTCTGCTGCTGCTGCTACTTCGTTAGAGGAAGTTTTGTTGTTTGTATCTCCTCATGTGTCCTCCTACAATCAGAAGTTTATATTAGTTCTTTGTTGAATCGTTATGAATGTTATAACCATCATCAGATTTTTCCTTTTGTTTTATATTATAGCAAATTATCCCCTTTCTACTAAATGAGCGTCTACCTTTAGAGATTTGTCTTTTGTTATTGTTGATGTTGCGCGCTCCTGTCCTTTTGCTCCAGTTTCATTATTGCTATCATCTGCCTGATTGTCCAATGCGTTTAAAAAAAATATAGCACAGTTAAACTAGCAGCAATCATTCTTGCAATAGGTATATAAATTACCTTTGTAGCTTCGATCGTTGTGTCTTCTGTTTTTTTAGACGTATCAACACTGCCAGAGTTGTTTTTCTCAGTTTCATTCCGCGGCAATGAACATGATGCAGGATCTTCCATTCTGACAGGTCCTCTTTTTACTGTTAATCTAACTGCTATATCTTTCTCCGACTCTATGTATAACTTAAGCTTATCCATTGAGTCTAGAATCTCAAGTCCTGCTCTATTGACATCTTGTTTGTAGTTACTGATGAGGCCTAGTTCGTTGTTAGTTTCTAAATTTTGACATATGCTTTCTAAGTTGTCTGTAATCTGTCTTAGGAGATCCATTGCTTGCTTCATCTTCTCAACATTTGTCATGAGACCTTTGATTGGATTTGGCTGGACAGAAGGTTCTTCAGTTGGAATGTTTGATTTGTCTCCGACAAGAACTATTGCATACTTGTTCTTCTGGTTCTCCTGGTCATTATCCACCACCGTATTTGAGGAACTGTTTTTCTTTGTATGAAAACCTTTGTTGTAGTGCTGCAGCTCGAAACTAGTCTTAACCTGTTTCATGTGAAGAGGACAATTTAGATATTTTTATGCGCAATCTTCTTATATTACGGAATGAAATCAGATATGCAATAAGGAAATACAAAGATACATATTATCAGTATGTGTACTTTCATATTTCAATGCTCCGAATTCCTCAATGTTATGTTTCTGTCTGTCCTTCTTCACAATGAATGACAATAATTCATTGTCAAGAACATGCACCTTGGTGTTTCAATCGTGTTGATAGAATTCTCATAAAGGCAGAATTGCGCATCCCTCAGCTCCTTTGGTATTTGTTTTTTTAACAGGACCCTTACCCTTTTTCATGTTTCTGTTTGTCTTTTCTGCAAAAAAATTCTGAACTCCTCTCTTCAGTTCATCCACTACTACAAGGCAGATATCCATTTTATCAAGCTTCTTGTAGTCTACATTGTGTATCATTCCAGCCTCTTGGCCTATCCTTGCGTGTAGAGTGGGGCAGACAATACTCTTGAAAATGACCAGAAATATGCATTGCATTGTGAAAGGACTTGTGCCACCTTTCTTTATTTGCTTATACAGATCATTAAGTTGAACTTGTTTTGTCGCTGTTATTCCAAGTTCTTTCCTTAGCCATTTGAGAGCTTCTGTGTTAGCATCCACTAATGGTAATGGATCCGCGTTAGATCCGTCAGGGAAGCCGAACACTGATTTCACAACTTCTGGTGTTATTTCAATGTCCACGCCGGCTCCAAGTTCCATTACCATTGTAACTCTATCAATTTTCTCGTATAACCACAAGATCATTGGTCGTGACAGGTTTGATATTACTCTATAATTAAACAGGAATCCCCACCCAACATTTGATATCTCGTTTTTTGATCATCGCTAAGGACCTCTGTAAGCAATTTGTTGAGCTCTTTGAGTGAATACCTTACTGTGTAGTTTGTGCCTGTGTCCTTGCGTAGGTTTTTGTCACCTATTGTCAAGGTTCCATGAATCATATTCTTGCTCTGATCCTTGCGTTTGTGTTTTCTCCCAGTTTGCTGCATGTAAGATTTTATGCTGTCAGTTCATGCTATGGATTTTCCAAAATGAATGTCATATGGTTAATTTATTTATGTAAATCTTTACTAACCTGATTATCCAATTCTCCTCCATTTTCTTCCGTATCACCTACAACATCATCATCATCTTCTGTTTCAGATTGTATTCCTTCTGGAAGAATGTTATAGTCTTCATCATCGTCGTCACTGCTCTCATCCTCATCTGTGTTGTTCTCTTGCTCTTTCAGATGTCCTTTTTCTTCCTTTGATATTCTAGATGCTCTCCTCTTTTTTTCCTGAGGGTTATCTTGCTCTTCTGGTACTATTGCTTTTTGCGTCTTCAATCTTCTTATACTGGACTGTAAATCTATTGTGGTACTGCTGTCTGGAAGCTGAACACTTAGTGGGATTGGGTCATCCTGGGGTATGTTTTGTTCCTTTTTTTCATTGTCCACACTTTCTTCAGAGGTTGATGCAAGAGGTAGTTTCTTCTTAACTTTATCCAGGTTCAATTTTCTTTTTTTACTGCTTTTTATTCTTTTTCTTCTCTTCCTCTTCTGCTAGTTGATCTTCCACTTGCCATTCCTGTGTGGGTGTTTCTGTGCAGTCCACACTTTGTGATGGTGTTATTGATAGCTGGCTGGTGTGGACCTTACTGCTGTTCTGGTTATCTGTTTTGGGTCAATATTTTTCCTTAATATATGAAGAAGAAACACTAATAATATGTACTTTTACTTTGTTTTACAGCATTACCTTGGGTCAGCAATGACTTTTTTCATCAGCATCCGTATTATCAGGTATGCTCTGCAAAGAAGTTGTATTAAATAAATGCTATTTCTATATTTATGTTAGTGATGACTACAAGGTATGTTGTATATTGCTCTATACCTTCCCAGGGCTAGGACTTCTGTTGTCCTCCATTTCACCTAATAATTAAATAATATTTTTAGCATAAGACAATTCTTAATAAGTGCGGCAGAAAATTAGTAATTCTTTATGTAATCTTCTAATCCTTAGTAATTATTTTCACTGATTTGATGTTTTAATATATTTGTCTATCCTTTCTATATACGAATTCTATTTCCCTATTTTTTTCAATAATTACTAACGAAAAACAACTGTACATATGTAATCTCTAAACTGTTAGTCACATATGCTTTGTATGGAGATAAGGAACTGATATGAATGAATTAAAAGTGGAGTTAGATAGTATGTACTATAAATTTTACTTTCTATTACAGATTTATGAAGAATCTAGTGTTAAACAGGAATTATATGATTTTGATTGATATGAATTCGGCGTACCTCTTGTTGTAGGTTCTTACGCTTACTTGTTTCTTGAATAAGAGGAAGCAGGGGCCTTCCACCGCTCTCTCGCCTTCCGCCGTTTACCATTTTTGTGAATGTATCCTCTCTATCGAGATCGCCGGGGAGTTCCGTTCCAAATCGGTGCAGGTTGCTGAGGACGAACTTGCTACTGTCGGAGGATTGTTTGGTGCGGGCGGTGGTGGGCTGGATTTGAAGGGTTGGACTAGATTCCATTGGGGTGGGTCGGCGGGGGCGGGGTGATCTGGGGTGGTTGCTGTTGGCAGAGCATGGTGTGTGCTGTTGGTGTTGGGTGTGTGGGAAGGTGGTTGTTTTCACGGTTGTCGGCATTGGGCGATTTGTTTCTGGATGTTGTTGCTCCTGGTCGACGGCGACGACGGTAGCAGAATGACTCTGTTTTCTACGGGGTTTGTTTTTTCGGACTACCTTTCCGTGGGTTGGATACTAGAGGGAACATGAAATCGTGCATGGGATGGTAGTTTTGGTTGCTCTGCCTTGTTTAGAAGCAATGAACTGCCTTGCGTCTGCTTAATTTTGACGCCTCGGGTGATCGTGAGTGATCTGCCGTAATTTTATTTGACTAACCGCCTTATTAGATTTCATTGATGCACTGCACCAGCTGTATCTAAGTTATACGGAGTGCACTGCCTAAGTTATAATTCGTGCACTGCTTTCTTATTGACCAATATATGTTTACTTCTCTTTACTTGCACACAGTTTGTATTTGATGTAAGTTCTATTTACTTTAGTGTTGGGGGAGTGACATTGTATTCTCTTGGTCAGCGTTTTATGTTAACTGCTTCTAAGTTGGTGTAAGCACTGCCATAGCCGGTAAGATCAGTATGTGTGTTTGTAAGTTTTGCACTGCCGGTCATACAGTTTATGTACTGCACTGATAAGTTATTTTTTTCACTATGTTTTCGGCTTTCGAGTTCCCAGTTTTTAATGTACTTCACAAGTTCTGCTATTTTCACTGCCTACGTTTTAAAGGGTACACTGCCTAATTTATACGCAATTTTATGTTAACTGCTTCTAGGTTGGCGTAAGCACTGCCATAGCCGGTAAGGTCAGAATGTGTGTTTAGATAAATTTTGCACTGCCGGTCATACAGTTTATGTACTGTCCTAATAAGTTTTTTTTCACTATATTTTCGGCTTTCGAGTTCCTAGTTTTTGATGTACTGCACAAGTTCTGCCATTTGCACTGCCTACGTTTTAAAGGATGCACTGCCTAATTTATGCGCAGTTTTGTGTTGAATGCTTCTAGGTTGACATAAGAACTGCCATAGCCAGTAAGGTCAGAATGTGTGTTTAGATAAGTTTTACACTGCTGGTCATACAGTTTATGTACTGCCCTGATAAGTTTTTTTTACTATGATTTCGGCTTTCGAGTTCCCAGTTTTTGATGTACTGCACAAGTTCTGTCATTTGCAATGCCTACGTTTTAAAGGGTGCACTGCCTAATTTATGCGCAGTTTTGTGTTAACTGCTTCTAGGTTGGCGTAAGAATTGCCATAGCCGGTAAGGTTAGAATGTGTGTTTAGATAAGTTTTGCACTACCGGTCATATAGTTTATGTACTGCCCTAATAAGTTTTTTTTTCACTATGTTTTCGGCTTTCGAGTTCCTAGTTTTTGATATACTGCACAAGTTCTACCATTTGCACTGCCTAGGTTTTAAAGGGTACACTGCCTAATTTATGAGCAGTTTTGCACTGCTAATCATACGGTTTATGAGCTGTCTGAATATTTATTTGTTTTTGTCCACTATGTTTTCGGCTTCCGAGTTCTGATGCGTGGAGTGATACTAACTGATCTGCGTTAATTAGTAAATATGCACTGCCATTGAGTGTTCGTGTATGCACTGCATTTTTACTTGTATTTTCATCTTTATTTATTTTTGTATTCTCTTGGTCGGCATTTTATGTTAACTGTTTCTAGTTTGGCATAAGCACTGCCATAGCTGGTACGATCTGTATGTGTGTTTAGATAAGTTTCGCACTGCCGGTCATACAGTTTATGTACTGCCCGGATAAGTTATTTTTTTTCACTGTGTTTTTGGCTTTCGAGTTCCCAGTTTTTGATGTACTGCACAAGTTCTACAATTTGCACTGCCTAGGTTTTAAAGGGTACATTGCCTAATTTATGAGCAGTTTTGCACTGCTGATCATACGGTTTATGAGCTGCCTGAATATTTATTTATTTTTGTCCACTATGTTTTCGGCTTCCGAGTTCTGATACGTGGAGTGATACTGACTGATCTACCTTAACTAGTAAATATGCACTGCCATTGAGTGTTCGTGTATGCACTGCATTTTTACTTGTATTTGCATCCTTATTTATTTTTGTATTCTATACAGTTAATTGATGAGAATAACCATCATAATCCTACACAAACTAGAAGATTCTATTTAAAATGGATATATGATTTGTTTTACTAGAATACAACATTTAGAATGCACAGACTATATATAATTACACATTGTTCAAAGTATTACACACACTAAGCAGGGTTTCAATCTTGTTAAAATGACATTGTTCGGAAAATATCAAACGCTAAATCAAATCCACATTTTATATGTGGTTATCAACTAAAATCACCATACTGATATAATATCGAATCCACACTACTAAAGTTTTTACTGAATACACATTTCCTTCTAGCCATCTTTTTTGCTTCTCCGATCTGTCGACATCTTCTTCTGGACTAATGCCGTATTGCTCCTTCTGCCATATCTTCTTGGTATCCTCTGATGGACCTGCTTGTTTATGTCGTTTGTACGGTTTATAACCTCCATGACATCTGATGCACAGCTTGATATCCAAGATTGGTTTATCTAAACCGAGCTGATTCCTGATGAATGCTATCCTCTTATACAACTCGTATGTGACATATCCATCTATTGCTGTGTAACGCAGATTCTCTGGCGGCATTGGCTTCCACTCCCATATGTCATGCATGTTTGAGTTACGGGCTAGTGTCTTCATCTGAATGTATGACCTATCAATGAGTGTTGCTGCAAGATTAGACATACCATCCCTGTAATTATCTCGTGGCACTGACTTGAATAATATGTCGACGTGGTACTCGTCAGGGATATCAAATTTCTCTTTCTGCATCATCTTTATGTCTGTCCTCTTGTCCACACTAACGAACGTGATCTATCTTTTTTTGAGAAAATCTCGTAGCCCCTGGCATTCCTTAGTGCTCCTGGCGTAATGATACACTAGGACGTGCTCCCTCA
The DNA here is from genome assembly GCA_916181665.1 of Avena sativa. Taxonomy (NCBI): domain Eukaryota; kingdom Viridiplantae; phylum Streptophyta; class Magnoliopsida; order Poales; family Poaceae; genus Avena; species Avena sativa. The sequence goes on along the minus strand of OV702292.1, from coordinate 127,248,213 downwards.
TGGCGAGTTGTACTACGGAGATGGTTTGTTGTTTTCCTCTAGGAGTGTATTCAAGGTCAAGTCCTATGTACCTGCTGCTGTCATCCTGTCAAGTAAAATTTGATCATTTAGTAAGTAGCAGAATCTAGTGAAACATTTTTGATTCTTACAGCGTGAAGAATAGGAGTAGGGGAAAATGTAGGATCGCATTTTCCATGCCCACTCTAAGGCTCCGTTTGGCTTCTTGTCTTTTGTCAAACCAAAGTATTCTAAAACCATAGTATATCAACGCTGGGCAATCAATACTATAGTTTGCACAAAACCATAGTATTTGTAAAAAATAGCTCCAGACCTCTTTCTTGAAACGTGCAAAAAACCGTCAGTTTTTGCAATACCACAGTTTTGAAACTTTGGTGTTTTACTGTGGCCAAACTCCCAAACTATTGAAAACTACAGTATTTTTAGATACTACGTTATATTCCGAATACTGAGAAAAAACAGCATGTGCCAAACAGGAAGAAACATATGTATGGGGTTACATTAATTCGTATAACAAATAGTTTGCTTGATCATAGGAAAAAACAATGGATTCTGAAAAAGGATGTCTGGGGTTAATGTTTGATTCGAATGAAAACTAGTTCAAAGTACTGGTTAGGAAAAGGTACTGCAAATTTTCTGCATAATTCTTATGCAAACCTTTTCAAACAAAGATACGGTAAGTTGGATCAGTACTAACCTCGTCATGCCAACCTTTGTACATTGCGAGTATTTTGTCGACCGTGGATTCCTCGTTGGTGTACACCATAGTAAGAACCGTCGTTCCATGAGCAGGAATGTGATGAATTTGTGTTGTCTGAAGTCCGTCGTCCATGGGAGGAAGACGTCTGGTACCACGGCTTGAATCTGTTTATTTTTGTAGTAGTAAACAAGGATGGATCTAATAAGAATAAGTATGTGATGGACTACAAAATAATATATAATTATGCGCTAGATAGACACCTTGGTCTTCAGAGTTTCGGCGCTGCAAATGATGAACTGGTGCGCCGTTGTTGCAACTTACGCCTTTACCGCTTCCATGACTCCTCGTATCCTTATAACCAACCGATCGTGCAAATCGTGCTAGTAGTTATAAAAAAAGGCCCACTACAAAATTGTCCATACAAGACCTCAAAACTTCACAACCATGTAACTGTTCCTTATATACATTAAAGGCCCACTAATATAGTTCACAGGCCCTTTGTCAGTTGCAGCATAGCACTGCTTCTCTAAAGTATTATGCACTGCCTCATATTACATAAAAATAAAAAAAACTAATTAAAATCACTATATTTGAGACCTTAAAAGTACATAACCATAGCTCTGCTTCTTAAACACACGCCTGTTATGCACATGCCCATTTGATTTGGTAACAAACTTAAGGATCCGACAGGTTGTCAATCGATGAACTTTGAACTAAATGAGCCGCATCGTCAGACAAATAGCGCAAAGACTTCTTAGTTGCTTCCATACACTGTTGATGAGGAGATGGCAATTTTAAAGCAGGAAGCCCATGAAAAGGAGCACATCATAAATGCCCAAGCCTTGGCCCAGCACCCAAGGCCCAATCAAGGCCTGGCTCAGAATATACCTGTTATCCCTTGTCCGGTTGGACAGAAGGAAGCTCTATGTCCTGAACCAACTAGGCATTCGTTATATACTGCTCCTTCTTCTCAAGAGAGCACCAGAGGAAAACATATCCAGGCAGAAGCTCTAAAGCAGCACCACCCTACCAATGAAGGACAGCAAGGTGAAAATGTCTCTCAGGACCGTCTGTCTCCTCGGCGGTCACTGCTATCCCTCTTCCCACCCCAAGAAGGACATACAAAAAGGCCGCTCCAAGAGAGCCTTTCCTCGCTAGAGAAGCTACAACCACCATCCAAAAAAAGAGAGGCCCCATTGGCTGCAAGATCTCCGACTCAAGAGAGCAGCAATCCAGCTACTGGAAGAGATGCAGAGGGCGTGGTCAGAGGTTCCCCTTAGGCCGGCCAACAGAGAGAAATGGGGGAATCTGGAGGAAGAGGATATAAGGAGATCCGCGCCGACGCTCCGCAACAGGCACTCCAGCAGGGTCATGACGGAGAGGGAGGATTGGAGACCGCAGATCAGCATCGACCTATCTCAGGTAACCAATCTGGCAGAAGATCTGCAAGGCGCTTCTCCCCATCCCCAACACCTTTTGGGGGCGCCGCCGATTCAAAGATTGGGAATCATCCACGAAGGACTCGCTGGGATGAGGGTCAGCCGCCTCAAACTGGAGCTCAACTCCGACCTGCTCTGGGAATTAGTGTCAATCGCCCTGGTTCTGCCGTTTGGTACCATTCTCCAAGCCCCAGTGGTGTGGTTCATGGAGGCAATAATCGTAGGAGCAGCGATCCTGCTGTGGGAAGAATTCTACACCCCGGTGCTTCTCCAGCATGCAGATGTCCTTCTTCAGCGTCAGTTTCAGGAGACACTGCCTATTATGACCCTTGGCCACTCTCGTTGATCTCGCCTCTGTCAGAGGGCTTAGAGGATTCTAGGCGCAGCGCTTTCTCACCTCGTCAGGAGCTTAGTGACCTCTACGTGGCTTCCTATGCTCCTCATTATGGTGATAGTGCCAGCAGACACCTCAATGCTAGACTTCAGGTTCAATCTCCAACAATATCTTCAATCACTTCGCTCAATGTACATGTCAATCTGGATCAGGAAGAAGCTTCTGCAGATAAGGCAATGTCGCCGGCCTCTAAGTCGCCACGAGCGCCATGAAGGCCCTTGGGTGGAACTGCCAAGGGGTGGGAAAGAACCTAGGCAGTCCTAAAATGTGCCATCTTGCCAGGATGATAACAGCCACAAACCTCAGGTAACTTTTATCTCTGAGACAAAAAATGCTAAATTCACTGAAAATCAAATTTTTGCTCGCTTTAATATGAATGACTGTGTTGTAGTGCCATCTCAAAGGAAAGCAGAGGGCTTATGGATGATGTGGACAGATGATGTAGATATTTCGCTGCACTTCAAGTCGCTTAATCTAGTTCTAGCTATAGTTATGGATCGGGCCAAAAATCAAAATTTTGGCCTTGTTTGTATATATGGCGATCCCTACCACCGTACTTCTAGCTCTTTCTGGCAACATGTTGCACATTTTGTGTACTATAATAGCAGCCTCCCCTTTCTTTGTATTGGAGACATGAATGACTTGTTGTATGACTCGGTTTGTCATCTAGGATTTGTAATTCACGATGTACAATGTCTCTGAGCTGATATAAATATTTGTGTGCCTTCGGCACCCTGCCCCGTTCAAAAAATATAAAGATTTGGTAACAAACTACTGCATTTCAAACCTGCTATGCACTGCCTTGGTTTGTAAGATTCGGATGTATATTAATGAAGGTCATGCACTACCCGGTACGATGATTATGCACCAGATTTCTTCCTTGGTTACCGCAGAATCGATGGCATTTTGAGAAATTCAGATAAATTAATAGTCCATCCAAATCAGGAGATATTTTACAAGATTTGAATGACATTTATGGATATATAAAGAAAAACCTAATATAAAGCTAGATCCCCTAATCGTCTTCGTCGCTGTATATGTGGATGACGTATGATGGACCTGCCTCGTCGTCGTTTGCCACCGCCGCTGGAGCCACAGCCGCTTGCACTGCTGCTACCGCTGCCGCGTGTTGGTTCCTCCTTGCCTCCGCTGCCTGTCGAATCTGATTGGTTATCTCTAGAACTACTAGGTTGTTGGCCTCATGAATGGCAGCCCTATGCACTGTATAGGAGATTATCACTTTGCGGCCCGAAAGTTGGGGTGTACAGGCAACGCGGTACCCAAGTTCCCTGAAATCAGACGGGATGACTACAGTTGGTGTGCCAAATACTCAGAGGGTCTTTTTCGGCACGAATTCAACTTTACGTTTCAATAAAAAAACAGGCTAACGGGCGTCAAGTTGGGTCCCTCCTGTCAGTTCGCTGTTATGTCGCTCCCGTCGCTTAGGCGGGGTGGCTGTCACGTAGGCTTGCAACGTTGACACAGTGGATAGGACAACACCCCCTACCCAGTGTATTGACGTGACAAAACAGGGCCCATGTATCGGTGTTATAATTATTTTTTGTTTACTCAGAAGCTGGAACGGCCACTGCCACGCGTCTCTCCTTGGACTTCCGTCCCAATCGTTAACCCCTACCATAAAAGCGCATTAACGGTTCCCCGTTCCCTGCCTCGCAGAAACCACTCTTCTTCTTCCTGTCATCTACTATCTTCTTCCCGTCTTCTCTTTGCCGCCATGGAAGATCTACGCACTCTAGAGACAAGCTTCACTACCCATCACAACAAGAAGATAGACGTTGTCTACACCAACAAGACGGAGACAGTGGTGCGTGTCCTGAGGATGTACGAGGGTTGGCTTGGGATAGACGAGGACAAGTTTGTGGGATCATAGGAAGTGTGTTCTTCTCATAAACCACGTAAGGATCCACTAGAGTCATTGGATGTGTGTTTTTCTCACAAACCACATATCACCAGTGTCATTGCACGTGTGTTCTTCCAACAGACCACACATGGATCCACCGGTGTCATTGCATGTGTGTTCTTCTCACAAACCACACATGGATCCACCAGTGTCATCGCATGTCTACTCTTTTCATGAACCACGGCTAGAGTCATTGCATGTGTGTTCTTCTCACAGACCACATATCACCGGTGTCATTGTATGTCTGCTCTTCTCATGAACCACAACTAGAGTCATCATATGCATGCTATTTTCGTGAACCACAGCTAGAGTCATTGGATGTGTGTTCTTCTTACAAACCATATCATGAACCACACCTAGTGTCATTGCATGTGTGTTCTTCTCACAAACCACACATGGATCCACCGGTGTCATTGCATGTATGCTCTTCTCATTAACCACAGCTAGAGTCATTACATGTCTGTTCTTTTCACAAACCACATATCACCAGAGTCATTGCATGTATGTTCTTCCCACGAACCACACATGGATCCACTAGTGTCATTGCATGTGTGTTCTTCCCACAGACCACACATGGATCCACCAGTATCGTTGCATGTGTGTTCTTCCCATGAACCACACATGGATACACGAGTGTCATTGTATGTCTGCTCTTCCCATGAACCACAACTAGAGTCATCGCATGCGTGCTCTTTAAACAAACCACAGCTAGAGCCATTGCATGTGCGTTCTTCTTACAAACCATATCATGAACCACACCCAGTGTCATTGCATGCGTGTTCTTCACACAAACCACACATGGATCCACCGGTGTCATTGCATGTCTGCTCTTCTCATTAACAACAGCTAGAGGCATTGCATGTCTGTTCTTTTCACAAACCACATATCACCAGAGTCATTGCATGTGTGTTCTTCCCATGAACCACACATGGATCCACCGGTGTCATTGCATGTCTGCTCTTCTCACAAACCACACATGTATCCACCTAGTGTCATCGCATGTCTGTTCTTCCCATGAACCACACATGGATCCACCAGTGTCATTGCATGTCTGCTCTTTTCATGAACCACAACTAGAGTCATTGGATGTGTGTTCTTCTCACGTACCACATATCACCTGTGTCATTGCATGTGTGTTCTTCCCAAAGACCACACATGGATCCACCAGTGTCATTGCATGTGTGTTCTTCTCACAAACCATATCATGAACCACACCCAGTGTCATTGGATGTGAGTTCTTCTCACAGACCACACATGGATTCACCAGTGTCATTGCATGTGTGTTGTTCTCACAAACGATATCATGAACCCCACCCAATGTCATTGTATGTGTGTTCTTCCCATGAACCAAACATGGATCCACCAGTGTCATTGCATGTGCGTTCTTCCCACAAACCACACATGGATCCACCAGTGTCATTGCATGTGTGTTCTTCCCATGAACCACACATGGATCCACCAGTGTCATTGCATGTCTGCTCTTTTCATGAAGCACAGCTAGAGTCATTGGTTGTGTGTTCTTCTCATAGACCACATATCACCAGTGTCATTGCATGTGTGTTCTTTCCAAAGACCACACATGGATCCACCAGTGTCATTGCATGTGTGTTCTTCTCACAAACCATATCATGAACCACACCCAGTGTCATTGCATGTGTGTTCTTCTCACAGACCACACATGGATTCACGGGTGTCATTGCATGTGTGTTCTTCTCACAAACCATATCATGAACCACACCCAATGTCATTGCATGTGTGTTCTTTCCATGAACCACACATGGATCCACCAGTGTTATTGCATGTGTGTTCTTCCCACAAACCACACGTGGATCCACCAGTGTCATTGCATGTGTGTTCTTCCGATGAACCACACATGGATCCACTAGTGTCATTACATGTCTGCTCTTTTCATGAACCACAGCTAGAGTCATTGGATGTGTGTTCTTCTCATAGACCACATATCACCAGTGTCATTGCATGCGTGTTCTTCCCAAAGACCACACATGGATCCACCAGTGTTATTGCATGTGTGTTCTTCTCACAAACCATATCATGAACCACACCTAGTGTCATTGCATGTGTGTTCTTCTCATAGACGACACATGGATCCACCAGTGTCATTGCATGTGTGTTCTTCTCACAAACCATATCATGAACCACACCCAGTGTCATTGCATGTGTGTTCTTCCCATGAACCACACATGGATCCACTGGTGTCATTGCATGTCTGCTCTTTTCATTAACCACGGCTAGCGTCATTGCATGTGTGTTCTTCTCACAAACCATATATCACCGGAGTCATTGCATGTGTGTTCTTCCCAAAGACCACACATGGATCCACCAGTGTCATTGCATTTGTGTTCTTCTCACAAACCATATCATGAACCACACCCAGTGTCATTACATGTGTGTTCTTTTCACAGACCATATCATGAACCACACCCAGTGTCATTGCATGTGTGTTCTTCCCATGAACCACACATGGATCCACCGGTGTCATTGCATGTCTGCTCTTTTCATTAACCACAGCTTGAGTCATTGTATGTGTGTTCTTCTCACAAACCACATATCACTAGAGTCATTGCATGTGTGTTCTTCCCACAGACCACACATGGATCCACCAGTGTCTTTGCATGTGTGTTCTTCTCACAGACCATATCATGAACCACGCCCAGTGTCATTGCATGTGTGTTTTTCCCATGAACCACACATGGATCCACCGGTGTCATTGCATGTCTGCTCTTTTCATTAACCATAGCTAGAGTCATTGTATGTGTGTTCTTCTCACAAACCACATATCATCGGAGTCATTGCATGTGTGTTCTTCCCATAGACCACACATGGAACCACCGGTGTCATTGCATGTGTGTTCTTCCCACAGACCACACATGGATCCACCAGTGTCGTTGCATGTGTGTTCTTCCAATGAACCACACATGGATCCACCAGTGTCATTGTATGTCTGCTCTACCCATGAACCACAGCTAGAGTCATCGCATGCGTGCTCTTTTCACAAACCACAGCTAGAGTCATTGCATTTATGTTCTTCTTACAAACCATATCATGAACCACACCCAGTGTCATTACATGTGTGTTCTTCTCACAAACCACAGATGGATCCACCGGTGTCATTGCATGTCTTCTCTTCTCATTAACCACAACTAGAGTCATTGCATGTCTGTTCTTTTCACAAACCACGTATCACCAGAGTCATTGCATGTGTGTTCTTCCCATGAACCACAGATGGATCCACCAGTGTCATTGCATGTGTGTTCTTCTCAGAAACCACACATGGATCCACCCAGTGTCATCGCATGTGTGTTCTTCCCATGAACCACACATAGATCCACCAGTGTCATTGCATGTCTGCTCTTTTCATGAACCACAGCTAGAGTCATTGGATGTGTGTTCTTCTCACATACCACATATCACCAGTGTCATTGCATGTGTGTTCTTCCCAAAGACCACACATGGATCCACCAGTGTCATTGCATGTGTGTTCTTCCCACAGACCACACATGGATCCACCAGTGTCATTGCATGTGTGTTCTTCCCATGAACCACACATGGATCCACCAGTGTCATTGTATGTCTGCTCTTCCCATGAACCACAGCTAGAGTCATCGCATGCGTGCTCTTTTCACAAACCACAACTAGAGTCATTGCACGTGTGTTCTTCTTACAAACCATATCATGAACCACACCCAGTGTCATTGCATGTGTGTTCTTCTCACAAACCACACATGGATCCACCGGTGTCATTGCATGTCTGCTCTTCTCATTAACCATAGCTAGAATCATTGCATGCATGTTCTTTTCAGAAACCACATATCACCAGAGTCATTGATTGTGTGTTCTTCCCATGAACCACACATGGATCCACCGGTGTCATTGCATGTCTGCTCTTCTCACAAACCACACATGTATCCACCCAATGTCATCGCATGTGTGTTCTTCCCATGAACCACACATGGATCCACCAGTGTCATTGCATGTCTTCTCTTTTCATGAACCACAAATAGAGTCATTGGATGTTTGTTCTTCTCACAGACCACATATCACCAGTGTCATTGCATGTGTGTTCTTCCCAAAGACCACACATGGAACCACCAGTGTCATTGCATGTGTGTTCTTCCCACAGACCACACATGGATCCACCAGTGTCATTGCATGTGTGTTCTTCCCATGAACCACACATGGATCCACCAGTGTCATTGTATGTCTGCTCTTCCCATGAACCACAGCTAGAGTCATCGCATGCGTGCTCTTTTCACAAACCACAACTAGAGTCATTGCACGTGTGTTCTTCTTACAAACCATATCTTGAACCACACCCAGTGTCATTGCATGTGTGTTCTTCTCACAAACCACACATGGATCCACCGGTGTCATTGCATGTCTGCTCTTCTCATTAACCATAGCTAGAGTCATTGCATGCATGTTCTTTTCAGAAACCACATATCACCAGAGTCATTGCATGTGTGTTCTTCCCATGAACCACACATGGATCCACCGGTGTCATTGCATGTCTGCTCTTCTCACAAACCACACATGTATCCACCCAATGTCATCGCATGTGTGTTCTTCCCATGAACCACACATGGATCCACCAGTGTCATTGCATGTCTGCTCTTTTCATGAACCACAACTAGAGTCATTGGATGTTTGTTCTTCTCACAGACCACATATCACCAGTGTCATTGCATGTGTGTTCTTCCCAAAGACCACACATGGATCCACCAGTGTCGTTGCATGTGTGTTCTTCTCACAAACCATATCATGAACCACACCCAGTGTCATTGCATGTGTGTTCTTCTCACAGACCACACATGGATCCACCAGTGTCATTGCATGTGTGTTCTTCTCACAAACCATATCATGAACCACACCTAGTGTCATTGCATGTGTGTTCTTCCCATGAACCACACATGGATCCACCGGTGTCATTGCCTGTCTGCTCTTCCCATGGACCACACATGGATCCACAAGTGTCATTGCATGTGTGTTCTTCCCATGAACCACACATGGATTCACCAGTGTCATTGTATGTCTGCTCTTTTCATGAACCACAACTAGAGTCATTGGATGTGTGTTCTTCCCACAGACCACACATTGATCCAACAGTGTCATTGCATGTCTGCTCTTTTCATGAACTATAGCTAGAGTCATTGGATGTGTGTTCTTCTCACAGACCACATATCACCAGTGTCATTGCATGTGTGTTCTTCCCAAAGACCACACATGGATCCACCAGTGTCATTGCATGTGTGTTCTTCTCTCAAACCATATCATGAACCACACCCAGTGTCATTGCATGTGTGTTCTTCTCACAGACCACACATGGATCCACCAGTGTCATTGCATGTGTGTTCTTCTCACAGACCATATCATGAACCACACCCAGTGTCATTGCATGTGTGTTCTTCCTTGAACCACACATGGATCCACCGGTGTCATTGCATGTCTACTCTTTTCATTAACCACAACTAGAGTCATTGCATGTGTGTTCTTCTCACAAACCACATATCACCGGACTCATTGCATGTGTGTTCTTCCCAAAGACCACACATGGATCCACCAGTGTCATTGCATGTGTGTTCTTCCCACAGACCACACATGGATCCACCAGTGTTGTTGCATGTGTGTTCTTCTCATTAACCACAGCTAGTGTCATTGCATGTCTGCTCTTCTCATTAACCACAGCTAGAGTCATTGCATGTCTGTTATTTTCACAAACCACATATCACCAGAGTCATTGCGTGTGTGTTCTTCCCATGAACCACACATGGATCCACCGGTGTCATTGCATGTCTTCTCTTCTCATGAACCACAGCTAGAGTCATTGCATGTGTGTTCTTCTCACAAATCACATATCACCAGAGTCATTGCATGTGTGTTCTTCCCACAAACCACATATCACCGGTGTCATTGCATGTCTGCTCTTCTCATTAACCACATCTAGATCCACCTGTGTCATTGGATGCATGTTCTTTTCATAAACCGCATATGGATACTAATTAACCTTAGGAGAGCCCTAACCTTAGCGTTAGACCGAGTCTTCTAGAAGGCACGCCCTAACACAGTTGTTCTGCTTGTCGATTGTTACATACCATCCGATCGGGGCGCTTGGACGATTGTGATGGTTTTCGTGAGATCGATCCGTGAGTAGTCTGTTCCGCGGCATGATTGGCCACGCTTGCTCTGGACAAAATGGCAACATCGAGGGCTCCACTGTTGCGAGTGTCACGACTCACGAGTTGAGCGGGCCATATCCCAGTGTCACGTCCCCATTACTTCTCTTCCTCCCCATACTTCTCTTCCTTCCCCTCGAAGCTACATTACCCACTTCACTCCCATCCTGCCGTAACCGCAAGCCGACGGCGCCGCCATCCCAATCCCCTCTCCGGCAGCCACCCCCTCCCCTCTCGCCATGGGTTCAAGGGGAGACGATGAGGAAACGCGTCGTGACGATAGGGACGGTGATTTTGATGTGAGTCATCTCATCTCTATCTCTATCTCTATCATCTGTGGCCAGTTATCTATTTTTTGAGCCAGATCTACTCCGTTTACTCATGCGCGTATGATGTGTTAGGCCAACCAGACGATGTATGACGCCGACTATCACGGTTTAGCGGATGAAGACAGTCCTCTGCTATGTAAACATGGATATGTGCCCGCTAAATTTGTAACGTTCGAAGGACGAAACATAGGCAGGAGGTTTCTACGGTGTCAAGGACATCGTGCAATGATGCGAGGCGGAAGTTGCGGTGTTGTCAAATGGGTAGATCAAGAGTGGCCCAAATCGATGCAGAAAACTTTGGACAAACTATGGGAAATGATTGTTGAGTTGAAAGAATCCGCATTCAGCTCACTTCTTGATAGTGTTGAGATGAAGCTATGGGAACCAGTTGACACGACCAAGCATAAGCGAGATCTCATGGGGGTGGAAGACAAGGTTAGCAAAGTCGAGAAGGAGAGGGACGCGGCGTTGGCCCTGAAGGCTAAAGCAGAGCAAGAACTGACTCAAGCAAGGAAGGATCTTCACCAGGCCAAAGTCCTGCAGTTCACAACTACGAGTATTGACAAGTGCATGAGGAAAGATGCAGAGAAACAATTGAAGCTGTGCAAGGAAGATGCTAAAAGGAAGGAGCAGATGATTCGATCCTTGCTCTCGCAGGAAGATGCGCATAAGGCTAAGATTAGGAAGATCAAGGAGATGTGTCTTAACTAGTTCTATTTAGCTTAAGCCCCGTGCCTTTTTAAGTTGTAATAGTTGTACTTGTTGACCTAGCGGTCTCAACTATTGGCCCCGGAGTCCTGGGAGTAAAAAAATTGGTCGCCCGTTAATCTGTCTTAACGCTGTATTACTTCCTTTTGTCTGACCAATGCCCCTTGGATATTCCGCCCGTCGCTTCGTCGTCCTCATGTACAAATAGGAGGCGCCACAGCTCGTCACTTCATCGCCCATCCCCTCGCCCTCTCCAATCTCCACCATGCTGTCCACCCCCTCGCTCCCTCTCCAATCTCCACCGTGCTGCCATGGAGATGCCCTCGCTGAACTTCTACGAGGCGGTGATGTTCTCGCACTTCGACATCCTTGTGCCGCCGGCCGTGACGGTGCCCCACGGATGGCGCATCAGCTATGTGGGGGTGCCGGTGGCTCCGCTCCTCTTCCCCGGCGGAGCCGTGATGGAGAGCGAAATTGCGGCGCGCCGCCACCAGATGCCCGCATGGAAGAGGGCGCTGCCCTGGTACGCGGCGGCCAACCCGTACTGGCCGGCGTTGTTCAAGAAGGAGCGGAAGGCCAAGATTGGCAACTGCATCGTTTACGGGCGCGTGGTGCACCGGGATCTCCACAACCGAGAAGGGCGGGAGAGGTTCTGGTCTATCCCTGGACGGACCAAGTTCACCGTCATCACTGCCGCTCACTGTGAAGAGGTGCTCTGTCTCGTGTACAATGCGGAAATCGTGGAGATTCCGTCCGACAAAGACGAGGAAGCCGACGGCTCGGAGGACAGCGACAGCGGAAGTGAAATTGTTGACTAGTTGGTTGAATTAATGTAGGATGTGAAATCACACCTTTGTTTAGAAGAATTTGTGGTTGAATTAGTGAAATGCCTCGATTTAGATCTCTGTCTCGATTAATTTGTGGAAGAATTTGTGATTTAGATCAATTTCTGCCTCGATTTAGATCTCTGTCCCGGATTGGGAACGTAACCGTGAACCAAAGACCTTTTCTACTAGTGTATTCTGACACTGGTGGTTTGTTTAAACGTAATCTACGTGGATTGTGCCGCATGCAAATGGCACAACCACAATTTATAAAGTGGAAGCACATACACCCGGTTACTAGAGATCCGGGAGCTTTGCCAGATGCAGGGGATGCAGGAGCAGAGAGGCGGTGAGATAGACGGGCTCAAGATTAGGCCAGAAAGTGGTACCCATTTCCTCCTCATCTGGGCATTATTGGTGAGAACATTGCTGTTTATGTTGCCACGTCGTTGTGCAGCATCTGAAATGAGTTGCGGCTTCATGGAGTGTGGCAGCTTAAATAATTTATTTATGTGCCACTTACATTCCATCGTATTTGGAGACCTCCTGCCCCTCAGCAATCGTGGAACCGGTGGATCATTGTTTTCAGATAGCAATGGCACAATCACAATTTTGGATTCAACTACTGACTCGGGCGTTTCCGAACCCTAAGTCGCGGTACATTTTACTCAGAGAATGTGGGTAGATTGTTTCGCCCAGCAATGTGCCACACACAGAACGACCAGAATTTAACAGAATTACATATATAGGTTCAAGTTCAACACATTACTATGCATCTTCATTGCCAGCAGCCTTCTTCCGCAGCCTGGGTGCCAAGCCTTCACGTCCAATGGCTTCTTCATTTCCTGCCTTCTTCCTCTTCCTCGGTACCAATTTTCTTAGCTTCACGTACTCTGCATCGCCGGGACAATGGGCACCAGAATCGTGTCTAGCATCATCTTTCCACTCGTTTTTAATTTCTTTGGGCAGCAAAATGACTGACCCGACAGTCATGTTTCTAACCTTGCGGCGCTTCCTATCAAAGAAACAAGACTGTTGCATAACTGCCCAATATCTACAGAGTAAATAAAACAAAAATTACAATTTAGCACAAACATGCGAACCCCAAGCGACCTTTGCTTACCAGGAGCTAATTGCGTTCGAGCAACCATCCTGTCCAAGAATAGAAGGGCGACTCCCAATTGCAGTAGCTTCCACATCCAGTACATCACAATTCAGCTCAAACATGCAATCCGAAGCATACCTTTTCATCAACCCAATTAGCTGACTGTCACACGATATAGGAACATGGATGCCATGTTCGTCCATGAAGCTAAACTTTGCAGTCTGCTTCGGCCATACTTCAACATGATTACGCAGAGCAGCAACCATACCAGATATAGTGCAGATCTGTGCATGCGCTTCTTCCATCGTGAAACAATGGCTTCCATACCACTTGCCCTTGGAGTCGTACCTGTAGAGGACTACCGTAACCAGGTAAGGGGGGTCCGTGCAGATCCCACTTGACAGAAAACTATGGACAAAATATGTTTGTCAGCATTGGGCTAACGAACAATTTGAGGTTCAGTAGCTAGCTAGCAGTTGTAATTAGTGCTAATAGCAAAGAGAAGGGTAGCTCACCCGCTTGTAGGCAGAACTTCTTCTTCCTTGATAGTAGGATATGCCATCCTCCGAACTGCTCGGCTCGTCGGCGGCGGAGGCGGGCTAGAGCCTCGCAACGATGGCGACGACATGTGCCATTGGAGCTCGGTATCAGCGACTGGGCGCAGCAACTTGGCCTCGGAAGTCAAATGTCCGAAGGGATCGTCCTGCCTGGAGGGTGGATTCCGATGCCGCCGGTGCTACGGGAAAGCTGGGAATGGATTTGTGAAATTGGTCAACGCATCCAATCCACTTAGCTGCTCGATTTGCCTAAGAGGTTGCCGCGTTGGCGCCCGCGTCACGGACAGATAACCGACATGTGGGTCCCGACCGTCTACTTCATGGGGCGGTTTAACGGAATGTTTATATTTGGCAGGGGTGAGATGAGTTTGCCTCGAAATGGCCCTTCTCAGTAGTTGGCGGCCCAACTTTTCGAAACGCGGTAATTTCAGGCAACTTAGGTACCGCCATGCGCTGGCCTGCCAACTTTGGTACCGCAGACGAACAGGCCCGCTGTATAGGCAGCGACCCTCTCGCGGTACCGGGCATCCTCCCGCCTCTTCTTTTCCATTTCGAATGAGTCAACCTCCTCCTTCTCCTTCTTCGGCACCGCTGGAGCAGAGATACTCTCGCTCTCCACTGACGCGAGGAACACGGTCTGTTCTTCGTGGTTCCTTGCATCCTCCCGCCTCTTCTTCTCCTTACCGAACGAGTCAAATTTTGTTGAGGTTGGCGGCAACATCAGGTCGTAGGATTGGTGGCTGTCGGCGGAGGAAGACCATATTCATGTAGGTTCTTGTAGCTTCGCTCCTTCTCCGCAGCGTCTACCACACCTTGAGCCGTGACCGACTCCTGCAACGAGACTTCCTCTTTCTGTTCTTCGTCGTCGGAGCTAGGCGGTGTTGGAAGTGGTATGCAAGCACACGGAGGGAACTTGGCCCAACAGGTGGGTAGGCGGCGAGGCATTATGAAGCCGGTGTTAGGTATGTGAGATCGAATAGTTATCACTGGTACTAATGTTGTTTAGAAGTGTGAAGAGGTGCCGACACTATTTATAAGCCTGAGGGGAGGAGGCGAGAGGTTTACAGCATTAATTGCACGCTTATACAGCTCACACCAAATCCATAATGCCTCGCCTCTTGGGTCCTACGCTATCTTTAATAACGCTGACCGACCGTTTTTAGCACGTGCGCAGGCAGTGCACTGACCGTGGAATGGACTACACCTACCATGCACACCAAGATACACTGCGTCTCTTTGCTATCCAGGAAGGCACTGCTATTGAAATCTATATGCACTGCCTGTGTTGACTGCATATCGTGTGCTACAATATAGTGTTGTGCGGTCTGTGCAAGATGTTCTCCACCCACGATGAACGTATGGTTATGCAGAGCGTATGCACTGCATTCTTATGATGGAATGCACTGAACCTGCCATGCAGCCACATATGCACTGCCTGTGGAAATCTTGTGCACTGCATCCGTAGGCAGGAGTGAACTTCCCTTTCTAACCATATGCACTGCCTCTGTGAAGTGCATGTCGTGTGCTACAATATAGTGTTGTGCGGTCTATGCAATGTGTTCTCCACCCATGACGAACATATGGTTGTGTAGAGCGTATGCACTACATCCTTATGCTGGGATGCACTGTACCTGCCATGCAGCCGTATATGCACTGCCTGTGGAAATCTTGTGCACTGCATCCGTAGATAGGAGTGAACTGCCCTTTCTAACCATATGCACTGTCTCTGCGGAGTGCATGTCGTGTGCTACAATATAGTTATGTGCGGACTGTGCAATGTGTTCTCCACCTGCGGTGGACACGGACATGGACTGTTCATTTAGAACGCATTGACTGCATCCCTATGCGGTAATGAACTGCCCGGAACAGGTATATGCACTGCCTATGTGGACTGCATGTCGTGTGCTACAATACAGTGTTGTGCCAACTGTGCAAGACTTTCGGCACGTGCGGTGGACACAGATACGTACTGTTCATTTAGAACGGATGCACTGCATCTCTAGGCCGTAATTCACTGGTGGCTCAAGTCATATGCACTGCCTGTGTTGCCTGCATGTTGTCTGCTACAATATAGTGTTGTGCGGTCTGTGCAAGATGTTCTCCACCTATGATGAACGTATGGTTATGCAGAGCGTATGCACTGTATCCTTATGCTGGAATGCACTGAACCTTCCATGCAGCCGCATATGCACTGCCTGTGGAAATCTTGTTCACTGCATCCGTAGGCAGGAGTGAACCGCCCTTTCTAACCATATGCACTGCCTCTGTGGAGTGCATGTCATGTGCTACAATATAGTGATGTGCGGTCTGTGCAATGTATTCTCCAACCACGATGAACGTATGGTTGTGCAGAGCGTATGCACTGCATCCTTATGCTGGAATGAACTGAACCTGCCATGCAGCCGCATATGCACTAGTTGTGGAAATCTTGTGCACTGCATCCATAGGTAGGAGTGGACTGCCTTTCTAGCCATATGCACTGCCTCTATCGAGTGCATGTCGTGTGCTACAATATAGTGTTGTGCGGTCTGTGCAATGTGTTCTCCACCCGTGATGAACATATGGTTGTGCAGAGCGTATGCACTACATCCTTATGCTGGAATGCACTGAACATGCCATGCAGCCGCATATGTACTGCCTGTGGAAATCTTGTGCACTATATCCGTAGGCAGGAGTGAACTGCCCTTTCTAACCATATGCACTGTCTCTCTCGAGTACATGTCGTGTGCTACAATATAGTTATGTGCGGACTGTGCAATATGTTCTCCACCTGCGGTGAACACGGACACGGACTGTTTATTTAGAACGCATTTACTGCATCCCTATGCAGTAATGAACTGCCCGAAACAGGTATATGCACTGCCTATGTGGACTGCATGTCGTGTGCTACAATACAATGTTTTGCCAACTGTGCAAGACTTTCGGCACGTGTGGTGGACACGGACACGTACTATTCATTTAGAACGGATGCACTGCATCTGTAGGCCGTAATTCATTGGTGGCTCAAGTCATATGTACTGCCTGTGTTGCCTCCATGTTGTATGCTATAATATAGTGCTGTGCGGTATGTGCAAGATGTTATCCACCTGCGATGAACGTATGGTTATGCAGATCGTATGTACTGCATCCTTATGCTGGAATGCACTGAACCTGCCATGCAGCCGCATATGCACTGCCTGTGGAAATCTTGTGCACTGTATCCGTAGGCAGGAGTGAACTGCCCTTTCTAACCATATGCACTGCCTCTGGGGGTGCATGTCATGTGCTACAATATAGTGTTGTGTGGTCTGTGCAATGTGTTTTCCACCCGCGATGAATGTATAGTTGTGCAGAGCATAAGCACAGAATCCTTATGCTGGAATGCACTGAGCCTGCCATCCAGCCGCATATGCACTGCCTGTGGATATCTTGTGCACTGCATCCGTAGGCAGGAGTGAACTGCCCTTTCTAACCATATGCACTGTCTCTGAGTGCATGTCGTGTGCTACAATATATTTATGCATGGACTGTGCAATGTGTTGTCCACCTGCGGTGGACACGGACACGGACTGTTCATTTAGAACACATTTACTGCATCCCTATGCGGTAATGAACTGCCCGTTACAGGTATATGCACTGCCTATGTGGATTGCATATCGTGTGCTACAATATAGTGCCGTGCCAACTGTGCAAGACTTTCGGCACGTGCGGTGGACACAGACACTTACTATTCATTTAGAATGGATGCACTGCATCTCTAGGCCATAATTCACTGGTGGCTCAAGTCATATGCACTGCCTGTGTTGCCTGCATGTTGTCTGCTACAATATAGAGTCTGTACAAGATGTTCTCCACCTGCGATGAACGTATGGTTATGCAGAACATATGCACTGCATCCTTATGCTGGAATGCACTGAACCTGCCATGTAGCCGCGTATGCACGGCCTGTGGAAATCTTGTGCACTGCTCTTTAAGTCTTTAATATAGTGATGTGTGGACGACGCAAGATAACGTGCAATGGCAGTGCATTCACCGTGGAATGGAATCGACTTTCGATGCAAAAGGGCATATGCAAAATGTATCCACTGCATACATAGTACTACCCATATAGTTTAGATTGTACTACTGAGGGTGCTGTGCAATACAAAGTGGTTTGGCAGTGTATCGCTTAGCATAAAGGCCATACAATTATAAATTTAGCGTCAGGCGCGTGGTTGGCCTTCCCATCCCGACCTAGTCGTTCCCAGCCGCCAGGACTAACAGAGAGAGCTCGCCTCCTATTCCCATCTCCCCTCCCTCTCAATTGCTCCCCTAAAAACCATCGGATCTGAAGGATTTCGCCATTGTTTATCTCCCCAATCTCCCTCTCAAGGTATGCTCACCCGATTCCCTCGTTTTTATCCTATAAATCTTGCACATTTTAGTCTTGTTTGTTTCAAACCATAGTTCTAGATAAGATGGATTCATATTTTTGGTCGATTCATATTATAAATTGTACAGATAAAAAAATTTCGATAGTGTTTTAGATATTAAGTTTTTGTTCAATTTGTATATATATGGAGATATGGGTTTTTTATTTAGCATTCAATGTGATGATGCAATGAGGATACACTTTTAGGTTGATTATGCTTTTGTACTTTCATTTTCCTATTGATTAGTTACAATATGATTATGCAATGAAGGGTTGGGGTGGTGTGATTTAGCCTTCTGGTATATAAAAAAAATATTTATTTGTGCTTCCTACTTGGCTCACTTACTCCGTCCCTAAAATTACTTTATGTTCATTCCAAATATGATGCCCTTTTTTTATATTAGCTAGCCTTATCATAAATTAACGAGTGCTTTTCATTTTTTTAGGACGTGGCACTCTGTCAGGTTTGTTTCACAGGCTGTAGTGATGAAACAAAATCAGCCTCGCTATTCCTTGTCCGTCTTGTACATGGTCGATTTGAGCGTTCATTGGTATGCATATAATTCTTCCTTTTTACATCTATTGAATTTTCTTTCTATACAATTGTCATTTATTTAATTATTTTATTCAATTTAGACTATCTCATGCAATATAAGGAGAGAATTCAATAGAATAACAGGACAAAACGTTGAGTTTCAAGCTCTTGGGCAAATGTATGTTGTGGACGTGCGCAAAGAGCGAGCAATGACTCGCCTTGCAGGTTCTTCATGGAGAAGGTTTATTTCTAAAAACCAAATCGACTCTGGTGTGTATCTGGTTTTTTCAATGGGAGCTCCTTGTCCAAGTATCACTGTTATGCATATGAACAACGAGGGGGATGAGGATGAGGATGATGAGACTGAGGAGGATGAGTGTGATGACGAGGATGAGGGCGAAGAGGGTGAGTCTGATGAGGAGGATCAGGAGGATGAGGAGCAAGAAGGACCATTGGATTATACAATTGTTGCTCAGAGATGCAAGCTTACCAAGAGTGAAAAGTGCTATCTTGTCCACATCATTCCTTCAAAAGAATTGTATGTTGGCATAGCACTTGTTACTCGCTTGACCAGGACGCAGGTTCGGCGTCATGATATGGTATGTTATTAGTTATCATTATTTTTCTACTTGCTTATTTTTTATTGCTTGTTAGTTATTAGATTTCTAACTTCTGCAACATAATTAGAAACTTGTTGGGGGGATAACCCCGGGTAGGGTCACACCAGGGTATAAAGGCCGAGTTAGCTGAGGTTCGGCAAGGCCAAAGCGGATGCTGGCCGGGTCACCTCCAGGTAGGCCGGATCACGGAGTAACCCGGACCAGGGGGTCGCCTAACATTATATCAGCCGACTTAAGGAGTAAGTCGGAAGTTCTTGTCTAACTTGTATGCAGGAATAGGTATAGCCGGATCTACCATGATCCGGGTCCTGTTTAGCTTCTAGGAGAAGGAAGGAATCTCTCTGGTCAAAAAGAAGGCCCGATACGCACTGCATGAGCGAAGCAAGCAAGGGCAGGACCACCGGGTCATGGCCGACGAGGGTGACGACGCCCATGTCGGTTGACGCAGGCGCCGCAGAGGCTCACGTAGCTAAAGCATGTGTGACGCGGGGGAAAAGCACCCGGTCGGGTTACCACTTTGAGAGGAGGCATATTCTTCACGTATTCCCTTGGCAGAGATCAGGCCGCCTCTATATAAGGGGAGCTAGGGTTTCAGTAGAAGGGGTTGAGTTTTCTGATATACCGATTTGGCTAAGGTTCTAGGGGCGAACTGTGGGTGAGGGTAAGAGGGCTCCTTCTTCCTCCTCTCGCCAATACAGCTCTAGGAGCACTTGTAATCTTGAAAGGAAAGCAATACAATCTTCTATGTGGAGAATCACTTCACTATCCCTCCCTGGATTCCCCTAGCGTGTATTAGTCCCCACCTTTAGCCTATCCATGGCATCTGCCGTGACACCACCACGACAGTTGGCACCCACCGTGGGGCTAGCGGCACTAGCAGGGGTGAAGATCCGGACGGGAAACCTCATCGGCACCAGCGAACGCATCGTCTCCGGGCTCGTTCAGTGCTTTGGAGCGCTGGACTTCGTCAGCGACAATGCTGGCTGCTTCGACACGCGCCCACTTCCGCGCAACGGCCTCTTCGTCAAGTTGGGTGCACACAAGGTCTACGTTGCTGTGGACGTAACGTGCGTTCATCCGCGGCGCGTCGTCGAAGCAGGAGAACCACCCCTTAGCGTGGTTTCACAGGGCGCGTATCACTCGCTCCCCGGACCATGCAGAAGTGATGATGACTACGCCGGGTGCAGGTGCAAGCAAGGATCCAGCACCGGACCCAGAGGTACCACCTAAGGCACCGAGGAAAGGTAGAGGACCCCCGCTAGAGAGGCCTGAGAATGTACTGAGAGAAGCTATGGATAGCTTGGCAAACCCGGTAGTAGCAGTGGTAGATCCGGCTCAGGCACAGGCCGAGCTAGAGGAAACTAGGCAAAAAATACTAGAAGGCGCAAAGAAAATAGCCGCGGCTCAGCAGTCGTTGAACATGACATTGCGTGAGTATGCAAAAGCAAACAAAGTTGATATGGTAAAGGTAAAAGGGAGAAATGTCATGAGCGAGATGAACAAAGAAGGTGATACTGGAGCCGAGGAATCGGAAAACTGTTTGTCTGTTGGGCTGCCGAGGTACAGTACCCCGACAAAGAACCTCAGAGCAGCGGATGCGGCATCATCCGAGTTAGAGGGTCTGACGGGTGAGGCCCATCAAAGACAACAAGATAGGGTT
The DNA here is from genome assembly GCA_916181665.1 of Avena sativa. Lineage (NCBI taxonomy): Eukaryota > Viridiplantae > Streptophyta > Magnoliopsida > Poales > Poaceae > Avena > Avena sativa. Next base: position 127,226,822 of record OV702292.1, on the reverse strand, counting down.
AACGAGTTAGTTCGGATCGCGAACAGACAGAACGAAGAGCTACTCAGAGCTAACCCGGAGAGAGCTGGAGCTTCCAAAATCGTCCATTCGGCGATGGGTAACCCGGAGAAATCTGCTGGAGCCACGTCGTCTCCTCATGGCGGTCCAAGGAGAGAAGAGGTAGTAACCTCGGCCAGACGGAACAAACAGATCGTCCCGTATGACCCGACACGGGCAGGAAAAGGAAAAGAGGCACAGAAAAATGATGATCGACGAAGTGTGAGCCGAGGTGAAGCTGGCCGAGGTAACCACGACCAAGGCAATGCCGGTCAAGGCAACACTGCCAACGGCAATGCCGGACAGCGAAACTCGGCAGGAGCAGGACAACCGCAGCAGCGGAATATAACAAGGCAAGAGCAAGGCGCCGGCCGAGGTATGCAACAGAGAGGTGCGCCACAAGAGCAAAACCGGTACAACGACAGTGATTCGGAGATGATGAACGCGGGGTACCCAAGACCGGACTATCATGTGATAGGGTCAAGATTGGAAAGCAGGGATTTGATGCCGGATGACGCAAGATTGAAATTGGATCGCCTGTATAGGTCGGAACAGATCGAATGTCAAGGTCCACCAGGTCCAGCGTGCTTTGGACCCCGGATCATGAAGGAGCCACCGGTACCTAACTTCCAGCTGCCCAGGGGCACGAAGACGTATGGCGGCAGTACCAAGCTGGAGGATTGGCTGATAAAGTATGCTACGGCTGTGAAAATTGCCACTGGCAACTTGAGATGGGTTGTACGATACGTACCCCAGATGTTAGAAGGTCCGGCCAGAGTATGGTTGAACAATTTGCCACCCAGAAGCATCAACTGCTAGATAGATTTTGAAGAAATGTTTATCAGCAACTTCTCAAGTACATATCAGAGGCTGAATAGGCCGTAGACCCTAGCAATGTGCAAGCAAAGACCTAATGAGACAGACTGTGAATGCCTGACCCGGTGGTGCACCGTGAGAAACTCGTGTGAGGGTGTCATAGAGTCACAGGCCATAGCGTGGTTTGCGCAAGGGTGCAGATATGGCACCAAGCTGTGGATGAAATTGCAAAGGAAAATGCCAATTACGTTGGCAGAAATGATCTGGATTGCCGATTCGTATGCTTTGGGTGATCCGACTCAACCTAGGCTCGCGTCGAACGAGTCAAACAAGGAATACTATCAGAGGGATGGAGCCAGGTCTTCTCAGAGGAATGACTATAGAGGAAAAAGAAGAGATGATAGACCAGATCATCGCTATGGTTCACAACAAGTTGCAGCTGTGAATCAAGATCAACCCGGAGCAGGGAGCAACCAGCGCCAAAAAACTGGAGGGCAATGGACTCCAAGAAACGATGGCAAGAAAACATGGATGCCGGAGCAAAAGAAACAATGGCAAGAAAAGAAAGACCGTCCGAGATACACTTATGAGTTGATGTTGGACCATCCGTGTAAGTTTCACACGCCAAATCCGAGTAGCTCGGCGGGTCACACGACGAGGCAATGTGAGTGGATGCGTAAGATAGAACAAGGTGGTTCGGGGAATGCTCAGGAACCTCGGAATGATCAACCTCGGTAGGAGTTACCTCGGCAGCAATTGCTCTCCGGAGCGAACACGCAACAGCTAATGTTGCCTCCCCCTCCGCCGAGGTATGACAACAATGAGAGAAGGGATGCAGTGCATCAGGTGGAAAATCAGCACCAGCCGGATCAGAGGTACCCTGGAAACGAGGGGAGGAATGAGTACAGAGAACATCATCAGAGCTATTGTGTGTTCACAACTGAGGAAACAGATAGGAAGAGCTTGCAGCACCGACATATGGAGGTCAATGCGGTAATGCCAGCAGTGACGAGGTACATGCCTTGGTCGGACCAAGAAATCACCTGGAACATCAAAGATCATCCCAAGCTTATGCCGAGTCCAGGTTCGTATGCGCTAGTGCTGGACCCGACATTCATTGGGCCGAACATCAATGTGAGGTTCTCCAAGGTACTGATTGACAATGGAAGTAGCATTAACATCATGTATGCGGATACAATGCGCAAGTTGGGTATCTCGGAGAACATGCTCCAGGCTACAAGGACAACTTTCCATGGTATTGTACCAGGCATTTCTTGTGAGCCCATAGGCAAAGTCCGGGTTGACGTGCTATTCGGCACGAGAGATAATTGCCAAACTGAGAATCTGGAGTTTGAGGTGGTGAACTTGGAAAGTGCGTATCACGCGTTACTCGGAAGACCAACATTGAACAAGTTCATGGCAAGCTGCCACATCAGTTATCTGAAGATGAAGTTGCTTGGGCCAAATGGAGTGATTACCATTGCTGGAGATTTCCGATGTTCCATTGAGTGTGCCTCAGCTGGGTCTAACCTAGCCGAGTCACTCGTGATTGCGCAAGAGAAAAGAAAAATCCAAGAGGTGGTGGCATTAGCTCAGTCCGCGTAGCAGTATATGCCGGCGTTGAGTAACCCGCATGGTAGCGTTTCATTCCAAGACGCAAAGGATACCAAGAAGGTTCCAGTTGATGACACGTTCCCGGAGCGCACCGTAACAATTGGTGTCGGGTTAACTGATAAATAGGAAAGCGAGCTCTTCAACTTCCTCTGTGAGAATCGGGACATTTTTGCTTGGTCCACACAGGATTAGCAAGGTGTTCCGAGGGAGTTGGCCGAGCACTCTTTGAACGTAAGACCCGGAGCAAGGCCGGTGAAGCAACCTCTCCGCCGCTTCGCCGAGGATAGGAGAAAAGTCATTGGAGACGAGATAGCTCGGTTGCTAGCAGCAGGATTCATCATGGAAGTACTGTATCCGGATTGGCTCTCTAATCCGGTGCTAGTAGAAAAGAAGAAGGATGATCCGAACGTGGCAGTGGTTTGGCGTATGTGTATTGATTAGACGAACCTGAATAAGGCGTGTCCAAAAGATCCATTTCCACTGCCGAGGATAGATCAGGTCATAGACTCAAATGCGGGATGTGAACTATTGTCATTCATTGATGCATATTCTAGTTTCCACCAGATACCTCTGAATCCGGATGATCAAATAAAGACCGTGTTTATCACCTCGTACGGGGCTTATTGCTATCGCACTATGACGTTTGGTTTATGTAATGCAGGTGCAACGTACCAAAGATGTATGCAAAAATGTTTGCACGACCAAATAGGTCAAAACGTACAAGTATACATGGATGATGTGGTTATCAATACCAAGGAGAGGCAAAACGCTCCTTGACGACATCAGGCAGACATTCGCGAACTTGAGAAGGTTCCGGATGAAGCTTAACCCGGAAAAATGTACCTTCGGTGTCCCGGCTAGAAAATTACTCAGATTTCTTGTCTCTAGCCGAGGTATCGAAGTTAACCCAACTAAGATTCGGGCCATTGAACGAATGGAGCTGCCGAAGTGTCTTAACGATGTCCAGAAGTTCACTGGGTGCTTAGCATCATTGAGTCGGTTTGTATGTCGGTTGGGAGAAAAGGCATTGCCTCTCTACCAACTCATGAAAAAGTCGGATAAGTTCGTTTGGACACCACAGGCCGATGAAGCCTTTGCCCACTTAAAAAAGATGTTCGCCACAGCACCAGTGTTAGCCTCCCCACTATCAAAGGAGCCAATGTTGCTCTACATAGCCGCAACCAGCCGAGTTGTAAGTGCAGTAATTGTAGTAGAGCGCAATGAAGAGGGTAAGTCGGTGCAGAGGCCAGTGTATTACTTGAGCGAGGTATTATCTGCCTCAAAACAGAACTACCCACACTTTCAAAAGGTGGCATATGGTGTCTATATGGCGGCAAAGAAGTTAAAGCATTACTTTGAGGAGCACCCCATCAAGGTGATATGTGAAGCTCCCATATCCAAGATAATGGGTAACAAGGACGCAAGTGGCATACGTCGGATAATATGCTTTGGCGACTCGGATTTGGTGGTGCAGCAAGTGTCCGGAGTGTGGGATGCCCTGGATCCAAACATGGCACTATACAGGTTTCATGTGCAGAAGATATCTGGTTACTTTGAGGGGTGTGAATTTCACCATGTACCCCGAGTGGAAAACGAGGCTGCCGACATGTTATTGAAGCTCGGATCAACCCGACAGGCAATTCCACCGGGTGTAGCATTGGAACACCTACCATCTATCAGGCCATCCCCAGGAACCAACTCGATCTATGTCCCGGAAGATACAGAGTCCGGAGCTGAGCCCATGGACATTGACACGGGAAGTGGTACGCGAGACCCGGGGACTGCATCAGCAAACCCGGGGACTGCCTCAACAAACCCGGGGACTACCTCACTCGACCCGGGGACTGCTCAGCATGATCCCGCTGAAGTTATGCCGGTAGATCAGATGGAAATTGATGAGGACGTGTTCCCTGCACGAGCAATACCAGCTTGGGCACTGCCTATATTCCAATTCCTAAATAGGGAACGTTACCCACTGAGGAGGTGTTAGCCAGGCAAACTCAGAGGAGAGCAAAAGCATACACAATCATTAATTCTAAGCTGTACAAATGGAGTGTAACCAATGTCCTCCAGTGATGCGTTGACCCGGATGAAGGGCTTGACATCCTCCGAGATATACACCAAGGAGAATGCGGGCATCATGCCTCATCCCGAGCCTTGGTGGCAAAAGCGTTCCGGCATGGATTCTACTGGCCAAGTGCCTTAGAACAAGTAGAGGATCTGGTGAGAAAATGCAATGGTTATTAGAGGTACGCTACCAAGTCACATATGCCGATGTCGGAACTCAAGACCATACCAATTACGTGGCCGTTTGCTGTATGGTGCTTGGATATGGTTGGCCCGTTCAAACCAACAAGGGGAAACATGACACACATTTTGGTCATGGTGGATAAGTTTACAAAATGGACTGAAGTGAAGCCTATAAGAAAATGTGATGGAGCTACGGCCGTAACGTTTCTCAAAGACATTATCTTGAGATACGGTTATCCTCACAGTATCATAACTGACAATGGCACCAATTTTGCGGAAGGAGCATTTGCGCGCTTCTACCGGGACAAGAAGATCTGACTCGACATAGCCTCAGTAGCCCACCCCGCATCGAACGGACAAGTGGAAAGATCCATCGGATTAGTATTATCCGGGATAAAACCCCGGCTCATTGAGCCGCTGCAAAGATCAGCGGGGTGCTGGATAGAAGAACTACCAGCAGTACTGTGGAGTTTAAGAACAACTCCAAATCGATCAACAGGCTATACACTGTTTTTTCTGGTATATGGGGAAGAAGCTGTATTACCAGCCGACATAGAGCATGGTTCGCCTAGGGTCACCCAATACACAGAAGCCGAAGTGCAAGAAGCCCGGCAAAATGATGTTGATCTGCTGAAAGAAGCGAGAGAACTGGCATTGTCCAGATCCGCCATATATCAGCAAAATCTCCGACGCTACCATAGCCGGAAAGTGTGCCCCCGAGTCTTTCGGGAAGGCGATCTAGTGCTCCGGTTGGTACAACGTACTACTGGCATGCATAAATTATCCCCCCCATGGGAAGGGCCATTCATTGTGAGCAAAGCATTGCACAATGATTCTTACTATCTTATAGATGCAAAGCCACAGGAAAAGAACAAGGCGGACAGGTCCGGAGAGGAATATAAGCGACCGTGGAATGTAGCACTACTTCGTCCTTTCTACACTTAGCTAAGAAGTGTATGTATCCGAGTCTTCTCATATGTCGGTATGTATGTCGGCAATGAGCTTATCAATGAAATAGTAGCGCCTCGAGCAGTAACTCAGGGACTGCCTTAATAATTATTGTTGTTGTCTCTTGTGCGTTAGCTGGAATAAGTTTTCTACTTAACCCGGATTAGTAATGTGTGAGCACCAGAAACCCAACTCTTTGACTTGCTGCTGTCCAACAAGAATTGGCTTCATGGCAAGAAAGAGAACAAGTTTGGAATTGCGTAGCACATGAAAAGGGACTAAGGAAACGAATTTATTCGAGCTAACGTTTGTTTTTCGGACTAACCTTGCATTTATTTTCAATTTATTATGCAGCTTTATTTTTTGAGCTAAGTCTGAAAGTTTCTTAGTATTGTTAAGACGATTTTTGAAGCTCGGATTCGTAAGTCATAAAACTGAATCAAGGTAGACACGATCCAATCCAAAAGATTGGATGAACAAGAAAAAGAAACTCGGGGACTACGCCCAAGTTAACTCAGCATAAGAACTTAGTAGCAAAATATCACATATACACAGCATACAGTTGCACCCGGCATACCGGGGATCTTATAAATTTTCAAGTTTTTGACCTAAGGAGCAGCAGGAGGAGGAAGTTTGGCATCGTCTTCGCTATCTTCAATATCTGAGGCATCGCCCTCTTCGTCCTCATCCGACCCGTCTTCAGCGTTCTCAGCGTTCTCGTCCCCAGCAGATTCCAGGAAGCTCGGTCCTTCAACCCATTCATGGATAGGAGAATATTCGATGAGGCTGTAGGCGCAATCCTGGCGCCGAGCTACCCACTCCGGGTCATCAGTCCATCTGGATCCGGTGCGCCGGCGTGTAAGGAGGCTGAGGTCGATCTTCTCATACCATGTGAGTATGTGGTGAAGGATAGTATCAGCTGCGGCACGCCCATCGGACTCCCTCTAGAGGTCGAGCTGGGTCTCGATATCCGACAGCTTTTCAGCAAGAAGTGTGATTCTCTTCGGAGCGCTCTCAATGGGCCAGAACTTGTTGAAAACTCGAACTGAAATGTCGAGGAGATCCTTGCCGTAGTTCTTTTTTGACTTCCACGCGAGATGACAGGCTGACCAATAGGTCCTCCATGTCTAAGGGAATGCTCTCACCGTCAAGAGCGACGGGAGTACCCCTCTCTCAGCGGAAATTGGCAACAGCAGCACTCGCAATAGGAGTACCCTCTCGAAAGTGGCCTGGAAGCAAGGCAAAGGAAGAAGCTGAAGAAAAGACGTATGAAGTAACCCGGAGAATTATGTCGGATAAGGGAAAGGAACTTACGTGAAATGTGGCTGTGAATCCGGGTCAACTCCTTGATGCGGTTATCGCGTCTCTTACGAAGTTGCTCAAGCTTAGCGTTTGCCGATCCAAGCTGGATGTCGGATTCTTTGAATAGGTCCTGGTCCTTGGAGATCTGGAGAGTAAGGCGCTCGCGCTCTTCTGTGAAGTTCTGGCCAACCTTTTGGAGCTCGGTTGGGTGCTGGGCCTTCATCTTCTCCATCTCAGCCTTGAGCCTGGCAATCTCATTGTCCTTGGTCCGGAGGAGAGCGAGCTCATCATCTTTTTTCTTCAGCTCGGCTTGATGCTGCCCTGCTTGTTCGAGAAAATGCAGCATCATATCAGGCAGGCACACTATCCTCAAGCGATGCTGAAATAGTGTGTTGACCCGGCAGAGCCGAGGAATGAATGTTTGCCGAGCCAAGAAGAAAAGAAGATGGAAAGCAAAGCAGGGTCGGACAAAAAAGACTTACCCTTGATCTACTCCAGGTTCTTTCGCATGATCTTGTTCTCAGCCTCCATCCCATCTGCAGAAACCGAATGAGGAAGTTAGTTCGGCAGAAGAAGATGAAGAGAAACAGAAAAGCACCAAGGGAGAAACTTACCCCTTTTTTCATGTTCTGCAATAAGTGCAACGTGCTTTGCACGTAGCATCTTGTGGGTATCTAGCAGGCGTTGGAATTCAGCACTCCGGCGATTGGTGGTTACCTGAAAAAAGTACAGAAGCGTAAAATTAGCTTGGTGCATATTCGAAGTGTACAAGATCCGGGCCAAGTGGAACTTAACCCGGCTCTAGGTGTGTGCATATTCGAAGTGTACAAGATCCGGGCCAAGTGGAACTTAACCCGGCTCTAGGTGTGTGCATATTCGAAGTGTATGAAATCCGGGCCAAGTGGAACTTAACCTGGCTCTAGGTGTGTTCATATTCGAAGTGTACGAAATCTGGGCCAAGTGGAACTTAACCCGGCTCTAGGTGTGTGCATATTCGAAGTGTACAAGATCCGGGCCAAGTGGAACTTAACCCGGCTCTAGGTGTGTGCATATTCGAAGTGTACGAAATCCGGGCCAAGTGGAACTTAACCCGGCTCTAGGTGTGTGCATATTCGAAGTGTGCAAGATCCGGGCCAAGTGGAACTTAACCCGGCTCTAAGTGTGTGCATATTCGAAGTGTACAAAATCCGGGCCAAGTGAAACTCAACCCGGCTCTAGGTGTGTGCATATTCGAGGTTCACATGGAGCTACGTTAGTTTTCTAATGAGCATCCGGCCGAGTAACAAGTTACTCCACCGGAGGCTCGGGGACTAATGGTTACTATCTACAACATGTAAAAGAGAAGCGGCATACCTCCATCATCCGCCCCACGAGGTTAATTGCCTTAGCGGCTGTATTCATTTGGGCGGAAAATTCTGCGGGGCCGAACTTTTCCAGGAGATCGTCGTTGTGGACGAACTCCGCCTTGTTCCAGTTCATGACAAACTCAATCAGGCTCGGAGGGTATCGCTCACCGGTGGGCATATGGGGTGCCACCAAGCCCTTCACGTGCGCTTCTTTCCTCTCAACCAAGGCAAGGGATGGGCTGGTATGCAGAACCATTTGCTGTGTGTCAGTTGGCTCGGCAGGAGCATCCTTCGCTACTGGAGCTTTCTTGGGAAGCATCGACGCTAGGGTTCGCTGGGAAGAAGTAACTGTAGCGGATTTCCCCTTAGGAGCTGCTGGGGTAGTTCCTCGCCGAGGTTGAGATGACTCGGACGAGGCAGAAGAACTTGGCGCTGGAGCTCTTATAGCTGGACTTGGAACGGTTGTTGATTTTCTTGGTCCCGGAATGGGTGCTGGTGCTGGTTCGGTCACTGGTACTAGAACTGCTGCTGGTGCTAGGGCTGGTGCTGGTGTCGAGGTAGTCTCGGTGGCTACTGGTTGCGGTGATGCCGAAGTTGTGGATGCCGTCGCCTTGGATGGGCCGGCCTCTCCCGCTCCGAGGTTGCATTCCTCTCGACAAGGTAGTGCGGAACCCGGAGCAGCCGCGGAACCCTCTGGAATAGGGCTCAGCGGACGTGACTCACCGTCACGAGGAGGAGAAGGGCCAGATCGAAGTGGTGAAGAGATGCTAGATCCGCTCTGAGGGACCTGCACCAGAGCCCTGAAGAAGAGAATAATTTTAGAAGAGAAATTACCACGATGCAAGGAGAAGTGAGTTACGCAATGAAAAATGACTTACGCATCCGAGGTTTGGGCCTCCTTGGGTTTCCGAGCTCTTTGTGTCGGGGCTTTGCCTGCCGGCTTGGAGGCAGTCTTGTCTCCAGCCTTCTTTCGCCTTTTTGTGGGCTAAGAAGGTTCGGAGGAGGAACTTGGTGCGGCTCCGCGCCTCTTCTTCGACGCCACCGGAACCGGTTCGCCCGTAGCAAGCGGAGGATCCTCGTGGATATGCCCACCGAGGTTAGCTGATGCCGGAAAGGCAAAAGAAAGAGGGACAGCCTCAACAGGTTCAATCACGTCGACATCCGAGTCATCCTCATCATCGGGCCAATCTCTAAGAGAAGAGAATTTACCGCTGGGTCGTTTTGTAGCGTCGGTCATAGGGAGAAACATCTCTTGGTCCGGCTCCTCCTCATCCAGGGTTTCTCGGTCCAGCGCCCACTTAAGGGTCGGATCCGTACCATCCTCAAGGGTTGGCTGAAGGAATAGCTGAGAGAAAGCATGAAGAACAGAGTCAAAAATACAGCAAAAACCGACGCATATTTAATCCGAAGTAAGTTTGCCCCATGAAGCTTACCGCGGGAGGGAGCCTGTCACAACAGAAGTGCCCAATTCCCCACGTCCATTCAGCGGAGAAATCCTTGTGGGTGGTGAAGAGAGCCTTAACCCGGCGAAAAATCTCCGTGTTACTCAGCTCGAAGGAGGAGGTTCGGTTGGGGTCGCGGCTGAAACTCATGTGGCACACCTTGTGGGTGCGCTTCTGGAGGGGAGAGATTCGGTTGCGCACGAACGTGATCATAGCATCCTCATTGCGCAATCCGAGTTTCTTCAGTTCTGCGAACCTCTTGTTAACCTGGTTGGCCAGAGCCGTGGTCTTCTTGGAGACCTCCTCCCAAAATTCCGGATCAGGTGGACCCGGAGTATAGGGGAGCAACCGAATCAAATCTTCAGTGCCCGCGTTCCGGACATAGAAGAAGGTCCGGGCCCATCCTTTGCAGGAGTCAAGCCCGGTGACCCGGGGGAAAACAGAAGTCCTCCGGGGTGAGATGGACGCAGCTCCGAATTGGGTGAGCTACTTATCCTCCGACTCAACTTGGATATTGGGGATGACGTTACGATGAAGGCCGAAAAACCGGATCCACAGCTCCTTCGTGGGCCACAGTCCGGTGTAGCCCTCGATCGTAGAAGCAAAAGCAGAGAGAGAGGTGATAGCGTTGGCTGGAAGATGGTGCGGCTGCAAGTGGTAGGTGCTAAGCCTATCCTGGAAGAAGTCACTCACCCGCAAGCCGAACCCCCGTTGGAAGTGGGACAAGAACACGACGAACTCACCCGGATTGGGTGAGGGGGCCAGTTCGGCGGAGGGGAGACGAGCGACGACACCGGCAGGGATGCGTCTGGTCCGGTAGAGCCAGTCAAGGTCATCTTGACAAACCCATGACCCGGCCCACGCGCCACGGTCCGCCGCAGCGGCGTCCTCCTCCATTTCTTGCTCGACGATGACGAGCTCCTCCTCCGTCATCTCGTACTCGCTACCCTCGCTAGCGCTAGCGGCGGTGGGGATCTGAGGCCTGGATTGGCGAGGACCCGTGGCGAGGAAGTCGCGCAGCAGTGGCTGCGACGCAGAGGCACGGGGAAAAGTGCGGCGGCGGTGCTGCTGCTAGGAGCAATGGCGGCGGCACGGTCGCGAAGAAGATGAAGAAGAAGAGCAACGGGCAGAGGGGCGCAGAAGAGGAAAAAATGCTAAGAGGTGCGCCCCTCCGCTATTTAACCACCCCCTAAGAAGGTGAGTGGGATCACACCCTGCAAATGAGCCACATGGTGTGGTCGTGTATCACCTACATCAGCCAATCAGTGAGGAGCCACACGGAGGGCCACAGGGCAGAGGCGATCCCATGACGTGACGCACTGATGCGGTAAACGAGGAGGCAGGTGCGACGTGACCCTCACACAGTAATAACTGATAATTACTGCGGCGGTTACTGTGCAGGCCCTTAAAATAAGACAACGTAATGATTAGCCACCACATGGGTTGGCATATGAAAGAAGGAAACAAGGCCCGGATAAAGCCATGGTAACCTGGACAGCAGGTAAAAACTTAGAATATGCAGAGGGAACGTAAATCCCCATGAAATCCGAGTCAAAGTGGTAACCCGGCCGACAAGTGAAAACTTGGAATGTGCGAAGGGAACGTAAATCCACATAATCCGAGATAAAGAGCTAAATCGGAAATAACGTCCAAGGCTCGAACATAAATGAACCTGATGTGGCCTTAGCGACCAAGGCTGCTAAGACCGCACCAGCTTCGGGGACTAATGTTGGGGGGATAACCCCGGGTAGGGTCACACTGGGGTATAAAGGCCGGGTTAGCTGAGGTTCGGCAAGGACAAAGCGGATGCTGGCCGGGTCACCTCCAGGCAGGCCAGATCACGGAGTAACCCGGACGAGGGGGGTCAGCTAACATTATATCAGCCGACTTAAGGAGTAAGTCGGAAGTGCTAGTCTAACTTGTATGCAGGAACAGGTATAGCCGGATCTACCATGATCCGGGTCCTGTTTAGCTTCTGGGAGAAGGAAGGAATCTCTCTGGTCAAAAAGAAGGCCCGATACGCACTGCATGAGCGAAGCAAGCAAGGGCAGGACCACCGGGTCATGGCCGACAAGAGTGACGACGCCCATGTCGGCTGACGCAGGTGCCGCAGAGGCTCACGTAGCTAAAGCATGTGTGACGCGGGGGAAAAGCACCCCGGCCGGGTTACCACTTTGAGAGGAGGCATATTCTTAGGAATATGCCTCCACGTATGCCCTAGGCAGAGACCAGGCCGCCTCTATATAAGGGGAGCTAGGGTTTTAGTAGAAGGGGTTGAGTTTTTTGATATACCGATTTGGCTAAGGTTCTAGGGGCGAACTGTGGGTGAGGGTAAGAGGGCTCCTTCTTCCTCCTCTCGCCAATACAGCTCTAGGAGCACTTGTAATCTTGAAAGGAAAGCAATACAATCTTCTGTGTGGAGAATCACTTCACTATCCCTCCCTGGATTCCCCTAGCGTGTATTAGTCCCCACCTTTAGCCTATCCATGGCATCTGCCGTGACACCACCACGACAAAACTACCTTCGAGAATGGTTTTTTTTCTTGAAATTGCCGAAGAAGGCGTGGCTAGAGTACGGCTTGGTGCAAATGGTGGCATCAACTTCATTTCATACAAGACAGGGAGTGATGGTCGAATTATCTTTAGCACCCCTAAGTGGACCTGTGGGGCCCCCGTATTAATCATCTGAGAAATCCCTATTATGCATACACCACGTTCCCATGATTAGTGAGCCGTGGAACATAACCGACAAGTATCATTACAACATCCGAGACATACCGAATTATAAGACTTACATAAATGTCGTTATGGCTACATCGATAATAATCAGCGGAACTTCATCAAGTGTAGAGCCTGGTCCATGCCTTAATCTACAGGCAACTGACTGGGAGAACGTCCTAGCTCGCATAGCCACCAACATCATCATCTTCTTCTTGATATCCGACCAAGTTAATAGCCAGGGACAATGTCAGTGAGTACTTTGAATGTACTAGCAAACCACCTTAAGAGAATAATAATACCAAGAGGATATGCAATATTGCTGTGGTAGTAGGGGGGCTCCAAGAGAGGTTCTTTTCTCAATTAGTTTCTCTTGTAGATATAACATCTACATATCTTTGTTGAAAACTTTTGTAAACCATTTTGGAAACCTTTTTGAAAAGTTTTGGGAACACTAGGATTGGGCCACCCATTTCTTCCTTCCTTTCGGTCATCCCATGACCAAACTCCTTTCATTCCTTTCTGACCATCCCATGGTCAAAACAGGTATCCTCTCCGACCATCCCATGGTCAAAATATTTCAAAGCCATTGCTTTTCAGAAATCCTTTTTGAAATCAAAACCAGCACCGCTCTATAGCAACATTCCCAACCGTCCATGACCGTGGACACGGCTATTCGAATAGATTTACACTCTGTAGAGGTTGTACACTTTACCCACACCATCCGGGTACACTACCCTGATCTACACCGATCGTGGGTTGAGTAACCAATCAAGACTCTCCGAATGCCCACTCCAATATAAGTGCCTACCCTATGAGTGTTATTCCCCTCAAAACCGGGACGTCGGGTACCGAGGACCAACCGGATCACTTTTTCCACTTATCGAGTGTGCGCTTTCAATGAGGGGTGTTGGAGATATGCCCAAGAGGCAATAATAAAAGTGGTTATTATTATATCTTTGTGTTTATGATGAATGTTTACATCCCATGCTATAATTGTATTATAAGGAAACACTGATACATGTGTGTTTTGTAAACATAAAAGAGTCCCTAGTAAGCCTCTTGTGGAACTAGCTTGTTGATTGAATGATGATCATGGTTTCCTGATCATGGACATTGGATGTCATTAATAACAAGGTTATATCATTAGGAGAATGATGTGATGGACACACACCCATAGTAAGCGTAGCATAAGATCAAGTCATTAAGTTGGTATTGCCGTAAGCTTTCAAATGCATAGTAACCTAATCCTTCGACCATGAGGTTATGTTAATCACCATCACCGGATGGGTACTTTGATGACATCAAACACCGCTTCATAACTGGGTGGTTATAAAGGTGTCATTGGGTATTCTGAAAGTATGTGTTGAAGCGCATGGACCAAGATTGGGATTTGTCCATCCATATGACGGATAGATATGCTCTGGGCCCTCTCGGTAGAATGTCGTCTAGTTAGCTTGCAAGCATGTGACTAGGTCACAAAGGATGACATAACATGGAACGAGTAAAGAGTACTTATCAGTAACGAGGTAGAACTAGGTATGAAGATACCGACGATCAAACCTCGGATAAGTAGAATATCGTGTGACAAAGGGAATTGGTTTCGTATGTTAATGGTTATATCGATCACGAAGTCATCGTTGAGTATGTGGGAGCCGTTATGGATCTCCAGATCCCGCTGATGGTTATTGATCGGAGAGGTGTCTTCATCATGTCTACATATTCACGAACCGTAGGGTGACACACTTAAGGTTCGAAGTTGTTTTAAGTAGATATGGAATATGCATTGGAGACCGAATGTTGTTCGGAGTCTCGGATTGGATCCGGGACATCGCGAGGAGATCCGGAATGGTCCGGAGAATAAGATTCATATATTGGGGATCATTTTCTAAGTTAGGAAATGTTCCGGAGTGTTTGTATGGAGATTCTAGAAGGTTTCAGAATGTTCTGGAAGGTTCTAGAAGAGTTCTTGGTGTTAACTTGAAAACCAAGAAAGGGTCAAAGGAAACCTTGTGGGGCGAGACACGGATTCATGGGGGAGGAGGACTCCTCCCCCCCTTCCCAAGCCGCCGGCCATAGGAGGGGAGTCCTACTAGGACTCTCCCTCCCCAGGCGCGCCTCCCTCCTTTAAATAGAAGGGAGGGGGCACCCCCTCCTAGCCCTCTCTCATAACAAGCTCTGACCGCCGTCTCTCTCCTCTTCCTTCTCTCTTCTCCGGCGTAGACGAAGCCCTGCAGAATTCTCTCCTCCACCACCACCACCACACCGTCATGCTGCTAGGATTCCGTGGAGAAGATCTACTACCTCCGCTGCTCGCTGGAACAGGGAGAGGAAGGTCTGCTTCGACTCCGCACGTGTGACCGACTGCGGAAGCGCTGCCGGAACGCGGCGCCGGAAGGATCATCCACACGATCTTGAGATCGGCAAGTTATCTACTACATCAACCCCGAGATCTAATCTCGTAACGCTTTCGGTTCTACGAGGGTTAGTACAGATCTATCTCGTTGCTCATGTCTAATAGATTAGATCTTGGCTTTTATCTAGATTAGATCTGGGTTTTGTTCGTTCTTGCGGTAGAATTTTTTTGTTTTCCATGCTATGAACCCATCAGTGGTATCAGAGCCTTGTCTAGGCGTAGATCTATTGCACGAGTAGAACACAATGATGTTGTGGGCGTTGGTGCTCGTGACGTCTTTTGCTTTGTGTACTTTGCATCTTGTGGTATGGTGGGATGAAGCGGCTCGGGCTAACCTTACATGTCATCGCACATGAGACTTGCTCCACGCTTGACGTGTAACTTTCTTTGCACAAGTGGCTTTGCGGGTGTCTGTCTCTCCCATCATAGTATAGATCCAATCTACACTTTGCACTTGATAGCACTTGTATCAATGTTGTGGTTCAGTTTCGTAGGTAAATTCCGTTCCTATTCGAAAGCCCCAAACCACGTAAAACTTGCAAAGAAAATTAGAGGCGTCTAACTTGTTTTTGCAGGGGTTTGGTGATGTGATATGGCCATCATGTGATTGTGATTATATTTGATGGATGCAATGATCCTTGTTGTAATATGGCAACCGGCAGGAGCCTAATGGTTGTCTTTAATTCTATTAAGACCTGCGTGTCTATTCATCTTGTAATAGCTTTATTCCAAGTAGTTGTAATAGTTGCTGGTGATGATGGACAACCATGAAGCGGTGCCACTGACCTTGACGCAATGCTGGTGATGATGGAGATCATGTACGTGCTTTGGAGATGGAGATCAAAGGCATAAGAAGAAAGAGCCATATCATATCACACTAATTATGAATTTCCTGTGATGTTAATCCTTTATGCATCTTGTATTGCTTAGATCGCGACGGTAGCATTATAAGATGATCCCTCTCACTAAATATCAAGTAATAAAGTGTTCGTCCTTAGTTGGCACCGTTGCTAAGACTCGTCGTCTCGAAGCATCTCGTGATGATCGGATGTGATAGATTCTACGTGTGCATACAACGGGTGCAAGCCATATTTGCACATGTGGAAACTAAGGTTAATCTTGACGAGCCTAGCATGTACATACATGGTCTCGGAACACGGAATACCGAAAGGTAGAGCACGAGTCATATAAGTGATATGATGAACATGAAGATTGTTCGCCGATGAAACTACATCCTCTCTCGTGAAGATCGGACTTGGTGTGGTGGACTTGGTTCGTGTAATCACTAAGACAATGTGAGGGATGTTGTTTTGAGTGGGAGTTCACCTAGTTAATTTAAGAATTAAAGTATAACTCAATTTATCATAAACTTAGTCTAAACTACTTGCAAATTTGTTGTAGATTATGGCGAATCTCTCCATCAATTTCAATGCGTTCCTAGAGAAAGAAAAACTTAAGAACAATGGAAGCAACTTCACGGACTGGCTCCGTGGTCTGAAGATTGTCCTCAGGGCTGGTCAGATGACCTATGTGCTCGAAGCACCGCTAGGTGACCCACCTGCAGATGATGCCACCGATGACGTAAAGAATGTTTACGCCACTCGGAAAAATCATTACTCCACAATTCAGTGTGCCATCCTGTACGGTTTAGAAACGGAGCTCCAGAAGCGTTTTTAGCACCACGACCCGTTCGAGATCATTAAGGAGCTCAAGCTCATTTTTGAGACTCACGCGGCCGTGGAGAGCTATGAGGCCTCCGAGAAGTTCTTTACCTACAAGATGGAAGAGGGAAGCTCCGTTAGCTAGCACGTGCTCACCATGTCTGGGCATGCAAACAAGCTCCAAGAGTTGGGGATAACGATTCCTAATGAGTTAGGGATTCACCGTGTCCTCCAATCACTGCCACCGAGTTATAAGAACTTTGTGATGAACTACAATATGCACTGCATGAACAAGACGTTGCCTGAACTATCGTCCATGCTGAAAA
Source organism: Avena sativa (assembly GCA_916181665.1). Classification (NCBI taxonomy): domain Eukaryota; kingdom Viridiplantae; phylum Streptophyta; class Magnoliopsida; order Poales; family Poaceae; genus Avena; species Avena sativa. The sequence continues at coordinate 127,209,947 of OV702292.1, read as the reverse complement.
CTGCTGAAGTGGAGATCAAGAAGGAGCACCAAGTGTTGATGGTCAATAAGACCACCAATTTCAAGAAACAGGGCAAGCCTAAGAAAAAGGGCAACTTCAAGAAGGACGGCAAGAAAGCTGCCGCACCTGCTAAGAAGCCCAAGACTGGTCCTAAGCCTGAAACTCAGTGCTTCTACTGCAAGGATGCTGGTCACTGGAAGCGTAACTGCCCCAAGTACCTGGCAGATCTGAAGAACGGCAACATCAAGAAGAAAGGTATATTCGATATACATGTTATTGATGTGTATCTTACTAGTAGTCATAGTAGTGCCTGGGTATTTGATACTGGTTCGGTTGCTCATATATGTAACTCGAAACAGGAGCTGTGGAATAAACGAAGACTGGCAAGAGACGAGGTGACGATGCGCGTTGGAAATGGCTCCAAGGTTGATGTGATCACCATCGGCACACTCCCTCTACATCTACCTTCGGGATTAGTTTTAAATTTAAATAATTGTTATTTGGTGCCTGCGTTAAGCATGAACATTATATCTGGATCTTGTATATTGCGAGACGGTTACTCTTTTAAGTCTGAGAATAAAGGTTGTTCGATTTATATGAGTAATATCTTTTATGGTAATGCACCTGAGATAAATGGTTTATTCTTATTGAATCTCGATAGTAGTGATACACATGTTCACAACATAGATGCTAAACGAATAAAATTGAATGATAATTCTACATACATGTGGCACTGTCGTCTTGGTCACATTGGAGTGAAGCGTATGAAGAAACTCCATTCTGATGGACTTCTTGAATCACTTGATTTTGAATCACTTGAAAGATGCGAAGCATGTCTAATGGGAAAAATGACTAAGACTCCATTCTCTGGTATAATGGAGCGAGCTACGGACTTATTGGAAATAATACATACCGATGTATGCGGTCCAATGAGTGTAGCATCGCGTGGTGGATATCGTTATGTTCTCACTTTCATAGATGACTTGAGTAGATATGGGTATATCTATTTTATGAAACATAAGTCCAAAACTTTTGAGAAGTTTAAGGAATTTAAAAGTGAAGTGGAAAATCATCATAACAAGAAGATTACGTTTCTGCGTTCTGACCGTGGAGGTGAATATCTGAGTTATGAGTTTGGCATGCATTTAAAGAAATGTGGAATACTTTCGCAGTTGACACCGCCGGGAACACCACAGCGTAATGGTGTGTCCGAACGTCGTAATCGAACTCTCTTAGATATGGTTCGGTCTATGATGTCTCTTACAGATTTACCGCTATCATTTTGGGGCTATGCATTAGAGACAACCGCATTCACTTTAAATAGGGCACCATCTAAATCCGTTGAAACGACACCGTACGAATTGTGGTTTGGTAAGAAACCTAAGTTGTCGTTCCTTAAAGTTTGGGGTTGCGAGGCGTATGTAAAGAAGTTACAACCTGATAAGCTTGAACCCAAAGCGAAGAAATGTGTCTTCATAGGATACCCGAAAGAAACAATTGGGTATACCTTCTATCATAGATCCGAAGGCAAAGTTTTCGTTGCTAAGAATGGATCCTTCCTTGAGAAGGATTTTCTCTCGAAAGAAGTGACTGGAAGGAAAGTAGAACTCGACGAGGTTATTGAACCTTCTCTCGGAGTTGAGAGTAGAGCAGCACCAGAAGATGTTTTTGTGCCGCCTGCACCAACTGGAGAGGAAGCTAATGATGCTGATCATGAAACTTCGAACGAAGTTACTGCTGAACCTCGCAGGTCAACAAGGGTTCGTACCACTCCTGAGTGGTATGACTCTGCCTTGAACATCATGTTGGTGGACAACACTGATGACCCTGCGACATATGAAGAAGCTATGGTGAGCCCATATTCCGACAAAAGGCTAGAAGCCAAGAAATCCGAAATGGGATCCATGTACGAAAACCAAGTGTGGACTTTGGTGGACTTACCGGATGGCCGTAAGGCTGTCAAGAACAAATGGATTTTCAAAAGAAAAACAGATGCTGATGGTAATGTTACTGTCTATAAAGCTCGACTTGTCGCGAAAGGGTTCCGACAAATTCAAGGAGTTGACTACGATGAGACTTTCTCACCAGTAGCGAAGCTAAAGTCCATGAGGATTTTGTTAGCAATCGCTGCATATTTCGATTATGAAATTTGGCAGATGGATGTCAAAACGGCGTTCCTTAATGGTGACATTGAGGAAGAGTTGTATATGGTACAACCCAAGGGTTTTGTCGATCCTAGTGAGGCTGACAAGGTATGCAAACTTCAGCGCTCCATTTATGGACTGAAGCAAGCATCCCGGAGTTGGAATCAACGTTTTGATAAAGTAATCAAAAACTTTGGATTTATACAAACTTGTGGAGAAGCTTGTATTTACAAGAAAGTGAGTGGGAGCTCTGTAGCATTCCTAGTACTATATGTAGATGACATATTGTTGATTGGGAATGATATAGAACTTCTTAATAGCGTCAAAACCTATTTAAATAATAGTTTTTCAATGAAGGATCTTGGCGAAGCGGCATATATTCTAGGCATCAAGATTTATAGAGATAGATCAAGACGCCTAATAGCGCTTTCACAAAGTACATACTTAGACAAAGTTCTAAAGAAGTTTAGAATGGAAGAGAGCAAGAAAGGGTTCGTGCCCATGTTGTCAGGTAAGACCTTGAGTAAGACTCAAAGTCCGGCTACGGCAGAAGATAGAGAAAAGATGAATAATATTCCCTATGCCTCGGCCATAGGTTCTATCATGTATGCCATGCTGTGTACAAGACCGGATATAGCACATGCTGTTAGTTTGACTAGCAGATATCAAAGTGATCCTGGAATGGAACACTAGACAGCGGTCAAGAATATCCTAAAGTACCTGAATAGGACTAAGGATATGGTTCTTTCTTATGGAGGTGATGAACAGCTTGTTGTAAACGGTTACACTGATGCTAGTTGGAACACTGATCCAGATGACTCGAAGTCATAGTCTGGATACGTATTTATTTTGAATGGTGCTGCAGTGAGCTGGAGGAGTGCCAAGCAAAGCGTTGTGGCGAAATCTTCAACTGAATCGGAATACATAGCTGCTTCGGAGGCTGCACAAGAAGCCATATGGATGAAGGAGTTCATTACTGAACTTGGCGTGGTTCTCAGTGCGTTGGACCCGATGGCCATCTACTGTGACAACACAGGTGCCATAGCTAATGCACAGGAGCCAAGGTCACATAGCAAGCTGAAGCACATCAAGCTACGTTTCCATGCTATTCGCGAGTATGTCCGAGATGGTGACATAAAGATTTGCAAAGTACACACTGATCTGAATGTGGCAGATCCGTTGACTAAACCTCTCCCTAGAGCAAAGCATGACCAACACCAAAACTCCATGGGTGTTAGGTATATTACCATGTAATCTAGATTATTGACTCTAGTGCAAGTGGGAGACTGTTGGAGATATGCCCAAGAGGCAATAATAAAAGTGGTTATTATTATATCTTTGTGTTTATGATGAATGTTTACATCCCATGCTATAATTGTATTATAAGGAAACACTGATACATGTGTGTTTTGTAAACATAAAAGAGTCCCTAGTAAGCCTCTTGTGGAACTAGCTTGTTGATTGAATGATGATCATGGTTTCCTGATCATGGACATTGGATGTCATTAATAACAAGGTTATATCATTAGGAGAATGATGTGATGGACACACACCCATAGTAAGCGTAGCATAAGATCAAGTCATTAAGTTGGTATTGCTGTAAGCTTTCAAATGCATAGTAACCTAATCCTTCGACCATGAGGTTATGTTAATCACCATCACCGGATGGGTACTTTGATGACATCAAACATCGCTTCGTAACTGGGTGGTTATAAAGGTGTCATTGGGTATTCTGAAAGTATGTGTTGAAGCACATGGACCAAGATTGGAATTTGTCCATCCATATGACGGATAGATATGCTCTAGGCCCTCTCGGTGGAATGTCGTCTAGTTAGCTTGAAAGCATGTGACTAGGTCACAAGGGATGACATAACATGGAACGAGTAAAGAGTACTTATTAGTAATGAGGTAGAACTAGGTATGAAGATACCGACGATCAAACCTCGGATAAGTAGAATATCGTGTGACAAAGGGAATTGGTTTCGTATGTTAATGGTTCTATTGATCACGAAGTCATCGTTGAGTATGTGGGAGCCGTTATGGATCTCTAGATCCCGCTGATGGTTATTGATCGGAGAGGTGTCTTCATCATGTCTACATATTCACGAACCGTAGGGTGACACACTTAAGGTTAGAAGTTGTTTTAAGTAGATATGGAATATGCGTTGGAGACCGAATGTTGTTCGGAGTCTCGGATTGGATCCGGGACATCGCGAGGAGATCCGGAATGGTCCGGAGAATAAGATTCATATATTGGGGATCATTTTCTAAGTTAGGAAATGTTCCGGAGTGTTTGTATGGAGATTCTAGAAGGTTTCAGAATGTTCTGGAAGGTTCTAGAAGAGTTCTTGGTGTTAACTTGAAAACCAAGAAAGGGTCAAAGGAAACCTTGTGGGGCGAGACACGGATTCATGGGGGAGGAGGACTCCTCCCCCCCTTCCCAAGCCGCCGGCCATAGGAGGGCAGTCCTACTAGGACTCTCCCTCCCCAGGCGCGCCTCCCTCCTTTAAATAGAAGGGAGGGGGCACCCCCTCCTAGCCCTCTCTCATAACAAGCTCTGACCGCCGTCTCTCTCCTCTTCCTTCGCTCTTCTCTGGCGTAGACGAAGCCCTGCAGAATTCTCTCCTCCACCACCACCACCACACCGTCATGCTGCTAGGATTCCGTGGAGAAGATCTACTACCTCCGCTGCTCGCTGGAACAGGGAGAGGAAGGTCTGCTTCGACTCCGCACGTGTGACCGACTGCGGAAGCGCTGCCGGAACGCGGTGCCGGAAGGATCATCCACACGATCTTGAGATCGGCAAGTGATCGACTACATCAACCCCGAGATCTAATCTCGTAACGCTTTCGGTTCTACGAGGGTTAGTACAGATCTATCTCATTGCTCATATCTAATAGATTAGATCTTGGCTTTTATCTAGATTAGATCTGGGTTTTGTTTGTTCTCACGGTAGAAATTTTTTGTTTTCCATGTTACGAACCCATCAAGGGGCTCATAGTAACTCGTGGAGGCCAGCAGACCCTTCGTTCCTTCTCCAGGTCGATGTCCCACATGGACCTTTATCGGAGAAGTCCCACCCTCCAGGGATCGCCATCCCCTATAGTAGTTACGAGGCAGCTTATACCAGAATAGACAACCATCAATCCAGCCCTGTCCCATTCCAGAGCAATGTGGTTGCACGGGTTAATTGTTCTAGCAAAACTGCAAAGAACCGGGTGCATTTTCGTAAAACTTTTTCCTCCATATTTCCTTCAGCATTTTGTAAAACGAAACCTTTTTCTTTCTCAACATCTCTTGGGAGGTCCCACCTCACCAAGGTTTTATTAGAAAACATTTGGTAAAACCTTTTTCCAGGGTCTTCCCATCCTCTAGATTTTGCTTCGGCTAAAACGGGGTCTCCAAAGGGTAGGGTGTAATACACCATCTATTCTACTAGGGAAAAGTAGGTGTCACCAAGGGGGTTGTACTTAATAGTACAAAAGAGTAATAGTTCCGAGGAGCCAAACCACTACCATATATACATCAACATATAATAAAACAATGCAGTTTCACAAATAGTAGATAAAACAAGCATAAGTAAAATAGTAGGACAAGGCTTATGAGCAAGAAGGTGGCTTGCCTGAGATCAGCAGTATGGCATATATGTCCCTGGACTTCTTCCAAGAATACCAATAATAATAAGATCTCTTCTTCTTGGTGTCAATACAAGCGCAACTATTGTCGTCAGCGAGTATACATGCAAACAAGCAAGACCACAATCAAAACAAGGCATACAAGTGGACATTCACACAGCAAGAAAGTGGACAACACAAGTATAATATTCAGTAGGTTTTGAGTAGTTGAGTTTAGAACCATTGCAAAAATTATAATTGAAGTGGTGGGATTTCCTTTATTCGGCAAATGGTCAAAACCATTAATGAAGGGGTTTGGGACCAAGGCCTGGGTAAGTATGGTATCAAAGTGTAACCAGAATACCATTAGGTAGGTTTTGAAAAAACAAGACCAACAAAAGTGGTTTCAAGATTTTATCACGTTTCTTTAATTTCTTATGTATTTTCTAGTGATAAAAGCTCTAGTTTTAGGAAATAATTCACCAGAAAGGTTCTGGATCTCCAAAAATCATTTTCTTGGGTGGATAAGTAGGGCTTGATGTACTTGTTCACTAAGAGTTGGAATCATGTCAAAATCCTTACCAGAATGCCCTCTGGAAATTCCCAAAGGCAGTTCTGTGGGGTTTTTGTCTTTTTCACCAAATTAAAACTACAGAAGATTTTGAGTTGATTCCAAGGGCACAAGATGGGTACATTGAAAAAATTTCTGTAGTAATTTTAATTACCCAAATTGGGTTTGTAAAACTTCTGTAGTGATTTTTCTGCTTGAAATACCCTAGGCAGAGATGATTAATTCACCAAAATTAGGGAGACCCTCAATAAAATATGATCTCCTGGATTTTGGTAGACCTTAGTGTGACACATCAAAGAGAGTTGGAATTGGGTCAATACCTCTGTTGGTTTGACCTAGAGAAATTACCTAAGGCAGATAAGGACTGTTCTTGTTATTTTTACTACAGGAAAACAAAAGCTCCACTTGGCTTAAGGCCAATTCCATGTGTTAGGTATATTAAACATCTACCAGAGACAATTGGGTTTTCTCCATTTGGAGTATTGAAACTCCCTGAGGATTTTATTTCCTATATTTGATACTTTTTAGTAGCTTATTTTCTAGAAAATAATAAAAGTAAGAGTGTCCACGGGGAGTGGCCTGCATGTTAGATAAAACATACATGAACATGTCAGAAATTGAATCTAGGCAAAAAGAGGTATTTTCCATTTTCATATTGAATTAAACCTATTGGTAATACTAGGGATAGGAGGATTTGAATAAAAGAAAAAGAAGAAGGGCACGACCGGGCCGATTTCTTCCATGCAATGGGCTGTGCAGAGAGAATTCAGCCCACCCAGGGGCAAGCCACACGCGGGAGGAAGTTTAAATCCTGCGCGGCGGGGCCCGGCTATCAGCCACACGGGGGCGCAAAGGGGTATAGAGGGATGAGGGCCATCGGATCTAGCGGAGATCAACGACGCCTAGTCGTCTCTTTCCTCTAATCGCGTGGAACAGGGAGGAAACCCTAGCGGGGGGCGGTTGCAGAGGCGCTCACCTAGGGGCTCATCAGTGTCGGGGAGGCGGCGGAGGAGAAGCGAGCATGACGGAGACCCTGACGATGGGCGGCATGGCCTGCTTCTGCGACTCGATCCAGCTCGCACGACGGCGACCGAGGCGAGCTCGTCGGAGCTTGTTGGTGGCGACGGTAGGTACTGTCCTAGAAGGGGAGAAGGGAAGGGTTAGATGCAGAAAGGCACGGGGAGATCGGGAGAATGACATGCAGAGGGGGAGGAGTAGAGGGGAGGAGGCTAATCTCATACTTTGAACAATAGCCGAGGGGCCATTTTCTTCCTCTCTCGGCTAAACCAGAGCAAGGGATGGGGAGTGGATGGTATGTGAGGGGGAGAGGATGCAAATGAGGGGCAGGGGAGGCACGGGGTGGCCTCTAGCCTCTTTAAACTGAGGTGGGAGCTCTAAGAGGGGAAATGTCCATTTTGGACATGCAAGGGAGATAGGGTTGGCTTGTGATTGGCCTAGAGGGGTGGTGGAGAGGGGTGAGAGAGAGATATGGTGGTGCTGGGGCTCAGAGATGGAGGGACTGGCAGCTGTTGCAATTTATTGGCCTCACATGCTTGTCTCTCTCTCTCTCCTTCTTACTTCCAAGCAGATGGGACAAGGGAGATGGGTTGCTACAGTAGCGTAGCTATAGTGCTCATGACCAGGACTGAGGTGTGTGGTGGTGGAGGTTTGCTGGTCGAGATTGATGAGCTTTTGAATTGGTTTTTGGTACTAAAAGGGTAAATTTTCAAATCTGCCATAAATGATGCTCAAGAGTTATGTCTTGATTTTTGATCTGGACCAATGGAGGTATGGATGCTGGTAGAAGGGTACGGTTAATATGCATCTGTAGGATTTATTTGGGATTTATCAGAAGATTAGAAGTCCAGTTAAATCCATTTATTCAGAAACTGCAGAAGTGAAATCTTGTAGTTCATTTGATATTTTTACACTAGACAAGGTGGGTTTTTGGGTTGAGATGGTCCTAAATATGAATACACACTTAGGGGAATTTTCCCAAGATTTATTGGAAGATAAAAGTATTTAAAACAATTATTATTCCAATTCAGCCATTTAAGAAAATGGGCAAAAAGAAATAATAAATCTCTTAAAAAATATTTATTTTTAAAGTGGGAAGATGGGGTATGATATGTGGACCTCAATTGAGCAAAAATTTGGGGAAGTGTTTTGGCAAAAACCAAACTTTCCTTTATGGAAGAAGTTTTGGAGATTTGGTCTATTAAAGAGATTAATTAGATTTGGAGCCATAATAATTATGGATAATATTTTATAAATCTTGATGATCAAGGTAGATTATTTAGACAAGGTGTAGCAAGCATTTGCAACCTTGGGAATTGTAAGTCCAACTTGAATTAGATGGAAAACAAGGAGTTGGGGATCTAGGGTGATGTTATTTTTATACCACCAAAACCTTGTTGGATCTTGGAGCTCAGATCTCCCCTTGGGGCATGGGATATATGGATGGATAGACCAAGTGATGTACATCAACATGGTATAGAGGTTTGAGCTTGATCTTGCTTGATTTCACCAAGAATTGATTGCAAACTTTGAATAAAATAAGCCTACCAAAGTAGATTATCAACTAGCCTTCAAAACCTTGTGGGTTTAAGAAGCACAAAGATCCACTTGGAACAAGTGAAGTAGATATAGATAGACCTATATGAGTAGAACACAACCATGCAAATAGTTGGTCCATAGAAGGTTGGATGATGGTGTGAGCTTTTGTCAAAGTAGGCATGTTGACTAGATTTGCAGGAATAGTTTTTTTCTTGCCTGCAAAACCATCAAGAACAAGTGGGTTGGAGGATGGTATAACCAAGGTAAAGAGTAGGACTTGGTAGTCCTCAGGAAGGTTAACAAGATGGTTCAAATGCATTTTCAAAAATGCATAAGGTTTGAGAAAGGGAGGCATTCAAATAGGTGATGTTGGAAATAGTTTTCTAGACAGCCAAATTTGGCAGATTTGGGGTTTTTGACTAGAAAGTGGGTGGTGATGATTTTGATGGGAAGCAAGGTACCAAAGAATCATCAATTGTATGATATTGAATAGTAGATGGAGTAGAAGGGATCCATGCTTGATATTGGTCTTCATTGACTTGGAACTTCTAGATTGGATCAGTTCAGAATTGATCGGGCTAAGGGTTTTGGGATGATCACCTAGTATCTAGAGATTAGATCATGCCTTGTATTCTTGCCGAGGGTTTGGTGATTTGTAAACCTCTTGATCCTAATGATGATCTCCTAGAGTAGCTCATACTATCTCCTAAGCAGACAAATCAAGCAGCAGATCAAGGCAATTCATCAGACAGCAAATCAAGGCAACTCATCTTATATACTAATCAACTACTACTAGGGTTACCATCAAGCTTAGCTTGAGGTAAGGATGGGCAATTTTGAAAGGTTGGAGTTTGAGTAAGGTAAGAGTCCTTGGTATCTCTACCAAGAGTAGGATTCAAAAGTTTTAAAAGGAGGTTTTGGGAAACCTGGAGATAAGAATGGTTGAAGGTTAGGTCTATAAAACATAAGGAGATTATAATAGGTTGCTCTCCATAGTTTAGGGAAATAGAAGCTACTAAAATAGTTGGTTTGCAAAGGCTTCTTGTCTTAGGTTTTGAAATGCCAGAACATTTGAGAATATGGAAATTAAGCCAAGACAGTTTTGGGAAGTAGCTTTTGTAAACTGGTGTTGAGGTAAGGAGTATATCTTCTAATACACATTCATAAGCATAAACATTGTCAAACCCAAACACTTCACCACTAAACAACAAAAAGTTTTTGTTCCCCCTGTTTTTTGCATTCTGGACAACTAATCAGGGTTGCTAAAATTGGGATGTTACAGACCTTTCCCCCTTAAAAGAATCCCGTCTCGAGATTCCAGAGAGTAGGGTTAGGGGATTTTGACTCGGCTTGATACCAGGTGTCTTAAGCGTCCTATCTTACAGACTCCATCTTTGAAAATGACTACTCTGTCTGTGAAGTTGATATTTAGTCTTCCGGGATGCGCGGAGAGTTGAGTAGAGTCCAGTTCTGATTGCGAGGGATGAACTTCTTTTCCTTCCGGACTCTATATCTCGAGGGCTTAGACTGGGCAGACTATCTCGATGCTGAACTTCATGGGGTACTCGTCGGAAGATAGAATCTACAGCGGGGAGTACCTCTCTCTAAGGATTCAAAGCTCTTCCTTAAGGTCGTAGCGTATCCTAGTTAACGATTTTAGGGTTAGGACTCCTGAGTTTGCTTTGGCAAAGGGTTACCCTATTTTTGTGGGAAAGACATAGTCTTTCCCCCTTAGGATTAGACTGGGTTAGCTCGTAGATAAGTCATTCCTTCCGTCTTGACATCATTGGTGGCGGTTCTGAAGATTTTCATCCATCATCCTCCTCGAATCGAGGTCTTTAGAAGGCGTCTGAGAAACTATGACTTACGGGGCTTATATCCTACTATTATTCGTACTTACCCTTTTGGAGTCGTTGGAGTCTCACGTCCTCTAAATGATTGGAATTGATCGGTTAGCAATCTTGTGGTTCTTCGGATGAGTTTTCAGCTGACGTAGCGAAGGGATTTTGTAGAATCTTCGGTTTGTTTCTCCTCTGATGAACCGCGAGTTGCTACTTGGCGAAAAGACGTCGAACCTGCGGATCTTTTCTGAAGTATCTTCCGGTAGACACTCTCCTGGAGATTGAGTGGAAAGACATAGTCTTTCCACCTTAGATCTTCACTAAGGTTCATCGAGAAGGGTTTGGATCTTCTGTCTTGGAAGGCTGACTTGCTGTTGGCGGAAGGATATATCTTACGTGAATCTTGAGCTGAGATCTTTGAGAGATGCCCTATTTTATCAACCTTGGAGGGGGTGGTTTCATAACGCAGCCTTTAAGGGGGTTAGCTCAAGGTAAAATAGCGGTTTACGACTCTTCTTGCTAGTAGTTAGTCAGGGTTGAAGTAGTCAGCATCGGGTGAGCGGTCTTCATTGGCATTTCTTGCGTTTCTTCTGCTTGATGGCAGAGTGGACTTGTTGTCTTCACGCTTCCTAATCATCTGACTTCAGGGGTGGTTCTGTCCTTCTAGGGAGGATCATTCCGTTAGTTTGGGTAGGGTCGACGAGATTAGTTAGTCTCCTGAGGTGGTTGGAACGTCTAATACACTAAAGTTTAGTGGGGTTAGGTCTTCACTTCTTGTCTTGGTTGACTTATCAGGTGGTTTCTTATGGGTATTGAGGATCCTTCGGTGATCGACTTCCAGCTTCAACGGGATTCTTGCTATAGTAGACTAAGGAACAAGGGAGTGTGGTGCTATTGATGAGTCTTGTGAGGTGAGTTTGACGAGGTATGCCGTCTCGCTGAGGTGAAATCTTCGAGTTGATTCTGACTTGACGATGTCGAACTCCTGGTTCTTGCGATGCTTTTCCTCTCATATACTCTCGAGGTTAGTCTAGGTCTCATTACCGACACCTACACAGGGGTTTCCTGAGGTACTAGGTGGGTTATCGCTCCTAGAGTCACATTTTTAAGGAGACTAAAGCAAACCAGAGCATATAAACAAGGCGAACAGAGCGAGGGAATCACAATGTCCTCGGCAGACAACACATATCAAGCAACACATGATGCACTTAGGCAAGCAAACACGATCGACGTTAAGGACCAAGGAGTTAACTACTCGCGAGGTAGGGGAATCCTATTCTTAGGACTATTGATTCTAGATAGCGTCTTTCTTCGAGTCGGGGTCACTATCTTGCAGGTGAAGCCTTCGTCGTATCTTGGACGCTTCTTTATAGTGCAACACCCAAAGTCTTCTGATTGTGAGGATTCCACTGGTAGAGCGATATTGTAGTCTCCTTGTGTTTGCTGGTAGATGCTTGTCTTCATTTTGTTCTCATTGTCTTCACCGGCTCTAGCTCCTAGTTATTTAAAATCCGTAGGTTTGAAGTTTGGACGAGAGTTAGAGGAAACCATTTTTGAAAGCATTTACTTAAAGTCAGAGAAGAAGTAGAACTTTTTGAAACTCATTGAGAAACTAGTTTTCGAAAGCCATGGTTTTCAGAATAAGGTTCCTGTCTAACGACCATGCTAACTAAGGGGTCTCCTACAGTCAGGATGGCTCTGATACCAAGTCCGTGGGGCCCCCAGATTAATCATCCGAGAAATCCCTATTATGCATACACCATGTTCCCATGATCAGTGAGCCATGGAACATAACCGAGAAGTATCATTACAACATCCGAGACATACCGAATTACAAGACTTACATAAATGCCGTTATGGCTACATCGGTAATAATCAGTGGAACTTCATCAAGCGTAGAGCCCGATCCATGCCTTAACCTACAGGAAACTGACTAGGAGAACGTCCTAACTCGCATAGCTGCCAACATCATCTTCTTCTTGATATCTGACCAAGTTAATAGCCCGGGACAATGCCAGTGAGTACTTTGAATATACTCACAAACCACCTTAAGAGAATAATAATACCAAGAGGATATGCAATATGGCTGTGGTAGTAGGAGGGCTCCAAGAGAGGTTCTTTTCTCAATTAGTTTCTCTTGTAGATATAGCATCTACATATCTTTGTTGAAAACTTTTGTAAAACATTTTGGAAACCATTTTGAAAAGTTTTGGAAACACTAGGATTTGGCCACACTACAAGAATTCCGGTCTATTGCAACAAAATTTATTGCTACAACTAACTTTTGTTGCAATAAACTGCAATATTACCACAAAATTCCTGCCCGTAGAAATATGGTCCTCATATCGCCTCGATTCGGTTTCATCGTGATAAGTTCCTTTTTTTGTTGCAATAGAGATCACATATTGCAACAAAGTGTATTGTCGTTGTAATAAGGGAGCGGTATTGCGACAGGGATGTCCCGTTGCGCGAATTAGCCATCTCGTTGCAATAGAGAGTAGATATTGCAACAGAATGAGTCTTTGCGGTAATATTCGCCAAGATATTGCAACGATCTTTCCATGCCGCGTTAGTAACGAATATTGTTGCAAAAATGGTTTCGAATTGCAACAAAATACATATTTGTCGCAATAGCACACATTTTGCCTCAATTTCATTGTGTTACAATAACTATTGCATATTGCGATAAGTTGTGTATCAATGGTAATATGTAGAACATATTGTAACAATCCGCACTATTGCGAAAAAGGGACTACAGATCTCAACAATATCCTCTAAAGTGGATTATTGCTCATGATAACTACAATCATACATACATACGAAAGGAATCCAAGATCATCTACTATGCGGGTATCTGCCATCGTCGCCGCCCTAACCCTAACCCTATACACAAAATTAGGCTCACCGAAGCTTTGCGGCGACGATGGTACCGGTGATGGGCTTCACTTGTCGTCTTTGGAGACGAGGTCAACGAACTTCTCCTCCAACTGCGCCCGCTTGATCTCCCACTCGACCTCCTTCTGGCGGTGCTCGTGCTCACCGGTGATACCCCTGCTCGAGGAGGAGCTCGCTGATCTCTATGTCTCAGCGAACGAGCTCTTGGTGTTCCTCCTCCTCAGTCTCGCTCGACTGCATCATCAGGGTTGTCCAGCAGTCAAAGAGGCCTCATCGATGAAGTCCTCATCGCCGATGATGATTTCTTATGCCGCCAGGTCGTAGCCCACGACCTCCTCCTCCTGCTTTTTCGGCAGCAACAGACGAGCTCCACTCCCCCGACCGGTGGCGGCAATAAAACTCCTCCACTTCGCGGTGGAGGAGCTTGCGTAGCACCAATGCACTGCGGTGGGTGCAGTGGAGGGCAGTGTGCTTCCGCGCAGCATCGGAGCGTACAGGGCGACATTGCTCCTCCTCCGAGTCAGATCTAGTGTCATGACTACGACTGCACGGCGAAGAAGCCACGGAACGGCCGACCTGGCTACCCCTCTTAAGGGGTCTTCTAGAGATGCTCTTAGAGGTGAGGGCGCTAGTTCACCCCTCCGGGATTCTCGAATCTGACGATTTGATTGAGATGAAATTACACTTAGCAACAAATTTTCTTACAATATTTTCAGCAACATATATATTTCATATTGCTTCAAAATATTCCTTTTCGAATTTATTTTATTATTCTAAATATTTTCGTAAAAAATTGTAGTTTCTCACATGTAGAGTGTACTATGCGTCAATACTTTCCCGCTGAACCACTTCCGTGTCCCTCCAAAATATTTTAGTTTCCCACCAAATATTTCAGCATGTGTCTTAGGCCAATTATTTTAACCTTCCCGCTAAACAACCCTACTGATCGCGATTAGCGCTCTAAAACAAATCACGGCATCGTCTGGCGGACCTGGATCCGACGCTCATTCCTCGTTCCCCATCCTCACGTCGTCATGATGGCGGACTCCACCGCACGGAGACTTACTCAGGTATAATTCCTTTCCCCATCTCCTATCACGGATTAGGTGTGTTCAGCGCGGCGCCCCTCTCCGGCCAAGAAACTTCCTCATCGACGGCCGCCTCTCAATTGCCCGCCTCGCTGTCCTACTACCACAAATGCCGGGCAGCAGCGGCGGCGGCGGTCACGGCCTCGGCCAGGGCGACCACAACCCTGGCGGCGGCGACCACAGCCATGGCTGCCAGTACCTCTCCGATCCCAGCAGACTTGGAACCCGAGCAGGCCACCGTCGATGATCAGATAATTTTAGATGTACAGTAGTTGGATTGATGCCTTGATTTCAGGCCACGGTACACACATTGATTCCACTTTTCCTTGTCCATGATCAGATAATTTTAGATGTAGCTCGATAATTTTAGATCGAGCTGTTTAGCCTGGGATAGTGCTCGATAGGATTCTTTTTTTAGTTCCGTTTTCTATCTTGCTGGAGTTCTCGGCTCTAGTGGTGCTTGTGATGTTGTTGAGGAAACTATGTAGCCTGAAGGTTTCTTTAGGTGGAAATCGGGGATCACCCCTTTTATGAAAATACAAATAATGGTTTGTTCCTCTTTGGTAGTCATAGAAAGAAAATAATTTGATGTTCGACCTGCTATTGTCGATGCCATCCACGGCCGCCACGACGACCACCGCCATGCCATCCGCGACCACGACCAAGACTGCCAGCACCTTGCCGATCCCGGGATTCGACCGGAAGCTCTTCTACAGAGTAGGCCACCGTCGAGCTGCGGCATGGTAGCAATTTTTAGGTTCAATTAGGAGGAGTGTTTTCTGAATTTAGGTTCAGTTAGGAGTAGTAGTTACAAGTTCCCCTTATAGATAGCTAGCCATCTTGCTACACTCTTATTTTACAGCTAGACTATCAGTTAAAATTATGTCAAAACAATAATTGCTACACTCTTGTTTTACAATACTTTGGTGTTGAACAAAATGAGCTGCCAAACGCAGCCTTTGCAATGAAAGGAGAGAGAGCAGAGTCCAGTGTAAAGAGTATCTCTACACACTGCTAGTACTGACACATATATCTTTTTTTTAACATGGCTATTTCATTTATATAGAATCATCATCCATTTGCATACAATCTTGCCTGATCGTCTCCACCACACAATGTCCTAGACTAGCTAGACCAACAACAATTTTGTTTTATGTTCTATTGAACTTTGAAAAGATAGTTTCCTGGAACGAAGTGAGAGGGCATTTTTTATGTCCCATGTTGTACTTGTTACAATCGCGACAAGAAGATAACGAAGAACGAAAACGAAAAACACAGCAAGGAGACACAGATTTAACGTGGAAAACCTCTCCAACAAAGAGAGGAAAAAAACCACGGGCGCCAGCCAGCGAAACTTCACTATATCGAGGAGTGTTTACAAACGCCGGGGATTTCACAGATGCAACTATCCCAACCGGCGGCTTACAAGGGGTTTATATATCGGTGGAAACCTAGGTCTTCGACGATCCGTACCGTACCGCGGGGGGCTGTCGCCCCCCGCACCCCCCACAGGCGTCCCCGTTGGGCACGGTGTGGGCCAACTTCAGACTCGTTACACTCGGCCCAAGCCTCCCGGCGACGGGCCTCGCTCCACTCGTCAGAAGTTGGCCTATACTTTGTAGAATTTGGATCAACATATAACAAACTCCACCTTGAGACAAATTCCTCCTTGTAGCATCAACAGCAACCATCTCCCTGAACAAACAAAGCAAATACTTTCGGCGCCAATAGCCACTTGGGCTAATCAGTTAAACCAACTAAGTTCGAGCAAAGCTCAAACTTAGCAACAGGAACAGGTTTAGTCATCATATCAGCAGGATTATCATGAGTGCTGATCTTGCATACCTTTAATTTACCTTGAGCAACAATGTCTCTAACAAAATGGTACTTGACATCAATGTGCTTAGTTCTCTCATGGAACATCTGATCTTTTGTAAGGTATATGGCACTTTGACTGTCACAAAACAAATTAATGCAAGAATCATCTCCACAAAGCTCAGCAAACAAACCTTTCAACCAAACAGATTCTTTGCAAGCTTCAGCAATAGCCATGTATTCAGCTTCAGTAGTAGATTGTGCAACAACAGCCTGCAATGTAGCCTTCCAGCTAACAGCACAACCTCCAACATTAAACACATAACCTGTGAGGGATCTTCTCTTATCCAAATCGGCAGCAAAATCTGAATCCACATAGCCAACGAGTCCCTCACCGGTCCTGCCAAACTTCAAACAAGCATTGGAAGTGCCAAGAAGGTACCTGAAAACCCACTGAACAGCCTTCCAATGTTCTTTACCAGGATTAGCCATGTATCTACTTATCAAACTCATAGCATATGATAAATCAGGACGAGAACAAACCATGGCATACATCAAAGAACCAACAGCACTAGAATACGGCACCTTTGACATGTACTCAAACTCTTCATCAGTAGTAGGACATTGAGAAACTGACAATTTAAAGTGAGGAGCAATAGGAGTACTAACTGAGTTGGCACCATCCATATTAAAACGATGAAGAACTTTCTTAATGTAACTTTGCTGACTAAGAAGTAACAAACCAGATTTTCTATCTCGGGTAATTTCCATACCTAAGATCTTCTTAGCAGCACCAAGATCCTTCATCTCAAACTCACTACTTAGGTGTGCCTTCAAAGTAGTGATTTCTTTCATGCCCTTGGCAGCAATTAACATATCATCAACATATAGCAGCAAGTATATAGGTGACCCATCAACAAACTTGATATAAACACAACTATCATATTTAGACCTCTCAAAACCATGTGAGATCATAAATGAATCAAACCTTTTATACCACTGTCTTGGAGATTGCTTTAAGCCATAAAGAGACTTCTTTAATTTGCACACAAAATCCTCTTTACCAGGCACTATGAACCCTTCTGGTTGGTCCATGTATATTTCCTCATCAAGCTCTCCATGCAGAAAAGCAGTCTTGACATCTAACTGCTCAAGCTCAAGATCACGCATAGCCACAATACTAAAGAAAGTACGAATGGAACTATGCTTCACAACTGGAGAGAACACATCATTGTAATCAATACCAGGAATCTGGCTGAACCCTTTTGCTACTAACCTTGCCTTGTACCTTGAAGGCTCTTTGGGAGATAGACCTTCCTTTTTCTTGAAGATCCACTTGCAGCGGACCGCCTTCTTTTGTTTAGGCAAGCGCACAACATCCCATGTGCCATTTTTCTCAAGCGATTGCATCTCTTCTTGCATAGCAGATACCCACTTCTCGCGGTCAACGGATGCAATGGCTTCATTATATGTAGCAGGTTCAGAATCGTTCTCCACCTGTTCAGCACAACTCAAAGCATAATGTACAAGATTACACTCTTCAATTAAACGACGAGGTGGAACTATGTTACGTCTCGGTCTATCAGCAGCAATAGATTCCTGTGGCTGCTGCAAAACAGTAGGTGAGTGCTGAACAACATCATCATCAATATTTTCCTCATGAGTATCATCAACAACAGCATTATTATCAACAGTTTTCTGCAGGTGCTCCACCTGCACACGAACTCCCTCCTCTCCAATAGCAACAGGAGAGGGATCTGATGGCAAGCTGTCATGATACATAACGGATTCATTGAAAACAACGTTCCTACTCAACAAAATCTTTTTTGTTTCAGGGTTCCATAGTTTATATGCCTTAACTCCTGAACCATAACCAAGGAATATGCACTTGACAGCTCTAGGCTCTAACTTTCCATTATCAACATGAGCATAAGCAGTGCAACCAAAAACTCTCAACTGTGAATAATCAGCAGGTGAACCTGACCATACCTCAATAGGAGTTTTCTTCTCAAGTGGAATAGAAGGTGACCTGTTGATGAGGTAACACGCTGTGTTGGCTGCTTCAGCCCAGAAACGCCTATGCATACCTGCATTAGACAACATACAACGAGCCCTCGAGATGATGGTTCTGTTCATGCGTTCTGCCACGCCATTCTGCTGAGGAGTATATGGGATGGTGTGATGCCTGATCATGCCATCGTTACTGCAAAACTCCTCAAACTCATTAGAACAGAATTCCATACCATTGTCAGTACGTAGTACCTTTACCTTCTTCTCAGTCTGTTTTTCAACCATAACTTTCCACTTCTTAAAAGCATCAAAAACATCAGATTTATGCTTTAGAAAATAAGGCCACACCTTTCTTGAGTAATCATCAATAATAGTAAGCATATAATTAGCACCACCAATAGAAGTCTTACGGGACGGACCCCATACATCAGCATGCACATAATCTAATATGCCTTTGGTGGTGTGAACGGAAGCATTGAATTTAACTCTTTTATGCTTACCAAAGATGCAGTGCTCACAGAACTCAAACTTACTCAAGTTGCAACCATCAATCAGCTCTCTCTTGACCAACTCTGCCATGCCTTGTTCGCTCATATGCCCAAGACGCATATGCCATAGATGTGTTTTACCACAATCATCAGAATCATTAGAAGTAACAGCAGCAGCAATACCAGGCAAAGTGCTACCTCTAAGAACATATAATTTAGCAGAATTCATATCACCTATCATGTGAATAAGAGAACCTTTTGATACCTTCAGAACTCGATGCCCACCGGCATACTTGTATCCATCAACGTCCATGGTACTCAGGGAGATCAAATTTCTGGCCATGCTTGGTATGTGCTTCACCTCACTCAACGTGCGTGTCACGCCATCATGTGTCCTAATCTTAACAGATCCAACACCAACGATATGGCATGGGTTGTCATTCCCCACACGCACAAAATCTCCAGTCTGCACAGACTCATATGAACTGAACCAATCTTTGTTACAGCAAATATGAAACGAACATGCAGTATCAAGTATCCATTCATCATCACGAGAAGCACAAGCAGCAAAAACAGCTAAGCATTCACCATCAGAACTATCAGAAACAACAGCAGCCTTACCATTGCCTTGATCCTTATCTTTCGGTTGGTAAGTACCGTTCCTTTTCTCCTTATTCTGCAGCTTCCAGCAATCATCAATAACATGATTAGATTTCTTACAATACCTGCAGAACTTGTCCTTTCCCTTGGACTTCGAACGACCTCTGCCGTCTTTGCTCTTATCTCGGTTGCCATGGTTGTTAAATCTCTGCTCGGTCCTACCACGAACCTGCAGAGCTTCAGCCTTGGAGGACGCCCCATCTGCCTGCACCATAGATTTCATCTTTTCCCTCTGTTTGAGGGCATCTTGCACTTCATCAAGGGTTATCTTCTCACGGCTCAACAACATTGTATCACGAAAGTGTGTATAAGAACTAGGCAGCGAGCATAAGAGTAATAGGGCTAGATCCTCATCATCATATTTTACTTCCATAGATTGCAAATCAGAAATAATCTCTCTAAAAAGAGATAAGTGATTCATTACCGATCCACCTTCCTGCAATCTATGCGAGAACAACTTCATCTTCACATGCATCTTACTGGTTAGATCCTTTGACATGCAGATCGTTTCCAGTTTTTCCCATAGGGCAGCAGCAGATTTCATCTCCAGTACTTCCTGCAAAATATTATTGGACAGATGAAGTTGAATCAAAGACAAAGCCTTACGGTCCTTCCGCTTCTCTTCAGCGGACCAGGTCTTAGCATCCTTTTCACCGAATCCATCTAGCGCTTCATCCAGATCAGAAGTTTGGGCGAGAATCGCCCGCATCTTCACCTGCCACAAGGAGAATCTTGTGGTGTAGTCCAGCTGTGGTAGATCGAACTTCAATGACGACATGTCGCAAACCCTAGATTAGAACCTGGGGCTCTGATACCACTTGTTACAATCGCGACAAGAAGATAACGAAGAACGAAAACGAAAAACACAGCAAGGAGACACAGATTTAACGTGGAAAACCTCTCCAACAAAGAGAGGAAAAAAACCACGGGCGCCAGCCAGCGAAACTTCACTATATCGAGGAGTGTTTACAAACGCCGGGGATTTCACAGATGCAACTATCCCAACCGGCGGCTTACAAGGGGTTTATATATCGGTGGAAACCTAGGTCTTCGACGATCCGTACCGTACCGCGGGGGGCTGTCGCCCCCCGCACCCCCCACAGGCGTCCCCGTTGGGCACGGTGTGGGCCAACTTCAGACTCGTTACACTCGGCCCAAGCCTCCCGGCGACGGGCCTCGCTCCACTCGTCAGAAGTTGGCCTATACTTTGTAGAATTTGGATCAACATATAACAGTACTTGCAATACTTTACTTACTAGGCATGTTCTGCTTCAGCTCATTTACAAGAAAACCATCGTCACTTTCAACTGAAAGATGCCTAGCGTACACCTGCAGGATGAATCGAGCACCGTTTAGCAGTCCTAAAGCCTCCGCTGTTACTGCATTTTGGTAGTGAGGGATCCGACCCCAAGCCGTCAGCAACACCTATCCCATGTCATTTCTCAGAATAGCTCCCCATGAACCAACGTGGAAAAAACGGATCCGGTAAGTTGTTTATGACATTTAAGTTGTCTTTGACATTTCATATAATGCAGAAAATCCTGATATGAGTCTCTGACACTGTTCATTCTTTTACAGGGACTCAAGAACAGCCTGACACTCCAGTGTACGCTAATGACATGTGTGCATGGGATGAATGGACATCCCATGCTCGCCACAACCGTGCACAACTACATAATGGTACAACTTTTGCTCTATATTTGTGTCCTAGTTTCTTACAATGTAGTACCAGTCTGTTCAATTGCTGTACGCACTACAAGACAGCACTACAAGACAGATGGGATTTAAAAGATACCCCACAAATAGAAGAAATAATTCCCAAAATTGCTCAAGAACGATATAGAGGCCGGCGATTAACCCTTCACTCCACTTACAAGGCGTACAAAACTGATGTTGCTAGATTGGCTAATGTCCAAAAGATTTACAACCAGAAGAGTGGGAATGGATGATGGAGTACTTTGGCACTGATTCAAAATTTCAGGTTATCTCTAAGCTCGTTGTTTGTCTACTATGTACATAGATGAAATGAAGGGGATAGCAAAGTAGCCAAAAGAACTTTGATAACCGTAAGAAACAGAAGATAAAACACAGAATTGGATTAAAGTCATACTCACAAATAAGTTTTGAGAAGGTATGAGTCTACCTAAATATGTATGCTTCCCTGCTAGTTATGCTTTCATGTTTCAAGCATCTCCTTGTTACACTACTTGTAGAGAGACTTGGAAACTAGAGAAGAGGCAGATTGTATTGCTCTTTTGGGAATTGACCCACACGAAGAATGGAACATGGCCTAACATAGACTCCCAGAATGTTTATGTGAGTATCACTAGAGTTTAGATCTGATGTTTGGATGCCTGACATAGTAGTCTTTGTTTTTCCACTTCCTTATTATTCTTTTATTCACTACATTAGATTGTGATCCAATACAGAGGAAACTACTGTTCCCAACACAATTGTCCATCGACTGAGACCAAGCAGTTTTGCTCCATGTTTTGGCCCTACTATTTCTTAGTATCATTATTCACTATTAGCAAGTGGCGCCGACCTCATTTGTGATTAACTGGCCAATTAGTAATCTTGCCATTAAGTATATCAATATGCGATCATACTTATTCTCTGCCATGATTTACGTTCAGTATTTTTCTATGAATTTCATATCCATTTATATTTACATGTTACTGGAGTCTTTACAATCAACTGTTACCAAGTATGATGATGTTCCTTTGCTCTAAGACTATGGTTCAACATATGACTCTAGATGAGATATTTGTGTGCATCATAGCTTAGTTCTTGGCATTTTCCGTATGTCCATATTATTGACATGCTACAAGAATCTTGGCTATCTAGTGCCAAATATGATGATAGTGCCATTGTTTGCATGTTTATTTTCTTTTGGCCTGTAAATGTGACCACATCACAAAGTTTATCATAGAAACCATATGTATGTGTAGTTGCTTGCACTACTGGTAGTTTGTCAGTGAAAACTACAGTGGGGCTTACATAAATTTATGGCAAAAGTTATGTTAAATTAAATTTTTGTTATTTCTTGATTGCAGGAATCAAAGAAGTAACCAGACCGGACTCTAGACCATAGGCAATTTAGTATTGAGACACTTAATTAGGATGGTGCAATAGTATGTTGAATGGGCTAAATTATATTAGAGTTATATTTGTTGGATATTATCTATGCGAACTATGATATTTATGAATCATGTATTTTTTTGTTACATTTGTTAAATATTTTTAGCATGATTGTGTTGTCATAAGCTAATGCCACAAACACATTGTCTAGTGGCGAAAGGCTAGTGCCACGAAAACAAGAGTTGTTGCCACAAACATTGGTTCACGGCGAAAGGTTGATGCCACAAAAACAAGTGTTGTTTCCATAAGCTAATGCCGCAAACATAGTGGTTCGTGGCGGAAGGGTAATGCCATAAAATTAAGAGTTGTTGCCATAAGCTAGTGCGACGACTATAGGATTTGTGGTGAAAGACTAGTGCCATGAAAGCAAGAGTTGTTGCCATAAGCTAACGCCACAATTTACTATTGCCACGAAAAGCACGCACCACGAAACAAGCGTTGTTGCCATAGTCTACTGCCACGAACGTCTATCGCCATGAACCAGCAATCGCCATAGATTCAATATTTGTTGTATTAAACTATCACCACAAACCAATTTGTGGTACCAAAGGGCTGTTGCAATTTGTGTATTAAACTATCGCCATAGATGCCACGGGAAAAAATGTGGCAACCTGATATGGGACTGTTGCAATAGCGCATTTTATTGCCACGATTGGTTTTTTGTGGCGATAGCCTATTACCATGCGTCTTGTCGCAACGGTTGCCAACAAACGAGGTGTCGTGGCAATAGGTGCTTATTGCGACAATTTGGTACTTATTGCGACAAACTTTTTTGTTGCAATAGACTGGAATACTTGTAGTGCCACCCATTTGTTCCTTCATTTCGGTCATCCCATGACCAAACTCCTTTCATTCCTTTCTGACCATCCCACGGTCAAAACAGGTATCCTCTCCGACCATCCCATGGTCAAAACATTTCAAAGCCATTGCTTTTCAGAAATCCTTTTTGAAATCAAAATCAGCACCGCTCTACAGCAACCTTACCAACTGTCCATGACCGTGGACACGGCTATTCGAATAGATCTACACTCTGTAGAGGTTGTACACTTTACCCACACCATCCGGGTACACTACCCTGATCTACACCGATCGTGGGTCGAGTAACCGATCAAGACTCTCCGGATTCCCACTCCAATATAAGTGCCTACCCTATGAGTGTTATTCTCCTCAAAACCGGGACGTCGGGTACCGAGGACCAACCGGAGCGCTTTTTCCACTTATCGAGAGTGTGCTTTCAATGAGGGACTCATAGTAACGCGTGGAGGCCAATAGACCCTTCGTTCCTTCTCCAGGTCGATGTCCCACATGGACCTTTATCGGAGAAGGCCCACCCTCCAGGGATCGCCATCCCCTGTAGTAGTTACGAGGCAGCTTATACCAGAATAGACAACCATCAAATCCAGCCCTTGTTGGAGATATGCCCAAGAGGCAATAATAAAGTGGTTATTATTATATCTTTATGTTTATGATAAATGTTTACATCCCATGCTATAATTGTATTAACCGGAAACATTAATACTTGTGTATTTTGTAAACATAAAAGAGTCCCTAGTAAGCCTCTTGTTAAACTAGCTTGTTGATAAATGGATGATCATGGTTTCCTGATCATGGACATTGGATGTCATTAATAACAAGATCATATCATTAGGAAAATGATGTGATGGACACACACCCATAGTAAGCATAGCATAAAATCAAGTCATTAAGTTCGTTTTGCTACAAGCTTTCAAATGCATAGTAACCTAATCCTTCGACCATGAGGTTATGTTAATCACCATCACCGGATGGATACTTTCATGACATCAAACACCGCTTCGTAACTGGGTGGTTATAAAGGTGTCATTGGGTATTCTGAAAGTATGTGTTGAAGCGCATGGACCAAGATTGGGATTTGTCCATCCAGATGACGGATAGATATGCTCTGGGCCCTCTCGGTGGAATGTCATCTAGTTAGCTTGCAAGCATGTGACTAGGTCACAAGCGATGACATATCATGGAACGAGTAAAGAGTACTTATCAGTAACAAGGTAGAACATGGTATGGAGATACGGACGATCAAACCTCGGATCAGTAGAATATCGCGTGACAAAGGGAATTGGTTTCGTATGTTAATGGTTCTATCGATCACGAAATCATCGTTGAGTATGTGGGAGCCGTTATGGATCTCCAGATCCTGCTAATGGTTATTGATCAGAGATGTGTCTCCATCATGTCTACATGTTCACGAACCGTAGGGTGACACACTTAAGGTTCGAAGTTGTTTTAAGTAGATATGGAATGTGCGTTGGAGACCGAATGTTGTTCGGAGTCTCGGATTGGATCCGGGACATCACGAGGAGATCCAAAATTATTCGGGGAATAAGATTCATATATTGGGGATCATTTTCTAAGTTAGGATATATTCCAGAGTATTTGTATGGGGATTCTAGAAGGTTTCGGAATGTTCTGGAAGGTTCTAGAAGATTTCTTGGAGTTTACTTGAAAACTATGAAAGGATCAAGGAATCCTTGTGGGGTAAGACAAGGATTCGTGGGGGAGTAGGACTCTCCCCACCTCCTTGATCCGCCGGCCAAGGGAGAGGGGAGTCCTACAAGGACTCCACCTCCCCATGGCGCCTCCCTCCTTTAAATAGAGGGGTGGACGCACAAACCCCCTTTGCCCCTTCTATTCTCTAGATCTGAAGTTGCCTCTCTCCTCCTCCTTCCCTCTGCTCTGGCTTAGGCGAAGCCCTGCAGAATTCTCTACTCCACCACCACCACCACACCGTCGTGCTGCTGGGATTCCGTGGAGAGATCTACTACCTCCGCTGCTCGCTGGAACGGGGAGAGGAAGGTCTGCTTCGACTCCGCACGTGTGACCGACTGGGGAAGCGCTGCCGAAACGCGGCGCCGGAAGGATCGTCTACTCGATCTTGAGATCGGCAAGTGATTGACTACATCAACCATGAGATCCGATCTCGAACAAGGCATATCAAATCTACGAGGGTTAGTACAGATCTATCTCGTTGCACATGTCTAATAGATTAGATCTTGGCTTTTATCTAGATTAGATCTGGGTTTTGTTCGTTCTTGCGGTAGAATTTTTTTGTTTTCCATGCTACGAACCCATCAGTGGTATTAGAGCCGTTTCTATGCGTAGATCTGTTGCACGAGTAGAATACAATGGTTTTGTGGGCGTTGATGCTCGTGCTGTCTTTTTGCTTTTGGTGTACTTTGCATCTTGCGGGATGGTGGGATGAAGCGGCCCGGGCTAACCTTACATGTCATCGCACAT
Organism: Avena sativa; assembly: GCA_916181665.1. NCBI lineage: Eukaryota > Viridiplantae > Streptophyta > Magnoliopsida > Poales > Poaceae > Avena > Avena sativa. The sequence continues at coordinate 127,183,851 of OV702292.1, read as the reverse complement.
GAGACTTGCTCCACAGTTGACGTGCAACTCATATTGCACAAGTGGCTTTGCGGGTGTCTGTCTCTCCCATCATAGTGTAGATCAATTTACACTTTGCACTTGATAGCACTTGTATCAACATTGTGGTTCATGTTCGTAGGTAAGATCCGTTCTTATTCGAAAGCCCCAAGCCACGTAAAACATGCAAATAAGATTAGAGGCGTCTAACTCGTTTTTGCAGGGGTTTTGTGATGTGATATGGCCATGATGTGATTGTGATTATATTTCATGTATGCAATGATCCTTATTGTAATATGGCAACCGGCAGGAGCCTAATGGTTGTCTTTAAATTTTGTTTAAGACCTGCGTGTCTATTCATCATGTAATAGCTTTATTCCAAGTAGTTGTAATAGTTGCTGTTGGTGATGGACAACCATGAAGCGGCGCCACGGACCTTGACGCCACGCTGGTGATGATGGAGATCATGTCCATGCTTTGGAGATGGAGATCAAAGGCACAAGAAGAAAGGCCATATCATATCACATATTATGAATTGCATGTGATGTTAATCCTTTATGCATCTTGTATTTCTTAGATCGCGACGGTAGCATTATAAGATGATCCCTCTCACTAAATATCAAGTAATAAAGTGTTCGTCCTTAGTAGGCACCGTTGCTAAGACTCGTCGTTTCGAAGCATATCGTGATGCTCGGGTGTGATAGATTCTACGTGTGCATACGATGGGTGCAAGCCAGATTTGCACATGCGGATACTAAGGTTAACCTTGACGAGCCTAGCATGTACAGACATGGTCTCGGAACACGGAATACGGAAAGGTAAAGCATGAGTCATATGGATGATATGATGAACATGTTGATTGTTCGCCTTTAAAGCTACATCATCTCACGTGATGATCGGACTTGGTGTAGTGGATTTGGTTTGTGTAATCACTAAAATAACTCGAGGGATGTTGTTTTGAGTGGGAGTTTATTTGTAATTTGGATTAGTCGAACACAATTTATCATAAACACAATCAAAGTGAATTTGCATAGTTTGTTGTAGTCATTGGCATCCGTTCACCACCTTATGCTTAGTTATAGTTGAGATAGTGAAACTATAGAAATTCTGGATATTTTCTTTATGAACTGGTATCGTATTGTTTTGAGTGTCAATCTAAAGTTTAAAAGTCCTGTTGCAAACCTTCAGCAAACTCCGTTTACTCTATGAAGTTTAATAAACGGTATTAAATCAACAGTAACAATTCCAGTGTTAGTATCTAATGTATCATGTTTGCCTCCATGATTCTTGATACTCAAAAGATTTTTTTTAATATCAAGTTTATCTAAGAGCTGAAAGCAATGTTTCAAAAACCATCATATGTGAAAGGTATTGCGATATCTAAAACAATATGTTGGTTACAACATGATAGAGTATATGTCCTCATATTTGATGAGAATTTGTGAAGGTTGGAGACGCTAGTCATCCTAATCCTCCAAAAGGTTTTTGAAAGAAACATTATACTCGCAATTCACCTTTATAAGCTATAGCAACTTGATCATGAAAATTGTCATGATAAGGATGAATAGAAGATGTAAGTAAAATGTTTACTACACTAAAAGATTACTAAAGAATGGAATTTTGAAAGAATGCCAAACAATTGATGAAGGTGATCCACTTCAAAGTGCAAGTTCAAAGGTATTAGTATTTGACTATACACACTTTGTACTATGTGTCATGTGAATGACACCACTATTGATGTTGATAGATTCTTTTAAAAGAAAAGGAATTGTTGAAAGAGAATCTATAAAATATTTGGCAGAAAAGAAAAGATTTGAGATGTCCAACTTAGGTATATAGAAGATACATGTTATGGCTGTATTCCTTGGTTGTTAAACAATGTGGTTCTGCGGTGTTGGATACCGAATTGGTTGGTATGAAGTGTTATACAGGACAACACAATTCATGAACTGTAATGGCCTAAATAACTAGCAAGAGAATATGTGATGATGTTCATCGAAAACAAACGAAGGGTTGTTGTGTTGCTCGTTAACATCAAAGCTTACCTTCAAGATTTGTTTCAATAATTGTTATTTTGATCAGGTATTATGACGACAAAAGGTTGTTCAAATAATTACCGTATTCCATAATAGATGGATGATATACAAGTCTGGTTGGAGAAATAACGACCATAAAACTAATGCTAAAATGTCGCAAGACAAATGATTGAAAGATCACTTGCGAAGTGACATCACCATTTAAATTATATTAGGGATACATGAAGAAACTCCATGTTGATGGACTTTTGGAGTCTTTGATTTTGATCAAATGACGCTTGTGATACTTTCCTGGAGATAATTAAAACTCCGTTCGTAGGCCAAAAGAGGAACGGACGACTAACTGATTGGAATTTGTACATTTTGATGTATATAGTCCATTATGTGTAGTCGTGAGCGATGGATTTCAACTTCATATGCTTTCTCCGAAGATTTGAGTGAGTATATGTATATACTTACTCAATAAGGAAGAAGTATGAAACATTTGAAAATGTTCAAAGACTTTCAAGATGAAGTGAAAAATTATTGTAACAAGAAAATAAAAAAGAGTTTATGATTGGATCATAAAGATGTTTGAGTTACAAGTTTAGCAAAACACCTAAGATTTGAGGAATCGTTCCATGGATTTGCATTTCCCAAAACACCATAGGAGTATGGAGTGTTCAAGATATGTAATGAAATCTTGTTTAATGTGATAAGATCAAAGGTGTCATTTATAAAACTGCAATTATATTTTAAAGATTAAAGCTTTAGTGACTACCGCTTTTACACCAAAAAGAGCTCCATCGTGATCCGTTGAAATGACACCATATAAGTCATGGTTTGGGATAAAACCCAGGTTGTCCTTTCTTAAATTTTTGGTATGCTAGGCATAAGTAAAGTGTTTACAACCAAAGCCGGATGAGCATGTCATTGTAGGTTATTTCGAATAACCATTGGGTATTCCTCCATAACACCGAAGACAAAAGTGTTTGTCGCTTAGAATGTCGAGTTTCTTGAGAAGGAATTTTTGGTGAAAAGTCAAGTTGGAGGACAATAGAACTTTGACAAGGTTGTTGAAACCTTGGCTAATATGTGCTGAGTTGCGCAGCATCGGTAAGTGTCCCGGAGGCAGCAACAATGCTCATGGCTCACGTGCCTCAAAGGTTATGGTCACGGAGATCTAAGTTCCTATTGAACCAAGTAGGTCGGGTAAGTAATCAAATGCCAAGATTTGAGAGTTAAATCATTGTTGTTTGACAATGATGAACCGACTACATGCAAATAATCAATGATGGGCCCTGACTTCGTTAAGTGGCTTGAAGCCATAAAATCCGTGATAATTCCATACACGAGAAATCAAGTTTTGAATTTGAAAGACCCTCTGGAAAGGTGCAAGACCTTACAGTCGTATATGGATCTATAAAGAAATATACATGGATGTTTCACATCTATGAAATAGTCGACATGTCAGAAAGAGTTTACGACAATGTTCAAGGAATTGACTGTGATAAGATTTGATCTTTCATAGTGATATTTAGTCTGGACGGATTAATGTAGCAACCACTACATATATTTTGGTATATGGTAGTTGAACAAACAAAACAAGTTCTTCTAATAGAATGGTTACCGAGGACGTGTACATGACACGATCCAAAGGGTTTTGTTAATTCAAAGGATGCAAAAAGAGTATGCAAAACTTCAATGGTTGAAGTGAGCATCGCGGAGTTGGAATCTTCACCGTGATGAAACTGTTAAAAGGGATGAAGATGTTTGCATTTTGCAAGAAATTAAGTGGGAGCGATAAGACATATTTCTAATACATTATGTGAAAGACATATTGTTGATTAGAAATGATGTATCTTTTATTGACACAGGTTAAGAATTTCATTTCGATTAAAGACTTAGGCATAACCCAAGAATTAGGCATCAATGTCTATATGGATAGATTGAGGCACTAATATGGTTTTGCCAAATGTACATAGATAAGATGTTGAATGAGTTCAATATGGAAACAACAAGAAAGGTTCTTGATGCACGGAAAGGACTGAATCAAGATTCAAGTGTGTTGACACGAGATTCAAGTGTTTTGACACTTGGTGAAATCACAAGAATATTTTGATCAATCATTCTTTGAGATGTACACATCCAGATATGTCCTATGCTCTAAATGTTATGAGCATATACCAGAATCACTCATAAGATGATCATTGGACAATAGTAGGGATATTCCTATGATCTTTGGAAGAACTAAGAATATATTATTTATATAGTGGTGACAAATAGTTCATTGTAAATTGTTACATTGATACTAGTTTTGTCACAAATTAAGTTTATCTCAATTTAAACTATGGGTGGCACAATGTAATGGAAAGGAAGTTCCATAACTGATTTGGTTGAGTACCAAAATTAAAACATTATGACAGATACTACAACAAAAGGCTAAGTATATGACTGTTATTGTAGTAGCAAATGAGGGCATTTGCGTCAAGTAGTTTGTTATCAAACTAGGTGTGGTTCATAGCGGGATAATACTATGAAGATACATTGTATGACAATTGTATCAACATGATTTAATCCCAAGGAACTAAAGGTCTCACCAAAGGACCAAATTTATACAATGCCATCTCATTGGAGAATGAGTAATGCGTAGAGACGCAAGGACATGCAAATACACACGGACCTGGAAGTGTCAGATCCGAAGATTATGTTTACCACTAGCAATAGTGTCTATACAACACCAGAAAGCCATAGGTGTTGAGTGCACAAGTTTTTAACTAGATTATTGACTCTAGTGCAAGTGGGAGACTGTTGGAGATATGCCCAAGAGGCAATAATAAAGTGGTTATTATTATATATTTATGTTTATGATAAATGTTTACATCCCATACTATAATTGTATTAACCGGAAACATTAATACTTGTGTGTTTTGTAAACATAAAAGAGTCCCTAGTAAGCCTCTTTTTAAACTAGCTTGTTGATTAATGGATGATCATGGTTTCCTGATCATGGACATTGGATGTCATTAATAACAAGTTCATATCATTAGGAGAATGATGTGATGGACACACACCCATAGTAAACATAGCATAAGATCAAGTCATTAAGTTCGTTTTGCTACAAGCTTTCAAATGCATAGTAACCTAATCCTTCGACCATGAGGTTATGTTAATCACCATCACCAGATGGATACTTTGATGACATCAAACACCGCTTCGTAACTGGGTGGTTATAAAGGTGTCACTGGGTATTCTGAAAGTATGTGTTGAAGCACATGGACCAATATTGGGATTTGTCCATCCATATGACGGATAGATATGCTCTGGGCCCTCTCGGTGGAATGTCATATAGTTAGCTTGCAAGCATGTGACTAGGTCACAAGCGATGACATATCATGGAACGAGTAAAGAGTACTTATCAGTAACAAGGTAGAACATGGTATGGAGATACGGACGATCAAACCTCGGATAAGTAGAATATCGCGTGACAAAGGGAATTGGTTTCGTATGTTAATGGTTCTATCAATCACGAAGTCATCGTTGAGTATGTGGGAGCCGTTATGGATCTCCAGATCCCGCTAATGGTTATTGATCGGAGATGTGTCTCCATCATGTCTACATGTTCACGAACCGTAGGGTGACACACTTAAGGTTCGAAGTTGTTTTAAGTAGATATGGAATGTGCGTTGGAGACCGAATGTTGTTCGGAGTCTTGGATTGGATCCAGGACATCACGAGGAGATCCGGAATTGTCCGGGGAATAAGATTCATATATTGGGGATCATTTTCTAAGTTAGGAAATGTTCCAGAGTATTTGTATGGGGATTCTAGAAGTTTTTGGAATGTTCTGGAAGGTTCTAGAAGATTTCTTGGAGTTTACTTGAAAACCAAGAAAGGATCAAGGAATCCTTGTGGGGTAAGACAAGGATTCGTGGGGGAGTAGGACTCTCCCCACCTCCTTGATCCGCCGGCCAAGGGAGAGGGGAGTCCTACAAGGACTCCACCTCCCCATGGCGCCTCCCTCCTTTAAATAGAGGGGTGGAGGCACAAACCCCCTTTGCCCCTTCTATTCTCTAGATCTGAAGTTGCCTCTCTCCTCCTCCTTCCCTCTGCTCTGGCTTAGGCGAAGCCCTGCAGAATTCTCTACTCCACCACCACCACCACACCGTCGTGCTGCTGGGATTCCATGGAGAGATCTACTACCTCCGCTGCTCGCTGGAACGGGGAGAGGAAGGTCTGCTTTGACTCCGCACGTGTGATCGACTATGGAAGCGCTGCCGGAACGCGGCGCCGGAAGGATCGTCTACTCGATCTTGAGATCGGCAAGTGATCGACTACATCAACCACGAGATCTGATCTTGAATAAGGCTTATCGAATCTAGGAGGGTTAGTATAGATATATCTCGTTGCACATGTCTAATAGATTAGATCTTGGCTTTTATCTAGATTAGATCTGGGTTTTGTTCGTTCTTGCGGTAGAATTTTTTTGTTTTCCATGCTACGAACCCATCAGCCCTGTCCCATTCCAGAGTAATGTGGTTGCACGGGTTAATTGTTCTAGCAAAACTGCAAAGAACCGAGTGCGTTTTTGTAAACCTTTTTCCTCCATCTTTCCTTCAGCATTTTGTAAAATGAAACCTTTTTCTTCCTCAACATCTTTTGGGAGGTCCCACCTTTCCAAGGTTTTATCAAAAAACATTTGGTAAAACCTTTTTACGGGGTCTTCCCATCCTCTAGTTTTTGCTTCGACTAAAATGGGGTCTCCAAAGGGTAGGGTGTAATATACCATCTATTCTACTAGGGACAAGTAGGTGTCACCAAGGGGGTTGTACTTAATAGTACAAAAGAGTAATAGTTCCGAGGAGCCAAACCACTACCATATATACATCAACATATAATAAAACAATGCAGTTTCATAAATAGTAGATAAAACATGCATAAGTAAAATAATAGAACAAGGCTTATGAGCAAGAAGGTGGCTAGTCTAAGATCAGAAATATGGCATATATGTCCCTGGACTTCTTCCAAGAATACCAATACCAATAATAATAAGATCTCTTCTTCTGGGTGTCAATACACGCACAACTATCGTCGTCAGCGAGTATACATGCAAACAAGCAAGACCACAATGAAAACAAGGCATACAAGTGGACATTCACATAGTAAGAAAGTGGACAACACAAGTATAATCTTCAGTAGGTTTTGAGTAGTTGAGTTTAGAACCATTGCAAAAATCATAATTGAAGTGGTGGGATTTCCTTTTTTCGGCAAATGGTCAAAACCACTAATGAAGGGGTTTGGGTCCAAGGCTTGGGTAAGTATGGTATCAAAGTGTAACCATATTATCATCTGGTCGGTTTTGACATAACAAGACCAACAAAAGTGGTTTCAAGATTTTATCACTTTTCTTTAATTTCTTATGATTTTTCTAGTGATAAAAGATCTAGTTTAAGGAAATAATTCAGCAGAAAGGTTCTGGATCTCCAAAAATTATTTCCTTGTGTGGTTAAGTAGGTCTTGATGTACTTGTTCACTAAGAGTTGGAATCATTTCAAAATCCTTACCAGAATGCCCTCTGGAAATTCCCAAAGACAGTTCTATGGGTTTTTTGTCCTTTTCACCAAATTAAAACTACAGAAGCTTTTGAGTTGATTCCAAGGGCACACGATGGATACATTGAATACCTTTCTGTAGTAATTTGAATTACCCAAATTGGATTTGTAAAACTTCTGTAGTGATTTTTCTGCTTGAAATACCCTAGGCAGAGATGATTAATTCACCAAAACTAAGCATACCCTCAATAAAATTTGATCTCCTGGATTTTGGTAGACCTGAGTGTACCACATCAAAGAGAGTTGGAATTGGGTCAATACCTCTGTTGGTTTGACCTAGAGAAATTACCGAAGGCAGATAAGTATTGTTCTTGTTATTTTTACTACAGGAAAACAAAAGCTCCAATTGGCTTGAGGCCAATGCCATGTGTTAGGTATATTAAACATCTACCAGATAAAATTGGGTTTTCTCCATTTGGAGTTTCGAAACTCCCTGAGGATTTTATTTCCTGTATTTGATACTTTTTAGTAGCTTATTTTCTAGAAAATAATAAAAGTAAGGGTGGCCAAGGGGAGTGATTTGCATGTTAGATAAAACATACAGGAACATGTCAGAAATTGAATCTGGGCAAAAAGAGGTATTTTTCATTTTAATATTGAATTAAACCTATTGGTAATACTAGGGATAGGAGGATTTGAATAAAAGAAAAAGAAGAAGGGGCACGACCAGGCCGATTTCTTCACTGCAATGGGCAGTGTAGAGAGAATTCGGCCCACCCAGGAGCGAGCCACGCGTGGGAGGAAGTTTAAATCCCGCGCGGCGGGGCCCGGCTATCATCCACACGGGGGCGCGAAGGGGTATAGAGGGATGAGGGCCATCAGATCTAGCGGAGATCAACGACGCCTAGTCGTCTCCTTCCTCTAATTGCATGGAACAGGGAGGAAACCCTAGGGGGTGGCAGTTGCAGAGGCGCTCACCTGGGGGCTCGTCGGCGTCGGGGAGGTGGCCGGGGAGAAGCGGTGCATGACGACAACCTCGACGATGGGCGGCATGGCCTGCTTCTGCGACTGGATCCATCTCACGCAAGGGCGACCGAGGCGAGCTCGCCGGAGCTCGTTGGTGGCGATGGTATGTACTGTCCTGGAAGGAGAGAAGGGGAGGGTTAGATGCAGAAAGGCACGGGGAGCTCGGGAGAATGACATGCAGAGGGGGAGGAGTAGAGGGGAGGAGGCTAAGATCATCCTTTGAACAATGGCCGAGGGGCCATTTTCTTCCTCTCTCGGCTAAACCAGAGCAAGGGATGGGGAGTGGATGATAGGTGAGGGGGAGAGGATGCAAATGAGGGGCAGGGGAGGCACGGGGTGGCCTCTGGCCTCTTCAAACTGAGGTGGGAGCTCTAAGAGGGAAAAGTCCATTTTGGACATGCAAGGGAGATAGGGATGGCTTGTGATTGGCCTAAAGGGGTGAGAGAGAGATCTAGTCGTGATGGGGCTCAGAGGGGGAGGGAGTGGCAGCTGTTGCAATTTATTGGCCTCACATGCTTGTCTCTCTCTCTCCTTCTTACTTCCAAGCACATGGGACAAGGGAGAGGGGTTGCTATAGTAGCGTAGCTACAGTGCTCATGACCAGGACTGAGGTGTGTGGTGGTGGATGTTTGCTGGTGGACATTGATGAGGTTTTGATTTGGTTTTTGGTACTAAAAGGGTAAATGTTCAAATCTGCCATAAATGATGCTCAAGAGTTATGTCTTGATTTTTGATCTTGACCAATGGAGGTAAGGATTCTGGTAGAAGGGTAGGGTTAATATGCATCTCTAGGATTTATTTGGGATTTTTCAGAAGATTAGAAGTCCACTTAAATCCATTTATTCAGAACCTACAGAAGTGAAATATTGGAGTTCATTTGATATTTTTACACTGGACAAGGTGGGTTTTTGGGTTGAGATGGTCCCAAATGTGAATACACACTTAGGGGTATTTTCCAAGATTTATTGGAAGATAAAAGTATTTAAAACAATTATTATTCCAATTCAGCCATTTAAGAAAATAGGCAAAAAGAAATAATAAAGCTCTTAAAAAATATTTATTTTTGAAGTGGGAAGATGGGGTATGATATGTGGGCCTAAATTGAGCCAAAAGTTGGGGAAGTGTTTTGGCAAAAACCAAATTTTCCTTTATGGAAGAAGTTTTGGAAATTTGGTCTATTAAAGAGATTAATTAGATTTGGATCCATAATAATTATGGATAATATTTGATAAATCTTGATGATCAAGGTAGATTATTTAGACAAGGTGTAGCAAGCATTTGCAACCTTGGGAATTGTAAGGAGTTGGGGATCTAGGGTGATGTTATTTTTATACCACCAAAACCTTGTCGGATCTTGGAGCTCAGATCTCCCCTTGGGGCATGGGATAGATGAATGGATAGACCAAGTTATGTACATCAACATGGTATAGAGGTTTGAGCTTGATCTTGCTTGAGTTCACCAAGAATTGATTTCAAACTTTGAATAAAATAAGCCTGCCAAAGTAGATTATCAACTAGCCTTCAAAACCTTGTGGGTTTAAGAAGCACCAAGATCCACTTGGAACAAGTGAAGTAGATATAGATAGAACTATATGAGTAGAACACAACCATGCAAATAGTTGGTCCATAGAAGGTTGGATGATGGTGTGAGCTTCTGTCAAAGTAGGCATGTTGACTAGATTTGCAGGAATAGTTATTTTCTTGCCTGCAAAACCATCAAGAACAAGTGGGTTGGAGGATGATATAACCAAGGGAAATAGTGGGACTTGGTAGTCCTTAGGATGGTTAAAAATATGGTTCAAATGCATTTTAAAAAATGCACAAGGTTTGAGAAAGGGAGGCATTCAAACAGGTGATGTTGGAAATAGTTTTCCAGACAGCCAAATTTGGCAGATTTGGGGCTTTTGACTAGAAAATGGGTGGTGATGATTTTGATGGGAAGCAAGGTACCAAAGCATCATCAAGTGGATGATATTGAATAGTAGATGGAGTAGAAGGGATCCATGCTTGATATTGGTCTTCATTGACTTGGAACTTCTAGAATGGATCAGTTCAGAATTCATCGGGCTAAGAGTTTTGGGATGATCACCTAGTATCTAGAGATTAGATCCTGCCTTGTATTCTTGCTGAGGGTGTGGTGATTTGGAAACCTCTTGATCCTAATGATGATCTCCTAGAGTGGCTCATACTATCTCCTAAGTAGACAAATCAAGCAGCAGATCAAGGCAATTCATCAGACAGCAGATCAAGGCAACTCATCTTATATACTAATCAACTACTACTAGGGTTACCATCAAGCTTAGCTTGAGGTAAGGATGGGAAATTTTGAAAGGTTGGAGTTTGAGTAAGGTAAGAGTCCTTGGTATATCTACCAAGGGTAGGATTCAAAAGTTTTAAAAGGAGGTTTTGGGAAACCTGGAGATAAGAATGGTTGAAGGTTAGGTCTGTAAAACATAAGGAGATTATAATAGGTTGCTCTCCATAGTTTAGGGAAATAGAAGCTACTAAAATAGTTGGTTTGCAAAGGCTTCTTGGCTCAGGTTTTGAAATGCTAGAACATTTGAGAATATGGAAATTAATCCAAGACAGTTTTGGGAAGTAGCTTTTGTCAACTGGTGTTGAGGTAAGGAGTATATCTTCTAATACACATTCATAAGCATAAACATTGTCAAACAACAGACAAACACTTCATCACTAAACAAGAAAAAGTTTTTGTTCCCCCTGTTTTTTGCATTGTGGACAACTAATCAGGGTTGCTAAAATTGGGATGTTACAAGACCTTTGTTGAATGTCATCATGAATGTCTTAAAGTTGGGAAAGCCATTCTTCTCACTGGCAGGACCACTTCAAACCTAAACATTGAGATAATCTTTGTCATTGACATCATCTTATATGATGACTGCAGTTCCTTTTGATTATTTATTAGTGCAGATGTAAGTTGTGTTGAACCGCTTGTTGTTATGAACCGCTTGATGTATGTTATGAACTGCTTTTTATGTGGTAATGCATTTCGTTATTTCTATTGATTTTGTTTGATGTGCTGTGAATATTCAAGTGGATGCATCAGAATTCGTTTCAATTGTCAAAAGTTCATGTATTTTATTAGAAATTTTTAACTTGTTAATGCGATTTTGCTTATTTATTTGCAATTAACTTGCCTGCCTGCGAGACCAAATTAGGAATGTACATATGAAATACAACTATACATTCATATGCTGTAATTACAAACATTACAGGATAATGATAAAAACTAGTTTAATTTATACACACACACATTAATTACATTGTACTCCAAATATAATATACTAGATCAGAACCACTTTTGTGTAACTGAATTAACAAACTAAATTAAAACACTGCTTGTAGATCATACTCACATAATCACAGTCTTTAGCTAAATTCAGTCTTCTTCCTCGTCGTCTCTCTTCGTCCACCATTCATCGTTCTTCATCCACCTGTCGATATCTGTTTCCAGACACATCGTGTATTCGTCGTCCCACTTATTATTTGTTATCAGCTGATGGACCTACCTCCAAAAAAGTTTGTACAATTTATATCATTTACCTCCTTTACACCCGGTGCACAACCTATCATTGAGAATTTGTCTTCCGAAACTGAGGCAGTAGCTGATGAATATTATTCTCTTGTACAACTCGTATTTTACATACCCATCTTTTGCTGAGTAATGGAGATTCTCCATTGGCATTGGCTTACACTCTCATTTGTTATGCATTTCTGAGTCACTTGCTGCTATCTTCATCTCACTGTATGATGAATCAACAAGTACTGCTGCAATACTAGCCATGCGATACCTATTATTGTCACCTTGGAATGTATTGAATATTCCCTTTATGTCTACATGGTAATCTTCAGGGATGAAAAACTTTTCTTTCATCAACATCTTTGAATCAATCTTGTCGACGCTAATGAAGGTGATCTGTTTTTCGTTGAAAAAATCACGGAGTCCCTGGCATTTTTTCGTGGCCCTAGCATAATTATAAACTAGGACATGCTTTGTCACGGTGAGTTGTACGACGGCGATGGTTTTTTCACTTCCTTGAGTAGTATATTCAATGTCTAGTCCAACGTACCTGCTCTTATCCTGGTGTCAAATGAAATGTGATTATTAGTACCAGAGTCTGGTGAAATGAACACGATAAGGATACAATTTATAACTTGTATTATTGATTCTTATGACATGAAAGACGTAGGAGTATTGATAATGTAGGAATGCATTTCCTATATCCACTCTAATCCTATAGAGATTCATATGACACACAGTATATTTGTTTCTACCATTGGAAAATCAAGGGATTCTGATAAAATATATATGGGTTGATGTTTGATTTTTATCTAAACTAGTGAAAAGGACTGGTTAGGAAAAACTAGTTCAAATTAATGTGGTAAACTATTTTATACGAATCAAACAACCTTGAATTCATTTATGTTGTAGTCATGCATAATTCATATGAAAATGATTTTAATAAAATCAGACGGTAAGTTGGACCAGTACAAACCTCTTCAAGCCAAGCCTTGTACATGGAGAGGATTCTGTCCACCGTTGATTCCTCGTTGGTGTACTCCACAGTAAGAACCGTCGTTCTGTGAACAGGAATGCTTTGAGTCTCTGTAGTCTGAAGCCCGTCGTCCATCATGTCTGGAACGAAGATGTCTGGTACCACGCCTTCTGTGATTTCTCGCTGTAGGGAACAATGATGAATCTATTAAGAACAAGTATGTGATGGAATAGAAAAGGAATAAATAATTCAACGCTCGAGAGGCACCTTGGTTTTTTTGAGTTTCATCGGTGTTAATGATGAAGTGCCGCGATCTTGTTTCAACTTACCCCTTTTCCGCTTCCACGACTCCTCGTATCCTTATAACCAACTGATAGTGCAAATCGTGCTAGTAGTTATAAAAAATAAGGCCCGCGACGAAATTGTCCATACGATACATCAAGAGTTCGCAACCATAAAACTGCTGCTTTCATACAAGAAATGCCCACTAATACAATTCACATTCCCATTGTTGTTTGAAGCATAGCACTACTTCTCTAAAGGATTATGCACTGCTTTATTTTGTTTTATACAGATTTATTTTAATGCAGTTCATGGACTGCCAGTGATGTTAGTTATGTACTACCCTGGTTCCTTGTTTATTTTTTAATTCCTTGATTCTTCTGTTAGATTGTGATTGCATAGATGTACGAGTGTTCTATCTTATAGTCTATACGAATAATATGTAAATTACTTTAAAAAAAGAATAATATGTAAATGTTTTACTTTTTTTAAAATAAAACATTTCTAGTTGTTAAGTTTGTATGATATATATAGTGCAATTCTTTTTTTAAAGCATTGTTCCATGGAATATCCGGTACAAAACTATTCTTTCGAACTACAGTAGATTGTTCTAGGAGTGTCATGGCTATTGTGTCTAATGTTTTTATCTTATTTGCAAAATCAGTGTAATGCTATGTATGGTTGTAGTCAATGTATCCTTTTTATACCAGTAAATAACAAGTAATGCCATAATACAATAAACTTTCCTCTATAACTTTATGATAACTTGATAAGAATAAAAAATCTGCTCCATAATTTCTTACATTTATTATTAGTGAATTTGTAATTCTGAGTCTGTCCTCTACAAAACAATATTTGTATCATGACCTGATCCTGCTGCTTCTCCTGCATAAAATAAAGAAACATTGTTAGCAATCATTTTTTATAACATGTATGTAGAGCAAACTATTTGAGCAATCCTAATTGTAATGTTTTAAATATTATGAAATTTAAAACTTGCCTTGGCTCTTGAACTTGTCTAGCCAAATACCATTGTAGACGGCCATGTCCTTTTCTAGGTATTTTTAAACTGCTTGTGCCTTCCTTTTTATTATTGCTTCTAGACCGATCACTGTCGAGATCTTCATCTGGAACGGTGCTTTGTCTTGTTCTGACGGTTCTTATCACCGGACTTTTCGTACTGTTCCTTTTATGTACATTGAACTGTACTGAATTCATAGGACTGCTTCTTGTTTGTACATTCCTCTCAACTGATGCTTGAGGTCTTTCGTGGCTTGACACGGATGTCTGCACTGGACTGCTCCTTGTAATCACTATTCTTTTTTTTGTATTTTTGTACTACACTTCCTCTTTGGATTGTTCATTGCTTTTGCCGTTCTACAGCTTTGTTATGTATGACCATAACTTGGAGAAACATTTCCATTATTTCCACTGAGGTTAGCATCTGTCTGAGGGATTTCGTACATATGCACAACATTCCGTGTGGGATATGGATGAGATCTTTCTTTTCTGATGTCAGACTTTTGTCCATCAATCCCTCGTGTACAATTGCTTTTTTCTCTTGATTTTTGTGTTGTTCCTACTGAACTTCTCCTCTACTTCTGTGGTTTTGATATCATCTGCATCACATGTATCAAGCATTTTATTTTCACGACTTAACAAATATCATGTCCAATAATTTTCCTATTTTCAAAGTCACCAGCTATAAATTTCATATAATACTTACTCTATCTGAATCAGTTGAGTTGCTATCACTTGATGTTGATGATGGACTTTGTTGATCCTCTCTTTCCATACTCTTCTTATTTTCTGTGGTGTCAAATTTTTCTTTAGAAAAAGTAGACAAAATGTTAGTCTCGCGTGGTTACAATCAGGTTCAGGATATGTTGTAATAGGTATCATTGTGTAAAATTAGCTTACTTCATCTGTACTAGTGTTGTCAACATAACTGCGTCCACATTTTGCTTTACTTTTCTGGCTTGTATTTTTCTGAAAAATCTTCTCTTGGGTGGTGTCAGGTCGTCCTGAAGATTATTGGTTAAGATATCAGTTTGACTTAATGTATCTGTTGGGGGGATACCCCCGGGTAGGGTCACTCCGGAGTATAAAGGCTGAGTTAGCCGAGGTTCGGCAAGGTCAAAGCAGATGCTGGCCGGGTCACCTCAAGGCAGGCCGGATCACGGAGTAACCCGGACCAGGGTGGTCGCCTAACATTATCTCAGCCGACTTAAGGAGTAAGTCGGAAGTGCTTGTCTAACTTGTATGCAGGAACAGGTATAGCCGGATCTACTATGATCCGGGTCCCATTTAGCTTCTGGGAGAAGGAAGGAATCTCGCTGGTAAAAAACAAGGCCCGGTACACACTGCATGAGCAAAGCAGACAAGGGCAGGACCAACGGGTCATGGCCGACAAGGGTGACGACGCCCATGTCGGCTGACGCGGGTGCCGCAGAGGCTCACGTAGCTAAAGCATGTGTGACGTGGTGGAAAAGCACCTCGGTCGGCTTACCACTTTGAGAGGAAGCATATTCTTAGGAATATGCCTCCACGTATGCCCTAGGCAGAGACCAAGCCCCCTCTATATAAGGGGGGCTAGGGTTTCAGTAGAAGGGGTTGGTTTTTCTTCTATTCTGATTTGGCTAAGGTTTTAGGTGTGAACTGTGGGTGAGAGTAAGAGAGCTCCTTCTTCCTCCTCTCACCAATACAGCTCAAGGAGCACTTGTAATCTTGGAAGGAAAGCAATACAAACTTCTATGTGGAGAATCACTCGACTATCCCTCCCTGGATTCCCCTAGCGTGTATTAGTCCCCACCTTTAGCCTATCCATGGCATCTGCCGTGACACCACCACGACAGTTGGCGCCCACTGTGGGGCTAGCGGCGCTAGCAGGGGTCAAGATCCAGACGGGAAACTTCATCGCCACCGGCGAACGCATTGTCTCCAGGCTCGTTCAGCGCTTTGGAGCGCTGGACTTTGTCAGTGACAACGCAGGCTGCTTCGGCACGTGCCCACTTCTGCGCAACGGCCTTTTCGTCAAGCTCGGCGCGCACAAGTTCTACGTTGCTGTGGACGTAACGTGCGCTCATCCGCGTCGCGTCGTCGAAGCAGGGGAACCACCCCTCACTATGGCTCGCGGGGCGTGTATCGCTCGCTCTCCGGACCATGCAAAGGTGATGATGACCGCGCCTGGTGCGGGCACAAACAAGGATCCGACGCCAGATCCGGAGGTAACGCCTACGGCACCAAGGAAAGCTAGAGGTCCTCCACTAGAGAGGCCAGAAAATGTGCTGAGAGAGGCGATGGATAGCTTGGCAAACCCTGTAGTAGCAGCAGTAGATCCGACTAGGGCGCAGGCCGAGCTGGAGGAAACTAGGCAAAAGGTACTAGAAGGCGCAAAGAAAATAGCCGCGGCTCAGCAGTCATTGGACATGACGCTACGTGAGTATGCAAAAGCAAACAAAGTTGATACGGTAAAAGTAAAAGGGAGAAATCTCATGAGTGAGATGAACAGAGAAGGTGATAATGGAGCCGAGGAGGAAAACTGTTTGTCCGTGGGGCTGCCGAAGTATAGTACCCCGGCGAAGAACCTCAGAGAAGTGGATGCGGCTACATCCGAGTTAGAGGGTCTGACGGGTGAGGCCCGTCAAAGACAACAAGATAGGGTTAACGAGCTAGTTCGGATCGCGAACAGACAGAACAAAGAGCTACTCAGAGCTAACCCAGAGAGAGCTGGAGCTTCCAAAATCGTCCATTCGGCGATGGGTATCCCGGAGAAATCCACTAGAGCCGCATCGTCTCCTCATGGTGGTCCAAGGAGAGAAGAGGTAGTAACCTCGGCCAGACGGAACAAACAGATCGTTCCGTATGACCCGACGCGGGCAAGAAAAGGAAAAGAAGCACAGAAAAATGATGATCGACAAAGTGTGAGCCGAGGTGAAGCTGGCCGAGGTAACCACGACCAAGGCAATGCCGGTCAAGGGAACGTTGCCAACGGCAATGCCGGACAGCGAAACTCGGCAGGAGCATGACAACCGCAGCAGGGGAATATATCAAGGCAAGAGGAAAGTGTCGGCCGAGGTATGCAACAGAGAGGTGCGCCACAAGAGCAAAACCGGTACAATGACGGTGATTCGGAGATGGTGAACGCGGGGTACCCAAAACCGGACTATCATGTGATAGGGTCAAGATTGGGAAGCAGGGATTTGATGCCGGATGATGCCAGGTTGAAACTGGATCGCTTGTATAGGTCGGAACAGATCGAATGTCAAGGTCCACCGGGTCCAGCGTGCTTTGGACCCCGGATCATGAAGGAGCCACCGGTACCCAACTTCCAGCTGCCTAGGGGCACGAAGACATACGACGGCAGTACCAAGACGGAGGATTGGCTGATAAACTATGCTACGGCTGTGAAAATTGCCACTAGCAACTTGAGATGGGCTGTACGATACGTGCCCCAGATGTTGGAAGGGCCGGCAAGCGTATGGCTGAACAATTTACCACCCGGAAGCATCAACTGCTGGATAGATTTTGAGGAAATGTTTATCAGCAATTTCTCAAGTACATATCAGAGGCCAAATAGGCCGCAGACCCTAGCAATGTGCAAGCAAAGACCTAATGAGACAGACCGTGAATTCTTGACCCGGTGGTGTACCGTGAGAAACTCGTGTGAGGGTTTCATAGAGTCATAGGCCATAGCGTGGTTTGCACAAGGGTGCAGATATGGAAGCGAGCTGTGGATGAAGTTACAAAGGAAAATGCCAATTATGTTGGCAGAGATGATCCGGATTTCCGATTCATATGCGTTGGGTAATCCGACTCAACCTAGGCTCGCATCAAACGAGTCGAATGAGGAATACTATCAGAGGGATGGAGCCGGGTCATCTCGGAGGAATGACTACAGAGGAAAAAGAAGAGATGATAGACTAGATCATCGCTACGGCTCGCAACAAGTTGCGACTGTAAATCAAGATCAACCCGGAGCAGGGAGAAATCAGCGCCAGAAAACTGGAGGGCAATGGACTCCAAGAAATGATGGCAAGAAAACATGGACGCCGGAGCAAAAGAGACAGTGTCAAGAAAAGAAAGACCGTCCGAGGTATACCTATGAGTCGATGTTGGACCAGCCGTGTAAGTTTCACACACCAAATTCGAGTAATCCAGCGGGTCATACGACGAGGCAATGTGAGTGGATGCGCAAGATTGAACAAGGTGGTTTGGGGAATGCTCAGGCACCCCAGAATGATCAGCCTCGGCAGGAGTTACCCCGGCATCAACTGCTTTCTGGAGCGAACACGCAACAGCTAATGTTGCCTCCCCCTCCGCCGAGGTATGATAACATTGAGAGAAGGAATGTGGTGCATCAAGTGGAAAACCAACATCAGCCGGGTGGAAAATGAGGCTGCCGACATGCTATCGAAGCTCGGATCAACCCGATAGGCAATTCCACCGGCTGTAGCATTGGAACACCTCAGAAAACCATCTATCAGGCCGTCCCCAGGAACCGACTCGATCTATGTTCCGGAAGATACAGAATTCGGAGCTAAGCCCATGGACATTGACATGGGAGGTAGTGCACAAAACCCGGGGACTGCATCAGCAAACCCGGGGACTGCCTCAGCAAACCCGTGGACTGCTCAGCGTGATCCGGCTGAAGTTATGCCGGTGGATTATATGGAAATTGATGAGGATGTGTTCCCTGCACGAGCAATACCAGCTTGGGCACTGCCTATATTTCAATTCCTGAAAGATGGAACGTTACCCACTAAGGAGGTGTTAGCCAGGCAAACTCAGAGGAGAGCAAAAGCATACACGATTATCAATTCCGAGCTGTACAAACAGAGTGTAACCAATGTCCTCTAGCGATGCGTTGACCCGGAAGAAGGGCTTGACATCCCCCGAGATATACACCAAGGAGAATGCGGGCATCATGCTTCATCCAGAGCCTTGGTGGCAAAAGCATTCCGGCATGGGTTCTACTGGCCAAGTGCCTTAGAACAAGCAGAAGATCTGGTGAGAAAATGCAATGGTTATCAGAGGTACGCTACTAAGACACATATGCCAATGTCGGAACTCAAAACCATACCAATCACATGGCCATTTGCCGTATGGTGCTTGGATATGGTTGGTCCGTTTAAACCAGCAAGGGGAAACATGACTCACATTTTGGTCATGGTGGATAAATTTACGAAGTGGGTCGAAGTAAAGCGTATTAGGAAATGTGATGGGGCTACGGCCGTAACGTTTCTCAAAGATATAATCCTGAGGTACGGTTACCCACACAGTATCATAACTGATAATGGCACAAATTTTGTGGAAGGAGCGTTTGCGCGTTTCTGCCGGGATAAGAGGATCCGGCTGGACATAGCCTCGGTAGCCCACCCTGCATCAAACGGACAAGTGGAAAGATCCAACAGATTAGTACTATCCGGGATAAAACCCCGGCTTATTGAGCCGCTGCAAAGATCAGCGGGGTGTTGGATAGAAGAACTACCAGCGGTACTGTGGAGTTTAAGAACAACTCCGAATCGATCAACAGGCTATACGCCGTTTTTTCTGGTATATGGGGCAGAAGTTGCATTACCATCCAACATAGAGCATGATTCGCCTAGGGTCACCCAATACACAAAAGCCGAAGTGCAAGAAGCCCGGCAAAATGATGTTGATCTACTAGAAGAAGCGAGAGAACTGGCACTGTCCAGATCCGCCATATATCAGCAAAATCTTCGACGCTATCATAGTTGGAAAGTGTGCCCCCGAGTCTTTCGGGAAGGCGATCTGGTGCTCCGGTTGGTACAACGTACTACTGGCATGCATAAATTATCCCCCCCATGGGAAGGGCCATTCATCATGAGCAAAGCATTGCACAATGATTCTTATTATCTTATAGATGCAAAGCCACAGGAAAAGAACAAGGCGGACAGGTCCGGAGAGGAATCTAAGCGACCATGGAATGTAGCACTACTTCATCCTTCCTACACTTAGCTAAGAAGGGTATGTATCCGAGTCGTCTCATATGTCGGTATGTATGTCGGCAATGAGCTTATCAGTGAAATGTTAGCACCTCGAGCAGTAACTCGGGGACTGCCTTAGTAATTTTTGTTGTTGTCTCTTATGCGTTAGCTGGAATAAGTTGTTCTACTTAACTCGGATTAGTAATGTGTGAGCACCAAAAACCCAACTCTTCGACTTGCTGCTGTCCAACAAGAATTGGCTTCATGGCAAGCAAGAGAACAAGTTTGGAATTGCGTAGCACATGAAAAGCGACTAAGGAAAATAATTTATTCGAGCCAATGTTTGTTTTTCGGACTAACCCTGTATTTATTTTCAAGTTATTATGCAGCTTTATTTTTTAGCTAAGTCTAAAAGTTTCCTAGTATTGTTAAGACAATTTTTGAAGCTCGGATTCGTAAGATATAAAACCGAATCAAGGTAGACACAATCCGAGCCAAAAGATTGGACGAACAAGAAAAAGAAACTCGAGGACTACGCCCAAGTTAACCCGGCATAAGAACTTAGTAGAAAAATATCACATATACACGGGATACAGTTCCGCCCGGCATACCGGGGATCTGATAAATTTTCAAGTTTTTTGACTTAAGGAGAAGCAGGAGGAGGAAGTTCAGCGTCGTCTTCGCTGTCTTCAATATCTGAGGCATCGCCTTCTTCGTCCTCATCTGACCCGTCTTCAGCGTTCTCAACGTTCTCGTCCCCAGCGGATTCCAGAAAGCTCAGTCCTTCAACCCATTCATGGATAGGAGAGTATTCGATGAGGCTGTGGGCACAAGCCTGGCACCGAGCTACCCACTCCGGGTCAATAGTCCATCTGGATCCGGTGCGCAGGCGTGTAAGGAGGCTGAGGTCGATCTTCTCATACCATGTGAGTATGTGATGAAGAATAGTATCAGCTGCAGCACGCCCAGCGGACTCTCTCCAGAGATCGAGCTGGGTCTCAGTCTCCATTAGCTTCTCGACGAGAATCGCGGTGGTCTACGGGGTATCTTCTCCGGGCCAGAACTTGTTGAAGTTGCGAACTGCAGCGTCGAGGATATCCTTGCCATAGTTCTTGATGAGTTCCACGCGAGATGACAAGCTGACCAACAAGTCCTCCATGTCGTACGAAACCTCCTCACCATCAGGGGCGGCAGGAGTACCCCTCGCTCAGCGGAAATCTGCAACTGCTGCGCTTGCAATAGTGGTGCCCTTAGGAAATTTGCCTAGGAGCAAGACAAAGGAAGAAGGTAAAGAAAAGACATATGAAGTTACCCGGAAAAGTATGTCAGATAAGGGAAAGAACTTACGTGATATATGGCTGAGGATCCGGGTCAACTCCTTGATGCAGTCATCGCCTCTCTTGCGAAGTTTATCAAGCTCAGCGTTTGCCAACCCAAGCTAGATGTCGGATTCTTTGAGTAGGTCCTGTTCCTTGGAGATCTGGAGAGTAAGGCGCTCGCGCTCTTCTGTGAAGTTCTAGACAACCTTTTGGAGCTCGGTTTGGTGCTGGGCCTTCATCTTCTCCATCTCAGCCTTGAGCCTGGCAATCTCATTGTCCTTGGTCCGGAGGAGAGCGAGCTCATCATCTTTTTTCTTCAGATGGGCTTGATGCTACCCTGCTTGTTCGAGAAAATGCAGCATCATATTAGGCATGGGCACACTATCCTCAAGCGATGCTGAAATAGTATGTTGACCCGGCAGAGCCGACGAATGAAAGTTTGCCAAGCCAAGGAGAAAAGGAAATGGAAAACACTACAAGGTCGGACAAAAAGGACATACCCTTGATTTGCTCCAAGTTCTTCCGCATGATCTTGTTCTCAGCCTCTGCCCCAGCTGCAGAAACCGAATGATGAGATTAGTTCGGCAGAAGAAGATGAAGAAAAACGGAAAAGCGCCAAGGGAGAAACTTACCCCTTTTCTCATGTTCCGTGATAAGTGCAACATGCTTTGCGCGTAGCATCTTGTGGGTATCCAGCAGGCACTGGAATTCAGCACTCCGGCGATTGGTGGTCACCTAAAAAAAGTACAGAAGCATTTATTAGCTTGGTGCATATTCGAAGCGTACACGATCCGGGCCAAGTGGAACTTAACCCGGCTCTAGGTGTGTGCATAATCGAAGCATACAAGATCCAGGCCAAGTGGAACTTAACCCGGCTCTAGGTGTGTGCATATTCGAAGTGTACAGAGATCCGGGCCAAGTGGAACTTAACCCGGCTCTAGGTGTGTGCATATTCGAAGGGTACAAAATCCAGGCCAAGTGGAACTTAACACGGCTCTAGGTGTGTGCATATTCGAAGCGTACAAGATCCGGGCCAAGTGGAACTTAACCCGGCTCTAGGTGTGTGCATATTCGAAGCGTACAAGATCCAGGCCAAGTGGAACTTAACCCGGCTCTAGGTGTGTGCATATTCGAAGCGTACAAGATCCAGGCCAAGTGGAACTTAACCCGGCTCTAGGTGTGTGCATATTCAAAGCGTACAAGATCCGGGCCAAGTGGAACTTAACCCGGCTCTAGGTGTGTGCATATTCGAAGCGTACAAGATCCGGGCCAAGTGGAACTTAACCCGGCTCTAGGTGTGTGCATATTCGAAGCGTACAAGATCCGGGCCAAGTGGAACTTAAACCGGCTCTAGGTGTGTGCATATTCGAAGTGTACAGAGATCCGGGCCAAGTGGAACTTAACCCGGCTCTAGATGTGTGCATATTCGAAGTTCTCATGGAGCTACGTTATTTTTCTGATGAGCATCGGGCCGAGTAACAAGTTACTCCCCCGGAGGCTCGGGGACTAATTGTTATTATCTACAGCATGTAAAGGAGAAGCGATATACCTCCATCATCCGCCCCGCGAGGTTAATTGCCTTAGCGGCTGTGTTCATTTGGGCAGAAAATTCTGCGGGGCCGAACTTTTCCGGAAGATCGTCGTTGTGAACGAACTCCGCATTGTTCCAGTTCATGACGAACTCAATCAGGCTCGGAGGGTACCGCTCACCGGTGAGCATATGGGGTGCCACTAAGCCCTTCGCATGCACTTCTTTCCTCTCAACCAAGGCAAGGGCTGGGCTTGTATGCAGAACCATTTGCCGCGCATCAGTTGGCTCAGCAGGGGCATCCTTCGCTGCCGGAGCTTTCTTGGGAAGCATTGATGCTAGGGTTTGCTGCCCAGCCTCGATGAATGGTGACTTGGTAGCATCCGGAGCCTTTTTTCCCTTGTCTTGCTAAGAAGAAGTATCTACAGCGGATTTCCCCTTAGGAGCTGCTGGGGTAGTTCCTCGTCGAGGTTGAGATGACTCAGACGAGGCGGAAGAACTTGGCGTCGGTGCTCTTATAGCTGGACTTGGTGCGGTTGCTGAGTTTCTTGGTGCCGGAACGGGTGCTAGTGTTGGTTTGGTCACTGGTACTGGAGCTGTTGCTGGTGCTAGGGCACCGGCCAATCTCGAGGTAGTCTCGGTGGCTACTGGTTGCGGTGATGCCGAAGTTGTCGACGCCGTCGCCTCGGCTGGGCCGGTCTCTCCCACTCCAAGGTTGCACTCCTCTTGACGAGGTAGTGCGGAACCCGGAGCAGCTGCGGAACCCTCTGGAATAGGGCTCAGCGGACGTGTCTCGTCGTCACGAGGGGGAGAAGGGCTAGATCGGAGCGGTGAAGAGATGCTAGATCCGCTCTGAGGGACCTCCACCAGAGCCCTGCAGAAGAGAATAATGTCAGAAGAGAAATTACAACGATGCAAGGAAAAGTGGGTTACGGAAGGAAAATGACTTACGCATCCGAGGTTTGGGCCTCCTTGGGTTTCTGAGCCCTTCGTGCCGGGGCTTTGCCTACCGGCTTGGAGGCAGTTTTGT
Organism: Avena sativa; assembly: GCA_916181665.1. NCBI lineage: Eukaryota > Viridiplantae > Streptophyta > Magnoliopsida > Poales > Poaceae > Avena > Avena sativa. The sequence goes on along the minus strand of OV702292.1, from coordinate 127,159,635 downwards.
CTCCGGCCTTCTTTCGCCTTTTTGCGGGCTGAGAAGGTCCGGAGGAGGAACTTGGTGCGGCTCCGGGCGTCTTCTTCGGCGCCACCAGAACCGGTTCGCCCGTAGCAAGCGGAGGATCCTCGTGGATATGCCCACTAGGGTTAGTTGATGCCGGAAAGGCAAAAGAAAGAGGGACAGCCTCAACAGGTTCAATCACCTCGACGTCCGAGTCATCCTCATCATCGGACCAGTCTCTAATAGAAGAGAATTTACCAGTGGGTCGTTTTGTAGCGTCGGTCATAGGGAGAAACATCTCCTGGTCCGGCTCCTCCTCATCCGGGGTCTCTCGGTCCGGCGCCCACTTAAGGGTCGGATCCGTGCCGTCCTCAAGGGTCTGCTGAAGGAATAGCTGAGAAAAAGAATGAAGAACAGAGTCAAAAATACAACAAAAACCGACATATATTTAATCCAAAGTAAGTTTGCCCCGCAAAGCTTACCGCGGGAGGAAGCCTGTCACGACAAAAGTGCTCAATTCCCCACGTCCACTCAGCGGAGAAATCCTTATGGGTGGTGAAGAGAGCCTTAACCCGGCGATAAATCTCCGTGTTGCTCAGCTCGAAGGAGGAGGCCCGGTTGGGGTCGCGGCCGAAACTCATGTGGCACACCATGTGGGTGTGCTTCTGGAGGGGAGAGATTTGGTTGCGCACGAACGTGATCATAGAATCCTCGTTGTGCAATCCGAGCTTTTTCAGTTCCACGAACCTCTTGTTAACCTGGTTGGCCAAGGCCGTGGGCTTCTTGGAGATCTCCTCCCAAAATTCCGGGTTAGGTGGACCCGGAGTATAGTTGAGCAACCGAATCAAATCTTCAGTGCCCGTATTCCGGACATAGAAGAAGGTCCGGGCCCATCCTTTGCAGGAGTCAAGCCCGGTGACCCGGGGGGAAACGGAAGTCCTCCGAGGTGAGATGGACGAAGCTCCGAATTGGGTGAGCTGCTTGTCCTCCGACTCAACTTGGATGTTGGGGATGACATTACGACGGAGGTCGAAAAACCGGATCCACAGCTCCTTCGTGGGCCACAGTTCGGTGTAGCCTTCGATCGTAGAAGCAAAGGAGAGAGAGAGAAGTGATAGCGTTGGCTGGAAGGTGGTGCGGCTGTAGCTTGTAGGTGCTAAGCCAATCCTGGAAGAAGTCGCTCACCGGCAAGCCAAACCCCCGTTGGAAGTGGGACAAGAACACGATGAACTCACCCGGATTGGGTGAGGGGGCCAGTTCGGCGGAGGGGAGACGAGCGACGACGCCGGCAGGGATGCGTCTGGTCCGGTAAAGCCAGTCAAGGTCATCTTGACAGACCCAAGACCCGGCCCACGCGCCACAGTCTGCTGCAGCGGTGTCCTCCTCCATTTCTTGCTCGGCAACGACGAGCTCCTCCTCCGTCATCTCGTACTCGCTACCCACGCTGGGGCTAGCGGCGGCGGGGGTCAGAGGCCTAGATTGGCGAGGACCCGTGGCGAGGGAGTTGCGCAGCGGTGGCCGCGACGCAGAGGCACGGGGAAAAGTGTGGCGGCGGCGCTGATGCAAGGAGCACTGGCGGCGGCGCGGTCGCGAGTAAGACAAAGAAGAAGAGCAACAGGCAGAGGGGCGCGGAAGAGGAAAAAATCCTAAGGGGTGCGCCCCTCCGCTATTTAACCACTCCCTAAAGGGGTGAGTGGGATTGCACCCTGCAAATGAGCCACATGGTGTGGCCGTGTATCACCTGCCTCAGCCAATCAGTGAGGACCCACGCGGAGGGCCACAGGGCAGAGGCGATCCCATAACATGACGCACTGATGCGGTAAACAAGGAGGTAGGCGTGACGTGACCCTCGCATAGTGATAACTGACAATTACTGCGGCCGTTAGTGCGCAAGCCCTTAAAATAAGACAACGTATTGATTAGCCTCCGCGTGGGTTGGCGTATGAGAGAAGGAAACAAGGCCCAGATCGAACCATGGTAACCCGGACAGCAAGTAAAAACTTAGAATGTGCAGAGGGAAAGTAAAACAATGAGATCTGAGTCAAAGTGGTAACCCGGCCGGCAAGTGAAAACTTGGAACGTGCGAAGCTAACGTAAATCCATATAATTCGAGATAAAGAGCTAACTCGGAAATAACATCCAAGGCTCGAACATAAATGAACCTGATGTGGCCTTAGCGGCCAAGGCAGCTAAGACCGCACCAGCTTCGGGGACTAATGTTGGGGGGATACCCCCGGGTAGGGTCACTCCGGAGTATAAAGGCCAAGTTAGCCGAGGTTCGGCAAGGTCAAAGTGGATGCTGGCCGGGTCACCTCAAGGAATGCTAGATCACGGAGTAACCCAGACCAGGGGGGTCGCCTAACATTATCTCAGCCGACTTAAGGAGTAAGTCGGAAGTGCTTGTCTAACTTGTATGCAGGAACAGGTATAGCCGGATCTACTATGATCCGGGTCCCGTTTAGCTTCTGGGAGAAGGAAGGAATCTCGCTGGTCAAAAAGAAGGCCCGGTACGCACTGCATGAGCAAAGCAGACAAGGGCAGGACCACCGGGTCATGGCCGACAAGGGTGACGACGCCCATGTCGGCTGACGCGGGCACCGTAGAGGCTCACGTAGCTAAAGCATGCGTGAGACGGTGGAAAAGCACCCCAGTCAGATTTCCACTTTGAGAGAAAGCATATTCTTAGGAATATGCCTCCACGTATGCCCTAGGCAGAGACCAAGCCCCCTCTATATAAGGGGGGCTAGGGTTTCAGTAGAAGGGGTTGGGTTTTCTTCTATTCTGATTTGGCTAAGGTTTTAGGTGTGAACTATGGGTGAGACTAAGAGATCTCCTTCTTCCTCCTCTCGCCAATACAGCTCAAGGAACACTTGTAATCTTGGAAGGAAAGCAATACAAACTTCTGTGTGGAGAATCACTCCACTATCCCTCCCTGGATTCCCCTAGCGTGTATTAGTCCCCACCTTTAGCCTATTCATGGCATCTGCCGTGACACCACCACGACAGTATCGAATATTATTATTTTTTTACAAGAAAACTTACACCAGTAGCATTAGTCGTCTCGTAATCACTACTTGAAGTTGGACTTTTCTCTATTGTAGTTTTTGATCTTATCTTGCGCTTCTTCTGGATCATTCTGGCTTGCAAACAAAATTTATATATAGTTCAATAACCTCAATCTGCAATAGTAAAAACTACATAGATATACTTTGTCGCTAGGTACGGTACTTTGTAAAATAATAAAAAATATTCATGTGTGTATATATATACCTCTCTCTCCTTAAGCCAGAATTCACATTTAGGTTTTGTGTGCCCCTTCTTTTTGCAGGTACCGCATTTTCTTTTCGTCTTCTCTGACCCTGGTTTTAGTCTCTGTCCTTTTTTCCTACCCTTTGTTTTTATGATCGGGGGATCTCTCAACGCAGTACGAATTGTTTCATGTAAGTTATCGATGAGATCTGCCATGCCCTCTGTGTTGCTTTGCTCATCCTGGTCTACTGAAGCATTCTCTTTCTTCTCAATTTCATTGATGCACTCTACCAGAACTTGGTATGATTTGTCTATACTGCATGCTTTTGAGCAGATCTTAGCAAAACGAGTCAACTCAATCACATAACGTATTGGAACTGCTGCGTTGCTCTTGTTACCGCCAGTAAGACGAAAAACATAGTTGGATGGCTGATGTGGGTTGCATCTTTTCCATCTAGGGTTCACAAAACTGTCTGGCATCTTATGTACTAAACCAAGACGTACCACAACCCTAAGGACGTGACAGCACTGGATTCCATCCCTTGACATTTTTTTGCAGTTGCATGAGAAAATCTTATTCTCATTATCCACTTCAACTATAAAAACATCTATGTTGAAATCTGGATGTGTGACATGACTTCTTTTGGTCAGTTCGTATTTCATTCCTCTGTCAGTTGTTTCTTCCCTTGTTATTTCAAAAGCTGTGTTATCTGCTAGTTGCTTCTGAAACTTGAGAAATATGTCTATAGTGTAAATGTTTATTGCATCTGTCTCAAGTCCATATCTGCTCCAAGTTGGTGCTGTCTTCCCTGAAGTCCTGTTCCTTTTCCTATCGAGCGCACTCAAGCTTTTCTCCTGAATTGCCTCATATGAATCTAGGAATTTCAGTATTGTGTATGTGTGGTCGACATAGTCTTTCCACATGGAGTTGGTGCTCTCTCTTCTTGTCGTTGACGAGGAAAAAGGATAGAAGCAGTCCATGAAGTAGGCTGGCACCCAGTGATCTCCGATATCCCATAAATCTAGCAGATGCTTGTTGTTTGCAATTCCGTATTTTTCCAATACTTGCCTCCAACATTTTCAAACTCTTCTACAGTCAATCAGTTCTTTATTACATGTCTTAGTTCTTCTAACAGGCCTTCATTTCTTGCTAAAATGCTAGCAAGATTTTCTAGCATCTTTTTGATGATGTGCCACAGGCAGAACCTGTGGATTGTGTCAAGCAGTATATCTAGTTCATCAATTGCTCTCTTCATTGCTCTCCACTGGTCAATGATTATGTACTTTGGTGTTTTACCACCCATTTCCAAGACAAAAGTTTTGAACAACCACTTGAACGTTTCAGCTGACTCGTCCTGTAGGAGACCGATCCCAAACAGAACTGTGTTCCCATGGTTGTTCACACCAATGATTGGTGCAAAAGGCATGTTGTATACGTTGGTCTAGAACGTTGTGTCGAATGACACGTATTCACCATATAGTTCATAGTTCATCCTGCACATTGCGTCTATCCAGAAGATGCTATGAACGGTGTTTGTGTGGTCAGTGTCGAATTTATATGAGAATCCAGAAACCTTTGATTGAAGACGGGTAAACCTCTTCAAGCATTCCTCTATATCTTTATTTCTGCTGTCTTTCTTGTCAGCATACTTAAGGTTTGACACGTCTTTGCCATCGAAACCAACTCCTCTGTTTAAAAGTTTCATTCCACTGTATATCTGCATCAGTCTCCTCGGTGGAATCTTTCCAAGGTGTAGTATACGTATAAACTCCTTGTCTTGTTGTGTCATTGACTCGTGGCATTTTGAAAACCTGATGAGCCAATCTGTTGAGTGCAAACGGTGATTGTGGTCCAGTTTTATTGTTTTGTACATCCATCCTTTTTCTGTTTTCTTTACCACAATGGATACAGGGCAAGAGCACCTGATAGTAGAACTTGTTTTCCTTTCTTTTACAACTTTCTCACTTATTTGAGTCTGACCTTGTTTGTGCAAACAAATGTCTATTTAATCATTTCGCTTGTTTTCTTGGAGTTAAGGCTGGTGTGCTTTCTTATAGAGAAACCGGTTTTCCTTGCATACAATGCAAAGAATTGGAAAGCATCTTCCCTTGACTGAAATTCCATTCCTTCTTCTGGTGTTGTGGCATCACCAATTTCATCCACAGCTGGGTAATCATTCTTAAACATTCTATCCATATCTAACTCTTCGTCCGTAGGTTCTCCTGGATTAATCTCTTTTTCAGGAATAGTGTCATCGCACTGGGGCACAGGCTGCTCATTGCTCATTGCTTTTGAGTTGGTGTTAGTGCATACAGTTTTTGCCGGTTCCTCTGAACAATTGACATTCTGATGACTTGTATTCTCTTCTCTCTGTGGGTTCATCGTGCTGGTTGAATCTCTCTTGCCTGCATCAGAACAATTAGCTCTATTAATGATTCCAGCTTGTGACTCTACTTACTTGTAGCGATAGTTGCTAGCTGCACTGAAAAAATGTTGCTGACTGGTTCACTTGCAACACTCTGCTCATGTGTAATCTGCTCATGTGTGATCTTCTCTCCTGAATTTGTTATGCTACTCTCGTATCCAGGATATACTGTATTGCTTTCGATTTGTTTCTCATCGTTGCTCAGCACTCTCCTAGCATGGCAATTTTGAAGAATCATGCTTGATTTGAGTATGTTGGTTGTGATGATTTTTTTTGTTTTGTCTTCTTCAGAGCTACCAGCATAGCTTACTAAAGCTTCTCCTTCTGTGCCACTCACTGGCATTCCGACAGCTATTAGGTCGATGTTTGCGTGTGTCAGACCATTCTGTGTTGAAGCATTCATGAGGATTCTCTGGCTTGTAGGAGCTGCTTGCACTGTATCTGAACTGAATGTTGGTTACTGCATCTGTGTCCTTTGATGTCCTTGTCTGTGCAGAAGATGCTGCAGTAGTACCACTGTTTTGTTGCATTGGTAGCATCACATCAACTTGCACCTGACAAAACAAAAATACAATAAAATGATTGTTAGCAGTAGTCATGAAAAATTATTTTCATTTTTAATTTTTTTACTAATTGCAAGAGCAAACTCACCAAACTTTTCTCATTACACTTTGCATCTTTCAATTTACAACCAGTCTTGACTGCGCTGTTGCCTTTCACTAATCCACCTGATTGATCTTGGCATCATAGCTTTGTTCCACCACTAGGGTTTCTGGAAATTAATTGTGAAGCATACATTGTGATGTTAATTTTTTCCAACTTTGGCTTCAAGTTTGCGCGTGTTGCGTTACATCTTCGTACAGTTTCTATTGATGTCGCGAGAGCTTTCAGTTTCTGCTCACGCTCTTTATCCCACTTATCATGTAGTGCTCTAAGACGTCTCTGCCATGATATAATGAATATAGTAGCACCATAATTATTCACGGTCAATCTTTTGATATTTAAAGCATTTAAATAAAAAACAAAATTGGGATATTATTCTTAAAAGTATGTATATACCATCCTGAATTCACGTGCAACATGTTTTGTTACACCTGGATCTTGGAATTTTGCAACTTTCATCATCTCTATTTCAGCCAATGTACGATCATTCAAATGAGATAATCTGGATCCCTACTGAATTTTCCAATTTGGTGTAATGCAGCATATATCGCATTCTCTAGATTTAGTGAAAAATAACACACAGAGAAAAAAGCAGCACTCTGCTTGCGTATCTGTAACATCAACAGTTATAATTTATCTTTTATATAACTGATATAACTACGCTTCGATGCAAAAACAATAAGTTGAAATATGTATGCCGATATAGTTTTAAATTTACTGTGAAATTATTTCCTCCTTTTACCTTTTTTTGCAACATCCACCAACAACCTTGCTGATTATATACATAATAATAAATAGTATTTGTGAGGAATAGCTGAATTATATTTAGAGCATAGTTTTATTGTACATCGACTGAACTTCTCATTGTATTGTATAATATCTTGCTATTAAGTACACAAAGTAATACATTACTTTGATAGAGAATGAAAGAATTTGTGTAGCATACAATTGATGTGATCCAGTGTGAAAAAGTTTTTATGATTACACATAGCGCTATATGCTGCTCAAACTACATGCGTAGCAAATGGTTATGTAGTTTTGTATATAACTATTTCCGCTATATCAATTGTACTATATACTATGATGGTTATTAAACGGTTCCAATGGCTGTAGAAACTATGCTCCGTGCTTTAAAACTAGGAAGTTATATCTCCATTGAATCTCAAGATAAAAATCAGCTACGTTGTTAGCAAACAAAACAAATTAATAAAATTGTTGCATTGTCGCTACAATATAGCTGCCGGCCATGTCTACCATGTAGAGACGAAGTACAAGCTGAATCGCCTCATCACATATATCCCTAGAATTCCAATCGTTTGATCAGGTTCGATATCTGGTTACCTGATTTGTGGTGTCAGTGATGACGACGTCTCTCTCCATTGCCTTGCCTTGCTGAGATGGAAATATCTTACTGCTTGTTTTGAAGCGTGGTTCAAACTTTCCCTAGATCGACATGCAGCCACCGGCGGCGGCTGAGAAAGTTATGGGTTGTTCCAGTATTAGCTGGTTATAATAGTTTCAAGAAGATACGTTTCCTACCTTCCCCTCCTTCTATAAACACCAGCGACGGGTGGAAAGGTTTTATGTCCAGAAAACAAGTTGTCTGATAGGTGGGTCATAATTAAGTACGAAAATGCATTACTCCTTTCCCAAGAAGAACACTTCAATATTCATAGCGACATATATGCGGGGTCTACTGTCGTACCAGTTCTTTGCCAGGGGAGACGTAGTACATTTGTACTGGGTTTCGTGGCTTTGTTTATCCGTTTTGCACTGCTCATATACAACCAGCAATGTGCACCGAGATGCACTGCTCGTATACAACGGATGCACTGACCATGAGTGCTTTGTGATACTGCTTTTATAATGCCATGCACAACGAGATGCAATACCCGTGAACTAGATGAACTGCCTATGAAATGCTTTGTAAACTGCTGTGCGCAAAGCTCCAAGATAACATGCGATAGCAGTGCACTTACCGTACAATGCACCCCGCATGCTACGCACACTTGTATGCACTGCATGTAAACAAAGTATGCACTGCCTACAGAGCGTTTTAAGATAATACTAATATAATACGGTTAAAAACAGGTATGCACTGCCATTGAAGTACATATGAAATGTCTTCTAAATGCTTTATAAAGTGCTATATGCACGGTGCAAGACAAGATTCTATGGCAGTTCAATGACCGTACAATGCACCCCACCTGCTATGTGCAACGAGGTGCACTGCCCGCGTACGTAGTATGCACTGCTGAACGTTATCTGTATAGATGTAGACTTCTGACATATTGGGTCTTGGTTCAATAATTAGTACATTTTCGTTTTTCACCTACTGTGCATTGCTTGGTGAAAGATAATATGAGATGACAGTATACTAGCCGTGCAATTCAATCCCACCTGCTATATACACTGAGATGCACTGCTCATTAAGTGCTTCGTGATAATATCATTATAATGTCAAGAATTACAAGATGCATTGACGTGAACTATAGATAAACTGCCTATGAAATGCTAAACAACTGCTGCACGCAAATGTCCAAGTTAGCATGCGATGACAGTGCACTTACCATACAATGCACTCCACATGCTACGCACACTTGTATGTACTGCAGGTAAACAAAGTATGCACTGCCTATAGAGCGCTTTAGGATACTACTAATACAACGCGGTTAAAAACAGGTATGCACTACCATTGAAGTACATATGAATTGCCATCTAAATACTCCATAAAGTGTTGTACGCACGGTGCAAGACAAGATTCTATGGCAGTTTAATGACCATGCAATGCACCCCACCTGCTATGCGCAATGAGGTGCACTGCCCCTGTACGTAGTATGCACTGCTGAACGTTATCTGTATCGATATAGACTTCTGACATGTTGGGTCTTGGTTCAATAATTAGTCCATTTTTGTTTTTCACCTACTGTGCAGTGCTTGGTGAAATATATTATGAGATGGCAGTGTACTAGCCGTGCAATTCAATTCCACCTGCTATATACACTGAGATGTACTGCTCGTTAAGTGCTTCGTGATACTGTCATTATAATGCCAAGCACAGCGAGATGCATTGACGTAAATTGTAGATAAAGTGCTTAAGAAATGCTACGTAAACTGCTGCACGCAAAGGTCCAAGTTAGCATGCGATGGTAGTGCACTTACCATACAATACACCCCACATGCTACACACACTTGTATGCACTGCATTTAAACAAAGTATGCACTGCGTATGGAGCGCTTCATGATTAAAAACAGGTATGCACTGTCCATGAAGTACATATGAACTGCTCTCTAAATGCTTCATAAGGTGTTGTACGCACGGTGCAAGACAAGATTCTATGATAGTGCAATGACCGTGCAATGCACCCCACCTGCTATGTATAGTGATGTGCACTGCCCGTGCACATAGAATGCACTGCCTAAAGTTATTCGTACCCAAGTAGTGTTTTGACATGTGGGTTCTTGATTCAATAACGAGGACATTTTCGTTTCTGACCTACTATGCACTGCTCGGAGAAAGATAATATGAAATGGCAGTGCACTACCCGTGCAATGCAATCCCACCTGTTATGCACACCGACATGCACAGACTGAATATCGATCATGCGGTTCTCGTTGAGTGTATCGTTATGCTGTCATTATAATGCCATGCACACGAGATGCACTGCGCTGAAGCTCTGTATGAACTTCTTTAGAAATGCTCTGTAAAATGCTGTGCGTGAAGGTCCAAGATAACATGCGATGGCAGTGCACGTACCGTACAATGCACCCCGCATGCTACGCACACTTATATACACTTCAGGTAAACAAATTATGCACTGTCTACAGAGCGCTTCAGGATACTACTACAATAATGCGGTTAAAATGATGTATGCAATGCCATTCAAATACGTATGAACTGCCTGCTAAATGGTTCATAAGGTGTTGTACGCACGGTGCGAGATAAGATTCAATGGGAGTTCAATGACCATGCAATGCAACCCACCTGCTATGCACAGCGAGGTGCATTGCCCGTGTACGTAGTATGCACTGTGAAACGTTATCTGTATCGATGTAGACTTCTGACGTGTGGGGTCTTGTTTCAATAATGAGGACCTTTTGGTTTTTCACCTATTGTGCACTGCTCGGTGAAAGATATTATGAAATGGCAGTGTACTTCTTGTAAACAGAGAATACACGGCCTACGGAGTGCTTCAGGATACTACTAATATAATGCTGGTAAACAAAGCTCTGACATATGCGGTCTTGGTTTATTAATAAGGACCTTCTTGTTTCTCAAGAATCACGGGTTGCGGTAGGCGGATATAGCGTTTAACGAACGCTGCTCTCTACTCGTTCTTCTTTCAGGGTTGTTCTTCCACATTTTAAAATCTACTTCAACTGGCGAAGTTCATCTATTCATCTCGCATCTCTCCACGTCTATGTGATTCGTCGTATCCTAGGAGGTTGATTTTCCATCTAGCTCATGTGTATATCTCTATATTATGCATATGTTTAGATACTTCATATAAATCTTTTCACGCTCACGACGAAAGTGTTTGTTGCTAGCGATATATTACTTGCACATCCCTAATTAAGAACGATATAGGACGAGTGTTGGTTAAGCACGCTTCAATTTCTGTTTATTATTTCATTTATGCTCATTGTATAGTGTTTGCGAGGTGAATTTTATTTTGAATTTCAAATAATTTTTTTGTACTGGTTCTATCCTGTGTGCTGCGTGGAATGTATACCTTTGAAATATGACATATATGACTTACTAAAAAAATCTATACCTTGTTAACTGATAAGTTCTTTTTTACCCTGTCGATAGAAAAAAATTCTCATACAGAAATGGTTGATCATATTTTCACCACTTAGTTATCTCTTCCAAAGTTTATAAAACTGATGAAAAGGCTAATTAATGACCAGAAGGTTTTGCTAAGGAGCATACAATTTGATGGTATGCTTGGTATGTGCTGTGAAGAGTTGCCAAGGTCACTAGTTTTGTGGCTTGCTGCTCACTTTAACGTTACTACAAGAAGTTTTGAATTTCCCAACAGATGCGGCTTTGAACTGAAGCTCTTTCACTTTAACAAGATACTTGGCATTCCCTTTGGGGGTAGAACCATAAATAAGGCGTGTCCGCAATGGATACGCGATATGGTCAGAGAATTAACTCATTGTGCAGGGCCAACACCAACTATCAGTGAGCTCGAAAAGATGATTACTCCTAACCTGGTAGGATCTCAATTCAAAACATGTTTTGTTCTATTTGTAAACACTGTTATGCTTTGTCCGAGCACATATGATGAAGCCAGCCTAGACTACTTCTCTGCAATTGGAGTGTCTGATGAGATTGACTCCTATGACTGGTATCTTGCTGCATTCAACAAGCTCATTAGCTGTATTGACACTTCCCAGAAAAATGGTTTGAAAGGTGCACTTGGTGGTTTCCTTCCAATTATCCCGGTTAGTTACCCACCGTGATACTTATTTTCTATAATATTAGTTGACACTAGTTTTTGTGGATTTGTTGTTTTAATATGGTTGTGACACTTTTAATGCAGGTAATGTACTTTGAACTAATGGACAAAAATGCTCTGCTTCTAGGACATGCACTGCCTAGAATATCTTTCTGGACAGCTGAAAATATGGCATTATATGAGAGTCTTGACCAGATGCCTCATCAACAAAATGTTTATGGTGTTCACAAGGCAAGACTCCCATATTTATTCTTATTATGTGCAATTATTACTACGGTCTTGTTGCTTCTTACTCGTATTATTGTGTCGTATTTTCTATTTTGTCCATGTTGAATATGAAGTTGAAGGATATAAATGAAACTGTGTTTTCTAATGCCGAGCTAAGCGAAGAGATAGTTCAGAATGTTACAACTTTCATTGAAAAGTTTGTAACAGACCCACTTATGCATGCGGAGGTAAGAAATTTTATAAGCTTCACAATTCTTTCATTCGTGATCATGACGAATCTTCTTGTGTTTGTGTTCTACATATACATTGCCTACTTGACCTTAAGCATTCATGTTTTTTATTTCTCGACCTTGTTCTAGTAGAGTATTAAATTCTCTCATTGTTGCATTGTGCGATTTTTCTGCCTGTTTTAGTTACTTCCTACCAGGATGAACATTCTTTCTACAGCTGCATGTTATACTAGGTTTAATTAGGTAACCATACTACTAGTGTTTGATCATTGTATTACTTATTCAGTTATCTTAGCAGTGCACTGTTATATTTATGATATTAAAAATAGGCGATAGCGATAATGCTTATAATGTCAAAACTTCCAGGCTGCCAGAGAAATACAGGACATAGTGACAGACATGTATGCTGACATGTTGTCTGCGATGAATCTCAATATGAAGAGCAACATTAGAAAGATTTCTAGAATATCTATGCTCAATCATGAGAACAGGGGTATGTATTCTACACCTCAAGGGTCCCTATACGTGAGAGAAGATAATGAGCGCGATGTTGAAGACAAAGACAGTATGCTGAATAAATCAACATATAGGCTAACATCTGTATGTAGAAGGCTAGCAGAAGACTGTAAGCTGCTTGTCAAGTTAGCTTCTACAGACCAAAGTTATGGATCCCCTGAAAATATGAAATATATGCAGGAGTTGGAATCTTGTTGCGAGGCCCTGGTACATATGTTACCGACACGTGATAATTTGTCCAGAATTGAACAATTACCAAAGATGAACTGTGAACCAACCGATTGTAGTGCTACTGCTGACGTCCTGCGGTCAGATGAAGTCATAATTCCTGTCCCAAGTTCAACACAATCCATACAATCTGTCACAGAATATGTAGGTCAGGGTTCTAGTAACGCGATGATGGCTAAGCCTGCTACAGCTACAAATTGTGTAGCAACAAGTGAAACTTCAGTTGAAAATCAGCAAGTTCATACAGTTATTGTTCAGGGCAACACTAGTACAGTATGTGCAGCGACTTCCATTACATGTACTGAAAATGAATCCTAGGCAGAGCTTTCGTCAGGAACAAGGTGTATAGAGAATGCAATGAACAAGATGGACACTGCAGATACAGTTCATGTGTCAGAAGCAGCATCTCAATGGAACAGAACTAATGCACATATTGTCGTGTCAGTTGTATCCAATGGCATGTCAAATACATTTGACAATGAAGAAAGATCAAGAATTCAGTCAGCAACTCATTCCGCACAAGATACTTTTGGTGAGAGGCTGCCTGGTTCTGAACATACGTTACTTGATGCTCAAATGATGGGCTTGAACCACCTTAAGGTACATGTCGGTGCAGAAGCTGCTGGTTCGATTCATGCTGCATCGTTTGACAATACTTATCCAGTTATGGTTCCTGTGCAAAAATTGGATATTGGAAATTACAAAAGACAGCTACAAATTTGCAACCCACAACATGTTCCTATGCCTGGTACGGATGTTTTCAACCGCTTGAATGCAAGCCTTTGCATTCCATGTGCGGAAGCAGGACCAAGTCATCATGCAAGTGATCAAGAAGAAGAGAGGCAGCCTGCTGCAAATGGTACAGATACATTTCAGCTCTTACAGAACTCCAACTGTCTCGATGAAAAACGGGTGGTTGCGAGATCACTACAATTTGAGTTTGATCTTGTTTCTGATGATCGCATTTCAAAGAAACAGAAGACAGAAGATAACATTGATGATTCATTTTATTTCTGGGATGGAAATTATGAATTTTGGACAGAAGTTTCAGATCTGGCTGAGCTTACACAGAGAGCGAAAGAAAAACCTGTTATCACTTTAACAGCACAGGCTGAAATAGAAGCTAATCCAACAAAACTTAACTGTCTGTCAAGTGAAACGTATGGACCAGTATCTGCAAATGTGCATTCATATGGTATTCAGCACGATGGACAAGTCTCTGATAATTATGATTCATATGGTTCTATATCAATAAGTGGCAGCACATCAGTGACAGACATGTCTATGACACTAAAAAATATAAACTTAGGCAATGACAATGGCGACGCGAGAACATTCTCCCATTCTGTGCAGCTTCAGCAGTCTGCCAAAAGTTATACACCAATTAATGGAGCTTCTACCATGAAAAATTTCTCCGGAAAAACCAATTCCAGCATAAGAGGTTCAAGTACTGATAATTTATCTAGAGGAATCAATTCCAGCATAAGAGATTCACTTACAAATGAAACCACAGATAACAGGAAAAGGTATAACGGTACGACAACTCCTAATTTTGCAACTCAGAAACCAAGAGTCAGCAGCAGCACTCACAGTGAAAACATGTCTGCTAATCACGCGCAATGTTTGGTCGATACAATTAAAAAGTCAAATAGTAGCGCAGCCTGTCATCCAACATTCTACTGGAATGCTGGATCACGAGAGAAATATGTCCAACCGCAGCACGTTCTATAGCAGACATCCACACAGGGTCCTAACATGTTGAACAGCAGAAGGTATACAGAGACATCAAGATCGGATAAGATTGTGGAATAGAACAAATCAATGGATGGATGTGGCTTCATAGGCCAGGACAGAGGAAGCGGAACAAACTCAAGAACAACATTGCAAGACCATGACTCCGAATATCTAGGAAATACACATCACAACGATTTTCATACATCAAGTCAGTATTCAAATTCGTGTTCGCGCATACAAATGCAACAACAGTACGAGGTAACACATGCTACTACTGGGATGGCAGTATCTCAGAGCCAACTACCAGGAAGTAGTTACTTTGTCAGACTAAAGCACCAAGCTTACAGTCGTTGACGTAACATTGCTAGCAGTCAAATGTACAACAAAAATACAAGATCCTCGAGTATGCTAGTCAATTTTGAGAAATACTAGAAACCAACAACCCAGCTACACAAGAAGCTGTCCTAAACGAGAAAGCTCTCGAGACCCTAGACTGCAGCATAATAATGTATCATTCCGCACTGCTGGAGGATCATTTGAGCAGGAAGCTTGCAGAAGACATGTCTCTTTTGCATCAGCATCTATAGCAAGCACTGAATCAGCTATGCAAACAAACCGTGCTGACAATGCTGAAACAAGAACATGCATTAATCGCCGCCGAATTCCTTATCCTGCATGAAACGATCAAAAGATGTTGAAGTAGCTCTATTTGAATACACTGTAGAGACCACTCCGAATAAAAAGGCGAGAAGGTAACGTTTTGTCTCACATACTTTACTATGACAATATATTTAATTGTTTTTATCGCATTATAATAATGGAATATTTCGATTCCATTTTTCTGTATTCTACCAGTGACATGGTGGTTCTGCGCAGGAAGAAATGGGCGTGCCAGAGAGTGTTTGGTTTATCAATGTAGGTTTATGGAAGTGTGAATTCATAGGTAATGAACTATATGGCAATGCTGGTCATGACAGAACAGAAACACAACCTAGATAATAATCAACACAATCATGAGTTGTTCCCAACCAGGTACATCATGATGCACGAAGATGCGGTAAGTGAATGTACAAAGTTTTCTTTAGTAACACACGTTCTATCTATACATGTTTTCACGTGTGACTGAACATGCATCCATCGATCCATGAATCCGGAAATTATGATTTCTATTAACTAGTTTGTTTTTTTTCTAAAAAATTATGTTATTAGCTTTTGCTCACAAGGCCAGAATTTAATCCAAGATCGTTCAAACGATACTTATTAGAGAATCACACTGGATGGAACCTGGCGAATGTATCAATGGTAATTTTTAAATTTTAGTATCTATGTTATTTTCTAGTGACATTGTTTTTAGATCTGCAACTCAATTGTTTGGGCTCTTTGTTTGTTTAGATCATCATACCTCTACGGCCAAATGATGTGTGGTACGCCGTGATTGCTAACCTTCAAGGTCGAAAATATGATACTGTTTGTTCGAACACCATGAACGAGACTGTTGCAGAGGAAGCAACCATTGTGATAAACAACTTCAAGCTTGCGTTTGAAGAAGCATACAGTTTTTCGTACAGGGTTGAATTTCGAAATATGAGAACCACACCTATTCAGTGGATACCTGACAATGAAAACTAGTTAAGTATCGTTAACACTGCGTGATCCTTGCCCTATTAAAATTTATATATCAAACAAATAACTGAAATATAGGTCTGTCTATGAAATGAGTAGGAAAGACAGCGGAGTAGGTTTGCTGAGGTTGCTCAAATCTTACAATGGTGTTGTTGACCATTGGTTCTAGTCTGTAAGTATAATATCGAGGCAGACTTAATTTCGTACTTGCACTAGTATTAAACGGTATTAAATTATAATTTATTTGATATGAACTTTTATTTGTATAGACTGATACTAAAGCCTTGCAGGAACAACTGACGTTTGACATGGTTATGTCAAAGTTCAATGAAAAGTACACAAGAAAGATTAAGGAACTTGTCAATCAATACAGATGTATGTACTTTTATAATTGTACCAAAATAAAAACTATTTATTCAGTGTCGGTAACCATTCAGTGAAGTTTTATTTGTTTTTTTGTTTTATTCGCAGGAGTGATGATTATGATGAATAATGCTGCTTCATACAGAAACAAATTCTTGACATGTGTTTCCGGCATGACTAGAAATTTATAGATGGAATTGTTGGCACTCCAAAGAATAGTCTGAATTAATTGTAATAGGGATTATTAACATTTCAAATTTCAGACCATTGTCGGATCATTAAATTTATAAATTTGTTTTGATAATGAATTTGCTTGTTTAGTATGTGATTGTATATTCATTTTACTTGAAAATAACGAATTTCCATTAATGATTTACGCTGGTGAAGAATTTGAACAGTCCAACAAAGGTTTTGCACGACAAATATTAGAGCATTGCATGGTATATACAATCAGGCAGTCCATAATTGTTGCATTGTACTGAATACCAGTTGCTTATTCGTCTGAGAGAAGTGTTGTGCAGTATAGATGACAGTGCTATATTTGTAGTATAGGCAGTGCGTGCATTAGTATGTTTTTTCATTAATGATCACCTTTTTATTTCTCACCCACTATGCACTGCTCGGTTCAAGATAATATGAAATGGCATTCCCACTTGCTATGCACACTGAGATGCACTGCTCGAATACAAATCATGCACTGTCATTGAGTACTTCGTGATGCTGTAATTATAGTGGCATGCATACGAGATGCACTACCCTAAAGCTGTAGATGAACTGTCTTAGAAATGCTTTGTAAACTGTTGTGCGCAAAGGTCCAAGATAACATGCGATGACCATTTACCGTACAATGCACCCCGTACGCTACGCACAGTTGTATGCACTGTAGGTAAACAAAGTATGCACTACCTACAGAGTGCTTCAGGATACTACTACTATAATGCGGTTAAAAACAGGTATGCACTGCCATTCAAATACGTATGAATTTCCTGCTAAATGGTTCATAAGGTGTTGTACGCACGGTGCAAGACAAGATTCAATGGCCGTTCAATGGCCGTGCAATGCACCCACCTGCTATGCACAGCGAGGTGCACTGACCGTGTACATAGTATGCACTGTGGATCGTTAATACAATTAGGCATTACAACAGTTATTATGGACGACGGGGTACACGGTTCTCCGTTATTGTATCTAATTATCCTTCATCTGCTTCCTCTACTATGCATCCGCAGAAGAGAAACAACTATTCCGCAGATTGCAGAAAATCTGCAGCAGAACGAACAGGCGGCACCGTTAATTTTCCGAGGTAAGGATTCTTTATAGCAAATTAAAAAAACATCCCCATTGACAAGGATTCGAGATCATCCCTGCTACTACTCAATTGCGAATAACTTACCTCTCTTACTTGATCCTATCTGCAGAAGAGAAACAACTCTTCCGCAGATTGCAGAAAATCTGTAGCAGAACGAACAGGCGGTGCCGTCATCTTTCCGAGGTAAGGATTCTCTATAGCAACTTAACAAAACATCTCCATTGACAAGGATTCGAGATCATCCCTGCTACTACTCAATTGCAGAGAACTTACCGCTCTTACTTGATCTCATCCCCAGAATAGAAGCAACTCTTCCGCAGATTGCGGAAAATCTGCAGCAGAACGAACAGGCGGCGCCGTCCTCTTTCCAAGGTAAGGATTCTCTATAGAAACTTAACAAAACATCCCCAATGACAAGGATTCGAGATCATCCCTGCTACTACTCAATTGCGAAGAACTTACCGCTCTTACTTGATCCCATCCCCAGAATATAAGCAACTCTTCCGTAGATTGCGAAAAATCTGCAGCAGAAAGAAGAGGCGGAGCCGTCCTCTTTCCGAGGTAAGGATTGTCTTTTTACAACTTAACAAAACATCTCCATTGATAAGGATTCCAGATCATCCCTGCTACTACTCAATTGCGAAGAACTTACCGCTCTTACTTGATAGGAAAGATTTCCTTGTAGAATCATTGATTCGTCGTCCATACTAGATCAAGTCCGCGATAAAAGGAAAGCCTATTACAGTCTAAATTAGTTTTTCAATCTTGTTTTAGCGAAATACAATTCTAGACACTATTTAGTAGTATAGATACATCCAAATTCAAACTAACTTGTGACATCCTTTTTAGGATGGAGGAAATAGATTAGTAAAATTTAAATATCGGAACCCTAGCTTTCTATATCTAATATTTCATTACTACATTATATTTTTTCTATGATAAATCCTGTTGAATAAATCGTCCGGTAAATAGAAAATATATTTATTATGCACTCGGACAACATATACAATATTTTTCACAAGTAGGATCAGTTTCAATAAATTATACTTTACTGTTACTTCAAGTCAATTCCGATATTCAATGAATAATTATTAATGCGTTATGGTTAGTATAATTTTTTTCTCAGTTTGTATTGCATGCATAATTTTATAACTACTTGAACCTGCACGTGTCCTATTCTGCAACTTGATGTTACACTGTATAGCTAGGTGTAGTTACAAGTTTAAATTAAGAACATTGAATTGAAATGCTTTAGGTGCTCGGTTCAAAAATTAAAATGTGTAATAAGATTGGTACGTTTTTTCCACCAGGGAAAAATAAGCTCTTGCGTGCTAGCGATGGAGAATGTTCCAACGGTATGGCACAGACTGACGATGAATTTGATGTGTCAGAAAATGAACTTAACAGGAAGATTGAGAATTACAAAATAAAGATAGAGCTGAAAAAGAAACGCAAAATAGGTTCAAACGTTAAAGGCAGTGTACGTAAGAAGAAACGAAAGATTGGTGGAGAACAACATGGCGGTCCGAACGACCAGAATAATGGTGTCATGGTAAGCTTACGTAGTGTTAATGCATGTCATATTCCTTAATCCAGACTACAGTCCACACTAAGAAATTTAGAAATAAGTTCACAAATATTTGATACATTTTTTTCCATAAACTACCAGGATATATCCAATAATCAAGTGATGGCAATTGAAAAATATACAATAGACAAGAAGAAACCCCGTAGTAAGACTGGATCAAATTACACAGTAAGGTGCTCTCTCAAAGAGCTCAACAGATTGATTAAACATGATCTGAATGATCTCCAGAAAGTAGAGCTGGTGAAGATTGGCTGGTGTTTCATCCTGGAATACAAGCTGGATTCAAACATTACTAGGCCCCTGATCATTAATCTATACAAGAAGATTGATGTAGAAACTCTGAAAATGGAGTTTGCCGGTGGTAGGACTATAGCTCTGACAGCAGATGCAGCACATTCTGTCCTTGGTCTACCCAACGACATTATAAAGGCGCCTCGGCCTTCAGAAGCTGGCGCTACCTTTGCTCTACAGTGGTTTAAGAAGAAACTTGGTTTGGGAGATAGGGACACTACAACGGTGCAACACCTGATCAGTCATATCGAAAAGGGTGCAACAGACAAGTTTACTATGAAATGCATAATACTTGTAATCTACACAAAGCTGATATGTCCAGGTTTAAACAACCACATCAGCCGAGAAGTTGGGGTAGTGAAAAGCCTTGATATTGACAACTCTGGAAAAATGGACTTTTGCCAGCTTGTAATTGACGAGATCAAGAGGGTGGCACTAAAGTTTCATGTTGATGATATGAATCAAAGTGTTGCCAAAGGTTGCGCAGTCCTTCCTCTAATAATATACCTGGATTCACTCAAGTGCAGAAAATCACTTATGACAAAAGAAACACCTAGAGTCAAATACCTGGACAAATCAGATCTGCTTGCTATATTGAAAGCGGATGTCATTGACAAAGAGATATGGGGACGACTAAACGTAAGTATTCTACTTGACCTCATCTTTCTTCATTTATTGAATTATTGTAGCAAATCAGATATTTTAAAATTACCCCTTCTGATAGTTATTCACGATCCATGGAAATAATATTTGTTTACTATTTACAGTGGAAAAGCTGTGACGAAAGGAGCTATTATTTGAAACCTCCTGTGGCAGAAACTAATTGGAACAAGATAACCTGAACTTCTAATAGAGAATTATAGGGTTCAGGAAAAAAGTTCCAGAGGCTAGATCAATGCATGGACCAGTATATAGATATACTGCTAGAGGAAGAACCAGGTGATGAAATCATCACTGATGATACAAATGCTGCAACGATATATGAAGAACTTACCAAGAAGCACAGGGACATGAAAAGAAGTAAACTGGAAGCAATGGCTAACTGCTTTCGAGCATTACATTAGTGTACAACTGAAGTGCTGAGATGTTTTGACAGATACGAGAATGACCTCACCAATGTTGCAAACATTTCAGACACCAGTCGAATCAATCAGTCAAAGCATACAACCGAGGCAGCAACTCATGAGAAAAATGTTGGGAATGAATGCTCTGCTACAGGCAAGTCAGCAGCGGTAACAGTGGATAAAATGGATTCAGCTGATAATAACACGCCCTGGAATATTGACGATAGAGGAATCATTTATATGGACAGAATAAAAAATATAGCAGCACCAGAAGAGGACCACGACATTGTCACCGCAAGAGCCTTGGATGAACAGGTTCGTATATTTTAGATGTGTATTTAGCAACTTCCATCACATGAGCACATACAAATAAGAATCTATGAAATAGAAGTGTAATGTAACAATTTGTCCATTTTTTAATATTTTTTACTGATATATTTAATGTGTTATTCAGAGTTGTTCTGCGTGCATGGCGAAACTGACACCAGTTACAATGCATACTACAGGAGAAGGAGTAGACAATTCTAAGCAATTTGAAACTGACCAACAACCATCAATGACACAACTAAGCAATGGTATTTTTGTATTCTGTCGATATGCTGTTAATGGCAAAATTACTAGTGGGCGTGATAGGAAGACTACTTGTAATAATAATGCATGAGGAAACTCGTCTAAACAAGCACAAGGATGGAACAAAGATGCAGTAGGAGCCGAGGAAGACAGGTTACCCAATCGGTTCAACAATGGTACTGTCACATTATGTCAAGATGCTTGGTGTTTACATTAGACGATGTTTTTTACATTAATAACATGTATAGAGGAAATAACACAGTTTTTATGAATAGTGCTGCAGGTGTGACCATGTTGTTACTAGAAATTGCTCACAAAGAAGGTTCCTCTAACCATGAGGTCGCTGTTGTTGAAAAAGCAATTCAGAAGGACATCCGCATGACACAACTGATGTTAGAACACAGATTGACAATGCAGACACCTCGTGTATCGGATCATAATACAAGGGAGAAGATGCAACTAAAACATTTTTGTTGCCAGAGCAAGGATTAAGAACACCTGTTACAAGGAGCAAGGCTCTTGGTCACAATTCCTCAGATAATATCAAATCTTACAAGACGCCTCTACAAAACATTTTAAAACTTAAGTTACCTGTGTACGTTCCCCCCACGTTTAAATACAAGGGTGATGCTGCAGTTGCTTATAGATTGGTACTAAGCAAGGATTTTCTGGAGAAGAATGAAGAGTAAGCACCAAACTATGCTTTGTGGATTCCTTTAGTAAAATATATGTGTATGTTGTCATACAAGCATGGATCCCAGTTTTAATATTTAATCCTTTTTTGTTTGTTTGTGGAAAATCTCAAGCTGGTTATGGTGAAATATTCGTCAACTCTAGATCAAGGCCTGGAAATACCAAAATATTGGACTGTAGCAAGGCTTGCAGCATGTTTCAATGGAAAAGGCAAGCTAGATGATGACATGATGGACTTCATAATTTCAAGCTGGCGCAGTATCCTGGACTACAAATGTCTGTTCAGGAATCAAAGGATAGTACTGCCACTAGGGGTTGCTCGTTTATGTGACATTGGGAAAAAGGAGAATTTCACAAATCCTGGAGGACAAGATGAAATTTATCAGTTTGAAGCCATCTCCAAGATTGAACAGTTCAAACTTGTATTTGGAAATGCAGATTTGAGCAAAGCTAAGATGGTACGTTTTTTAATACATAACTCATTAATAACATACAGAAATATTCTGTATTTTCATTTTTAACATATAATCAATGTTACTGTTTTCCTTGTCCATCACAGATATTTCTGCCTGTGTTATTTGACAATCACGTGTCTGCTTACATACTAAACAACTATCCCCAAGGTGGTCGCGTTGAAGTTATTGACACACGGGATTACAGAACACAGAGAAGAGGATTGTATAAAACAGCTTACCACAATAAAATTGGAGAAAAAATTGTGTGCTTTTTTTACATTTATAACTTTATAATATAGCTAAAGACAATCTGCATAATTTTAAAAAAAATATATCACTAACTATGCTCTACATACTGGCTTTTTCAGCTAAAGAGATTTGACAAGCTCGTTGACAAACTCTACCCAAAGAACAAGCTTCCAAAGTGGGAAAATATTGTATCTAGATCAAAACATGTGAAGGTACACAAAAGAGGAGTTGAAGACATGAATGGTTTTTGGATTCTAAAGAGCATTGAGAACTACAATGGCATTCGACTTGTACATGACCTCAAAGATGTAAGTAATGCCAGTTTTGAATCAAAAGTTTTACCAAATACAAATTTTTGATTGACATTAACAAAATATTTTCTTGATTTGTTTGAACCATTCGACCAGATGGACGCGAGCTTAGTCATGGAGGAGTATCTGTTCTGGGCACTGTTCTCCGAGGCCAACGAAGCAAAAGATGAACTACCGGAAGAACTGAGAGCTTTAGCACCTAAGTCGAGCTGAAAAGAAACAACGATGCTGTATACTGTGGTGTTATACAAAACGATGAATTAATTTGTTTATTATGTAGCAGTAGAGTGGCTGTTTTCCAAGGAGTGCAGTTCACTGTGGTCAAGAAAACCAACTTATCCCCGAGTATTACATAGGCACCGATGTGCCGGATGCAAATATATATGCACTATCTGCACTTCCGTGTTTACAATAAGAGTTTTGTACATAACTAACCTACCTGAGTTCGACATGCAGAACTGATTGCTGTTCAGGCCATGAACTACTAAACGACTTTTGAAATGAAAGCGTTTATAGTAAAAGACATTTGATATTCCGTTTGAATCTTATGGATTAACCACCATTAGATATACCGTATGCTTCCTTTTCTTGGCTGTCACGGAGAGCAAGCGTATCACGTATTTCTCCATAAGTTCATCAATCTTTCCCGCCGTCTTTCTCAATTAGTTCATCAATCTTTCCCGCCACTAACATGTATTTATCCCACCATGCAGGAAATTTAGCAACGCTGGATTTCTATTTATAGCCCTCAGCATTATCCAGCTGCAACTATACCTATCCAGAATGTTTCGCCGTCGCCAACAATGCCACCCACCTTCGCCCTTGTCGCCAGACCTAAACGGAGCAAACTCCGCGAGTTTTACACCTTTCCGATCAACCAAGAGATGCTACGCGCATAGATTTGAGTTGCCCGCATTAGTAGTATAAGAAATGGAGGAGGAGATCCAGGAGGAAGGAGTCACCGAAGAAGCGGTGGAGCTCAAAGCAGAAATAGCAGATAATCAACAAGGACCTCAGATAGAAGAAGAAGAAGACGATGAGGAAAAGGATCGGGAAGAGACTTGTTCACAAAATCAAGATTCAGATGATGATCCTGGTGTGGTTGAACCAACCACAGGAGAAGAACAAGGTGTTGACCCAGAAATTTCTACAGAAAAGGGTCATACAATTTCCTCATAGATTCAACAATGCAAGAAAAAAAAGTTGATCAATAGTATCCTCTTCTTAGCATAAGTTCGTGGAATGTATTAATTAGAATGCTTATTTGCAATACAATATTTTTTCCAGGCGTGTGTATATGAATATTACTGTCAGAAAAAATTCATCTTACATTTGTGTTTATCATGTGGCTTGAAATCGTCGCGATAACAAAGATATTATTCAAGTCTATACCTATACACTTTCTTGTAAACATATACGTAAGGATGCTTCTCTATTCGTTCTTTACACTGCCTGTGGCAATTATATCGCACTGCCAAAACTATAGCTGTAACTATAGATGTAGCCGATTGCGCTAAACCTGGGAAAAGGGTGATTTCTTAACACATAGTAGTATGCTCATGTCTGCTCTTGTGCATGTGCACTGCCCTATGAACAAATAACGCACTACTCTTTACATTGTAGTATACTTTCTTCTCTAGTCAGTGTTTGCACTGCCCACGAAAGATTGCACTGCCTATGCTATGGCCGTAGCAATATATGACTTACCTCAGGCAGTGCACAGGGTTCATATTATGTCGGATGGGCTGCTTAATACATTTTTTTGACGGCAACATATTACTGCCTTATCAATTCATAGTGCACTGCTTTTGTATTTGTGCACTGCTTCGTACCAATAATTGCACTCCTTATTTTATTTTTTTATAAAGTTGCTTCCAATACACGTAGCTGACTACGAACCTAAGCACTGCCTTGTGAACAAATATAGGACTGCCTATACTATTGATAGTGCAAAGGGTATATAATTCATCAGATGAGCTGACGCAGTGCAAAGGGTCTATAATGCATCGAATGAACTGATTAATAAATTTCTAGACTGAAAAATCCTACTTCTTTCAAAACACATAGTGCACTGCTCTTATAGATGTGCACTGCCTTGTAACCGAGTACTGCATTGTTTTTTTGCATTGTTTAATGATTTCTTCTCTAATCGTTATTTGCACTGCCCGTGGTTATTCCATCCAACTGCCTATATAAATGTAACTGTGTTCACGGAGTGCACAGTGTCTATTTTGCGTACGATAAGCTTCTAAAAGGCATTCTTTTCTACCGCACCATATTACTGCCTTGATAACACACAATGCACTGCTCTTTTTATAATCTTTAACTTTGTTAGCGTATAGTTGCACTGCTTATGAACGTTCTATCACACTGCGTTGAATATTGCTACAATATTCAAGTGTGATATATTGTTCTGTCCGATAATTAGGTTAACTGAACTTCCGTCCGAGCACGAATTTCAATGTTAAATATATAGTTCTGATTATATTTCTGTCAGACATAAAACAATGCAGTGGAATTCATAAGATTAAAGTTCACTTAATTTTGTTTGCATTGCTCCTCATAGTACAATAGCTCTGCATTCAATCTTGATAGTTTTTGATCAGGTAGAATCTATCTATATTGCTGGCAATCAAGAAACATTGCAGGGCCATTTTTAAATATATTGTTTCCTGGTATTTTTGTATAACTGATAAAGATAATAACAAAACTTAGGTGTCCTACAACACAAGTCATATAATGTAATAACACAAAAAAGCGACTGCGGTGAAATATAGTTTTCAGGTGGCTAGTATTTCTTTAACCATTCAACTTGGGTGCACTACATTGTGAACACAAATTACCCTGCCTATTACGTTCTAAAACAGTTGTTTCGCTGTAGTTTGTTTGCACTGCCTCTAGTACTAATATTGCACTGCGATGAAACTCGATAAAATAAATTGATATACGTGCCTCTATTACACAGCGCAAAATTTCCGTAGATCCTGATGAACAATATGTTGCATTTGTCAAGTGTGATAATATATTTTATTACTTAGCTATCTCTAAGCAGTGCACTTACACATCCAGAGGCAGTGCTCCTTGGTTGGGCTCATATGTAAGTTACGTGGCGTCAACCCGCTGACGGTTAACACGTGTGCATATAGCAATACATCCCAAGGGATGGCTATGATTAGACTGTTACTCTTTATCCCTCTTCTTCCCGCTGTGTCCTTCTCCGTCACTGCTCCACTTTCTCTCTCTTCCTCCACTGTAACTGCACAGGGGAAAGCAATGGCAGCAACGCATTGGCGCCGAAAAGCTTCACCAGCGCTAAGGAATACTGCTACTCCAAATTCTCGACTGGCGGTACGGCGACAAGACAGGTATCACAGATTCTCCCTTCTCATCCCAGATTCGGCCTGGTGTTGTCCGAAATTCCACAGAGTATTTTCCTCTTGTTCTTTGTTTAGGTGGGACACGATTTTACGAGCACTAATTGAAGTTTTATTAGGGTTTTCTCAGGGGGAAAGGGATAGGTATAACGCGGATCAGAATTGCCCACAGAAGATTCCTGGAATTTTCATCCCCAACACAGTTATTCATCGATTTCATGGCTGACGAAAATTGCGGTCACGAAGGTTCAATGTTGGTATTTTGATTATTTCTGGCCATAGTTTAGAGTGAAGCATATATTAAAAAATGGCCAGCAAACATGGTTGGAACAATTTTGAGAATAACAAACCACGAGCAAGAAACCACTAATCAAACAAATCTAGGGTTTCTTTCGATTTATTATTTTGAATGTCCATAGTGAAGTAACATTTTTCTTAACAACTGGATTAAAATTCAAAACAATGACATAGTTTTCAGATAAGAACTGCCAATTATAACTTCAATGAACTCCTCCTCTACCAATTACATAGATTAACAGTTCAAATTTTGGTGGGAAAGTTTGCACCTTTGCTGCACCAATTCAGTAACTGAAATGCACTGCCACGAAATTTGTTGGCGTGTGTTGCTTTCATACTAGTTGATTATTCTTGATTCATGAGCTCTTTGCTGACTACACATCTTTTTATTTATTCATTTGATTCTAGTAATTTAAATCACATGTGTTTAACTGTTGCTCTGTTATTAATTTTTTTAATAACATCATAGTGTAAAATATAAATTATAATGCATGATTTAATTTTTTCAACATAAACTTCTGCACTTGAGTATTTGTTCATCTCATGGAACACAATGATTACCCAAGAGGAAACACAACAGTGTGGACAAGAACATAGAATCTGAGTCTAGTACTCAAGATAACCTTCATGCTGCTCAAGCTTTGGTTGATATACCTGGTTTTAAGAAGCAAAAAAGTGACACAGTTCACAAAGAACTAGCAGACATGAAGGATGGTGAGATCATAGTGAGAGGGTCACTTTTAGAATTACACAACTTCCTCGAAAACTATGTAACAGATGAACAAAAGATATTTTTGAGGAATCATGAATGTGGTTTCATAGTTGATTTCAAATTGAATGGCAACATTTCCAAAAAAATGATGCTATGGTTATACAGTAAATTCTGACCTGGAACTCTAACAATTGTTCTTGAACAAGGGGAAGAGCTTGAAATAACAGAAGATGTGGTGCAAGCAATCTATGGTTTCCCAAACAAGGATATGTTTGAAGCTCCACGACCTTCAAGTGACCGGGATACAAAAGCTTTGCGGTGGTTGAAACAGCAGCTCAGTTTGCGTGAGTCAGATAACATAATACCGAGTAAGCTTTATGATCATGTGAAGAATGGTGGAACATCAGATCTGGCAATTAAGCTCATATTTCTTGTGTTCTTCATCAAAACAACGTGCGCAACGAGTAACGCACGTATAGGACGGGAGGCAGGTATGATCATGGATCTTGATATCAAGAAAATTAAAAAGATGAACCTCTGTAAAGTTATCCTTGATGAGCTAAGAAGGGGGCTGAAAAAATACCAAGATAAGAAAGGAAATAAAACACAGCTGAGGGTCCAGCAGCATTGCCTCTGATCTATTATTTGGACACTCATGCACACATCAAATCAAACTTGACTAACCTTGCACCAAGAGGTTGTCACCTCAAATTGGAAGATTTGGAGGAAATCAGATCAGATGACTGGAACAGTGACACTAGAAGATATAGAAGCCTTAGGGTAAGTTTTTTTATAGAAAAATCATGTATATATCTTCATCTAAGAATTTTTTCAGTTTGTTTTTAGTAAAATATATTTAAACTATGTTAATTATTCAAGTCAAAAAAAATTAATCAGTATTAATAAACAATCTAAACTAATGCAACCAAACACCTACGATAAAGAACATATCGTCTGACTATGTTTATTTATTTATTTTATACTACATGCAAGAAGTGATTATCAACTTTCAGACTTAATTAGATATGTCAACACTACTTGCCTAACGGTTTGTCAAAGCTCAGATGCTACCGCAGGTTTTGAAACAGCAAATATCGATTTAACCAAAAACATCAATATAATTGGTAACAGCACTCCATTGATACAAAACATAGCTGATGAAGCATCTAACCAAGAGGAGATTGATAAGCTCAATGAGATTGTTCGGTCAAGAAAGGAGGATCTGGAACTATCTCTGGCTAGATTAAGGATTGCCAAGCTTAACGTCATAGAAAAGAACAATATTATGGCCAAGGAGAAGAAAATGGCCATTTCAAACATCATCATATACAATGCAGAGTATGAACAAGTGCTGGCGAACATGGACCAAATGGACCAAGTGGACCAAGCAGATCAACCAGAGAAGGTGGTGCTAAATGAATCTACTAAACCCTCTTCATCTAAACCAGAAGCATATTCAAGTGAGGAGCATCCCGCCATACATGCTGAAGATACTTCCATACCATCATTGAGTACACCTGGCACAGACGTAAATGAACTGATCAATGACTAGACAACAGAATTAAGTAAAGGAGCTATAGAAGTTGTGGATGATGGAAAAAAAGAATATAGCGACCATAGAATGAATGATGCCAGTCAAACTCAAATTACACATAAGATTGCGGCAGACAACATGCCTTGTTCTGGTACAATAGATACAAATGTGTGTGATATAGATTTAACAGACAACATTAATGATATTATCATGGAGGTTGTTAACAACGAGAGACGACTTGAATATGGTAATGATGAAGTTGATGGTTGCATGGCTCAGTTATGCACAGTTTCAGTTACAACCACAAGGAACCAGCATCAGAATGTGGAACATGATGAAATAGGAATAGAGCAGCAGGCAGGACAATTGATCATCTGGAAGAACTGTTGAATGCATCAAATGTTATTGAAACAACTCAAATAACAGTAACTGCAAACACTGTGGCGTCTACAGTTACAACACCTGTTGGGTATGTCGAGCAATACACAGATGATAATTCCACCTCACATGCTGAAGACACCACCGTGCCATCATCGAGTACACCTGGCATAGAAGTTGCTAAACTTATCAGTGAGCAGTCAGAAGCAGTTGTTGACGAGGGAATAAAAGAAGACAGCGACTAGAGAATGAATGATCCTAGTGATACAATAGTTACATCTGAGATTTCGACCGAAAACAATGCTTTTTATGGTAAAGCAGATACAAATGCATGTCATAATGATTTAATAGAGGGGATTACTGATATTCAGATTGAAGATGACAATGATGATAGACAACTTCAACGCGCTAAAGAAAGTTCATCAATTCATGACTGAGGTACAAATTGATTCAGGGAGCACACAGGACCAAGAGCAGGATGTTGAAGTCGATGAAACAGAAACTGAGCAGCCGGAAGAACAAGGAGAAAACCAAACATCAATTGATAATGAGTATTCAACGAAGGGCGATGATTTGGATGAATTGACGCATGCACAAATTGTTATTAACACATTGCAAATACTAGCACCTGCAAACACTGCGTCATATGCAGTTGTAACACCTGTTACATATGTCGAGCAAAAGATTGACAACAATACGGATGGTAATCTGGCTGAGCAGAAAACACACAATGAAGAACAAGAAGATGACTTATGCAACATGGATAATAATATTATACAAGATGACAGATTGACGTATGACAACGAAAAGACTCCCACACGTGAACATCAAACAGATCCAGAAGCATCTTCTTTTGAAAATAACTCAATGCCACATGACGAAATCATAATTATCGATGACATGAAAGATTTCAATGCCATTGATAATATGGATCAATTGAATTGGCGGGAAGTTCAATTTAATGAAACCATGCCATACCAACATGTTATCTATCTTTTAGATCTTACCAACGATATTTATTCTTTTTATTTCTACGCATATTTAAAAACATTATATTATGCTATTTGATCACTTTTAAATGTATAATTTAACCAGAAAAGCTGCATAGACGATGGTAAGAACATAGCAAACCCAGACCTTGATGCCGAAGTAGATAGCTGGTTTACTGACAACAATGCTTTTGCAGATTTACATGGCTCTAATATCAAAGAAGGTAAGTATAGTTATAGTGAAAAGATATTTTGTCAGAAATTTTTTTTCCTATGAATAACTGAACAAATTTAAAAAAAATTAATGAATGGCTGTCAAGATTTTTATTAGAAATAACCATGATGATATCAATTTGTTTCTACTCATGGAACAGGAAAACAGCAGTACGAGCAACCTGGTGCTATAGTACCTATTGGCGATGAGGCGCCTTTCAACCAAGGTAATTTTTACACAAAAAAACAATAATAATAAAAAAATTATAATCCTACGTAAACGAAATAACACAGTTTATCACAAAGTTGTGGAGGAGGAAGCACATGAAGACTGGCAAATTACTAGTCAAAAGTTTCACATTATGATGTTGAGATTCCACACTGCAGAAAAATCGCAAAGGCAATTTTTTTAAAGAAACAGTTATATATAGTAATCTAATATATATTAGTATTGCTATAATATACTGAAATTTATTATCAAACTAACTTATTCACAATAATTCATGCAGGTCATACATTTTGATACAAAGAAAACGAGGAAACATAGTAACCGCAGGAGAAATTGCATATTCATTCCGTGATGGAGGAACCATAGAAAGAAATGTTCTCGATTTAGCTCTAGATTATCTTGCAATTTCTAAAGCAGAACAAGGAACGAAATGTTTTGGTCCTAACATAGGGGTAAGCTCACAAAACTAGTATATCACATATAATTTTAATAAATAGGTTTACACATA
Organism: Avena sativa; assembly: GCA_916181665.1. Classification (NCBI taxonomy): domain Eukaryota; kingdom Viridiplantae; phylum Streptophyta; class Magnoliopsida; order Poales; family Poaceae; genus Avena; species Avena sativa. The sequence goes on along the minus strand of OV702292.1, from coordinate 127,128,152 downwards.
TTTCAACATAACCTTGATGTTCATGCAAAAAATAAAAAAAACTTTTTTTCAATTGTTTCAATGATACTAAACAATGTAAGCTTGTTACAGGTATTTTTGACAGCTGATATCGCACAAATTCCACAAAGGACAAGGAATCTATTTTCGAATCAAGCAGCAGACACGTTACTCGCATATAATTTCGTAAGTTGAATTTTTTCAAAGAATAGTGGATAATAGTCAAGTAATATATTTCAGAAATTTTACATTAAATTGTTTACATACTACATAATTAGTAATGATTTCTATCATTTTTATAGGAAATGATTACTATCCCAAACGCCATGTATGCATATGAGAATCGATTGAGAAATCACTACTTCTTATTTATAATTGATTTCATATCAAGGAAGATGAGAATACTGGACTCCGGAAGAAATCCAGACAATGAAAGTTTGCAAAAAATAGCTATCAAGGTCGTAAACAATGTTAAAAATTTATGGCAACTAGGGTTCAGTCAAGAGCATCAAGAATTATTAAGCTTCGACATTGAGTTTGGTGATATGCCAAAACATATCAATGTGTAAGCACTAACTGCTCCCCTTGTTTTTAAATTTAGATATATTAATTTATGTTTTAGAATTAATTGATAATTTATTATTACATTTTATTCCATTCCCAGTGTAGACCGTACCTTCATGATGCTACAAGCGATGGAAACCACAGTAATGGATTCTTACATAGAATTTACAGCAGAAGACATGCCTAATATTTGCAACCTGTGGTTTTATAGAATGTTCAACCAAATGGAAAACACCTATATACTGTTGAGTGGATTGACTACAAATATCGAAGGTATGATACGTTATAATGTAATAATAATATAATAACAATTAGAAGTTCAATTTATACAATTAGAATCATGATGTATGCAGACTAACAACATGCTTTTCATTTTGTTTTGTAGGAATTCCTGAACTTGATTTGAGTACAGATGCAAAATAAAACACTGTCATCAAAATGTCGCAATCTGAATCTATTACATCACTACCAGAAACATCGAGCATGCCATCAAGACCGGCTCGGCAAGGTTAAAATACATTTCCTGTTTTCAAGCATGTCCCTTTCAAATACAAGAAGCAGGCATCCGCTGCTCGAAGGGCTATCTTGGATGAAAGTCTTCAAGATAAATATGTTGAGTAAGACATAATATAGAGTTGTGTTTACATACTAATTTTTTTTAAAATAAAAGACATATTTCAGATCTTTAATTTAAAACACTCCCGCGAGGGCGCCCTTTTTATAGCGTGTTAGTTTAAAACATGCACATATAAAAGTAATAGATAGTATGCTAACTTTTCATGTTCCAAGGCTAAAAGCTTAAATGCATCAAGATTTGTTCAATTTTATAATAAAAGGTTAAAAACAAATTAAAATTTTGGAAAATAAGTATCAGTACTTGCTTTACCATAATAATTTGGAGTAATGACAAAAAACTTCTCTGATCTGTTACAGCAAGACCATAATTCAGATTCAAAGAATAGAATCCGGAGTAATGATTGAAGCAGAAAGGACAGGCCGTGATCTGAAAAAAATCTTGAACAAGGAGGGATGGCTGACAATCCATTGGTTCAGCATTACATAGACATATTTATGATAAGAAAATCGTGTAGAGGCTTTGTGGACAGATGCAAAAGATTCATATGTAACCTTCAGTCTCCATGATGACATAATTCGAGAAAGAAAACTGGAACTGCACAGAAGAACGTGTGAAGCAATTCAAATCACTGATGGACAATTTTAAACCAGACATGGCAAAACTGGTAAGTTTCTCTAAATTTTCAAAACATCTATTTTGAAGAGGATTATACATAAATTTCGAGAGCTTATTATCAATGAAATAAACTTTTCTGTTAATGAACTTACTGTTATGTATTTATTGCAGATTGAAATACCTATTGTCTACAGCTCTCACTTTACAGTTTACTCTGTCAACATGTATATCAGTGGAGGTCGCCTTGACATAATTGACTCAAGGAAATACACCAAGGATTACTTGTGTAAAACAAGAGCAGAATATCACAACAACATTGGACCCATCATGGTTAGAACATTACTTTCATATTAATCTTCCAACTGCACTATTTAGAATACTGATTAATAAATGTTGCATTTCATGAAAACAACTTAAAAGAATTGATGAACTTCTGAAAGCGGCATATCCTAGTCACAATTTTTCAGAATTCGCAGAGAAGTTCAACGAAGCAAAGTACCCTAGGTGTCCAAAGCAGACAGAGAATGAGTGTGCTTACTCAATCCTAAGAAGTATTCAGTGGTATAATAGACACACGATAAAATTCAACAAACAAGAGGTAAGTCATGTTGCTTATGTTACAATATAATCTGCTTTGTATTTTTTATTGGCAACATACCTTCATAACATACCCATTTCTTGATTGTTAAACAGTTTTCCCCTTCCGCAATGAGAGAAGAATTTACCTACAAGATGATATACGGGATAGAAAATGATCTACTTGATGAACTTCCTGAAGAATTGAGAGCATTCAGACCTGCTATGAATGAGAAGGACATCCCCGACTGAAGATGATCATTAGATTGATACTTGTAATAATATTAATACACTAGGTTGTTCAGTAAATCTATGTAAATAAAATATTTCTTATATTCAAGATGTTTGTATGTATGAATATGCACTGTGAATGTACATGGACAGGCTTTGCGTGTGTACGGCGTATGCACTGCTTTCCTATTTTCATTAAACACATGTGCGCACGGTGCAAGGTAAGGTGCCACGACACTGCACTGACCCTGCATTGCACTGCACCTACAATGCAAACAGAAATGAACTGCCTGTGAAGCAGGTATGCACTGCCTTACTATGGTCCATAAAATTACTGTGCGTGCAGTGCCAGTTAACATGCCGAGGCAGCACACTGACCGTGCAATGCATTGCTCACACAATGAACATTAAATTGAAACCGCCTGTGCAGCACGTATACACTGCGTTATTACGGTAAATAAAGTTGTTGTGAGAAAGGTTCAGCATAAGGTGCCACGGCAATGCATTGATCATGCAGTGCACACCAACTACAATGCACAATACACACACAACCTGTGAAGCCGGTAGTACACTACGTTCTTATGGTGCAAAATAAGGTGCCACGGCAGAGCACTAACCGTGCAATGCACTGCACCTGTAACAAATAGTGACATGCACTGCCTACAAAATAACTATGCACTATGGTCCTATGCTTCTTAAAGCTGCTTTGCGAACGGTAAAAGATAAGGTGCCGCGGCAGTGCACTGACCGTGCAATGCACTTCACCTGCAGCGCACTACACCTGTACCTGCAATATACTGCACCTAACAAATAAGTATGCACCGTGTTCCTATGACTCGTAAAGGTACCATGCGTATGGTGCAAAATAAGGTGCCAAGGCAGAACAATAACCGTGCAATGTGCACTGCACCTAAAATTTACAGTACCACACACTGCACCTGTAACAAATACTGACACCCACTGCCTCCGAAATAACTATGTACTGCGCTGCTATGCCTCTTTAAGCTGTTTTGCGATCGGTGTAAAATAAGGTCCCGCGATAGTGCACTGACCGTGCAATACACTACACCTCCAGCGCACTACACCTGTACCTGCAATACACTGCACCTGACAAATAAGTATGGACTGCGTTTCTATGGTTCGTTAAATTACCGTGCGTATGGTGCAAAATAAGGTGCCAAGGCAGAGCAATAACCGTGCAATGAATTGCACCCAAAATTTGCAGAACCAGGCACTGCTTGTTAATCATGTATGCACTGCATCGACGTCATCCATGAAACTGTTGTGCAAATGGTTCAAGATATTGAACGGCCGTAGTGACCTGGCCGCACCAGGCACACTGCATTCCGTCTCTCTGCACTGCCTATCCTATCTGCTGATAACTGCATAAAACGGAAGTACACGAAGGGTTTCGTTGAAATAATTAGCATTATAGTCTCTTTCTATAAAACGAAGCGATGCAATAGATCCATTTAAGTACTCCTTTTCCAACTTCCACTAAAGCTCGTTCCCGTTTCTGCCGCCGCCAACAAATCAACTCCTAGCCGAACTTCTACCGCGGCCTTCAACGAAAGATCATCGATTCAGCACTCCAGCATCTTTGGTAAGCAACCAACATCGTTTAATTTTCTAGCAAATCATTTACATTGTATAAACACTAGCAAAAATGTTTGCGTGCTTATATTCCTCCATATCTAAATCAATATACTGAGATTTATACTGTCCAGATTTTCACAAATCTGAGTCCATTAGTATGAGTTAAAGATAGAACACGGTATATATATATGATATTGAACTAACACTAAAGATCTTATACTTTTATTAATGGTACGATAAGAATGTTCATTTGTTTAATTTGACAAACATCAATCGTAGTTTAATTACTAGATTAACCTTACTTATTAGTTCCAGTCTAAACAAAAAACTATCGCATCTGCTAGGCACATAAACAGCTTGAACCATATGTACAGAATCAGATTATTAGAAGTAGAAAAATTACAAAATATAATAAAAATTCTAGGTACAAATCATAAATTATTTGATATATGTATAGACATTTAATAACACACAACTATTTTATTGCAGAACAAATGGCGCCATGTCAAGTTTGTTCAGTCACTGTGGTAAAAATTTAGGACATTCAGTCTCAGAATTCATTGTTCGTCTCGTAGAAGGCTGGTTCGAGCATTCATTGCTATGTATACACTACGTTTGAATATATATATATATATATATCCATTTCTTAATATTTATTAACATAATAGTCCTCTCCTTCACTATATCATTCCACAGACTATACCATGCAATCTAAGGTTGCAATTCAATGACATAACTGGACTTGGAGTGGAATTCCAAATTCTTGGAAAAACATATTATGTTGAAGTCCACAAAGAACGCACAATTACTCACATTACAGGTCCAGGTTGGACAAGGTTCGTCGCAGAGAATAGGATCGGCGCAGGGGCAAACCTATTCTTTTCATTGGGAGCTCTAGGTCCAAAGATCACTGTGATATATTTTGATTCTGAAAAAGATAACAACAGTAGTGATGCTGATAACAGCAATGTCCAAGTGCTTAATTCTACAATTTTTTCCAAGACATGTAACCTTACAGATTCTGAGGAAAATTACTTATTCGACATCTTCCCCTCAGCCAATTCATTTGTAGGGTTGGCATTTGTGACTCGTTTGACAAGAACAAACATTAAACAACACAATATGGTATGTTTCTAAATTTAACTTTATTTATTTGTTTATTGATTTCACATTGGTTTAATACCTTCATAATGTTATTCCTAAAAAAAGTCTTCCTTCTATTGCAACTCAGAAACTACCATTGAAGTTCATTTCTACACTTGAAATTGCTAAAGAAGGTCTTGTTGGAGTACACTTAGGAGCAAGTGGTAATGTCAACACCATGGCGTACAAAACAACAAAAGATGGCCACTTCTCGTTCAGCAAAGATGCATGGAAGAACTTCGTTGAACCTACAAATATCAGTGTTGGACAAGCAATACTAATTATAGGGAAAAAGATTCACAACTTAACCTTGAAATGATGTTTGTCATGAACATTATTATTAATAGTAGCCGGGCATTAGCAGAGTCGTCGGAATCAAACTCCGATTGATAATTTGCTTATTTCTTATGTCTATTAAGAATATGTACTTGTTTATCTCTTATGTCTGTTAAGAATTTGCAATGTACTGAAACAAAATGTTTGTGTCCTGCTGTTATCTCGTAATACTATTACCGGTGCTTTAACTATGCACTTACTGTTATAAATTCAATATGGAATCAAATTTCCAGAATATAAGACGTTATGCTCCTACAGATTTTATTACTATACAATATACATATTAAATATGAAATTATTCTAATTACAATGGAAAAAATAATATTAGATTAAATAATGATTGTTTGCTATAAGTGTATAGCCATACAATGAAAAAATATAAAACTCAAGCGGTACATGTACAAACCAAGTTTTCCAAGAACTGCAACATCTACACTAATAATTTAGCCCACTAAGGCCCACCAGACGGAAACCCTAGAACAACCAAGGAATTGTATATAAAGATATACAACGACCACACCAAGTCTCACACTAGTCACAAGCCGCCACCTTCCATTTTGCAACATGCTACGCGGGCCAATGAAAAAATACATGCTAGTAGATGGAATCATTGGTGTAAGAAATATTAGATACAAATCAAATTGTTCAGCTAAAGGTGAAGAGAATTATATATACGAAGGGATCTACCAATTTAAGAGCAAATCAATATCGTCAAGTGCATCTGCCGTGGCCAAGTCGTTTTACACACCCAAGATAATATTTTATGTATAAGTTTACTATACAGTAGCAATATACAGAAGTTAATATGCTATAGATTTCTACTAATCTTGGTGTATGATTCAAACACCTAACACTACTACCATATCTAAAAATAGGTATATTATCCAAAATCCTTTGTACGAGAGGGATATCTGCATGCTTGCAAACCCAGACTTTGAATACCGAGGTGCGAGTTTTAGCTGGTAAGAATAAATTAATGAACACTCAAAAAATATAAATCATATGCTTAAACTAATATATTTGTTTTCTACCTTTGTCTCTACAGGGTGCAGCATATTGTCAGCACATCACAATTTGTTCTGCAGTCCGTTGCTGCTGTGATGTTTTGGTGCACTACATAAGATACATTTTTAATTAAGAGTGTCTTATACAGTGTGACCGAAATACCACATGAAGGTGACAAAGATTGGACTATATGATGTACAAATCAAGAATATTAGTCTGTAATACATTGACCACAATAGAAACAACGAACTAGTGTGCTACGATTGTGTATTATAACTATGCACAGAATAGTTTAATTTTGAAGCACTGCACTTGTTAGCCCGCGTGCACTACCTTGTAAAGAGATTACTTGCAGTCATATAGAAAACTGCTTTCGCTTGTGCTGCAGATACACTCTGTACTTTCGAAGAAATACCCTATTTATCCTAACAAATGTGTGACAACCCTGCACTCTAAGTGCACTGCCCGTATAGTCATATAGAAAACTGCTTTCTACACAGATACACCTATGTACTTTCGAATAACTACCCTATTTATCCTGTGTGTACTGCCATGTACTTAGACTACTTGCACTGCCTTTAGTTCGACAATTGCACTGCTCTATGTAATGGTGTAGGTACACTGGTTTCTGTTGGAAGCACTGCACTTCCTCAGCCACATGCACTGCCTTACCTAGAAATTCAAGCGTCACTGAACTAGCCCATAAATAATGCGGGACAACCCTGCACTCTAAGTTTACTGCCCATATAGTAAAAAATAGAACTACTTTGTACACAGATACACCTATGTACTTTCGAAGAACTGCCCTATTTATCTTGCGTGCACTGCCCAATTTATCCTATGTGCACTGCCTTTAGTTCCACAATTGCACTGCTCTATGTAATGCTCCAGGTACACCGGTTTCTATTCGAAGCACTTTGCTTTCTAAGCCACATGCACTGCCGTACCTAGAAATTCCGGCGTCACTGTACTAGCCCCTAAGTGCACTCTAAGTGCACTACCCATATAGTCATATAGTTATGTACACAGATACACCTATGCACTTTCGAAGAATTGCCCAATTTATCCTATGTGCACTGCCCTTAGTTCGACAATTGCACTGCTCTATGTAATGCTGCAGGTACACTGGTTTTTGTTGGAAGAACGGCGCTTCCTCAGCCACATGCACTGCCTTATCTAGAAATTCCGGCGTCACTAAACTAGCCCCTAAAGAATGTGGGACAACCCTGCACTCTTAGTGCACTGCCCCTATAGTAATAAAGAGAACTGCTTTGTACACAGATACACCTATGTACTTTCGAAGAACTGCCCTATTTATCTTGCATGCACTGGCCAATTTATCCTATGTGCACTGCCTTTAGTTCGACAATTGCACTTCTCTATGTAATGCTGCAGGTACACTGGTTTCTGTTGGAAGAACTACACTTCCTCAGCCACATGCACTGCCTTACCTAGAAATTCCGGCGTCACTAAACTAGTCCCTCAAGAATGCGGGACAACCCTGCACTCTAAGTGCACTGCCCGTATAGTAATAAAGAGAACTGCTTTGTACATAGATACACCTATGTACTTTCGAAGAACTGCCCTATTTATCTTGCATGCACTGCCCAATTTATCCTATGTGCACTGCCTTTTGTTCGACAATTGCACTGCTCTATGTAATGCTGCAGGTACACTGGTTTCTGTTGGGAGAACTGCGCTTCCTCAGCCATATGCACTGCCTTACCTAGAAATTCAGGCGTCACTGAACTAGCCCCTAAAGAATGCGGGAAAAACCGGCACTCTAAGTGCACTGCCCGTATAGTAATAAAGAGAACTGCTTTGTACACAGATACACCTATGTACTTTCTAAGAACTATCCTATTTATCCTGCATCCACTGCCCAATTTATCCTATGTGCACTGCCTTTAGTTTGACAATTGCACTGTTCTATGTCATGCTGCAGGTACATTGGTTTCTGTTGGAAGAACTGCGCTTTCTCAGCCGCATGCACTATCTTACTTAGAAATTCAGGCGTCACTGAACTGGCCCCTAAAGAATGCAGGACAACCCTACACGCTAAGTGTACTGCCCGTGAAGTAATAAAGAGAGCTGCTTTGTACACAGATACACCTATGTACTTTCGAAGAACTGCCCTATTTATCCTGCGTGCACTGCCCAATTTATCCTATGTGAACTGCCTTTAGTTCAACAATTGCACTGCTCTATGTAATGCTATAGGTACACTGGTTTCTGTTCGAAGCACTGCGCTTCCTCAGCCACATGCACTGCCTTACCTAGAAATCCCAGCGTCACTGAACTAGCCCCCAAAGAATGCGGGACAACCCTGCACTCTAAGTGCACTGCTCGTATAGTAAAAAAAAGAACTTCTTTGTATACAGATACACCTATGTACTTTCAAAGAACTGCCCTATTTATCCTGCGTGCACTACCCAATTTATCCTATGTGCACTGCCTTTGGTTCGACAATTGCACTGCTCTATGTAATGCTCCAGGTACACTGGTTTCTATTTGAAGCACTGCGCTTCCTAAGCCACATGTACTGCCGTACCTAGAAATTCCGGCATCACTGTACTAGCCCCTAAGTGCACTCTAAGTGCACTGCCTGTATAGTCATATAGTCATGTACACAGATACACCTATGAACTTTCGAAGAACTGCCCAATTTATCTTGCGTGCGCTGCCCAGTTTATCCTATGTGCACTGCCTTTAGTTCGACAAATGCAGTGCTTTATATAATGCTGCAGGTACACTAGTTTCTGTTGCAAGAAATGCACTTCCTCAGCCACATGCACTGCCTTACCTAGAAATTCCGGCGTCACTGAACTAGCCCCTAAAGAATACGGGACAACCCTGTACTCTAAGTGCACTGCCCGTATAGTAATAAAGAGAACTGTTTTGTACACAGATACACCTATGTACTTTCGAAGAACTGCCTTATTTATCCTGCGTGCACTGCCCAATTTATCCTATGTACACTGCCTTTAGTTCGACAATTGCACTGCTCTATGTAGTGATGCAGGTACACTGGTTTCTATTCGAAGCACTCCGCTTCCTCAGACACATGCACTGCCGTACCTAGAAATTCAGGCGTCACTGTACTAGCCCCTAAGTGCACTGCCCGTATAGTCATATAGTCATGTACATAAATACACCTATGCACTTTCGGAGAACTGCCCAATTTATCCTATGTGCACTGCCTTTAGTTCGACAATTGCACTGCTCTATGTAATGCTACAGGTACAAAATAAAGTGCTAGAAGATCAAACGAAGCAACAAAAGTCTTAGTGTACTCACATTACAAACAGATATTTAATTTTTATTGCATTTCGGTCAATCACTATAGAGCAGGTGGTCAGGCTTCAGAAATTGCAAAAGCACTACGGACAACTAATGGTGTAGATAACTTGGATAAAACTAATGCAGTCTTCTTCAGCATGTCTGCACAGAACAAGCCTACATCAAAATCAACTGTCATCAGAACATAGCGACCATCAGCTGACATTGTTATAACACGCAACACACCACAAACTGGGAGATTGCAATTCTCACATATACTACCAAGTCTTTCCTTCCACTAGTCTTCAATATCCCAGCCAAAAGCAGTTCTGCATGCAACAGGCAGATCTAACATTGTCTGGATGATCCACTTATTTTGACCACTGTTGTAGTCAAGGAGCCAAGTTGTCAGTATACCATCACTAGAAAAGGCAGCTAGTAAAATGCTTCCTGATCTATCCTCTGAAATACAATAATTCCTCTGATCCTTTGTTGTCAGCCTGATTGATTCAGGGAATTGTATCACAGAAGTTAAATGTGTGGATATGTTGTAACACAGAAGAAGGCCTACAACATAAGCCATAAACAGGTCTTTGCCTATCAGGATTCCTTCAGGCTGACTAAGGTAAGTGGTTGGTGTTGGCACATGAATTGGGTTAGAAATATGCATCTCCCATTGACCATTTTGCTGAATACAGACATGCACAAATATTCTAGATGTTGTATTAGCAGGAACACCATGATATGAAACCTTGCAAGCATTGAATATATTTCTACGAAAGAATGTCATTCCTGATCTAGCAGCACTTGGAATCAAACAGAATTGCCCATATGAATGATCTGTATCACTATTCTACATTGATGGCATTCGTGTAATAGGTGAGGCCAGGAAAGTGAACAAATCTGGAGACCTGGAAGGATAATTAACATAGTACCCAGGATCTCTAGAACCATGTGGAAAGACCTGCATGAGGACTGCTCCGTTTCGACATCAGACGACCAATTCCCTTAGAAGATATGTTGAATCTAAGTTCGAACAAATAGCTAGAGATGTTTCATCTTTAGATCAATATTCAAGCTCATGTAGCCTATTACCAACCTCAGGCATCCAATGATAATCAACAAGAAATCCTAGGCATGATGGCGAATTTTTCTTCATATAATGCGAAAGGAATCCAGGATCTTTGAGTGCAGTATACCAAGCTTTGTTGAGGATACTGCAACGTATCAAAGATTTTGTAGACGCTAACCTTAAAACAATCTCCTACACCAAATCTAGGTCCTCACCCACGCGACTGATCGAGGAACCAGATCTAGTAAAATCCATCGCTATTCAATAGATTGTTTTCTTTTGCTCCAGACAGAAGAAGAATGAGTTGTTTCTTTTCGTGGAAGAAGGAATATACTGAATGAGGCCGTAACGTCCTATGCTAGCTGTATCCATCGGTTAACATCCAAGCTAAAATATATTGAATGAGAAACTGCTTTGTACGAACATGCGTACTACTCTATAATTGTAGATGTGGTAGCCGGTAAACTGCTCTGTTAACCTACGTGCACTTGCCTACGAATAAATTATTTCTCCAGAGCACACAGCGCTACAAAATACAAGGTGCTCCGAAATACAGGGCGCTCCGAAATACACGGCGCTTCAAGACCTATATGAATGCTTGATGCGCCTAAGGCGCCGTGCCACGGGCGGAGCCCGCAACACACACTTCCAAATACAAGGCGCCACGAAATACATGGCGCTCCGAAATACAGGGGGCTCCGAAATACACGGCGCTTCAAGATCTATATGAATGCTTGATGCGCCGAAGGCGCTGTGCCACGGGCTAAGCCTGCAACACACACTCCAAAATACAAGGCGCTATGAAATAGAAGGCGCTCCGAAATACACGGCGCTTCAAGATCTATATGAATGCTTGATGCGCCGAAGGCGCCGTGCCACAGGCAGAGCCCGCAACACACACTCCGAAATACAAGGCACTCCGAAATACAAGGCACTCCGAAATATAGGGCGCTCTGAAATACACGGCTCTTCAAGATCTATATAAATGCTTGATGCGCCGAAGGCGTCGTGCCACGGGAAGAGCCTGCAACACACACTCCGAAATACAAGGCACTCCGAAATACAGGGCACTCCAAAATACACGGCGCTTCAAGATCTATATGAATGCTTGATGCGCCGAAGGCGCCGTGCCACGGGCGGAGTCCGCAACACACACTCCAAAATACACGACGCTCCAAAATACACGGTGCTTCAAGATCTATATGAATGCTTGATGCGCCAAAGGTGCCGTGCCACGGGCGGAGTCGGCAACACACACTCCAAAATACACGGCGCTTCAAGATCTATATGAATGCTTGATGCGCCGAAGGCGCCATGCCACGGGCGGAGCCCGCAACACACACTCTGAAATACAGGGCGCTCCGAAATACAAGGCGCTCCGAAATACAAGGTGCTCCGAAATACACGACGCTTCAAGATCTATATGAATGCTTGATGCGCCGAAGGCGCCATGCCACGGGCGGAGGCCGCAACACACACTTAGAAATACAAGGCGCTACGAAATACAAGGCGCTCCGAAATACACGGAGCTTCAAGATCTATATGAATGCTTGATGTGCCGAAGGCACCGTGCCATGGGTGGAGCCCGCAACACACACTCCGAAATACAAGGCGCTGCGAAATACAAGGTGCTCGATATACAAGGCGCTCCAAAATACAGGGCGCTCTGAAATACACGGCGCTTCAAGATCTATATGAATGCTTGATGCGTTGAAGGCGCCGTGCCACGGGCGGAGCCCGCAACACACACTCCGAAATACAAGGCGCTACGAAATACATGGCGCTCCGAAATACAGGGGGCTCCAAAATACACGGCGCTTCAAGATCAATATGAATGCTTGATGCGCCGAAGGCGCTGTGCCACGGGCTAAGCTTGAAACACACACTCCGAAATACAAGGCGCTATGAAATACAAGGCGCTTCGAAATACATGGCGCTCCAAAATACACAGCGCTTCAAGATCTATATGAATGCTTGATGCGCCGAAGGCGCCGTGCTACGGGCGGAGCCCGCAACACACACTCCAAAATACAAGGCGCTCCGAAATACAAGGCACTCCGAAATACAGGGCGCTCCGAAATACACGGTGCTTCAAGATCTATATAAATGCTTGATGCGCCGAAGGCGCCGTGCCACGGGCGGAGCCCGCAACACACACTCCGAAATACAAGGCGCTCCGAAATATAGGGCGCTCCAAAATACACGGCGCTTCAAGATCTATATGAATGCTTGGTGCGCCGAAGGCGCCATGTCACGGGCGGAGTCCGCAACACACACTCCAAAATACACGGCGCTCCGAAATACACGGCGCTTCAAGATCTATATGAATGCTTGATGCGCCAAAGGCGCCATGCCACGGGCGGAGTCCGCAACACACACTCCAAAATGCATGGCGCTTCAAGATCTATATGAATGCTTGATGCACCGAAGGCGCCATGCCACGGGCGGAGCCCGCAACACACACTCTGAAATACAAGGCGCTCCGAAATACACGGCGCTTCAAGATCTATATGAATGCTTGATGCACCGAAGGCGCCATGCCACGGGCGGAGCCCGCAACACACACTCCGAAATACACGGCGCTCCAAAATACACGGCGCTTCAAGATCTATATGAATGCTTGATGCGCCGAAGGCGCTGTGCCACGGGCTAAGCCTGCAACACACACTCCAAAATACAAGGCGCTACGAAATAGAAGGCGCTCCGAAATACACGGCGCTTCAAGATCTATATGAATGCTTGATGCGCTGAAGGCGCCGTGCCACAGGCAGAGCCCGCAACACACACTCCGAAATACAAGGCGCTCCGAAAGACAAGGCACTCCGAAATACATGGCGCTTCAAGATCTATATGAATGCTTGATGCACCAAAGGCGCCATGCCACGGGCGGAGCCCGCAACACACACTCTGAAATACAAGGCGCTCCAAAATACACGGCGCTTCAAGATCTATATGAATGCTTGATGCGCCGAAGGCGCTGTGCCACGGGCTAAGCCTTCAACACACACTCCAAAATACAAGGCGCTTCAAGATCTATATGAATGCTTGATGCGCCGAAGGCGCCGTGCCACAGGCAGAGCCCGCAACACACACTTCGAAATACAAGGCGCTCCGAAATACAAGGCACTCCAAAATACAGGGCGCTCTGAAATACACGGCGCTTCAAGATCTATATAAATGCTTGATGCGCCGAAGGCGCCGTGCCACGGGCAGAGCCTGCAACACACACTCCGAAATACAAGGCGCTCCGAAATACAGGGCGCTCCAAAATACACGGCGCTTCAAGATCTATATGAATGCTTGATGCGCCGAAGGCGCCGTGCCACGGGTGGAGTCCGCAACACACACTCCAAAATACACGGCGCTCCAAAATACATGGTACTTCAAGATCTATATGAATGCTTGATGCGCCGAAGGCGCCGTGCCATAGGCAGAGCCCGCAACACACACTCCGAAATACAAGGCACTCCGAAATACAGGGCGCTCTGAAATACACGGCTCTTCAAGATCTATATAAATGCTTGATGCGCCGAAGGCGTCGTGCCACGGGCAGAGCCTGCAACACACACTCCGAAATACAAGGCGCTCCGAAATACAGGGCACTCCAAAATACACGGCGCTTCAAGATCTATATGAATGCTTGATGCGCCGAAGGCGCCGTGCCACGGGCGGAGTCCGCAACACACACTCCAAAATACACGGCGCTCCAAAATACACGGTGCTTCAAGATCTATATGAATGCTTGATGCGCCAAAGGTGCCGTGCCACGGGCGGAGTCGGCAACACACACTCCAAAATACACGGCGCTTCAAGATCTATATGAATGCTTGATGCGCCGAAGGCGCCATGCCACGGGCGGAGCCCGCAACACACACTATGAAATACAGGGCGCTCCGAAATACAAGGCGCTCCGAAATACAAGGTGCTCCGAAATACACGGCGCTTCAAGATCTATATGAATGCTTGATGCGCCGAAGGCGCCATGCCACGGACGGAGGCCGCAACACACACTTCGAAATACAAGGCGCTACGAAATACAAGGCGCTCCAAAATACACGGAGCTTCAAGATCTATATGAATGCTTGATGTGCCGAAGGCACCGTGCCATGGGTGGAGCCCGCAACACACACTCCGAAATACAAGACGCTGCGAAATACAAGGTGCTCGATATACAAGGCGCTCCAAAATACAGGGCGCTCTGAAATACACGGCGCTTCAAGATCTATATGAATGCTTGATGCGTTGAAGGCGCCGTGCCACGGGCGGAGCCCGCAACACACACTCCGAAATACAAGGCGCTATGAAATACATGGCGCTCCGAAATACAGGGGGCTCCAAAATACACGGCACTTCAAGATCTATATGAATGCTTGATGCGCCGAAGGCGCTGTGCCAAGGGCTAAGCTTGCAACACACACTCCGAAATACAAGGCGCTACGAAATACAAGGCGCTTCGAAATACATGGCGCTCCGAAATACACAGCGCTTCAAGATCTATATGAATGCTTGATGCGCCGAAGGCGCCGTGCCACGGGCGGAGCCCGCAACACACACTCCAAAATACAAGGCGCTCTGAAATACAAGGCACTCCGAAATACAGGGCGCTCCGAAATACATGGTGCTTCAAGATCTATATAAATGCTTGATGCGCCGAAGGCGCCGTGCCACGGGCGGAGCCCGCAACACACACTCCGAAATACAAGGCGCTCCGAAATACAGGGCGCTCCAAAATACACGGCGCTTCAAGATCTATATGAATGCTTGGTGCGCCGAAGGCGCCGTGCCACGGGCGGAGTCCGCAACACACACTCCAAAATACACAGCGCTCCGAAATACACGGCGCTTCAAGATCTATATGAATGCTTGATGCGCCAAAGGCGCCATGCCACGGGCGGAGTCCGCAACACACACTCCAAAATACATGGCGCTTCAAGATCTATATGAATGCTTGATGCACCGAAGGCGCCATGCCACGGGCGGAGCCCGCAACACACACTCTGAAATACAAGGCGCTCCGAAATACACGGCGCTTCAAGATCTATATGAATGCTTGATGCACCGAAGGCGCCATGCCACGGGCGGAGCCCGCAACACACACTCCGAAATACACGGCGCTCCAAAATACATGGCGCTTCAAGATCTATATGAATGCTTGATGCGCCGAAGGCGCTGTGCCACGGGCTAAGCCTGCAACACACACTCCAAAATACAAGGCGCTACGAAATAGAAGGCGCTCCGAAATACACGGCGCTTCAAGATCTATATGAATGCTTGATGCGCCGAAGGCGCCGTGCCACAGGCAGAGCCCGCAACACACACTCCGAAATACAAGGCGCTCCGAAAGACAAGGCACTCCGAAATACATGGCGCTTCAAGATCTATATGAATGCTTGATGCACCGAAGGCGCCATGCCACGGGCGGAGCCCGCAACACACACTCCGAAATACAAGGCGCTCCAAAATACACGGCGCTTCAAGATCTATATGAATGCTTGATGCGCCGAAGGCGCTGTGCCACGGGCTAAGCCTGCAACACACACTCCAAAATACAAGGCGCTACGAAATAGAAGGCGCTCCGAAATACACGGCGCTTCAAGATCTATATGAATGCTTGATGCGCCGAAGGCGCCGTGCCACAGGCAGAGCCTGCAACACACACTCCGAAATACAAGGCGCTCCGAAAGACAAGGCACTCCGAAATACATGGCGCTTCAAGATCTATATGAATGCTTGATGCACCGAAGGCGCCATGCCACGGGCGGAGCCCGCAACACACACTCCGAAATACAAGGCGCTCCAAAATACACGGCGCTTCAAGATCTATATGAATGCTTGATGCACCGAAGGCACTGTGCCACGGGCTAAGCCTTCAACACACACTCCAAAATACAAGGCGCTTCAAGATCTATATGAATGCTTGATGCGCCGAAGGCGCCGTGCCACAGGCAGAGCCCGCAACACACACTCCGAAATACAAGGCGCTCCGAAATACAAGGCACTCCGAAATACAGGGCGCTCTGAAATACACGGCGCTTCAAGATCTATATAAATGCTTGATGCGCTGAAGGCGCCGTGCCACGGGCAGAGCCTGCAACACACACTCCGAAATACAAGGCGCTCCGAAATACAGGGCGCTCCAAAATACACGGCGCTTCAAGATCTATATGAATGCTTGATGCGCCGAAGGCGCCGTGCCACGGGTGGAGTCCGCAACACACACTCCAAAATACACGGCGCTCCAAAATACACGGTGCTTCAAGATCTATATGAATGCTTGATGCGCCAAAGGTGTCGTGCCACGGGCGGAGTCGGCAACACATACTCCAAAATACACGGCGCTTCAAGATCTATATGAATGCTTGATGCGCCGAAGGCGCCATGCCACGGGCGGAGGCCACAACACACACTTCAAAATACAAGGCGCTACGAAATACAAGGCGCTCCGAAATACACGGCGCTCCGAAATACACGGAGCTTCAAGATCTATATGAATGCTTGATGTGCCGAAGGCACCGTGCCATGGGTGGAGCCCGCAACACACACAAGGAAATACAAGGCGCTGCGAAATACAAGGCGCTCCGATATACAAGGCGCTCCGAAATACAGGGCGCTCTGAAATACACGGCGCTTCAAGATCTATATGAATGCTTGATGCGCTGAAGGCGCCGTGCCACAGGTGGAGCCCGCAACACACACTCCGAAATACAAGGCGCTACGAAATACATGGCGCTCCGAAATACAGGGGGCTCCAAAATACACGGCGCTTCAAGATCTATATGAATGCTTGATGCGCCGAAGGCGCTGTGCCACGGGCTAAGCTTGCAACACACACTCCGAAATACAAGGCGCTACGAAATAAATGGCGCTCCGAAATACACAGCGCTTCAAGATCTATATGAATGCTTGATGCGCCGAAGGCGCCTTGCCACAGGCGGAGCCCGCAACACACACTCCGAAATACAAGGCGCTACGAAATACATGGCGCTCCGAAATACAGGGGGCTCCAAAATACACGGCGCTTCAAGATCTATATGAATGCTTGATGCGCCGAAGGCGCCATGCCACGGGCGGAGCCCGCAACACACACTCTGAAATACATGGCGCTCCGAAATACAAGGCGCTCCGAAATACAAGGTGCTCCGAAATACACGGTGCTTCAAGATCTATATGAATGCTTGATGCGCCGAAGGCGCCATGCCACGGGCGGAGGCCGCAACACACACTTCGAAATACAAGGCGCTACGAAATACAAGGTGCTCCGAAATACACGACGCTCCAAAATACACAGAGCTTCAAGATCTATATGAATGCTTGATGTGCCGAAGGCACCGTGCCATGGGTGGAGCCCGCAACACACACTCCGAAATACAAGGCGCTGCGAAATACAAGGCGCTCCAATATACAAGGAGCTCCGAAATACAGGGCGATCTGAAATACACGGTGCTTCAAGATCTATATGAATGCTTGATGCGCTGAAGGCGCCGTGCCACGGGCGGAGTCCGCAACACACACTCCGAAATACAAGGCGCTACGAAATACATGGCGCTCCGAAATACAGGGGGCTCCAAAATACACGGCGCTTCAAGATCTATATGAATGCTTGATGCGCCGAAGGCGCTGTGCCACGGGCTAAGCTTGCAACACACACTCCGAAATAGAAGGCGCTACGAAATACAAGGCGCTCTGAAATACATGGCGCTCCGAAATACACAGCGCTTCAAGATCTATATGAATGCTTGATGCGCCGAAGGCGCCGTGCCACGGGCGGAGCCCGCAACACACACTCCGAAATACAAGGCGCTCCGAAATACAAGGCACTCCGAAATACAGGGCGCTCTGAAATACACGGTGCTTCAAGATCTATATAAATTCTTGATGCGCCGAAGGCGCCGTGCCACGGGCGGAGCCCGCAACACACACTCCGAAATACAAGGCGCTCCGAAATACAGGGCGCTCCAAAATACACGGCGCTTCAAGATCTATATGAATGCTTGATGCGC
Organism: Avena sativa; assembly: GCA_916181665.1. NCBI lineage: Eukaryota > Viridiplantae > Streptophyta > Magnoliopsida > Poales > Poaceae > Avena > Avena sativa. The sequence continues at coordinate 127,109,161 of OV702292.1, read as the reverse complement.
CGAAGGCGCCGTGCCACGGGCGGAGTCAGCAACACACACTCCAAAATACACGGCGCTCCGAAATACATGGCGCTTCAAGATCTATATGAATGCTTGATGCGCCAAAGGCTCCATGCCACGGGCGGAGTCCGCAACACACACTCCAAAATACATGGCGCTTCAAGATCTATATGAATGCTTGATGCACCGAAGGCACCATGCCACGGGCGGAGCCCGCAACACACACTCTGAAATACAAGGCGCTCCGAAATACAAGGCGCTCCGAAATACAAGGTGCTCTGAAATACACGGCACTCCGAAATACACGGCGCTTCAAGATCTATATGAATGTTTGATGCGCCGAAGGCGCCGTGCCACGGGCGGAGGCCACAACACACACTTCGAAATACAAGGTTCTCCAAAATACACGGCGCTCCGAAATACACGGCACTTCAAGATCTATATGAATGCTTGATGTGCCGAAGGCACCGTGCCACGGGCGGAGCCTGCAACGCACACTCCGAAATACAAGGCGCTGCGAAATACAAGGCGCTCTGATATACACAGCGCTCCGAAATACACGGCGCTTCAAGATCTATATCAATGCTTGATGCACCGAAGGCGCCGTGCCACGGGTGAAGCCCGCAACACACACTCCGAAATACAAGGCGCTCCGAAATACACGGCCCTTCAAGATCTATATGAATACTTGATGCACCGAAGGCGCCATGCCACGGGCGGACCTGCAACACACACTCCGAAATATAAGGCACTTCGAAATACACGGCGCTTCAAGATCTATATGAATGCTTGATGCACCGAAGGCGCCGTGCCATGGCCGGAGCCCGCAACACAAACTCCAAAATACAAGACGCTCCGAAATACACGGCGCTCCGAAATACACGGCGCTCCGAAATACATGGCGCTTCAAGATCAATATGAATGCTTGATGCGCCGAAGGCGCCGTGCCACGGGCGGAGCCTGCAACACACACTACGAAATACAAGGCGCTCCGAAATACACGGCGCTCCGAAATACATTTGTGTACTGTTCTTAATATACAAATGCACTGCGTTACTGTAATCCGTTCAAAGTCAATACATTCTGCTGCGGTGAATCATCTGTGTACTACTGTTAATATACAAATGCATTGCGTTACTGTAATCCGTTCAAAGTCAATACATTCTGCTGCGCTGAATCATCTGTGTACTGCTCTTAATATACAAATGCACTGCGTTACTATAATCCGTTCAAAGTCAATACATTGTGTTGTACAAACCATACCCCTCCCATTACATCCCATAAAATCTCCATTGCCCGTAAAGAGAAAAAAAAGATAATAAAAATAAACGAAAAATGAAAAAGAGAAGATAAAATAAACGATAATGAAAAAGAAAACACACTAAAAACAGAAGTGAGAGAAAGTGTATACCTAAGGTGTGGAGCGAACAACAGCGTACAAAGAGAAAAACCGGAAAGAGAAAAAACCGGAAAAGAGAAGAAAATGGCGACATCTGCGAGAGCAGTTTCCCGCGATGATTCGGTGACGACACGTGTCGGAGACGCACGGCAGGTCACTCGCGCGCTCTCGCGGCGCGCAGCGCGTGCTAGTCGCTCTCGTTTTGTTTTGTTATTGCATCATTCCAATATTATATTTCTGTCGGAAAATCATTCATCAACACCTGAAAATTGCTCAAAAATAAAGTTTCTCGAAAAATTTCAGAAAATTCATATCAAATTTTTATATCAAAAGAGGGGCAGAGAAGTACCTGGAGTAACCCAGGAGAGCCCACCAGGCAGGCACACCACCTGGTCGTGCGGCCATGCCAAGGGCGCGCCTGGCCATGGTGTGGGCCACCCCTAGCCCTCCACTTATTCCTTCCTACTACTACCTTGTCTCTCCTGAGAAAAAAATAGTTCATTGCTCAACCCCGTGTTCTTGCTCGCGCTTTTCGATCTCCTTGCTCAGCCCATCTTTGTTGCTGAGATTTGGAGAATTTGTTCTCCGGTATATGACTCCTCCGCTTGTCCATGTAGATTTGTTATTAGTGAATTATATCTTGAGTATTTTGCTACTGTATGTGACAGGTTATGAGAGTTTGCATGCTTGTTATATGCTTAGAGAAATTATTTTTGATGCATGTTTAGCCCTCTTGCAAGTCCCTATAAGTAGTAACTTTCATTATATAATCACTTTGCAATCATTTGTGTGAAGGTTGTCTAAAATTTCAGAAAAGGAGATGAATGAACACCAACTCAACCAACACGAATTAAGGGTGCCCGAGGTTATGGAAGTTCACCGTGAGGAGGAAATTTTTTCTTCTATTTATCCATCCCCCGAATTCATGAAGGCCGCAGAAATTTCTCAAGATTTCAATATTCTAATTTCTAATGCAGGATTAGAGCATTTTGTGGGAGATGAACCTTACCAATATGTGAAACTAACCATGTTTGTGGTGCAGGATTTTCGATTTAGTTGGTCCTTGCCTAACCCCATGGTTCATTACAAAATTTACAATATATCTGTCAACCTCTCTCTTGATGATTTTTGTGCAGCTATTAAAGTTCCACAGTGGGGTTCGTGTGAAAGGATTAGAGAGCGGCCTACACCACTCATGGACTTGTATGCGGAGATTTGCCAAGGGAGCAGCTTCTCAAAGGAGAGTGGTAAAATTCATAATATTCATCTCTCGTCTATTTGATACTTTGCCTACTTTATTTCCAACTGCGTTCTCGCTAGGAAAACTGCTAGTAAATTATCCTCATATGATCTAGCTTTTATCTCAGCTGCCTTGAAACAATATAGGACTTGTAATTTGGATGCGTTGATAGCTTTCTGTCTTGCTGCTAACCGCGAGAAAGGTGGAATTTGTGGAGGCCTCATCGCCTCTCGTTTATTAGCTTTGCATGGTGTAGCGCCTCATCATTCAGATTTACAGTTTCCCATAGAGAGGCTTGATCTTAATTCCATGATACAACATAAATTCGTTTCTTCTTGGGCTAACTTGAATGATTTATCTTATGGAATAACTTTTCTCAAGGCTGGTTGGAGAAGAGGTAAGTCCAAGCGAGTGGTTCTTTTCCCTGCGCTTGTTTTGTTTAACCTTGATACCAGGGTAGGATGGTCACTTATGGAGGAAGAGCTCGATGCATATTTGGAGGAGCTCTCCCAGCAAGAGCAGAATGCTGGAAGGGAGGTTGAGGACAATTCGGTCCAGCCCTCCAACGAGGGGGAGTCTTCATACCAGCACATTGCCTATAATTGGGAAGCTTCTTCTTATTTTCACAAGGGCCTAATTATGATCATTCTTACGATAACCCGTCAGCTTGGAGTTCCTACACCTGTTGGGATTGATCTCCACTTAGGCCAAAATCCTAAGCTTGGGGAGAGCTATACCGACATCACACTCATCTACATATCATGTTCAGTCGGTACTTTGCATATCCATGTTTCATTTTCTTTTTAGTTTTTGTTATTGCTTTATTTTATGCTTTCCAAAACACAAAAACACCAAAAATATTTTCGTTATTTCTCTCTGTTTTGTTATTTATCTATTAGCCTTGGTTTGCTTCATCCTTTTAGCTTTGTTTTGATTATTCAAAAAACCCAAAAAGATTTCACTTTGCTTCCTCTTTCCTTCGGTTCTTGCCTTTAAAAATTGAAAACCCAAAAATATTTGTTGTTCTTCTCTCGTTTTGTAAGGTTCGTTGCAGGGTTCCGCGGTCCTCAGTGACTCCTTGGTGTTTGGTTTTATCTTATTATTCAAGTCACACAAGTGAAAGGCAATGATGACTTATGACAACTCGAGGTGTGGTAAGAGGCTGATATGAACTCTATTTGTTTTCATTTTTGTACATATACTCATCATTGTGAGCATGCTTAGTCTATTTATGTAAGGTGTATGTTATTTAATGGATACTTAGTAGTCCTTGCCTTCTTAGATCAGTTCCAATCCATTATAGTTCGTAACATGTCATATAAATGTTTGCTCGCATTGTTCTATTCATAGCTTGGTATGACATTGTGGTGACCTCCTTTGAATGTTCTATTTGAATCGACTTGGCACATGCTCACGCATGCATATGACTAAACAAAAAGTCAGTTAAGCCTCGATGATTTATTTTGCCTCAGAGATCTTGTGTCACTTTTATGCCACTATTAATTTTGTTTTGTCGCAAGCATGATTATGACAGTTACTGCTCTCTCGATTGTTGCTCCCTTTCTATTGCTAGCCTTCACTTGCGCTAAGTATAAGCTTTACTCGTGCATCCAACTCCCCAAAACCAAAGTTGTCAAAAAAAAGAGTCCACCATATCTACCTATTAGCATTATTGCTATTCCTTGCATATTTATTATGCTTTGTTTTATTCCAATAAAAATGTTTGCTTTTTATGTGAAAATTAGTGATTAAAGCTCTCACAAACTTGATGGCACACTTTACTTTCTTGCACTTAATAAACTTGAACCATTGTGCCCATCTATGTTGTGTATATGCTTGCGTTTTGTAAGTTGTGAATTAGCAGAACCATGTTACCATGGGGAACGCTTTCAACATTGCACTTTATTTAGTTGATATCATGTTCTTTTGCTTATGGATCCCGGTGGTGTGAAATAAAAGGGGAGCTTGTAAGCTCATGGAGTTTGTATATGTGTTAGAGAAATGCTTGGGAGGCTAGCCTAAGCCATGCCTAATCATGGTAGAAACTTGCAGCATAACCATAGTGAGCAATCTATGAAGCATCCTCAATAAAAAAAGGGAAAACCCTATGCAAATAGCAAATAGCAAATAAAAGGATCGCTGAGATGCTCATTGTCTGTTGCCTTGTCATTTTGATATGGGAAAGCTCCTGTATCATGGGGCAAGCGGTACTCCGTTGGTGGTTCTCTATGATACACATGAACTTACAATGCCAAGAACTTACTTGTGACTAAAGTTGAGTAGCATGAGGTTCGGTACTCGTTAGCAAGGGCCATGAGATTTTCAGCTTATAACTTATCAATCATATCCTCATATTTGTTCACTTTAACATTAATCACTTAAAGATGCTTATGATAGGGGCAATGAGAGCTCAAAGCTAATAAGTACCATAATTTCAACATTTGGAAGCCTTTCAAACTTTTTAATCTTTTCTTTCACTTTGAGTCACCGTTTATTCTTTGAGCACGTTTCCGAGAGCATAGCTGTCATTCTTAGTGTAATGTTCTTGTCCCAAAACATGGTTAATTATGACATAACTTTGACGCTTGTATCTTTGATATTTTTTATTTCTAGTCTTCACTTAAACTTCAAAGGTGCCTTGGCATTTATGTTTTGCTCCAAAGAAAGGCAAGCAAGACACCACTTTATCATATCTTCTTATGAGCACTACAATCCTCCATATTCTTATGTGTCATGTTGCTTATTATTAATGGGTTGGAATATCTTCATAGCTTCCATGACTACTGGGTAAACTTATTTGCATACTCTTTATTATGAATTGCCTAAGTATTTGATCATTTGCTAGGAATATATACATCTTCTGAAGCAAATGTGTTTGTGAAAGTTTCTTTTATCGCACCCAGTTTTCAACTGAATTGCTTGAGGACAAGCAATAAGCTAAGCTTGGGGGGAGTTGATACGTCCAAAATGTATCTACTTTCCTGAACACTTTTGCTATTGTTTCTTCTCTAATTTGTGTGATTTGGATACAACTAACGCGTACTAACGCTGTTTTCAGCAGAATTGCTTTGGTGTCTCATTTTTGTGCAGGAAATCACTTTCAGGAAAAATCCTAGAAAATATCACAAAACTCCTATTTTACCAGAAGACTCAAGGAGCCAGAAGACGAGACGAAGAAGGGCCACGAGGGGACCACACCACCTGGCCGTGTAGCCAGGCCAGGCCATGCCACGAGGTGGTGTGGCCACCTCGGGTTCCACCTCGACATCTCCTTTCGCCTATATAAGCCCTCTGACCTAAAAAAGACGGGGGGTTGGACGTTCTTCCAGATAGAATTCCGCTGCGTCGCCACTACCAGAAACCATGATTCGGAACCAGAAACTCCGTTCTGGCACCCTGCTTGGACGAGGAATTGGAGGAGATCATCGCCATCATCACCATCGCTTCTCCATCAACCATCCATGATTCCCCCATCCATGAGTGAGTAATCCCCCGAAGTAGGCTATGGGTATGGTAGGGATTGGATGAGATCGTTCATGTAATTGCATCAGATTGTTAGGGCATGGTGCCTAGTATCTATTGTTAGTGCTTTTTGACATTGCTGCAACTTGTTATGCTTAATGCTTGACACTAGAGCCAAGTGCCATGATTTCAGATCTGAACATGTTATTGATTCATAATGATATTATTGTTTATGATCTTACCTGCAAGTTATATACACATATTATTGTTCGGAACCCGAGGCCCCAAAGTGACAGAAATTGGGATAACTAGAGGGGATGGCTATGATATGAGGATCAAGTGTGTTCACGGAGTGTTAATTCTTTGCTCCGGTGCTCTATTAAAAGGAGCACCCTAATTGCCAGTAGATTCCCTTGAGGCCCTGCTGCAATGGGCTAGCAGGACAAAAGATGTTGTGCAAGTTCTCATTACGAGCACATATGACTATATATGGAACACATGCCTATGATTATTTAGTACTTGGATGCTTTATCTTATTTATCTGCAAATGCCCTATATCTTGATTGTTACATGAATTGTCTTGTCCATGCAATGCCCGTCCATCCATCCCTATGCCTACCGTGCTTTAATCCTACTGTTTAGTGCAATTATTACTACTATCTTTATTTTACTACTGCTATTACTTTGCTATTGCTACTACAAAATTGTTGCTACTGATAAACTGCTGCGATCAAGATTGTTTCTAGGTGCAGCTGAATTGAAAACTCAGTTGTTAAGGCTTATAAATATTCTTTGGCTCCCCTTGTGTCGAATCAATAAATTGGGTCTTACTTCCCTCGAAGACTGTTGCGATCCCCTATACTTGTGGGTCATTAGGGACATGTAAAAGTAGTTTTTTTCTTGATCTTCGGGCTAGATAGCTATTTGAGAGTATCTAGATTATTCGTCAAGGAAACAAAAGTAAGAATTAGCGGACATCCTTTCCATAATATCATTAATGAGGGGTAGTTGCTTATGAATTTTTATGGTTTCTTTGTTCAACTTCCTAAAGTTGATACACATTATATATCCTGCTATCATTCTAGCAGGGATTAATTCATCCTTGTCATTATTAATTATTATTATACATCATTCCCTAGGTGTGCAATGAGTTGGACTTACCCACTTACTGTCTGAAATTGGATAGATAATACCGATGTCCAACATACATATAACTTCCTTCCTTACTACCTCTTTCATTTTAGGATTCAACCTTTTTTGATTATCAACAAATGGTTTAGCATCTTCAATCATAGATATCTTGTGAGTTACTATGGAAGGATCTATACCTTTTATGTCATTGAGAGTGTATCCAAAAGTTTCATGCTGTTTGACAAGGACCTCTAACAATTTCATGTTTTCCTCGGGAGAGAGCTTACTATCTAAAATCACTGGGCATTTACCTTCCTTTTCTAAGAATTCATACCTGAGACCTAGAGGGAGAGATTTTAAAACAAGGGGCAATAGATCCTCATCCCCTTTTCTTTCAAGTTCTTCAAATTCACCCCTTAGGCTTGGCTCGACCATCGGTGCAGTGTTGAGAATCTCATCCAAATTGTCTTTTGAAAGAGTCGTTGACAAGCGAATCATCGCTTGTCAAACTCCTCTCCAATTCAGATTGCGGAGTGCAAAAAATAGATTGCTTCCAATTTCTCAATAGTCTTATCCTCTTTAATCTCAACTTTCTTTTCATAAGGTAATCTCGTGAATTGGCTGTAGTTTATTTCTACAGTTTCTTGACCAAACTACAAAGATAAAGCTTGCTTTTTGTTGTTAATATCAATGTTCATAGAGTTGTAAAAACAATTACCAAAAATGACCAGGCAGGAGGAGTTCAAAGGTAGTTCAATAATATGAAAATCAACTCGGTACACAAAAGCCCCCACAGAAACACAAACATTGCAGAGTATCCCGCGCGTAGGATGCAAAGTTTGATTATAAAACATAAAAGTAGCTTATGATGGCTCAAGGTTAGATTCATCAAGATGATCACGCATTTCTTCATAGATTGTATAAGGCATGATGTTTATGGAAGAACTTAAGTCACAAAACCCTACGTAAGTAATCCCTCCTAAACAAAAAGGATTTTTCTATTGACTTCTATTCTTACCATCAAACTTGCCTCCTATCATTTCAGAGGTTTCTTTACATACCATTATCACTTCATCCTTGAACAATTCAGGTTCCAGAAGTTCTTTTACTATCCCAATATTCTATTTAATGGCTCCCAGATCCTTAGTTAACCTTCCTATTCTTTTATTCCCTTAACCCCTGCTATCCATCACTTTAGTTAGAATAATTTCTTCCTCGACTAACATTTTCTTTTGCATTTTTGAATATTTATCACTGTGGCAAGTTATAGAGGGTTTTTCTTCCACAAGTGGTGTATAACGTTCCCAATCTTTTGGGATCTGCAGGTAGTCAGCATAAGATCTAATAATTTGAATAATCATGCGGTGGTCAAGATTAAAATTACCAAGTAGTTTTTCTATTTTCCTGAAGCTAGAAATAATTTTAAGCAATTGTACTTGACGAGGGTTTAACTCGTCAATGCCCATTCTTATGGACTTGGGTTTTGGAGAAGGAGGGAGCGCTGGAGACATCTATCGGCTAACAGACAAGCACACAGGGGACAAAGATTTACCCAGGTTCAGGCCTCGTAGAGGTCCCTACTCCTGCTTGTCTGCTCGTGGAATTATCGAAGGAATCGAAAGTTACAATGGTGCGCAGATGCAATCTGGCGAGGGTTATGGAAACTAGGGTTGCGTGTGTCTTCCTCGCTGCCCCCTCCTAGCCTTTATATAGATAGGCTAGGTCTGGGGTAGCAGGTCGAGTCGGTTACAAGTTAGGGTTTTCCCCTTTAAACTTTCTATCTTTAGCTTCTTCTTGTTCTTCAAGCAATCGAGAGTCTGTAGATTACTCAAATCCTTCGTTTGGGCCATGGTGACACCGTGGGCCTATACGTATTCAGACTGTATATACCAAGATCGAGTACCTGTAGGGTATACCCATGTCGGTAGCCCCCGAGTGTCCAGTGGAATCTTAGATTCGACTAGGGACTTTTGAAGTCTTTCGAGTGCCTAAATGAGTATATATTTCGACTGCTTTTATTTGTGTCATAGGGATTGTTGATATGCGTGCCTGATGTAACCGAAGTATCGGTATCAGTTAACCACCTTAGGGAGAAACAACGCAATCTACTTGAACTCGAGTCCCCAGACTCAAATCCGGAAAAGTGCTGGCATATGGGTGTGAGCACTCGACGAGTCCGTCAAGGCATATTCATCATACCTGTAGGCATGGATACATTTCTGGTAGTGCGCAGCTAAATGCGTTGCCAGGCCTTATTCATGTCTTACCTTCACGCTATAAGCGCGGCATCCGAATTTTATCATCACGGAGACGATTCGGGTGACCCAGGAGACGCAGTCTCTTTGTAGGAAAATTATGAGGCGGTGTCGCCATGAGCTTTGAGTGCGGATGTTATCAACACATAGTTTTCTGTATTAATAATCATAGGGTGCACGACCAGCGCTCCCTATGGGAGTAGCCCCTGAGTGCTTGGTTGAGTCGAAGACTCAGGCAGGGACTAAAGAATCATTTTGCGACTGCTGTGCTTGGTTGAGTCGAAGACTCAGGCGGGGACTAAAGAATCATTTTGCGACTACTGTCGTCTTTTTCTTGTTTCAGTCGAATTTGTTTCCGGTGCTCCCTATGGGAGTAACCCATGTCCATAATCGAATCGTATTTCGATTGGTTGGGTTTGCTTTTTGATTGTCCTTATTCCTGCAGAAAGAAAAGAAAATCGTAGGGTGCGCGGCCAGTGCTCCCTATGGGAGTAGCCCCCGAGTGCTTGGTGGAGTCGAAGACTCTAGCAAGGACTAAAGTATTCGGAGTTTTTCGCTCCGTAGCTTTGATGACGTCAGTGTTGACGCTTGTATGACCTCAGTTGCCCGCGTGAGCGAGTTTGACGGGACGTGACGAGCAGTGGGCCCTACTTCCTGACTTTGATTTAACTGGGCATGCGTAATCTTTATTTTAACTGCGCCTCCTCGATTTCCGTGCGTAATGGGAGTAGTGGAGGGACGGTTCGCGCTTCCCCTTCTCCACGTGTCCAACACGATGTGTGCCACGCGTCCAATAGGGTTTTTCTAAGCCATTGGATTGCATCTTCCAGGGGTTAAGTAGCGGCGCTACGACGGTAATTTTCCCATCTATGCTCATTCTTCCTTGCTGCCATCGCCATTGCTGCTACTCCCCTGCTTTTTCCTGCGCCCGTTTCCTCCACGAAGCTGGACCAGCTCTGCTCGTTCGCGAGCTACTTTCTTTGTTCACATCGCCGTCGTGCAATGGGGAAGAAGAAGGGAGGCGCTGCTACTGATTCCGTGGCCACTGTTGCCACGGCGAAGAAAAGGGGCAGCTCCGCCACTGCGGGCACCAGCACCGCCGCTGGCGGGAAGAAGAAGGTCACGGGAACCCGCGTCATGAATGGTGCGTGGCGCCCTTCCATCATCAAGGCGTCTGATCTCCGTCTTATTCTCCAAGACGGAGTGCTGTCCGCGGTAGTCACCGATGCGCGCATACCCAGCGGTGAGACCATTCCTGCTCCTCCCGCTGGTTTTCGAGTGATGTTTCTTGCATTCATCATTCGCGGTCTTTCCTTGCCTCTTCACCCCTTTTTAGGGGTAATCTTTGTTTCTATGGGCACCAGCTCCATCAGGTGTCCCCAAATTCGATCCTCCACATATCTTGCTTCATCACACTTTGCGAGTGCTGGCTCAGAATCGAGCCACACTTTGGCCTTTTCAAGCGCATCTTCAAATTGAAGCGCCAGTCTGCATCTGGCTCTTTAGTTTACGATGTAGGTGGTTGCGGAATCCATGTCGACCCATCCGCCACCTACTTCGACATCAAGCTCACAGCATCCGTCCAAGGGTGGAGGGACAAATGGTTCTACATCCACGATCAGAAGGCCAAAGATGAGCACTTTGGACTCGCGCCCTTCGATCCCACGATGCTGTGCAGGAGGATGCGCTCCTGGAAGAACGTAGTCATGCCTGGCGAGCTCGCGGAGACAGACGTGTTATATCAACGTGTCTGCGACCTCGAGAGTCTAATAGGTAAAGAGGAGGGAGGCTGGGCTCTCATCTGAACTTGGCTGCGTCGTCACGTCCAGCCCCTGCAAGCCAGGGTCCAACCCATGTTTAAATGGGCTGGCGCTGATGATGCCACTCGCGTGTCTGCCGATGGCATGTCCGCGAGTGAGGTGGACAAGAGGGTTCGACTGGTCACGAAGTACACCGGCAAGGATGTGCTTCCTAGTGAGCCAGTTGTTCCTCCCTCTAATGCTTCGAATCCTCCTCCTGAGGTATAGTTGTACTACACAATAGCTTATTTTGTCGATTGCTTTTCTGTTGCTTACTTGTTTTTTGCTGATTTTTGTTGTCTGTATGCAGGATTGGGTGGTATCGCCTTGTATGCCCCCTCTCCCTGAGAGGATTATTCCTCGCGAAGCCTTGGAAGAGGATGAGTCTGAGTCGACTGTCCCGTCTGACGTGGAGGAGGAAGCCCCCGAGTCCGATAGTCTGGATACTCGCAAGCGTTCACGCAGCAAGGACTCCGACGCGTCGTCTCCTTCGACTCCAGAAGGCACGGGCGTTGGTGCAGAGTCGCCAATTCCTGATGTTCCTGTGAGGGCTGTGGCACCATCTTCTCGCAAGAAGATGCGATTTCCCAAGGAGTCTTCATCGGAGTCGGTGGAGGCCACGTTTGACTTTGACAAGTTTGACTGGTAAGCTTGCTAGTTCACTTGTTCTTCTCTGTTTGCTTCCTGTTGGCTTGTCTCTGGGTTTGCCATTTTGTTGATATGGTCGTTATCGTCCAATCAAGAGGCGTCGTCATCTTCTGGCGACGTCCAGTTTTTGAAGGAATCAGGAGTCGCGACCTCGAAGGCCAAGGAAGAGGTCGAGCACGCTCCTTCCCCTCCGGTGGCGGCCCACTCCGGGCACAACTCTTCCAGTTCTCCTCATGCAGGGGAGCATCGAATGGTTGCCCGGATGACGGTACAGCAGACATCTTCGGAGTCGCTGGAGGACCATGTAAGTGTGGCTTTTCTTCGTTTTAGTGTTGCAGTCGACGTGTATGTTGCCTCTGCTGATTCCTTGTTTGTGCTACAGCTCCTTGTGAAGGAAGCCACGCTCTTGGCGGAACAAGTGATGGCGATGGGCCGCCAGCATGCAATGCTGGAGACGCGTCACCGCGTGGTTGAAAGTAAGTGTTCTACACTTATTCTTCTTCGTCTTCTCATTTTGATATAGTCGACTGATAATCAACCTTTGCTTGTCGTGTAGATGAACATAATGACTTATTGCATAACACCGCCACCTTGGAGAAGACGCTTGCCGCGGCTGTGAAGGGTCGCGACGAGGCAATCGCAGCGCGTGACGAGGCGCGGAAGCGTGATGAGGATCTATGTGCCTCCTTTGTGGCCAGGGAAAAGTTGTTTGAAGAACAACTGTTTTCAATCACCAAGGCCCTCTCAGGTACTTTTGTTTGTGGATATTGTTATTCTTCTCTGCTTCTAATGTTTTTGCTGGTGGCGCTGATGTTTTGGTCCCTGTGTGGGTTCATGTACAGATGCTGGCGATTTGAGCTTTGACCCACATGCCCTTCGTCGCGATGACGCTCTGGCGGGTGCGGTGTCCGTAGTCGAGGACCGTAGCGCCGCCGTCTAGGATACACTTTCCAGGGCCAAGGTCGCCCTCAGTCGCCTCCGGGAGGAGTTGATGCCTAAGGCGGAGCTGCTCGATAATATGGACGAGCTGGTAGAATCACTCGCCGGGGGTGTGCCTTCCAGCTACAAGAACTCACTCCGCGTGGCTGGTGCGACCATGTCACTCGCCATGGTGCAGGCCCACGGAGTCGAGATCGATCCTTCCACGGTGTCGAAGGCGATGCCTATTGGCGCAGACGGTCAGCAGGTAGTCTTTGCCCCTTTCGCGACTGCCTGTGGCAAATATGGGCATCACTTGATAAATACTGTTGCGAAGTACTCTAAGGAGCTCCAACGTGCCAAGAAGGCGGCGAAAGCTTCAGCCTCAGGGGCCGGCGGAAAGTCAGTGGCGTCTGATACTGCCATGGACATGATGAAGCCCCCGAAGCCGTCGAAGTCGAAGAAGCCAGCTGCTCCTTTGTTAACTTTGTAATAGTTGATTAGTTTATGTCCTTTTGTTTAAGAACATGCCTGCTGGCGAGTGTATCTGCTGATACTTGTGCTGGTCTTGAATGCATCTGACCCTTTTGTCGTTGTGTTGTTTTGGTTGTCTTATTTGCTTCTATCTTGACTTGTGGTAGGGTACATCGAGTGATCCTATGAGGGGGACCCAGGAATCGCCAACTCTTGATGATACCGTGGCACCGTCGCGCTCCAGGGTAGATGAGTTGTCCTTGCTTTCGCGACTGCGTGATCGCATGAAGCAGCTAGAGCGTGAGTTTCCCATGATCTGTGGTAACGCGAATGTGTGGAAGTCGAAGGCGGAAAAAGCCGCCGCCCGAGAGCAATATCTTCTTGGCGAGGTGACGCAGCTTGGCGACCAATTCAAATGTTAGTTTGCTTGTTCTCATCTTTTCCTTATAGTCATTCGTAGTGGTCCGTTGTACTCATGCTGCTGGTGCTGCTTCATGTAGTTGTTAGCGCGCGTCGTCCGCAGGAAGAGAAGGATAGAATTGCCATTCGCCTACATGATCTCACCCAGGAGCAACTTCAAGAGAGTGGATACTTCTGGGTAGATCATGATCGTGCGACTGCGCTGGCGACCCTGCAGGATCGTGCGTCGCGAGTGCTACTCTTTCTGAAGAAATCGTAGTCATGCTTGAAGAACATTTATCGGGCGATGTTCCTGCTGGATGATACTCCATCAAGCTTGCTGGCCCTCCTAGCCAAGTTTCAAGATCTGTCCGCGGTTCACGAATGCGTGAGGCAACAGTTGGTGGCCGGTGCCAAGGCTGCTCTGTCAATGGTGCAATTGCACAGGCCTGACGTAGACGTTGTAGCAATTGCGTCTGGGCCACCTGCACCACCAGCAGGTTCTGCCTGGAATATGGTGCCGCACTACCAGGCGGTGGATCGCCCAGCAGAAGAGATCGTCGACTTCTTTGAGGAGCAAACCAACGTTCTCCAGCTGCAGTAGTAGCCTAATTTGTATCCTGCACATAAGTGTACTTGTGTTGTAAAGTTCATATAGGTGTTGTAGATAATTTATTGTCAAATGTGTATAAAGAGCTTTGTTAGCATGAGGTGCGTTGCACTATGCGAGTCCTTTTCGTTAGCCTGGCCATCTTATATCTTAGTCCCTTGTCAACCTGTCAGGTGCGTTGCAGCTAGGTTGAGGTTGTGTTAAGGGGTTCGATTGATGTACCAGCTACTCAGGATATCGCGTTTTGGTTCGAAGAACAGATGTGTAAAGGGTGGCGCAGCCCCCGAGTACATAAATTGACAAAGTAAAGGAGAACACAGAGTTTTGGGGCACTTAGCTTTTATTTATTTGAAGAACAGTGCAAGGTACAATGTGTGGCTAAGTAGTCTTGGCTAAGTAGTCTTATTTGCGATGTAAAAGTAGAAAACAACTAGGGGTAGAAGCGTCGCAGTTGTGCGACGTTCCAGGGGTTGGAGTATGTGACCCCTGTCTCTAAATCTTGAAGGCGATAGGCACCACCTAGGATTACTTCTGTAATCACGTACGATCCTTCCCAGGGGGACTCGATCTTGAGATGCCCCTGCTGCTTCAGTCGCAGGACCAGGTCGCCTTCGACGAAGGATCTGGGGTGAAGCCTCCTACTGTGGTAGTTGCACAGGTTCTGCTGGTAGATCGTTGATATCTCCGCGACAATTTCCCTTGCTTCGTCAAGGAGGTCGACGGAATCTTCAAGTGCAAGGGATGACTCTTGTTCGCTGTAAGTGACTACGCGCGACGCCTTGTATCGTACTTCGGCGGGTAGCACCGCCTCTGCTCCGTGCACCATAAAGAATGGCATGTAGCCCGTGGCGCTGTTTAGAGTTGTACGTAGACTCCAGAGTACGGATTGCAGTTCATCTGGCCAGCAACCCGTGGCTTGTTCGAGTGGCCGGAGGAGTCGTTTCTTGATGCCGCTGCAGACGAGCCTGTTTGCTTTTTCCACCTGACTGTTGGTCGGTGGATGCGCGACTGAGGCGTAGCTGATGTTGATTCCCAGGTTCTCGCAGAATTCCTAGAACTCCTTGGATGTGAAGTTCGTCCCGTTGTCGGTGATAATGCTGTGCGGCACTCCGAAGCAATAGACGATGGACTCGAAGAACTTGACTGCGCTGTGCCCTGATTGGTTGGTCACTGGCATGGCTTCGATCCATTTGGTGAATTTGTCGACTGCGACCAAGAGGTAGACGTAGCCTCCTCGCGAGGACCTTGGAAGTTTGCCGACCATGTCGAGCCCCCATTGTGCGAAGGGCCAGGCCAACGGGATTGGCTGTAGCTCTGCGCCTGGTGCGTGTGGCTTGTCCACGAATCATTGGCAAGCATTGCATTTTTGGGCTATGTCTTTGGTGTCGCGCATGGCCGTGGGCCAGTAAAATCCAACTCGTAGAGGTTTGGCAACGAGGGCGCGACTGCCGGTGTGGTGCCCACAGGTCCCTTCATGGATATCGAGGAGAACTGCTTTTCCATCGGCCATGGAGACGCATCGTTGGAGTACTCCTGTGATGTTGTGCTTGTATAGCTCGCCATTGATAACGGTGAATGCCTTGGATCGCCGCGCGATGTGCCGTGCATCTGTCGGATCGTTCGGCAGCCTCTTGCTGAGGAGGTACGTGATCTATGGCTGTGTCCAGGATTGCTCTATCATCATGACGCTCATTGGTCCCTCGAGTCTTGTGTCCATCTCCAAGTCATCAAGTGCCATTGGCCCATTGGGTGGCGTAGCCCCCAAGTCGGTTGTTGCGCTTGTTTTCTTCTCTGCGGCCTTTGGCTTGATGGAGCGTTCGCAGATGCGCTCGAGAAATACCCAGGCGGTATGGGGGCGCAAGTAGAGCCTATGTTGGCGAGTGCGTCTGCTTCCTCGTTGCTTTCGCGACCTACGTGTCGCAGCTCACACCCGTCGAAGTCTCCTTCGAGTGTGTCATAGAGGTCGCGGTACGCGATCATGTTGTTGTTCAGTGCGTCGCACTCATGCATTGTTTGGTTGACGACCAACTTGGAGTAGCTGTATATGATAAGCCTCTTGGCGCCGCAGGATTTTGCCATCCTCATCCCGTGCAACAGGGCCTCGTATTCAGCGTCGTTGTTTGAGGCTGTGAACTGCATTTGCAGGATGTATTTTAGCTTGTCCCCTTGAGGTGATGTCAGTATGACACCTGCGCCTGCTCCATCCTTCCACTTGGACCCATCGAAGTGCATTGTCCAGAGGTAAGACGTATCTGGTTTGTCCGGGAGTTGGTTCTCCATCCAGTGCACGAGGAAGTCAGGGAGAACTTGCGACTTGATTGCGTCGCGTTTTTCGTATGTGATGTCTCGTGGAGACAGCTCTATTCCCCAGAGCGTGACTCGCCCCATGGAATCGGGGTTATTGAGGATATGTCCCAACGGGGCATCGTTGACTAACACGATTGGGTGTTCCTGGAAGTAGTGGCGCAGTCGCCGGGCGGTCATAAAGACGCCATGCGCCACCTTCTGGTAGTGCGGGTACTGTTGTTTTGTTGGCGTGAGGACCTCGCTGAGGTAGTAGACTGGGCGTTGTACGCTGTGAACCTTGTTTTCCTCAGCTCGGTTGACGACGAGCACTGTGCTGACCACCTGGTTGGTGGCGGAGATGTACAGCAACAGTGGTTCCCTTTCTCGTCGAGTCACCAGCACTGGCGAAGTGGATAGCAGGCGCTTGAGGTCTTCGAATGCTTCTTGCGCTTCATTGGTCCACTCGAATTTTTTCAGCTTTGCGGAGGAGCTGGTCGAAGGGCACTGCCTTTTCACCCATCCGGCTGATAAATCGACCGAGGGCCGCGATTCGGCCGGCCAGTTGCTGGACGCCTCTTATGTTCTTCGGCTTCTCCATTGCCAGTATGGCTTTTATCTTCTTCGGGTTCGCCTCGATTCCCCTCGCAGAGATGAGATACCCGAGTAGCTGCCCAGATGGTACTCCGAAGGCGCATTTGTCCAGATTGAGCTTGATCCAGTAGCGATCGAGGTTGGCGAAGGTTTTGCGCAAGTCGTTGATTAGAGAGGCTTCCTCCTTGGTCTTGATTACTATGTCGTCGACATAGACTTGGATGTTGTGACCCAGTTGTTCCTTGAGGCAAGCCTGCATGCACCGCTGGTAGGTGGCTCCCGCGTTTTTTAGCCCGAAGGGCATTGTGTTGTAGCAGAGCATGCCGATGGGCGTTATAAACGCTGTTTTCTCTTGATCTTCCTCCTTCATTCGAATTTGATTATAGCCTGAGTAGGCGTCGAGGAAGCAGAGGCGCTCGCATCCTGCGGTGGAGTCGACGATCTGGTCGATCCATGGCAGCGGGAAGTGATCCTTTGGGCAGTGCTTGTTCAGAGAAGTGAAGTCCACGCACATCCGCAGGATATCCGTGTCCTTTTTTGGTACCAGCATCGTGTTGGCGAGCCAAGTGCTTTCCTTGATCTCGTGTATGAACTTGGCCTCGAGGAGTCTGTTGATTTCCATTCTGACTGCCTGCGCTCGTGGCTCAGACAACCGCCTGATTGTTTGCTTGACTGGCCTTGCGTCGGGGTTGACGTTGAATGCGTGCTCGCCGAATTCCCTAGGAACTCCTGGCATGTCCGCAGGACACCAGGCAAAAATTTCCCGGTGCTCACGGAGGAATTCGACGAGCGCGAGTTCCTATGCGGGACTCAAGTTGTTGGCGATGAGGGCCGTCTTGGCGGGATCCGATGGGTGGACCTTCACCTTCTTTGTGTGCACAGAGGAGTCGAAGGAGATATTAGGTGAGCTTGGCCTGCTCAGGGGAGGCAGGCTGTTATCTATTGTCTCCTTCAATCTCGCGAGTTCCTCCTGCATGCCGAAGGACTGGGAGATTCTGTTGAATTCCCTATCGCAACTGTCAGATCGTTCAAAGCTCCTGTTGATCGTGATGGCGCCATTGGGACCTGGCATTTTCATCTGCAGGTAGGCGTAGTGGGGCACTGCCATGAACCTAGCAAATGCGACGGGCCCGAGGATGCAGTGGTATTGCGAGGGCCAATCGACGACCTTAAAATCGATGCGTTCGCGCTAGAAGTTCTTCCGCGTGCCGAAGATGATGTCGAGGTTGATTTTGCCTAGGGGGTATACACCTTTCCCTGGGACGATGCCGTGGAATGTTGTGTCCGATGCCTCCAGGCAGGTTAGAGGAATTCTCGTTGCTCGCATGGTACTCGCGAATATGAGGTTGATGCCGCTTCCGCCATCGATGAAGACGCGACTCATGTCGAAGCCTCCAATTTGCGCCTCGAGTACGAGGAGGAAATGACCTAGACAGGGTATTTGAGGCGGGTGGTCACGCTTATCGAAGGTGATGCATGACTCGCTTCCATTGAGGTACTCAGTGGTGGATGGTGGCGAGTGCGTGGCCAAGTTTACTTGGCGAGTGATGGCCTTCTGCACCATGTTGGAGGGGCGTCCCTTTTGGATTATCATGGTGCCCATGGCCCGTGGGTACGGTTCGCCTCCGTGGTGCGGGTCCGGTGTGGCTCCGTTCGGGGGTGGCCCAGGTGGTTGTGGTGGCGCCACCTGGAGCGGCTCCGTAGCCTCTTTCGACTGCATTGCGGTTCATCCGAACCAATCCCTCGTGTAGCTTGAGGAACTCGCGGCAGTCCTTGAGGAGGTGGCTGGACTTTTTCTTGCCATCATGCTTGTCGATGTAGAAGTGCACTGTCCATGGCCCGGAAAGTTTGTCTTTGATGGAGGTCGCGGGTGCCTCGTCGCGAGTGCGGCGTTGCCATACTTGCGTGGTTTTCCGGAGTCGTGGTATCCGCCGCTACGGTATCCGCTGTTGCGGTTGTCGTCGCGTCTTTCAGCGTAGCCAGCCGCGACCATGTTGACGTCACCGCGGTCGTTGTAAATGCGCATGCGACGCTTGCCTCGGCGATCGCGTCTGCGCTCGAGATCCGCCTCCTCGTCAGAGTGAATGCGATTCTTCACCGAGTCTTCTCCATCGGCCCACCGATTCGCGATCTCCATTAGATGGTCGATGGTCTTGGGCTTTGAGCGGCCCAGCTCCTCTCTGAGTTCTAGGCGGCATACACCACCGTTGAATGCATCAATCGCGCGGTCTTCCGAGATGTTTTCTGCGGAGTCTTGATGATGGACCACCTTTGGATGTAGGAGCGCAGTGATCCGCCGGATCTTTGCTGGCAGCATCTCAACTCTTCGATTGTTGCAGGCCGTTTGTACGTGCCCTTAAAGTTGCGCACGAAGCTGTAAACCAGCTCATCCCAGCTGCGAATGGATCCGCGTGGGAGGTTATTGAGCCACGCTCAAGCGGCGCCTTGCAGCTGTAGCTGCAAGCATTGCATGGTAGTTCTTCGACTGCCTCTGTGGAGTCTGACGGAGGAGATGTGGTCCTCTAGCCAGATCTTCGGGTCCTGTAGGCCGTCAAACTTCGGGTTCTCTGATGGTAGTTTGAACCCTTTGGGCATTTGCTTCTTCCTAATGGATCTGCTGAAGCATCTGGCGCCACAGAGCTCCACATCCTCCTCTTCTGAGTCAGTCAACCGAGCACGTCGTGCTCTTGATTTGTCGATCTTGCGTTGCGTGATGTCATCACGTGCGTCATAGTCGTGGTCGTGTCATCGTGAGCGGCGACATCGAGAGAATTCATGGCTATCATCGCTGGATGAGGGCGAGGAGTAACGCTTTGCTAGCGCTTTGCCCTTCTTTGGCTCCGGTGTCGGCTCCTTGTTGAGGGCGGCCTCGATTAATCCCAAGCCCGCGATCGTAGATCGGTGCATGGCGGCTCGGGGGTCTCCAGCTGGTGGTTGGTTGTTCAAGAGGTACATGGTGGCCGATGTCACCGCAGCCTGCGGCGTTTTGGGGACCACATTGCCCCTGGTGTCAACTGTCATAGAGCTGAAGTCGAGGACCTTTGCGGCCTCTATGTGTTCCTGCTCGGTGAGGTGGGCCATCCAAGATTGCCTCTTCTTGGTGAGGTGCTCGTTGCCCTTTGAGGAGGATCCTCCATAGGAGGAGAGTCCAGCACGATGAAGGCTCGACTCGTCTGCCGCCTTTTTGCGCGCCTCTAGTTGCGCGATTGTTTGTACTTGCCGCTTGAATTCTTCCTTCAGGAGCTAGTGATAACCCATCAGCAGTTCCTGCGGGGATCCGAAGGGGAGAGGGGTGCCTCGCAGGGCCTCGCGGCAGCGAGCCCATTCTTGCTCGTTGAGCTTGATTACGACGCGTTCGCCGGTTTGCTTGTTTACTATGGTTGGAGGTTCGACTGCCCCTCCGTTGTCAACGGGGACACGATTGCCACCGTTACCGCCGTTGCCGCCATTGCCACCGTTGCCGCTGTTAGGCGGGTCGATTCCGTTGCCGCGATTGCCGCCGTTGTCACGGTTTGCAGAGGTGTCGCCTGCGTTGATGACGGTGCACATGAAGTGATTGGGGAAGCTGTTGCTTCCACAACTCTCAGATCCAGAACTGTAGGTTCCATCTTCAGTGGCTAGATCGCTCAGATCGGAGTCACGACTGCTGTCGCTGACAGTGTTCTCGATTGTTGTCGGGGCGTTGAGCTTGCTGAGGGTGCCGATCGACGGAGGAAACCACGATGTTGGGGCAATCGTCGGTGTTGTCGGCTGATCAGGCATGCAAAGCGTGCCCATCTGACCAACTTGGAAGCGGAAGCTCCCGATCGCTAGGCTGATTTCGTCGCCCACGGACTCGAAGGCCGGTGAGTGGCCGACGTGTGGACGGTGAAGTCGAACGCACCAAAGAGCTGGCGAATCTCCGCTGTTGCGGAGTTGTAGATCGCAGTTGATGGGGCCGAAGAAGCCGCAACATCAGCACTCCCAATTCCCACAGACGGCGCCAATTGACGAGGGTTTAACTCGTCAATGCCCATTGTTATGGACTTGGGTTTTGGAGAAGGAGGGAGCGCTGGAGACATCTATGGGCTAATAGACAAGCACACAGGGGACAAAGATTTACCCAGGTTCAGGCCTCGGAGAGGTCCCTACTCCTGCTTGTCTTCTCGTGGAATTATCGAAGGAATTGAAAGTTAGAATGGTGCGCAGATGCAATCTGGCGAGGGTTGTGGAAACTAGGGTTGCGTGTGTCTTCCTCGCCGCCCCCTCCTAGCCTTTATATAGATAGGCTAGGTATCGGGTAGCAGGTCGAGTCGGTTACAAGTTCGGGTTGTCCCCTTTAAACTTTCTATCTTTAGCTTCTTCTTGTTCTTCAAGCAATCGAGAGTCCGCAGATTACTCGAATCCTTCGTTTGGGCCTTGGAGACACCGTGGGCCTATACGTATTCAGATCGTATATACCAAGCTCGAGTACCCGTAGGGTATACGCATGTCAGTACTCTATGGGATTCTCTTTATTAAATGCAGCCTCACAATAGGCTTTCTCTATCCTATTCACCGTGTCTAGCAAATTCCATGCCCTTTCAACACTAAATTCGGTGAACGACCAATTGGTAAGGGAGTCAAGGTCATTTCTATTATTATCATTCAAGCTTGTGTAGAAGGTGTGTATCGATGACTGCAAGTTCACAGATCATTTGTAGATAGTTTTGAAATAAAGATATCAATCCCACAGGGAGCAAGAGTCTAAAGTATAATAACTCTTGAATTAAATACTACAATAGAAATGTTAAATAATGTTCTAAGTAACAAGATAAAATGGAATTATTGTGTAAAAAGGTGTTTTGGGGTTTTGGTATAAGCAAACAATAAGTAAAGTAAATGCAAACAATAAGTAAAGTAAATCAACTAAACACAGAAAGTAAGTATCGCGTATGTAAAAGAGATCTGAAACTGCAATGGGAAAAAGCGTTCTCAGGGAGTAGAGGATAGACCTCTAGCATTATAAAGAGCTAGGGTAAAGATTATTATCATGAACATTCTCAACTATGTATGTATGTATGGGAGGAACTCCGTATTTGGACAAATTGGCAGCAATCACTGCTCACATCATCCTCATAACCACAACATGCAGCAATCAACATCAACCGAATTACTGTGCTATTAAGGGACTTAATCTCGTAGGACCTATCCTATGGCATGGATATTGTTCCGCGAGTTTCCTCGGTTCCCAAGTTGATACGTAAGGGGTGCCAACAGCTTTATAGTCACTGTAAGTGCTAACACACCTCCGTCTACCAACAAGTAGTTCCCTCCATCAAGTCCCCACAAGAGGCAAATATTGAGAGGTCATCTTCTCCCAACATCAAGATGAAGACAATCTAACACATGGTCACAACAATGAATATCATAACAAACTTTATCTAATTTCAATATCATACTAGGGTTTCTCCATCTCCACAAGAACTAATGATCTACTCAGACATGGAGGCAATCAACATCATGTCAATAACAATGGAATCTATCATAGATGAATAGTACTTGTATAAATCCACAACAAGTACGGAAATTACAACAAGATCTAGACAAGATGTAGATGGGATGGATGGAGATGGTTGTGATGTAGTGGTTGATGATGAAGATCAATGCCTTAGCCTCCCAGATCTACGCAGGGTGAAGATGGATCCCTGGTGAACGAGTTCCCCCTCCAGATGCCTTCCGGAGGTGAGGTTTCAGCAATTTCTGGTTGTTTTGTATGTCGTCTCTTTGATCCAGTTGCACGGGGTGAAACTATTTGAGGAGGCGGTGGCGGTGCCAACTATACGGCGGGAACTATACGGCCGGAAAATTATTCCCGCCGTATAGTTGGTCGTTAAACTATTTGTATGCCTTGATCGCTTCATGTTTTCTTCTGGTGTTATTGATATTTCCCAAATAAGCGATTTACATTGTTTTTGACTCCTTTTCTCCCCAATACAACTGATCCAATAATTGTGTCCATTGTATCCATCATCTGTCCTGATCCTGGTGAAAATATACATAAAATGTGCGCACGAACACCGTAAAATACCAAGATCCTACAACTACAGTGCAAAATAATAATATTAAACATGATGCAAATATGCACTCATCAACTTCCCCAAGCTTAGACTCTTGCTCGCCCCGAGCAAGTTTAGCTTAATGGATGTGATCCTCATATTCATGAAGCTGAGTCGATAAAATAAATGAGGCATTTGCAACAAGTGTTTATCATATATGATCCATAGGAATAAGTTCATGAATAGTACCTTACTCAAACCATCCGAATAATATTAGCAGGCTTCCACACCTTAGCATTTAATAGTTCACAAAAGATCACTCTCAATATGATGTAAAAGTATTTGGTTCAACTGAATGAGTTAGCGAGGTAGTCCCAAGTGTTTTTGGATTAATATATTCACTTGGGATTTAAAATATCAAATGCTTCTTTGTCATACTACAATATAGTGGTGTATGCCTATTTGCTCTTTGCACATTTGCTCTTTTTATTCTCTCTTTTCTTCTTCTTTTTCTTTTTTATATATATGCTCACACTTTTGTTTAAGTGTTGTGCAAATGAGCTAGCCATGCATTCCACTTCATGTAGGAATTCAAAGTTTAACGATCTCAATTACCAAATTCCAACTGTATACGAAGCAATCTTTATAGCTTGAATATTCTACCTCGTCTTGTTCTCACTCTAATTTGATAGCACTTTTAATTTTCCTTTGTTCAAGGTTTCTTTTTCAACTTAACAGATTAGATAGTTTTTTCTTTGTAAATCAAACCATGAACTTCCAACATATTAACCAAATTATCTTTGTATTTTACATTAATACCAATGGTGTGGAAGACTCCTATTGCTATCAAGTGTAAGTAAAATTATACTCAAGGCTTGCATATATCCAATAGGACAAGCACAAACTCAATATTGCTCCATATATGATAATAAACTCGGAATTTCATAAAAGGGATCGACTATTCCTGAAGGGAATTCAAATGATGCAAACTTTATTTCTAAGCTCGAACTAATGCAAAACTAAAATAGTAATATAAAAACATATAAGATAGATTACAAGGTCTTAAAGATCTCCCCAAGCTTGGAATCAAGCCAGGCAGGATCAAATAATCCCTTGTGATTATTTGATACCGTGATTATTGTAGATCACTGTGGCGCCATGGCATGTAATACCGTGGTGCGTAGCTTCTTGTTGGTATCCTCCAGAGCGGTGATGCGGATGTAGCACCTGTGCAAATTAGATTGCAAAGTATCCACTTTATCACCAATGGGAGAAGATCATCCTTCTTCTCTATCTCCTTGAGACGGTGACAGACTTCAACACGATGGAGTAGATCCTTCTTCTGATATATCTCCAGTGCTCGCACGTGGTCCTTGATCCTAGGAACAACTTATTCTTCCTCGTCCATAATTGATGGATTGGGGAAGTGGAAACCATTCCTCCACTCTTCTCGAGGCTTCATCCTCATACGAGCACCAATGGTAGGCTTCAAGAGTGGCACCATAGCTCCCTTGCTAGCACCTGCACCAATATTAGGTAATTCCTTACGGTTGTGTGGCCTGGAGTCCATGGTGAGGAACTTGACCGTCTCCACGCGCCCTTTTCCATGCGGCTTGTGACATTCTATTTCTTGTTGAGCTCTCTTCATTTCTGCCCAGTTGATCTTCGGGGGATCATAGACATCACGACAGATGTAGATGTCACTCCAATCTTCATCGGAATCGTTGTTGTAGAACCTTGGCTCGACGTACTCCTTGTACCCCGGGCTAAACCTCTCCACCTCCTCGTTGTCGTCCTCCATGGACGGGCTGCGAGGGCGGTCCCTGGAAGGAGCAATGAGACCCAAGGGTTTTCCACAACCTGGGACGGGATAGCGCATGGCTGGATTGGTTCCTGGTGATTATGATTTAGAGATAGACACAATGGCAGTATATAAGGGGGCCAAAGGTCGGTAAAGCTCACGGGAAACACAAAATTCATGCCCAAGAAAAGAATCTTAACGAAACAGGGAAAGAAAACAAGGATTTGGAGAAGTCCTACCGCGTAATGACCAACTATACGGCGCAACCCGTATAGCTTCGGCCATATAGTTGGTTATGCGCAGATATTTCCAAATATCTCGAGTCCAGGTCGATTAAGTTACCAACTTGGAACTAACAAAACCCTCTTTTTTTTGAATAATAACGAAAAAGGAATCGAAAAGTCAGAGAGTTTAACAACCAACTATAGGCGGGAGAAAATTTTCTCTGGTCGTATAGTTGCGCCCGTATAGTTCCCAGACATCAAAAACAATTTTGCGAAAAAGGTGCTGAAAGTTTAACGACCAACTATATGACGGGAGATTTTTCTCTAGACGTATAGTTGCGACTGTATAGTTGGTAAAAGCCTTCAGAATATTCAGAAAAACACAAGGAATTCAAAGGAAAAAATTTCAGAAGTAAAATTTACGAAAAAAATTACTTATTTGAGTAAGAACAATTACCTTGCACTTACCGTTTACCTATTCGGGGATGACAAGCTCCTCCAACAAAAAATACTTCTTCTCTTTTGGAGAAATTGACTTTAGTTCATTTAATAATTCTCGTAAATGAAAATCACGAAGACTAAAGTTCCTCTCAATAAGATTGGCGTCTTGATGGGCAAATATGGACACTGCATCCAACATCTTTATTTCTTGCCTCTGCGTAATCTGCAACTCAATTTCTTGAAGTAAAAGGATCCAATGGATCAGTCTTGGCTTTTGATTTTTCCTCTCAAGGAGTTCTTTTAAACCATTACGATCCGTATGAACTCTTACTTTTGCATCAACTATATAAGAACAAAATTTATCGCAAGAGAAAAATACAGCAAAAGTCCCCTTTCTTCCTTAGGATAATTCTTTTGAGCACTATTAAGAGTTCTACTAGCATGATGTATAATATTAAATCTGTGACCTATATGTTGTCCCAGAGTTACTCCTACCGCATCATCACTAGATTCACATATTAAGTCAAAAGTCATATCCCAGATAGGTGGTTTAATGATAGGAGCATGGGATAAAACATATTTATGTTTATCAAAGGTGACATTTATCATCCAAATTAAATCTTACTCCCTTTTGCAGAAGGTTAGTCAAGGTTTAGATATTCTAGAGAAATTCCTAATGAACCTTCTATAAAAACCCACATGACCAAGGAAAGTTCTTATACCTTTTATATCCCTAGGTTGTGGCATTCTCTCTATGGCCTCAACCTTAGCTCTATCCACTTCAATTCCCTTACCTGATACCTTATGTCCAAGGAATATACCTTCTTTTACCCTAAAATGGCACTTCTCCCAGTTTAGAACAAGATTTGTTTCTTTGCAATGCTGCAAACTCTTTTGAGATTAGCTAAGCAACTAGTAAACGAAGTTCCATAGACAGAAAAGTCATCCATAAATACTTCCATTATCAGTTCTATAAAATCCACAAAAATAGCAGTCATGCATCTTTGAAAAGTAGCTGGAGCATTACATAAACCAAAAGGCATACAATAGTAAGCATGCAAACCATAAGGACTAATGAAAGTTGTTTTAAGTTGGTCATCATGATGAACATCTATTTGAGAAAAACCAGAGTATCTGTCCAAGTAGCAAAAATGAGTGTGGTTTGCTGACCTCTCTAAAGTTTGATCTATGAACGGTAAAGGATAGTGATTTTTCCTAGTTTCTTTATTGAATTTCCTAAAATCTATACACATCCTATGTCGAACAATAGTTCTAGTAGGTATCAATTCATTGTTTTCATTAGGAACAACAGTAAAACTGCCCTTCTTAGGGACACAATGAACAGGACTTACCCATTCACTTTCTTTTACAAGATAGATTATACTTGCGTCTAGTTTTCATACTATTTCTTTTCTTACCACTTCCTTCATTTCGGTCTTCAGCCGTCTATTAAATTCCGCAACTGGTTTAGGACCTTCCTCCATGAATATTCAATGGACGGTTATCATGGTACTAATGCCCTTCAAATCATCCATTGAGTACCCAAAGGCCTTGCGATGCTCCTTAAGTATTTTCATTGTTCTTCTTCTTCATCTCCTGAAAGTTTAGCACTAATAATAACAGGAAATTTATTTGTATCATCTAAAAATCTGTATTTAAGATTATCTGGTAGAGTTTTAAATTCTAGGGGTGGTAATTCCTCGTCCCCTCTCTTTTCTGGCTCTTCGAAAGGCTCATTAGTTGGAGGCCCTATAATGGGAAATGAATCGAATTCACCTTCTAGTTCTTCTAGGGACTTGTCCTCCATAACTATTTCTTCATAATTTGAGTATTCATTTATTTCTTCTTCTTGATCACTAAAGAAGAGTGCTATCATTTCCTCAATAGTTTTTTCTTTCTCTTCTTCTTGTATATCTAGAGGCCTGTCTTTAAATTTGGAAAAGTGGAATTCTGTTTCCGCTTCCCCAAGCTTAAGAGACACAATCTCCTTTTTGAAATCAACTTTGGCACCTACATAACTCAAAAAGTTTCTTCCAAATATAATTGGGAAAAGAGTGTCACCTCGCATATCAACAACTACAAAATCAATAGGAAAGTTTTTATTGCCGATTGTGACAGTTGCATCTTCAACTACTCCCGTTGGAATTCTAAGATTTTTATTGGCTAACATGATTGTCATATCAGTATTTTCAATTTTAGCCGGTTCTATTTTTTCTTTTATTTCTAAGTAAAAATCATAAGATATAACATCAACTTCGGTGCCAAGATAGCATAAACCATAATGCGAGGTTTCCTTAAATATGCAGGGAAGAATAGGCTTACCCACATCTTTTACCTACCATCAACCAATACGGAAGTCTCTTTATCAAGTTCAACTATGTTACAATGTGCATACATAGCCATAATTGCCTCCTTGGTTACCTCTTCATCTTTGGTTTCTTCCAGATGTTCCTCAACTTTTGGCATACTTTCCTCTTCCTTGTTCACATGTACTGCTTTGACCTGTTCATATTGCAAAATATGCTTCTATGCAGTGTTAGGGAAAGGTATCTCATATATTGGTTCTAGGGAGGCCAGTGTTGATTTATCTTCTCTTTTCTTCTCAGGCTCGGGTGGTGGCATACTTGACCAAACCCTCTTTTGGAGCTTTGACATGTTCTGTAAAAGCTTTAACAACATGCAACACAAGATCTGAATCCAAATAAAGTTCTTTAGATAATTCATCAACAATGCCCTTTTTATTATAGTCATGAATACAATCATAATCTATTTCTATGCCTCCTTCGCTTCCTAGACCAAAATTCCATAAAACTCTATTATCGTGAATTCTATTAAGTAAAGCCCAAGCTTTAGTTATAGGAAGATTCATAAACGCTCCTCTCACGAAAGAGTCTAGTTCAATTTTATTACGTTCAATTAAACCGCCATAAAAGATATGCAATAAATAACTTTTAGGCAAATCATGATGAGGAAATTGATTAAGTAAATCTTTAAATCTGATATAAGCTCTTACTAGTCCTTCATTAGGACGGTTCCTCCAAGTCATTATAAGACGCCTGATTCCAAAAGATTTTGATAATGGATAATATTTTGCTAGAAACTCACAGGCTAAATTATCCCAAGTAGTAGTGGCTTCTAGGGGTAGAGACCTAGACCATGAGAGAGTTGTACTAGTCAAAGTCTGACAAAAAAGTTTAACCCTTACCTCATTATTAGTATATCCAGGTAATTGGAAAGTGACACATATATCTTTGAAACATGCAATATTGATACGTCCATTCTGCATCACTATTTTATATCATAATTTACTATTATTCATTGATATATTTCATATTAAGAGATGATACTTATGTTATTTCATCTATTTTTGCAAGATTGATAACTTTTGGAGGATGAACCACCGGAGTTAGGATTCTGATGGAAAAAGCACTGTCCAGATGCAATATTTGCGAAGATCAGAAAATCCTAGAAAATATACGGAAAATCCTATTTTTCCAGAAGATGAAAAATGCCAAAAGGGGAGGTGGAGATGGGCCATAGGGGGCCCACACCATCCCCTGGCGTGGGCCCCCTAGGCAGCGCCACCAGGTGGTGTGGCCACCCTGGCCCACCTCCAGCATCGCCCTTCCGTGTATATACTCCACTCGGAAACCTAAAGTTGGGGAGCGACCATAGAAAGATTTTGCCGCCTCTGCGGGGCAGAAACTACAAAGAGAGAAAGAGCTCCCCGGCAGGCAGAAATCTACCAGGGAAATTCCTTCCCGGAGAGGGGAGATCATTGCCATCAACACCATCATCAAGCTAGACTTCATCGAGATCATCATCAGCATCTTCACAATCATCTCCACCATCATCTCCACCAGCACCATCACCACCACTCCGTACCACTATAACAATTGGGTTGAATCTTGCATAGTTCTTAGGGGAAACTTTCCCAGTGTTGATTACTTGTTGTAGTTGATGCTATTGAGTGGAACCATTGAATTATTGTTCATGTTCAGATTGTTACTTATTATTATTTCATCTCTGATCTTGATCCATATGATGTCTCGTGAGTAGTTCATTTAGTTCTTGAGGACATAGGAGAAGTCATGTTGTTAGTAGAGGAATTGTGTTGAGAAAGACTTAATGGTTTGATATTTAAGTTGTGGTGCTATTTTTCTAGTGGTGTCATGTGAACTTAGACTACATGATACTTCACCTGTATTTGGCTACTAATTGTGGGGTTGCCGGAGTGACAGAAACCTAAACCCCCGTTAGGAAACCTTTGGATAAGGGAGTGTAGGATCTCAGAATTTAAGGCTGTGATTAGGTTTTTTGAAGGAAATATGCCCTGAGAGGCAATAATAAAGTTGTTATTATGTATTCCTTGTATATGATAGATGTTTATTTTGCATGCTATAATTGTATTGATAGGAAACATCAATACATGTGTGTTTAATAAACAAATAGAAAGTTCCTAGTTCTGCCTCTCTTAAAGACTAGCTCGTTGATTAACAAGATGATCAAAGTTTCTTGATCATGGACATTGGATGTTGTTAATAACGAGGTCACAACATTTGTGAAATGATGTGATGAACATTCATCCGAAGTATAGCATTACGATCAAAGTCATTATGTTTATATTGCTATAACATCATACGAAGTAATCTTTATCCTTAGACCATGAGATCATGTTAATTGCTGATATCATAAGAGTAACTTGATAACATCAAACGTCACACTGTAAAAGGGTGACTATAAAGGTGGCTTCAGATACTCCTAAGATGTCATGTTGAGGCTCATGGATCAAGAGTGGAATTTGTCAATCCCGATGATGGATAGATATACTCTAGGCCCTCTCGGTGATATCACATTAAGATAGCTTGCAAGCAAGTGATGTGATCACTAGAATGTTATATCACAGGAACGAGAAAAGAGTGCATGTTGGTAACGAGATCAAACTAGGTATTTGGATACCGATGATCGAATCTCGGACATGTAATATATCATGAGACAAAGGGATTAAGTTACTAGCGTTAAAGGTTCTCACGATCATAGAAGTCATCGTTGAATGTGCAGGAGTCAATATGGATCTCCAGGTCCTGCTTCTGATTATTGATTTGAGAGAAGTCTCAATCATGTCTACATTATTCGCGAACCATAGGGTGACACAGTTAAGGGTTTCCAAACACCATTTTGGAGCACATATGTTTCATATGAAAGAATTGCAAAGCGCTGGAATAATTTCGATGGAAATCAGAATTATTTTAGGTGAAATTGCAAAAACTGGTTCTGCATATGATATTGAAATGTTGCAAGGGGTTTTATTTGAATTTTTGTTAATTAAAGTAATTAACAAAATTCTGAATAACATAAATAAAAGAGTTTTATTAAATGAGAGTTGCATTAATAATGCATGTGAGTGGAACTTTGGGTGGAGGCTAAATTGATGTGAGTGGAGCTTCCACCACATGAATGAGGAAGAGGTGGGGGCACCCCCCCCATGGGCGCCGGCCATGGTAGGGGAGGAGCCCCCCCTCTCCTATAAAAGGCCCCCTCTCCTCCCTCACAAAGAACACCTCCTCGTGAAGGATCGCTCTCCCCCTCTAGATATATTCCCCCATGGTCTCGGATTAGCGAGATACATGTTCCTGGTGGCCTTGCGTCTGGAAGGAGTTACTACTTCTGCTGATTCGCTGGAGCGAGGAGGTGGAGGTTGTTCGGTGGCTTGAACGTGTGTGCGAGGACGAATGCGCTGCTGATTTGCGGCGCTAGGACTTCCACACGATCTTGAGATCGGCAAACGTACGACTACATCATCCACGAGTTCCAACTCGGTAACAAAACTCTGTTGTATTCGAGGGTAAGTTCTCTATGGATGTATATCCACCCGTTGCTTGTATCTAGTAGATAGATCTTGGCGTATAGTTCTCATCGTAGGAAATTTTTTGTTTTCTATGCTGCGAACCCAACATTTTTATCTTAATTACTTTCTTGTATTTGCGGATGCTTTCAAGGGGTATAATCACAAGTATGTACTAGTCCTAGTAAGGTCAGTACATTAGCACAGGTTCAACCACACAATACTTATCCAACCAGAGAAGATTAATCAACTATATGAAGCGAAAGCACTTGACAATAATCCCATGTGTCCTCGAGAATGTTTGGTCATCTTAAGTAATACAGCCGGCTTGTCCTTTGATAAAGAAAGGATTGGGCCACTTGCTGCAATTATTATTATTGTCTTTTATTTACTCGCACTTTATTTATCTGCATTATCCAAAAAACCTAAAATTCCGTTTGCTAAGTATTTACAGAGAAATCCTGATCCAAACCACTTGTCAACACCTTCTGCTCCTCGTTGGGTTCGACACTCTTATTTATCAAAACTACTATGATACACCCCTATACCTGTGGGTCATCAAGACTATTTTCTGGCGCCGTTGCCGCGGAGTGAAGCACTATTAAAGAGTGGAACTGGTAAAGGAAACTTCTACTATGAGTATTGTTTATTTCTGTTTGTTACTTTATTTCAATATGGATAATTCACTTAGTTTCTTATTTCAGAATGCTACTACCACTGCTAAGGTAGTAGATGAACCACCACCTGCTAAAATTGATCCTTTTAAAATACCTACAAAAATTGTTGATCGTGTTATGGATAACTACTATTTTGGAGATGGAACTGTCTATCCCGGTGATCATTTGCTTTTTATACATTAATTATGCGGATTGTTCAAGTGTGCAGGTATTACCAAAGATCAAGTTAAGAAAAAGTTATTCTCTGTATCAATGAAAGGTAGAGCTAAGGAATGGTATAAGCTGCTAAAGAATGGTCAATCTCTTGAATGGGAGGAAATTGTACCTCTCTTTTATTCCAAATTTTATCCTCCTAGTGAGATTCATAAAGATCGAAATCAAATATATAACTTTTGGCCTCGCGATGGAGAGAGTACCTCCAAAGCTTGGGGGAGATTCGAGTTACTAATGCTCAAATGTCCTATTCATGAGCTCTCCAATAATATTATTATCAATAACTTTTATGCAAGGCTTTCTCTTCATGATAAGGATTTATTGGATGCTTCTTGTGTTGGATCATTTACACGTATGAAAGAAGAAGCTAAATGGGATCTTATAGACCATATTCAAGACAATGCTAAAGCTTGGGAGAATGATAAAGGAAGAAAGTCAGATATAAATTATGATTATGAATGCATTAAATCTTTTATGGGAACTGATGACTTTCATAATATTAGTGTTGCTTATGGTATTGATTCTCAAAGTATTGCATATTTTTTTAAGGACTTTGCCTCTTATATTGAAATTCCTAAAAAGAAATGGAACAAGTATCATGAGCCATATCAAGATATTGTTAATTGTGTTCCTGCTAGAAATACTGAAGTTTATACTGCTAATCGTATTTTACCTAAACCTTACATCGAGAAAATACCTTTCCCTGTTAAGGTAAAGGAACATTCTATGATACCTAGTATGGTTAACAGAAGTACAAAGAAAGCTGTAGAACCTGATGAACAAATAGATGTTGAACCTGCAGTAGCAAAGGTGATAGACCTTGCCACTAAAAATGTAGAAGATGGACACATTATCCTTTGTAAGGATACTTCTAATATTGTTTCACATCCTAGTAGAACTAGGAAAGCTAGTGTCCCTATGTTTTCTGTTAGAATAAGTGATCATTGCTACTATGGTTCATGTGATAGTTATATCATTAAATTTATTCATGATGCTGAAAGTTATTGAGAGAGGGAAAAATGTTTTTATGCATCTCAATAATATCAAGTTTCTCGCTTTATGCTGAAAGTCTTTATGTTGCACTTATTTTCCCTTCGTATGCTAGTAGCCTCTTGTTTCAATAATTTATTTTCTTACAAAATTCCCTTGCATAGGAAGTGGGTTAGACTTAAATATGCATATATTTTCTTCGTAATGCTCTCTTTTACTTCAGTTCATATTCTTATGTGAGCATCATTGAAATTATCATGCCTATCTTAATGGCTATAAAAAAGAGCTTTTTTGGGAGACAGCCCATTATATTTTTGCTTTCAGTTTATTTTTGTTTATTTGAGTCTTGGAAGTTATTGATTCTGCAATAACCTCTCCTTATACTTTTTGTTTGGTTTTTGTGTGAAGATTATCCTCTAATGGGAGAGAAGTAAGATTTGGGGAAGTTACTCTCCGAAAAATATTTTTGTGCTTCACTATAAAAACTCGTGAAAAATCCCAAAACGTCATACTGATCTATAATTTTGTGTGTGCATGCCCCAGGTTATTATTTAACTTTCGTTAGTTTTGTACTTTTTGATTTGAGCAATAGAAGCTTTTCTAAAAAGTTGATATTTACCCGCTGGTTTGTTTTGACAGATTTCTGCCATTTTTGCATTTGCCTCTTAAATCGATTTCCTTTTTGAATTATTTTGGGATTTTGAAAGGAGTTGCTATAGTAGGTTATATTTTGATGAACTTCAGTTGAAATTGAACCCAAAGGTTTGTTATCTTGCATGCACTAATGTTGCTAATGAAGATTGTGTGAAGTTTTGTCTGAAAGAAATTTTCAAGTGTTATGAGAGAATGATGTAATGAGATGAAGAATGGTCAAAAGACTCGAACATTAAATTTTTGAAGATTCTTACAATGAAGATATTGACATTATTCAAGTGGTGTCTCCGGAAAAATTTATTAAAGACCAAATTCAGAAACCTAAAGTGTCCGTTTTCGAATAGGTAACAGTTCTGGTAAGAAAAGGTCCACGAAAAACTTTTCAATTTATATTTTTGCAGTTTTTATCTAATATGGAAGATAATGAGTCGAAAAAGGGACAGAAACGGAGCCCGGGGGGCTCACACCACCCCGTGGCACGGGCCCACCTGGCCGCGCCACTAGGTGGTGTGGCCACCCCGGAGCCCGTCTCCGACCCATTTTCTCCTAGTACCTTCCTTTTGTTGTTAAACTTTGTGATATATAATCCCCTAGATCCCCCGAGGTCCACATATAGTGTTCTCGTCCTGTTTTCGTTTCGATCTATTTCTGACAGGCAGATTCTCAATTTTGGAGCCACAATGTCTTCCTCTAGATCACCCAAGGAGGATTCCTCCACGGACATCATCAACCCGTACATGTATGTGTTGAAGATTCACCCCAAGGAGTTGTTGCTCAAATATGGGAAGGTACAGATAAAAGAGGTTCAGGGCCCTAAAGGAAAAGGTAGTCTGGAGGACAGGATGGAAGCACTGGAGCAAGAAGTCTTTAGGTACAAGAAGATGGTAGACCGCGAAGTGGATATCATCCATAAGATAAGTTCAGAACTCATCGCCGAGCACAAGAAGGAGACTGCTAAGCTTAGGGATGATATTCTCTCACTCCATCGAACAACCAACCAACTACAAGCACAACTCTACGACATGCAAAATCAAAATTGTGTGTATGCGGCTAGGTTTAAACACATAAGTTCTGCTACTAGTTTCTGGATATTGGAAACCAAGACGTCCTTTGTTGAGGGATTTTTTGTTTGTGGCCCGAAAGTTCCTGGACGAGTGCATGGTTGTACCCAAGTTCCCTGTAATTGCCGCGTTTCGTAAAGTTGGGCTGCCAACTACTGAGAGGGGACATTTCGAGGCAAACTCATCGCACCCCTACCAAATTCAAACATTCCATTAAACTACCCCGTGAACTAGACGGTCCGGACCCACATGTCGGTCATTTGTCCGTGACGCGAGCGCCAACGCGGCAACCTCTTAGGCAAATCGAGGAACTAAGTGGATTGGATGTGTTGACCAATTTCACAAATCCATTCCCTCCTTTCCCCTAGCACCGGCAGCATCGAAATCCACCCTCCAGGAAGAATGATCCCTTCGGACATTTGACTTCTGGCGCCAAGTTGATGCGCCCAGTTGCTGCACCCAGTCGCTGATCCCGAGCTCCAATGGTGCATGCCGTAGCCGCCGTTGCGAGGCTTTAGCCCGCCTCCGCCACCGACGAGCCGAGCAGCTCGGAGGATGGTAGGTCCTACTACCAAGGAAGAAGAAGTTCTGGCTATATGCGGGTGAGCTATCCTTCTCT
Source organism: Avena sativa (assembly GCA_916181665.1). Taxonomy (NCBI): domain Eukaryota; kingdom Viridiplantae; phylum Streptophyta; class Magnoliopsida; order Poales; family Poaceae; genus Avena; species Avena sativa. The sequence goes on along the minus strand of OV702292.1, from coordinate 127,073,407 downwards.
TTGTTATTCGCACTAATTATAACTGCTAGCTGGCTACTAAACCTAAAATTGTTTGTTAGCCCAATGCTGACAAACATATTTTGTCCATAGTTTTCTATCAAGTGGGATCTCCGCGGGCCACCCTTACCTGTTCCGGTAGTCCTATTCAGGTACGACTCTAAATCAGCAAGGGTGAAGGGAAAGTGGTATGGACACCATTGTATCACGATGGAAGAAGCGCTTGTGCAGATCTGCACTATATCTGGTATGGTTGCTGCTCTGCGTAATCATGATGAAATATGGCCGAAGAAGACTGCAAAGTTCAGCTTCATGGGTGAACGTGGCATCATGGTTCCTATAACATGTGACAGTCAGCTAATTGGGTTGATGAAAAGGTATGCTTCGGCTTGCATGTTTGAGCTGAATTGTGATGTACTGGATGTGGAAGCTGCTGCAACTGGGAGTCACCCTTCTATTCTTGGACAGGGTGGTCGGTCGAACCCAATTATCTCTTGGTAAGCAAAAGTCTCTTGGGGTTCGCATGTTTGTGCTGAATTGTAATTTTTGTTTTATTTACTCTCTAGATATTGGGCAGTTATGCAACAGTCACGTTTCTTTGATAGGAAGCGCCACAAGGTTAGAAATATGACTGCCGGGTTAGTCATTTTGATGCCTGAAGAAGGTAAAAACGAGTGGAAAGATGATGCTGGACACGATTATGGTGCTGATTATCCTGGCGATGCAGAGTACGTGAAGCTAAGAAAATTGGCACCGAGGAAGAGGAAGAAGGCAGGAAATGAAGAAGCCGGTGGACATGAAGGCTTGGCACCCAGGCTACGGAAGAAGGCTGCTAGCAATGAATATGCATAGTAATGTGTTGAACTTGAACTTATATATGTAATTCGGTTAAATTCTGGAGCTCTATGTGTGGAACTTTGCTGGGCAAAACAATCTACCCACGTTCTCTGAGTAAAATGTACCGTGACTTAGGGTTTGGAAACGCCCGAGTCAGTAGTTGAATCCGAAATTGTGATTGTTCCACTACTATCTGAAAACACGCAACACGGGTTCTTGATTGCTGAGGGGCAGGGTGTATCCAAATTCGATGGAATGTAAGTGGCACGAAATAAGTTATTTAAGCTGCTACACTCCATGAAGCAGCAACTTATTTCAGCTGCTGCACAATGACATGGCAACATAAACAGCAATGGCAACCGATAATGCCCAGATGAGGAGGAAATCGGTACCACTTTCTGGCCTAATCTTGACCCCGTCTATCTCACCGCCTCCCTGCTCCTGCATGCCCTGTATCTAGCAAAGCTCCCGGATCTCCAGTAACCAGGTATACGTGCTTCCACTTTATAAATTGTGGTTGTGCCATTTGCATGCGGCACAATCCACGTAGATTACGTTTAAAGAAACCACCAATGTCAGAATACCACCATGATCAAACAAAAGGAAGTAATGCAGGGTTAAGACAGATTAACGGGCGACCAATTTTTTTCCTCCCATGACTCATGGACCACTAGTTTAGACCGCTAGGTCAACAAGTACTACTATTACAACTTAAAAAGGCACGGAGCTCAAGCTAAATAGAACTAGTTATCACACATCTCCTTGATCCTTCTAATCTTATCCCGATGTGCATCTTCCTGTGAGAGCAAGGATCGAATCATCTGCTCCTTCCTTTTAGCATCTTCCTTGCACAACTTCAATTGTTTCTCTGCATTTTTTCTCTTGCACTTGTCAATACTCCTAGTTGTGAACTGCAGGACTTTTACCTGGTGAAGATCATTCCTTGCTTGAGTTTATTCTTGCTCTGTTATAGCCTTCATGGCCAACGCAACGTCCCTCTCCTTCTCGACTTTGTTAACCTTGTCTTGCACCCTCCTGAGTTCTTAGTTAAGCTTGGTCATGTCATCTGGTTCCCATAGCTTCATCTCAACACTGTCAAGAAGTGAGCTGAATATGGATTTTTCAACTCAGCAGTCATATCCCATAGTTTGTCTAGAGTTTTCTACATCTATTTGGGCCACTCTGGATCTACCCATTTGACAACACCGAAACTTCTGCCTTGCATCATCACATGGTGTCCTTGACACCATAAAAACCTCCTCCCTGCGTTTCGTCCTTCGAACGCTACAAATTTAGTGGGCACATATCCATGTTTACATAGCAGAGGACTGTCTTCATCCGCTAAACCGTGATAGTTGGAGTCATACAGCGTTTGGTTGGCCTAACACATCATACGTGCATGATTAAATAGAGTAGATCTAGCTCAAAATAGATAACTGGCCACAAATGATAGAGATAGAGATGAGATGACTCACATCAAAATCACCGTCCCTGTCGTCACGACGCGTTTCCTCACGGTCTCCCCTTGGACTCATGGCGAGAGAGAGGGAGAGGGGGGTTACTGCCAGAGAGATAGCTAGAGGCGACATCGGCTTGCGACTACGGCAGGATGGGAGAGAAGTGGGGAAAGTGGCTTCGAGGGGAAGGAAGAGAAGTACAGAGAGGAAGAGAAGTAATGGGGACGTGACACTAGCATATGGCCCACTGAACTCGTGAGTCGTGACACTCGCAAAAGGGGAGCGCTGGGTGTTGCCAGTTTATCCAGAGCAAGCAGGCAGCAAGCGTAGCCAATCATGCCGCAGAACAGCCTACTCGTGGATCGCTCTCACGAAGACCATCCAAATCGTCCAAGCGCCCCGATCGAACAGTATGTAACAATCATCATGCAGAACAACTGCGTTAGGGCATGCATTCTAGAAGAATCGGTCTAACAGCCACCATTGGGGGGCTAAGGTTAGGGCTCTCCTAAGGTTAGGATCCATATGTGGTTTATGAGAAGAACACACATGCAATGACACTGGTGTATCACTATGTGGTTTGTGAAAAGAACAGACATGCAATGAACTATGGTGGATCCATATGTGTTGGGGATATACTTTCCGGGTATCCTCATAGTTCCTCACTGACCAGGGTGGCCCACTTCGGGTTAGAGCTTTGCTTCACGGGCGGCCCAGTCAGGGAGAAAGACAGAGTCCAATCCGGCTACGGGAAGGCCCAGAAGACTTACCGACTTAGCCCATAATGTTACTTGTAGTTCAAGATGTACTCTGTAACCGACTCTTAGTCGTAGCCGGATAGATCTCTCTTGTAAACCCTAGGCCGGATATCTATATAACCGTCCTAGGGAGAGACTTTAGGGCACACCCAACACTTTAGATCCTCAACTCGCACAGGCAAAACCCTTGTAACCCATATTCCGGCTCTATCGTATTACTGGATTGCTAGCAGGAGTAGGATCCGTCCAAAGCCGGCGGATTCGAACCTGGGTAAACTTGTGTGCTCACCGACCCGGAACACCGTACGTCTCACACCCCTCTCTTCCGCACGCCTCGAGGACCCCCTCATGACGCCCACCGTGGGGCAAGTGAGCTTCGGATCTGCGTTCCGAGCGGGATCTGCAAGAATCGGAATCGGCAAGACTATCGCCATCGGCCGCATCCTCTACGCCAGCGACATCCCTCTCATCGTTCTCGACGAGACTTGGATCCCGGCTATGGAGGCTATGACTGCCTATACAATCATGTCTTTCGGCGAGATCGATGTTTACATCGGTGTCGCTGAACCTGCCCCACCCACCCCAGCGGTGATGATAGAGGCATAAGACTCTTTTGGGTCCCCTCTGTCCGTGGAGGCGGCAGAGTTCCGGATCTCAGAAAACCCTAATCCCACCCAACCCACACCAGTTGTGGAGATAGTGGAGAAAATCCGAGCCTGAAGAAGGCCTAGCGTTTCAAGTCGAATCTGGAGTGGATCTCCCTGGAGAGGCCGTATCCCAGATCGACCCACCCGTGGAAGTTGAAATTCAGGAGGAGCAAATCAACGACACTGATTCCGGCTCTGATGACGCCGGGACAGACAGGCCTTTCCTGAGGTACACACTATGACGTATGATACTGCAAGATGCAAGCGCAAATGCAATCCTCGAGACCATCAAAAGTTTCGACATGGCTGACTGCGAGAGCCGCAGGTACCTTAGGAAGCACGCGTCGCACTTTGTCGGATATGTAGGATCCGGATCCGGCTCTGTCGATGCTGGAGAAAACACCGACTCTATGCTAGAGGCAATTGGAACAAACACCGACGTACCCGCATCTTTGGATGAATCGATGACGTCAGCGGATTTCCGAAAGTTCTCCGCGGAATATGAAGAGGAGTATAACTCCAAAGCTGCAGAAGAAGGAGAAGCCACGGATGAAGGATCCGGGGAACACTCTCCCAAAGCGCAGGATGACGTGGACGTCGGAGATAATCCCGAAGTACAGATGTCCGAAAGTACCGATCAAAGCTTGACTCTGGGAAACGGACCCAAAGCCGTCTTTGCTACCGGCGCTGCCAAGAAGGCAAAGAAGAAGAACAAGAAGAACAAGACCCCGGCAAAAGACCCTCTGACAGAGGAGGTGATTGACGAGGAATACGAAGAAGACTCGGATGGAGCACTTATCCCAGAAGAGCCGAAAAAAGAAGAATCGGTGGATGGACACGTGATCACCGAAGGTGCGCGTAAACTCATCGATGCTGCACTAACCACACCTATCCCTACAGCTGCAGAACTTACTGCTGAAGAACTGGACGAAAGGGCCCAAGCCCTAGAAGCGCGTCGTCAACAACTCCTGGACGAAGCCAAAAACATCAAGGAGGAGAAGAAACGCATGGCAACTAAGGATTACATGTCTCGGTTGCATCAGAAGACACGGAAGCGTCACACCAATGACGACCAATTCCCACATATCCGTGTCGTCCTTTTCGGAGATGAGATGGGGAAGCCACGGAAAGATAGCAAAGGAGATTGGGTATACCCAACCCCGGTACAGAATACCGTGGCGGCCCGAGAAATTCTATCAACAGGACCGGAGGAGATCTGTTTGGGTATCAAACTACTCGACAAGGGACTGGAGCAGCAAAAGGTCGCCCTGTCCGGAAGTCAAAAACTGGTCTCAGATTCCGACCAATGTCGTACAGATCCGGCATGGGCTGACGTAAGACCCCATCGCGTTCTGGAGCAACATCATCGCCCCGAACGACAGGAGGACAATTATTCGAGAACCAGATCATCAGGACAACACCACAAGACTATGCGTGACTGGAGCAATGTCGCCCCAGCGGCCGAGAAGGAGGCCATCGCTGCTCTAAATCCGAGGAATCCTCCCTGACAAGAGTCTAACGATCGAAGGGGAGAAGATAAAGAGAAACGTCTGGAGGAGGATCGTCAAAAAATGCCAGCTCCTAGACATGCAAGCCGTCTGGCTGAGCCTCACCGTAGTGGGAGCGACGGACGAAGGAACAACGGAAACCATGCCGGGACAAGCCGACAGGGGGCTCGTCGTAGCCAAGACCCTCCCCGGAACCGGAATAATGACGCTCCGGACGGAGGCCCGCGATCAGCCGGAAACTATCCAGCTGCCCGACCTTCTCCACCAAGCAGTCAACACAACGGATCCCAAGGGGGACAAGGAGGACGACATGGCGGAGGAGGTGGTGGCAGAAGCCGAAGTCCGGCTCCAAGGCACCGCAGCCATAGCCGGCATTTGGGATGATCTCTATCCCCGAACGACGCAAGGCACAGGATCAACTCTAACATAGAGGCGCAGCGCTATGAAAACAATATCTACGTGGGACCAAAGTGCTTCGGACCACGCATCAGAGCTACAAGATTCCCGAAAGGATTTGCTATTTCAAGACATATCCAAGCCTACGATGGCATTGCTCAGCCAGATACCTGGCTACAGGATTTCTTCCAAGCTTGCTGCATCACCAAAGGTGGAAACAGCCTGGTCGCAACCCGATATCTCCCACTTATGTTATGGAAGACGACACGATCATGGCTCAATGAACTTCCGGAGAACACCATCCATAACTGGTATGACATGCAAAGTGCGTTCTTTCGGAATTTCGAAGGCACATATCGGAGGCCTTGTACGGCCAGAGACCTACAATGTTGCACCCAGAAGGCCGGAGAAACTTGCCAAGATTACCTCAAACGATGGATCAACACCAAGGACTCCTGTGAAGGAGTAAACGATCAAACCGCGATTGAAGCTTTCATCGCAGGACTCCCAATTGGTCTACTACATCATTGCATGAAGTGTGACAAGGTCACTGACTTGGGGGAGATGATAGAAACAGCGAGCAAGTATGCAGATGCTGACGACGATGCAGAGGGATTGCTCAATGCCCTAGCTATACCTCAGTTGGAAAAACAACCAAAGCAACAAGCTTAGAAGCGCAAAAATACCTCGGAAGAGAAACCCAGCGCGGAAACGGCAGTGGTCACAGGTACTTTCGGGTCTGGAGGACGAGGAGGGCGCGGCGGAGGCCGCGGGCGTGGCCGGGGGACTTCAAGGGTCCAAGGTAGAGGAGAACAACAACCAGGCAAAACCTACTCTTGGGCCGACATTGCTAATAACCCATGTGTGCATCACCTAGACGCCAATTGGGGCTCGTCCCACACCAACGCCGAATGTCGTTTCAATGACGACATCAAAAGAGATGACACCGCGGGCTACAAAGCTAAGCGGAAGAAGGGAAAGAAGAATCCCGAAAAAGAAAAAGAGACCAAGGAAGATTCCAACATGGAGGAAGCTGATGCTTCAAATCCCAAGCCGGAAGGGAAGAGAACTTTTCCCACCAAGAAGGACACTTATGTCACTTTCCTTGGGTCTCAACCAGCAAAGGTCAAGAAAGCAGTTCTACACGAACTCAATGCAATAGTTCCGACTGTCCCCCAATATCTGGACTGGTCGGAAGTGGCAATCACATTTGACCGTGCTGATCATCCGCCTAAGTTGCACAGGCGAGGAAAATACGCCTTAATCATCAATCCCCTAATTGACGGTTATGGTTTCTCCAAGACCCTCATGGACGGTGGTAGTAGTATCAATATTCTCTATGTCAAAACACTACGCCGGATGAGGATCTTGGAAACTCAGCTGAACCATAGCTCTGTGATCTTTCACGGAGTCGTCCCAGGAAGACAAGCTAATTCCCTGGGAGAGATCACTTTGGATGCTACCTTTGGAACTACAAAGAACTATCGGACGGAAGCACTTTCCTTCGAAGTGGTCCCGTTCAAGAGCGCGTACCACGCTATATTCGGACGTTCGGCTTACTGGGCTTTTATGGCTCGTCCGTGTTACATTTACAATATGATGAAAATTCTAGGTCCCAACGGCGTGATCACCATCAGGGGAGACCCGAAGAAAGCGCGAGAGTGTGAGGATGGAAATGCCGCCTTTGCTGAAGCCGTGCTGCATGCCCAGGAGTACCAGGAGATCAAGAAGAGCATAGATCCGTTCAAGATGCCCGCAACGAAGGAGGTGACAAAGCCAAATCCGGAGTTCATGGCATCAGAAGAGACGAAGAAGACGCAGTTGAAGGATGATGACCCCTCCTAGGTGACCCAGATAGGCGTAGGCCTAGGTAGCGCATAGGAAAGCGCGCTCGTCAAGTTCCTCCAAGAAAATCAAGATATCTTCGCATGGCAGCCATCTGACATGACCGGAGTACCTAGGGAACTTGCCGAGCACTCTCTAAATGTAAACCCGAACGCTAAATCTGTCAAACAGTCCCTACGATGATTTGGCAATGAAAAGCGTAAGGCAATAGCTAAGGAACTAGCAGGGCTCGAGTTAGCCGGATTCATAGAAGAGGTCATCCACACTGAATGGTTGGCCAATCCTGTAATGGTCCCTAAAAAGGACACCACTGATTTAAGGATGTGTGTTGATTATACTGCCTTGAACAAGGCTTGTCCAAAAGATCCGTTCGCTCTGCCTAGAATTGATCAAGTTATTGATTCTACGGCAGGCTCAGAACTCCTCTGTTTTCTTGACGCATATTCCGGTTATCACCAAATCCGGATGAAGGAATCTGACAAAGTCAAAAATTCATTCATAACCCCCTTCGGAACCTTGTGTTTTGTTACGATGCCCTTTGGGCTGAAGAACGCAGGAGCTACGTACCAGCGCACGATGCAGCGCTGCCTCCATGACCAATTCGGACGCAATGTACATGCATACGTGGATTATATTGCAGTAATGTCCAAAAAGAAGGAAACACTGATTTCTGACTTGGAGGAAACATTTGCCAACCTACGAAAATACAACATCATGCTTAACCCGAAGAAGTGCTTCTTTGGAATACCAGCCGGAAAATTGTTAGGTTTCATCGTGTCTCAAAGAGGCATAGAGGTGAACCGGGACAAAATCAAGGCTATACTCAATATTTCCAGGCCAATTCGCCTGAAGGACGTACAAAGATTAACTGGCTACATCGTTGCAGTCAGTCGATTTGTAAGCCGGCTTGATGAAAGAGCCGCACCATTATACAAACTCCTGAAAAAGACCAAAGATTTTGTTTGGACTGATGAAGCTGAAGCTGCACTACAAGATCTGAAGAAAGTACTCTCATCTGCTCCTATCCTTGCAGCGCTGGAACCTTAGGAACCGATGAAGCTCTATCTTGCTGCGACCAATAAGGTTGTTAGTATCGTCATGGTGGTGGAGAGACCGGAGGAAAATCAGGATCACCTGGTGCAGCGACCGACTTACTTTGTCAGTGAGGTCTTGACATAATCAAAACAGCAGTATCCGCACTATCAAAAATTGGCTTACGGTGTTTTTCTAGCATCTCGTAAGTTATGACACTACTTTCAGGAGCATCAAATTACCGTGGGGAGCACAGCTCCCATGAGAGATATAATCAACAACAGTGACACCATAGGACGCGTCGCTAAATGGGGCATAGAGCTTTCAGCTTTTGATATTGTGTATAAACCTCGGACAGCAATCAAATCCTAGATCCTTGCCGACTCTGTCGCTGATTGGACAGAGACGAAGGAGAACATGATCCTCCCTGAGTCGGAATATTGGACCATCTTTTTCGATGGGTCTAAGGCTCGAGGGGGCTGGCGTGGTGCTCAAATCACCCCAAGGAGATAAACTTTTATACGTGTTGCAGATCCACTTCACAGCGACAAACAATATTGCCGAGTATGAAGCACTACTACATGGAATCCGGATTTCTAAGGATATTGGCATCCGACGTTTGATGTGTTATGGAGATTCGGATCTTGTTGCTCAACAAGTGTCGGATATTTGTAATGCAAATAAACACATGGTAGCATATAAAGCCGTCGTGGATGATTTATCTAAATCGTTCGAAGGGTTTGAAGTTCAACACATCCCTCGAGCAGAAAATGAGGAAGCAGACGCATTATCTCGGATAGGTTTTGCGCGGAAAGAGGTCCCGGATGGCGCTTTTTTAGAGCACCTCAAAGTTCCCTCAATAAAGGGAGTACATGAGGAATATCCGACCAAATCCGACTCACCTTTGATAGTAGTTCTGGCTATAATTCCCAGCTGGACTCAACCCTACCTCGATTATTTGGTAGATGGCAAATTACCCGAAGACGAGGTTCTGAGCCGGCAGATTATCTGACGAGCAAAAGCCTATACTATTGTTAAAGGTGAGCTCTACGAACGGAGTGTTTCTGGGGTTTTTCAGCGCTGTGTATCTCTAGAAGAAGGAGTGGAAATCTTAAGAGAAATCCACGAAGGCGAGTGTGGTCACCACGCTACAGCCAAATCTTTAGTGGCAAAAGCTTTTAGACATGGATTTTTCTGGCTTACAGCTCAGGCAGATGCCGAACGATTAGTCAAGACGTGCAAAGGCTGCCAAAAGTACGCCAAACAAGCTCATGTTCCGGCTGATCAGCTGCGAACAATACCTATAACATGGCCCTTTGCGGTCTGGGGGCTTGATATGGTAGGACCTTTTAAGCGAGCTCCAAGTGGATTTACTCACCTCTTAGTGATGGTAGATAAATTCACCAAATGGATTGAGGCTAAACCTGTCACTAGTTGTGATGGAGCAACAGCCAAAAGATTTGTCGAGGATGTTATAATCCGGTATGGTTATCGCATAGCATTATCACGGACAACAGGAGTAACTTCTCTATGGGAGAATTGGCTGAATTCTGCAACGAGCAAAATATCCGGCTTGACATTGCGTCAGTCGCACATCCACAGGCTAACAGACAAGTCGAAAGAGCAAATGGTTTAATCCTACAAGGCCTAAAACCGAGACTCGAAGCACCACTACGACGTGCTGCGGGGGCTTGGGCGGAGGAATTACCCTCTGTAATATGGAGTTTACGAACAACTCCAAACAGGTCAACAGGATACACACCTTTCTTCTTGGTCTACGGCGTAGAAGCAGTTCTTCCTAGTGATTTAATTCACACTTCTCCTAGAGTGGCCGCGTATATTGAAGAGGATGCCGAGATTTCTCGACAAAATGATCTCGACTTAGTCGAAGAAGTTCGCGTCGTTGCTGAAATGAGATCTACAGCCTATCAGCAGAAGTTACGCAAGTATCATAGCCAGAGAGTCCGAAATAGATCCTTCAATAAAGGTGATTTGGTTCTCCGGCTTGTGCAATAAAGAAAGCACAAACTTTTCCCAGTATGGGAAGGGCCCTTTTTAGTTAGTAGAGTATTGCACAATGGATCGTACTACTTAACTGACATGAGGCCAGTCAAAGAAAGACCTGCTACTAAGAAGAGAAAGAGAGCTGGAGGCAGTACAAATCCAGATGAGTTAGACAGACCATGGAATATTGCTCAGCTACGTCCCTTTTATTCTTAGTTTATCCTTCTTTGTAAACATATATATGTACATGTTCTGTGAGAAATAAAAGTTTTGGTTGCCTCAATCTTTTCTAAGAAGTTTTTACCATCTTATTTCCGAATGATCATGTCATAGTCGAAAATCCCAGAATGCTTGAAAGCACTTTATGCTCATGTTCGTTCTGGTTTAGATTTCCGATTCTAAAACTGCTAACCTCGGGTATAACTCTAAAAATTTCTAGTCTTTATTTTGGTTATTTGTTTGATTGCTGGATGCAGGCATTTTCCGAGTAGTGAATTGTTGGTACTGGAAGCTGCCTTTGTTTCCGAGTTTAAACTGGTTTAGCAATTGAGCTCCGTTGCTCGGCAAAGTTTCCGGTAGAAGGATTAGCCGGCTCACGAAAGGGACAAGGCGGAAAGCCAGATAAACGATAAGAATAGACGAAAAAATATAAGTTCTTATGTAAACATTTCAGGCACACAAAAAATTAAAGCCAAAAGTGCTGAATAGATCAAAAGCTTAGCACTAGCAAAATCATAGTACTGCATATTTACAGGCCCGTCATGTTTTTTCAGAATAATACGAAATATCTCTGTTAATCTATGATGCAGGAGAGGAAGGAGCTGTCGGCTCGCTGGATACGTCGCCTTGGTATCGGTCCGAGATGTCCACATCCGAGATGGTGCGTTCATCGTCGGAAACTTCTACTGATTCTTCTGGAGGAGGAGGTGGAGTGTCCACGCGGGTGAAGAAAGGGGTCTCGTAGCTGGTCAAATCAGCCACGTGACACCCATATCCGGCGCAGGAGTGCATGATGGCTTGAAGGTCCTGCTCCTGGCCGTCTTCGTCTACTTTGCAGTACCCTCTGGTCACTTGCCATATTTCCATGTTTCCATGGTGGCTCATGACCATGGTTAGAGCGTTCTGCACCACAGTTCGCGCGTAGGACATGTTCCAATCCTGAACAAGTTGCGGCATCTCCTTTGCCTTGTCCCGCACCTGAAAATCTGACATGCTGTGCATATCCGGAATCTTGAGCGCTTCGCCGATGTCCTCAAGGTATTGGTGGAAGTCATGAAGCAGGTCACCGACTTGGGTAAGCCGGTGGGTGCGGGGCTCGGTGGAGGAAGAGTCCGTTGTAACTACCTCGGTGAATTACGCTCCTAGTTACAAGCCTGGATGAGCAGAAATGGTTGAAATAGTACGGTGGGGCCCAAATGCCACTCACGGGTAGACCTTTCGGCCGTCCCAACCATTTCCAAACATCAGGACAAGAACGGGCGGCGTAATCGGCAGGCGAAGGGATCAACTACATACACAAATGAGTATGTATGCAAGCCACCATACAATAGTACATCAGAGCCATTCCATCTAAAAAGAAAGGAAATATAGCAACGCCATACGGCAAGATCCAAATATCCTAGATAGATATAATAGTTTAGGATATCTCCTCATACATCAAACATCAGAGTATCAAGCGGAAGCGGAAGACAAAATCCGAGTACGGATAAGAAGCAAATCGGCATAAGATGCCCCATAAATAAGCACATCCCGCCCACAGATCTCACGGATCCCCGTTCCCGGAATCTCTACACCGAATGATCGTTGCCCACATCGTCCGTCTCTTCCACCTAGTATCCATCTTGCGAGTGTACCTGTTCATCTGAACCAATAATTTATCGTGTGAGACCCTAGGGGTACTCAGCAAGTCTTTATGCCGCTAAAGGGGACACAACTTGGGGTGACGCAATTGCAGCAAAAGATAAACCCTAACAATTCTATAGATACTCACTAACCATCCGCCTAACCAGAGATAGACGGATGTCCGTGAATTAACAACAACAGTTATAAAGGTAATATTAACAGATCCATCCTCCTCCTCGCTTACCGACGAGGAAGCGGACGAACAACCCCCCCCCCATCCGTTGGCAGTTTTATTATCCATTTCGTGAGTATTGCACTATTCACTAGTCAGGTACCTAGTCTAGTCAAATTAAAAGCGGTACTTTAGTTATGCTTGTCTATGATCGAGAAACTATGCTCCAAGTCATCCATAACCGCGGACACGGCTTTCAGAAAGTTTTACCCTGCAGGGGTGCACAAATAGCAACACACACTCGATATGCCTCAGAAAAACCAAATCAAAACCCAACGAGGCAGTCACGACAAAGCGATCACAGGATTCAGAAATATTTCAGGGGGCCACCCCATTGAGCTACCCGCAATGAAGTTAGCTGACTCCGAGACGGACTCAAGGTTTGCGTCAATGGCTGTGAACGACTGGGAACCCGAAAATGTGACTGGGCTTGTCGACACCGCGAAAACACTCCGCTTTCCTAAACAGTATAGTGTGCAGTACCTCGCACAATTTAAATAAAGCAGTAAAGCATGGCATAAGTACAGGATAGTAAATAAAACCTCAAACTAGTTTGTGGCCCCAAGAAATAAGAATGAATCAAGCTCTGGCTCAGGGGGGTTCATAAGCCTCCCGGATGTGGATAGCGCGAATATTCAAGGAACAGGAATCAAGTACTCGGGGTCCTACGGGACACAAGTGAGCCTGAAAAACCAAATAGCGAATATGGCTCACCGATGCCACTTTCATTAGTTATCCCATTACTACTCAGGTTAAGTTGTTTAGGTACCTCGTTATCCATCAGACACTCACATACCCTACACATGCTGTTCTACGACTCGCATGGCTCAAACAACTCCTATAGTAATGGCTCATGGGATGGAGGAACAAGCTTCGGTGGGGTTTAAAAGTAAAGGCTATGCAGTACTTGGGATTCAATTTAATGCAATCGCGACTCAATGATGCAAGAATAAGATAGAGGCAATAGGTACTATATGTATGTATGCAAGCATGAGGTAGTGCTTGCCTGGCAGCTCAGTTGAGGCAATGGATGGATCTGGGTAGTGCTCCTGGTTCTCTTGATATATCCCCTACTCAGCGTCTATTCGGAGAAGAACCAAACAAACAAGGGCCAACATAAATAAAGTGCACAAGCATATGAACAAATGCATCAAGCAAACAATCATGCCATGATGAATGATGCACAATTTGCATGGCAATAGGTAGCATGGCATGGGTGAGGTGTGAAGTACAAGATTAAATCATTTTATGGGGTTTTAGTCCCATTTTATTCTCATATTAGTTGCTGTATACATTATATTTATATGATGCATGCTTCAAAACAAACCATGGAATACATAAACAGAAAGGTCTCGTCGAGCTAATCATTTTAGACATATTATTTGTTAAATTTGGACTTATAAAACAAAAGTTATTAATTAATTAAGTCAAAAGGGCATTTTATTGTAATTTAAATCAACTTGGAATTTTAAAGTGTTCAAAATAGATTTTGAATGGCATATTTGAATTCCTCATATTTTTCTGATTTGAAAACATATATTATTTGTATTAATTGGATTTGTATTTTAAAAGATATATTAAAACAGATTTGAATTTTGAATTTGAATTAATTTGAAAAAGTTTGAATTAAACCAGAAAATAGAAAGTACTTTTATTACTCAGCTCAAGCTAGCCACAGTCAATGACCAGTGGGGCCAGCAGCTGACTCAGCAGCACACGGCGCAGAAAAGCGTCTGCCACCGCGGGTTGAGCTAGACCTAGAGGCCGACAGGTGGGGCCAGGGTGCTCGCGGACCCACGTGTCAGCGAACGGGCGCACGGGGCTTCCAGGCGGGGCCGAGCTGGAGCGCGGGTTAAGGCCGGAGAAACCAGGGGGCTGTTCTGCAAAACTTCACTGAGATAGACAGATGGGCCAGGCTGGACCGCGGGTTACGCACGCAAAAAGCAGGGGGGTTATTAGCAAAAGTGCGGCCGTACTGTAGATCTTCTTTCTCTACCTGCGGACAGATCGGTGCTCGCGCGCGTGCAGAGCGGGGTGGGGGATCAAACGCGGGACCTAGGGCTCACGCGCGGGGGGCGGAGCCACTGCGGCGGGCCGGTGTTGTTGTCAGGGAGGGTGGACGGGCCTAGGTAGGGTGTTTGCGCGACATGGAAACGAGCAGACGCCCGAGCACAGCGGCGCGCAGAGACCGTTTGAAGAAACGTCCGGCGAGGCTAGGGCGATTCAGAGAGGAGGACCATGTCAGCGGGGTGGAGAGGCTCACCGCGAGGTGGTCGGCGGTGTTGGATCGGGTCGGCGAGCAGCAGGACGACGGTGATGCAGAGGCCGGGGAAGCTAGGGTTTGGCGTCGGTGCAGCGCTGGTACCGGCGCTCCTGGGCTTCTCCTCCTCGACGTCGTGTACAGGCGGCCTCCTAGGCGTCTCCTCGTTTTCCCAGGCCTCTTCTCGGACGTGCTGCACGGCTGAATCGACTGGGCGTGGTGGAGGCCGATGGTGGGCGGCGATGGGGGGGGTAGACGGTGGTGGAGAGGAAGGGAAGGAGAGGGCAGGTCCCGGGGTAGATCTGGGCGAGGCAGAGAGGTGAGAGGAGGAGAATAAAGCCGAGAGGGAGAGGAGGTACCGTGGGGGTGGGGTAGACGGAAAAGGTGGCTCGGACACCTTTCCTCCTCCTCCTCCTTCACGTGCTAGGTTCGGGCAGGGGCAGGGGAGGTGGTGATCGGGGACGTCCAGGTGGGGCAGGGTGGGGCCAAGGAGGTAGGTTCGGTGTAGGGGCCCTTAGGGCAGAGAGAGAAGAAGAAAGGAGGGGAGGGGAGGCTCGGGCTGGGGTGGTACTAGGGTCGGGTTAGGGTTAGGTTTGGGGGTTGGTAGCTAGGGCAGGGAGAGGGTAGCCAGGTGGGGCCAGCTGGAGGGGCTCGACATGGTGAGACCAAGGGGAGGGTAGATGGGGTGATTTAGAGAGGATGGGGTAGGGGGTATGGTGATTAGAGGGGATCTTAGATAGAGGGTAAGAGAGAGAGGGTGAGAGCTAGGGTTTTAGAGCTTGCATGCTCCAAACTAAGATCAAGCAAGAACATGTGGATTAGGTGTAGGGTTTGGGTTTAGCTTAGATATAGATTAGGAGAGAGGTTTAGAGAGAGAGGAGAGATTAGATGGAGTGGCCCTTTATGACAAGATCAAGCATGCACTAGACAAGCTCCAACAAGCTCAAGACAAGAAAAGAGAGGGATGTGGTGGGGATGATGGATTTTTGCAAGACAACTAGATCAAGCCAAAGAGAAGGAGAGAAGGAGATAGATGATGATCCACTCAAGATTCAAATAAACCAATGTTAGAAAAGGTGGCACTTGCATGGCCCATGCAAAATATTTATTGCCATGTTGATTCTTGTGAATAGTACATGGCATTATTATTATGCACTCCCAAAATTGGAGTAAGGCCTAAGCAAAAGAATTTAGAAGGAATTCCAAGTGGAGTAGATGGGGATGATCACATTGGATTATAATTGGGAATTACTAGTGTGTATATTCCACTAGATGATTACTATTCCCAAAAATATTCCCACATGAGCATAAATCCATACTAACCCATATGGAAGCTAGGAAAAAGGGTTCCACTCACAAGGCATGCAAAGGTGGCCATGTGGCTCTCATATATCAATAATGTGAAAACAACATGATGCCAAGATGAGAGCATGTGGAAAAGAATTGGATCCATCCCAACCCACATGAGTTAGAGGTAAAACCAATAAGTGCCAAGCTCATATTTAGTTGGATGGTGGAATTATAAGGTGGTGAAAGAAAGGTGGTGGAGTTGATAAAAGATATGCCCCCAACTCATCTTGGGCATTTAAACAATATATCAAGAACCAAATACAATATCAAGAGGCAAATACAATTAATAATGCATATGAGATAAGAACCAAATGGAAAAGGGATTTATATGATGCTCAAATGCAAGGTGGCATGATGACATGAGCATGATATAATGATGATGCAACAATTATATATTTGAAGTAGCCATTATATTACTAGACCAAGTAGCATTACAATTGTTAGACAATTGGGATGCTACAACTCTCCCCCACTAAACAGGAATCTCGCCCCGAGATTCTAGGAAGAAGAAGAAGACACAAAGAGGGTAGGATACTTGGCACGGAGCTCATCTTCACGTTCCCAAGTGGCTTCATCCATGGAATGGTGCGACCACTGCACCTTGCAGAACTTGATGGACTTGTTGCGAGTCCTTCTTTCTGCGGTTTCAAGGATTTTTGTGGGGTGTTCTTGATAAGACAGGTCTTCTTGGAGATTGATAAGCTCATGGTCCACGGTCCTGCCGGGATCCTTGAAGCACTTCTTGAGCTGAGAGATGTGGAAAACAACATGGACTTTGAGTTTTTCCGGGAGCTCAAGAGCATAAGCAACTTCTCCTCTTCTACCACGAATTTTGAAAGGACCGATGTATCTAGGAGCCAGCTTTCTTTGATACCAAAGCGGTGCGTGCCTCTCATGGGAGTGACACGAAGGTAAACGAGATCACCAGGGACATACTCCATGTCCGTGTGCTTCCTATCATAATTGCTCTTCTGGCGACTTTGAGCAATCCTCAGATTTTCAAGAATGATGTGAACCTTCTCCTCCGCTTGAGTCACAATGTCAGGGCCAAACAAAATTCTTTCTCCTGCACCTGACCAACCAATCGGAGTTCTGCATTTGCAACCATAGAGAGCCTCAAATGGTGCCATCTTTAGACTTTTCTGGAAGCTGTTGTTGTAAGAGAACTCAGCATAAGGAAGACATTCTTCCCACTTCATGCCAAAAGAGATGACGCAGGCACGAAGCATATCCTCCAGAATTTGATTGATCCTTTCAATTTGCCCTTGCGACTGAGGGTGGTAAGCTGTGCTGAAGTTCAACTTTGTTCCCAAAGCATTTTGGAAACTTACCCAGAACTTGGAAGTGAAGATGCTTCCACGGTCTGAACTGATCTCAAGCGGAACCCCATACAGAGAGAATTCTGTTGATATAGAGCTCAACCAACTGAATTGCAGAAATGGTTTCCTTGACGAGAAAGAAGTGAGCCACTTTAGAAAGCCTATCAATGACAACAAATATTGCATTGTTGCCCTTCTGCGACCTAGGAAAACCAATGATGAAGTCCATCTCTACTTTCTCCCATTTCCATTCCGGGGGTTTCAATGGCTGTAGAAGACCGGAAGGTTTCTGATGAACAGCTTTCACTCTGCGGCAGACATCACACTCCGAGACATACTTGGCACAATATCTTTTCAAACCAGGCCACCAATATTGTGTTTTCAAGTCCATGTACATCTTTGTGCTGCCAGGGTGGATAGAAAGAACAGAATCATGCGCCTCCTTGAGAACTTGCTCTCTCAAACCCGGGTAGTTCGGAACAAACATCCGGTGTTCAAAGAAAAGCGTGCCTTGATCATCGACGTGGAAGGACTCATACTTCGGAAGCTGAATCCTGGAGATGATCTTTCTTGTGTACGGATCACCAAGCTGATAGGAGCGAACCTTTTCTTCCAAGAGAGGTGTTGCTAGAAGGTTCAGGAGATATCCTTGTTCCACAATTTCCAGGTTGAGCTGACGGAATTCCTCGCACAAGAGAGGCTGTTGTTCTTCCATCATGAGGTTATTGACATAAGCTTTGCGGCTGAGAGCATCTGCCATGACATTAGCTTTGCCCGGAGTGTAGTTGATGGTCAGATCGAAGTCATTGATTGCTTCAATCCATCTCCTTTGCCGAAGGTTGAGATCAGGCTGAGTAAAGATATACTTCAGACTTTTGTGATCAGAAAAGATCTCACAACGGTTGCCAAGCAAGTAGTGCCTCCATACTTTCAAAGCAAAGACAACTGCTGCGAGCTCGAGGTCATGTGTAGGATAGTTGATCTCATGCGTCTTCAACTGTCGAGAGGCATAAGCAACAACTTGTTTTTCTTGCATAAGGACCGCACCCAATCCTTGCAAAGAGGCGTCACAGAAGATCTGGAACGGCTTGGATGTATCCGGAGGAACCAAGACTGGTGTGGAAGTGAGCTTCTCTTTGAGTGTCTCAAAGCTTGCTTGACATGCAGGAGTCCAAAGGTATTTCTTGCCTTTCTTGAGGAGATCGGTAAGAGGCTTCGCTATCTTCGAGAAGTTCTGAACGAAGCGACGGCAATAACTAGCCAAACCAAGGAAACTCCGCACTTCTTTGACATTTACAGGAGGAAGCCATTCAACAATGGTCCTTACAGTTTCCGGGTTGACTGCAATGCCCGTGGCAGAGATGACGTGACCAAGATAGGTTACTTGAGGCAGCCAAAACTCACACTTGGAGAACTTTGCATACAAGCGGTTCTCACGAAGCTTGTTTAGGACACACCGAAGGTGTTCTTCATGCTCTTCCTTTGACTTAGAATAGACTAGGATGTCATCCAGATAGACCACAACGAACTTATCAAGATACTCCATGAAAACCGAGTTCATGAGCCTCGAGAAGGTGGCAGGTGCGTTGGTGAGACCGAAAGACATGATCGTGTACTCATACAGGCCATAGAGGGTGGTGAAAGCTGTCTTAGGAACATCTTCCTTGCGAATCTTGATTTGGTGATAACCATTTCTCAAGTCAAGCTTAGAGAAGACCACGGCTCCAGCTAGCTGATCGAAGAGATCATTAATCCGCGGAAGGGGATATTTATTCTTGATGGTTTTAGCATTGAGAGCCCGATAGTCAACACAAAGTCTATCAGTCTGGTCTCGCTTCTTCACAAAGAGGGTTGGGCTACCCCAAGAAGAAGTACTGTGCTGAATGAAACCCAACTTCTCTTGTTCATCAAGCTGACGTTTGAGTTCAGCCAACTCAGCAGGACCCATTTTATAAGGCCGCTTGGAGACAGGAGCGGTACCAGGTTCAAGCTCAATTACAAACTCAACCTCACGATCCGGAGGCATACCTGGCAACTCTTCAGGAAAGACATCTGGGAACTCACAGACCACCGGAACACTCTGGATAGCTTCCATAGCATCAACATTCAGAGCCGCCAAAGAGAAAAGCTGGATAGCAGGAGTCAGACTTGGAGAATAGACTATATGGCCTTCAGGAATCTTCAGAGAAACCGAGCGTTCAGCACAATCAATCACAGCTGCATTTGCTGTCAACCAATCCATGCCCAAGATGACATCAATGTCAGAATTGCCTAGAACAATTAAGGAAGCCGAGAACGAAGAGCCACCAATCTCAATTTGATTGCCATGGCTGATTTTAGAAGCTGCCATTGTTGCTCCAGGAGAAAGGACCATTAACCGCTTAAGGAGAGGATCCATAGCTAACTCATTATCATTTGCAAACTTGTGAGACACAAAAGAATGCGATGCACCAGAATCAAACAAAACTCGTGCAGGGACTGAGTTAACGGAAAGCATACCCATCACAACTCCAGGTGCATGCTCAGCTTGAGCGGCGTTGACACAGTTGGCACGAGCAATAGTAGACCCGGGCTTGGTGTTGATGTTGAGAGCCCGAGGTGGTGGTGCACGAACCAAAGGAGAGCTTGCCGCAGATCTTGGAGGTGGTGGAGGAAGAGCCTTGTTCTTCATCGGACAGTTCCAGTACTGATGCCCAGTGTCTCCACAAGTGAAACAAGCACCAGGTGGACGTGGAGCAATGTAGCCAGGGACTCCGCCAGGCGCTCTAGGGTAGCGGTGGTTGTAGCCCCTGGGAGCAGCAGTGAGGAAGTTTGGTGGCCTTGCCGCGTAGCTTGAAGGTCTTGGTGGAGCCGGGAGCGACGGTGGGGTGTTAGGAACCCAGACACGACGCTTAGAAGGAGTTGACATAGCTGAAGAGCTTGCTGCATCACGGTTGTGTTTCTTTGACTCCTCGAACACTTGCCTACTTGCCTCTTCCTGCAGAGTTGTATGCTGAAGTTCCAGAAAAGACGCCGGCCTTGCATGTGTGATTGCATATTTAATCGATGCATTGAGCCCTTGCCGGAACCTCTTTTGCTTCTTCTTGTCATCAGAGATCTCATCGCCACCATAACGAGAAAGGTTCATGAAGTTCCTGATGTAGGTGTTGACATTGTCATTGCCCTGCTTGAGGTTGAGAAACACTTCCTTCATCCTCTCCATGACAATTTCTGACAGATACTGCTCTTTGAAAGCTCCAGTGAACTGTCCCCAAGTAGGCTGAAAACCAGTGCAGTTTGCCTTCAGGTAATTCTCCCACCAGAGAGCTGTATCTCCCTTCAGAAGGTGAGTAGCACACTTTACCCATTCTTGCTCAGGAACATCAGCAGTCATCAGCAGCCTTGACATCTCACGCAACCAATCATCAGCATCAAGTGGTTGATCAGAAACATCAAACTGGTGTGGGTTGAACTTCAGGAAGCTCTTGATGTCTCCTCGCTTGGGAGGTGGAGGTAGCGGAACAAACTCATTCCTCCTGACACTTTCCTCGAAACGCTGCTGGTTCTGCTGCATTGCTGCCAAGGCATTGGCGATGCTTGACAACGCTGCCCCCAGTTCAGGTTGTATGTCCTCCTCAGAACGGCGTGGTGGTGCCATCCTGTTATTGATATAAAACACAAGTCAGTACTATGATGGAGAATAATAATAATCCAAAATAGTACCAAGATGGAATTAATCAAGACTAAAGGATACAATTTACTAAGATGATATTAAAATATCAACGAATTTCAAAGCACCTAGAAGATATTAAGCATATCGCACACGACTGAAAAGGAGTGTGGTACACAAATATATCAAAGAAAAATTTTCCGCAAATTTCGGCATTAAAATACCAATAGACGCGCAAAATCACTTAACGAATCAAGATTTGTGACTCTACCAATTCAATATACAAGAGCGAATGATAAGAGTAGTGGTATGGTCGCGACTCCATCCCGCACTCAAATCATTACTCTGCACATGAATGAGTAAAACACATATCTCAACACCTTCTTCTCACGATAAACCTAAAGATTAGCAACTACGGAAACGAACACCCCAAACAATATAACGTCGGATAACGAAGAGTGAGACAGATCGCGGCGGTATACAACGAATCAGATAGATCGCGTCGGTTTGCAAAAGCCTGTTGGTATGGAATGTACCAACAGTTGATAACCAAAAGGCCGATAAAGATAACAACTTGGATGCAGCAGATAGACAAAGAATTACACACACACACTCACACACACAACCTATGGTACTACGGAATCCCAGAACACGTGAATCCTAGTTTGAATTTTAAGAAGAGGATTGAAAACGTTACACTCCCTTACCAGAAAAGGTGGTGGTTGGGTAAGAAGAAAAATGGAAGCAGTCCTACTCTCACGTTTTGTTTTTCCCTAGTATACATAACTACCAAAAATATTTCCTAGACAGACAACGACCATTTGGCTGAGACCCTGAAGGGCGGGAGGGGCTCTGATACCAATTGTAACTACCTCGGTGAATTACGCTCCTAGTTACAAGCCTGGATGAGCAGAAATGGTTGAAATAGTTTGGTGGGGCCCAAATGCCACTCACAGGTAGACCTTTCGGCCGTCCCAACCATTTCCAAACATCGGGACAAGAACGGGCGGCGTAATCGGCAGGCGAAGGGATCAACTACATACACAAATGAGTATGTATGCAAGCCACCATACAATAGTACATCAGAGCCATTCCATCTAAAAAGAAAGGAAATATAGCAACGCCATACGGCAAGATCCAAATATCCTAGATAGATATAATAGTTTAGGATATCTCCTCATACATCAAACATCAGAGTATCAAGCGGAAGCGGAAGACAAAATCCGAGTACGGATAAGAAGCAAATCGGCATAAGATGCCCCATAAATAAGCACATCCCGCCCACAGATCTCACGGATCCCCGTTCTCGGAATCTCTACACCGAATGATCGTTGCCCACATCGTCCGTCTCTTCCACCCAGTATCCATCTTGCGAGTGTACCTGTTCATCTGAACCAATAATTTATTGTGTGAGACCCTAGGGGTACTCAGCAAGTCTTTATGCCACTAAAGGGGACACAACCTGGGGTGACGTAATTGCAGCAAAAGATAAACCCTAACAATTCTATAGATACTCACTAACCATCCGCCTAACCAGACAACAGTTATAAAGGTAATATTAACAGATCCATCCTCCTCCTCGCTTACCGATGAGGAAGCGGACGAACAACCCCCCCCCCCCATCCGTTGGCAGTTTTATTATCCATTCCGTGAGTATTGCACTATTTACTAGTCAGGTACCTAGTCTAGTCAAATTAAAAGCGGTACTTTAGTTATGCTTGTTTATGATCGAGAAACTGTGCTCCAAGTCGTCCATAACCGCGGACACGGCTTTCAGAAAGTTTTACCCTGCAGGGGTGCACAAATAGCAACACACACTCGATATGCCTCGGAAAAACCAAATCAAAACCCAACGAGGCAGTCACGACAAAGCGATCACAGGATTCAGAAATATTTTAGGGGGCCACCCCATTGAGCTACCCGCAACGAAGTTAGCTGACTCCGAGACGGACTCAAGGTTTGCGTCAATGGCTGTGAACGACTGGGAACCCGAAAATGTGACTGGGCTTGTCGACACCGTGAAAACACTCCGCTTTCCTAAACAGTACAGTGTGCAGTACCTCGCACAATTTAAATAAAGCAGTAAAGCATGGCATAAGTACAGGATAGTAAATAAAACCTCAAACTAGTTTGTGGCCCCAAGAAATAAGAATGAATCAAGCTCTGGCTCAGGGGGGTTCATAAGCCTCCCGGATGTGGATAGCGCGAATATTCAAGGAACAGGAATCAAGTACTCGGGGTCCTACGGGACACAAGTGAGCCTGAAAAACCAAATAGCGAATATGGCTCACCGATGCCACTTTCATTAGTTATCCCATTACTACTCAGGTTAAGTTGTTTAGGTACCTCGTTATCCATCAGACACTCACATACCCTACACATGTTGTTCTACGACTCGCATGGCTCAAACAACTCCTGTAGTAATGGCTCATGGGATGGGGGAACAAGCTTCAGTGGGGTTTAAAAGTAAAGGCTATGCAGTACTTGGGATTCAATTTAATGCAATCGCGACTCAATGATGCAAGAATAAGATAGAGGCAATAGGTACTATATGTATGTATGCAAGCATGAGGTAGTGCTTGCCTGGCAGCTCAGTTGAGGCAATGGATGGATCTGGGTAGTGCTCCTGGTTCTCTTGATATATCCCCTGCTCAGCGTCTATTCGGAGAAGAACCAAACAAACAAGGGCCAACATAAATAAAGTGCACAAGCATATGAACAAATGCATCAAGCAAACAATCATGCCATGATGAATGATGCACAATTTGCATGGCAATAGGTAGCATGGCATGGGTGAGGTGTGAAGTACAAGATTAAATCATTTTATGGGGTTTTAGTCCCATTTTATTCTCATATTAGTTGTTGTATACATTATATTTATATGATGCATGCTTCAAAACAAACCATGGAATGCATAAACAGAAAGGTCTCGTCGAGCTAATCATTTTAGACATATTATTTGTTAAATTTGGACTTATAAAACAAAAGTTATTAATTAATTAAGTCAAAAGGGCATTTTATTGTAATTTAAATCAACTTGGAATTTTAAAGTGTTCAAAATAGATTTTGAATGGCATATTTGAATTCCTCATATTTTTCTGATTTGAAAACATATATTATTTGTATTAATTGGATTTGTATTTTAAAAGATATATTAAAACAGATTTGAATTTTGAATTTGAATTAATTTGAAAAAGTTTGAATTAAACCAGAAAACAGAAAGTACTTTTATTACTCAGCTCAAGCTAGCCACAGTCAATGACCAGTGGGGCCAGCAGCTGACTCACCAGCACACGGCGCAGAAAAGCGTCTGCCACCGCGGGTTGAGCTAGACCTAGAGGCCGACAGGTGGGGCCAGGGTGCTCGCGGACCCACGTGTCAGCGAACGGGCGCGCGGGGCTGCCAGGCGGGGCCGAGCTGGAGCGCGGGTTAAGGCCGGAGAAACCAGGGGGCTGTTCTGCAAAACTTCACTGAGACAGACAGATGGGCAAGGCTGGACCGCGGGTTACGCACGCAAAAAGCAGGGGGGTTATCAGCAAAAGTGCGGCCGTACTGTAGATCTTCTTTCTCTACCTGCGGACAGATCGGTGCTCGCGCGCGTGCAGAGCGGGGTGGGGGATCGAACGCGGGACCTAGGGCTCGCGCGCGGGGGGCGGAGCCACTGCGGCGGGCCGGTGTTGTTGTCAGGAAGGGTGGACGGGCCTAGGTAGGGTGTTTGCGCGACGTGGAAACAAGCAGACGGCCGAGCACAGCGGCGCGCAGAGACCGTTTGAAGAAACGTCCGGCGAGGCTAGGGCGATTCAGAGAGGAGGACCATGTCAGGGGGGTGGAGAGGCTCACCGCGAGGTGGTCGGCGGTGTTGGATCGGGTCGGCGAGCAGCAGGACGACGGTGATGCAGAGGCCGGGGAAGCTAGGGTTTGGCGTCGGTGCAGCGCTGGTACCGGCGCTCCTGGGCTTCTCCTCCTCGACGTCGTGTACAGGCGGCCTCCTAGGCGTCTCCTCGTTCTCCCAGGCCTCTTCTCGGACGTGCTGCACGGCTGAATCGACTGGGCGTGGTGGAGGCCGACGGTGGGCGGCGATGGGGGGGTAGACGGTGGTGGAGAGGAAGGGAAGGAGAGGGCAGGTCCCGGGGTAGATCTGGGCGAGGCAGAGAGGTGAGAGGAGGAGAATAAAGCCGAGAGGGAGAGGAGGTACCGTGGGGGTGGGGTAGACGGAAAAGGTGGCTCGGCCACCTTTCCTCCTCCTCCTCCTCCTTCACGTGCTAGGTTCGGGCAGGGGCAGGGGAGGTGGTGATCGGGGACGTCCAGGTGGGGCAGGGTGGGGCCAAGGAGGTAGGTTCGGTGTAGGGGCCCTTAGGGAAGAGAGAGAAGAAGAAAGGAGGGGAGGGGAGGCTCGGGCTGGGGTGGTACTAGGGTCGGGTTAGGGTTAGGTTTGGGGGTTGGTAGCTAGGGCAGGGAGAGGGTAGCCAGGTGGGGCCAGCTGGAGGGGCTCGACATGGTGAGACCAAGGGGAGGGTAGATGGGTGATTTAGAGAGGATGGGGTAGGGGGTATGGTGATTAGAGGGGATCTTAGATAGAGGGTAAGAGAGAGAGAGGGTGAGAGCTAGGGTTTTAGAGCTTGCATGCTCCAAACTAAGATCAAGCAAGAACATGTGGATTAGGTGTAGGGTTTTGGTTTAGCTTAGATATAGATTAGGAGAGAGGTTTAGAGAGAGAGGAGAGATTAGATGGAGTGGCCCTTTATGACAAGATCAAGCATGCACTAGACAAGCTCCAACAAGCTCAAGACAAGAAAAGAGAGGGATGTGGTGGGGATGATGGATTTTTGCAAGACAACTAGATCAAGCCAAAGAGAAGGAGAGAAGGAGATAGATGATGATCCACTCAAGATTCAAATAAACCAATGTTAGAAAAGGTGGCACTTGCATGGCCCATGCAAAATATTTATTGCCATGTTGATTCTTGTGAATAGTACATGGCATTATTATTATGCACTCCCAAAATTGGAGTAAGGCCTAAGCAAAAGAATTTAGAAGGAATTCCAAGTGGAGTAGATGGGGATGATCACATTGGATTATAATTGGGAATTACTAGTGTGTATATTCCACTAGATGATTACTATTCCCAAAAATATTCCCACATGAGCATAAATCCATACTAACCCATATGGAAGCTAGGAAAAAGGGTTCCACTCACAAGGCATGCAAAGGTGGCCATGTGGCTCTCATATATCAATAATGTGAAAACAACATGATGCCAAGATGAGAGCATGTGGAAAAGAATTGGATCCATCCCAACCCACATGAGTTAGAGGTAAAACCAATAAGTGCCAAGCTCATATTTAGTTGGATGGTGGAATTATAAGGTGGTGAAAGAAAGGTGGTGGAGTTGATAAAAGATATGCCCCCAACTCATCTTGGGCATCTAAACAATATATCAAGAACCAAATACAATATCAAGAGGCAAACACAATTAATAATGCATATGAGATAAGAACCAAATGGAAAAGGGATTTATATGATGCTCAAATGCAAGGTGGCATGATGACATGAGCATGATATAATGATGATGCAACAATTATATATTTGAAGTAGCCATTATATTACTAGACCAAGTAGCATTACAATTGTTAGACAATTGGGATGCTACATCCATCAAGTTCAGAGGACCTATACACAAAATAAGTCAGGAAAAATCCGGCATTGATAGAAGTCGAAGAAAGCGGAAAAGTCAGACAGATGGAACGTACCGAAAATGACGTCATCGATTTTGGTCTTCTCTTCCCGAAGACTCTAGAGTTCAGCACGGAGCGCCTCGGAAAGATCCCTCTCTCTGCTAAGCTCATTTTTGAGGTCTGAGATTGTTTTATCTTGAGCAGCGATCTTGCGATCACGCTCATCAGTAGCCATGGAGGAGGACTCAAGGACTTGAGCTATGCTCTTTTCATGATCCGCCTTGAGCTTATCCATCTCTTGGCGAAGCTCCTTGTTCTCCACCACCAGGGTCTTGAGGTTCTCGGCCTCTTCAATCATGGTGCAGGATTGTTTTACCAGCGCTGTAAGTCAAAAAGAACAACAGTTCAGAAAAATTCGACATTAAAAATACAAAGACAAGGTTTGAGTCTCGGAATGTTTACCTTCGGCCTCATCCCTGGCAACTCTAAGTTTAGCATTTTTAAGTCGGAGAGCCTTGATCTCTCTCCGCTTATCATAAACATTCTTCAATAAATCCTGGTTATAGGAACATACTTTCTATAAGTCAGAATACCCAAAGTCAGAAAGCTACTAAAGACTCGGGCTAATATTTTTGCTAATATCAGCACGAGCCTTGGGGGCTACACTAGTTCATTCTTTGGCATCCTAATGAAGCATAAACCCAGATTGTTTATCCTACTTCCTGCTTGGGGGCTAGAGGATATGATATGAAACAAAGGAAAAAACAGGAGTTGGAATTCCGACTTACATATTTTTCGCGAGTGAGCTTATCCAAACTCGCGTTCACTTCAACGACAACCTTCTCGGCGAGAGTCAGAGGAATCATTGGTGCTGTTGGAAGTTCACCAGTCCTTATCCTCTCGTCGCGAAGGCGCACCTGGGTAAGAAGGTCGGAGAACTTGACGTCCTCTGCTTCTTGCGCTTCTTCTTCGGCAGATAAGTTTCTTTTCTCCAGGCATTGCCTGGCTAGCCGCTGGATCTCTTCAGCGGATTTCCGGGACAGGCCAAACTTGGCAAGTCCCAGATTGCTGATAAGGTTTTCGGCGAAGGTTTCTGCCGAGGGATCATTACCCAAAGACGGTTCACCCTTATCTAAATCTGACTCACCCATGGTGACGTCAGTTTGCCATTCAAGGATCGCAGGCTCCGTTGAAGGAGCCGGGTCTTCTACGACGACCAGAGAAGGTATGGTCACCGGCATTGCAGAAGGTTGAGGGGAAGGAGTCGGAGGAGCCACGGCAGGAGAAGCTATGGTAAGTGTCAGGGAGATTATCCCCGGGTACCCCAAAGAAGCACTAAAGACAGTTAAAAAAGACAAAAACGGATAAAAGAATAAAGAAAACAGCAGTTTCGGGCACCCTGGGCCGACTAGAAGCCCCCCAGCCAGCCTGCCGCGCCATTTTCGGCTGGGCGCTCTCCTCCCGGTTGGGCCGCCCTAGCCGGCCCGCTCCCCACCGCGCCTGTCATCCCGCCTGGGCCAGCTCCCTGGCTCACCCGGCCGGGCCTCCCGTCTCCCTATCCGGCTGGGCCGCACCTCGCCCCCGGATGGGCCGCTTTGCCTCGCCCCGGGTGAGCTCCCCGGCTGGGCCCCCCTTCCGCCTGGCCCGTTGGCTCTCTCGCCCGGCTGGGCCTCCTCCACGTCGCTGGTTCGGATGGGCCAGCTCCGCCCCGCCCGGCTGAGAGCCCCCAGCTAGCCGGATCCCTCCCCTGGCGTGCAGCGCTCCCTCCTAGGATCGATCGGTTGGCCCCCTGGCGGTCGTTCTCTCCTGGCCGGTTGACTTCCCCCAGGCAGACCGATCTGCTGCAGCTCCGATCGGACCAGGTACCAGTGCCCACGTAAGAGAAGCCAGGAAGGACGAGTACCAGACAACGAGAAGACTGACAAGATCGAGCCCATGCTACTTTATCAGATGACATGCCAAATAGTATACACTATGCATGACATATTGTACCACAATCAGATGACATAGGCAATAGTACTAGTTAGCCAGCGGGTCCCACCTTTGTCCCTTGGACCTCAATATAAGGCACCAAGGGAGGGCCTCCTTCTCACAGACATATACGCACTAGCACTCACACATCAATCACAAGCACTAGCACTCCCTGCTAGCTCACTCAGGTAGCTAGCTCTCTCATACAGAGACAGATAGACAGACAGTCGGTTGGACATACAGCATTTAAGGGAGTAGCTAGCACATACAGCTCGAGGAGCACTTGTAGTTCGTGTATTCCACGTAGTCAGATCCGGCAGGAGTAGGGGCTTTACCTCACCACGAGGGCCCCGAACCTGGGTACTTCTTGCGTCCCGCTACGCTCGCTCGTACCCAATCTCGCCTGCGGACGCCGTCGATAGCTTCCCTACTAATCCCCACACCTTTATCTAACCTCTTCAGGTACTGCCGTTTCCAATACAACTACAATTGGCACCCACCGTGGGGCAAAATATAGCTTCGGCCGGAGTTCTGTTCCGCACGGGACCGATTTTTCTCATTGTTATCGTCGGCATCGACACCATCTCAAGTTGCCAGGGGGCTCGCCACCTCCGCGCCGTCATCACCGACACCGCTTCATCAAGTTTCTCGGAGGCTCGCCTGCGGCCGCGGTCGTCGTCTCGCCGAGAGGCTTGGTGGCTCACTGCCGCCGCCGCGCCGTCGTCTCGCCGAGGAGCCCGGGGGCTCGCCATCGCCTTTGCGACGTCATCACCTCCGCCTCGCCGAGAGGCCCGGGGGCGCGCCGTCGTCGCCCTTGCCTCGTCAAGCCTCGCGAGGGCTTGCCGCCGTTGCCGCACCATCTTCGTCCATGTGGCCGCGTCCGCGTGCTGCTCCGGCCTCTCCGCACCGCCGTCTAAGTTCGCCAGGCCGCATCATCCTCATGTGCGTCGTCGTGCCTGCGGCACCGCCGCCGCGCCTCCAGCAAGCTCCCGCGTGAGCGCTCCTTGCCAGGTTCCTCTCTGAAGCAAGTTCGTGAGCCCGCGTCCGCGTGCGCCCACGGCTCGCCGTCTCCCTGCAACCGCCTCTGTCCGCGCGAGCTAGCAGCTGCAGAGCAGCAAGCGACCAAGGTAAAGCAGCAGGCTAGCGCGCGCGCATGTGCGAGCCAAGCAAGGACACACAGCTGCAGCATTCCAGAAAAATACCTATAAGAATACGTACAGCGTACCATGCGGCCGCAAACTCCATGCGTCATGTCTATTTCCTGCCCAACGTACTATGCTAAGCTCCATACGCATTGCCTGCTCCGCGCCTGTCCGGCTCTTGCGGCGCTCGCGTCGCTTCGGCTCGCGGCGTCCCCACCGCCTCGACAGCTGCGCCGCCGTCCCTTCTCCCTGCCAGCCGCGCCCGCAGCACCGCCACCCGTCGCGGTTTTACTGCCTCTCCCGCGCATGCACGCCGCCCCCGCTGCCCGGTGACCTCGCGCCGCTCCATCCGCCCGCGTGCGTCGCCGAGCTGCCGCCGCAAGCTCCTCCCCGTCAGCGCTTCGCGCGCTCACGCCTCCGCTCCGTCCGGCTGGCGTGCCCCCCGCCGGCTCCGTCGCGCCCTACCGGCTCGCCACCCGGCCGGCTGGTGCTTCATCCAGCCCCCGTGCGCGCGCCCACCGGCTCTCGCTGCGCGCCTCCTATCCGGCTGCGCTCGCATGCTTCCCTGGCCGGCTGAAGAAGAAGCGACAGAGGAGAAAGGTCATCCGATTGAAAAGAAAAGGAAAGAAGAAAAGTTAGAGAAAAATAGAGATGAAATGACCGATTGAAGAAAAAAAAAGTAAGAAAAAGAAACGAGTGGAGGTGGCCGGTTGGGAGAGTGATAAAGAAATAGTGGCACCGGCCGGTTAGGAGACGTGGGCCTGCCGGTTGAGGAAGGAAAGAAAAAACAAAGAAGAATCCGGCTGGTTGTTAGTCGGTTAAAACAAAAAGAGAGGAAAAATAAGAAATCCGGCTAGAAAAAGTAAGAGAGAAAAGGAGAGAAAGGCAAGAAAAATCCGACTACATCTTCCGACTACCTCTGTCCGATTCAGCCGGTTCAGACCCGTTCTGGCTGAGTCGGACCGACTCCGCACAACTTCGTCCCGTTTGGTTGCCGGTTCGGCCGGCTAGACCCTGTTCCGGCTGGGCCAGGCCGGCTCGGCGCGTCCTGGCGCGTTTGGTTGTCTTGACGGCTAGGGACCGAATCCGGCTACGCCGTGTTTGGTTGCCTGTTCGGCTGGAGCCAGGCTATCCGGCTGGAACGCCAGTTGGACCGTTTTGGCTGCCGCAACGCCTGCGGAATCGTGTCTTCGACCCTACTACACGAACATCTACAATGTGAGTGTTTTTCCGACCTCGAGCAACCCTCGAGGTCTCGCCAAATGTTGTTTTCCTTCCTGCTTTCAGTTTTCTGGCGCCGGCAACCCCTACCCGGGGCTCGCCGGTTGGCTCGGCCTACTAAACCTGTAAACCGACTGATTAGTGTGCGATGGTGTCAGAGGCCCACTCTTCGTCTCAGCTACAGACCGCAACCCGGCTGTCCGGCTAGCAAGAGCAAAAGCCCGAGACATCCCACATGAAAAACGGCGAAGGATGCGACAGATCGGATATTCCGGCCTTGTGCCTAGTTGGTATTTTCCGGCTGCTCAGCCCCAGTACCGTGCGCAATGTACTGTCATCTCCCCCTTCGGTTCCGGCTCCAGACCGCAACCCGGCTGGCCGGCAAGGACACAGCGTAAATAGCAGAGCGCACGGGAAAGTGACTAAGTATTCAGAGAAGCACGAGCTAGTTTTTGAAAAATAAAACCGTTATCGGTTGATAGCATGTGTACTATATGTTGATGTACTAACAATCAATTCTGTTTGTTTGTTTTGGCACGACTGCACCAAGTAGGATTTTAAGGGCATTTGAAGATTCAAAGCACCTGGAGTCACCAGCTACTTCAAACCTCGGGGGCTACACCCACCGGGTGCGCTCGCGCGCCCCCGGTGTAATCAAGTGCTCCAGTCTGGCTAAAGGCGTTCAACCGGAAAGCAAGTTCGAGGTGTCGAAAAGGGCAAGATAGAAAAGATTCGCAGCACCTGTCTTTGTCAGCTACTCCGAATCTCGGGGGCTACACACCGCGGGTGCGCTCGTGCGCCCCCGCGGTAGTTGTGTTGCTTCCGGGCCGGAGGTGTCCAACTGGACGCCATTCAAGTACTTCATCTACAACGACAACGTCAAGTTTTTGTGGAGCTCGTGCGAATTTCCCCCTCCGGGTGAAATCAACGCGCGCTCAGGGGCTAGTGACGGGGGGATTATCCCCGGGTACCCCAAAGAAGCACTGAAGATAGTTAAAAAAGACAAAAACGGATAAAAGAATAAAGAAAACAGCAGTTTTGGGCGCCCTTGGCCGACTAGAAGCCCACCAGCCGGCCTGCAGCGCCATTTCCGGCTGGGCGCTCTCCTCCCGGTTGGGTCGCCCCAGCCGGCCCGCTCCCCACCGCGCCTGTCATCCCGCCTGGGCCAGCTCCCTGGCTCCCCCGGCCGGGCCTCCCGTCTCCCCATCCGACTGGGCCGCACCTCGCCCCCGGATGGGCCGCTTTGCCTCCCCCCGGGTGAGCTCCCCGGCTGGGCCCCCCTTCCGCCTGGCCGGTTGGCTCTCTCACCCGGCTGGGCCTCCTCCACGTCGCTGGTTCGGAAGGGCTAGCTCCGCCCTGCCCGGCTGAGAGCCCCCAGCTAGCCGGATCACTCCCCTGGCGTGCAGCGCTCCCTCCTAGGATCGATCGGCTGGCCCCCTGGCGGTCGTTCTCTCCTGGCCGGTTGACTTCCCCTAGGCGGACCGATCTGCTGCAGCTCCGATCGGACCAGGTACCAGTGCCCACGTAAGAGAAGCCAGGAAGGACAAGTACCAGACAACGAGAAGACTGACAAGATCGAGCCCATGCTACTTTATCAGATGACATGCCAAATAGTATACACTATGCATGACATATTGTACCACAATCAGATGACATAGGCAATAGTACTAGTTAGGCAGCGGGTCCCACCTTTGTCCCTTGGGCCTCAATATAAGGCACCAAGGGAGGGCCTCCTTCTCATAGACATATACGCACTAGCACTCACACATCGATCACAAGCACTAGCACTCCCTGCTAGCTCACTCAGGTAGCTAGCTCTCTCATACAGAGACAGATAGACAGACAGTCGGTTGGACATACAACATTTAAGGCAGTAGCTAGCACATACAGCTCGAGGAGCACTTGTAGTTCGTGTATTCCACGTAGTCAGATCCGGCAGGACTAGGGGCTTTACCTCACCACGAGGGCCCTGAACCTGGGTACTTCTTGCGTCCCGCTACGCTCGCTCATACCCAATCTTGCCTGCGGATGCCGTCGATAGCTTCCCTGCTAGTCCCCACACCTCTATCTAACCTCTTCAGGTACTGTCGTTCCCAATACAACGACAGTAAGCTTCATCTAATGCAAGGGCTTCAAAGAAATTCCCTTCCCCTTGCCCTTGATGAGCGGTTTTGCTCTGAGAATGTAGTAAAGTCAGAAACATTACATCTCGGAAAGAAATTCGAGTAAAGTACAAAGGTGGAAGTTGTGATTGAAGGTTACCTCTTCAGGACGGGCACCTCCTTTGTGCCAATAGCCACTGTCGGAGATTTGCGCTTCTTGAGCGCAAGGTCCAGCAATGGGACCACCTCTACCTCCTGAGAGAACTCCGGAGGATATCCTTCGAGCGGAGCAAGTTCCGACTCGGGGAGGTCAGCAAGCTGAAAAGAAGAAAACATATCAGTATTGCAATGTAACTCAAAGATTGAAACACATAAAAAAGGTGTACTATTAGAAGCTTACCGGCACTATGGGGTTATCCTCCGTATGCATATCCAGAGAAACCTCCGGGATCCTCCTCTCGATCCGCTCCCTGATCAGCCACTTAATTTGGCTTATATAGCCCTGCGTGGTGTAGGCTTTGGGGCTGATGCGGAGGGAGTCTTTCTTGGACGACGTGATGGAGTGCATCAGTCGATCTCCGTGGTACTGAAGGGGCTGGATCCGGCATGAGACCCAGCATTAGACCAAGTCGGATCCCTTCAGTCCTTTGTGTTTGATCAAGTATTCGATCCTCCTCTTAACGAGGATCAGATCGTCGGTGAGAGCCAGAGGAGCCTCGTCCCAGGATGGTTGGGCCGTGGCGGCTCCGTCGATGAAAGCCGGCAAAGCAGTGGCTTTGCCGGGAGCCGGAATATCCCTATGGTAAAAGAACGTGGCTGGCCATTGTTTGACCGAGTCACTGGCTAGGATTTTGGGATACGCGCGCTCGCGTCTAAGTGAAAAACTAATAGTACCGGTGATATAAGGAACACCGGAAGTAATAGAGTTTCTCCGGACATGAAAATAGTACCGGAATAGAGTCAAACTCGGCTTAATGCCGAGAAAGCCCTCACACAAAGAAGCGTAAGCGCTCATCTCTAAGAGATAGTTAGGAGGAAGACGATGGAGTTGAACTCCGTAATGATCAATCACCTCAGAGAAGAACTCTGAGGGAGGAAACGACAAACCTCTGTCGAGGTGGGTGCCGAAGTGGACCCGCTCGCCAGCGCGTGGGTTGGGGACGGTTTCCTCGAAGCCGCTCCGCCAGTCGCCGGCGTGGAGGAGCCCTTCCTTCTCCATGTTCTGGAGCTTCTCGTCATCGAGCACGCAGGGGATCCAGAGCCCGCGGAAGCTCTCTTTCTTTGCCACCGCTTCCGTCGCCGTCGTCGCCGTCGCTGCCGCCAAGCCAGAGGAGGAAGAAGAAGCCATTTCTCCGGCGAGTAGTTGACCTAGAATGGGCGGCGCTGGGAGTTTTTGGGGGAGGAACGGAGGAGCTCTGTGCGTGCAGAGAGATTGGGAGGAGAAGAAAAGGCAAAGGACAGGTGAAGAGAGAAGGAGAAGATCCTAACCCCTTATATCCACCTAACTGCGCCAAGATTCGTGCAAATGCTACAGTGTAACCGCCACGCGTCGTGGAAGGAACTGGGAAGGACCCATGCGATGATTACGTCACCTCGATATCCACGCGCGCATTAAAACGGTGCCTCGGTTCCGCGAATCGCGGACCCACCAACGGTCGTGCTGACGGAATTCCTGTCAGATGACGTGACTTGACCATGTCTTGTGTCAGGTGGCGTTAGAGACCAAGTTCCGGCTTAGTTTGAAATCAAGCTGGAAAATCCGAGTAACCTGTTGATAGGTCCGACTTATTTTTTAAGACCCAGATCGTTTTTTTGGTGTGAAGTTTCAGGAACCCTTCAAGATTCTTCAAGCCGAAGATTAAGCTCGACGATGATAAATCCGACTTTGGATCTTGGAGGCCTCCGGGGGCTGCAGTTGGGATATACTTTCCAGGTATCCTCAAAGTTCCTCACTGACCAGGGTAGCCCACTTAGGGTTAGAGCTTTGCTTCACGGGCGGCCCAGTCAGGGAGAAAGACGGAGTCCAATACGGCTACTGGAAGGCCTAGAAGGCTTACCGACTTAGGCCCATAATGTTACTTGTAGTTCAAGATGTACTCTGTAACCGACTCTTAGTCATAGTCGGATAGATCTCTCTTGTAAACCCTACGCCGGATATCTATATAAGCCGTCCTAGGGAGAGCCTTTAGGGCACACCGAACACTTTAGATCCTCAACTCGCACAAGCGAAACCCTTGTAACCCATATTCCGGCTCTACCGTATTACTAGATTGCTAGCAGGAGTAGGATCCGCCAAAGCCGGCGGATTTGAACCTGGGTAAACTTATGTGCTCACCGACCCGAAACACCGTACGTCTCACACCCCTCTCTTATGCACGCCTCGAGGACCCCTCATGGCGTACTTGTCATCAATCCGACGACAATATGTGGTTTGTGAGAACAACGCACATGCAATAGTACTGGTGGATCAATATGTGGTTTGTGAAAAGAACACACCTACAATGACACTGGTGGATCCATATGTGGTTTGTGAGAAGAACACACATGCAATAACACTGGGTGTGGTTCATGGAAAGAACACACATGCAATGACACTGGTGGATCCATATGTGGTTTGTGAAAAGAACAGACATGCAATGAACTCTGGTGGATCCATATGTGGTTTGTGAAAAGAACAGACATGCAATGAACTCTGGTGGATCCGTATGTGGTTTCTGAAAAGAACACACATGCAATGACATGGGTGGATCCATATGTGGTTTGTGAAAAGAACACACATGCAATGACACCGGTGGATCCATATGTGGTTTGTGAGAAGAACACACATCCAATGACACTGGTGGATCCATAAGTGGTTTGTGAGAAGAACACACATGCAATGACACTGGGTGTGGTTCATGAAAAGAACACACATCCAATGACACTGCTGGATCCTTATGTGGTTTGTGAAAAGAACACACATGCAATGACTCTAGCCGTGGTTTCTGAAAATAACACACATGAAATCACACTAGTGGATCCATATGTGGTTTGTGAGAAGACAGACATCCAATGACATTGGTGCATCCATGTGTGGTTTGTGAGAGGAACACACATGCAAAACACACATGCAATGACAGTGGTGGATCCATATGTGGTCTGTGGAAAGAAAATACATGCAATGACACTAGTTGTGGTTAATGAAAAGAACAGACATGCAATGACTCTAATGGATCCATATGTGGTTTGTGAAAAGAAGACACATGCAATGACTGTAGTTGTGGTTAATGAAAAGAACACACATGCAATGACTCTGGTGGATCCATGTGATTTGTGAAAAGAATAGACATGCAATGACTCTAGCTATGGTTAATGAAAAGAACACACATGTTATGACACTGCTGGATCCATATGTGGTTTGTGAAAACAATAGACATGCGATGAACTCTGGTGGATCCATATGTGGTTTGGGAGAAGAACACACATGCAATGACACTGCTGGATCCATATGTGGTTTGTGAAAAGAACACACATGCAATGACACTCGTGGATCCATATGTGGTTTGTGAGAAGAACACACATGCAATGACACTGGGTGTGGTTCATGAAAAGAACAAACATCCAATGACACTGGTGGATCCATATGTGGTTTGTGAGAAGAACACACATCCAATGACACTGGTGGATCCATATGTGGTTTGTGAGAAGAACACACATCCAATGACACTGGTGGATCCATATGTGCTTTGTGAAAAGAACACAGATGCAATGATACCGGTGGATCCATATGTGGTTTGTGAGAAGAACACACATCCAATGACACTGCTGGATCCATAAGTGGTTTGTGAGAAGAACACACATGCATTGACACTAGGTGTGGTTCATGAAAAGAACACACATCCAATGACACTGCTGGATCCTTATGTGGTTTGTGAAAAGAAGACACATGCAAAGACTCTAGCTGTGGTCTGTGAAAATAACACACATGAAATCACACTAGTGGATCCATATGTGGTTTGTGAGAAGAATAGACATCCAATGACACTAGTCCATCCATGTGTGGTGTGTGAGAAGAACACACATGCAATGATACTGGTGGATCCATATGTGGTCTGTGGAAAGAAAAGGCATGCAATGACACTAGCCGTGGTTAATGAAAAGAACAGACATGCAATGACTCTAATGGATCCATATGTGGTTTGTGAAAAGAAGACACATGCAATGACTGCAGTTGTGGTTAATGAAAAGAACACACATGCAATGACTCTGGTGGATCCATGTGATTTGTGAAAAGAATAGACATGCAATGACTCTAGGTATGGTTAATGAAAAGAACACACATGTAATGACACTGCTGGATCCATATGTGTTTTGTGAAAACAATAGACATGCAATGAACTCTGGTGGATCCATATGTGGTTTGGGAGAAGAACACACATGCAATGACACTGGTGGATCCATATGTGGTTTGTGAAAAGAACACACGTGCAATGACACTGGTGGATCCATATGTGGTTTTTGAGAAGATCACACATTCAATGACACTGGTGGATCCATAAGTGGTTTGTGAGAAGAACACACATGCAATGACACTGAGTGTGGTTCATGAAAAGAACACACATCCAATGACACTGCTGGATCCTTATGTGGTTTGTGAAAAGAACACACATGAAATGACTCTAGCTGTGGTTTCTGAAAATAACACACATGAAATCACACTAGTGGATCCATATGTGGTTTGTGAGAAGAACAGACATCCAATGACATTGGTGCATCCATGTGTGGTTTGTGAGAGGAACACACATGCAAAACACACATGCAATGACAGTGGTGGATCCATATGTGGTCTGTGGAAAGAAAATACATGCAATGACACTAGTTGTGGTTAATGAAAAGAACAGACATGCAATGACTCTAATGGATCCATATGTGGTTTGTGAAAAGAAGACACATGCAATGACTGTAGTTGTGGTTAATAAAAAGAACACACATGCAATGACTCTGGTGGATCCATGTGATTTGTGAAAAGAATAGACATGCAATGACTCTAGCTATGGTTAATGAAAAGAACACACATGTTATGACACTGCTGGATCCATATGTGGTTTGTGAAAACAATAGACATGCGATGAACTCTGGTGGATCCATATGTGGTTTGGGAGAAGAACACACATGCAATGACACTGCTGGATCCATATGTGGTTTGTGAAAAGAACACACATGCAATGACACTCGTGGATCCATATGTGGTTTGTGAGAAGAACACACATGCAATGACACTGGGTGTGGTTCATGAAAAGAACACACATCCAATGACACTGGTGGATCCATATGTGGTTTGTGAGAAGAACACACATGCAATGACACTGGGTGTGGTTCATGAAAAGAACACACATCCAATGACACTGGTGGATCCATATGTGGTTTGTGAGAAGAACACACATCCAATGACACTGGTGGATCCATATGTGGTTTGTGAGAAGAACACACATCCAATGACACTGGTGGATCCATATGTGCTTTGTGAAAAGAACACACATGCAATGACACCGGTGGATCCATATGTGGTTTGTGAGAAGAACACACATCCAATGACACTGGTGGATCCATAAGTGGTTTGTGAGAAGAACACACATGCAATGACACTAGGTGTGGTTCATTAAAAGAACACACATCCAATGACACTGCTGGATCCTTATGTGGTTTGTGAAAAGAACACACATGCAAAGACTCTAGCTGTGGTCTGTGAAAATAATAGACATGAAATCACACTAGTGGATCCATATGTGGTTTGTGAGAAGAATAGACATCCAATGACACTAGTCCATCCATGTGTGGTGTGTGAGAAGAACACACATGCAATGATACTGGTGGATCCATATGTGGTCTGTGGAAAGAAAAGGCATGCAATGACACTAGCCGTGGTTAATGAAAAGAACAATAGACATGCAATGACTCTAATGGATCCATATGTGGTTTGTGAAAAGAAGACACATGCAATGAATGCAGTTGTGGTTAATGAAAAGAACACACATGCAATGACTCTGGTGGATCCATGTGATTTGTGAAAAGAATAGACATGCAATGACTCTAGGTATGGTTAATGAAAAGAACGCACATGTAATGACACTGCTGGATCCATATGTGTTTTGTGAAAACAATAGACATGCAATGAACTCTGGTGGATCCATATGTGGTTTGGGAGAAGAACACACATGCAATGACACTGGTGGATCCATATGTGGTTTGTGAAAAGAACACACATGCAATGACATCGGTGGATCCATATGTGGTTTGTGAGAAGATCACACATTCAATGACACTGGTGGATCCATAAGTGGTTTGTGAGAATAACACACATGCAATGACACTGGGTGTGGTTCATGAAAAGAACACACATCCAATGACACTGCTGGATCCTTTATGTGGTTTGTGAAAAGAACACACATGCAATGACTCTAGCTGTGGTTTGTGAAAATAACACACATGAAATCACACTAGTGGATCCATATGTGGTTTGTGAGAAGAGCAGATCTCCAATGACACTGGTGCATCCATGTGTGGTTTGTGAGAAGAACACACATGCAATGACAGTGGTCGATCCATATGTGGTCTTTGGAAAGAAAAGACATGCAATGACACTAGCTGTGGTTAATGAAAAGAACAGACATGCAATGACTCTAATGGATCCATATGTGGTTTGTGAAAAGGAGACACATGCAATGACACTAGCTATGGTTAATGAAAAGAACACACATGTAATGACACTGTTGGATCCATATGTGGTTTGTGAAAACAATAGACATGCGATGAACTCTGGTGGATCCATATGCGGTTTGGGAGAAAAACACACATGCAATGACACTGGTGGATCCATATGTGGTTTGTGAAAAGAACACACATGCAATGTCACTAGTGGATCCATATGTGGTTTGTGAGAAGAACACACATGCAATGACACTGGGTGTGGTTCATGAAAAGAACACACATCTAATGACACTAGTGGATCCATATGTCATTTGTGAGAAGAACACACATCCAATGACACTGGTGGATCCATATGTGGTTTGTGAGAAGAACACACATTAAATGACACTGGTGGATCCATATGTGCTTTGTGAAAAGAACACACATGCAATGACACCGGTGGATCCATATGTGCTTTGTGAGAAGAACACACATCCAATGACACTGGTGGATCCATAAGTGGTTTGTGAGAAGAACACACAGGCAATGACACTGGGTGTGGTTCATGAAAAGAACACACATCCAATGACACTGCTGGATCCTTATGTGGTTTGTGAAAAGAACACACATGCAAAGACTCTAGCTGTGGTGTGTGAAAATAACATACATGAAATCACACTAGTGGATCCATATGTGGTTTGTGGGAAGAACAGACATCCAATGACTCTGGTGCATCCATGTGTGGTTTGTGAGAAGAACACACATGCAAAACATACATGCAATGACAGTGGTGGATCCATATGTGGTCTGTGGAAAGAAAAGACATGCAATGACACTAGATGTGGTTAATTAA
Organism: Avena sativa; assembly: GCA_916181665.1. Lineage (NCBI taxonomy): Eukaryota > Viridiplantae > Streptophyta > Magnoliopsida > Poales > Poaceae > Avena > Avena sativa. Next base: position 127,032,644 of record OV702292.1, on the reverse strand, counting down.
AAGAACAGACATGCAATGACTCTAATGGATCCATATGTGGTTTGTGAAAAGAAGACACATGCAATGACTGTAGTTGTGGTTAATGAAAAGAACACACATGCAATGACTCTGGTGGATCCATGTGATTTGTGAAAAGAATAGACATGCAATGACTCTAGCTATGGTTAATGAAAAGAAGACACATGTAATGACACTGTTGGATCCATATGTGGTTTGTGAAAACAATAGACATGCAATGAACTCTGGTGGATCCATATGTGGTTTGGGAGAAGAACACACATGCAATGAAACTAGTGGATCCATATGTGGTTTGTGAGAAGAACACACATGCAATGACACTGGGTGTGGTTCATGAAAAGAACACACATCCAATGACACTGGTGGATCCATATGTGGTTTGTGAGAAGAACACACATCCAATGACACTGGTGGATCCATATGTGCTTTGTGAAAAGAACACACATGCAATGACACCGGTGGATCCATATGTGGTTTGTGAGAAGAACACACATCAAATGACACTGGTGGATCCATAAGTGGTTTGTGAGAAGAACACACATGCAATGACACCAGGTGTGGTTCATGAAAAGAACACACATCCAATGACACTGCTGGATCCTTATGTGGTTTGTGAAAAGAACACACATGCAAAGACTCTAGCTATGGTTTGTGAAAATAACACACATGAAATCACACTAGTGGATCTATATGTGGTTTGTGAGAAGAATAGACATCCAATGACACTAGTCCATCCATGTGTGGTGTGTGAGAAGAACACACATGCAATGATACTGGTGGATCCATATGTGGTCTGTGGAAAGAAAAGGCATGCAATGACACTAGCTATGGTTAATGAAAAGAACAGACATGCAATGACTCTAATTGATCCATATGTGGTTTGTGAAAAGAAGACACATGCAATGACTGTAGTTGTGGTTAATGAAAAGAACACACATGCAATGACTCTGGTGGATCCATGTGATTTGTGAAATGAATAGACATGCAATGACTCTAGCTATGGTTAATGAAAAGAACAAACATGTAATGACACTGCTGGATCCATATGTGGTTTGTGAAAACAATACACATGCAATGAACTCTGGTGGATCCATATGTGGTTTGGGAGAAGAACACACATGCAATGACACTGGTGGATCCATATGTGGTTTGTGAAAAGAACACACATGCAATGACACCGGTGGATCCATATGTGGTTTGTGAGAAGAACACACATCCAATGACACTGGTGGATCCATAAGTGGTTTGTGAGAATAACACACATGCAATGACACTGGGTGTGGTTCATGAAAAGAACACACATCCAATGACACTGCTGGATCCTTATGTGGTTTGTGAAAAGAACACACATGCAATGACTCTAGCTGTGGTTTGTGAAAATAACACAAATGAAATCACACTAGTGGATCCATATGTGGTTTGTGAGAAGAGCAGATATCAAATGACACTGGTGCATCCATGTGTGGTTTGTGAGAAGAACACACATGCAAAACACACATGCAATGACAGTGGTCGATCCATATGTGGTCTGTGGAAAGAAAAGACATGCAATGACACTAGCTGTGGTTAATGAAAAGAATAGACATGCAATGACTCTAATGGATCCATATGTGGTTTGTGAAAATAAGACACATGCAATGACACTAGCTATGGTTAATGAAAAGAACACACATGTAATGACACTGTTGGATCCATATGTGGTTTGTGAAAAGAATAGACATGCGATGAACTCTGGTGGATCCATATGCGGTTTGGGAGAAAAACACACATGCATTGACACTGGTGGATCCATATGTGGTTTGTGAAAAGAACACACATGCAATGACACTAGTGGATCCATATGTGGTTTGTGAGAAGAACACACATGCAATGACACTGGGTGTGGTTCATGAAAAGAACAAACATCTAATGACACTGGTGGATCCATATGTCATTTGTGAGAAGAGCACACATCCAATGACACTGGTGGATCCATATGTGGTTTGTGAGAAGAACACACATTAAATGACACTGGTGGATCCATATGTGCTTTGTGAAAAGAACACACATGCAATGACACCAGTGGATCCATATGTGCTTTGTGAGAAGAACACACATCCAATGACACTGGTGGATCCATAAGTGGTTTGTGAGAAGAACACACATGCAATGACACTGGGTGTGGTTCATGAAAACAACACACATCCAATGACACTGCTGGATCCTTATGTGGTTTGTGAAAAGAACACACATGCAAAGACTCTAGCTGTGGTTTGTAAAAATAACATACATGAAATCACACTAGTGGATCCATATGTGGTTTGTGAGAAGAACAGACATCCAATGACTCTGGTGCATCCATGTGTGGTTTGTGAGAAGAACACACATGCAAAACATACATGCAATGACGGTGGTGGATACATATGTGGTCTGTGGAAAGAAAAGACATGCAATGACACTAGATGTGGTTAATGAAAAGAACAGACATGCAATGACTCTAATGGATCCATATGTGGTTTGTGAAAAGAAGACACATGCAATGACTGTAGTTGTGGTTAATGAAAAGAACACACATGCAATGACTCTGGTGGATCCATGTGATTTGTGAAAAGAATAGACATGCAATGACTCTAGCTATGGTTAATGAAAAGAACACACATGTTATGACACTGCTGGATCCATATGTGGTTTGTGAAAACAATAGACATGCGATGAACTCTGGTGGATCCATATGTGGTTTGGGAGAAGAACACACATGCAATGACACTGCTGGATCCATATGTGGTTTGTGAAAAGAACACACATGCAATGACACTCGTGGATCCATATGTGGTTTGTGAGAAGAACACACATGCAATGACACTAGGTGTGGTTCATGAAAAGAACACACATCCAATGACACTGGTGGATCCATATGTGGTTTGTGAGAAGAACACACATCCAATGACACTGGTGGATCCATATGTGGTTTGTGAGAAGAACACACATCCAATGACACTGGTGGATCCATATGTGCTTTGTGAAAAGAACACACATGCAATGACACCGGTGGATCCATATGTGGTTTGTGAGAAGAACACACATCCAATGACACTGGTGGATCCATAAGTGGTTTGTGAGAAGAACACACATGCAATGACACTAGGTGTGGTTCATTAAAAGAACACACATCCAATGACACTGCTGGATCCTTATGTGGTTTGTGAAAAGAACACACATGCAAAGACTCTAGCTGTGGTCTGTGAAAATAATAGACATGAAATCACACTAGTGGATCCATATGTGGTTTGTGAGAAGAATAGACATCCAATGACACTAGTCCATCCATGTGTGGTGTGTGAGAAGAACACACATGCAATGATACTGGTGGATCCATATGTGGTCTGTGGAAAGAAAAGGCATGTAATGACACTAGCCGTGGTTAATGAAAAGAACAATAGACATGCAATGACTCTAATGGATCCATATGTGGTTTGTGAAAAGAAGACACATGCAATGAATGCAGTTGTGGTTAATGAAAAGAACACACATGCAATGACTCTGGTGGATCCATGTGATTTGTGAAAAGAATAGACATGCAATGACTCTAGGTATGGTTAATGAAAAGAACGCACATGTAATGACACTGCTGGATCCATATGTGTTTTGTGAAAACAATAGACATGCAATGAACTCTGGTGGATCCATATGTGGTTTGGGAGAAGAACACACATGCAATGACACTGGTGGATCCATATGTGGTTTGTGAAAAGAACACACATGCAATGACATCGGTGGATCCATATGTGGTTTGTGAGAAGATCACACATTCAATGACACTGGTGGATCCATAAGTGGTTTGTGAGAATAACACACATGCAATGACACTGGGTGTGGTTCATGAAAAGAACACACATCCAATGACACGGCTGGATCCTTTATGTGGTTTGTGAAAAGAACACACATGCAATGACTCTAGCTGTGGTTTGTGAAAATAACACACATGAAATCACACTAGTGGATCCATATGTGGTTTGTGAGAAGAGCAGATATCCAATGACACTGGTGCATCCATGTGTGGTTTGTGAGAAGAACACACATGCAATGACAGTGGTCGATCCATATGTGGTCTGTGGAAAGAAAAGACATGCAATGACACTAGCTGTGGTTAATGAAAAGAACAGACATGCAATGACTCTAATGGATCCATATGTGGTTTGTGAAAAGGAGACACATGCAATGACACTAGCTATGGTTAATGAAAAGAACACACATGTAATGACACTGTTGGATCCATATGTGGTTTGTGAAAACAATAGACATGCGATGAACTCTGGTGGATCCATATGCGGTTTGGGAGAATAACACACATGCAATGACACTGGTGGATCCATATGTGGTTTGTGAAAAGAACACACATGCAATGTCACTAGTGGATCCATATGTGGTTTGTGAGAAGAACACACATGCAATGACACTGGGTGTGGTTCATGAAAAGAACACACATCTAATGACACTAGTGGATCCATATGTCATTTGTGAGAAGAACACACATCCAATGACACTGGTGGATCCATATGTGGTTTGTGAGAAGAACACACATTAAATGACACTGGTGGATCCATATGTGCTTTGTGAAAAGAACACACATGCAATGACACCGGTGGATCCATATGTGCTTTGTAAGAAGAACACACATCCAATGACACTGGTGGATCCATAAGTGGTTTGTGAGAAGAACACACAGGCAATGACACTGGGTGTGGTTCATGAAAAGAACACACATCCAATGACACTGCTGGATCCTTATGTGGTTTGTGAAAAGAACACACATGCAAAGACTCTAGCTGTGGTGTGTGAAAATAACATACATGAAATCACACTAGTGGATCCATATGTGGTTTGTGGGAAGAACAGACATCCAATGACTCTGGTGCATCCATGTGTGGTTTGTGAGAAGAACACACATGCAAAACATACATGCAATGACAGTGGTGGATCCATATGTGGTCTGTGGAAAGAAAAGACATGCAATGACACTAGATGTGGTTAATTAAAAGAACAGACATGCAATGACTCTAATGGATCCATATGTGGTTTGTGAAAAGAAGACACATGCAATGACTGTAGTTGTGGTTAATGAAAAGAACACACATGCAATGACTCTGGTGGATCCATGTGATTTGTGAAAAGAATAGACATGCAATGACTCTAGCTATGGTTAATGAAAAGAAGACACATGTAATGACACTGTTGGATCCATATGTGGTTTGTGAAAACAATAGACATGCAATGAACTCTGGTGGATCCATATGTGGTTTGGGAGAAGAACACACATGCAATGACACTAGTGGATCCATATGTGGTTTGTGAGAAGAACACACATGCAATGACACTGGGTGTGGTTCATGAAAAGAACACACATCCAATGACACTGGTGGATCCATATGTGGTTTGTGAGAAGAACACACATCCAATGACACTGGTGGATCCATATGTGCTTTGTGAAAAGAACACACATGCAATGACACCGGTGGATCCATATGTGGTTTGTGAGAAGAACACACATCAAATGACACTGGTGGATCCATAAGTGGTTTGTGAGAAGAACACACATGCAATGACACCAGGTGTGGTTCATGAAAAGAACACACATCCAATGACACTGCTGGATCCTTATGTGGTTTGTGAAAAGAACACACATGCAAAGACTCTAGCTATGGTTTGTGAAAATAACACACATGAAATCACACTAGTGGATCCATGTGGTTTGTGAGAAGAATAGACATCCAATGACACTAGTCCATCCATGTGTGGTGTGTGAGAAGAACACACATGCAATGATACTGGTGGATCCATATGTGGTCTGTGGAAAGAAAAGGCATGCAATGACACTAGCTGTGGTTAATGAAAAGAACAGACATGCAATGACTCTAATTGATCCATATGTGGTTTGTGAAAAGAAGACACATGCAATGACTGTAGTTGTGGTTAATGAAAAGAACACACATGCAATGACTCTGGTGGATCCATGTGATTTGTGAAATGAATAGACATGCAATGACTCTAGCTATGGTTAATGAAAAGAACAAACATGTAATGACACTGCTGGATCCATATGTGGTTTGTGAAAACAATACACATGCAATGAACTCTGGTGGATCCATATGTGGTTTGGGAGAAGAACACACATGCAATGACACTGGTGGATCCATATGTGGTTTGTGAAAAGAACACACATGCAATGACACCGGTGGATCCATATGTGGTTTGTGAGAAGAACACACATCCAATGACACTGGTGGATCCATAAGTGGTTTGTGAGAATAACACACATGCAATGACACTGGGTGTGGTTCATGAAAAGAACACACATCCAATGACACTGCTGGATCCTTATGTGGTTTGTGAAAAGAACACACATGCAATGACTCTAGCTGTGGTTTGTGAAAATAACACAAATGAAATCACACTAGTGGATCCATATGTGGTTTGTGAGAAGAGCAGATATCAAATGACACTGGTGCATCCATGTGTGGTTTGTGAGAAGAACACACATGCAAAACACACATGCAATGACAGTGGTCGATCCATATGTGGTCTGTGGAAAGAAAAGACATGCAATGACACTAGCTGTGGTTAATGAAAAGAATAGACATGCAATGACTCTAATGGATCCATATGTGGTTTGTGAAAAGAAGACACATGCAATGACACTAGCTATGGTTAATGAAAAGAACACACATGTAATGACACTGTTGGATCCATATGTGGTTTGTGAAAAGAATAGACATGCGATGAACTCTGGTGGATCCATATGCGGTTTGGGAGAAAAACACACATGCATTGACACTGGTGGATCCATATGTGGTTTGTGAAAAGAACACACATGCAATGACACTAGTGGATCCATATGTGGTTTGTGAGAAGAACACACATGCAATGACACTGGGTGTGGTTCATGAAAAGAACAAACATCTAATGACACTGGTGGATCCATATGTCATTTGTGAGAAGAGCACACATCCAATGACACTGGTGGATCCATATGTGGTTTGTGAGAAGAACACACATTAAATGACACTTGTGGATCCATATGTGCTTTGTGAAAAGAACACACATGCAATGACACCAGTGGATCCATATGTGCTTTGTGAGAAGAACACACATCCAATGACACTGGTGGATCCATAAGTGGTTTGTGAGAAGAACACACATGCAATGACACTGGGTGTGGTTCATGAAAAGAACACACATCCAATGACACTGCTGGATCCTTATGTGGTTTGTGAAAAGAACACACATGCAAAGACTCTAGCTGTGGTTTGTAAAAATAACATACATGAAATCACACTAGTGGATCCATATGTGGTTTGTGAGAAGAACAGACATCCAATGACTCTGGTGCATCCATGTGTGGTTTGTGAGAAGAACACACATGCAAAACATACATGCAATGACGATGGTGGATACATATGTGGTCTGTGGAAAGAAAAGACATGCAATGACACTAGATGTGGTTAATGAAAAGAACAGACATGCAATGACTCTAATGGATCCATATGTGGTTTGTGAAAAGAAGACACATGCAATGACTGTAGTTGTGGTTAATGAAAAGAACACACATGCAATGACTCTGGTGGATCCATGTGATTTGTGAAAAGAATAGACATGCAATGACTCTAGCTATGGTTAATGTAAAGAACACACATGTAATGACACTGTTGGATCCATATGTGGTTTGTGAAAAGAATAGACATGCGATGAACTCTAGTGGATCCATATGTGGTTTGGGAGAAGAACACACATGCAATGACACTGGTGGAACCATATGTGGTTTGTGAAAAGAACACACATGCAATGACACTAGTGGATCCATATGTGGTTTGTGAGAAGAACACACATGCAATGACACTGGGTGTGGTTCATGAAAAGAACACACATCTAATGACACTGGTGGATCCATATGTCGTTTGTGAGAAGAACACACATCCAATGACACTGTTGGATCCATATGTGGTTTGTGAGAAGAACACACATCCAATGACACTGGTGGATCCATATGTTCTTTGTGAAAAGAATACCCATGCAATGACACCGGTGGATCCATATGTGGTTTGTGAGAAGATCACACATTCAATGACACTGGTGGATCCATAAGTGGTTTGTGAGAATAACACACATGCAATGACACTGGGTGTGGTTCATGAAAAGAACACACATCCAATGACACTGTTCGATCCTTATGTGGTTTGTGAAAAGAACACACATGCAAAGACTCTATCTGTGGTTTGTGAAAATAACACACATGAAATCACACTAGTGGATCCATATGTGGTTTGTGAGAAGAACAGACATCCAATGACACTGGTGCATCCATGTGTGGTTTGTGAGAAGAACACACATGCAAAACACACATGCAATGATAGTTGTGGATCCATATGTGGTCTGTGGAAAGAAAAGACATGCAATGACACTAGTTGTGGTTAATGAAAAGAACAGACATGCAATGACTCTAATGGATCGATATGTGGTTTGTGAAATGAAGACACATGCAATGACTGTAGTTGTGGTTAATGAAAAGAACAAACATGCAATGACTCTGGTGGATCCATGTGATTTGTGAAAAGAATAGACATGCAATGACTGTAGCTATGGTTAATGAAAAGAAGACACATGTAATGACACTGTTGGATCCATATGTGGTTTGTGAAAAGAATAGACATGCAATGAACTCTGGTGGATCCATATGTGGTTTGGGAGAAGAACACACATGCAATGACACTGGTGGATCCATATGTGGTTTGTGAAAAGAACACACATGTAATGACACTGCTGGATCCATATGTGGTTTGTGAGAAGAAAACACATGCAATGACACTGGGTATGGTTCATGAAAAGAACACACATCCAATGACACTGGTGGATCCATATGTGGTTTGTGAGAAGAACACACATCCAATGACACTGGTGGATCCATATGTGGTTTGTGAGAAGAACACACATCCAATCACACTGGTGGATCCATATGTGCTTTGCGAAAATAACACACATGAAATGACACCGGTGGATCCATATGTGGTTTGTGAGAAGAACACACATCCAATGACACTGGAGGAATCCATAAGTGGTTTGTGAGAAGAACACACATGCAATGACACTGGTTGTGGTTCCTAAAAAGAACACACATCCAATGACACTGCTGGATCCTTATGTGGTTTGTGAAAAGAACACACATACAAAGACTCTAGCTATGGTTTGTGAAAATAACACACATGAAATCACACTAGTGGATCCATATGTGGTTTGTGATAAGAACATACATCCAATGACACTAGTCCATCCATGTGTGGTTTGTGAGAAGAACACACATGCAAAACACACATACAATGACACTGGTGGATCCATATGTGGTCTGTGGAAAGAAAAGACATGCAATGACACTAGCTGTGGTTAATGAAAAGAACAGACATGCAATGACTCTAATGGATCCATATGTGGTATGTGAAAAGAAGACACATGCAATGACTGTAGTTGTGGTTAACGAAAATAACACACATGCAATGACTCTGGTGGATCCATGTGATTTTTGAAAAGAATAGACATGCAATGACTCTAGATATGGTTAATGAAAAGAACACACATGTAATGACACTGCTGGATCCATATGTGGTTTGTGAAAAGAATAGACATGCAATGAACTCTGGTGGATCCATTTGTGGTTTGGGAGAAGAACACACATGCAATGACACTGGTGGATCCATATGTGGTTTGTGAAAACAACACACATGCAATGACACCGGTGGATCCATATGTGGTTTGTGTGAAGAACACACATGCAATGAAACTGGGTGTGGTTCATGAAAAGAACACGCATCCAATGACACTGGTGGATCCATATGTGGTTTGTGAGAAGAACACACTGATGGCTCAGTGTTGATGTAGAGCTCGTTGGGAACCCCAAGAGGAAGGTATGATGAGCACAGCAGCAAGTTTCCCTCAGTTATGAAACGAAGGTTTAATCGAACCATTAGGAGCAAGGAAACAGCCCAAAGGTGTTGCTAGCTGAGCCTTGGCAGGGCGCACTACTGGTGCTAGTAGCAACGTGGAGACCTGCCTAACACAACCACAGAACTCTGTCCCCAACTTGCGATGAGGTTGTCAATCTCACCGTGTTTTGGTGAAAACAAAGGATTAAACGTATCGAATGGAAGGAAGTAAAAGTTTGCAGAAAGTAAACACAAAGTAGTAAACAGTTTGTAGATTATATGTAAAGAAAAAGGACCGGGATCCATAGTTCACTAGAGGTGGCTCTCCTTAAGATAGATAACATGTTGGGTGAACAAATTATAGCGGGGAAATTGACAAACATCGAGAAATCAATACATGCATATACTAATCAACTTGACTCCTTTGAGACTTGATTGGGCATTACAACATTATACATAGACCGCCATCCAACTACATCTATGACTAATAATCCACCTTTAGGTTATCATCCGAACCCCCTCCAGTATTAAGTTGTAAGCAACAGATTATTGCTTTACGAATTGCGTGTAATGAAACAATACGATTGTTCTATGAACAAAGGATTGTTGTTTTCTCCCTAGTAGCAACAGCACATCTAGTACCTTAGAGATTTCTGTCACTTCCCCAGATTACTAGAGGCATGAACCCACTATCGAGCATAAATACTAACTCTTGGAGTTGCTAGCATCTACTTGGCCAAGATAGCTACTAACAACGGAAAGCATGCAAGATCACAAATATCAAAGACATGATAGGATCAATAATCAATCTGAAATAACATCTCAATATCCATTGGATCCCCGCAAACACGACATGCAGAATTACAAATAGATGATCTTGATCATGAACGGAGCTCACAAGATCTAAACATGAAAGCACAAAGGAGGAGAACCAGCCATCTAGCTACTACATGGATCCGTAGTCCAAGGATCACGCCGAAGGCTTGCATGGTGATGAAGAAGGCCTCCAGGGTGAACTCCCCTCTCTGGCAGGGTGCCAAGAAGAGCTTCAGATCCCTCTCGATCTAGGGATGGAGATGACAACGGCTACAGACTCTTTCATGGATTTTTGATCGGGTACTTAGGGTTTTCGTCCCGAGGGCATCTTATAGGCGGAAGGAGAGGCCGAGGGGGTGCTAGGGTCGGCCAGACCACCCCCTGGCGCGGGCCAGGCCTGGCCACACGGCCAGGTGGTGTGGCCGGCCCCTAGCCCTTCTCCGTCTCGTATTTTGGCATCTGATGACTTCCGGAAAAATAGGCACTTTGGCTTTTGTCCCGTCCAATTCCGAGAATATTCATTTTCTGGCTTTCTTGGAACCAAAAACAGTAGAAAACAGGCAGCTGGCACTGTTGCTCTTGTTAATAGGTTAGTCCAAGAAATCATATGAAAAGTACTCCAAAGTGTGGACAAAACACAAGAAAGTGGATAAAACCAAGCATGGAACATCAAAAGTTATAGATACATTTGCAATGTATCAACATCCCCAAGCTTAAATCCTGCTCGTCCTCGAGTAGGTAAGTGATAAAAAGAAAGAATAATTTTTGAGGTGACATGCACCATCAAAGACTTGATCAAAGTATTTGTAAAACATTCAAAGCTAGGATCATAGTACTTCAATCATAACATGAAATACAAAGTTCTAGCAATAAGACAAAGAAACTATGATGCAACATGAAAAGGCACAAACAAAAGATTCATGAATAACAATGCTTTGCAAGACGTTTGTTTGTTTCACATAAAGAAAACATAGCATAATAGCATTCAGCTTGTCCCTCATAGAGTAGCAAATATAAATGCATAGGACACCTTCAAAGTTCATAAGAGTGACTAGATACAAATAGTTTAAAACAAGCAATATCAAGTTATGCATCAATCAACTAGTCTTGGGACAATGCACATAGAACTAAGAATGGCCACTATGCTCTCAAAGTAGGTGCATAAAGGTAGAAGGTGGATACTCAATGTAATGGTGGAAGAAAGGCCTTTATAAAGGGAAGTAGGGATTCAAGTCTCATAAAGAGCTTCCAAAAATTATGGTACTTCTAGCTTTCAGCTCTCATTGCCCCTATCATAAGCATCTTGAAGGTGATTAAGGTTAAATGGACACAACTAAGAGGATATGCTTGACAAGTTATAAACCGAAATCTCATGCCCCTTACTTATAAAGACCGATCCTCTTGCTACTCAACTTTAGTCACAAGTAAGCTCTTGTCATTCTAAGTACATGTGTATCATAAAGAACCGCCAACGGGGCACCCCTTGCACATGATACAAGAGTTATCCCATAATCAAACTGACAAGGCAAGCAGACAATGAGCATCTCAGCGATCTTTTTATTTGCTATTTGCATAGGCTTTTATTGAGGATGCTTCATAGAGTGCTCATTATGGTGATGCTGCAAGTTTCCACCATGATTAGGCATGACTTAGGCTAGCAGACCAAGCATTTCTCTAACACACATACAAACTCCATGATCTTACAAGTTCCACTTTTATTTCACACCACCGAGATCCGTAAGCAAAAGAACATGATATCAACGGGGTACAAAGTACAAGTGCAATGTTGAAAGCGTTCCCCATGATACATGGTTCTGCTAATTTCAACTTATAAAGCGCAAGCATATACGCAACAAAGAAGGAACCAATGGTTCAAGTTTATTAGATGCAAAAAAGTAAAGTGTGCCATCAAGTTCGTGAGAGCTTTAATCACTAGTTTTCTCATAACAAGTTTAATTTGGAAGGTAAACAAAAGCATGAATATACTTGGAATAGCTTAAGCTAGTAGGTAGGTATGGTGGACTCTTTGTAATAACTTGGTTTAGGTAGTTGGATGCATGAGTGGAACTCATACTTGGTTGTGGAGGCTAGCAAAAGACTGGGAGCGACAAACTAAGAGAGCAATAATGGCCATAATCATGCAGAGCGACAAAACATCATTGATCAAAGCATAAAGTGATACTACAAGTTGAAAACTAAAGGATCATAAAGGCTTAGGTGACTTGATATAGTCATAACATGGTGTGAGCATGCGCAAAGTCAACCCAAATAAAGCATCAAAGGAGAATACCACTATACTATGCTTTAATATGCTAAAACAACGCATGATTCATCCAAGGCACATTAAGCAATCTCAATTGTTTATAACAAGTCATGCTACAGCAAAGAATACTAAGCATAAAGCCAAAACAATATCAAGCATGGCATGACAGGGCATAGGCCACAGTCAAAAACGAGCTCTTTTTAGCACATAAGTATGAACTTTCCTACTCTTTTCCAATACAAACCAAACTATTTGCAAACCAAAGTATGAAAGAGGGGGTCCAACCAATTTATTCAGCAAACTAAGCAAACAAAAGCAAATGAAAAACCAAAAGGAAAATGAAAAAGAAGACGCTCCAATAAGAACACAACTGTGCATGAAACAATAAAAATGAAGTGTTTGGAAGAAACCTGGGATTTTTACTGATGAAGAAGGGGATGCCTTGGGCATCCCCAAGCTTTGACGCTTGTACTTCTTGGATATTTCTTGGGGTGACACGAGTGGCATCCCCAAGCTTGAGCTTTAGTCCATCCTTCATCTCACTACTCATTCCTTCCATACACCTGAAATTTTTCCTTCATACAAAACTTCACACAATCTTTATTAGCAACATTAGTGCACTCAAGATAAATAAGTCTTAAGGTTCAGTTCTAACACCAAATAAACTTCCATTAGAACACTAGCTACTGTAGCACTTCCCTCAAAAATCTCAATTCCCCAAAAGAACTCAAAAAGGAACCAACAAGAAGCAAATGTAGAAAATGGCAGAAATCTGTCAAAACAGACCAGCAGGTAAAGACGAATTTTTTCGAAGACCTTCTGTTGATCAAATAAAAAAGTTTTGAACTAACGAAAGTTAGATAAAAACCTAGGGCATAAGAACAAAAATTGACGCCTCAAAAAGAAGTTCTGAGATTTTACACGAATGTTAACGGTGAAGCAGAGAAATCTGTTTCGGGACAGCAACTTTTCCAATCATTACTTCTCTCTCATTAGAGGTTACTCTTGGCACAAAAAGCAAATAAAAAGGATAAGGAGCGGTTATTACTGAAGTAATAACTTTCAAGACTCATCTAAAACTTTTGGGTTATCTCCCAATAAGTACTTTTCTTTAACATCTTTAAGTTAGGCATAAGAAGCAAGAAAAATGATCAAGTGTTCACAAATGAAGAAGCATTAAGATCAATACCAGAAATATTTTCAACAAGGCAAGGTATATCATCCAAATAAGTTCTAGAGGATCCTCTCTCAATGCTCTTAGGTTCACTATTTTCATCAAAAGGGTTTTCAGGAACAATCCAATCAAGATTGTTTTCTATGGCTTCATGTATTGCTGCTAGTTTAAAGGGTATTGGTATCTTAGGTTCCTCCCTATTAGGTTCGGTTTTGTTTATCTTTTCTCGTGTACCAACAACATCTACACATGAGCCTAGCATATTGAAACGTTTAAATACTTTCCTAGCTTCCTTGGCAACATCATAGAACTCCTTAAACAAAGTTTCTAGAATAAAATCCCTCTTTTTAGGGTCCTCAATTTCTTTAAGCTTAAGAAACATTACTTGCATTAAGGGGTTGGGGTTAACAAACCTAGCTTCTAACATGTGAATTAAAGAAGCTGCAGCAATCTCATAGTTTGGAGCAAGTTCTGTAAGGGATCTATCCTCAGTATCTTCATGCTTACTAACATGATTAAAGAATTCTTCAATATTATCTTTCCCAATTATAGAACCACTACCAATTGAAAGGTCTTTCATGGTGAATTTGGGGATCAACATGGTGATCTAAGGAAGAGGTGAAAACTAAAGGAGACTTAATTTTTTTGTGTTTTTGATAAAGAAAGCAAACTAGCAAAACTAATTTTTTTGCGTTTTTGATAACAAAACAAGCAAACAAAGCAAAAAGAAACTAAGCAAAACAAAAATAACAAAGTAAATAGATTGGTTATGAGGGACTACCCTTGTGAAGATGTCCTTGACTCGCCGGCAACGGCGCCAGAAAAATGCTTGATGGCTCAGTGTTGATGTAGAGCTTGTTGGGAACCCCAAGAGTAAGGTATGATGAGCATAGCAGCAAGTTTCCCTCAGTTATGAAACCAAGGTTTAATCGAACCAGTAGGAGCAAGGAAACACCCCAAAGGTGTTGCTAGCTGAGCCTTGGCAGGGCGCACTACCGGTGCTAGTACCAAAGTGGAGACCTACACAACACAACCACAAAACTCTGTCCCTAACTTGCGATGAGGTTGTCTATCTCACCGTGTTTTGCTGAAAACAAAGGATTAAACGTATTGAATGGAAGGAAGTAAAAGTTTGTAGAAATTAAACACAAAGCAGTAAACAATTTGTAGATTATATGTAAAGAAAAAGGACCGGGATGCATAGTTCACTAGAGCTGGCTCTCCTTAAGATAGATAACATGCTGGGTGAACAAATTACAGCGGGGCAATTGACAAACATCGAGAAAGCAATACATGCATATACTAATCATATTGACTCCTTTGAGACTTGATTGGGCATTACAACATTATACATAGACCTCCATCCAACTGCATCTATGACTAATAATCCACCTTCAGGTTATCATCCGAACCCCCTCCAGTATTAAGTTGTAAGCAACATATTATTGCTTTACGAATTGCGTGCAATGTAAACAATACGATTGTTCTATGAACAAAGGATTGTTGTTTTCTCCCTAGTAGCAACAACACATCTAGTACCTTAGAGATTTCTGTCACTTCCCCAGATTACTAGAGGCATGAACCCACTATCGAGCATAAATACTAACTCTTGGAGTTGCTAGCATCTACTCGGCCAAGATAGCTACTAACAACGGAAAGCATGCAAGATCACAAATAACAAAGACATGATAGAATCAATAATCAATCTGAAATAGCATCTCAATATCCATCAGATCCCCGCAAACACAACATGCAGAATTACAAATAGATGATCTTGATCATGAACGGAGCTCACAAGATCTAGACATGAAAGCATGTGGCCGAGTACTTAGGGTTTTCGTCCCGAGGGCATCTTATAGGTGGAAGGAGCGGCCGAGGGGGTGCTGGGGTCGGCCAGACCACCCCCTGGTGCGGGCCAAGCCTGGCCGCATGGCCAGGTGGTGTGGCCGGCCCCCAGCCCTTCTCCGTCTCGTATTCTGGCATCTGATGACTTCCGGAAAAATAGGCACTTTGGCTTTTGTCCCGTCCAATTTCGAGAATATTCATTTTCTGACTTTCCTAGAACCAAAAACAGCAGAAAACAGGCAGCAGGCACTGTGGCTCTTGTTAATAGGTTAGTCAAAGAAATCATATGAAAAGTACTCCAAAGTGTGGACAAAACACAGGAAAGTGGATAAAACCAAGCATGGAACATCAAAAATTATAGATACATTTGCAATGTATCACACACATCCAATGACACTGGTGGATCCATATGTGGTTTGTGAGAATAACACACATCCAATGACAGTGGTGGATCCATATGTGGTTTGTGAGAAGAACACACATGCAATGACACTAGGTGTGGTTCATGAAAAGAACACACATCCAATGACACTGGTGGATCCTTATGTGGTCTATGGAAATACTACACATGCAATGATTCTAGCGTTGGTTTGTGAAAACAACACACATCCAATCACACTGGTGGATCCATATGTGGTTTGTGAGAAGAACACACATCCAATGATTCTAGTTGTGGTTTGTGCGAAGAACACACATGCAATGACACTAGTGAATCAATATGTGGTTTGTGAAAAGAACACACATGCAATGACACTGGTGGATCCATATGTGGTTTCTGAGAAGAACACACATGCAATGACACTGGGTGTGGTTTATGAAAAGAACACACATGCAATACTGGTGGATCCTTATGTGGTTTGTGAAAATAACAGACATGTAATGAACTCTAGTGGATCCATATGTGCTTTGTTAGAAGAACACACATGCAATGACACTGGGTCTGGTTCATGAAAATAACACACATTCAATGACACTGGTGGATCCATATGTGGTTTGTGAAAGGAATAGACATGCAATGACACTAGGTGTCGTTTGTGAAAAGAACAGAGATACAATGACTCTGATGGATCTATATGTGGTTTGTGAGAAGAACACACATGCAATGACTCTAGTTGTGGTTAATGAAAAGAACACACATGCAATGACTCTGGTGGATCCATGTGGTTCCTGAAATGAACACACATGCAATGACTCTAGCTATGGTTAATGAAAAGAACACACATGCAATGACACTGGTGGATCCATATGTGGTTTGTGAAAAGAGCAAACATGCAATGAACTCTGTTGGATCCATATGTGGTTTGTGAAAAGAACACACATGCAATGACACTGGTGGATCCATATGTGGTTTGTGAAAATAACACACATGAAATCACACTAGTGGATCCATATGTGGTTTGTGAGAAGAATAGACATCCAATGACACTAGTCCATCCATGTGTGGTGTGTGAGAAGAACACACATGCAATGATACTGGTGGATCCATATGTGGTCTGTGGAAAGAAAAGGCATGCAATGACACTAGCTGTGGTTAATGAAAAGAACAGACATGCAATGACTCTAATTGATCCATATGTGGTTTGTGAAAAGAAGACACATGCAATGACTGTAGTTGTGGTTAATGAAAAGAACACACATGCAATGACTCTGGTGGATCCATGTGATTTTTGAAAAGAATAGACATGCAATGACTCTAGATATGGTTAATGAAAAGAACACACATGTAATGACACTGCTGGATCCATATGTGGTTTGTGAAAAGAGCAAACATGCAATGAACTCTGTTGGATCCATATGTGGTTTGTGAAAAGAACACACATGCAATGACACTGGTGGATCCATATGTGGTTTGTGAGAAGAACAGACATGCAATGACTATAACTATGGTTAATGAAAAGAACACACATGCAATGACACTGGTGGATCCATATGTGGTTTGTGAAAAGAATAGACATGCAATGAACTCTAGTGGATCCATATGTGGTTTGTGAAAAGAACACACATGCAATGACACTAGTGGATCCATATGTGGTTTGTGAAAGAACACACATGCAATGACACTAGGTGTGGTTCATGAAAAGAACACACATCTAATGACACTGGTGGATCCATATGTGGTTTGTGAGAAGAACACACATCCAATGACTCTAGTTGTGGTTTGTGCGAAGAACACACATGCAATGACACTATTGAATCAATATGTGGTTTGTGAAAAGAACACACATGCAATGACACTGGTGGATCCATATGTGGTTTCTGAGAAGAACACACATGCAATGACACTGGGTGTGGTTCATGAAAAGAACACACATGCAATACTGGTGGATCCTTATGTGGTTTGTGAAAATAACAGACATGCAATGAAATCTAGTGGATCCATATGTGCTTTGTTAGAAGAACACACATGCAATGACACTGGGTCTGGTTCATGAAAAGAACACACATTCAATGACACTGGTGGATCCATATGTGGTTTGTGAAAGGAATAGACATGCAATGACACTAGCTGTCGTTTGTGAAAAGAACAGAGATACAATGACTCTGATGGATCTATATGTGGTTTGTGAGAAGAACAAACATGCAATGACTCTAGTTGTGGTTAATGAAAAGAACACACATGCAATGACTCTGGTGGATCCATGTGGTTCCTGAAATGAACACACATGCAATGACTCTAGCTATGGTTAATGAAAAGAACACACATGCAATGACACTGGTGGATCCATATGTGGTTTGTGAAAAGAGCAACATGCAATGAACTCTGTTGGATCCATATGTGGTTTGTGAAAAGAACACACATGCAATGACACTGGTGGATCCATATGTGGTTTGTGAGAAGAACAAACATGCAATGACTATAACTATGGTTAATGAAAAGAACACACATGCAATGACACTGGTGGATCCATATGTGGTTTGTGAAAAGAATAGACATGCAATGAACTTTGGTGGATCCATATGTGGTTTGTAAAAAGAACACACATGCAATGAACTCTGGTGGATCCATATGTGGTTTGTGCAAAGAACAAACATGCAATGAGACAGGTGGATCCATATGTGGTTTGTGAAAAGAACACACATGCAATGACACTAGTGGATCCATATGTGGTTTGTGAGAAGAACAGAAATCCAATGATACTGGTGGATCCATATGTGGTTTGTGAGAAGAACACACATGCAATGATACTGGGTGTGGTTCATGAGAAGAACACACATCCAATGACACTGGTGGATCCTTATGTGGTTTATGAAAGAACACACATGCAATGAGACTGGGTGGATCCATATGTGGTTTATGAGAAGAACACACATCCAATGACACTGGTGGATCCATATGTGGTTTGTGAGAAGAACACACATGCAATGACTCTAGCTGTGGGTTGTGAAACGAACACACATGCAAACACACTGGTGGACCCATATGTGGTTTGTGAGCAGAACACACATCCAATGACACTGGTGGATCCATGTGTGGTTTGTGAGACGAATACACATGCAAAACACACATACAAAGACACTGGTGGATCCATATGTGGTATGTGCAAAGAACATACATGCATGACACTAGCTGTGGTTAATGAAAAGAACAGACATTCAATGACTCTGATGGCTCCATATGTGGTTTGTGAAAAGAACACATGCATTGACTGTAGTTGTGGTTAATGAAAAGAACACACATGCAATGACTCTGGTGGATCCATGTGGTTTGTGAAAAGAATAGACATGCAATGACTCTAGCAATGATTAATGAAAAGAACACACATGTAATGACACTGGTGGATCCATATGTGGTTTGTGAAAAGAACACACATGCAATGAACTCTGGTGGATCCATATGTGGTTTGTGCAAAGAACACACATGCAATGACACGGGTGGATCCATGTGTGGTTTGTGAAAAGAACACACATGCAATGACACTGGGTGTGGTTCATGAAAAGAACACACATCCATTGGCACTGGTGGATCCTTATGTGGTCTATGGAAAAAACACACATGCAATGACTCTAGCTGTGGTTTGTGAAAATAACACACATGCAATCACACTGGTGGATCTATATGTGGTTTGTTAGAAGAACACACATCCAATGACTCTAGTTATGGTTAATGAAAATAACACACATGCAATAACACTGGTGGATCAATATGTGGTTTGTGAAAAGAACACACATGTAATGACACTGGTGGATCCATATGTTGTTGTGAGAAGAACACGCATGAAATGACTCTAGCTATGGTTAATGAAAAGAACACACATGCAATGACAATGGTGGATCCATATGTGGTTTGTGAAAAGAACAGACATGCAATGAACTCTGGTGGATCCATATGTGGTTTGTGAAAAGAACACACATGCAATGACAATCGTGGATCCATATGTGGTTTGTGAAAGAACACACATGCAATGACACTAGGTGTGGTTCATGAAAAGAACACACATCTAATGACACTAGTGGATCCTTATGTGGTTTGTGAAAAGAACACACATGCAATGACTCTGGTGGATCCACATGTGGTTTGTCAAAAGAACACACATGCAATGACACTGGTAGATCAATGTGGTTTCTGAAAATAACTGACATGCAATGAACTCTGGTGGATCCACATGTGGTTTGTGAGAAGAACACACATGCATTGACATTGGTTGTGGTTCATGAAAAGAACTCTCATCCAATGACACTGGTGGATCAATATGTGGTCTGTGCAAAGAACAGACATGCAATGACACTAGCTGTGGTTTGTGAAAAGAACAGACATGCAATCACACTGGTGGATCCATATGTGGTTTGTGAGAACAACACACATCCGATGACTCTAGTTGTGGTTTGTGAGAAGAACACACATGCAATGACACTAGTGGATCATTATGTGGTTTGTGAGACGAACACATGCAATGACTCTAGCTCTGGTTAATGAAAAGAACACACATGCATTGACACTTGTGGATCCATATGTGGTTTGTGAAAAGAACAGACATGCAATGAACTCTGGTGGATCCATATGTGGTTTGTGAGAAGAACACACACGCAATGACACTAGCTGATCAATATGTGGTTTGTGAAAAGAACACACATCCAATGACACTGGTGGATCCATATGTGGTTTGTGAGAAGAACACACATGCAATGACTCTAGCTATGGTTAATGAAAAGAACACACATGCAATGACACTTGTGGATATATATGTGGTTTGTGAAAAGAACAGACATGCAATGACACTGGTGGATCCATATGTGGTTTGTGAGAAGAACACACATGCAATGACTCTAACTATGGTTAACGAACAGAACACACATGCAATGACACTGGTGGATCCATATGTGGTTTGTGAAAAGAATAGACATGCAATGAACTCTGGTGGATCCATATGTGGTTTGTAAAAACAACATACATGCAATGAACTCTGGTGGATCCATATGTGGTTTGTGCAAAGAACAAACATGCAATGAGACAGGTGGATCCATATGTGGTTTGTGAAAAGAACACACATGCAATGACACTGGTGGATCCATATGTGGTTTGTGAGAAGAACACACATCCAATGATACTGGTGGATCCATATGTGGTTTGTGAGAAGAACACACATGCAATGATACTGGGTGTGGTTCATGAAAAGAACACACATCCAATGACACTGGTGGATCCTTATGTGGTTTATGAAAGAACACACATCCAATGAGACTGGGTGGATCCATATGTGGTTTATGAGAAGAACACACATCCAATGACACTAGTGGATCCATATGTGGTTTGTGAGAAGAACACACATGCAATGACTCTAGCTGTGGGTTGTGAAACGAACACACTTGCAAACACAATGGTGGATCCATATGTGGTTTGTGAGAAGAACACACATCCAATGACACCGGTGGATCCATGTGTGGTTTGTGAGACGAATACACATGCAAAACACACATACAAAGACACTGGTGGATCCATATGTGGTATGTGTAAAGAACATACATGCGTGACACTAGCTGTGGTTAATGAAAAGAACAGACATTCAATGACTCTGATGGCTCCATATGTGGTTTGTGAAAAGAACACATGCATTGACTGTAGTTGTGGTTAATGAAAAGAACACACATGCAATGACTCTGGTGGATCCATGTGGTTTGTGAAAAGAATAGACATGCAATGACTCTAGCAATGATTAATGAAAAGAACACACATGTAATGACACCGGTGGATCCATATGTCTCTTGTGAAAAGAACAAACATGCAATGAACTCTGGTGGATCCATATGTGGTTTGTGAAAAGAACACACATTCAATGAACTCTGGTGGATCCATATGTGGTTTGTGCAAAGAACACACATGCAATGACACAGGTGGATCCATGTGTGGTTTGTGAAAAGAACACACATGCAATGACACTGGGTGTGGTTCATGAAAAGAACACACATCCATTGACACTGGTGGATCCTTATGTGGTCTATGGAAAAAACACACATGCAATGACTCTAGCTATGGTTTGTGAAAATAACACACATGCAATCACACTGGTGGATCTATATGTGGTTTGTTAGAAGAACACACATCCAATGACTCTAGTTATGGTTAATGAAAATAACACACATGCAATAACACTGGTGGATCAATATGTGGTTTGTGAAAAGAACACACATGCAATGACACTGGTGGATCCATATGTTGTTTGTGAGAAGAACACACATGAAATGACTCTAGCTATGGTTAATGAAAAGAACACACATTCAATGACACTGGTGGATCCATATGTGGTTTGTGAAAATAACAGACATGCAATAAACTCTGGTGGATCCATATGTGGTTTGTGAAAAGAACACACATGCAATGACACTAGTGGATCCATATGTGGTTTGTGAAAGAACACACATGCAATGACACTAGGTGTGGTTCATGAAAAGAACACACATCTAATGACACTGGTGGATCCTTATGTGGTTTGTGAAAAGAACACACATGCAATGACTCTGGTGGATCCACATGTGGTTTGTCAAAAGAACACACATGCAATGACACTGGTAGATCAATGTGGTTTCTGAAAATAACTGACATGCAATGAACTCTGGTGGATCCATATGTGGTTTGTGAGAAGAACACACATGCATATACACTGGTAGGGGTTCATGAAAAGAACACTCATCCAATGACACTGGTGGATCAATATGTGGTCTGTGCAAAGAACAGACATGCAATGACACTAGTTGTGGTTTGTGCAAAGAAAGACATGCAATCACACTGGTGGATCCATATGTGGTTTGTGAGAAGAACACACATCCAATGACTCTTGTTGTGGTTTGTGAGAAGAACACACATGCAATGACACTGGTGGATCAATATGTGGTTTGTGAGATGAACACATGCAATTACTCTAGCTCTGGTTAATGAAAAGAACACACATGCAATGACACTGGTGGATCCATATGTGGTTTGTGAAAAGAACAGACATGCAATGAACTCTGGTGGATCCATATGTGGTTTATGAGAAGGACACACACACAATGACACTGGTTGATCAATATGTGGTTTGTGAAAAGAACACACATGCAATGACACCGGTGGATCCATATGTGGTTTGTGAGAAGAACACACATGCAATGACTCTAGCTATGGTTAATGAAAAGAACACACATGCAATGACACTTGTGGATCCATATGTGGTTTGTGAAAAGAACAGACATGCAATGAACTCTGGTGGATCAATATGTGGTCTACGAAAAGAACACACATGTAATGACATTGGTGGATCCATATGTGGTTGGTGAAAGAACACACATGCAGTGACACTATGTGTGTTTAATGCAAAGAACACACATCCAATGACACTGGTGCACCCTTATGTGGTTTTTGAAAAGAACACACATGCAATGACTCTGGTAGATCCACATGTGGTTTGTGAAAACAACACCTATGCAATGACACTGGTGGATCAA
Source organism: Avena sativa (assembly GCA_916181665.1). Lineage (NCBI taxonomy): Eukaryota > Viridiplantae > Streptophyta > Magnoliopsida > Poales > Poaceae > Avena > Avena sativa. Next base: position 127,008,664 of record OV702292.1, on the reverse strand, counting down.
TGTGGTTTGTGAAAATAACAGACATGCAATGAACTCTGGTGGATCCTTGATACGTCTAAAACGTATATACTTTCCCGAACACTTTTGCTATTGTTTCTCCTCTAAACTTGTGTGATTTGGATGCAACTAACACAGACTGACGCTCTTTTCAGTAGAATTATCTCTGTGTCTAGTTTTTGTGCAGAAAATCAACTATTAGGAAAAATCCCGGAAAATATGCCAAAAATCCTATTTCACTAGAAGACTCACGGAGCCAGAAGACAAGAAGGAATAGGGCCACATGGGGCCCACACAACCTGGCCGCGCAGGCCAGCCAGGTCGCGCCTGGGGGTGGTGTGGCCGCTTTGGCTGCCCCCTCGGCCTCCCTCTTCGCCTATAAGTCGCCTCTTGATCTAAAAACCAAGGGGGGTTCGATGTTTTTCCAGAAAGAGTTCCGCTCCGCCGCCACCACCAGATTCCGCGATTCAGAACCAGAAACTCCGTTCTGGCACCCTGTTGGGATGGGGAATTGGAGGAGATCATCGCCATCATCATCACCATCGCTTCTCCATCGACCATCCATATTTCCCCCATCTATGAGTGAGTAATCCCCTGCTGTAGGCTATGGGGATGGTAGGGATTGGATGAGATCGTTCATGTAATGGTAGCAGATTGTTAGGCCAGGGTGCCTATTATCTATTATTAGTGCTTTTTAACTTTGTTGCGACTTGTTATGCTTAATGCCTATCACTAGGGCCCGAGTGCCATGATTCCAGATCTGAACATGTTATTGATTCATCATGATAGTACTGTTTATGGTCTTACCTGCAAGCTGTATACACACGTTGTTATCCGGACCGAAGGCCCCGAAGTGACAGCAATCGGGATAACTGGAGGGAATGGCTTTGATGTGAGGATCACATGTGTTCATGAAGTGTTAATGCTTTGCTCCCGTGCTCTATTAAAAGGAGCACCTTAATTGCCAATAGTTCCCCTGAGGCCCCGCTGCAAACGGGCTGGCAGGACAAAAGATGTTGTGCAAGTTCTCATTGCGAGCACGTATGACCATATATGGAACACGTGCCTATGATTATTTAGTACTTGGATTCTTTATCTTATTTATCTACAAATTCCCTATGTTATGATTGCTATATGAATTGTCTTGTCCATGCAATGCCCGTCCATCCATCCCTATGCCTACCGTGCTTTAATCCTACTGTTTATTGCAATTGTTACTACTGTCTTTACTTTTACTACTGCTATTACTTTGTTGTTGCTACTACAAAACTGTTGCTACTGATAAACTGTTGTGAGCAAGATTGTTTCCAGGTGCAGCTGAATTAACAAGTCGGTTGTTAAGGCTTATAAATATTCTTTGGCTCCCCTTGTGTCGAATCAATAAATTGGGTTTCACTTCCCTCGAAAATACTGCGATACACCCCCTATACTTGTGGGTCATCAAGACTATTTTCTGGCGCCGTTGCCGGGGAGCATAGCTTTATTTATCAAGTCCACTTGGAATCATTATTGTTCGCTGCCATCCATCCATCATGGGTAAGTCTCGTGATGGCAAGGTTCCTATTTTACCATCCACTACAAGAAGAGGTACGGTTTTGAACACCTCTGTTGCTCTTGATTCACCGTATGTTATGAGTAAGCTCCTTACACCACCACATACACATGCTACACACACTGCTACTACTGCTAAAACTGAAAGTGGTAATGAAGAAAATGATGTTCCTTATAAAGAAAAAGTTGAAGAAGAACCTGAATAGCACACCAAGAATACTAAATACATTAAAGAAGATTTTGTTGCTAAGAAACATGGTAGTGAAAGAGAGCCTTGGGTCCAAAAACCTATGCCTTTCCCTAATAAGAAACACAAGTCAAAGGAAGACGAACACTATAATAAGTTTTGTGAATGGATGAAACCTTTATTCTTGCAAATTCCTTTGACTGATGCTATTAAATTGCCTCCTTATTCAAAATATATGAAGGATATTGTCTCGAATAAAAGAAAGATCCCTAAGGAAGAAATTTCTACTTTGCTTGCTAATTATTCCTTTAATGGTAAGGTTCCAAAAAAACTTGGAGAGCCAGGGATTCCAACTATCCCGTGCTCTATTAAAAATAGTTATGTTACAACTGCTTTGTGTGATTTGGGAGCACGAGTTAGTGTTATGCCTTTTTCTCTCTACAAGAGACTTTAACTGGAAAACTAATACCAACTGATATATCTTTGCAAATGGCTGATAAATCTACTACTATTCCTGTGGGTATATGTGAGGATGTGCCTGTTCAAGTGGCTCATAATTGCTTGATATTAACTGATTTTGTTGTGCTTGAATGCCTGAAGATGATAATATGTCTATTATTCTTGGAAGACCTTTTCTTAATACCACAAGAGCTGTTATTAATTGTAATCAAGGAAAGGTGACTTTCAATGTTAATGACAACACTACAAGGAATTTGGCTATATATGACTCTCTATTTTCGTCACAGAATCGTCACAGTAGTCCATTTATGACGATTCTATGACGATTTTGAGATCATCGAAAGCTAGGCGTCACTAATGAACTATAACGATGTTTTTACTGAAATCGTCATAAACTTCTATGACGATATTGAATCGTCATAAGCGTTATACGATCGAATATCGTCATGGGTAACCTAGCCTCGCCAGGTCAGATCCTACGTGGCCAATCCGACGTGGCATAGAATCAGCCCGGTCCATTTTAAAAATTATATGGGCCGAGCCCAACTATTCAATCCAATAATTTCTTCCTGTCAATTCTCATTGCTTCTTGGGCCAAGCCCAACATTTTAGCCTTTTCATTTACATGGTCAGAATTGTGCACTACTCGTATTTTTTAGGCTGTGGCCTTTTTGAAGCCCAACTACTATTTGGTTGATTTCAAACGTACAAGACGTACATGCATTATAGATAACCAATATTTCGGTAAGCATAGCCCAAATCACATTGACTCAAAGTAACCAAAATGTAACATATATTACAATCAGACATATTTCGCACATCACTAGAATATAAAAACAATACAACAATACTGTAATATATTACATTCATTCCATAGTCCAAATCATAACATGACTATCTACAAAATAATATGACTATCTACTCTTTACTGATAATGAATCCTTCGGCTATTCACCTTCAGACTGGAGCTCCTGTAATAAAAGAGACTGGTCATATCCCCTTCCACCTTCGTATCACCTCTCACCAGGAGCAGCACCACCCCTGCCGCGTTCATACCCTATATGCAGGATCATAAGTTGAGAACAATATTAAAAAAATCTTGACATTTCTAGATGCAATGGCACATTAAACAAGAAAAAATGAACAGCAGACATACAGAATTTACACTCAAAAGGAAGTTCATATGGGACAATACTAGGCTATTTGCATGGCAAACTAACAGGTAAATGGAGTGTCTTAAACAAAAGTAACAGATCAAATGAACATCCTGGAACATTTTATATTGTAAAAACTGCTACATAAGCATATTCATGACACTTGACAGTTACATTATCAGGTCCTCAATCACAAGAGGCACTGCCACATGTGAAGAATGCACGAGTTAATTTTATGTATAACATACAAGCTTGCATGAAAACTTAAGATCTCGATGTCTGAGGCTCATGCTATACAAGACCAGATGCATCTAATTATGGAATACCAGATCAGAACATGTGTTAATAAAAGTACTCGATCAGGAAACACAAGTATGTTATAACAGGTCATACCTCCACGGTAACTCCAATTGCCTCTTCCACGGATACCACCCTGTCCTCGGTTATACTAGGAATAGTATACACCCATCCATGACCATACTTAATAGGGGGTGCCATTTATCTTATTTCTTCATCTGCATACATGCATCAGGATATACTCAAATTAGGAACTAATCAGTATAAAATCTTAGCTAAAGCTAGCAGTACAAGAGTACTAGAATAGAGGTCAGCCAGCCATTCCTACGAATTATGGTACTAATAGCTCCTAAATAGACCAATTGCTAGCTGTCAGGCATAAATTGGCAATCATATGAGTCTTTTTGTAATCACATATCCACAAATAGTAATAACAGGAACACAATTACTTGTATCCCTTTCTACCTGTTCATCATCGATACTCGATTCCAAAACATTCAACAAGAACAAATCTAACAACCTAGAGCATCACCATACTAGTAAAACAAACGACCAACACAGTGATGTTTACGTTTGCTTGAGGGAGATGGAGGAGCCGACCAACGTGGCGACGAGGCGTATCTTGTGGAAGGGGATCCCGGGGCTGTCGACGGCGGCCGAACTGCACGAGGCATGTGTAGAGGTGCAGAAGGCTGGAGGAGGTTGGGGGCGCCAGATCCATGCGGGGCTCCAACTCTCGCATGTCAGGTCCATGCTCTAGTGGAGGCTTCGCGCTCGCATCCAGGGACGCCTGGAGAAAGAAAGACAATGATTGAGATAGAGAAAGGGGAAGAGGCGGCCAGATCCTTTGAATCCTAGCTAGGAGCTAGATGGGGAGTTGCTAGGGTTCAATCGCAGCGGCGCAGTTGGAGGTGAGGGATGGCGGTGTCCGCGATGGAGATCAACCGGGGAGAAGCCCACGGCGCGGCGCCGACGAGCGACGGGGTTGTGCGAGTGAGGTGGATCGGACTTGACGAGAGAGGAAGTAGGTGAGAATGGCAGTGGCGGTGGTGGAAGGGCGATACCGCTGGGATAGGGTGGTGCGAGGATAATAGAGAATGGGAAGGGTTAGGGTTTGTTGTGGATAAGTGGGCGACGTCGGTTGGGCCTTGGGCCTGGCTGTTTTTTTCACAAGAACATTTTTATCTTTTACGTCTCTAATTTTTAGAGATATAAGAGAAGAGGATATAAGGGATTTAAAAAAATATCGGGTGGTGTCATTTAAAAAAATACTAGACCACCTTACATGGACAATGTTCCAGCAGGGGTATCTCAAACCTTTTCGTCCACCCCTCGTGAAAAAGAGAAATTCCTGCCGAATCAGCACGAAGTGGGTCCGATTTGAACTACAGATACATTATCTAATGCTCATTATTTTTTCAAAAATCATTTTTAGACTCACAATATATTATTTTATCAGAGATCCACCAAAAGTTTAGTCAGACTCATCTCCTAGCTAAGAACCTTCATGCCCGTCGTTTTGACCATAGTTTAAAACGGGTATAAAAAATTCAAAAACGGTCTGAACAAATTTATTGCCGGATCAGCAAATTGCTGGCTCTGTCCACCCAACCCATCCTCGGGCCCGTCGTCGCCCGCATAGAGCAGCAGGATCTAGCATGCCTCGATGCCACCCACGTCATCCGCATCCGCATCCGCGAGATCCCCGGCGGCGCGTACGTGATCTAGGTAGCCATTAGTGGTGTTGACAAGGAGAGCGACAGAGGAAACGAGGTTGTGGTGTTGGGTGGAGGGGGCAAGCGGAGATCGGCGACGGGGGCAAGCAGAGATTCGCGATGGCGATCAGGAGTGATGGGGGTGAGGGTGGCGGCGGGGAGATGAGGGAGGGAGAGGGGAGAATCGGCAGCGCAAGGGGAGGCTAGGTGAGGTTAGGGTTCGGCCCGTGGGTACGGTGTGCTTCTTCGCGTGAGTGACCAGGCGTTGGATCGTAAATTAACGGTCCAGATTAGGTCCATATATATGGATGATCCATGGGAGGTGATTTCCTGTGTTTTGGTTGGTCGATTCACAAAACACCTCTCTTTTGCACTCAAAATCACTTTTTGTGTAACTACAAAACAATTTTCTCTGACAACATTGTTCGCAATTCCAAGATATACATGTGTGCACAATATTTCCATGTAATTGGAAAAGTTTTCCTTTTCGTCGCACGGAGAAACCATTTTCCATTTTCCGTGCACAAAAAACGGGGCAAGCAACCACCAAATGACCATTTTAGAATGCTACCATCCCATTTTTCAAAAATAGTATAGCACCTTACATGGACAAATCTCCCAACCGGGATATCTCAAACCTTTCCATCCACCCCTGGCGAAAAAGACAAATTCCTGCCGAATCGGTAGGAAGTGAGTCTGATTTGAACTACAGGTACATGATCTGATGCCCATAATTTTCTTAAAAAATTATTTTTTGACTCACAATATGCTTTTTCTTCAGAGATCCAATACAAGTTTAGTGAGGCTCAGCCCCTAGCTAAGAACCTTCATGCCCAATGTTTTGACCATAGTTTGAAACGGGCATACAAAATTCAAAAAAGGTCCGATCAATGCAAATCCTTCGCGTGGTGTCTTGTTATGTGACATAGTTTCAAGGAAAAATACCAAACTTGGTATATTCCAAGTGTCTCGAAAAAACCTTCTCAGAAATGACATATCATGTCCGAGATTTCATGGCTTTCGGGCCAAACGACCAATGTTATGGCCAGAATTGCGACATAGTTTGTGCTAATGTGCCCATATTTTCTGTGCATGTGCATTCTGGGATGGAGAATAATGTTGCAGGAGGAAGTTTTCCTTTTTGTCGCACGGAAAAACCATTTTCCATTTTCCGTGCGCAAAAAACGGGGCGTTTTGTGAAGCAATAACCAAATGACCATTTTAGAATGCTACCACCCCATTTTTCAAAAATAGTATAACACCTTACATGGACAAATATCCCAACCAGGGTATCTCAAACCTTTCCATCCATCCCTGGCGAAAAAGACAAATTCCTGCCAAATCGGGAGGAAGTGAGTCTGTTTGAACTACAGGTACATGATCTGATGCCCATAATTTTCTTAAGACATGATTTTTAGACTCACAATATGCTATTTCTTCAGACATACAATGCAAGTTTAGTGAGGCTCAGCACCTAGCTAAGAACCTTCATGCCCGCCGTTTTGACCATAATTTGAAACGGGCATACAAAATTAAAAAAATGTCCGATCAATGCAAATCTTTCGCGTGGTATCTTATTATGTTACATAGTTTCAAGGAAAAATACCAAAGTTGGTATATTGCAAGTGTCTCGAAAAAACCTTCTCAGAAATGAGCTATCATGTCTAAGGTTTCATGGCTTTCGGGCCAAACGACCAATGTTATGGCCAGAATCACGATATAGGTTGTGCTAATGTGCCCATATTGTGCATGCATGTGCATTCCAGGATGGCGAACAATATTGCAGGAGAAAGTTTTCCTTTTCGTCACACGGAAAAACCATTTTCCATTTTCCATGCGCAAAAAACGGGGCGTTTTGTGAAGCAACCACCAAATGACCATTTTAGAATGCTACCATCCCATTTTTTAAAAATAGTATAGCACCTTACATGGACAAATATTCCAACCGGGGTATCTCAAACCTTTCCTTCCATCCCTGGCGAAAAAGACAAATTCCTGCCGAATCGGTAGGAAGTGAGTCTGATTTGATCTCCAGGTACATGATTTGATGCCCAGGATTTTCTTAAAAAATGATTTTTAGACTCACAATATGCTATTTCTTCAGAGATCCAATGCAAGTTTAGTGAGGATCAGCCCCTAGCTAAGAACCTTCATGCCCGCTTTTTTGACCATAGTTTGAAACGGGCATACAAAATTCAAAAAAGGTCCGATCAATGCAAATCCTTCGCGTGGTATCTTATTATGTTACATAGTTTTCAAGGAAAAATAACAAACTTGGTATATTGCAAGTGTCTCGAAAAAACCTTCTCACAAATGAGCTATCATGTCTGAGGTTTCATGGCTTTTGGGCAAAACGACCAATGTTATGGCCAGAATCGCGATAATGTTTGTGCTAATGTGCCCATATTGTGCATGCATGTGCATTTCAGGATGGCAAACAATATTACAGGAGGAAGTTTTCCTTTTTGTCACACGGAAAAACCATTTTCCATTTTCCGTGTGTATAAAACGGGGTGTTTTGTGAAGCAACCACCAAATGAGCATTTTAGAATGCTACCATCCCATTTTTAAAAAATAGTATAGAACCTTACATGGACAAATATCCCAACCGGGGTATCTCAACCCTTTCCATCCATCCCTGGCGAAAAAGACAAATTCCTGCCGAATCGGTAGGAAGTGAGTCTGATTTGAACTACAGGTACATGATCTGATGCCCAGGATTTTCTTAAAAAATTATTTTTAGACTCACAATATGCTATTTCTTCAGAGATCCAATGCAAGTGTAGTGAGGCTCAGCCCCTAGCTAAGAACCTTCATGCCCGCTGTTTTGACCATAGTTTGAAACGGGCATACAAAATTCAAAAAAGGTCCGATCAATGCAAATCCTTCGCGTTGTGTCTTATTATATGACATAGTTTCAAGGAAAAATAACAAACTTGGTATATTGCAAGTGTATCGAAAAAACCTTCTCAGAAATGACCTATCATGTCTGAGGTTTCATGGCTTTCGGGCCAAACGACCAATGTTATGGACAGAATCACGACATAGTTTGTGCTAATGTGCCCATATTTTGCATGCATGTGCATTCTGAGATGGCGAAAAATATTGCAGGAGGAAGTTTTCCTTTTTGTCGCACGGAAAAACCATTTTCCATTTTCCGTGCGCAAAAAACGGGGCGTTTTGTAAAGCAACCACCAAATGACCATTTTAGAATGCTACCATCCCATTTTTCAAAAATAGTATAGCACCTTACATGGACAAATATCCCAACCAGGGTATCTCAAACCTTTCCATCCACCCCTGGTGAAAGAGACAAATTCCTACCGAGTCGGTAGGAAGTGAGTCTGATTTGAACTACAGGTACTTTATCTGATGCCCATGATTTTCTTAAAAAATGATTTTTAGACTCACAATATGCTATTTCTTCAGAGATCCAATGCAAGTTTAGTGACGCTCAGCCCCTAGCTAAGAACCTTCATGCCCGCTGTTTTGACCATAGTTTGAAACGGGCATACAAAATTCAAAAAAGGTCCGATCAATGCAAATCCTTCGCGTGGTGTCTTATTATATGACATAGTTTCAAGGAAAAATACCAAACTTAGAATATTGCAAGTGTCTCGAAAAAACCTTCTCAGAAATGACCTATCATGTCTGAGGTTTCACGGCTTTCGGGACAAACGACCAATGTTATGGCCAGAATCACGACATAGTTTGTGCTCATGTGCCCATATTTTGTATGCATGTGCATTCCGGGATGGCGAACAATGTTGCAGGAGGAAGTTTTCCTTTTCTTCGCGCGGAAAAACCATTTTCCATTTTCCATGCGCAAAAAACGGGGCGTTTTGTGAAGCAACCACCAAATGACCATTTTAGAATGCTACCACCTCATTTTTCAAAAATAGTATAGCACCTTACATGGACAAATATCCCAACCGGGGTATCTCAAACCTTTCCATCCACCCCTGGCGAAAAAGACAAATTCCTGCCAAATTGGTAGGAAGTGAGTCTGATTTGAACTACAGGTACATGATCTGATGCCCATGATTTTTTGTAAAAGTGATATTTAGACTCACAATATGCTATTTCTTTAGATATCCAATGCAAGTTTAGTGAGGCTCAGCCCCTAGCTAAGAACCTTCATGCCCGCTATTTTGACCATAATTTGAAACAGGCATACAAAATTCAAAAAAGGTCCGGTCAATGCAAATCCTTCACGTGGTGTCTTATTATGTGACATAGTTTCAAGCAAAAATACTAAACTTGGTATATTGCAAGTGTCTCGAAAAAACCTTCTCAGAAATGACCTATCATGTCTGAGGTTTCATGGCTTTCGGGCCAAACGACCAATATTATGGCCAGAATCGCGACATAGTTTGTGCTAATGTGCCCATATTGTGCATGCATGTGCATTCCGGGATGGCGAACGATGTTGCAGGAGGAAGTTTTCCTTTTCGTTGCACGGAAAAACCATTTTCTATTTTCCGTGCGCAAAAAACGGGGCGTTTAGTGAAGCAACCACCAAATGACCATTTCAGAATGCTACCACCCCATTTTTCAAAAATAGTATAACACCTTACATGGACAAATGTCCCAACCGGGGTATCTCAAACCTTTCTGTCCACCCCTGGCAAAAAGAAAAATTCCCGCCGAATCGGTAGGAAGTGAGTCTGATTTGAACTACAGGTACATGATCTGATGCCCATGATTTTTTGAAAAAATAATTTTTAGACTCACAATATGCCATTTCTTCAGAGATCCAATGCAAGTTTAGTGAGACTTAGACCCTAGCTAAGAACCTTCATGCCTGCTGTTTTAATTCAAATCGCTAATTTGACAATTACATTTTAAATTATGATATTGTCCCTACTATGAAATAATGTGGGATTAGTAAATGAACTATTTTTAAATTATCAAAGCATTAATAATTAACACCCTAAGATAATCTACTGAGTTTTATAAAAAATTGGAGATGAAAATTAATATTTTTGGACATCTTATGAAAACGATACAAAAGAATAATAAAAAAAGGAAAAAGAAAAAACTATCCTAACCGGACCAGCCGAGCTGGCCCGGGACCTAATCTACCACGTGCCTAGGACTAGGTCAGCCCAGGCAGACAGTGTGGTCCTCCCCCCTTAGTAGGCCGGCCCAAGCGGATTTGCGGTCCGCCTCCCTTCCTGGACTATAGAAAAAAGGATCTTCGGACTCTCTATTAAGTGTGCAGACGGAAATGGATCACAATCATGCTTATGTCCTGGCGGTTGGCTTCGCTGGAAGCGTGAATAGAGGGCGCGGGTTCGATCCCCTTGGCGAGCTCTTTTTGTCATTTAATTGTATTCTGAATGTTGCCAACGTGTCTAGGAAAGGATATGTGGGTCTAGGGAGGCACGTCACATAGACACGTTACTAGGCATATGGACAACTTATATTAGCACATGGATACACACATATATAAAACTTGACACATAGATATGCCACGTAGGCATTATTGCTGATGTGGCCAATCAATTCAATGTATCATATTTTAGACGACATGACGATTTAAATTAGTCATAATGGGGTATAAATAAGGCTCTAAGTTGTATCCTAAAGGTTATGACGATTTCTTATGCTGAAATTACGACGATTTTGACCCAAATCATCGTAATTTTATAGGATTTTGACATCTCTAAGCAGCCTATGACCATCTCATGCCAAATCGTCATAGATCTATGACGATTTCATTTCCCATCACTATGAGAAGGTCAAAAGTCAACACATTACTTGTAGTGCAAGGAACATACTATTTATTTTTCCAAGAAGATTGATAGGACTTATGGTTTGAATTCAATTGATCATGTTGAGGGCATTCAAGTTGGAGAAATATATTGTCCCATGCCACGAGAAAAATTTGAAACTATTATGATTGGGACCATCGCTATCAAGGTTGAGGTAACATAATCATTAGTGGAACACAAAGTTTTGCTTCATATAATTTTTTTTTGGTAACAAGACCTGATCAACCTTGTTAACAAAAGGATTTCACTGAACAAAACAATGTTTTCACCATGATTATCTCCGCTTGCTTTTATTCCATTTTTGTTTTTGCTTTCGTTTAGCCTACTTTTCTGTTGTTAGTTGCTTTCATGTTAGAGTGTCTTAGAACTTCTAAAGTTTTAGTTTTGTTTTGTCATTGCATCATTCCAGAAACCCTTTTCTGTTAGAAAATCATTCATCTATACATGAAAATTGCTCAAAAATAAAGTGTCTCGAAAAATTCCAGAAAATTCATATTAAATTTTTACGTGAAAAATGGGGCAGAGAAGTGCCTAGAAAGTACCAGGGGGCCCATCAGCCATTCACACCACCTGGTGGCGCGGCCAGCCCAGGGGCGCGCCTGGCCATGGTGTGGGCCACCCCTAGCCCTCCACTCACTCTCTCACTTTCCACTGATCTCTCTCTCCGGAGAAAACACCAGTTCATTGCTCGAAATCACATTCTTGCTATTCTTGGCCTCGATTTTTCAATCTCCTTGCTCAGCCCATCTTTGCTGCTGAAATTTGGAGCATTTGTTCTCTGGTATGTGACTCCTCCGCTTGTCCAAGTAGAATTTTGTTTAGTGGTTTATATCTTGATTATATTGCTGCCGTAGGTGATAGGTTTTGAGAGATTGTAAGCTTGTTCAATGCTTAGAGTTATCGTTTTGATGCATATTTAGGCCTCTATAAGTCCCTATGAGTAGTGCCCTTCATTATATATTCACTTTGCAATCACTTGTGTAATAGATGTTTAAATTTCAGAATAGAAGATGAATGAGCGTCAACTCAACCAACATGAACTAAGGGAGCCTGAGGTTATGAAGGTTCATCGAGAGGAGGAAGTTTTTCCTTCCATCTATCCATGCTTCGAATTCATGAGGGCTGCAGGAATTTCCCAGGACTTCCACACCTTAGTTGCTAATGCAGGATTGGAGCACTTTGTGGAAGATGAAACTTGTCAATTTGTGAAACTAACTATGTCTGTAGTGCAGGACTTTTGATTTAGTCACTCTTTTCCTAACCCCATGGTCCACTACAAAATTTACAATATAGCTGTCGACCTCCCTCTTGATGACTTTTGTGCAGCTATTAAGGTACCTCTGTGGGGATCGTGTGGAAGGATTAAAGAGCGGCCTGCGCCACTCATGGAATTGTATGTGGAGATTTGCCAAGGGAGCAGCTTCTCAAAGGAGAGTGGGAAAATCCGTAACATTCATCTCCCATCTATTCGCTACTTTGCTTACTTTATCGCCAAGTGTGTTCTCGCTAGGAAAACTGCTAATAAGCTATCCTCATATGATCTAGCATTCATCTCAGCTTCTTTAAAACGAGATAGAGCTTACAACTTGGGTGCCTTGATAGCTTCTCGTCTTGCTGCTAACCACGAGAATAGTGGAATTTGTGGAGGCCTCATTGCTTCTCGTTTATTAGCGTTGCATGGTTTAATGCCTCATCATCTAGACCTACAGTTTCCCATAGAAAAGCTTGACCTTAATTCCATGATACAACATAAATTTTTTTCTTCTTGGGCTCATTTGAGTGAGTTGTCTTATGAAATAACCTTTCCCATGGCTGGTTGGAGAAGGAGTAAGTCCGAGGGATTTGTTCTTTTGCCTGCACCTGTTTTGTTTAACCTTGATAGCAGTGTAGGATGGTCACTCACTAAGGAGGAGCTTGATATGTACTTGGGAGATCTCTCCCAACATGAGAAGGATACTAGAAGGGAGGTTACAGATGATTCGGTCCAGCCCTTGAATGAGGGGGAGTCTTCATATCAGCAGCCTACCTATGATTGGGGACCTTATTCTTATTCCCAAGGGCCTAATCACGATCATTCTTACAATGACCCGCCTGCTTGGAACCCTTACTCGTATTTGGATTGATACCCACTTAGGCCAAAAGCCTAAGCTTGGGGGGAGGTACACCGACATCACACTCATCTCTATATCATTTTTTGTTGGTACTTTGTATATTCATGTTTCGTTCTCTTTTTAGTTTTTGTTCTCTCTTTGCTTTTGCTTTCTAAAACACAAAAAGACCAAAAATATTTCAGTTGTTTGCTTCTTTTTGCCTTGGTTTGCTTTTCCCTTTTTGCTTTGTTTGAACTATTCGAAAAACCCAAAAAGATTTTGCTTTGCTTGTTCTTTCGTTTTGGTTCTTGCTTTTAAAAATCGAAAACACCAAAAATATTTGTTGTTCTTCTTTGGTTTTGTGAGTTTGTTGCAGGGTTCAGCAGTCCTTAGTGAAATTTGGTTTCATGTTATTATTCAAGCCACACAAGTGAAGGCCAATAATGAGGATTAATGACAACTTGAGGTGTGGTGAGAGGCTGGTAACAAACTCTATTTGTTTTCATTTTTGTACATATACTCATCATTATGGGCATGCTTAGTCTGTTCATGTAGGGTGTATGTTATTTATGGATGCTTAGTAGTTCTTGCTTTCTTTTGATTAGCTCTAGCTCGCTAATAATTTGTAGCATGTCATATGAATGTTTTCTTGCGTTGCTGTATTCATAACCTGGTATGACACTATGGTACCCTCCTCTGATGTTTCACTTGAATTAACTTGGCACATGCTCATGCATGCATATGACTGAAACAATAATCAGTTAAGCCTCGATGAATTATTTTGCCTCAGGGGTCTTGAATCACTTTCATGCCATGATTAGTCCTGTTTTGTTGCAAGCATGATTATGACAATTATTGCTCTCTCGTTTGTCGCTCCCTTACTATTGCTAGCCTTCACCTGCACTGAGTATAAGCTTTACTCGTGTTTCCAACTCCCTAAAACCAAATATTGCCGAAAGTGTCCACCATACCTCCCTATTAGCATCATTTGCTATTCCGTGCATGCTTAGTATGCCTTGTTTTCTTCCGAATAAAATGTTTGCTTGTTATGATAAAGTTAGTTAGTAAAGCTCTCACGAACTTGATGGCACATTTTACTTTCCTGCATTTAATAAAGTTGAACCATTGCATCCATCTTTGTTGCGTATATGCTTGTGCTTTATAAGTTGAAGTTAGCAGAACCATGTATCATGGGGAACGCTTTCAACATTGCACAGGTACTTTGTACCCTGTTGATATCATGATTCTTTTGCTTATGGATCCTGACGGTGTGAAATAAAATGAGAACTTGTAAGATCATAGAGTTTGTATATGTGTTAGAGAAACGCCTGGGACGCTAGCCTAAGCCTTGCCTAATCATGGTGGAAACTTGCAGCATAACCATAATGAGCATTCTATGAAGCCTCCTCAATAAAAACCTATGCAAATAGCAAATAAAAAGATCGCTGAGATGCTCATTGTCTGCTTGCCTTGTCATTTTGATTATGGGATAGCTCCTGTATCATGTGAAAGGGGTACCCCGTTGGTGGTTCTCTATGATACATATATACTTACAATGACAAGAGCTTACTTGTGACTGAAGTTGAGTAGCATGAGGTCCGGTACTCGTAAGTAAGGGGCATGAGATTTTAACTTATAACTTGTCAAGCATATCCTCTTAGTTGTGTCACTTTAACCTTAACCATTTAAAGATGCTTATGATAGGGGCAATGAGAGCTCCAAGCTAATGAGTACCATACTTTTAGCATTTGGAAGCCTTTCAAACTTTTCAAAACCTTTTTCATTTCTTTGTTGAGTCACCACCCATTCTATGAGCACTTTCTTGAGAGCATAGTTGTCATTCTTAGCGTAATGTGCTTGTCTCAAAACTTGATTAATTGTGTTATGACTTTGATGCTTGTATATTTGATATCTTTACTTCTAGTCTTCACTTGAACTTCAGAGGTGCCTTGGCATTTATGTTTGATCTACAATCAAAGGCAAGCGAGATACCACTCTATCATACTTTGTTATGAGCATTGCAATGTTGCTTATGTTTATGTTTCATGCTACTTATTATCTTTGAGTTGGAATCTCTTCATAGCTTGCAATGACTATTAAGTAAACTTATTATGAATTGACTGAGCAGTTGATCACATGCTGAGAATATATACATCTTATGAAGCAAATGTGTTCGTGAAAGTTTCTTTTATCGCACTCAGTTTTCAACTGAATGGCTTGAGGACAAGCAATAAGCTAAGCTTGATGGGAGTTCATACGTCCAAAATGTATCTACTTTCCCGAACACTTTTGCTATTGTTTCTCCTCTAAACTTGTGTGATTTGGATGCAACTAACATGGACTGACGCTATTTTCAGCAGAATTACCTTGGTGTCTAGTTTTTGTGCAGAAAATCAACTATCAGCAAAATTCCCGAAAAATATGCCAAAATCTTATTTCACCAGAAGACTCATGGAGCCAGAAGAAGAGACGGAGTAGGGCCACGAGGGGCCCACACCACCTAGCCGTGCGGGCTAGGCCAGGCCGCGACAATGACACTGGGTGTGGTTCATGAAAAAAACACACATCCAATGACACTGGTGGATCCTTATGTGGTTTGTGAAAAGAACACACATGCAATGACTCTGGTGGATCCACATGTGGTTTGTGAAAATTACACACATTTCAATGACACTAGTGGATCCATCTGTGGTTTGTGGGATGAACACAAATGCAATGACTCTAGCTCTGGTTAATGAAAAGAACACACATGCAATGACACTAGTGGATCCATATGTGGTTTGTGAAAAGAACAGCCGTGCAATGAACTCTGGTGTATCCATATGTGGTTTGTGAGAAGAACACACATGCAATGACATTAGTGGATCAATATGTGGTTTGTGAAAAGAACACACATGCAATGACACTGGTGGATCCATATGTGGTTTGTGAGAAGAACACACATGCAATAACTCTAGCTATGGTTAATGAAAAGAACATACATGCAATGACACTAGTGGATCCATATGTGGTTTGTGAAAAGAACAGACATGCAATGAACTCTAGTGGATCCATATGTGGTCTGTGAAAAGAACACACATGCAATGACACTGGTGGATCCATATGTGGTTTGTGAAAGAACACACATGCAATGACACTAGGTGTCGTTAATGAAAAGAACACACATCGAATGGCAGTGGTGCACCCTTATGTGGTTTGTGAAAAGAACACACATGCAATGACTCTGGTGGATCCACATGTGGTTTGTGAAAAGAACACACATGCAATGACACTGGTGAATCAATGTGGTTTGTGAAAATAACAGACATGTAATGAACTCTGGTGGATCCATATGTGATTTGTGAGAAGAACACACATGCAATGAGACTAGGTGTGGTTCATGAAAAGAATACACATCCAATGACACTGGTGGATCCTTATGTGGTATATGGAAAGAACACACATGAAGTGACACTAGCTGTGGTTTGTGAAAAGAACATAATGCAATCACACTGGTGGATCCATATGTGGTTTGTGAGAAGAACACACATCCAATGACTCTAGTTGTGGTTTGTGAGAAGAACACACATGCAATGACACTGGTGGATCCATATGTGGTTTGTGAAAAGAATAGACATGCAATGAACTCTGGTGGATCCATATGTGGTTTGTGAAAAGAACACACATGCAATGACACTGGTGGATCCATATGTGGTTTGTGAAAAGAACAGACATGCAATGACACTGTGTGCGGCTCATGAAAAGAACACACATCCAGTGACACTGGTGGATCCTTATGTGGTTTGTGAAAAGAACACACATGCAATGACTCTGGTGGATCCACGTGTGGTTTGTGAAAAGAACACACATGCAATGACACTGATGGATCAATGTGGTTTATGAAAATAACAGACATGCAATGAACTCTGGTGGATCCATATGTGGTTTGTGGGAAGAACACACATGCAATAACACTGGGTGTGGTTCATGAAAAGAACACACATCCAATGATAGTGGTGGATCCTTATGTGGTCTGTGGAAAGAACAGATATGCGTTGACACTAGCTTTGGTTTTTGAAGAGAACAGACATGCAATCACACAGGTGGAGCCACATGTGGTTTGTGAGAAGAACACATATCCAATGACTCTAATTGTGGTTTGTGAGAAGAACACACATGCAATGAAACTGGTGGATCAATATGTGGTTTGTGACAAGAACACACATGCAATGACATAGGTGGATCCATATGTGGTTTGTGAGAAGAACATGATACATTGCAAATGTATCTATAATTTTTGATGTTCCATGCTTGGTTTTATCTACTTTCTTGTGTTTTGTTCCAACTTTGGAGTAATTTTCATATGATTTCTTGGACTAACCTATTAACAAGAGTCATAGTGTCAGCTGCCTGTTTTCTACTGTTTTTGGTTCCAGGAAAGTCAGAAAATCAATATTCTCGGAATTGGACCAGACAAAAGGCAATGTCAATATTTTCTCGGAAGATTCACGGAGCTAGAAGGAGAGCCGGAGAGGGGCCACAGGGTGGCCACACCACCCCATGGCGCGAGTCCACCTAGGCCACGCCAGGGCATGGTGTGGGCCCCCTGGCCGGCCACCGACCATGTCTCCTTCGCCTATAAGAGCCTCCCGATACCAAAACCTAAGATCATCAATCAGAAATCCACGAAAAGTTCCGCAGCGCCGCCGCCACCGAAGGGGAGATTCGGGAGACAGAAAGTCTCTGTTCCGGCACTCTGCCGGGACGGGGAAGTGCCCCCGGAGCCATCTCCATCACCATTGATGATTCCCATGATGGGGAGGGAGTAGTTCTCTCTCGAGGCTAAGGGTTCTACCGGTAGCTATGTGTTCATCTCTCTCCCTATGCATGATCATATTGTGATCATGAGTTTTGTAATCAAGTAGATCTACCTTGCTACTCAAGTGCTTTAATAGATCTCTGATCTCCCCATGTGTGTGAAAGTGACAGCATGCACACCATGGTGGCACTTAGGCTAGAGATTACGAATACTTGTTATGAGTTATATTTGGAGTTGGATGTCTTTATGAAATTGTGGTGTTTGTTGGACTCATCTAGTACTCAAGGTGACAGTGTGGGGTTTTCTAGATGGGAAGGACTTACTTTGAGGTGTGCTGTTATAGCCCTACCATGGATTAAGAGTGTCCAACCGGAGAGTAGTTAAGCGTAGTATCATGAAGTTTATTAAATGCAAGATCAAGACTCTCAACATTGTCTTGTCATAATTTATTTAGTCGTAAATAAAATTCAGTAGTTGCAAGATGAGCAATTGGATAAATAAGAAGAGGAGAAAACCCTAAAAGCAGTTAAGTACAGAGAGCAGATCTATAAGCCAGGAGAAGTGGTAGATGAGGACGTGTTTCCTCATGGCCAGTTGAATGACCGTGACTTCACTCCCTTCATATGGGGTGTACTCGAGGTCCAATCCCACAAACTTGTCCTCGTCTTTCTCAAGCCATCCCTCGTACATCCTCAGGACTCGCAGCACTGTCTCATCCTTGTTGGTGTAGACAACGTCTATCTTCTTATTGTCATGAGTAGTGAAGCTTGTCTCTAGAGTGCGACGACCTTCCATGGTGGCAAGGAGAAGATGTGAAGAAGACAGATGACAGGAAGAAGAAGAGTGGTTTCTACAAGACAGGGGAATGGTGGAACCGTCCATGCATTTTTAAGGTAGTGGTTAATGACGGGGACGGAAGTCCAAAGGAGAGACGCGTGGCGGTGGCAGTTCCAGCTTCTGAGTAAACAAAAAATAATTATAACAACGATATATGTGCCCTGTTTTGTCACGTCAATACACTGGGCCGGTCGTGTTGTCCTATCCGTAGTGCCAGCGCTGCAAGCCTACGTGACAACCACCACGCCTAAGCGACGGGAGCGACATAAAGGCGAGAATTGACAGGGGGTCCCAACTTGACGGCCGTTATCATGATATTTTGTATTGAAACGTAAAGGTGAATTCATGCCGAAAAAGACCCTCTGAGTATTTGGCACGACAACTGTAGTCATCGTGGCTGATTACAGGCAACCTGGGTACCGCGTTGTCTGGGCGCCCCAAATTTCGGGCCGCAAAATGGTATTCTCCTTTGTTGATGGGGAGCCTTTACTTTGGAAGTCTAATGATGACGAGAGAACACCACCACCACCGAAGGAGTAATTCATCATTAGGTTTTGGCATCCCCTTGGTTTGTTCCAGGATTGGGGGAGTGCCGCGGTATCACATCATTATCTTTCATCTTTTTACCTTTTTAGTAGAGTCATATCATGAATAGAGAAGTTATCATATAGGATGGTTTGCATTGTGGAAGTATCTCTCCTCTAGTTAGTTATCTATGTATCCCTTGGTGTGACTTGCCGTTATGGAATATTAATGAGAAGTTCTATCATTAAATTTTTGCACATATTATTTTAGTTTGCAATTTTTGTTATATGATGATCTTGTTGTTAGTATTGGTATCACTTTGGGATCATTAAGTAAATTTAGTTGGTTTTGGCAAACTAGCTCTGGTTAGTAGCAACACTATTTGAGGATTCAATGGAAAAGAGAAAAGTACTTTTAGAAATATAATTCCATTATCTTTCTTTCTTGGTTGGCTCATAAGCTTAACATTCTCTAGTTAAGATCTTTTGTGTTTCCAAGGAAGATTACATGATTGTTTCTATCACTTGTATGTTTGTTTGTTTCCTTCAACTCTTATGCTTAATACCCAGCCTTGCTAGCCAAAAACCTGTACTGAGAGGGAATGCTTCTCGTGCATCCAATCCTTGAACTAAAACCTATGCCATTTATGTCCACCATATCTACCTATTAGCATTATTCCTATTTCAAGTAAATTCTCGAGTTTTATCTATCTTCCAAATTAAACTTGTTATGTGAAAATTAGTGATTAAAGCTCTCACAAACTTGATGACACACTTTATTTTCTTGTACTTAATAAATTTGAACCATTGTGACTATCTTATGAAGCTTGTATGCTTGCAAATTATAAGTTGGGAGTTAGCAAAACCATGTTATCATGGGGTCCGCTTTTGACATTGCACTTATTATTTAGTTGATATCATGTTCTTTTGTTTATGGATGCCGGCGGTGTGAAATAAAGGGGGAGATTGTAAGATCATGGAGTTTGTATATGTGTTAGAGAAACGCCTGGGCAGCTAGCCTAAGCCATGCCTAATCATGGTGGAAACTTGCAGCATAACCATAGTGGCATTCTATGAAGAATCCTCAATAAAAACCTATGCAAATAGCAAATAAAAAGATCACTGAGATGCTCACTGTCTGTTGCCTTGTCATTTTGATATGGGATAGCTCCTGTGTCATGGGGCAAGGGGTACCCCATTTGCGGTTCTCTATGATATACATACACTTACAATGACAATAACTTACCAGAGACCAAAGTTGAGTAGCATGAGGTCTGGTACTCATACTCAAGGGGCATGAGATTTTCATCCTATAATTTGTCAAGCGTATAACTCATATTTTCCCTCACATTAACCTTAATCACTTCAAGCTTCCTATGATAGGGGCAATGAGGGCTCAAAGCTTTTAAGTACCATAATTTTTGGAAGCTCTTTATGAAATTTGAAATCCCTGCTTTCCTCTATGAAGGGCCTATCTTTACTTTTTAGTTGAGTCAGTAAACCTATTCCTTTCTATCTCAAGCAAGCATTTGATTTGTTGTGATTCAATCATCCATATGATGATTTATTCAATCATGTTTCTTATGTTCCTTGTTTTGCACACTTCTCTTATCTGAGTGAATATTACTTTGAAAGCTATCATTGAAAACCCCATTATGTTTGACTCCTACAATTTGTTAACCGTTCTCTGACCAAGAACAAAGTTTGCCATTACCAATTATGATTTACTTTATGTATCTTTATTGTGTTTCCCTTACTCATTGCAAGTTAAGTTATATAATAGTGAGTTGTTTTCTATTATGATTTGTGTATTGATGAATGTGATGCTTCTTGTCCGTATTCTCTTTATCGACACTTCACTCCATAAACCTGTGGTCATGTTTATTGAGCTCTGGTTTTGCTTGGGGACAAGCAAGGTCTAAGCTTGGGGGAGTTGATACGTCCATTTTGCATCACTATTTTATATCATAATTTATTGTTATTCATTGATATATTTCATATTAAGAGATGATACTTATGTTATTTCATCTATTTTTGCATGATTGATGACTTTTGGAGGATGAACCATCGGAGTCAGGATTCTGATGGAAAAAGCACTGTCCAGATGCAATATTTGCGAAGATCAGAAAATCCCAGAAAATATACGGAAAATCCTATTTTTCCAGAAGATGGAGAATGCCAGAAGGGGAGGTGGAGATGGTCCACAGGGGGCCCACACCACCCCCTGGTGCGGCCCCCCTAGGCCGCGCCACCAGGTGGTGTGGCCACCCTGGCCCACCTCCAGCATCGCCCTTCCGCGTATATATTCCCCTCGGAAACCTAAAGTTCAGGGAGTGACCATAGAAAGCTTCTGCCGCCTCTACGGGGCGGAAACTAGAGAGAGAGAAAGAGCTCTCTGGCAGGCAGAAATCTGCCAGGGAAATTCCTTCCCGGAGAGTGGAGATCATTGCCATCAACACCATCATCAAGCTAGACTTCATCGGGATCATCATCATCATCATCTCCACCATCATCTCCACCAGCACCATCACAACCACTCCGTACCGCTGTAACAATTGGGTTGAATTTTGCATAGTTCTTAGGGGAAACTTTCACGATGTTGATTACTTGTTGTAGTTGATGCTATTGAGTGGAACCATTGAATTGTTGTTCATGTTCAGATTGTTACTTATTATTATTTCATCTCTGATCTTGATCCATATGATGTCTCGTGAGTAGTTCGTTTAGTTCTTGAGGACATGGGAGAAGTCATGTTGTTAGTAGTGGAATTGTGTTGAGAAAGATTTAATGGTTTGATATTTAAGTTGTGGTGCTATTCTTCTAGTGGTGTCATGTGAAAGATGTTGGGTTCACAGCATAGAGAAAAAAATTCCTACGATGGGAACTATTATAGGCCAAGATCTATCTATTAGATACAAGCAATGGGTGGATATACATCCATAGAGAACATACCCTCAAAGACAACAAAGCTTTGTTAACGAGATGGAACTCGTGGATGACGTAGTCGTACACTTGCCGATCTCAAGATCGTGATGAAGTCCAGCATGTCCAGCAGGTCCAGCTCCAGCACGTCCATCAGATCCAGCTCCAGCAAGTCCAGCACCACCAAGTCCAGCACCGCAAAGCAGCGGTGCATCCGTGATCGCACACATGTCCTGTACCCCGACAACCTCTGTCCCTTGCTCCAGCAAAGCAGTGGAAGCAGCAACTCCTTTCCATATAAAGCCACCGGGAACATGTATCTCGCTAATCCGAGACCATGGGGGGAAATACTAGAGGGGGAGAGAGATCCTTCACGAGGAGGTGTGAGTGTGAAGGTGTGAGAGGGGGGCCTTTTATAGGAGGAAGGGGGTGCCCCTCCCCATGGCTAGCACCCAAGGGGTGACCCTTGACCTCCTCATTCATGTGGTGGTAACTCCCTCCACATAAATTTGCCCCTTCACATTCTCCATTAAAGTCTCCATTTTAAATGCATTAAATTTCTCCAAATTTAATGATTTCTCATTTAATAAAACTCTTTTATTAATTTTATTCAGAATTTACAAACATTCACATAAAACCCCCTGCAACATTTCAATATTACATGCAGAACCAATTTTAGCAATTTCACCTGAAACAGTTTTGGTGTCTATTGAAATAATTCCAGTGCTTTCTTAAATCTTTATCTAAAAAATATTTGCTCCAAATGGTGTCGGTATCCCTTAAGTGTGTCACCCTACGGTTCGCGAATAATGCACACATGATCGAGACCCCTCTCCGATTAATAATCAGCAGCGGGACCTGGAGATCCATACTGACTCCCACACATTCAACGATGACTTGTGTGATCGTGAGAACCTTTAACGCTAGTAACTAAATCCCTTTGTCTCACGATATATTACATGTCCGAGATTCGATCATCAGTATCTCCATACCTAATTTGATCTTGTTGCCAACATGCACTCTTTTCTCGTTCCCGTGATATAACATTCTAGTGATCTCATCACTTGCTTGCAAGCTAACCAATATGATATCACCGAGAGGGTCTATCCATCATCGGGATGGACAAATCCCACTCTTGATCCATGAGCCTCTACATAACACTTTCATAGCACTGAACCCACCTTTATAATCACCCTTTCATGGTGTGACATTTGATGTTATCAAGATACTCTTCCAGTGTTAGTGATTGACATGATCTCATGGTCTAGGGACTAGGATTACTTCGTTTGATGTTATAGCAATATAAACACAATAACTTTGATCATAATGCTATACTTTGTATGAATGTTCATCACATCATTCCACTAATGTTGTGACCTCGTTATTAACAACCTCCAATGTCCATGATCAGGAAACATTGATCATCTTGTTAATCAACGAGCTAGTTTATAAGAGAGGCATAACTAGGAACTTTCCTTTTGTTTATTGAACACGCATGTATTAACGTTTCCAAATTAATACAATTATAGCATGCAAAATAAACATTTATGATAACACAAGGAATAAGATAATAACCACTTTATTATTGCCTCTCTGGCATATTCCCTTCAAACGTAGACTACATGATACTTCACCTTTATGGGCCTTGGGGAATGCATTGTGTATTTGGCTACTAATCGTGGGGTTGCTAGAGTGACAGAAACCTAAACCCCCGTTAGGAAACCTTTGCATAAGGGAGTGTAGGATCTCAGAGTTTAAGGCTGTGGTTAGGTTTTTTTCTTAATTACTTTCTTGTAGTTGCGGATTCTTGCAAGGGGTATAATCACAAGTATGTATTAGTCCTAGTAAGGTCAGTACATTAGCACAGGTTCACCCACACAACACTTATCAAACTAGAGAATATTAATCAACTATATGAAGTGAAAGCACTTGACAGTAATCCCAGGTGTCCTCGAGAACGTTTGGTCATCTTAAGTAATACAACTGGCTTGTCCTTTGCTAAAGAAAGGATTGGGACACTTGCTGCAATTATTATTGTTGTCTTTTATTTACTCGCACTTTATTTATCTGCATTATCAAAAAAGCCCTAAAAATCCGTTTGCTAAGTATTTAATGAGAATTCTTGATCCAAACCACTTGTCAACACCTTCTTCTCCTCGTTGGGTTCGACACTCTTATTTATCAAAACTACTACGATACACCCCTGATGGCAAAAAATATATCGAGCTCGTTGGGGAACCCCAAGAAGAAGGTATGATGAGCACAGCAGCAAGTTTTACCCCTGTTATGAAACCAAGGTTATCGAACTAGTAGGAGCAAAGAAACACCTCCAAGATGTTGTTTCCAACTTGGAATCCTGCACAACACAATCACAGAACTTTGTCCCCAACTTATAGTGAGGTTGTCAATCTCACCGGTTTTGCTAAAAACAAAGGATTAAACGTATTGTGTGGAAGATAGTAATAGCTTGCAGAAAGTAAACAGAAAGCAGTAAATAGTTGTAGATTGATGGTAAAAGAAAGGACCGGGGTCCATAGTTCACTAGTGGTGATTCTCCTTAAGATAGATGACATGTTGGGTGAACAAATTACAGCGGGGCAATTGACAAACATCGAGAAAGCATACATGCATATACTAATCATCTTGACTCCTTTGAGATTTGATTGGGCAACATTATACATAGACCGTAATCCAACTACATCTATGACTAATAATCCACCTTCAGGTTATCATCCGAACCCCCTCCAGTATTAAGTTGCAAGCAATAGATAATTGCATCAAGCATTGCGTGTAAAGTAAACAATACGATTATTCTGTGAACAAAGGATTGCTGTTTTCTCACTAGTTGCAACAGCACATCTAGTAACTTAGAGATTTCTGTCACTTCCCCAGATTACTAGAGGCATGAACCCACTATCGAGCATAAATACTCCCTCTTGGAGTTGCTAGCATCTACTCGGCCAAGATAGCTACTAACAATGGAGAGCATGCAAGATCACAAATAACAAAGACATGATAGAATCAATAATCAATCTGAAATATCATCTCAATATCCTTCGGATCCCCGCAAACATAACATGTATGATTACAAATAGATGATCTTGATCATGAACGGAGCTCACAAGATCTAAACATGTTAGCACAAAGGAGAAGAACCGACCATCTAGCTACTACATGGACCCGCTGTCCAAGGATGAACTACTCACGCATCACACCGGAGGCTTGCATGGTGATGAAGAAGGCCTCCAGGGTGAATTCTCCCCTCCGACAGGGTGCCAGGAAGAGCTTCAGATCCCCCCGATCTAGGGATGGAGATGACGGCGGCTACAGATTCTTTCGTGGAATTTTGATCGGGTACTTAGGGTTTTTGTATCAGAGGCAATATATAGGCGAAAGGGGAGTCTGAGGGGATGCCCTAGGCAGCCACACCACCCCCTGGCACAGGCCAGGCCTGGTCGTACGGCCAGGTGGTGTGGCCAGCCTCTGGCCCCTCCCCGTCTCATCTTCTGGCTCTGTGTCCCCCTCAGTGAAATATTGACTTTCGCTTTTGTCCCGTCCAATTCCGAGAATATTCATTTTCTGATTTTCTTGGAACCAAAAATAGCAGAAAACATGTAGCTGGCACTGTGGCATCTTGTTAATAGGTTAGTCCAAGCAAGTGTATAAAAATACTCCAAAGTGTGGACAAACCATAAGAAAGTAGATATAAACCAAGCATGGAACATCAAAAATTATAGATACGTTAGCTACATATCAACATCCTCAAGCCTAACTCCTGCTTGTCCTCAAGTAGGTAAGTGATAAAAAGAAAGAATATTTTTTGAAGTGACTTGCACCATCACAAACTTGATCAAAGTATTTGTAAAACATTGATAGCTAGAATCATAGTACTTCAACATAGCATGAAAGATATAGTTCTAACAATAAGACATAGCAACTATGTTGTAACGTGAAAAGGCACAAATAAAAGATTCATGAATAACAATGCTTTGCAAGACGTTTGTTTGTTTCACATAAAGAAAGGATAATAAGAATGGCATTCATCTTGTCCCTCATAGTGTAGCAAAACATAATTGCATAGCAGACCTTCAAAGTTCATAAGGGTGACTAGATACAAGTAGTTTAGGAACAAGAAATATCAAAGTTATGCATGAATCAACAAGTCTTGGGACAATGCACATTAAACAAAGAATGGCCACTATGCTCTCTTAATAGGTGCATAAAGATAGAAGATGGAGACTCAACATAAAAGTAAAAGAAAGGCCTTCATAGAAGGAAGCAGGGATTCAAGTCTTATAAAGAGCTTCCAAAATTATGGTACTTATTAGATTTCAGCTCTCGTTGCCCCTATCATAAGCATCTTGAAGTGATTAAGGTTAAAGTGAACATACTATGGAGTATATGCTTGACAAAGTATAAGTTGGAAATCTCATGTCCCTTGAATATGAGGGCTGCTCCTCATGCTATTCAAGTTTAGTTACCAGTAAGTTCTTGTCATAGTAAGTACATGTGTATCATAGAGAACCGCAATTGGGGTACCCCTTGCCCGATGATACGGAAGAATCCCCATATCAAAATGACAAGGCAAGTAGACAACGAGCATCTCAGCAATCTTCTTATTTACCATCGGAAAATGGTGATTTTTTTCTCTCTTTCCTCTTTTCACATCTTTTTTTTTCTTTTTCTCTTTTTTCTCAATCTCTATCTCTTTTTTATAAGAAGAATGCTTCATAGTTTGCTCATTATGGTTACCCTGCAGGTTTCCACCATGATTAGGCATGGATTAGACCAGCGGCCCAGGCGTTTCTCTAACGCACATACATAACTCCATGGACTTACAAGCTCCCCTTTCATTTCACACCGACGACATGCATAGACAAAAGAGCATGATATCAACTAGGTACAATGTACAAGTGCAATGTTGAAAGAGTTCCCCATGACAACATGGTTCTGCTAATCCCCAACGTATAAGTGCAAGCATATACAACATAGATGACACAATGGTTCAAGTTTATTAAGTGCAAGAAAAGTAAAGTGTGCCATCAAGTTTGTGAGAGCTTTAATCACTAATTTTCACATAACAAGTTTAATTCGGAAGGTAGATAAAAACATGATTATACTTGTACTATCAAATGCTAATAGGTAGGTATGGTGGACTCTTTGGAACAACTTGGTTTTATTTGGAGTTGGATGCATGACTGGAACTCATACTTGGTTATGGAGGCTACCAAAAGACTGGGAGCGACCAACTAAGAGAGCAATAATGGCCATAATCATGCAAAGCGACAAAACATCATTGATTAAAGCATAAAGTGATATTACAAGTCGAAAACTAAAGGATCATAAAGGCTATGGTGACTTGGGATAGTCATAACATGGTGTGAGCATGCGCCAAGTCAACCCAAATAAAACATCAAAGGAGAATACCACAATACTATGCTTTAATATGCTAAAACAACGCATGATTCTTTCAAGGCACATTAAGCAATCTCAATTGTTTATAACATGTCATGCTACAGAAAAAATCACTAAGAATAAAGCCAGAACAATATCAAGAATGACTTGACAAAGCATAGGCCACAGTAAAAAACAAGCTCCTTTCACCACTTAAGCATGAGCTTTTCCTACTCTTTTCCAATCCAAACCAAACTTATTTGAAAACTAATGTATGAATGAGGGGTTCCAACCAATTTATTCAAGCAAACTACGAAAACCAAGCAAACGAAAAACAAAAACAAAAACGAAGATGCTCTAGGAACAACACAATTGTGCATGAAACAATAAAAATGAAGTGTTTCGAAGAAACCTGAGATTTTTATTGATGAAGAAGGGGATGCCTTGGGCATCCCCAAGCATTGACGCTTGTACTTTTTGGATATTTCTTGGGGTGACACGCGTGGCATCCCCAAGCTTGAGATATAGTGCATTCTTCATCTCATTACATCATTCTTTCCATACACCTAAAATTTTTCCTTCATACAAAACTTCACACAATCTTTATTAGCAACATTAGTGAACTCAAGATAATAAGTCTTTCGGTTCAGTTCCAACACCAATAAAACTTCCATTAAAACACAAGATACTTTAGAACTTATTTCAAAAATCTCAATTCCCCAAAAAGAAGCCAAAAAGGAATCAACAAGAAGCAAACACAAATAATGGTAGAAATCTGTCAAAACAGACCAACAAGTAAAAATAATTTTTTTCTAAGACCTTGTGTTGCTCAAATCGAAAAGTGTTGAACTAACGAAAGTTAGATAACAACCTGGGGCAGAAGCACAAAAATTCACATCTCAAACCCACGTACAGATATTTTACACGAATTTTTACAGTGAAGCACAAAAATCTGTTTCGGGACAGCAACTTTCCCAAGCTTTACTTCTCTCTCATTAGAGGTTACTCTTGGCACAAAAAGCAAATAAAAAGGATAAGGAGAGGTTATTACAGAGGTAATAACTTCCAAGACTCATCTAAAACTTTTGATTTATCTCCCATAAGTACTTTTCTTTAACGCCTTTAAGTTAGGCATAAGAAGCAAGAAAAGAATCAAGTGTTCTCAAATGAAGAAGCATTAAGAGCAAATTTTGTTTTCATAGGAGAAGCAAAAGGGATCTTGGGGAAGTGTTCTATACCTTTCTTGAGTGGGAGTTGATATTTAACGGTGCCTCCTTTCATATCAATAATAGCACCAACAGTTCTAAGAAAAGGTCTTCCCAATGTAATAGGACAAGAAGCATTGCATTCAACATCCAAAACATAGAAATCAACGGGGACATAGGCATTGTTAACCAAAATAATAACATCATTAATACTCCCCATGAGTTTCTTTTTAGCATTATCATCAAGTGGGACATTTAAATAACAATTTTCCAATGGTGGAAAATCAAGCATATCATAAATCCCTCTAAGCATAATAGAAACAATACTATAAAGATCACATAAACCTTTGAAATCAAAATCATTCACTTTCATATTAATGATGGGTTCCCAACCATCTTCTAGTTTTATAGGAATAGAAGCTTTATGTTTCATCTTTTCTTCTTTAATTTTTATGAGAGCAACAGTAATGTGTTTTGTAAAGGCCATGTTCATAGCACCACCATTAGGATTTTAGCAAGCATTTGTAGGAACATAATAACTTCAGAGATGTTGCAACTATCAAGATCAAAATCATAATTATCATCTAAAGTAGTAGAGCTATTGTTTCCCATATTTCAAATAATTTCAGCATTTTTATCAGAAAAGGTTCCATTGGGTTTACTAGCTTCAACATTAGCGGTAGTGATAGTAGAAATACTAATATTTCTAGCAATTTCATCTTCTCTTTCCCACTTAGCATGCAATTAAGCTAATAGTCTAACATTTTCATCAATTCTAACTTGTATGGCATTAGTAGCAGCAAAGGGATTCTCAATAGTTTCAGGTTTAGCAGCCATTTTATTCAAAGATGACTGTGCTTCAACCAATGATGCTATGTTTCTTTCAGCATTAGAGAGTTTTTTTAATAGTTTTATTGAAAGCAGTTTGTTTACTAATAAAATCTTTAAGCATAACTTCAAGTTCAGAGGGTGCACTCCTATTGTTGTTGTAGGAATTTCCATAAGCATTACCATTGTTGGGAGGATATGACCTATAGTTATTATTACCAAAATTATTCCTATTGGCATTGTTGCTAAAATTATTATTTCTTATAAAGTTCACATCAACATGCTCTTCTTGAGCAACCAAGGAGGCTAAGGAACATGATTTGGATCAATATGAACTTTCCCATTAACAAGCATAAACATAATAATATCAATTTTATCACTCAAGGAGGAGGTTTCTTCAACATAATTTACCTTCTTAGCTTGTGGAGCTCTCTCAGTATGCCATTCAGAATAGTTAACCATCATATTATCCAGAAGCTTTGTTGCAGAACCTAAAGTACTGGTCATAAAGGTACCTCCAGCAGCAGAATCAAGTAGATTTCTTGAAGAATAATTTAGTGATGCATAAAAGGTTTGGATAATCATCCAAGCAGTCAGTCCATGAGTGGGACAATTGTTTACCAAAGATTTCATTCTTTCCCAAGCTTGAGAAACATGTTCATTATCAGATTGTTTAAATTTCATTATTTCACTTCTCATAGATACAATCTTAGCAGGAGAATAGTATTTTCCAATGAAATCATCTTTGCATTGAGCCCAAGAATCAATAATATTTCTAGTTAGGGATTGCAACAATTCTTTAGCTTTTCCTCTCAAAGAGAAAGGAAACAGTTTAAGCTTAATAATATCCCCATCTATATCCCTATGCTTTTGCATGTCACAAAGTTCAACAAAGTTATTTAGATGAGCAGCAGCATCTTCAGTACTAATACAGTAAAATTGTTCTAGCATAACAAGATTGAGTAAAGCAGGTTTAATTTCAAAGAAAGTAGCTTCAGGAACAGGTGGAGCAATAGGTGTGCACATGAAATCATTGTTGTTGGTGCTAGTGAAGTCACACAACTTAGTGTTTTCAAGAGTAGTCATTTTTTTGTGTTTTTAATAACGGAAGCAAACTAGTACAACTAATTTTTGTGTGTTTTTGATAAAGAAACAAGCAAACAAAGTAGAAATAAATTAATCAAAACAAAAACAACAAAGTAAAGAGATTGGTTATGAGGGACTCCCCTTGTGAAGATGTCCTTGACTCCCCGGCAACGGCGCTAGAAAAATACTTGTTGGCGCGTGGTTGGCATGGGAGCTTCTTCTTCTTCAATCCCCAGCAAAGGTTCCAGAAAAATAGCTTGATGGCCCAAAATATGTCGAGCTCGTTGGGGAACCCCAAGAGGAAGGTATGATGAGCACAGCAGCAAGTTTTCCCTCAGTTATGAAACCAAGGTTATCGAACCAGTAGGAGCAAGGAAACACCTCCAAGGTGTTGTTTCCAACTTGGAATCCTGCACAACACAATCACAGAACTTTGTCCCCAACTTATAGTGAGGTTGTCAATCTCACCGGTTTTGCTAAAAAATAAAGGATTAAACGTATTGTGTGGAAGATAGTAATAGATTGCAGAAAGTAAACAGAAAGCAGTAAACAGTTGTAGTTTGAAGGTAAAAGAAAGGACCGGGTCCATAGTTCACTAGTGGTCATTCTTCTTAAGATAGATGACATGTTGGGTGAACAAATTACAGCGTGGCAATTGACAAACATTGAGAAAGCATACAGGCATATACTAATCATCTTGACTCCTTTGAGATTTGATTGGGCATTACAACATTATACATAGACCGTAATCCAACTGCATCTATGACTAATAATCCACCTTCAGGTTATCATCCGAACCCCCTCTAGTATTAAGTGTCAAGCAACAAATAATTGCATTAAGCATTGCGTGCAAAGTAAACAATACGATTGTTCTATGAATAAAGGATTGCTGTTTTCTCCCTAGTAGCAACAGCAAATCTAGTGCCTTAGAGGTTTCTGTCACTTCCCCAGATTACTAGAGGCATGAACCCACTATCGAGCATAAATACTCCCTCTTGGAGTTGCTAGCATCTACTCGGCCAAGATAGCTACTAACAACGGAGAGCATGCAAGATCACAAATAACAAAGACATGATAGAATCAATAATCAATCTGAAATAGCATCTCAATATCCATCGGATCCCTGCAAACATAACATGTATGATTACAAATAGATGATTTTGATCATGAACGGAGCTCACAAGATCTAAACATGATAGCACAAAGGAGAAGAACCAACCATCTAGCTACTACATGGACCCGTAGTCCAAGGATGAACTACTCACGCATCACACCGGAGGCTTGCATGGTGATGAAGAAGGCCTCCAAGGTGAATTCTCCCCTCCGGTAGGGTGCCGGGAAGAGCTTCAGATCCCTCCCGATCTAGGGATGGAGATGACTGCGGCTACATACTCTTTCTTTGAATTTTGATCGGGTACTTAGGATTTCTGTATCGCAGGCAATATATAGGCGAAAGGGGAGGCCGGGGGGTTCCCTAGGCGGCCACACCACCCCCTGGCGCGGGTCAGGCCACGCGGCCAGGTGGTGTGGCCGGCCTCTGGCCCCTCTCCGTCTCGTCTTCTGGCTCCGTGTCCCCCTCGGTGAAAGATTAACTTTGGCTTTTGTCCCATCCAATTACGAGAATATTCATTTTCTTACTTTCTTGGAACCAAAAATAGCAGAAAACAGGCAGCTGGCACTGTGGCATCTTGTTAATAGGGTAGTCCAAGAAAGTTTATAAAAATACTCCAAAGTGTGGACAAAACATAAGAAAGTAGATATAAACCAAGCATGGTACATCAAAAATTATAGGTACGTTAGCAACATATCAACCCCTATACTTGTGGGTCATCAAATATGCTCATATGGATCAAGATCTTCTTCATCTCTAGTAAATTGCTTCTTGTGTAGAATACCAAGCAGTAGAGGATTTATTTCAATCCCCTTGTCTTCTTGTTAGAGTTGTCTCTTTTAATATCATAGGGCTTTCCAAAGTGGCTGAGTGGGTTAGCACTAGCCATATGGTCAAACTCCATCATGCTGGTGGAAACCTGTAACGCAAAACAAAACTTAGCAAGACAAACATAAATAATAAAAAACTAAGAGACCTACAACGCTTAGCTCCCCGGCAACGTTGCCATAAAATAGCTTGATGACTGCAAGTGCACAGATCGTGTGTAGCTAGTTTCGAAATAAAGATACTAATCCCATAGGGAGCAGGAGTCTGAAGTCTAATAACTCTTGAATTAAATACTACAATAGAAATTCTAAATAAAGTTCTAACTAACAAGATAAAATGCGAGTATTGTGTAAAAAGGTGTTTTTGGGTTTTTGGTATAAGAGAACAATAAGTAAAGTAAAACAACTGAACACAGGAAGTAAGTATCGCGTATGTAAAAGAGATCTAAAACTGCAATGGGAAAAATAGTTTCAGGGAGTAGCGGATACACCTCTAGCATTATAAAGAGCTAAGGTAAAGATAATTATCATAAACATTCTCAACTATGTATGTACGGGAGGAACTCCGTATTTGGACAAATAGGCAGCAACCACTGCTCACATCATCCTCATAACCACATCAAACAGCAATCAACATCAATCAAATTACTGCTCTATTAAGGGACTTAATCTCGTAGGACGTATCACATGGCATGGATAGTGTTCCGTGAGTTTCCTCGGTTCCCAAGTTGATACGTAAGGGGTGCCAATAGCTTTATAGTCACTATAAGTGCTAACACACGTCCGTCTACCAACAAGTAGTTCCCTCCATCAACTCCCGACAAGAGGCAAATATTGAGAGGTTGACTTCTCCCAACTTCAAGGTGAAGACAATCTAACACATGGTCATAGTGATGGATATCATAATAAACTTTATCTTATCTCAATCTCATACTTGGGTTTCTCCATCTCCCCAAGAACTAATGATCTACTAAGACATGGAGGCAACCAACATCATGTCAATAACAATGGAATATAGCATAGATGAATAGTACTTGTATAAATCCACAACGAGTACAAAAATTACAACAAGATCTAGACAAGATGTAGATGGGATGGATGGAGATGGTGGTGATGCAGCGGTTGATGATGAAGATCGATACCTTAGACTCTTGGATCTGCGCAGGGCAAAGATGGATCCCTGGTGGACGAGTTCCCCCTCCAGATGCCTTCCGGAGGTGAGGTTTCGGCGATTTCTGGTTGTTCTGTATGTCGTCTCTCTGATCCAGTTGCGCGGAGCCAACTATACGACAGGAACTATATGGCCAGAAAATTATTCCTGCCGTATAGTTGGTCGTTAAACCTTCCCAAATAAGCGATTTACATTGTTTTTAACTCCTTTTCTCCCCAATACAACTGCTCCAAGAATTGTGTCCATCGTATCCATCATTTGTCCCGATCCTAGTGAAAATAGACATAAAATGTGCACACGAACACCGTAAAATACCAAGATCCTACAACTATAGTGCAAAATAATAATATAAAACATGATGCAAATATGCACTCATCATGTATCACCATCCAAGTTCGGAAATTATGATGGGGACATCGATCAAGCAGTCCTCGAAACCTTGTATATCCCTCATGCAAGCTTTCTTCAGGTTTTCCTTTAAAATTTGTGATCATGCGTCTGGCGCCAAGAGTTTTTGTCCTAGGAAAGAAATCAACTAAAAATAGAGAGGCCAGGCTCTCCCAGGAATTAGTAATCTTTGCAGAACTTTGGATGTACCAAGAATGTGCCTCATCAACGAGAGTTTGAGCAAAGAGAGCAAACTTAACCTCATCCTCATTTTGTAAATTAAGGTGGAAAGTCCCAAAAATATCTTCAAAGAACCCTACATGCTCATACGGATCCTCTATACCATCTCCTGCAAATTTCTTTGCATGCAAAATATCCAAGAGCATGGGGTTAATATCCTCTTGGGTTATTGGATTTTAAATAGGCGTCCATGGGCGGACCGGAATTCCTCACAGCCTCTAGCTATATTGTATGTTGGTACTCGCCCATAATGTATCACCTGAAACTAATAAACAACTTTAGTAAAACAATGAGTAAAATAAGTAACTAAGAATAAAGACAAAAAAGGCTTAGCTCCCCGGCAACGGTGCCATAAAATAGCTTGATGACTACAAGTGCACAAATCAATTGTAGCTAGTTTCGAAGTAAAGATATCAAACCCACAAAGAGATATTGGTAAAGGTCTGTATGGCCCTTGTTACTCTCTACCAAAGGATACTTATAAGCTGCCTTTGATCTCAAGTAAAGGGCATTTGAAAGGTTTATTGTTGTTTACAAAAAAGTAATTAAAACAAGTAACAAGATTGTATGAAAGCGTGGTTGAACTCAGTAGGGCTAAAACATTCTCAGAGATGTAGGATACACCACTAGCATAGTATTATTGTTATATGTAATCAAGATAACATACTCCTTGTGTCATGATATGTGTGGAGAGAGCCCATAATAAGATGTTCACTATAAGTCTCGTAGGAAGCCACTTTGTTGAGCCAAGAGTGACGTCACCTATAAATAACCAATGCAATGTCTGAGAGCAATCACCCATACAAACTACTGCAATTATGCGTTGTCCTCCAATGATTCATAAGAAGCTGGGATTTTGCCCTGGCCAAGTTCCTCCTTCAGATCCCTCTCGGATGTGGTTTTTCATGGTCTCTGGTGGCTGTGAATGTCGGATCTGCCTCTCGTCTTCGCCAGGAGAAAGTATTTGAAGAGGCGGTCATGCTGGCACTTGGTACATGCGGACGGTACGGGCGGGCTCCGCTCGTTCCACTGGTCATTATCGGTACTGATGCCTCCTCCTCGCTTGGTATTCTCCTAGGTGTGAAGATAAATCCATAAAATGACTTTTATCACTTAGAAATATCATATAATTGCACAATATGACAGTTCCAATTGATATGTTTATATAGGACTCAATGATTTGGGATCCTGTTGGCACAAGAACAAAATAGTGCGTGTAGACGCAGTGAAGTACAAAGATACCTAATCTATTTATACAAAAACAAAAGGTAAAAAATGCTTCAATTTTGGACTCAACACCCAGGCACATCAGTACGGGTCTACGACGACTTCCGGTCGCTAGGTAAGTTACTTCTGATGTTTCACTTGTGCTTTTCATTCAACGAGTTGCTTCCAGAATTTCCAGTGGCTGATTGTGGAGATCATACAAGGGCGGTCCCAAGAAGATCAATCTTCCTTCGGTGGCCAAAGTTCCACCGGCTGACACCAAATGTGAAGAAGACCTTTCTAGGAAGAGGAAGGCGGAGACCGTCGAGGCATCAGATGTGATCACGGAGAAAAAGAAGGGCGACGTCGACGCTGCAGCGGATGCGGGAAAAGGCGAATCCACAATTCCCCCTGAAGGGCAGGCGACTATTGGGGCAGAGTCGGCCAAGGCGAACCTGCCACCAAAGATGTCCGTACCAGCAGCTAGGGCGCCAGGGGTGACGGCCACCACATTCCCGCGGTTCATGGCGAGAGCCTCCGCCATGGCGACTAGGACGCAGTCGTCGCAAGTTCTAGAAATTATCGATGGTGATGTTGGGCAACATCGTGTGTGGACAGCGTTTGTGCTGCCTTCGGTGGACACCATTGAACTTCATCGCATGCTTGGTGCCACGCTCCAGGTATGTCCAGTCCCCGAGGGTCTAGTCGCTGAATTTCAGCGGCTAGACACTAAAACCCTGATTGCCCAGTCCCTAAGGGTCTAGCCACTGAATTTCAGTGGCTAGACACTCAGATTCTAATTTCCTCCTTGCCGAATCGGCTTGGTTGTGCCTGACATCTGAGAATATCATTTTGCAGCCTGAAAGTTGGAGAGCCTAGGAAACACGGTACCCAAGTTGCCTGTAATCAGCCACGATGACCACACTTGGTGTGCCAAATACTCAGAGGGTCTTTTTGGCACGAATACAACTTTACGTTTCAATACAAAATAGCAGGCTAACGGTCGTCAAGTTGGGCCCCCTGTCAGTTCTCGTCATTTTGTCGCTCCCATCGCTTAGGCATGGTGGCTGTCATGTAGGCTTGCAGCGCTGGCATAGTGTATATGACAACACGACCGGCCGAGTGTATTGACTTGACAAAACAGGGCACATATATCATCGTTGTAATTATTTTTTGTTTACTCAGAAGCTGGAATAGCCACCACAACGCGTCTCTCCATAGGACTTCCATCCCCATCGTTAACCACTACCTTAGAAATGCATTGACGGTTCCACCATTCCCCTGTCTCGCAGAAACCACTCTTCTTTTTCCTGTCATCTATCTTCTTTCCGTCTTCTCCCTACCGCCATGGAAGGTCGTCGCACTCTAGAGACAAGCTTCACTACCCATGACAATAAGAAGATAGACGCCGTCTACACTAACGAGGAGGAGACAGTGGTGCAAGTCTTGAGGATGTACGAGGGTTGGCTTGAGGAAGAAGAGGACAAGTTTGTGGGATTGGACCTCGAGTACACCCCGGTGAACCCATATGAACAGAATGAAGTCACCATCATTCAATTGGCCATGACGAAACACGTCCTCGTCTACCACTTCTCCCGGTTTGTAGATCTCCTCTCTATAGTTAACCACTTTTAGGGTTTTCTCCTCTTGTTCTTTATCCATTTGCTCATCGTGCAACTACTGAATTTTATTTAGGACCAAATAAATTATTACAAGCCAATGTTGAGAGTCTTGATCTTGCATTTACTAAACTTTTTAAAATTATATTCAGATGATGATCTTGCATTGGCAAAATATTTGTTGTTAGAAATTTTGGTGATGACAAACTACATACTTTTAGGACTGACGGGAATTGTCCGATGTTGTGCCAGTTCCTTGTAGAAAAAGGAATTGTTTTCCGCACTGTCGACAATACAACTAATTTTTTGAAATTTCATCAAGAGGGAATTACAATTCCTGTGCACAACTGGATCGATATTCAGAGTCTTGTCAAGATCATAGGGGGCTCGAGGAAGGATGGAATGGCTACACTCACAACTAGAATCCTCGATGAGTCGTACAACAAAATGAAGGCAGATTCCCCTACGGATAGGCACAATTTCTAGGAGGAGTGGCCGTTGTCTAATATAAACCTGAAGTATGCAGCTATAGATGCTTACGTGACCTACCATATGTACAAGAAGATCCATTTCTTTCTATGTTACCTCGTGTTTTGACCTATTTGCAAGAGGGAAGACAAGCTTAGGGGAGCCCTTTGTAGAAAATGCAGAATAGCTGAGTTTGAAGCTGCATATGCAAAGAAAATGGCTACATCTGAAGCAGCTGATAGAGAGGCTGCAGAAGCAGCTGACAGAGAGGCTGTGGCTGAAGCAGAAGTAGCAAACAGAGAGGCAGCATCTTCTAGCGGCAACAATCAGGCCTGTGATGCACCGCTAATTGTGTTGCAGGATGCTGAAGATAGGGAAGCCAAGTCAGATCCCAGGTGGGACGAACATGCATTTCGTGAGCTGTGGAGGGCCAATAATGTAAGATCCACCTAGAATGATCGCAGTTGGTTGTCTAGGAATGATGGCAAGCGCCTCAAGTGGTCTGATGAGAAGTGAATTAAATTTTACTCCTTTGTGTTATGTTTCTGTTTTGTGGAACTCAGTTAGCTTGTCATGATGGCAAGCGCCTCAAGTGAGAGTAGTAAAATAAATTTTACTTCTTTGTGTTATGTTTCTGTATGTGTCTGGTAGCTTGTAAAGATGGTAGCTCGTTAACTGGCAGTTTGAAAGAGTACCTTTTTCCTCTCTCGCTAAACAAATATATTTCATTTTTCCAAAATTGGTAGAAAATCTAGAGCAGCTTATCTCTTTGATCATTCGTTCCCTTTTGGACCTCTTTTTTCCTGCGATCTGGTAGTAAATCTAGAGCAGCAAATCACACCAGGCAGAATACATTCATTCAAAAACCAAAAAATGTAGATATAGCTGTGCGCAGCTAAATAGGATATAGCGATAGAAAGTAGGTTGCTTAACGAGGTTGGATACATTCAACCCCTTCCTTGCATGCAGAAATAGGATACATGCAAAATATAGAAAATCAAAAGAAGCTGCTTAGCAGCAGCAGACACGTTTAACCCCTCCTTGCATGCGCCTCTACCTCCGCCTCATCCCTCAGGCGCTTCCTCCACTTCTTGTTGCCCAGTCCCTTGATCTTGGGGGCCTTGGGCTTGATCGGAGGCATGCGACCCTCTTTGATGGCCACCCGCTGGAGGTTTTGGAGGTGAATGTCGAGAGCCTGGTGTTCAGTGATGTAGGCGTTGACGTTCATGGTCTGGCCAACTTTGGGGGTGCTGGAGCTCAGGCCCTCTGCATGCATCACGACGCAGTTGAAGTTGGTGCTATTGAGTCTCGTCCTGCAGAAGGGGCAGCTGTAGATGCTGCCAGCAAAGAAGGCGTCGTATTGGCCGGCCTGCAGCCTCCTCAGCACCTGATGAGTCTTGGTGTCCCTGGACTCATCATCGCTGCAGACGTCGCTGCCATAAACCTATTGGAAGAAAAGGAAAAGGGCGGATTAGATGTTGTAAGAATATCTAGCAATCAAAATGCGAACAGGCAAATCCTAATAAACCAAGATCTAGCATCCAACGATGGGAATGGGAGAAGAACCTGGGAAGGGGAGCAAACCCTACTTACCTCTAACCATGGGTCATTGATGCCGGTGTTGTAGGGGTTCACCGGAGCGATGTACTCCTCTGGATCATAGGGGTCCCAGAAGAGCTGGATCTGCTCGTGACTGGCGGGGGCCACCTCGGTGGCGGCTACGTGGGTAGCGGGGACGGAGGCCTGGACGGGAATGGCGACTACCATCGATGCCTTGATGGGGGCCTGGACAGGGACGGCGTCCGCTTTCAACGCATCAAGGGGGACCAGGACGGAGATAGGGGCCTCCTTGCTGGCGTCCTTGGAGGCAACGATGGCCATCGTATCCTCCTCCGCCATCGTCGGCACGGATGGAGTTTTCTCGGGAGTTTGCAGAAGCTGGTGGGACAGTGGAGAGGATTGCGTGAGGAGAGTGAGCGAGAGTGAGAGTGGGTATGCGGAGAGGGGCTCTATACTTAAGGTGAATGGAAGCAAGGCACGTTTCGTTGCACCATCATGCAACGCGCCGCGTAGGCTACTGCACCTTGCACCACGACATGTGCACGGTACGTCACGTTTTTTTCTCGGGCCATGTATGGCAGTTCTGTATTGAGCCACATGCAAAGGGCGCATACACAATTTATATGTACGAAGTTTGACATGGCCATAAAATTGGTGATAATTAAAAGGTGAAATGTAGAGGAGAAGGTTGGTGGCTCTACGGTGAGATTCGTGGGGTTATGCTAGATCGGGTAGAGGGATGTGTTGATGACTGCGAGTGACTCGATGAAGGCCGATACATTAGGTTCTCAGCTCTCCGGCCTCCGGCTAACGCATTGAAGTTTCTTACGGTGGGGTCCAGTTGGAAGTGAGATTGAGAGCCGCTGCGTAAAAAATGGGATATGTCTTACTAAAATCTAGTGGCAATAAATTGCACCTGCCCGTCGATGATCGTGCACTCGATGACGCATGTGTTGTGGCGTAGTAGTAGCAGTAGTAGGCTTTTCAGACTTGATTAAACATGACATGACCAGTCGACGACTTTTTCCATGGACAGCTTCGTGTTCCTTCTTGTAGAAGTCTCGCTGAGGGAGACGTCCGTGATGTCTCACACTATACCGTGAAGGGCACGATGTGTGCAACGATCCTCGTTGGATTACATAGGATCAACGGTTGGTGCGCACGATCCGCGTGACAACCAATCAGGGCGTAGCAGACGGAGTGAGCACATGTTTGGGCTTCTAGGAAAGAGAGAGAGGGGGGCAAAACTGAGTAGTATCAAAAAACCAAGCGCAAATCTGAGTAGTATAAAAATGGAAAGTGAGTGTCTTGTATAATGAAATACATCGTGGAATACATCAAATTATGCCAAGATAGATCCACTAGAGTTCATTGGATGTGTGTTCTTCTCATAAACCACATGGATCCGCTA
Source organism: Avena sativa (assembly GCA_916181665.1). Classification (NCBI taxonomy): domain Eukaryota; kingdom Viridiplantae; phylum Streptophyta; class Magnoliopsida; order Poales; family Poaceae; genus Avena; species Avena sativa. The sequence continues at coordinate 126,967,843 of OV702292.1, read as the reverse complement.
GAGTTCATTACATGTCTGTTATTATCATAAACCACATGGATCCACTAGAATTCAATGGATGTATGTTCATGTCATAAACCACATGGATCCACTAGAGTTCATTGGATGTCTGTTCTTTTCACAAACCACGAATGGATCTACCAGAGACATTACATGCATGTTCTTTTCATAAAACATAGTTAGAGTCATCGCATGTCTATTATTTTTACAAACCACATATGGATCCACCAGTGTCATTGAATGTGTGTTCTTTTCCTAAAACACATATGGATCCACCAGTGTCATGGCATGTGTGTTCTTTTCGTGAACCACAACTAAAGTCATTGGATATCTGTTCTTTTCACAAACCACATATGGATCCACCAGTGTCATTGCATGTGTGTTCTTTTCACAAACAACATATCGATCCACCAGTGTCATTGCATGTGTGTTCTTTTCATGAACCACAACTAGAGTCAGTGAATGTTTGTTCTTTCACAAGCCACACATGGATCCACCAGAGTCATTGTATTGCCTATTCATTTCACAAACCACAGTTAGAGTCATTGCATGTCTGTTCTTTTCACAAACCACATAAGGGTCCACTAGTCATTGGATGTATGTTCTTTTCACAAAGCACATATTGATCCAACAGTTTCATTGCATGTGTGTTCTTTTCGCATACCACATAAGGATCCACTAGTGTCATTGGATGTGTGTTCTTTTCACAAACCACATGAGCATGTGTGTTCTTCTCACAAACCACATATGGATCCACCAGAGTTCATTGCATGTGTGTTCTTTTCACAAATAGAACCTAGAGTCATTGCATGTGCGTTCTTTTCACAATCCACAGCTAGAGTCATTACATGTCTGTTCTTTTCACAAACCACATGGATCCACCAGTGTCATTGCATGTGTGTTCTTTTAATTAACCACACCTAGAGTCATTGCATGTGTGTTCTTTTCACAAACCATATATGGATCCACAAGTGTCATTGCATGTCTGTTCTTTTCATTAACCACAACTAGTGTCATTGCATGTATGTTCTTTTCATAGACCACATATGGATCCACCAGTGTTCATTGCACGTGTGTTGTTTTCACAAACCACATATGGCTCCACTAGTGTCATTGCATGTGTGTTCTTTTCATTAACCATAGCTAGTGTCATTGCATGTGTGTTCTTTTCACAAACCACATATGGATCCACCAGAGTCATTGCATGTTTCTGTTATCTTCATTAACCACAACTAGTGTCATTGCATGTCTGTTCTTTTCATAGACCACATATTGATCCACTAGAGTTCATTGCATGTGTGTTGTTTTCACAAACCACACATGGATCCACCAGTGTCATGGCATGTGTGTACTTTTCATTAACCACATATGGATCCACTAGTGTTATTGCTTGTGTGTTCTTTTCATTAAACCACAACTAGAGTAATTGCATGTGTGTTCTTTTAACAAACCACATATGGATCCATCGGAGTTCATTTCACGTGTGTTCTTTTCACAAACCACATATGGATCCACCAGTGTCATTGCATGTTTGTTCTTTTTACAAACCACATATGGATCCATCACTGTCATTGCATGTGTGTTCTTTTCATTAACCACAACTACTGTCATTGAATGTGTGTTCTTTTCACAAACCACATATGGATTCACCAGAGTCATTTCATGTATCTGTTCTTTTCATTAACCACAATTAGTGTCATTGCATGTCTGTTCTTTTCATAGACCACATATGGATCCACTAGAGTTCATTGCATGTGTGTTATTTTCACAAACCACATATGGATCCACCAGTGTCATTCCATGTGTGTTCTTTTCATTAAACACAGCTAGAGTCATTGCATGTGTGTTCTTTTCACAAACCACATGGATCCACAAGTGTCATTTGATACGTTGCTACCTAGGGCCCGAGGTCCGCCACACCACCTGGCCGCGCCAGGGGGTGGTGTGGCTACCTAGGGCACCCCCTCGGCCTCCCCTTCCGACTATAAGATGCCTCCGATACAGAAACCCTAAGTACCCAATAAAAATTCCATGAAAGAGTTTGTAGCCGCCATCATATCCATCCCTAGATTGGGAGGGATCTAAAGCTCTTCCCGGCACCCTGCCGGAGGGGAGAATTCACCTTGGAAACCTTCTTCATCACCATGCAAGCCTTCGGTGTGATGCGTGAGTAGTTCATCCTTGGACTACAGGTCCATGTAGTAACTAGATGGTTGGTTCTTCTCCTTTGTGCTATCATGTTTAGATCTTGTGATCTCCATTCATGATCAAGATCATCTATTTGTAATCCTACATGCTGTGTTTGCGGGGATCCGATGGATATTGAGATGCTATTTCAGATTGCTTAAGTATTCTATCATGTCTTTGTTATTTGTGATCTTGCATGCTTTCCGTTGTTAGTAGCTATCTTGGCCAAGTAGATGCTAGCAACTCCAAAAGTTAGTATTTATGCTCGATAGTGGGTTCATGCCTCTAGTAATATGGGGAAGTGATAGAAATCTCTAAGGTACTAGATGTGCTAATGCTACTAGGGAGAAAACAACAATCCTTTGTTCATAGAACAATCGTATTGCTTACTTTAAACGCAATCTGTAATGCAATTATCTATTGCTTGCAACTTAATACTGGAGGGGGTTCGGATGATAACCTGAAGGTGGATTATTAGTCATAGATGCAGTTGGATTATGGTCTATGTATAATGTTGTAAAGCCCAATCGAATCTCAAAGGTGTCAAGATGATTAGTATATGCTTGTATGCTTTCTCGATATTTGTTAATTGCCCCGCTATAATTTGTTTACCCAACATGTCATCTATCTTAAGGAGAACCGCCACTAGTGAACTATGGACCCTGGTCCTTTCTTTTACCATCAATCTACAACTGTTTACTGTTTTCTGTTTACTTTCTGCAAGCTTTTACTTTTTTCCACACAATACGTTTAATCCTTTGTTTTCAACAAAACCAGTGAGATTGACAACCTCATTATAAGTTGGGGGCAAAGTTCTGTGGTTGTGTTGTGCAGGATTCCAAGTTCGAAACAACACCTTGGGGGTGTTTCATTGCTCCTACTGGTTTGATAACCTTGGTTTCATAACTGAGGGAAACTTACTGTTGTGCTCATCATACCTTCCTCTTGGGGTTCCCCAATGAGCTCGTTATTACACGAGTCAGCAAGTATTTTTCTAGCGCCGTTGCCGGGGACTCAAGGACATCTTCACAAGGGGAGTCCCTCATAACCAATCTCTTTACTTTGTTATTTTTGTTTTGCTTAGTTTATTTCTGTTTTGTTTGCTTGTTTGTTTTTATCAAAAATACAAAAAATTAGTTCCTACTATAGTTGTTATTTTCGTTGGTTTGTTATTGTCCTGCTTTATCATGCTTTCAATCAATGGTTGGTTTCTTTGAAACCGAATCTTATTGGCAAGGTGGGTTCATGGAAGAACAAAAATATTATTATAAGGAACACCGCTTGTCACAAAAAGGGAAACATTTATGGGATCAAATTGATAAATTGTATACCATTACTAGAAACGTGTTCTCTACTTATAATATTACTTATTGCTTTGATAAATCTTGTTGCTGTAAGAAGTATAAACACCTCCCTTTTCAATGTGACTATAATGATGATGTTACCATATCTTCTTATGTTAAGGGAAATTATGACTTTTATGATGTGGAACAAATTGAAGAATTTATTGCTTGGAAGGGTGCATTCGAACTTGCTTATTTGCTTGAAAATACTGATGATGCACCTTATAAATATGAGGTTTATGATATACTTAAATTTTGCTTTGATAATTACAAGGTAGAGAATGGATATATTCTTGAATATCTTAATAGATGCGCTCCACCAACGGAAGAGACTAATGCCCTGTAGGAGCCTATGGAAGAAGAAATTGCTAAAACTGGAAGCTCATTGGATGAAAAAGAGGAGAGTAATGATCTAGAGGAGGAAGAATGGATCTACCCATGCCCACCTTCTAATGAGAGTAACTCTTTACCCCTTACATTATTTGATTGTCCTCCAAGCTTACCAAAGGAGGATGAATGTTGTGTTCCTGTGGATTCTTTTGAAATTGTTTATAATAAAGCTCTAGATGATGGTCCTATATTGGTTGATAATATTAATTATACTACTATTGAAAATGAGATTGATCAGTCATCTTGTTATAAAATTGTTAAAAGTGGGCATGAAGGTTTTAATCCCACTATTTTTGAGCTTGATATAAATTATGTGTTTGTAGATCATGAAAATCATGATTTATGTGATAGTTATATTGTTGAGTTTATTCATGAGGCTACTGAAAATTATCATGGGAGAGAAAATATGGTTGTAAAAGTTTTCATGGTACTGAAACACCTCTCTGTGTGCTGAAAGTTTTGAAGTTATTCTCATTTTATCTTCCTATGCCTATCACTTTGTTCTTTGTGAATTTATTTGCGTATAAGATTCCTATGCATAGGAAGTGGGTTAGACTTAAATGTGTTTTGAATTTGCTTCTTGATGCTCTCTTTTACTTCAATTCATATTTCTTATGTGAGCATCTTCTCAAACTATTATGCCTAACTTAAAGGCGTTAAAGAAAAGTACTTATTGGGAGATAACCCAAAAGTTTTAGATGAGTCTTGAAAGTTATTACCTCTGTAATAACTGCTCCTTATCCTTTTTATTTGCTTTTGGTGCCAAGAGTAACCTCTAATGAGAGAGAAGTAATGCTTGGGAAAGTTGCTGTCTCGAAACAGATTTTTGTTCTTCACCGTAAAAATTCGTGTAAAATCTCTATACGTCGGTTTGAGGCGTGAATTTTTGTGCTTCTGCCCCAGGTTGTTATCTAACTTCACTTAGCTCAACACTTTTCGATTTGAATAACAGAAGGTGTTCTAAAAAATTGGTTTTTACCTGCTGGTCTGTTTTGACACATTTCTGCCATTATTTGCATTTGCTTCTTGTTGGTTCCTTTTTGAGTTCTCTTTGGGGAATTAAGATTTTAGAGGGAAGTGCTATAGTAGATTTTGTTTTAATGGAAGTTTTATTGGTGTTGAAGCTGAACTCAAAGACTTATTATCTTGAGTACACTAATGTTGCTAATAAAGATTTTGTGAAGTTTTGTATGAAGGAAAAAATTTCAGGTGTATGGAAGGAATGATGTAATGAGATGAAGAATGGACTAAAGCTCAAGCTTGGGGATGCCACGCATGTCACCCCATGAAATATCCAAGAAGTACAAGCGTCAAAGCTTGGGGATGCCCAAGGAATCCCCTTATTCATCAATAAAAATCCCAGGTTTCTTCCAAACATTTCATTTTTATTGCTTCATGCACAGTTGTGTTGTTCTTGGAGCGTCTTCTTTTTCGTTTTGGTTTTAGTTTTCATTTTCTTGGTTTTCTTAGTATTCTGAATAAATTGGTTGGACCCCCTCTTCCATACATTGGTTTTCAAATAGTTTGGTTTGGATTGGAAAAGAGTAGGAAAGTTCATGCTTAAGTGGTAAAAGGAGCTTGTTTTTGACTGTGGCTTATGCTTTGTTATGCCATGCTTGATATTATTTTTTCTTTATTCTTTGTGATCTTTTCTGTAGCATGACATGTTATAAACAATTGAGATTGCTTAATCTGTCTTGGAAGAATCATGCGTTGTTTTAGCATATTAAAGCATAGTATTGTGGTATTCTCCTTTGATGCTTTATTTGGGTTGACTTGGCGCATGCTCACACCATGTTATGACTATCCCAAGTCACCATAGCCTTTATGATACTTTAGTTTTCAACTTGTAATATCACTTTATGCTTTAATTAATAATGTTTTGTCGCTTTGCATGATTATGGCCATTATTGCTCTCATAGTTGGTCGCTCCTAGTCTTTTGCTAGCCTCCGTAACCAAGTATGAGTTCCACTGATGCATCCAACTCCTAAAACGAAGTTATTCCAAAGAGTCCACCATACTTACCTATTAACATTTTCTATTCCAAGTATATTCATGTTTTTATCTACCTTCCGAATTAAAATTGGTATGTGAAAATTAGTGATTAAAGCTCTCACGAACTTGATGGCACACTTTACTTTTCTTGCACTTAATAAACTTGAACGATTGTGTCCATCTTTGTTGCGTATATGCTTGCACTTTATAAGTTTAAGTTAGCAGAACCATGTATCATGGGAAACGCTTTCAACATTGCACTTGTACATTTTGTACCCCGTTGATATCATGTTCTTTTGCTTATGGATCCTGGCGGTGTGAAATAAAAGGGGAACTTGTAAGATCATGGAGTTTGTATGTGTGTTAGAGAAACGCCTGGGCCGCTAGCCTAAGCCATGCCTAATCATGGTGGAAACTTGCAGCATAACCATAATGAGAACTCTATGAAGCATCCTCAATAAAAACCTATGCAAATAGCAAATAAAAAGATCGCTGAGATTCTCATTGTCTATTTGCCTTGTCATTTTGATTATGGGATATCTCCTATATCATGTGCAAGGGGTACCCCGTTGGCGGTTCTCTATGATACATATGTACTTACAATGACAAGAGCTTACTTGTGACTGATGTTGAGTAGCATGAGATTCGGTCTTCGTAAGTAAGGGGCATGAGATTTCGGCTTATAACTTGTCAAGCATATCCTCTTAGTTGTGTCACTTTAACCTTAATCACCTTAAAGATGCTTATGATAGGGGCAATGAGAGCTGAAAGCTAACAACTACCATAATTTTTGGAAGCTCTTTATGAAACTTGAATCTCTACTTCCTTCTATGAAGGTCTTTATTTTTACTTTTATGTTGAGTCTCCACCTTCTATCTTTATGCACCTATTCAGAGAGCATAGTGGTCATTCTTAGTATAATGTGCATTGTCCCAAGACTTGTTGATTGATGCATAACTTTGATATTGCTTGTTCTTAAACTACTTGTATCTAGTCACTCTTATGAACTTTGAAGGTGTCCTATGCATTTATGTTTGCTACACTATGAGGTACAAGCGGAATTCCACTATGATATGTTTTCTTTATGTGAAACAAACAAACGTCTTGCAAAGCATTGTTATTCATGAATCTTTTGTTTGTGCCTTTTCATGTTGCAACATAGTTGCTATGTCTTATTGTTAGAACTTTATCTATCATGCTATGTGGAAGTACTATGATCCCAGCTACCAATGTTTTACAAATACTTTTGATCAAGTTTATGATGGTGCATGTCACCCCAAAAATTATTCTTTCTTTTTATCACTTACCTACTCGAGGACGAGGAGGAGTTAAGCTTGGGGATGTTGATACGTTGGTAACGTATCCATAATTTTTGATGTTCCATGCTTGGTTTTTATCTACTTTCTTATGTTTTGTCCACACTTTGGAGTATTTTTATACACTTGCTTGGACTAACCTATTAACAAGATGCCACAGTGCCAGCTACATGTTTTATGCTATTTTTGGTTCCAAGAAAATCAGAAAATGAATATTCTCGGAATTGGACGGGACAAAAGCGAAAGTCAATATTTCACTAAGGGGGACACAGAGCCAGAAGACGAGACGGGGAGGGGCCAGAGGCTGGCCACACCACCTGGCCGCGCGGGTCAGGGGGTGGTGTGGCCGCCTAGGGCACCCCCTCGGCCTCCCCTTCCGACTATAATATGCCTTCGATACAGAAACCCTAAGTACCCGATCAAAATTCCATGAAAGAGTCTGTAGCCACCGTCATCTCCATCCCTAGATCGAGAGGGATCTGAAGCTCTTCTCGGCACCCTATCGGAGGGGAGAATTCACCTTCGAGGACTTCTTCATCACCATGCAAGCCTCCGGTGTGATGCGTGAGTAGTTCATCCTTGGACTACGGGTCCATGTAGTAGCTAGATGGTTGGTTCTTCTCCTTTGTGCTATCATGTTTAGATCTTGTGAGCTCCATTCATGATCAAGATGATCTATTTGTAATCCTACATGTTGTGTTTGTGGGGATCCGATGGATATTGAGATGCTATTTCAGATTGATTATTGATTCTATCATGTCTTTGTTATTTGTGATCTTGCATGCTTTCCGTTGTTAGTAGCTATCTTGGCCAAGTAGATGCTAGCAACTCCAAGAGTTAGTATTTATGCTCGATAGTGTGTTCATGCCTCTAGTAATCTGGGGAAGTGACAGAAATCTCTAAGGTACTAGATATGCCATTGCTACTAGGGAGAAAACAATAATCCTTTGTTCATAGAACAATCGTATTGTTTACTTTACACGCAATGCGTAATGCAATTATCTGTTGCTGGCAACTTAATACTGGAGGGGGTTCGGATGATAACCTGAAGGTGGATTATTAGTCTTAGATGCAGTTGGATTACAGTCTATGTATAATGTTGTAATGCCCAATCGAATCTCAAAGGAGTCAAGATGATTAGTATATGCTTGTATGCTTTCGCGATGTTTGTCAATTGCCCCGCCCTAATTTGTTCACCCAACATGTCATCTATCTTAAGAAGAACCACCACTAGTGAACTATGGACCCCGGTCCTTTCTTTTACCATCAATCTACAACTGTTTACTTTTTTCTGTTTATTTTCTGCAAGCTTTTACTTTTTTTCCCACACAATACGTTTAATCCTTTGTTTTCAGCAAAACCGGTGAGATTGACAACCTCACTATAAGTTGGGGGCAAAGTTCTGTGGTTGTATTGTGCAGGATTCCAAGTTGGAAACAACACCTTCGGGGTGTTTCCTTGCTCCTACTGGTTCGATAACCTTGTTTTTATAACTGAGGGAAACTTACTGTTGTGCTCATCATACCTTCCTCTTGGGGTTCCCCAACGAGCTCGTTATTGCACGAGTCAACATCATTGCATGTATGTTCTTTTCATTAACCACAACTAGTGTCATTGTATGTCTGTTCTTTTCACAAACCACATATGGATCCACCAGAGTTCATTTCATGTGTGTTCTTTTCACAAACCACATATGGATCCACCAGTGTCATTGCATGTGTGTTCTTTTAATAAACCACAACTAGAGTCATTGCCTGTGTGTTCTTTTCACAAACGACATATGGATCCACCAGTGTCATTGCATGTGTGTTCTTTTCACAAACCACATATGGACCACCAGTGTCATTGCATGTGTGTTCTTTTCATGAACCACAACTAGAGTCAGTGAATGTCCGTTCTTTCAGAAAACACACATGGATCCACCAGAGTCATTATATTGCCTGTTCTTTTCACAAACCACAGTTAGAGTCATTACATGTCTGTTCTTTTCACAAACCACATAAGGATCCACTAGAGTCATTGGACGTATGTTCTTTTCACAAACCACATATTGATCCACTAGTGCCGTTGCATGTGTGTTCTTTTCACAGACCACATAAGGATCCACTAGTGTCATTGGATGTGTGTTCTTCTCACAAACCACATATGGATCCACCAGAGTACATTGCATGTGTGTTCTTTTCACAAACCACAGCTAGAGTCATTGCATGTGTGTTCTTTTCATAGACCACATATGGATCCAGCAGTGTCATTGTATGTGCGTTTTTTCACAATCCACAGCTAGACACATTGCATGTCTGTTCTTTTCACAAACCACATGGATCCACCAGTGTCATTGCATGTGTGTTCTTTTAATAAAACACACCTAGAGTCATTGCATGTGTGTTCTTTTAATAAAACACACCTAGAGTCATTGCATGTGTGTTCTTTTCACAAACCATATATGGATCTAGCAGTGTCATTCCATGTCTATTCTTTTCATTAACCACAACTAGTGTCGTTGCATTTCTGTTCTTTTCATAGACCACATATGGATCCACCAGTGTTCATTGCATGTGTGTTATTTTCACAAACCACATATGGCTCCACTAGTGTCATTGCATGTGTGTTCTTTTCATTAACCAAAACTAGTGTCATTGCATGTCTGTTCTTTTCACAAACCACATATGGATCCACCAGAGTTCATTGCATGTGTGTTCTTTTCACAAACCACATATGGGTCCACCAGTTTCATTGCATGTGTGTTCTTTTCATTAACCACAGCTGGAGTCATTGCATGTATGTTCTTTTCACAAATCACATGGAAACAGCTAGAGTCATTGCCTGTGTGTTCTTTTCATAGACCACATATGGATCCACCAGTGTCATTGTATGTGTGCTCTTTTCACAAACCACAGCTAGAGAAATTGCATGTCTGTTCTTTTCACAAACCACATGGATCCACTAGTGTCATTGCATGTGTGTTCTTTTAATAAACCACAACTAGAGTCATTGCATGTGTGTTCTTTTCACAAACCACATATGGATCCACTTGTTTCATTGCATGTTTGTTCTTCTCATTAACCACAACTAGTGTCATTGCATGTCTGTTCTTTTCATAGACCACATATGGATCCACCAGTGTTCATTGCATGTATGTTATTTTCACAAGCCACATATGGATCCACCAGTGTCATTGAATGTGTGTTCTTTTCCTAAAACACATATGGATCCACCAGTGTCATTGCATGTGTGTTCTTTTCATGAACCACAGCTATAGTCATTGGATGTGTGTTCTTTTCACAAACCACATATGGATCCACTAGAGTCATTGCATGTGTGTCCTTTTCACAAACCACATAACACTGCAAGGAAAGTTTCCTTCCGCAGCGAATTGGTCCGACGGTCGTCGGAGAAGGTGCGTCTTCCGCGACGAAATTCTCGGCTCGACCGTGGCCGATGAAAAACTTTTTTTTTCCAGTTTCGCGGCCCTCTACTATGACGGATCTGCTAAGAACATGGAGGAAGCTCCGCTGGAACGTGGCAGAAGCAAGATTTATGTTTCCTCGCGCGATGTTGACTCGCCGAAGTCTCTTTAGGTCTATGGGTCCCGGACGTCGCTATCTCTAGTAGACCATACTTTTCGGTCGCGCCTCCCTGATTTGAACTCGATAACGTAGCTCGAGGCATCTGCCATTTAGTCAGGGTGCTAGGTCCCACATGTCAGCCTCTCATTAGAAGGATCATGTGTATGATGGAATTTTTTCCTTCAGTCGTGCTACCCTGTTCTGAAGTTGATAGCGCTGCTCGATGCATCTACCGTCTAATAAACCTCGTAGGACCGACATGTTATCCTGTCATTAGAAGAAACATGTGTATGATGGAATTTTTTTCCTTCGTTGGCGTTACCCCGTTCCGAGTTGATAGAGCTGCTCGACGCATCTACCGTTTAACCAACCTCCTGAGCCCCACATGTCATCCTCTCATTAGAAGGAACATGTGTATGATGGATTTTTTTCCTTCACTCGCGCTACCCTGTTCCAAACTTGATAGCGTTGTTCGATGCATCTACCGTTTAATCATGATGTCGGGCCCTACATGTCATCCTCTCATTAGAAGAAACATGTGTATGATGGATTTTTTACCCTCTATAGCGCCTTCGTGTTCCGAACTTGATAGCTTTGCTCGCTGCATCAGCCGTTTATTCAGGCTGGTGGGTCCCTTATGTTAGCCTCACATTAGAAGAATCATGGGTACGATGGAATTTTTTCTTCTCTAGCCCTACCCTGTTCCAAACTAGATAGCGTTGCTCGACGAATTTGCCGTTTTCTCACGCTACTAGGTCCCCCATTTTAGCCTCTCATTAAAAGAAACGTGTACATGCTGAACTTTTTATCGCTCGCGCCTCCCTGTTTCGAACTGGCTACGTTTATCGATGAAGCATCTGTATAAGGACGCGCTGCTAGGTCCCACATATCAGCCTCTCTGTAAATGAAACATGGGTATGATGGAATTTTTGGCCATGTCCGCTGTATTGACCTTGGCAACTTGCTGGGTCCCAGATGTCAACCACCTCTGCGCAGGAAACGTGTCTATGATGGGTCCTAGATGACAGCCTCTATTTGAAAGAAACGTGTGTATGTTGGACTATTTTTTTAGGTCCTACATGTCAGGCTCAGAGTACAAAAAATGCTCATAAAGGCCGAATTAAAAAGATTTTGGGTTAAACTCGGGGTGGATGCCCAATTCGTCATGGCTTATATTCCATGGGCTCACTCCTAAGTTGAATGGGCTATGGTCGGTGGCCACAAGACCACGAAAAGGCCAAATCAGAAGGTATTGGGCTATGCTTGGGGCTGATAGGCTAATTTCATGGGCTATGCTTGGGCCTACTGGGTCCAACATGTCAGCTTCTCTGTAAGTGCAACGTGTGTATGATGGACTTTTTTCGGCCGCGTCCGCTGTTTTCACCGTGGCTTCCGTGTATGGTCTTACTGCTGGGGCCCTTATGTCAGCCTCTCTGGCATGTTCTAGCTTGTGGGTCCCCAATGCAGCCTTGTATGTTGTGTCTGGTGGGTCCCCGATGCGAGCCACTCTATACAAGTATTTAACTTTTGTTTTGAACCCACCCTCAAAACAAACTCCCGGGACGTTGCATGCTGGTCGGTCCGTGATGTCAGCCTCTCTGTAATGCGATATTTCTAGAAGAAGAAATGTAAATCCAAGATACGATTCAAACAAAAGACCTTCAAATCAAATAAACGTAAACTAAGTGTGTTGCCAATACAACAAAGATATTTATAAACTTTTATTAGTACTACAATTTATGTATTAGTCTTCTTAAAAATATTTTGGGTGTCTATGTTTATCTCTTTTAAAATATAAAAGGGCAGTGCTCTTGGCATCTCAATTTAGAAAATGCCACATAATGGAGTATTTTCTTAAAAACATGGGTAGGTAGAGTTTTTTTATTTTGAGAGGTGGGGGAATGCCCAAAAGGCCGAATTAAAAAGAGTTTGGCTATTCTACATAGGCTGCTCTATGTAGGTTATACTCCATAGGGCAGGCTCCATGGGCTTCATTCTCAAATTTTAGTGGGTTGTGCTCAACAGTCCCCTAACCCCTAAAAGGCTGAATTCATATGTTCTCGGCTATGCTCCATGGGGTCCATTCTCAAATTTCACTAGGTTGTGGTTAGTAGTCCCCTGACCCCGAAAAGACTGAATAAAAATGTTCTGGGCTAAAGAGGGGCCGAATGAGCTACTAGATTTCTTCTCCTAGTTAATAAAAATTGCATTGTGATGTGCTCAGCCTGATTCAAAACAAAGACCTCAGAGAGGGAGGGGAAAGCGATAATTCTTTTTGGCAGCTATTCATGTCAAAATTCAGCAGTACGGAATAAGGTAGAAAAAATATCAACATATTCAAAGTTCATATTCATGAGCACTTGACCAATTCAGCAGCATTTGAAAAGTGACCAATTCAGCAATACAGACAAGGAAATACAATAGCAGTACAGAGAGAACCAGTTTTTGTTTCAGCTCTAAAAACCTTGTCGCACGATCAGTTTGTCCTTTTCACCAAACACACTCGACCATTGGAGCAAGCAAAACTGACGATCAAGTATGCTTTGAGTACCTTCTTCTCACATCAATGCCTATGTGACCCCCGTATGCAACCCAAAATGCCCAATTCTCATCTAGATTGTGAAACGGCCATGTTTCAAAAGAAAAGCAAGACTATCTACTGCCCTTGATTTGAACAAGTACCAGTACATCAGTATTAGTTCCACAAAATGCTTTAGTAATAGTAATGACAGAACATTTGAGAGATTCAGTAGCTTTCCTTCTTGAAATTCAATAGCAGTAAAAAGATAATAAGTTCTTGTTCCATCTCAAAAAACCTTGGCGTATGATCAGTTTGCCATGTTCTCCGAATAGGCTTGATCATAGGATTCTCCCCCGCGATTGATGCATATTGAGTAATGCAGGCCGGTAATATGAGATGGTTCACTGCAGAACATAAAGGAATGTTTTTTCCTCCGGATGATGCCCGACACCTCGCAGCTCCTAGGCATGGAGGAACTGCAGATTGTATGGGTCCAAAACCCTAGCTCTATTGTCGGGTAATAGGCAGTGATCAACACATTGTACAAGGGCGACGAGCATGCGTCAAACGTAACACACACGATGGATCCACTGATGTCGCGCGACTCATGCATGTCGAATAGCAGAGCAAACACCGTACCATCGTCCCCTGATCCTATGTTCTCTACTCTCAATGAGCGTAGTGCCAACAACGGCTGAGAGATGTACCTGGAGTTTCTAAAGGAAGTAAGATTTAGTGAACTAAATTGCAGCATGCTAAATATTATAATAAAAAATGATAAAGTAAATATGAGTAACCTGACTTCGATAAAACATACGTAGTACTCCCTCCGTTTCAAATATAAGATATTTTAGCTTTTGTGGAACGAGTGTACCTAGACCCCTTTTAGTATATGGGTTTCACAAAAGCTTTCCTGCTTGAAATTCAATAGCAGTACAGAGAGAATCAATTCTTGTTCCAGCTCAAAAAATAGACTCGATCATTGGAGCAAGCAAAACTGACAATCAAGTGACAATGCCTGTGTGACCCCCCATATGCAACCCAAAATGCCCAAGACTCATCTAGATAATTGTGATAATGCTAACTTTCAAAAGAAAAGCGAGACAAACTGCTGCACTTGATCTAAACAAGTAATAGTATATCACCTTTATTTAAACAAAATATTTTAGTAATAGCGACGACAGAATAAAGGCAAAGCAAGACCATCTCCTGTCCTTGGCCTAAACAAGTTCTACCATTACCGGTATATAGTAGTACAAAATAGTACAAAGTAAAAGAACTAGTGCTATACTAGTACTACTATGCATCCAAAATTCAATCTCCAGTACACGTACGTCCATGGTATGTAGTGAGAGTGGGATAAACAAAATCTAAGGTAGTAGAATGGTCAATTTGGAATTCTCCCTCGCGATGGATGCATATTGAGTAATACAGGCCCTGGGTCTAAGAAGTTTGAAGGTACACCACCATGGAATGATTTTCCTTCTGCATGATGCCAGGCACCGCCCTGCTCCCAGCAATGAAGGAATTGTGCACTAAACCCTCCCAAAACCCAGCCTCTGGTGACGCGGGATAGACGGTGAACTGCACATTGTAGAAGGGCGACGAGCACCCTTACAACCTGACACACACGATGGATACGATGATGTCGCCCCACTCGAGCATGTCAAATAGCACAACAAACCCCGTACCATCGTCCCTAGATCCGATGTTCTCTAGTCTTGATGAGCGTAGTGCCGACAACAGCTAAGAGATTAACCTAGGATTTCTAAAGGAAGTAAGAATCGGCGGACTAAATTGCAGCATGCTAAATATACATAAAAGAAGTTCTCATGCGCCTAAGATCTAGGCACTCCTAAGAAAAAAAATACAGAGCCATGTTTCAAAGGAAATGCTAGATCATCTCCAGCGTTTGATCTAAACAAACTTGAACGGCAGATCATCATCAGAATCATGATGGTCATATTTGCCATCTCCCATTGTGGATGCAAAATGAGTAATCCAGTGTGAACCTATCATGTTTCTTAATCAGGAAATTAAGGTAATCTTCAGTAATCCTGATGGAGCCCGGTGACATGCTGCTCTTCGGCTCGAAAAACAGGCTATCTTCGGCAAACTCCTCTAGGTCCTCTCCAATCATTGAAGGTTTATAAACGTGCAACTCCACCACGTACCGTGGAAATAAGAACACCGCCGACCTGATGCACTGGATGGATACGGCGAGGCCATAGTCGAGCATGTCAAATCGCACGGAGAACAATGTACCATCGTCCCCAGATAACACGGTCTCTACTCTCCATGAGTGAGGTGCCAGCAAAGGCTGAGGTATGTACCTGTGTTCCTCGCCGTAGTGGAAACTCTGCATTTCAATTGAGTGGGCTTTTTCTAGGTGAGCGAGGAGCGTTGTGGGCGGGGCGGCGAACTCACAGCCAGGCTCAGTGCAGTTGCATGGGCCGTGCGGGCACGCCATCCTATGGTTGAGGAAGTCGTGGAAGGCGACCAATGTCCCGCAGCCGACATTGGGGCATCTGCTACCTTTTCCACCGATGACTTGGTGGCGCAACTCTTTGGAGCATGCGGCCAGCCGGACGGCACGGGTAGTGTCCATACGCATAGACATTTCTCCGAAGACGTTGTCGCTGACCTTGCTCCAGCCACCATACCGAATGTTGTGCATCGAATCCGCCATTGCGTCTGGATGGACTGGGGACGAGGGCGGATTCAAATATGATTGTGGAGGTTTCTTGGAGGAGAGTGATGGAGGCCTGCAAGAACCGATGCAGCGGGCGAGAAATGGCTAGGAAAATTTAGGAAGTGTGGCGCTCAAGAGGATCCAAAATGCGGCTAGCCAGCGTTAGCGAATGGGGATCGCCGGAGATGGGAAAGATGGGAGGCTCTTTGAACATGGGGTGTTAATTTTGCGTGTTCCCTCATCGGTCTTCTGAAGTGGATCGAGGCCGCCTGCTAGAGTTATAGCTAGAGTGCTAGACTAGCAAGCTGTCACATACTGGCTCAGTATTATACCGTCTCGTCACGTAGACTGTGTTTCAGGAAAGGATGTGAACCCACATTTCTCCCCTTCCTACTAGATAGTGTGTACCGTAGAATCGCTTTTCTATCATGCGAAAGATTTGAACCCACTTGCCCAACTCTGATAATTAGGACTACTAAAAAACTATAATAATAGGTGAAGCTCAAAAAATAATTATAATTTTGAGCCACGTCCATAGAATATCTGTTGTATATTTGGTTCTTATACTTTGTATCATGTACTCCCTCTGACCCATATTAGTTGACTAATATTTTTCTAGATATGGATGTATCTAGACACATTTTAGTATTATATACATCCGTATCTAGACAAATCAAAGTTAACTAATATGGGTCGGAGGGAGTAGTAGTAATCAACCTATTAGCTACCTAATAGTACTCGCCATGCTCTAGAGAAATGACGAAGAACATTCTAGAACTATTGAGAAGTGTGTTTTGTGGTTTGTGCATATCTTTTAGTGTGCTAAAGGCTATTAATGGTATCTTCTAGATGCTAGAATGGATAGAATTAAGATCCAACGGTACTTTATGGATGTAACTCGAAATTATAATTTTTTTTGGGCTTCATCTATTATAATTTTATATAAAATAGTAAAAGGCACGTGCCACACACCGTATATACCGTATGAAATGTGATTAACAAACAATAAGTTGTTATAAACCAATATTCTTGTTTGATAAAAATGCATACATTAAGTCTATTAATAATAACTATCTGCACATATTAAGAATACAACCTACTATGCTATGAATTTTTTTGGAGGGTGACATGATGGTTCTAGAACATGGTGGAGTTGCTCTAGGTAGTACTCAACACGAATCTACCTGCTCTGAACCATTGGATCTAATATCCCAACGGTCAAGATTGATACTATGGATCCAATTCAAAACTTCTCCTTTATAGTAGTAGAGAAAAAATGATATGGCATATACTTCTACTATCTGATTCTCACGTGCAAGGCATGTGCAACTTACTAATAAGATATATAACACGGATATCTTTGAACATCGATCATTGGATATAGATTGACAGATTCCAACATTGCTAATTGTTGGATCTCTTGCAAATTCAAGAAAGAATCTACCGCGTTTACTTGTAGTTCAAATTTGACCTACTTTCTTTAAATCGACATAAAGTTATTTGAGTGCATGGGCGTAGTTAGCTAATATATAGGAAAGCTTGAAACGTCCTAAGACTAGGGAATTGTAACAAAACATGTCCGTGTTTTCTAAACATTAGGTGGTGGCACTTTATTTTTTTTGACTAGGGTATATCCCGAAGGAGTGAGATGCTTCAATAATTAACACAGCTAGTGCATGTGTACATATTACACCAAGGACATTAAAAAGGTGAAAATTGCATCCAAGTCCATATATTTAACACAAATGACCCTACAATCAAGCAATTAAAATTAGTAGTCGGGTCGTGCTCCTCCATCACGGAGCTGAGCCATGCTCTTCGTAGTACTAGTAAGCTGCAGGTGCCTTGCACGTGAAACTCACTTAATAACACAGAAGCATGCCATGCATTAGTATATAACATTGTAATAGGTAAATCTTATAATATCTATGAATTTGAGCCACATCATTTCTAAAGTATGAGTGTATATTTGGTTCTTGCACTTTATATCATGTAGAAATAAATGTTTATTAGCTAGCGAATAATTGAAAATTTTAGAACCATGGTATAGAGAAACAATCTAGAAGATTCTAGAATGATGGATAAGTGTGTTTTGATGTTTTTCTATATATATCTTATCTTATCTTATCTTACCACTATATAGTGTACGAATAACTTTGAATATTGACCGTTAGATCAAGACTCGCGAATCCCAACATTTCTAGCCGTTGGATCGTCTTTTCCATTCTAGCATCTAGAAGATTTTATTGATAGTCTTCATCACAATGAATTGTATGCACACAACTCAAAACACACTTCTCCATCATTCTAGAATCTTCTCCCTCGCTTCTCTAGAGCATCTTACCAGAATTTTCTACTTTTAGATAGCTAATAATCGTTGACTTCTAAATGATATACAAAGTACAAGAACCAAATATACACCCATACTTTACAGATATTGATCAAAT
Organism: Avena sativa; assembly: GCA_916181665.1. Lineage (NCBI taxonomy): Eukaryota > Viridiplantae > Streptophyta > Magnoliopsida > Poales > Poaceae > Avena > Avena sativa. The sequence continues at coordinate 126,949,385 of OV702292.1, read as the reverse complement.
TTATATTTTTGTATGCTTTACCTATTAAAATTGTATATAGTGATGATATGTCAGACGTCTATTATCCGAGTCTCACGTGTTGATCAAAAGGGGCGTGCCACACACGTATATACTATATGAAATGTGATTTAACAAACTTTAAGTTGTTATTAACCAATATTCTTGTTAGAGAAAAAATGCATACATTAAGTCTATTAGTAATAACTATCTACCCATATTGAGAATACATCCTATAGTGTTATGAAATTTTGGGGATGGTGAAATAATGGTTCTAGAACATGTTGGAGTTTGCTCTAGGTACTATTCAACACGAATACAACTGCTCTGAACCATTGGATCTAACCGTCCAATGGTCATGATTGATGCTATAGATCCAATTCAAAACTGCTCCATTGTAGTAGTAGAGAGAATACAGCCTACTATGCTATGATATTTTGGGGGTGGTGACATGATGGTTCTAGAACTTGGTAGAATTTGCTCTAGGTACTATTCAACACGAATCCAGGTACTCTGAACCGTTGGATCTAACAGCCCAACGGTCAGGATTGGTGCTAAAGATCCAATTGACAACTACTCCATTATCTTATCTTATCTTACCACTATATAGTGTATGAATAACTTTGAATGTTGATCATTGGATCAAGATTCGTGAATCCTAGCATTTCTAGCCATTGGATCTTATTTTCCATTCTAGCATCTAGAAGATTCTACTTGTAGTCTTCGGGATAATGAATGTTATGCACAAACCTCAAAGCACACTTCTCCATCATACTAGAATCTTCTCCTTTTTTCTCTAGACCATGTTATCAAAAATTCATGTGTTAGGTAGCTAATAATGTTTGACTTCTACATGACATACAAAGTACAAGGATACACCCAGAGTTTATAGATATTGATCAAATTTATAATTTATTGTGTTTTACCAATTATAATTTTATATAGTGATGATATATCACACGTCTACTATCTGAATCTCACATGCAAGGCACGTGCAACTTTCTAGTAATAGTACAGTTAGAGATATGATGCCGATATGGTCATCCTTTGAATAACCTTCATTCCCGATGCTTGGAAAGGAAGAGAAAAACTCGAAAGTTTGAATTCTACTAATTTTTGCCGCCAATGCTCGGTTCCTTCCTATGTACACCAACGCACACGCTAGAGACACAGCTGAGCCGCCGCACCAAGACACACATGTGCAGCGCTGTGGACGAGGGAGTGCTAAGATGGATGGTGAGGCAGCGACTAACAGCAAAAAAATAAATTTGTTTTGTTTTGAGTGCACATAAGTCCTAAAAATTACTAGAGTGTGTATGCTGTAAAGGCTATAGTACCTCATGTCAGGAACCCATCATAATTCTGCTCTGACATCACATAGCCTTCAAGTGCCCTGTCACGCTGCCCTCCCGCCCTGTCTCCCTTTTATTCTTCGAGCTCCTCTTGCTCAATTCCTACAGGAATCAATACAATAGGAAAAAATGTAGGGTGTCGATTGGATGTCACAAAGGAAAACCGCATGAATTGTAGACACAAGGAGATGAAACATGAGGTTAGACCTCATGTTATTTTTCCTAGAAAATTCCTATTAAATAGCCTATACCATAGGAATTTCAAAGGAATCTTAGATTCCTATTCCTTTGTCCCAAACGAACCCATAGGAATTTTTCCTATAAGAATCCTATCCTCCAAAAATCCTATGATTTTCCTTTGTTCCAAACAGGGCCTAAGGCTTTTTTTTTGATAAGTGAAGCTAAGAAAAGTTTGACCAAACTTCTAAAAAATATATCAAGAACTACTGTATGATATTAGTAGATACCATGTGAATATATGTTTCATGATGTAGCAAAGGGTATGTATTTCATATTGTAAATATTAATATATTTTTCTATAAACTTGGTCAAACTTTGCATAGTTTGAATTTTCAAAAAAAATAGGCCTTGAGCCTTGGATGCATGTACTACTAGTGTTTAGTACTCCATCCCGGAACTTAAGTCTTGATATATAGACATCATGGGTCCCTTCAGATGGCGTTAGGAAAATTCAAGAGGAATCTACCACGCTTACTTGTAGTTCAAGTTTGACCTAATTTCTTTAAATCGACATAAAGTTATTTAAGTGGGCACGGTTCGCTAGGGAATCTTGAAATGTGATAATACTAGGGAATTGTAAGAAAACATGGTCCCCACTTTTTCTAAAAACTGGGTGGTGGTTAGGCCTGGAATTATAACTCGAAACTCGCGAGCTAAATGAGTGTAAGTCGTGACTCGGCTCGACTCGGCTTGAACTCGGTGTATAATGAGTCAAGCCTAGTTTTAGATTTGAACTCATTTGTTCACCCAAGCTAAATGAGCTACTCGTTTAGCTCGTTAAACTCGTTCAAATATAGAATTTGAAATTTTCCACTGATGAGTGCCATACTACGAATGTTTCTTGTACATGTAATGGTGTAGAACTACTATATTTTCCATACGATCTTGGCTTCATGTTATTATGAAAGTACTATCCTTATTCTAGTTCTTAATTAGTAGGATAATTATTAATTTTTCTTATATGTGCTCTTGTTTGTAACTCATAACGTGCTAAACGAGCTACTCATGAGTTACTCGTGAGTTTATCGAGTCGAGTCGAGTTTCAAATATGAACTCGTTTTGTAAACGAGCCGAGCCAAGCTAGGTCATTAGTTGAACAAGCTTTAGCGAGTCGATCCGAGCTGATTCGGCTCGTCTCGAATTCCAGCCCTAGTGGTGGTACTTTTTTTGACTAAGGTATGTCTCGAGGGAGGGAGATTCTTCAATTAATTAACATGGTAAGTGGATGTGTACATGTTAGACCAAGGACCTCAAAAAACAAAAAATACATCCAAGTCCATACATTTAGCACAAAGGACACTAAAAATCAAATGCTTGAAATTTTTGGTAACATGGTCTATAGAAACGGGGGGAGATTCCAGAATGAGAGAGAAGTGTGTTTTGAGGTTTGTGCATAGTATTTCATTTTGATGAAGATTATTAATAGAATCTTCTTGATGCTAGAATGAAAAAGAAGATCCAACGGCTGGAAATGTTGGGACTCGTGAGTCTTGATCCAACAATTAATATTCAAAGTTTTTTGTACACCATATAGTGTTAACATAGTGGTAATGGTAAGACTAGTACTTGCTTAACAAAAGAAAACAATGCACTTCTCACTTTCAGCATATCTTGTTGAAGAAGATGCAGGAATCTACTAGATGCAGGTACTGTATCATAAACTATATATGATGTCAATATGGTCATGACCTTGGCTATTCGGGTCCAAACCAGGAATGTTCATACACCTTAAGCCAATACACATTGCGAAGCAGCGATAGCATTTTTTGTATTGAAAGGTGTTAAAACACATGTTTGTCATTTTTTTCTTAGCACTATATAGTGTACGAATAACTTTGTTGGAGCAAGACGCGAATCCCAACATTGTTAGACATTTGATCTTCATTATTTCCATTTTAGCATCGAGAAGATACTATTGATAGTGTCTTTCTTTTGTTATCTTATCACTACTAGTAAAAGGCACGTGCCACACACGTATATACTATATGAAATGTGATTTAACAAACATTAAGTTGTTATTAACTAATAGTCTTGTTAGATAAAAAAGGATACATTAAGTCTATTAATAATATATCTACACATATTGAGAATACAACCTACTGTGCTATGAAATTTTGGGGGTGGTGACATGATGGTTCTAGAACATGGTGGAGTTTGCTATAGGTACTATTCAACACGAATCGAGCTGCTCTGAACCATTGGATCTAACAGCCCAATGGTCAGGATTGGTTCTATGGATCCAATTCAAATTAAAACTGCTCAAATATAGTAGTAGAGATATGATGTCAATATGGTCATGACCTTGGCTGTTCAGGTCAAAGCTAGGAATGTACATACACCGTAGGCCAATACACATTGTGAAGAAGCCATAGCATTGTTTTTGTATTCAAAGGTGTCAAAGCACATGTTTCTAATTTTTTCTTAGCACTATATAGTGTACGAATAACTTTGAATATTGACTGTTGGATCAAGATGCGAATCCCAACATTGTCAAATGTTGGATCTTCTTTTTCCATTCTACCAGGTGGTGGTACTTTTCTCTAATACTATAATGAAGCGGTTTTGAAGTGGATCCATAGCACCAATCCTGACCGTTGGGCTGTTAGATCCAGTGGTTAAGAGCAGCTAGATTCGTGTTGAATAGTACCTAGAGCAAACTCCAACATGTTCTAGAACCATCATTTCACCACCCCAAAAATTTCATAGCATACTAGGATGTATTCTCAATATGGGTAGATAGTTATTACTAATAGACTTAATGTATGCATTTTTTTCACTAACAAGAATATTTGCTAAAACAACTTAACATTTGTTAAATCACATTTCATACCACTTTATCATTATCAATTTGTTTTCATCCATCAACTCAGTCATCCACGTAGGGCCCACATATTGGGGAGGTTGCGGTCGCCTTGGACTCACCAAAAAATTATGACCAAGCCATCGAGTGCAGGAAGTAGAGTCAGCATTCTGTCCAATCGCTTACCCTAGTCATAGTTATCGATATTTGCCACACGCATCGGCTTCATCAGCGACATTGATTGTCCCCTCGCTAGGTAATCTGCCACATTAATCTTGGATCACCTCCTTCATATTTAATCTCTCCCCTTCACCGCACCAAACCATCTCTAATCCCCCGCTTCCATCAACCATCTCCGACCTCGTCTGTCATCCATGGCCACCTTCTGGCTGCCGCCCATCGTACCAGAGCGCAAAGACCCCGACATCGCCGCACAGGAGGACAATGCCCTATGCATTTGGGATTTCTCCCTGTGGAGAACAAAGTGGCAGCTGGCGTGCGACTTCCTCGACTCTAGGTACGGTGACCGCAAGTACCAGATGTATGGCATCTACGACAATTTGGATGGGACGCTAAAGGTCAAGTTCATCAACTTCAGGGACGCCCGTCTGCTCTACGGCTAGGCCTTCCACTGTGGCTGCGAGATGGTGGTGTTCACCAGCTCCAACATTTTCACCAACTACTGGAACCGGTTCCCAAACAATGGCAACTTCATCCACAGTGTTCTCCCGGAGCTGCCGGTGGCTCCGGAGGTGTCGCCTTTTTTCCGACGGTGTCGCCGATGGCTCAGAAGGTGCCGCTACCTTCTCCGGATGTGCCGATGAGTTAGGATCCGTCGCTGGAGCTGTCATTGGTGCCGATGTCACGAGCTGCCGCTGGCGGCGCACACTAGGTGCAAGGAGGCGCCGTACCTGCACTAGTTCAACAACGGGTCCTATATGAAGTTAATGGTTGTCTGAAGTTTCTTCTGATACTACTCGTCAATTTTTTTTTCTTTTGGTACAACTCATTGTACCCTGTAGTACTAGTAGTACTAAGAATGACGATCTATTGAATATCCTTTCCCCCGGATGTTTGTGAAGGAAGTGAAAATGTCGAAACCGGGAAAGTTTGAATTGCTACTCTATTGTAAGGACCAAAATGGTTCCCACCAACGCAGCTGACGAACATGCCAGACAAAGACACGGAGCCACCAATGGCAGGTTGTCGGTCGACGCGCGTGCGCAGCACCACATTATGGACGAGGGAGAGATCAGCCGGTCGGGGTGTGGGGGTGGTGATGGGGGAGCGAAGGAGAGAGAAAACACATTTTATTTTGCGTGCATATTGATGACCCACAAGTATAGGGGGTGTATCACAATATTTTCGAGGGAAGTGAAACCCAATTTATTGATTCGACACAAGGGGAGCCAAAGAATATTTATAAGCCTTAACAACTGAGTTGTCAATTCAGCTGCACCTGGAAACAATCTTGCTCATAGCAGTTTATCAGGAGCAACAGTTTTGTAGTAGCAATAGTAAAGTAACAGCAGTAGTAAAGTAAAGGCAATAGTAACAATAGCAGTAAACAGTAGGATTTGAGTGCGGTAGGCATAGGGATGGATGGACGGGCGTTGCATGGACAAGACAATTCACATGGCAATCAGAACATATGGCAATTGCAGATAAATAAGATAAAGCATCCAAGTACTAGATAATCCTAGGCATGTGTTCCATATATAGTCATACGTGCTCGCAATGAGAACTTGCACAACATATTTTGTCCTGCCAGCCCGTTTGCAGCGGGGCCTCAAGGGAACTACTGGCAATTAAGGTGCTCCTTTTAATAGAGCACCGGAGCAAAGAATTAACACTCCGTGAAAACATGTAATCCTCACATCAAAGTCATTCCCTCGGGTTATCCCGATTTCTGTCACTTCGGGGCCATTGGTTCCGGACAACAACGTGTGTATACAACTTGCAGGTAAGACCATAAACAATACTATCATAATGAATCAATAACATGTTCAGATCTGAGATCATGGCACTCGGGCCCTAGTGACAAGCATTAAGCATAACAAGTCGCAACAAAGTCATAAAGCACTAATAAAAGATACTAGGCACCATGCCCTAACAATCTGATGCCATTACATGAACGATCTCATCCAATCCCTACCATCCCCATATCCTACAGCGGGGAATTACTCATTCATAGATGGGGAAACATGGATGGTCGATGGAGAAATGATGGTGATGATGATGGCGATGATCTCCTCCAATTCCCCGTCCCGGTAGGGTGCCAGAACAGAGTTTCTGGTGCTGTTTCATGGAATCTGGTGGTGACGGCGGAGCTAAACTCCTTTTGAAAAAACATCGACCCCCCTGAGTTTTTAGGTCAGAGGGCATCTTATAGGCGAAGAGGGAGACCGAGGGGGTGTCTGGGGCGGCCAAACCACCCCCTGGCGCGGCCAGGCCCAGCCCACGCGGCCAGGTGGTGTGGCTAGGCCCCAGCCCCTCTCCGTCTCGTATTCTAGCTCCTGGTGTCCCTCGGTGAAAAACTGACTTTGGCTTTTGTTCCGTCCAATTCCGAGAATATTCATTTTCTGACTTTTCTGGAACCAAAAACAGCAGAAAACAGGCAGCTGGCACTGTGGCTCTTATTAATAGGTTAGTCCAAGAAATCATATGAAAAGTACTTCAAAGTGTGGACAAAACATAAGAAAGTAGATAAAACCAAGCATGGAACATCAAAAATTATGGATACGTTTGCAACGTATCAACATCCCCAAGCTTAACTCCTGCTCGTCCACGAGTAGGTAAGTGATAAAAAGAAAGAATAATTTTTGAGGTGATATACACCATCATAAACTTGATCAAAGTATTTGTAAAACATTCATAGCTAGGATCATAGTACTTCAACATAACTTGATCAAATTATGGATACGTTTGGAACATGAAAAGGAACAAACAAAAGATTCATGAATAACAATGCTTTGCAAGACGTTTGTTTGTTTCACATAAAGAAAACATAGCATAGTGGCATTTAGCTTGTCCCTCATAGAGTAGTAGATATAAATGCATAAGACACCTTCAAAGTTTATAAGAGTGACTAGACACAAATAGTTTAAAACAGGCAATATCAAAGCTATGCATGAATCAACAAGTCTTGGGACAATGCACATAGAACTAAGAATGGCCACTATGCTCTCAAAGTAGGTGCATAAAGATAAAAGGTGGAGACTCAATATATAGTGGAAGAAAGGCCTTCATAGAAGGAAGTAGGGATTCAAGTCTCATAAAGAGCTTCCAAAAATTATGGTACTTAATAGCTTTCAGCTCTCATTGCCCCTATCATAAGAATCTTGAAGTGATTAAGTTTAAAGTGAACAAACTATGGTGTACATGCTTGACGAAGTATAAGTTAGAAATCTCATGTCCGTTGACTATGAGGGCCGCTCCTCATGCTACTCAAGATTAGTCACTGGTAAGTTCTTGTCATTGTAAGTACATGTGTATCATAGAGAACCGCCAACGGGGTACCCCTTGCCCGATGATACGAAAGAATCCCCATATCAAAATGACAAGGCAAGTAGACAACAAGCATCTCAGCAATCTTCTTATTTACCATGGGAATATGGTGCTTTTTCTCTCTTTCCTCTTTTCATAATCTCTTTTTTTTCTTTTGCTCTTTTTTCTCAATATAGGACTCTTTTTTATAAGAAGAATGCTTCATGGACAGATCATTATGGTTACGCTGCAGGTTTCCACCATGTCAGCATGGATTAGACCACCGGCCCAGGCGTTTCTCTAACACATATACATAACTCCATGGACTTACAAGCTCCCCTTTCATTTCACACCGACGACATCAATAGACAAAAGAGCATGATATCAACTAGGTACAAAGTACCCGTGCAATGTTGAAAGTGTTGTAGGGGTTCGTAGCATGGAAAACAAAAATTTTCTATCGCATACAAACAAACAAGCCAAGATCTATCTACTAGATTGTAGCAACGAGTCGATGGAATAACTCACCCTCGAAGATTCCAAAGTGTTTAACGAGAGCAGATTCTCGTGGGTGATGTAGTCGTACTCTTTCCGATCTCAAGATCGCGTAGACGATCCTTCCGGCGCCGCGTTCCCGCAGCGCTCCCGCAGTCGGTCACACGTTCGGTACTCGACGAAGACCTTCCTCTCCCTTGTTCCAGCAGGCAGCGGAGGTTGTAGCACTCTCCTCGCGATTCCGGCAGCACAACGGCGTGGTACCGGAGGTAGAGGGGAGATCCCGCAGGGCTTCGCCTTAAGCCGGTGCGAGTATGGTGGAGCTTATGAGAGAGGCTATTAGTGGTCTAGTAATTAGACACACCAATTAGAGGGCTCTAAACCAATTAGAAGGCTCTAAACCGAAACAGCTCTAAACCGGGGTCTAGGTCTAGTTTCTAGTTTAGAGGATAGGAACTTGTGTGTGTTGGGAGGGGAGCCCTGCCCCTCCCTTTATAGGTGGGAGGGCTGGCGCGCTAGGGGAGGGAGGGAGTCCCTCCCCAACTCGGCCTAGGGCTGGCCGCCGGCTTGGGGACTCCTTCCCCAAGTCGGTCTCCTCTTCTCCTCCTCTTCCCACTTTCCAAAACTGGCAGTTTGACTTTCAAACTAGCCGTTTGACTTTTCCAATTTAGGAATTAAATAAACCCTTTATTTTGGACAGCGAGAACACTTAGTACATGATGCAATCATTGCATCTTGCAATGACACATTCATGTACCCCTTCCCCCCCCGGAGTGCCGGACATTCCGGGACCTTCTAGAATGTTCCCGATGAAAACACCGGAACCATTCCCCAACTCCGAAATGGGACTTTCCTTATATGAATCTTATTCTCCGGACCATTCCGGATCACCTCGTGATATCCCGGATCCCATCCGAGACTCCGAACAACATTCGGTCTCTTTCTCATAATACCATAACTACTCAAACAACGTCGAATCCTTAAGTGTGTCTCCCTACGGTTCGTGAATTATGCAGACATGATCGAGACACTTCTCCGAACAATAACCAATAGAGGAATCTGGAAATTCATATGGCTCCCACATATTTCTACGATTACTTTGCGATCGAATGAACCACTTACATACGATACCAATTTCCCTTTGTCTCACGATATGTTACTTATCCGAGGTCATGATCGTCGGTATCTCTGCATACCTAGTTCAACCTCGTTACTGATAAGTACTCTTTTCTCGTTCCCGTGATATGTGATCCCTTGTGACCAAGTCACATGCTTGCAAGCTAATTGGATGACATTTCACCGAGAGGGCCCAGAGAATATCTATCCGTCATGTGGATGGACAAATCCCACTCTTGATCCATGTGTTTCAACCAATACTTTCCGAACACCCAATGCCACTTTTATAGCCACCCTGTTACGGTGTGGTGTTTGATGACATCAAAGCATCCATCCAGTAAAGGCAATATGCATGATCTCATGGTCGAAGGAATTAGGTTACTATGTATCAGAAAGCATATAGCAATTGAACTATTGAAATGACTTGATCTTTATGCTACGCTTGTCTATAGGAGTATGTCCACCATATCATTCTCCTAACGATATGATCTTGTTGTTGATAACATCTCAATGTTCATGACAAAGAAACCACATCATCAATCAACCAACAAGCTAGTGAAGTATAGAGGCCATACTAGGGACTTCAAATTAAGTTTACAAATCACACAAGTATTAATGGTTTCCTTGTTAATACTATTATAGCATGAATGTAAACATTTATCATAAACACAAAGATATATAATAATAACTACATTTATTATTACCTCTAGGGCATATCTCCAACAGTCTCCCACTTGCACTAGAGTCATCTAATCTAGATTACATGGTAATATACCGAACACCCATGGCAGTTTGGTGTTGGTCATGTTTTGCCCTCGGGAGAGGTTTAGTCAACGGATCCGCCACATTCAGATCTGTGTGTACTTTGCAAATCTTTATATCCCCATCCTGGATATGTTCTCGAATAGCGTGGAAACGCAGCTTGATATGCTTCAGCTTCTTGTGTGACCTTGGTTCTTGCGCATTGGCTACGGCGCCCATGTTATCACAGTAGATAGACATTGGGTCCAGCGCACTTGGAACCACACCCAGCTCTGTAATGAACTCTTTCATCCATATCGCTTCTTGTGAAGCCTCCGAAGCAGCCATGTATTCCGATTCAGTTGAAGATCTCGCCACAACGCTTTGCTTTGCACTCCTCCAGCTAACTGCTGCACCATTCAAAATAAATACGTATCCAGATTGTGATTTAGAATCATCCGGATCGGTGTTCCAACTAGCATCGGTGTAACCATTAACAACGAGCTGTTCATCACCTCCATAAGAAAGAACCATATCCTTAGTTCTTCTCAAGTACTTAAGGATGTTTTTGACCGCTGTCCAATGATCCACTCCTGGATCACTTTGATATCTGCTAGTTAGACTAACAGCATATGCGATGTCGGGTCTAGTACATAGCATGGCATACATTAGAGATCCTATGGCTGAGGCATAGGGAGTCTTACTCATCTTTTCTCTATCTTCTGCCGATGTCGGACTTTGAGTTTTACTCAAGGTCGTATTGGGCAACATGGGCAAGAACCCTTTCTTGCTATCTTCCATTCCAAACCTCTTTAGAACTTTGTCCAAATATGTACTTTGTGACAATGATATTTGGCGTTTCGATCTATCTCTATAAATCTTTATGCCTAATATGTAAGCTGCTTCGCCAAGATCCTTCATTGAAAAACTATTATTCAAATATTCCTTGACACTATTAAGAAGGTCTACATCATTCCCAATCAACAATATGTCATCCACATACAGTATTAAGAATGCTACAGAGCTCCCACTCACTTTCTTGTAAATACAAGCTTCTCCATAAGTTTGTATAAAACCAAAACTTTTGATTACCTTATCAAAACGTTGATTCCAACTTCGGGATGCTTGCTTCAATCCATAGATGGACCGTTGAAGCTTGCATACCTTGTTAGCATCTTTAGGATCGACAAAACCTTTGGGTTGTATCATATACAACTCTTCATCAATGTCTCCATTGAGGAATGCTGTTTTGACATCCATCTGCCATATCTCATAATCATAATATGCAGCGATTGCTAACATAATCCTCACAGACTTTAGCTTCGCTACCGGTGAGAAAGTCTCATCGTAGTCAACTCCTTGAATTTGTCGAAACCCTTTTGCGACAAGTCGAGCTTTATAGACAGTAACATTACCATCAGCATCTGTTTTCTTCTTGAAAATCCATTTGTTCTCGACAGCCTTCCGGCCATCCGGTAAGTCCACCAAAGTCCATACTTGGTTTTCGTACATGGATCCAATCTCGGATTTCATGGCTTCTTGCCATTTATTGGAATCTGGGCTCATCATCGCTTCCTCATATGTCTCGGGGTTATCGGTGTTGTCCACCAACATGACATTCATAACGGAATCATACCAATCTGGAGTGGTACGAGTTCTCGTTGACCTCCGAGGCTCTGTAGTAACTTCAACCGAAGTTTCATGATCACCATCATTAGCTTCCTCTCTTATTGGTGCAGGCACCACAGGAACTTCTTCCGGTGCTGCGCTACTCGCAATTTCGAGAGAAGGTTCGACAACCTCGTCGAGTTCTACTTTCCTTCCAGTCACTTCTTTCGAGAGAAATTCCTTCTCTAGAAAGGATCCATTCTTAGCAACGAAGATTTTGCCTTCGGATCTATGATAGAAGGTATACCCAACAGTTTCCTTCGGGTATCCTATGAAGACGCATTTTTCCGCTTTGGGTTCAAGCTTGTCCGGCTGTAACTTCTTTACACAGGCTTCGCATCCCCAAACTTTAAGGAACGACAATTTAGGTTTCTTCCCAAACCATAATTCATACGGTGTCGTTTCAACGGATTTAGACGGTGCCCTATTTAAAGTGAATGCGGCTGTTTCTAATGCATAACCCCAAAATGATAGCGGTAAATCTGTAAGTGACATCATAGAACGAACCATATCTAAGAGAGTTCGATTACGACGTTCGGACACACCATTACGCTGTGGTGTTCCCGGCGGTGTCAATTGTGAAAGTATTCCGCACTTCTTTAAATGCTCGCCAAACTCGTAACTTAGATATTCACCTCCACGATCAGAACGTAGAAATTTAATCTTCTTGTTACGTTGATTCTCTACCTCACTTTGAAACTCCTTAAACTTCTCGAAAGTTTCGGACTTATGTTTCATAAAATAGATATACCCATATCTACTCAAGTCATCCGTGAAGGTAAGAACATAACGATAACCACTGCGCGATGCTACACTCATTGGACCACACACATCGGTATGTATGATTTCCAATAAGTCTGTAGCTCGCTCCATCATACCAGAAAATGGAGTCTTAGTCATTTTACCCATCAGACATGCTTCGCATCTTTCAAGTGATTCAAAATCAAGTGATTCAAGAAGTCCATCGGAATGGAGTTTCTTCATACGCTTCACTCCAATGTGACCAAGACGACAGTGCCACATATAGGTCAAATTATCGCTTGATTTCAAACGTTTAGCCTCAATGTTATTAATATGTGTATTTCTACTATCGAGATTCAATATGAATAGACCATCTATCAAAGGTGCATGTGCATAAAACATATTACTCATATAAATCGAACAACCATTATTCTCGGATTTAAACAAGTAACCGTCTCGCAATAAACAAGATCCCGATATAATGTTCATGCTCAACGCAGGCACCAAATAACAATTATTTAAGTATAAAACTAATCCCGATGGTAGATGAAGAGGTAGTGTGCCGACCGCGATCACATCAACCTTTGATCCGTTTCCCACGCGCATCGTCACCTCGTTCTTCACTAGCTTCCGTTTATTCTGCAGCTCCTGTTTCGAGTTACAAATATGAGCAACCGAACCAGTATCAAATACCCAGGCACTACTACGAGTACTAGTGAGATACACATCAATAACATGTATATCAGATATACTTTTCTTCTTGATGTTGCCGTTCTTCAAATCCGCCAAGTACCTTGGGCAATTCCGCTTCCAGTGACCTTCTCCCTTGCAGTAAAAGCACTCAGTATCAGGCTTGGGTCCAGCCTTGGTCCTCTTCGTCGGCGTGGTAACTTTCTTACCACCCTTCTTGAAGTGTCCCTTCTGCTTAGACTTGCCTTTCTTGAATTTGGTGGTCTTATTGACCATCAACACTTGGTGCTCTTTCTTGATCTCCACTTCTGCAGATTTTAACATAGCAAATAGTTCTGGCAACTCTTTGTTCATGTTCTGCATGTTGTAGTTCATCACAAAGTTCTTGTAACTTGGTGGTAGTGATTGGAGGATGCGGTAAACTCCCAAAGTATTAGGAATCACTATACCCAAACTTTGAAGTTTATTTGCGTGCCCAGACATTTTAAGCACATGCTCACTGACGGAGCTACCCTCTTCCATCTTGCAGTTAAAGAACTTTTTCAGAAGCTTCATAACTTTCAATTGCCGCATGAGTCTCAAAGATTAATTTGAGATCCTCGACAATATCATATGGATCTGACTCTTCAAACCTTTTCTGAAGCTCCGATTCTAAACCATACAAGATAGCACACTGAACTATGGAGTACTGATTCTTCCGAGCGAGGTAAACATTCTTTACTTCATCGGTAGCATCAGCTGCAGGTGGGTCACCTAGCGGTGCATCCAGCACATAGGTCAAATTACCAGCTGTGAGGACAATCCTCAAATTGCGGAACCAATCCGCGAAGTTGCTTCCATTGTTTTTCAACTTTTCTTTCTCTAGGAACGCATTAAAATTGATGGTAGGGGCTGCCATTGATCTACAACATATTTGCAATAGTTTAGACTAAGTTTATGACAAATTGAGTTCAAATTAATTAATGAAATTAAACTAGGTGAACTCCCACTCAAAACAACATCCCTCACATTGTTTTAGTGATCACACGAACCAAATCCACTACATCAACACCGATCATCACGAGAGCTGATATAGTTTTAATGGCGAACAATCATCATGTTCATCATATCTACTATATGATTCATGCTTTGCCTTTCGGCGATCCGTGTTCCTGAGGCCATGTCTGTACATGCTAGGCTCGTCAAGATCAAACCTTAGCTTCCGCATAAGCAAATCTGGCTTGCTTACGTTGTAGTCACCCGCGGAATCAAAGACACCCGATCATCACGTGGTGCTTCGAAGCAGCAAGCTTTGGCAACGGTGCATACTAAGGGTGAACACTTTTAGAACTTGAAATTTATGTGCATGAGGGATCATCTTATAATGCTACCGTCGTCTACTAAGCAATACAAGATGCATAAAGGATTAACATCACATGCAATTCATAATATGTGATATGATATGGCCTTTCTTCTTTGTGCTTCCGATCTCCATCTTCAAGCACGAACATGATCTCCATCATCACCGGCATAGCATCAAGGTCAATGACGCTTCTTCATGGTTGTCGTCCGCCAACTTCAACTATTACAACTATTTTGAATAGACACGCAGGCCTTAACAGAAATTAAAGACAACCATATGGCTCCTGCCGGTTGCCAACTTACAATAAGGATCATTGCATACATCAAATATAATCACAATCATGGCC
This sequence comes from Avena sativa, assembly GCA_916181665.1. Lineage (NCBI taxonomy): Eukaryota > Viridiplantae > Streptophyta > Magnoliopsida > Poales > Poaceae > Avena > Avena sativa. The sequence continues at coordinate 126,934,371 of OV702292.1, read as the reverse complement.
ATATCACATCACTGCACACCCCTGCAAAACAAAGTTAGACGCTTCTACTTTCTTTGCATATTTTACGTGGTTTGGGGCTTTCCATAAGTGTCGTTCTAACTTACGAACAAGAACCACAACATTGATACTAGCATTGTTGATCACCCGTTGTAAATTGGATCTTTACTATGCTAGGAGAAACAGGCACCCGCAAAGCCACTTATGCAAAACGAGTTGCATGTCAAGCGTGGAGCAAGTCTCATGAACGATGTCATGTAAGGTTAGCCCGGGCCGCTTCATCCCAACATACCGCAAGATGCAAAGTACACAAAAAGCAATCTACAATAAAAGCATCAACGCCCACAATGACCATTGTGTTCTACTCGTGCAACAGATCTACATATAGACACGGCTCTGATACCACTGTAGGGGTTCGTAGCATGGAAAACAAAAATTTTCTATCGCATACAAACAAACAAGCCAAGATCTATCTACTAGATTGTAGCAACGAGTCGATGGAATAACTCACCCTCGAAGATTCCAAAGTGTTTAACGAGAGCAGATTCTCGTGGGTGATGTAGTCGTACTCTTTCCGATCTCAAGATCGCGTAGACGATCCTTCCGGCGCCGCGTTCCCGCAGCGCTCCCGCAGTCGGTCACACGTTCGGTACTCGACGAAGACCTTCCTCTCCCTTGTTCCAGCAGGCAGCGGAGGTTGTAGCACTCTCCTCGCGATTCCGGCAGCACAACGGCGTGGTACCAGAGGTAGAGGGGAGATCCCGCAGGGCTTCGCCTTAAGCCGGTGCGAGTATGGTGGAGCTTATGAGAGAGGCTATTAGTGGTCTAGTAATTAGACACACCAATTAGAGGGCTCTAAACCAATTAGAAGGCTCTAAACCGAAACAGCTCTAAACCGGGGTCTAGGTCTAGTTTCTAGTTTAGAGGATAGGAACTTGTGTGTGTTGGGAGGGGAGCCCTGCCCCTCCCTTTATAGGTGGGAGGGCTGGCGCGCTAGGGGAGGGAGGGAGTCCCTCCCCAACTCGGCCTAGGGCTGGCCGCCGGCTTGGGGACTCCTTCCCCAAGTCGGTCTCCTCTTCTCCTCCTCTTCCCACTTTCCAAAACTGGCAGTTTGACTTTCAAACTAGCCGTTTGACTTTTCCAATTTAGGAATTAAATAAACCCTTTATTTTGGACAGCGAGAACACTTAGTACATGATGCAATCATTGCATCTTGCAATGACACATTCATGTACCCCTTCCCCCCCCGGAGTGCCGGACATTCCGGGACCTTCTAGAATGTTCCCGATGAAAACACCGGAACCATTCCCCAACTCCGAAATGGGACTTTCCTTATATGAATCTTATTCTCCGGACCATTCCGGATCACCTCGTGATATCCCGGATCCCATCCGAGACTCCGAACAACATTCGGTCTCTTTCTCATAATACCATAACTACTCAAACAACGTCGAATCCTTAAGTGTGTCTCCCTACGGTTCGTGAATTATGCAGACATGATCGAGACACTTCTCCGAACAATAACCAATAGAGGAATCTGGAAATTCATATGGCTCCCACATATTTCTACGATTACTTTGCGATCGAATGAACCACTTACATACGATACCAATTTCCCTTTGTCTCACGATATGTTACTTATCCGAGGTCATGATCGTCGGTATCTCTGCATACCTAGTTCAACCTCGTTACTGATAAGTACTCTTTTCTCGTTCCCGTGATATGTGATCCCTTGTGACCAAGTCACATGCTTGCAAGCTAATTGGATGACATTTCACCGAGAGGGCCCAGAGAATATCTATCCGTCATGTGGATGGACAAATCCCACTCTTGATCCATGTGTTTCAACCAATACTTTCCGAACACCCAATGCCACTTTTATAGCCACCCTGTTACGGTGTGGTGTTTGATGACATCAAAGCATCCATCCAGTAAAGGCAATATGCATGATCTCATGGTCGAAGGAATTAGGTTACTATGTATCAGAAAGCATATAGCAATTGAACTATTGAAATGACTTGATCTTTATGCTACGCTTGTCTATAGGAGTATGTCCACCATATCATTCTCCTAACGATATGATCTTGTTGTTGATAACATCTCAATGTTCATGACAAAGAAACCACATCATCAATCAACCAACAAGCTAGTGAAGTATAGAGGCCATACTAGGGACTTCAAATTAAGTTTACAAATCACACAAGTATTAATGGTTTCCTTGTTAATACTATTATAGCATGAATGTAAACATTTATCATAAACACAAAGATATATAATAATAACTACATTTATTATTACCTCTAGGGCATATCTCCAACAAGCTCCCACTTGCACTAGAGTCATCTAATCTAGATTACATGGTAATATACCGAACACCCATGGCAGTTTGGTGTTGGTCATGTTTTGCCCTCGGGAGAGGTTTAGTCAACGGATCCGCCACATTCAGATCTGTGTGTACTTTGCAAATCTTTATATCCCCATCCTGGATATGTTCTCGAATAGCGTGGAAACGCAGCTTGATATGCTTCAGCTTCTTGTGTGACCTTGGTTCTTGCGCATTGGCTACGGCGCCCATGTTATCACAGTAGATAGACATTGGGTCCAGCGCACTTGGAACCACACCCAGCTCTGTAATGAACTCTTTCATCCATATCGCTTCTTGTGAAGCCTCCGAAGCAGCCATGTATTCCGATTCAGTTGAAGATCTCGCCACAACGCTTTGCTTTGCACTCCTCCAGCTAACTGCTGCACCATTCAAAATAAATACGTATCCAGATTGTGATTTAGAATCATCCGGATCGGTGTTCCAACTAGCATCGGTGTAACCATTAACAACGAGCTGTTCATCACCTCCATAAGAAAGAACCATATCCTTAGTTCTTCTCAAGTACTTAAGGATGTTTTTGACCGCTGTCCAATGATCCACTCCTGGATCACTTTGATATCTGCTAGTTAGACTAACAGCATATGCGATGTCGGGTCTAGTACATAGCATGGCATACATTAGAGATCCTATGGCTGAGGCATAGGGAGTCTTACTCATCTTTTCTCTATCTTCTGCCGATGTCGGACTTTGAGTTTTACTCAAGGTCGTATTGGGCAACATGGGCAAGAACCCTTTCTTGCTATCTTCCATTCCAAACCTCTTTAGAACTTTGTCCAAATATGTACTTTGTGACAATGATATTTGGCGTTTCGATCTATCTCTATAAATCTTTATGCCTAATATGTAAGCTGCTTCGCCAAGATCCTTCATTGAAAAACTATTATTCAAATATTCCTTGACACTATTAAGAAGGTCTACATCATTCCCAATCAACAATATGTCATCCACATACAGTATTAAGAATGCTACAGAGCTCCCACTCACTTTCTTGTAAATACAAGCTTCTCCATAAGTTTGTATAAAACCAAAACTTTTGATTACCTTATCAAAACGTTGATTCCAACTTCGGGATGCTTGCTTCAATCCATAGATGGACCGTTGAAGCTTGCATACCTTGTTAGCATCTTTAGGATCGACAAAACCTTTGGGTTGTATCATATACAACTCTTCATCAATGTCTCCATTGAGGAATGCTGTTTTGACATCCATCTGCCATATCTCATAATCATAATATGCAGCGATTGCTAACATAATCCTCACAGACTTTAGCTTCGCTACCGGTGAGAAAGTCTCATCGTAGTCAACTCCTTGAATTTGTCGAAACCCTTTTGCGACAAGTCGAGCTTTATAGACAGTAACATTACCATCAGCATCTGTTTTCTTCTTGAAAATCCATTTGTTCTCGACAGCCTTCCGGCCATCCGGTAAGTCCACCAAAGTCCATACTTGGTTTTCGTACATGGATCCAATCTCGGATTTCATGGCTTCTTGCCATTTATTGGAATCTGGGCTCATCATCGCTTCCTCATATGTCTCGGGGTTATCGGTGTTGTCCACCAACATGACATTCATAACGGAATCATACCAATCTGGAGTGGTACGAGTTCTCGTTGACCTCCGAGGCTCTGTAGTAACTTCAACCGAAGTTTCATGATCACCATCATTAGCTTCCTCTCTTATTGGTGCAGGCACCACAGGAACTTCTTCCGGTGCTGCGCTACTCGCAATTTCGAGAGAAGGTTCGACAACCTCGTCGAGTTCTACTTTCCTTCCAGTCACTTCTTTCGAGAGAAATTCCTTCTCTAGAATGGATCCATTCTTAGCAACGAAGATTTTGCCTTCGGATCTATGATAGAAGGTATACCCAACAGTTTCCTTCGGGTATCCTATGAAGACGCATTTTTCCGCTTTGGGTTCAAGCTTGTCCGGCTGTAACTTCTTTACACAGGCTTCGCATCCCCAAACTTTAAGGAACGACAATTTAGGTTTCTTCCCAAACCATAATTCATACGGTGTCGTTTCAACGGATTTAGACGGTGCCCTATTTAAAGTGAATGCGGCTGTTTCTAATGCATAACCCCAAAATGATAGCGGTAAATCTGTAAGTGACATCATAGAACGAACCATATCTAAGAGAGTTCGATTACGACGTTCGGACACACCATTACGCTGTGGTGTTCCCGGCGGTGTCAATTGTGAAAGTATTCCGCACTTCTTTAAATGCTCGCCAAACTCGTAACTTAGATATTCACCTCCACGATCAGAACGTAGAAATTTAATCTTCTTGTTACGTTGATTCTCTACCTCACTTTGAAACTCCTTAAACTTCTCGAAAGTTTCGGACTTATGTTTCATAAAATAGATATACCCATATCTACTCAAGTCATCCGTGAAGGTAAGAACATAACGATAACCACTGCGCGATGCTACACTCATTGGACCACACACATCGGTATGTATGATTTCCAATAAGTCTGTAGCTCGCTCCATCATACCAGAAAATGGAGTCTTAGTCATTTTACCCATCAGACATGCTTCGCATCTTTCAAGTGATTCAAAATCAAGTGATTCAAGAAGTCCATCGGAATGGAGTTTCTTCATACGCTTCACTCCAATGTGACCAAGACGACAGTGCCACATATAGGTCAAATTATCGCTTGATTTCAAACGTTTAGCCTCAATGTTATTAATATGTGTATTTCTACTATCGAGATTCAATATGAATAGACCATCTATCAAAGGTGCATGTGCATAAAACATATTACTCATATAAATCGAACAACCATTATTCTCGGATTTAAACAAGTAACCGTCTCGCAATAAACAAGATCCCGATATAATGTTCATGCTCAACGCAGGCACCAAATAACAATTATTTAAGTATAAAACTAATCCCGATGGTAGATGAAGAGGTAGTGTGCCGACCGCGATCACATCAACCTTTGATCCGTTTCCCACGCGCATCGTCACCTCGTTCTTCACTAGCTTCCGTTTATTCTGCAGCTCCTGTTTCGAGTTACAAATATGAGCAACCGAACCAGTATCAAATACCCAGGCACTACTACGAGTACTAGTGAGATACACATCAATAACATGTATATCAGATATACTTTTCTTCTTGATGTTGCCGTTCTTCAAATCCGCCAAGTACCTTGGGCAATTCCGCTTCCAGTGACCTTCTCCCTTGCAGTAAAAGCACTCAGTATCAGGCTTGGGTCCAGCCTTGGTCCTCTTCGTCGGCGTGGTAACTTTCTTACCACCCTTCTTGAAGTGTCCCTTCTGCTTAGACTTGCCTTTCTTGAATTTGGTGGTCTTATTGACCATCAACACTTGGTGCTCTTTCTTGATCTCCACTTCTGCAGATTTTAACATAGCAAATAGTTCTGGCAACTCTTTGTTCATGTTCTGCATGTTGTAGTTCATCACAAAGTTCTTGTAACTTGGTGGTAGTGATTGGAGGATGCGGTAAACTCCCAAAGTATTAGGAATCACTATACCCAAACTTTGAAGTTTATTTGCGTGCCCAGACATTTTAAGCACATGCTCACTGACGGAGCTACCCTCTTCCATCTTGCAGTTAAAGAACTTTTTCAGAAGCTTCATAACTTTCAATTGCCGCATGAGTCTCAAAGATTAATTTGAGATCCTCGACAATATCATATGGATCTGACTCTTCAAACCTTTTCTGAAGCTCCGATTCTAAACCATACAAGATAGCACACTGAACTATGGAGTACTGATTCTTCCGAGCGAGGTAAACATTCTTTACTTCATCGGTAGCATCAGCTGCAGGTGGGTCACCTAGCGGTGCATCCAGCACATAGGTCAAATTACCAGCTGTGAGGACAATCCTCAAATTGCGGAACCAATCCGCGAAGTTGCTTCCATTGTTTTTCAACTTTTCTTTCTCTAGGAACGCATTAAAATTGATGGTAGGGGCTGCCATTGATCTACAACATATTTGCAATAGTTTAGACTAAGTTTATGACAAATTGAGTTCAAATTAATTAATGAAATTAAACTAGGTGAACTCCCACTCAAAACAACATCCCTCACATTGTTTTAGTGATCACACGAACCAAATCCACTACATCAACACCGATCATCACGAGAGCTGATATAGTTTTAATGGCGAACAATCATCATGTTCATCATATCTACTATATGATTCATGCTTTGCCTTTCGGCGATCCGTGTTCCTGAGGCCATGTCTGTACATGCTAGGCTCGTCAAGATCAAACCTTAGCTTCCGCATAAGCAAATCTGGCTTGCTTACGTTGTAGTCACCCGCGGAATCAAAGACACCCGATCATCACGTGGTGCTTCGAAGCAGCAAGCTTTGGCAACGGTGCATACTAAGGGTGAACACTTTTAGAACTTGAAATTTATGTGCATGAGGGATCATCTTATAATGCTACCGTCGTCTACTAAGCAATACAAGATGCATAAAGGATTAACATCACATGCAATTCATAATATGTGATATGATATGGCCTTTCTTCTTTGTGCTTCCGATCTCCATCTTCAAGCACGAACATGATCTCCATCATCACCGGCATAGCATCAAGGTCAATGACGCTTCTTCATGGTTGTCGTCCGCCAACTTCAACTATTACAACTATTTTGAATAGACACGCAGGCCTTAACAGAAATTAAAGACAACCATATGGCTCCTGCCGGTTGCCAACTTACAATAAGGATCATTGCATACATCAAATATAATCACAATCATGGCCATATCACATCACTGCACACCCCTGCAAAACAAAGTTAGACGCTTCTACTTTCTTTGCATATTTTACGTGGTTTGGGGCTTTCCATAAGTGTCGTTCTAACTTACGAACAAGAACCACAACATTGATACTAGCATTGTTGATCACCCGTTGTAAATTGGATCTTTACTATGCTAGGAGAAACAGGCACCCGCAAAGCCACTTATGCAAAACGAGTTGCATGTCAAGCGTGGAGCAAGTCTCATGAACGATGTCATGTAAGGTTAGCCCGGGCCGCTTCATCCCAACATACCGCAAGATGCAAAGTACACAAAAAGCAATCTACAATAAAAGCATCAACGCCCACAATGACCATTGTGTTCTACTCGTGCAACAGATCTACATATAGACACGGCTCTGATACCACTGTAGGGGTTCGTAGCATGGAAAACAAAAATTTTCTATCGCATACAAACAAACAAGCCAAGATCTATCTACTAGATTGTAGCAACGAGTCGATGGAATAACTCACCCTCGAAGATTCCAAAGTGTTTAACGAGAGCAGATTCTCGTGGGTGATGTAGTCGTACTCTTTCCGATCTCAAGATCGCGTAGACGATCCTTCCGGCGCCGCGTTCCCGCAGCGCTCCCGCAGTCGGTCACACGTTCGGTACTCGACGAAGACCTTCCTCTCCCTTGTTCCAGCAGGCAGCGGAGGTTGTAGCACTCTCCTCGCGATTCCGGCAGCACAACGGCGTGGTACCGGAGGTAGAGGGGAGATCCCGCAGGGCTTCGCCTTAAGCCGGTGCGAGTATGGTGGAGCTTATGAGAGAGGCTATTAGTGGTCTAGTAATTAGACACACCAATTAGAGGGCTCTAAACCAATTAGAAGGCTCTAAACCGAAACAGCTCTAAACCGGGGTCTAGGTCTAGTTTCTAGTTTAGAGGATAGGAACTTGTGTGTGTTGGGAGGGGAGCCCTGCCCCTCCCTTTATAGGTGGGAGGGCTGGCGCGCTAGGGGAGGGAGGGAGTCCCTCCCCAACTCGGCCTAGGGCTGGCCGCCGGCTTGGGGACTCCTTCCCCAAGTCGGTCTCCTCTTCTCCTCCTCTTCCCACTTTCCAAAACTGGCAGTTTGACTTTCAAACTAGCCGTTTGACTTTTCCAATTTAGGAATTAAATAAACCCTTTATTTTGGACAGCGAGAACACTTAGTACATGATGCAATCATTGCATCTTGCAATGACACATTCATGTACCCCTTCCCCCCCCGGAGTGCCGGACATTCCGGGACCTTCTAGAATGTTCCCGATGAAAACACCGGAACCATTCCCCAACTCCGAAATGGGACTTTCCTTATATGAATCTTATTCTCCGGACCATTCCGGATCACCTCGTGATATCCCGGATCCCATCCGAGACTCCGAACAACATTCGGTCTCTTTCTCATAATACCATAACTACTCAAACAACGTCGAATCCTTAAGTGTGTCTCCCTACGGTTCGTGAATTATGCAGACATGATCGAGACACTTCTCCGAACAATAACCAATAGAGGAATCTGGAAATTCATATGGCTCCCACATATTTCTACGATTACTTTGCGATCGAATGAACCACTTACATACGATACCAATTTCCCTTTGTCTCACGATATGTTACTTATCCGAGGTCATGATCGTCGGTATCTCTGCATACCTAGTTCAACCTCGTTACTGATAAGTACTCTTTTCTCGTTCCCGTGATATGTGATCCCTTGTGACCAAGTCACATGCTTGCAAGCTAATTGGATGACATTTCACCGAGAGGGCCCAGAGAATATCTATCCGTCATGTGGATGGACAAATCCCACTCTTGATCCATGTGTTTCAACCAATACTTTCCGAACACCCAATGCCACTTTTATAGCCACCCTGTTACGGTGTGGTGTTTGATGACATCAAAGCATCCATCCAGTAAAGGCAATATGCATGATCTCATGGTCGAAGGAATTAGGTTACTATGTATCAGAAAGCATATAGCAATTGAACTATTGAAATGACTTGATCTTTATGCTACGCTTGTCTATAGGAGTATGTCCACCATATCATTCTCCTAACGATATGATCTTGTTGTTGATAACATCTCAATGTTCATGACAAAGAAACCACATCATCAATCAACCAACAAGCTAGTGAAGTATAGAGGCCATACTAGGGACTTCAAATTAAGTTTACAAATCACACAAGTATTAATGGTTTCCTTGTTAATACTATTATAGCATGAATGTAAACATTTATCATAAACACAAAGATATATAATAATAACTACATTTATTATTACCTCTAGGGCATATCTCCAACAAGTGTTCCCCATGACAACATGGTTCTGCTAATCCCCAACAAATAAGTGCAAGCATATACAACATATATGACACAATGGTTCAAGTTTATTAAGGGCAAGAAAAGTAAAGTGTGCCATCAAGTTCGTGAGAGCTTTAATCACTAGTTTTCTCACAACAAGTTTAATTTGGAAGGTAAACAAAAACATGAATATACTTGGAATAGCATATGCTAATAGGTAGGTATGGTGGAATATTTGGAATAACTTGGTTTAGGGAGTTGGATGCATGAGGGGAACTCATACTTTGTTCCGGAGGCTAGCAAAAGACTGGGAGCGACAAACTAAGAGAGCAATAATGGCCATAATCATGCAGAGCAACAAAACATCATTGATCAAAGCATAAAGTGATACTTCAAGTTAAAACTAAAGGATCATAAAGGCTATGGTGACTTGGAATAGTCATAACATGGTGTGATCATGTGCGAAGTCAACCCAAATAAAGCATCAAAGGAGAATACCACTACACTATGCTTTAATATGCTAAAACAACGCATGATTCATTCAAGGCACATTAATCAATCTCAATTGTTTATAACAAGTCATGCTACATCAAATAATACTAAGCATAAATCCAAAACAATATCGAGCATGGCATGACAAAGCATAGGCCACAGTCAAAAAGAAGCTCACTTTACCACTTAACCATGAACTTTCCTACTCTTTTCCAAACCAAACCAAACTATTTGAAAACCAATGTATGAAAGAGGGGGTCCAACCAATTTATTCAGAAAACTAAGCAAACCAAGAAAACGAAAAACCAAAATGAAAACGAAAAAGAAGACGCTCCAAGAACAACACAACCGTGCATGAAACAATAAAAATGAAGCGTTTGGAAGAAACCTATGATTTTTATTAATGAAGAGGGGGATGCCTTGGGCATCCCCAAGCTTTGATGCTTTTACTTCTTGGATATTTCTTGTGGTGACACGCGTGGCATCCCCAAGCTTGAGATTTAGTCCATACTTCATCTCATCACTCATTCCTCCCATACACCTAAAATTTTTCCTTCATACAAAACTTCACACAATCTTTATTAGCAACATTAGTGCACTCAAGATAATAAGTCTTTAGGTTCAGTTCTAACACCAATAAAACTTCCATTAAAACACTAGCTACTGTAGCACTTCCCTCAAAAATCTCAATTCCCCAAAAAACTCAAAAAGGAACCAACAAGAAGCAAATGGAGAAAATGGCAGAAATCTGTCAAAACAGACCAAAAGGTAAAGACGAATTTTTTTGAAGACCTTCTGTTGCTCAAATCAAAAAGTGTTGAACTAACAAAAGTTAGATAACAACCTGGGGTGGAAGCACAAAAATTCACGCCTCAAATGTACATACAGAGATTTTACACGAATTTTTACAGTGAAGCACAAATCTGTTTCGGGACAACAACTTTCTCAATCATTATTTCTCTCTCATTAGAGGTTACTCTTGGCACAAAAAGCAAATAAAAAGGATACGGAGCGGTTATTAATGAAGTAATAACTTCCAAGACTCATCTAAAACTTTTGGGTTATCTCCCAATAAGTACTTTTCATTAACGCCTTTAAGTTAGGCATGATAGTTTGAGAGGATGCTCACATAAGAAATATGAATTGAAGTAAAAGAGAGCATCAAGAAGCAAATTCAAAACACATTTAAGTCTAACCCACTTCCTATGCATAGGAATATTGTATGCAAATAAATTCACAAAGAACAAAGTGACAGGCATAGGAAGATAAAACAAGAGTAACTTCAAAACTTTCAGCACATAGAGAGGTGTTTCAATACCATGAAAACTTCAACAACCATATTTTCCTCTCTCGTAATGATTTTCAGTAGCCTCATGAATAAACTCAACAATATAACTATCACATAAAGCATGCTTTTCATGATCTACAAACACATAATTTTTATCAAGCTCAAAAATAGTGGGATTAAAACCTTCAATCCCACTTTTAACAATTCTATAACAAGATTACTGATCATTCAATATAGGACCATCGTCTAGAGCTTTATCACAAACATTTTCTAAGAAAAACTCTTTAATACCATGCAAATCAAAGTTAAGCACAAATAAAGGATTATCATAGATAACATGAGCATAACATTCATCCTTCTTTGCTAAGTGTGGGGGACAATCAAATAATGTAAAGTTTTCAACAAAGATATGTAGATGCTATATCTACAAGAGAAACTATTTGAGAAAAGAACCTCCCTTGGAGCCCACCTACTGCCATAGCTATATTGAATATCCTCTTGTTTTATTATTCTATTAAGGTGGTTTGCGAGTACATTCAGAGTACTCACTAGCATTGTCCCTGGCTATTAACTTGGTCAGATATCAAGAAGAAGTGAAGTGGACGGCTATGCGAGTTAGGACGTTCTCCCAGTCAGTTGCCTGTAGGTTAAGGCATGGCTCAGGCTCTACGCTTAATGAAGTTCCGCTGATGTTTATCGATGTAGCCATAATGGAAAATAAGGTATGACATGTATTCATTATGTATTGGATGTTTACTTTGATACTTGTCGGTTATGTGCCACGACTAACTGATCATGGGATCGTGGTTGTATGCATAACAGGGATTCTCAGAGGATTAATCCGGGGCCCCACATACTTGGTATCAGAGCCGTCCTGACTATAGGAGAACCTTAGTTAGCATGGTCGCTAGAAAGCAACCTTATTTTGAAAACCCTGGCTTTCGAAAACTAGTTTCTCAATGAGTTTCAAAAAGTTCTACTACTTCTCTTACTCTAAGTTAATGCTTTTGAAAATGGTTGCTCCAACTCTCGTCCAAACTTCAAACCTACAGATTTTAAATAACTATGACCTAGAACCAGGTGAAGACAATGAGAACCTGATGAAGACAAGCAACTACCAGCAAACACAAGGAGACTACAATATCGGTCTACCAGTGGAATCCTCAAAATCAGAAGACAGCGGGTGTTGCACTATCAAGAAGCGTCCAAGATACGATGAAGGATTCATCTGCAAGATAGTGACTCCGACCTGAAGAAAGACGATATCTAGGGTCAATACTCCTAAGAATAGGATTCCCCTACATCGCGAGTAGTTAACTCCTTGGTCCCTAGCGTTGACCGTGTTTGCTTGCCTAAGTGCATCCTGTGTTGCTTGATGTGTGTTGTTTGTCGTGGACATTGCGAGCCCCTAGCTCTGTTCGCCTTGTCTGTATGCTCTGGTTTGCTTTGACCTCCTTAAAAATGTGACTCGAGGAGCGATAACCCACCTAGTAACTCAAGAAATCCTTGTGTTAGATGTCGGTAATGGGACCTAGACTAACCTCGAGAGTATATGAGAGGAAAAGCATCGCAAGAACCAGGAGTTCGACATCGTCAAGTCAGAATCAACTTGAAGATTTCACCTCAGCAGGATGACATACCTCATACCAACGGACCTCACAAGACCCGTCAATAGCACCCCGCACCCTTATTCCTCGATATAGTACAGCAAGAACTCCGTTGAAGCCGGAAGCCGACCACTAAAGGGTCATCAATATAAGAAGTGATGACCTAACTACACTAACCTTTAGTGTATTAGATCTTCTGACCGCCTCAGAAGACTAACTAATCCAGTCGACCCTACCCAAACTAATAAAATGATCCTCCCTAGAAGGTTAGAACCACCCCTAAAGCCAGATGATAAGGAAGCGTGAAGTCAACGAGTTGACTCCGTCTTCGAGCAGGAACAACGCCAAGGGTTCAAGAGACGATAACCTCTCTAAAACTAGATGACTCTACCCGGACGGAGCACTATCAAGAAGAGTCGTAAACCGCTAATTTACCTTGAGCTAACCACCCTAAAGGCTTCGTTAGGAAACCAGCCCCGCCAAGGTTGATAAAATAAGGCGTCACTCGAAGACCCCAGCTCAAGACTCCGGGAAGATACAGCCTCCCGCTAACAGCAAGACAGCCTTCCAAGACAGAAGCTCCAAACCATCCCCGATGAACCTTAGTGAAGCTCTAAGGAGGAAAGACTGCGTCTTTCCACTCAATCTCCAGAAGACTGTCTACCGGAAGATACTCCAGAAAAGATCCCTAGTTTCGACGTCTTTTCGCCAAGCAGCAACTCGCGGTTCATCAGAGGAGAAACTAACTGAAGATCCTACAAAGTCCTTCTGCCGTTCCAGCTGAAGACCCACCACAAATGCCACAGTATTGCTAACCGCTCAGTTCCAATCTCTTAGAGGATTGGGACTCCAACAGGCTAAGTACGAATAATAATAGTATATAAGCCTTGTAAGTCATGATTCCCGGAAGTTTTCTGAAGGTCCCTACTCCAAAAGAAAGATGGGCGATAGTCTTTAAAACATCAATCCACGACTCCAAGAAGCAAGGACTACGTCAACTATCCGATCTACCCCAGTTTAACCCTAAGGGGGAAAGACTGCGTCTTTCCCACAAAAATAGAGTAACTCTTCTCCAGAATCAAACTCAAGAGTTTCGACCCCAACGTCGTTAATAGGATACACTATGACCCTAAGGAAGAGCCGTGGACCCTTAGAGCGAGGTATTCCCAACCGTAGATTCTATCCTCCGACGAGTACTCCGTGAAGTTCAGAATTGAGGTAGTCTGCCCAGTCTAGGCCCTCGAGATATAGAGTCCGGAAGGAAAAGAAGTTCATCCCTCGCAATCAGAACTGGACTCTTCTCAACCCTTTGTGCATCCCGGAAGACTGAAGCAACTTCATCGACAGAGTAGCCACTTTCAAAGATGGAGTCCGTTAGATAGGACGCGTAAGACACCTAGTATCAACTCGACTCCAAAATCCCCTAATACTACTCTCCTGAATCTTGGGAAGAGATTCTTTTAAGGGGGAACGGTCTATAACATCCCAATTTCAGCAACCCTGATTAGTTGTCCAGAATGCAAAAATTAGGGGGAACAAAAAAAATTTCATGTTTAATGCTGAAGTGTTTGCTTGTTGTTTGGATATGCTTATGCATATGAATGTGTATTAGATGATATACTCCTTACCTTAACACCAGTTGACAAAAGCTACTTCCCAAAACAGTCTTGGCTTAGTTTCCATATTCTCAAATGTTCTGACATTTCAAAACCTGAGCCAAGAAGCCTTTGCAAACCAACTATTTTAGTAGCTTCTATTGATCAAACTATGGAGAGCTATATAACATAATCTCCTTATGTTTTCAAGATAGAATCCTCTACTATTCTTATCTCTAGATTTAAAAAAACCTTTTTATGAAGCATTTTGAATTCTACCCTTGGTAGAGATACCAAGGAATCTCATATTAGTCAAAATCCAACCACTTCAAAAGGCCTCAACCTTACCTCAAGCTAGGCTTGATGGTAACCCTAGTAGTAGTTGACTTCTTTGTAAGATGAGTTTCCTTGATCTGCTGTCTGATGAATTGCCTTGATCTGCTGCTTGATTTGTCTGCATAGGAGATAGTATAAGCTACTCTAGGAGCTGATCACTAGGATCAAGAGGTTTCCAAATCACCACACCCTAAGCAAGAATACCATCTGGATTTGATCTCTAGCCACTAGGTGATCATCTAAAACCCTTAACTAGATCAATCCTGAAGTGATCCCTTCTAGAAGCTTCCAAGTCAATGAAGACCAATATCAAGCATGAATCTCTTCTACTCAATCTACACTTCAACATCATCCACTTGATGATGCTTGGGTACCTTGCAACCCATCAAAAACATCCCCTCTCATGTTCTAGTCAAAAACCCTAATTCTGCCAAATTTGGCTGTCTGGAAAACTATTTCCAACATCACCTTTTTGAATGCCTCCCTTTCTCGACTCTTGTGCACTTTTGGTAATGCACTTGAACCATCTTTTTAACCATCCTAAGGATTACCAAGGCCCACTCTTTCCCTTGGTTAGATCATCTTCTAACCCACTTGTTCCTGATGGTTTTGCAGACGAGAAAAAAACTTTTTCTGCAAATCTAGTCCTCATGCCTACTTTGATAGAAGCTCACACCACCATCCCACCTTCAATGGACCAACTATTTGCATGGTTGTGTTATACTCATATAGGTCTATCAACATCTACTTCATTTGCTCCAATTGGATCTTGGTACTTCTTAAACCCACATGGTTTTGAAGGCTAGTTGATGATCTGCTTTGGCAGGCTTAATTTATTCAAAGTTTGGAAACAATACTTGGAAAGCTCAAACATGATCAATCCAAAACTTAAGCACCATGGTGATCTACATAACTTAGTCTATCCATTCATCTATCCCTTGCATCAAGGGGAGAACTGAACTCCAAGATACAACCCTGTTTTGATAGTATGAAATTAACATCACCCTAGATCCTTAATCTAGGGTATTCCACCAAAATCAACTTGGATTCTCCAATCCCAAGGTTGCAAATGCTTTCTAAACCTTGTTTACATCATCAACCTTGGTCACCAAGATTTATTAAATATTATCCCTAATTATTATGGCTCCAAATCTATTTATTTCCTTTAATAGACAAAATCTCAAAACTCCTACTACAAAGGAAAGTTTGGTTTTTGCCAAAACACTTCCCCAAATTTTGACTCAATTGAGGTCCACATATCATACCCCATCCTCCCACTTCAAAAAAAAAATATTTTTGAAGAGCTTTATTATTTATTTTTGCCCATTTTCTTAAATGCTGAATTGGAATAATAATTGTTTTAAATACTTTTATCTTCCAATAAATCCTAGGAAAATTATCCAAAGTGTGTAATCATATTTAGGACCATCTCAAACCAAAAACCCAGCTCCCCCAATTCAAAAATCTCAAATGAACTCAATAAAATAGATTCAGCAGTTTTAGAATAAATATTATAATCATGATCTAAAATCGTCCAATAAATCCCAAATAATTCCAGGAGGTATGTCTTAACCCCACCCATCTACCAGCATCACTAACTCCTCTCGCTAAGTTCAAAGTTTGGAACCTTTCTTTATGATCATTAAAATGGATAAATCGACTACCTTGACCAATCTTGAATCAAACCTCATACAAACTCCATCAAACCTTACCTAGCAAGCTTGCACATCAGTCACCACCCCTCTGGAAGACATCACTGTAGCCCTACACAATAGTTTCACTGTTCACCCTTTGTCTCATGTGTTTGTTGCAAAGGAGACACAAGGCTAGGCCTTTTTCTAGCCAATTAAAGTCTTGCAGCTGCTACACCCCAGCCTCTCTGTCACTCGGCACGACCCAGAGCACCACCGTCTCTCTCCCCACACCCCACATGACAGCCTCTCAAGCATGCCCTAGCCCTTCCCCTCCTATTTCTTTACCACACCCGAGTGGAGTAGAGGAGCAGCACCCTTGCATTGTAAGACTCCTCCTGTCACTCCTCTGCCCTCTTTGACTCATCTGCACGAGCTCCACCGCCCACACCGTCCAATAAGAGGGCCATGGACAAACCCTTGCCTTATGTGAGCTTGGTGCACCATACGCCCTACCTCCCTTGCTAAATAGGCCAGAGGCCGGTGCTGCCTCTCCCATTCCCTCATTTCACCTCCCTCTGCTCCCACCTACCCTCCCCACAAGTCCCCTCTCCTCCTACAGTGCAGAGGAGAAGGAGAACTCTCCCCCTCGGCCATGGTCTAGCTCAAGCTTGCAGGGCCTCCTCCTTGCCCTATTCCTTCTGCATGCCCCCCTACAACAACCCTCTAGACCCTCTGCATCTAACCCTACCCTCCCCCTTTCTCTAGGACCATCCCTACTGGCGCCGCCGCTGGGCTCTCACGAGCCACTCTCGGGCGTGGACAGGCGAGTAGCCTCCTGTCGCGGAACTGGCCTTTCCCACCCCTCGTTGGGACCGCCGTCGTGCGCCACGTCGCCTCCACCGCCTCCCCGACACCGACGAGCTCGCAGGTGAGGTTCCCGAGCCCCGCCGCCGCCCCCTAGGGTTTCTGTCGGCCGCTTCCTATCGCAGGGAAGACGACGCCTAGGGGCCGTCGATCTTCATTTGATCGAACGGCCCCCGTCGCTCAGTTCCGCTTCGGTGCCCCGCCCTGGCTGACCGGCGGGCCCCGCCCCGTGGCCTTGAATCCTCCTCCCGCGCAGGCACTGCCCAGGTGGGCCGGTTTTTCCCCTAGCGTGGCCCATTTCCCTTAGATCTAAGCCCGACCTCCCCTCCTCTTTAATCATTTTATTTTAAATTTGAACAGTAGCAGTTTAGTTTAATTCGAAATAAAAATGAAAAAGAGATGAAATGGCCAAGAACTATTTTTTTCATGTTCCTTTATAAATCCTCTAACATGTAGAACCACTTTTGCACCTAATTAATATTCAATTTTTCCCCAGTGATTTATTTATGAAGGTATGTCCATCTGAAGAAATAAATCCTTTTGGGAGTTTGGTATAACCAACTGGAATAAACCAAGTTTTCCCTGGTAGGTATTTAACATGCCTATCATATGACCCCATCCCCATACCAAGTGGAGCCCTGGAGTTGATGTAGCAAAAATAACAAAAACAGAGATTTCTGCCTTTAGAAAATTCACTAGGTAAATCTACAACATATTTTGTGTTGCTTCCAAATCCTAGTGATGTAGTACTTCAATACCTATCAAAACCCAGGAGCTCACTATTTATGGGTCCTTTGTTGAATTTTTGTGAATTAAATATTTCTGCATGTGGTATTTTCACTAGATAAATCACCACACTAGTTCCACAACTCCAAAAAGGTTGTTTCCAATTTCTACAGAAAGGTACTCTAAATGCCTACACTGTGTCCCTAGAATCAACTTAAAATCTCCTGTATATTTAATCTGGTGAAAAAGACAAGTTGCCTATAGAACTGCCTTTAGGAATTTCCTGAGGGCATTCTGGTAAATATTTTGGAGCGATTCCAACTCTCACTGAACAAGTACATCAAATCCTACTTATCTATTGAAGGAAATAATTTTTAGAGCTCCAGAACTTTTCTGGTGAATTATTTCCTAAAACTAAAGTCTTATTCACTATAAAAATCACTATAAATCTTTGGTATGTGATAAAATAATGAAACCACTTTTGTTGGTTTACTTTTATCAATACCTACCTGTTGGTATCATGTTTTTAAAATGGTATCTCATAGAATAAGTCTTTGGTCCAAAACCCTCTCATCCCTAGTTTCTAGACTATTAAACCCATATGTTTTCCTTCAATTGTTCCAAGACATGCTCCGAATCCTTCTAATCCATTTTCTCAACACCACTATTGATTTGTAAACTTGTATTGTCATTTTCTTGCTGTATGGTGTTGATGCTTGAATGCCTTGTTTGATGGTGCACTTGTTTGTTTGCATGTGCTGTCTGGACGACGATAGTTGCGATGAAATCGGAGCGCAGGAGAAGTGGTAATTATTATTGGGTATTCTAAGAAGAAGTCCAGGGACATATTTTGCCATATTGCTGATCATCAGGCAAGCCACCTTCTTGCTCATAAGCCTTGTCCTACTGTTTTACTTATGCATGTTTTATCCTCTGTTTATTAAAAATTGCACCTTTTTACTATATGTTGATGAATATTTGGTAGTGGTTTGGCTCCTTCGAACTACTACACCATTGTACTACTAAGTGCAACCCCCTTGATGACACCTACTTTCCCCTAGTATGGTAGATGGTGCAATACACCATACCCCTTGGAGACCCCCGATTTAGCTGAAGCAAAGCTAGAGGATGGAAAGACCCCGGAAAAAGTTTTACCAAATGTTTTATGATAAAACCTTGTGAGGTGGGACCTCCCAAGAGATGTTGAGAAAGAAAAAGGTTTTGCTTTACAAAATCCTGAAAGAAAGCTGGAGGAAAAATGTTTACAAAAACGTACCCGGTTCTTTGCAGTTTTGCTAGAATAATTAACCCGTGCAACCACATTACTCTGGAAATGGGACAGGGATGGATTTGATGTTTGTCTATTCTGGTGTAAACTGCCTCGCAATTAATATAGGGGATAAAACTCCCTGGAGGGTGGGACTTCTCCGGACAAACGGTCCATGTGAGACATTGACCGGGAGAAGGAACGAAGGGTCTACAAACCTCCATGCGTTACTATGAGCCCCTCATTGAAAGTGCGTACGTGGGACGTGCAATATGTGCTCCGGTTGGTCCTCGGTACCCGACGTCCTGATTTTGAGGGGAATAACACTCATAGGGTAGGCACCTATATTGGAGTGGACATCCGGAGAGTCTTGATCGGTTACTCGACCCACGATCGGTGAAGATCAGGGTAGTGTACCCGGATGGTGTGGGTAAAGTGTACAACCTCTGCAGAGTGTAAATCTATTCGAATAGCCGCGTCCGCGGTCATGGACGGTTGGGAAGGTTGATGTAGAGCGGTGCTGGTTCTGATTTCACAAAGGATTTCAGAAAATAAATGGCTTTGGAAATGTTTTGACCATGGGATGGTCGTAAAGGAGAAAGGTTTTGACCATGGGATGGTCAGAATGAGGAGAAAGGAGATTGGTCATGGGACGACCTGAAGACGGGAACAAATGGGTGACCCAGTCCTAATGTTTTCCAAGACATTTCAAAATGGTTTCCAAAATGTTTTACAAAAGTTTTCAACAAAGATATGTAGATGCTATATCAACAAGAGAAACTATTTGAGAAAAGAACCTCCCTTGGAGCCCACCTACTGCCACAGCTATATTGCATATCCTCTTGTTTTATTATTCTATTAAGGTGGTTTGCGAGTACATTCAGAGTACTCACTAGCATTGTCCCTGGCTATTAACTTAGTCAGATATCAAGAAGAAGTGAAGTGGACGACTATGCGAGCTAGGACGTTCTCCCAGTCAGTTGCCTGTAGGTTAAGGCAGGGCTCGGGCTCTATGCTTAATGAAGTTCTGCTGATGTTGATCGATGTAGCAATAATGGCAAATAAGGTATGACATGTATTCGTTATGTATTGGATGTTTACTTTGATACTTGTCGGTTATGTGCCACGACTAACTGATCATGGGATCGTGGTTGTATGCATCACAGGGATTCTCGGAGGATTAATCCGGGGGCCCACATTCTCTATCGAGGAAGGATGTTTGCTATATGATGCGTAGGTTGAGCAACACCAACCTGAGGAAGAGATTCTGGAGGAGGATGAGGATGATATGTTGCCAACGTATCTATAATTTTTGATGTTCCATGCTTGGTTTTTATCTACTTTGCCATATACGTTGCCATCCTAACCACCCCCTCGGCCTCTCCTTCCGCCTATAAGATGCCCTCAGGATGAAAACCCTAAGTACCTGATCAAAATTCCACGAAAGAGTCTGTAGCCACCGTCATCTCCATCCCTAGATCGGGAGGGATCTGAAGCTCTTCCCGGCACCCTGCCGGAGGGGAGCATTCAATGTTCTGTTTGCGGGGATCCGATGGATATTGAGATGCTATTTCATATTGATTATTGATTCTATCATGTATTTGTTATTTGTGATCTTGCATGCTCTCCGTTGTTAGTAGATATCTTGGCCGAGTAGATGCTAGCAACTCCAAGAGGGAGTATTTATGCTCGATAGTGGGTTCATGCCTCTAGTAATCTGGGGAAGTGACAGAAATCTCTAAGGTACTAGATGTGTTGTTGCTACTAGGGAGAAAACAACAATCCTTTGTTCATAGAACAATCGTATTGTTTACTTTACACGCAATGCTTAATGCAATTATCTGTTTCTTGCAACTTAATACTGGAGGGGGTTCAGATGATAACCTGAAGGTGTATTATTAGTCATAGATGAAGTTAGATTACGGTCTATGTATAATGTTGTAATGCCCAAACAAATCTCAAAGGAGTCAAGATGATTAGTATATGCATGTATTCTTTCTCGATGTTTGTCAATTGCCCCGCTGTAATTTGTTCACCCAACGTGTCATCTATCTTAAGGAGAATCACAACTAGTGAACTATGGACCCCGATCCTTTCTTTTACCATCAATCTACAACTTTTTACTATTTTCTGTTTACTTTCCACAAGATATTACTATCTGCCACACAATACGTTTAATCCTTTGTTTTCAGCAAAACCGGTGAGGTTGACAACCTCACTGTAAGTTGGGGCAAAGTTCTGTGATTGTGTTGTGCAGGATTCCAAGTTGGAAACAACACCTTGGAGGTGTTTCCTTGCTCCTACTGGTTCAATAACCTTGGTTTCATAACTGAGGGAAAACTTGCTGCGGTGCTCATCATACGGTCCTCTTGGGGTTCCCCAACGAGCTCGATATATTTTGGGCTATCAACCTATTTTTATGGCGCCGTTGCCGAGGAGTCAAGGACATCTTCACAAGGGGAGTCCCTCATAACCAATCTCTTACTTTCTTTTTTTGTTTTGCTTAGTTTATTTCTGCTTTATTTGCTTGTTTCTTTATCAAAAATACAAAAAATAGTTGTACTAGTTTGCTTTCTTTATTAAAAACACAAAAAAATGACTACTCTTGAAAAAACTAAGTTGTGTGACTTCACTAGCACCAACAACAATGATTTCATGTGCACACCTATTTCTCCACCTGTTCCTGAAGCTACTTTCCTTGAAATTAAACCTGCTTTGCTCAATCTTGTTATGAGAGAACAATTATCTGGTATTGGTACTAAAGATGCTACTGCTCATCTTAATAACTTTGTTGAGCTTTGTGAGATGCAAAAGCATAGGGATATAGATGGGGATTTTATTAAGCTTAAATTGTTTCCTTTCTCTTTGAGAGGAAAAGCTAAAGAATTTCCCTAACTAGAAACAGTATTGATTCTTGGACTAAATGCAAAGATGCTTTTATTGGAAAATAATTTCCTCCAGCTAAGATTATATCTATGAGAAGTGAAATAATGAATTTTAAACAATCTGATAATGAACATGTTGCTCAAGCTTGGGAAAGAATGAAATCTTTGGTAAAGAATTGTCCCACTCATGGACTGACTGCTTGGATGATTATCCAAACCTTTTATGCAGGACTGAATTATTCTTCAAGAAATCTACTGGATTCTGCTGCTAGAGGTACCCTTATGACCATCACTTTGAGTGCTGCAACAAAGCTTCTGGATAATATGATGGTTAACTATTCTGAATGGCATACTAAGAGAGCTCCACAAGGTAAGAAGGTAAATTCTGTCGAGGGAACCTCCTCCTTGAGTGATAAAATTGATGTTATTATGTCTATTCTTATTAATGGGAAAGCTCATATTGATCCAAATCATGTTCCCTTAGCCTCTTTGGTTGCTCAAGAAGAGCAAGTTGATGTGAACTTTATAAGAAATAATAATTTTGGTAACAATGCTTATGGTAATAACAATTATAGGCCATACCCTCCTCATAATACTTATGGTTATCATGGTAAACCTGGAATACCTAGTGAAGAAAGAATTTTAGAAGTTGAAAGAGCCACTAAAAACTTCATGCAAATGCAGTATGAGTAGAAAAATATTAGTCATCAACTTGAGAGTTTAAATAGGGAAATTCCTAGTTTGCAATTAAAACTTTCTAATGCTGAAAGAAATATATCATCATTGTCTAAAGCACAATCCTCTTTGATTAATAAAATGGCTGCTAAACCTGAAACTATTGAAAATCCCTTTGCTGCTACTAATGCCATACAAGTTAGAATTGATGAAAATGTTAGACTATTAGTGGAGTTGCATGCTAAGTGGGAAAGAGAAGATGAAATTGCTAGAAACATTAGTATTTCTACTATCACTACCACTAATGTTGAAGCTAGTAAACCCATTGGAACCTTTTCTAATAAAAATGCTGAAATTCTTCGAAATATGGGAAACAATAGCTCTACTAGTTTAGATGATAATTATGATTTTGATCTTGATGGTTGCAACATCTCTGAAGTTATTATGTTCCTACAAAAGCTTGCTAAAAGTCCTAATTCTAGTGCTATGAACATGGCCTTTACAAAACACATTACTGATGCTCTCATAAAAATTAAAGAAGAAAAGATGAAACATAAAGCTTCTATTCCTATGAAACTAGAAGATGGTTGGGAACCCATCATTAATATGAAAGTGAATGATTTTGATTTCAAAGCTTTATGTGATCTTGATAATAGTGTTTCTATTATGCCTAGAAGGATTTATGATATGCTTGATTTGCCACCATTGGAAGATTGTTATTTAAATGCCCCATTTGATGATCATGCTAAAAATAAACTCATGGGGAGTATTAATGATGTTCTTATTATGGTTAACAATGCCTATGTCCCCGTTGATTTCTATGTTTTGGATATTGAATGCAATGCTTCTTGTCCTATTACTTTGGGAAGATCTTTTCTTAGAACTGTTGGTGCCATTATTGATATGAAAGAAGGCACCATTAAATATCAACTCCCACTCAAGAAAGGTATAGAACACTTCCCCAAGAAAATAGAGAAGATCCCTTTTTCTTCTCCTATGAAAACAAAATTTGCTCTTAATGCTTCTCCATTTGAGAACACTTGATTCTTTTCTTGCTTCTTATGCCTAACTTAAAGGCGTTAAAGAAAAGTACTTATTGGGAGATAACCCAAAAGTTTTAGATGAGTCTCGGAAGTTATTACCTCTGTAATAACCGCTCCTTATCCTTTTTATTGGCTTTTTGTGCCAAGAGTAACCTCTAATGAGAGAGAAGTAATGCTTGGGAAAGTTGCTGTCCCGAAACAGATTTTTGTGCTTCGCTGTAAAAATTCGCGTAAAATCTCTGTACGTCGGTTTGAGCTGCGGTTTTTTGTGCTTCTGCCCCAGGTTGTTATCCAACTTTAGTTAGTTGAACACTTTTCGATTCCAGCAACAGAAGGTCTTCGAAAAAATTGGTTTTTACCTGCTGGTCTGTTTTGATAGATTTCTGCCATTATTTGCATTTGCTTCTTGTTGATTCCTTTTTGGATTCTTTTTGGGGAATTGATCTTTTTGAGGGAAGTGCTACAGTATCGTGTGTTTTAATGGAAGTTTTATTGGTGTTGGAACTGAACCCAAAGACTTATAAATATTGCTAATAAAGATTGTGTCAAGTTTTGTATGAAGGAAAATTTTCAGTTGTATGGAAAGAATGATGTAATGAGATGAATAATGGACTAAAGCTCAAGCTTGGAGATGCCACGCGTGACACCCCAAGAAATATCCAAGAAGTACAAGATTTAAAACTTGGGGATGCCCATCCCCTCCCCTTCTTCATCAATAAAAATCTCAGGTTTCTTCCAAACGCTTCATTTTTATTGTTTCATGCACAGTTGTGTTGTTCCTGGAGCGTCTTTGTTTTCCTTTTTGATTTTGGTTTTTGTTTGCTTGGTTTGCTTAGTTTGCTTGAAAAAATTTGTTGGACCCCCCCTCATTCATACATTAGTTTTCAAATAAGTTTGGTTTGGATTGGAAAAGAGTAGGAAAAGTTTATGCTTAAGTGGTAAAGGAGCTTGTTTTTGACTATGGCCTATGCTTTGTCATGTCATGCTTGATATTGTTTTGGATTTATGCTTAGTGATTATTGTTGTAGCATGACATGTTATAAACAATTGAGATTGCTTAATGTGCCTTGAAAGAATCATGCGTTGTTTTAGCATATTAAAGCATAGTATTGTGGCATTCTCCTTTGATGCTTTATTTGGATTGACTTGGCGCATGCTCACACCATGTTATGACTATCCCAAGTCGCCATAGCCTTGATGGTCCTTTAGTTTTCGACTTGTAATATCACTTTATGCTTTAATCAATGATGTTTTGTCACTTTGCATGATTATGGCCATTATTGCTCTCTTAGTTGGTCGCTCCCAGTCTTTTGCTAGCCTCCATAACCAAGTATGCGTTTCACTCATGCATCCAAGTCCAAATAAAACCAAGTTATTCCAAAGAGTCCACCATACCTACCTATTAGCATTTGCTATTCCAAGTATATTCATGTTTTTCTCTACCTTCTGAATTAAACTTGTTATGTGAAAACTAGTGATTAAAGCTCTCACAAACTTGATGGCACACTTTACTTTTCTCGCACTTAATAAACTTGAACCATTGTGTCCATCTTTGTTGCATATATGCTTGCGCTTTATAAGTTGAAGTTAGCAGAACCATGTAACATGGGGAATACTTTCAACATTGCACTTATTATTCCGCTGATATCATGATTCTTTTGCTTATGGATCCCGGTGGTGTGAAATAAAAGTGGAACTTGTAAGATCATGGAGTTTGTATGTGTGTTGGAGAAACGCCTAGGCTGCTAGCCTAAGCCATTCCTAATCATGGTGGAAACTTGCAGCATAACCATAATGAGCATTAAGCATCCTCAATAAAAACCTATGCAAATAGCAAATAAAAAGATTGCTGAGATGCTCATTGTCTATTGCCTTGTCATTTTGATATGGGATAGCTCCTGTGTCATGGGGCAAGGGGTACCCTGTTGGCGGTTCTCTATGATACATATGTACTTACAATGAGAAGTGATTACTTGTGACTGAAGTTGAGTAGGATGAGGTTCGGTACTTGTAAGCAAGGGGCATGAGATTTCAACTTATAACTTGTCAAGCATATCCTCTTAGTTGTGTCATTTTAACCTTAATCACTTAAAGATGCTTATGATAGGGGCAGTGAGAGCTGAAAGCTAATAAGTACCATAATTTTTGGAAGCTCTTTATGAGACTTGAATCCCTGCTTCCTTCTATGAAGGCATTTCTTTTACTTTTATGTTGAGTCTCCATCTTCTGTTTTTATGCACGTATTGAGAGAGCATAGTGGCCATTCTTAGTTTAATGTGCATTTTCCCAAGACTTGTTGATTGATTCATAACTTTGATATTGCTTGTGCTTAAACTATTTGTATCTAGTCACCCTTATGAACTTTGAAGGTGTCCTATGCATTTATGTTTTGCTACACTATGAGGGCCAAGCTGAATACCATTCTCATTATGCTTTCTTTATGTGAAACAAACAAACGTCTTGCAAAGCATTGTTATTCATGAATCTTTTGTTTGTGCCTTTTCATGTTACAACATAGTTGCAATGTCTTATTGTTAGAACTATATCTTTCATGCTATGTTAAACTACTATGATCCTAGCTATCAATGTTTTACAAATACTTTGATCAAGTTTAAGATGGTGCATGTCACCTCAAAAATTATTCTTTCTTTTTATCACTTACCTACTTGAGGACGAGCAGGAGTTAAGCTTGGGGACGTTGATACGTTGCTAACGTATCTATAATTTTTGATGTTCCATGCTTGGTTGTTATCTACTTTCTTATGTTTTATCCAAGCTTTGGAGTATTTTTATACACTTTCTTGGACTAACCTATTAACAAGATGCCACAGTGCCAGCTGCCTGTTTTCTGCTGTTTTTGGTTCCAGGAAAGTCAGAAAATGAATATTCTCAGAATTGGACGGGACAAAAGCCAAAGTCAATATTTCACCAAGGGGGACACGGAGCCAGAAGACGAGACGGAGAGGGGCCAGAGGCCGGCCACACCACCTGGCCACGCGGCTGATATCTACGCACTTCTATTCTTGTAGATAGTTGTTGGGCCTCCAAGTGCAGAGGTTTGTAGAACAGCAGCAAGTTTCCCTTAAGTGTATTACCTAAGGTTTATCAAACTCAGGGAGGAAGTGGTCAAAGGTATCCCTCTCAGGCAACCCTGCAATCAAGATACAAGAAGTCTCTTGTGTCCCCAACACACCCAATACACTTGTCAGGTGTATAGGTGCACGAGTTCGGCGAAGAGATAGTGAAATACAAGTGGTATGGATATAAGACAATGGTGCCAGAAAATAGCTTGATGGCGTGGAAGAGACTAAAGCAAACTGAAATAAAGATGGAAGCAAGCAAACATGTAATAGATCTAATTGCAAACGGTGTTTCAGTGCTTAGAAACAAGGCCTAGGGATCATACTTTCACTAATGAACACTCTCATATAAAAATCTTATCTTTATGATACTACTCTGAACTACTCTCCGGTTGGACACTCTAATCCATGGTAGGGCTATAACAGCACACCTCAAAGTAAGCCTTTCCCATCTAGATAACCCCACACTGTCACCTTGAGCACTAGATGGTTCCAACAAACACCACAATTTCATAAAGACATCTAACTCCAAATATAACTCATAACAAGTATTTGTTATCTCTAGCCTAAGTGCCACCATGGTGTGCACGCTGTCACTTTCACACACATGGGGAGAGCAGAGATCTATTAAAGCACTTGAGTAGCAAGGTAGATCTACTTGATTACAAAGCTCATGATCACAGCATGACCATGCATAGAGAGAGAGATGAACACATAGCTACCGGTAGAACCCTTAGTCTCGAGGAAGATCTACTCCCTCATCATCATGGGAATCAGCAACAGGGGCACTTCTCTGTCCCGACAGGGTGCTGGAACAGAGACTTTCTGTCCCCTGAATCTCCCCGTCGGTGGCGGCGGTGCTGTGGAACTATTCATGGCTGGAGGCTTGACTATTTAGGGTTTTTGGATCAGGAGGCTTCTTATAGGCGAAGAGGCAAGGTCGGTGGGTGGACCAGGGGCCCACACCACCTGGTTGCGCGGCCAGGGCTAGCCTGCACCACCACATGGTGTGGCCAGCCCCTGGCCCGTATCCGTCTTGTCTTTTGGCTCCGTGTTCCCCTCGGTGAAATATTTACTTTGGCTTTTGTCCGGTCCAATTCCGAGAATATTCATTTTTCGACTTTCCTAGAACCAAAAACAGCAGAAAATAAGCAGCTGGCACTGTGGCATCTTGTTAATAGGTTAGTCCAAGAAAGTGTATAAAAGTACCTCAAAGTATGGACAAAACAAAGCAAAGTAGATACTAAACAAGCATGGAACATCAAAAATTATAGATACGTTAGCAACGTATTAACATCCCCAAGCTTAACTCCTGCTCATCCTCGAGTAGGTAAGTGATAAAAAGAAAAAATAATTTTTGAGGTGACATGCACCATCATAAACTTGATCAAAGTATTTGTAAAACATTGATAGTTGGGATCATAGTACTTTAACATAGCATGCAAGATATAGTTCTAACAATAAGACATAGCAACTATGTTGCAACATGAACAAGGCACAAACAAAAGATTCATGAATAACAATGCTTTGCAAGAAGTTTGTTTGTTTCAGATAAAGAAAACATAGCATAGTGTCATTCAGCTTGTCCCTCATAGAGTAGCAAAACATAAATGCATCGGACACCTTCAAAGTTCATAAGGGTGACTAGATAAAAATAGTTTAAGAACAAGCAATATCAAAGTTATGCATCAATCAACAAGTCTTGGGACAATGCACATTATACTAAGAATGGCCACTATGCTCTCTCAATAGGTGCATAAAGATAGAAGATGGAGACTCAACATAAAAGTAAAAAAAAAGCCTTCATAGAAGGAAGCAGGGATTCAAGTCTCATAAAGAGATTCCAAAAATTATGGTACTTATTGACTTTTAGCTCTCATTGCCCCTATCATAAGCATCTTTAAGGTGATTAAGGTTAAAGTGACACAACTAAGAGGATATGCTTGACAAGTTATAAGCCGAAATCTCATGCCCCTTACTTACGAAGACTGGACCTCATGCTACTCAACTTTAGTCACAAGTAAGCTCTTGCCATTGTAAGTACATATGTATCATAAAGAACCGCCAACGGGGTACCCCTTACACATGATACAGGAGCTATCCCATAATCAAAATGACAAGGCAAGCATACAATGAGAATCTCAGCGATCTTTTTATTTGCTATTTGCATAGATTTTTATTGAGGATGCTTCGTAGAGTGCTCATTATGGTGATGCTGCAAGTTTCCACCATGATTAAGCATGGCTTAGGCTAGCGGCCTAGGCATTTCTCTAAGACACATATAAAATCCATGATCTTACAAATTCCACTTTTATTTCTCACCGTCGGGATCCATAAGCAAAAGAACATGATATCAACGGGGTACAAAGTACAAGTGCAATGTTGAAAGTGTTGGGGGGATGACCTCCGGATACCCCAACCGGACAATAACTACGACAGTCGGATTGCGTCCGGCTGGCTAAGCGCAGCTAGACAAGGCAAGTCAAGCCGGCTACCTCGAGGTAGCCGGAACAGCGAGAAGCAGCTGGCTACAGCAGTGTAGCCGGAACCAATCAGGAGGACAGGGCAACGTGCAGCACAGTGCGCGGTACGCCCTGGTACGACGACAAGACTTGTAACTACTAGGCCATACCGAAGACTTCGTGGGGTGACGCGGGAACAGTGGCCCGGTGCTGACGACAGGCTCGCACGGCGTTCACTATGCCCACCACAACCATACCGCTCGTACCATGATGGGACATAGGTGTATTGGATACTGTAGATGACCAGCCGGCTGGGACCCACATGTGGGGGCCGTCAGTCGGACTGGCCAGTGAGGCCGTTGCCTCTCTGCCTATACAAGGAGAGGCAAGGCCTCAGTAGAAAGGGTTGGTCTGTGTGCATTTAGGGCAGTAGCTAGAGAATACAACTCAAGGAGCGCTTGTAGCCCATATACTACTCATAGTCAGATAGGCAGGAGTAGGAGTCTTACCTCATCACGAGGGCTCCGAACCTGGGTACTTCCTACGTCCAGCTACGCTTGCTTGTATCCAATCCCGCCTGTGGATGCCACTGATAGCTTCTTGCTAGTCCCCACACATCTATCTAACCTGCTTAGGTACTGCCGTTCCCAATACAACGACAGTTGGCGCCCACCGTGGGGCAGATGGCTTCGTCCGGATTCACGTTCCAAACGGGACCCTGCACTTCAGCCGGTGAGCGCGTGGCCTCCTGCCTAGTGCTCACGCTCGGCAAATTCGACTACATCATCGACAACGCTTCCTGCTTTGTCGGAACCTCCTTTCTGGCGAAGGGCTCCATCCTGCTTTTCAACGACCTCCCCGTCTACGTCGCCACTGTTCCGGAGCGTTTCCCTAGGGAGATCATCTCTATCGCGGAGCTGCCACATGTGAGCAGCCGCACCTCCATCGCTTCCTGCGGCGTCGAGGTCATGATGGCCGGCTCCAGTTCTCACCCTTGCCAGCCACAGGAGCAGGGCGCGGACGAGGGCGGAACCTCCGCGCCACCGTAGCATCGAAACCCGGTAGAGGAGGCCATTGATCGGCTCCTCACGCCGGTTAACCTCACGCCGGAGGAGGCGGAGGCCAACTTCGCCATGGAGAGACAGCTTCTCCTCCAGGAGGCCATGGAGCTGGCGGCAACCCGCAAGCAACTTGAGATCACCCGGCGTGAGTATGACCACGCGCATGGCTTCACTCCGGCCACCGTGGAGCCGAGCCGGCGCGGCCAAGTGCGATGTCGGGGCGGCGAGCTAGGCGGAAAGATGGAAAAGGACGGGGAACCGGATCCCGCACCCGCCCTCATCCGGCCCACCTACAGCACGCCCATGAAGAACCTGCGCGTGGCGCGAGCCGCGGCAGAGGAGCTGCCCAACCTGGAGGGCGAGGAGCGAGCTTGCCAGCACGCTCAGGTGCAGGAGCTTCTCCGGATCGTGGACGAGCAGGCCGACGCCAACCGGCAGATGCAGGAAGATCCCAGCTACTCCAAGGGTAGCAAGCCACCCAGCAGGCGTCCTCCCCTCAGCCGGCTAAATCCCACAGCAAGCGTCGTGGTTCGAGCAGTAAGGGCTAGCCGCACCCGGAGCAAATGGTGAACAGCAACCCACGGCCTCCCCCTCCCCCAACCGAAGCACCAAGACCCGCCGGTTCCAGTCTCTCGGGCAGGGTAGGAGCGCTTAACCCGGATCGTCCGGATGCCCGTGACCTCATCGAGCTCCTCTCTCAAGCGCTCATTACGGAGGGAGAAGACTCCACCGGACCAGTTTGTTTTGGACCCAGCATCCGGAACGAGCCATTTCTGGATAAGTTCACCCTACCTAGGGACACCCCCAAGTAGGGCAGTAGTATGAAGCCGGAAGATTGGCTGACCGACTATGCTACGACAGTCGGCATCGCCCATGGGAACAAGCACATGGCTGTGCGCTACATCCCCCTTATGCTAACCGGGTCAGCGAGGACATGGCTTAACAGCCTCGCACCCAACAGCATCAACGCCTGACCAGACTTCGAGAAGGTGTTCGTCCACAACTTCAACGGCACGTACAAACGCCCGGGACACCCACGCGACCTGGCCTTGTGCGTCCAGGGCGACCACGAGACCGACGACGAGGAGCTCGCCAAGTGTACAGAGCTGCACAACACTTGCGAGGGCATCCTGGAGAGCCAGGCCATCGGCTTCTTCATTGAGGGATGCCGAGAAGGCACCATGCTTTGCCACCGGCTACTATGTGATGAGCCAAAAACCATGGCTGAGCTCATGACGGTAGCGGACCAGTATTCCACGGTAGATGCCGCCATGAAGAAGCCCCTCCGAGTAGGCGCTGACGGGCGTCCGACTCCTACGGAGCCAGCTCGCGACCGTCCGAGCAATCCGGCTGGAGATGCCGGATCCTCCAGGCGCCACGGCAACAACAACCGGTTCCATGGGGACCGCCAGGCCGGACAGCAGAAGCCTCGCTACCATGCGTGGCAGGTCAATGCTGTGGAGGGTGCGCCCGACGCGCCGGCTAACGATGCAAGAAGGCAGAAGCCCCGGCTCACCTTCGACCAAATGTTTGACAGCCCGTGCAAGTGGCATAGCGGTCCCTTCAAACCGGCTACGCACACCACCCGGAACTACAGCTGGAATCGCCAGCTAAAAGACCAAGGCAACCAGCAACGTCTCCCCTCGTCCCCTCCTGGTGGACCACCACCGGCTAGGGGAGCCGGAAATGATGGTAACGGCGGCAACGGCGGCAACAACAACAACGGCTACCCCTAGCCGCACGCCGCCTACCACATCTTCGATACGGAGCTGGACGACAAGCACAGCCGCAGGCAACGCTCCAAGGAGGTCAACACCATCATGTCCCTGGTCCCCCCTACCTGAACTAGTCGGAAAACCCCATCACCTGGAGCCGAGAGGACCAGCCTAAGCAGCTGCCGACTATCGGAGGTACGCCATGGTGCTCGACCCCCTCATCGTGTCCAACGAGCGCGCCTGCCGCTTCTCGCATGTCCTCATCAACGGAGGCAGCAGCCTCAACCTCCTCTACCGGTCTTCGCAGGAGAAGCTGGGCATTCGCTAATGCGAGCTGCGCCCGACTACAACAACGTTCCACGGCATATTGCCGGGACCGGCTTGCGCCCCGCTGGGTAAAATCCAGCTGGACGTCATCTTCGGGACCGAGGAAAACTTCCATCGCGAGCCGATTTGGTTCGAGGTGGTAAACCTGACGAGCTCCTACCATGCTCTCCTCGGGTGCCCCGCCCTTGCTAAATTCATGGCCATCCCCCACTACGCATATGAAGATGCCGAGACCCAATGGCGTGATCACCGTCGCCAGCTGATTCAGGCGGTCGATGGAGTGCGCCTCATCCAGTTCCAAACTGGCAGAGGCCCTCATCATCGCCGAAGAGAAGCGCGTGATCATGCGCAACGTGGCCATGGCCCAGCAAGATATGCCGGCTAGAAGCAAGCCAGCTGGAGAAGGAGCTTTCCAGCCGGCAAAGGAGACGAAGAGGATCCTGCTCGACCCCTCCGACCCGACCAAGTTCATCACCATTGGTGCCAACTTGGACAGAAAATAGGAAGGCGCGCCTGTCGACTTCCTCCGTGAGAATCGGGACATCTTTGCATGGTCACCCAAGGACATGCCAGGTGTACCGAGGGAGTTCGCTGAGCACTCACTCCATGTGCAGCTGGATGCCAAGCCGGTCAAGCAACCTCTACGCCGGTCCGCAGAGGAGAAGAGGAAGATTATCGACGACGAGATCACCCGGCTCCTTGCAGCCGGGTTCATCATGGAAGTGTACCACACGGACTGGCTGGGAAACCCAGTCTTGGTGTTGAAGAAGAACAAGACCTGGCGCATGTGTATCGACTACACCAGCCTGAATAAGGCGTGCCCGAAAGATCCATTCGCATTGCCCCGTATCGATCAAGTCATCGATTCCACGCCCGGCTGCGATTTGTTGTCTTTTTTAGATTGTTATTCTGGTTACAATCAGATCCGGCTAAACCCGTTTGACCAGATAAAAACATTGTTCATCACCCCATACGGGGCTTTCTGCTATGTAACCATGCCTTTCGGTCTAAAGAATGCAGGCGCTACCTATCAGTGCTGCATGCAGAAGTGATTGCACCTGCAGATCAGCCGAGACGTGCACACTTATGTGGACGATGTAGTCATCAAGACCAAGGAGAAACACACCCTCCTCGAAGACCTGGGAGAGACATTTGGCAAACTCCGGCAGTACCAGATGAAGCTGAACTCGGAGAAATGCGTCTTTGGAGTCCCATCCGGCCAACTACTCGGTTTCCTCGTATCACAACGAGGGATCGAAGCGAATCTAGAAAAGATCGCGGCCATCGAGAGGATGCAGCCGCCCAGGAGCCTGCTTGGAGTCCAGAAGTTCACCGGATGCCTAGCCTCCCTTAGCCGTTTCATCAGCTAGCTAGGGGAGAAGGCACTCTTGTTGTACCAGCTGATGAAGAAGATGGACAAGTTCTCCTGGACCTCGCAAGCTGACGCCGACTTTCATGACCTCAAGCGCATGCTATCCACAGCGCCAGTTCCAGCCACGCCGGCAAGCAAGGAGCCGATGTTGCTCTATATAGCAGCCACCAGCCGGGTCATCAGCGTCGTCCTGGTGGTGGAGCGCCCCGAGGAAGGCAGGGCTCAGCCGGTTCAGCGACTCATCTACTACCTAAGCGAGGTTCTCTCCCTCTCCAAGCAGAACTACCCCCACTACCAGAAGATGTCTTATGGCGTCTACCTGGCATGCAAGAAGCTCAAGCACTACTTCTAGGAGCATCCGATTAAGGTCGTATGCACTGCACCCCTTTCGGAAATCATCGGCAACAAGGACGCCACCGATCGAGTCGCCAAATGGGCCATCGAGC
Source organism: Avena sativa (assembly GCA_916181665.1). Lineage (NCBI taxonomy): Eukaryota > Viridiplantae > Streptophyta > Magnoliopsida > Poales > Poaceae > Avena > Avena sativa. The sequence goes on along the minus strand of OV702292.1, from coordinate 126,900,062 downwards.
TCGCCGCCTACTCCATCTAGTACGAGCCCCTGCTCACGATCAAGTCATAGGCTCTGGCGGACTTCCTCGTCGACTGGTCCGAGACCCAGCACCTCCCACCAGTTTCGGATTCGAACCACTAGAAGATGCACTTAGACAGGTCAAAGATACTCGTGGGCTTGGGAGCGGCATCGTGCTCACCTCGCCCAAAGGAGACCGGCTGGAGTACGTCCTGCAGATCCACTTCAAGGCCTCCAACAACATAGCTGACTACGAGGCACTGTCGCACGGCCTCCGGCTAGCCAGAGATATTGGTGTAAATCGGATCCTTTGCTTCGGCGATTCAGATCTGGTGTTGCAGCAGGTATCCGGAGAGTGGGACGCCCGCGATGCAAACATGGATCTCTACCGGTTCCACATATAGAAGCTAAGCGCTTCCTTCGACGGATGTGAATTCCATCACGTCCCTCGTGCCAACAACAAGGCAGCCGATTCGCTCGCATGAATCGGATCCACCAGGCAGGCGATCCCACCTGGGGTATCCTTGGAGCACCTGCGCAAGCCCTCCATCAACCCGTCCCCCGAATTGGATTCCATCATATGGGCAGGGAGTGCCCCGGTTGACAGTGCGGTAGATGCAGAGACGGCAGAACCTCCAAAGAAGAAGACCCGCACCAACTCCAGTAAGACAGTACCCTCCGTCTCGCAAGACCCGGGGGCTGCTGACTCGTCAAGAGGCTCGGGGGCTGCCATCCCGGGTACCTCATCCGGATAATCCCCCGACGACCATCAACCAGAGAGTGGAAGCATCCTCACCATCCGGGAGATACCATCCTAGGCTCAGCCTTTCATGAACTACATCGCCAACAGGGAACTTCCGGATGACGAGGTAGAGGCCAGGCAAATCTGGCGCCGTGCGCACGCATACACGATCATCAACAAAGATTTGTACAAGTGCAGCATATCCAGCATCTTCCAAAGGTGTGTCGACGTGGACACAGGCTACCGGCTGCTCAAGGACATCCACCAGGGCGAGTGCGGGCACCATGCTTCATCAAGGGCGATAGTTGCCAAGGCGTTTTGCCATGGTTTCTATTGGCCCATCGCCCTCAAGGATGCTGAACAGCTAGTCCGCGCGTGCAATGGGTGCCAGCGCTTCGGGCAGCTCAGGCATATGCCGGCGTCGGTGCTCAAGACCATACTGATCACCTGGCCCTTTGCTGTTTGGGGCCTCGACATGGTCGGTCCCTTCAAGAGGGCACGCGCGGGCATGACCCATCTGCTGATGGCGGTGGACCAATTCACAAAGTGGATCGAGGCCAAGCCCATCCGGAAGCTGGACGGGGTGACATTCGTCACCTTCTTCACCGACATCATCAACCGGTTAGGCTACCCCAACAGCATCATCACCGACAACGACACGAACTTCGCCAAGGGGCCTTCGCCCGGTTCTGCAGCAATAAGGGCATCTGGCTGGACCTTGCTTCTGTCACGCACCCGCAGTCCAACGGGCAAGTCGAAAGGGCAAATGACTTAGTGCTAGCCGGTATTAAACCTCGTCTCATCGAGCCCTTGGATCGGTCGCCTGGATACTGGATCGAGGAGCTTTTGGCTATGCTGTGGAGTCTCTGCACCATGCCGAATAGATCAACCAGCTACACCCTGTTCTTCTTGGTCTATGGCTCGGAAGCCGTCCTCTCCGTGGATATCGAATTCGACTCTCCGCGCAAGCTCCTCTACGATGAAAAGTCTAACCAGGAGGCGCGGGAAGATGGTGTGGACCTCCTTGAGGAGGCCCGCGAACTAGCATTGTCTAGGTCGGCCCTGTACCAGCAACGCCTATGACATTACCATTCAGGCCGGATCCGCCCTGTCGCGTTTCGCGAAGGCGATCTGGTCCTCCGGCTGGTGCAGGACACGAAGGGCATGCACAAGCTATCGCCACCTTGGGAGGGTCCCTTCATCATCAGCTGAGCCATGCCCAACGACTCCTACTACCTCATCGATGCGCAGCAGCCATGCAAGAACAAGATGGACAAATGGGACGAGGAGACCGAGCGCCCCTGGAATGCGGCCTTGCTGCGCCCGTTTTACACCTAGTCACCAGACAGTGTATGTATCCCGCAATCCCTATGAATGAAAATGCGGACCCCCACGAGATGCTCGGGGGCTCCTTGCTAGAAATGCGTATGTATCTATTTTTTCCGGTTCAGATTTTTCCGGCTCCGGCAACCCCTTCCCGGGGGCTTGCCGGCTGGCTCGACCTGCTAAGTCAACAAACCGGCTAAGTAGTGTGCAACGATGTCAGAGGCCCACTCTTCGTCTCAGCTACTGACCGCAACCCGGCTGTCCGGCTAGCAAGAGCAAAAGCCCAAGGCATCCCACATGAAAAACGGGGAGGAGATCCGACAGATCGGGTGTCCCGGCCTCGCAACTAGCTTAAGACAATCCGGCTGCTATGCCGTTAGTACCATGCACAATGTACTGTCAGCTCCCTTCGATTCCGGCTGCAGACCGTAACCCGGCTGCACGGCAAGGATGCAGCGAAAACAGCAGAGCACACGGGAAAATGACTAAGTATCCAGAGAGGCGCAAGCTAGTTTTCAAAAAACAAATTCGCCTTCCGGCTAAAAGTTTGACAGACTAACCTATTAACGGGTGATAATGTATGTGTGTGTGTATATTTTTGTACGACTACTTCGAGTCAGAATTCAGGAAAAAAGGAGAAGATTCGAAGTCCTTGCCTTCATCAAGCGCTCCGAATCTCGGGGGCTGCACCCACTGGGTGCGCTCGCGCGCCCCCAGTGGAATCTTGTAGTTTCCCGACCGGCTAAGAGCATTTAGCCGGATATTTGGAGCCCAGGTGAGGGTAAGGGCAGGAGGAGAGAAAAGAAGAAGATTCGAAGTACCTGGCTACGCCAGCTACTCCGAATCTTGGGGGCTACACCCAATGGGTGCGCTGGCACGCCCCCACTGGAGTTGCAGTTCCCCCGTCTAAAGGCGTTCATCCGAGCAAAGTCAGCCGGATAAATTGAATCGGCAAAATATTGAAAGGACGTGCAAAAAAAGTTGAAGGCAAACCAAATTATTTCAACATTAAGAGGAAAGGGGAGACGAAGCTCCCATAAGTTTACCCAGCGCCAGAGGCAGCCGGTACAGACAGACAAGTTTCAAACCAAGATGAGATAAACAAATACACCCGGCATCCCGGGGTCATAGCTAAGTGGATGGGCCCTTGCCGTGCGGAGCTCCCTGGCTGGCAGCAGTCTCGGGAGGCGGAGGAGGCACGGCGTTCGATCCGGTTCCAGTGTCGCCCCCAGCCGTTTGCGTCGAGGCCTCCGCATCCGGTGTGCCGATGGACTCCGAGTCGGTGAGCACCTCGTCGGGGTCCACATAATCTGCGATCTTGATGGCGGAGGCCCAGAGCTCCGGATGGGCTGGCGGATGGTGGCAAGGTTGACGCTGGCATAGAAACCCCCGTCGATCTTCTTGACACGGGCGTCCTTGTACCAAGAGAGCACGAGGGCGAGAGCCATCTCCGCTCTAGCTCGTGCTGCCAAGTCTCGCAGCCGGTCGACGGTAGTCGGCACTTCCCCCACCTTGGCGGCTAGCTGCGCCATCGTCTCTGGAATTGGAGCGTCCGGCCATAGGAAGGAGAAGATGGCTTGCGCCGCCTGGTGAAGCTTGGCAGCCTCCTCCCCAAGAAGGACGACGAGCTCCTAGGCTATTGGCTGTTCTCCCGACTAGTTCTCCTGTAACCGGTTGTAGGCCAGCAGGTCTATGCCAGGATAAAAGGCTGTCAAGAAAAAGAAAGTCAGATCCGGCTACCGGATCCGGAAAGACGAGGGAAGTCGGAAAAGGGAACTTACCCTTGGTCGTGTGCCCGACCTGCATCAGCTCTTCTACCAGGGCCTTCTCCTTCGCCGTCAGCCGCTTAACTTCCTTCTCTTGGTCCTTGTTCTAGGCCTCGAGAAGGTTGAAGGCTTCGGTCCGGCTGATAAGGGAGGCATCGAGCTCCTTCACGGTGGCCTCCAGAGCATCCACCTTGGCGTGCCAGTCCTTGTTCTGCAGCCGCAGCGTGGAGTTGGACTTGCTCAGCTAGTCGTTCGCCTTCTTCAGGCGATCGATCTCCAGCTGAGCGCACACAAGGATGGCTGCGACAAAACCGGCTATCAGCAACCAAAAAGAAAAAAAAGGAGGAGAAGATTCCGGATAAAACGAACTTACTCTATGAGGTGCCATTGGCAGCAGCAAGCTTCTGCTCCAAGGACCGGTTGCCACCGGCTGCGGCCTCGAGCATCCGGATCTCCTTCACCGCCAGCTCGAGGGTGGCGGCAATATTCGTCAGTGAGGCAGCAGAGAAGGCTTCATCATCCATGGCATTGACGGCCAACGACTCCTTCGCCGCAACCGCCACTGTCCTCTACTCCTCCCCAGGCTCGTCCTCGGAGTTGTCATCGCCGACAACCACGAGTTCTTTGCCGGTGGCCTCCCTCCGTGTCCCTGCAGAAGAGCCGTCCCCGCTCTGCGAGGTGGTCACAACCGTTTCCGGCTAGACCACCGTATCCGGCTGGGGACCCCCTGCTCTGGCTGAGGCAGCCGGTTCAGCTCGAGGCGGTGGCGGAGGTGGCGCCTCGGAAGAAGGAGGGGCGGAGGCAGACGTGGGCGGCACGCGGGGCGGTGACCCAGTCAGCGTCCGCGCCGGGCTCATGGCACCAAAGGAGACTAGCATGCTGAGCAAACAAAAAGGAAAAAAGCAAATAAGCCAAGGACAGATAATAAGCACAAGGAACGGAAAATAGTAAAGACACTTAGAAGAAGACTTACCCCTGTACCACCAAGGGCGGCCCTTTCTTCCATCCAAGACGGCTCGGGGGAAGGGAGCCGGTCCGGCTCCTCTTGGGGGCCGGCTCCTCTGCGGCAGGCCGGCTGGCGCTGGAACGGCTAGAGCCACTCCCGCTAGCACCGGACCGGACCGGCTGGAGCCACCCCAAGAGGAAGGTATGATGAGCACAACAACAAGTTTCCCTCAGTTGTGAAACCAAGGTTTAATCGAACCAGTAGGAGCAAGGAAACACCCCAAAGGTGTTGCTAGCTGAGCCTTGGCAGGGCGCACTACCGGTGCTAGTAGCAACGTGGAGGCCTGCACAACACAACCACAGAACTTTGTCCCCAACTTGTGATGAGGTTGTCAATCTCACCGTGTTTTGCTGAAAACAAAGGATTAAACGTATCGAATGGAAGGAAGTAATAGTTTGCAGAAAGTAAACACAAAGCAGTAAACAGTTTGTAGATTGTATGTAAAGAAAAGGACCGGGATCCATAGTTCACTAGAGGTGGCTCTCCTTAAGATAGATAACATGTTGGGTGAACAAATTACAGCGGGGCAATTGACAAACATCGAGAAAGCAATACATGCATATACTAATCATCTTGACTCCTTTGAGACTTGATTGGGCATTACAACATTATACATAGACCGCCATCCAACTGCATCTATGACTAATAATCCACCTTCAGGTTATCATCCGAACCCCCTCCAGTATTAAGTTACGAGCAACAGATTATTGGTTTACGAATTGCGTGTAATGTAAACAATATGATTGTTCTATGCACAAAGGATTGTTGTTTTCTCCCTAGTAGCAACAACACAGCTAGTACCTTAGAGATTCTGTCACTTCCCCAGATTACCAGAGGCATCAACCCACTATCGAGCATAAATACTAACTCTTGGACTTGCTAGCATCTAATTGGCCAAGATAGCTACTAACAATGGAAAGCATGCAAGATCACGAATAACAAAGACATGATAGAATCAATAATCAATCGGAAATAGCATCTCAATATCCATCGGATCCCCGCAAACACAACATGTAAGATTACAAATAGATGATCTTGATCATGAACGGAGCTCACAAGATCTAGACATGAAAGCACAAAGGAGGAGAACCAGCCATCTAGCTACTACATGGATCCGTAGTCCAAGGATGAACTACTCACGCATCACACCGGAGGATTGCTTGGTGATGAAGAAGGCCTCCAGGGTGAATTCCCCTCTCCGGCAGGGTGCCGGGAAGAGCTTCAGGTCCCTCCTGATTTAGGGATGGAGATAACGGTGGCTACAGACACTTTTGTAGATTTTTGATCAGGTACTTAGGGTTTTCGTCCCGAGGGCATCTTATAGGTGGAAGGAGAGGCCGAGGGGGTGCCTGGGCTGGCCACACCACCCCCTGGCGCGACCAGGCCTGGCCTGCGCGGCCAGGTGATGTGGTGGCCCCCTGGCTCCTCTCCGTCTCGTATTCTGGCTTCTGATGACTTCCGTAAAAATAGGCACTTTGGCCTTTGTCCCGTCCAATTCCGAGAATATCCATTTTCTGACTTTCCTGGAACAAAAAACAACAGAAAACAGGTAGCTGGCACTATGGCTCTTGTTAATAGGTTAGTCCAAGAAATCATATGAAAAGTACTCCAAAGTGTGGACAAAACACAACAAAGTGGATAAAACCAAGCATGGAACATAAAAAATTATTGATACATTTGCAATGTATCAACATCCCCAAGCTTAATTCCTGCCTGTCCTCGAGTAGGTAGGTGATAAAAAGAAAGAATAATTTTTGAGGTGACATGCACCATCATAAACTTGATCAAAGTACTTGTAAAACATTCAAAGCTGGGATCATAGTACTTAAATCAAAACATGGAAGACAAGGTTCTAGCAATAAGACAAAGAAACTATGATGCAACATGAAAAGGCACAAACAAAAGATTCATGAATAACAATGCTTTGCAAGACGTTTGTTTGTTTCACATAAAGAAAACATAGCATAATAGTATTGAGCTTGTCCCTCATAGAGTAGAAAATATAAATGCATAGGACACCTTCAAAGTTCATAAGAGTGACTACATACAAATAGTTTAAAACAAGCAATATCAAGTTATGCATCAATCAACTAGTCTTGGGACAATGCACATAGAACTAAGAATGGCCACTATGCTCTCAAAGTAGGTGCATAAAGATAGAAGGTGGAGACTCAATATAATGGTGGAAGAAAGGCCTTTATAAAAGGAAGTAGGGATTCAAGTCTCATAAAGAGCTTCCAAAAATTATGGCACTTATAGTTTTCAGCTCTCATTTCCCCTATCATAAGCATCTTGAAGGTTATTAAGGTTAAAGTGACACAACTAAGAGGATATGCTTGACAAGTTATAAACCGAAATCTCATGCCCCTTACTTACGAAGACTGATCCTCATGCTACTCAACTTTAGTCACAAGTAAGCTCTTGTCATTGTAAGTACATATGTATCATAAAGAGACGCCAACAGGGTACCCCTTGCACATGATACAGGAGCTAACGCATAATCAAAATGACAAGGCAAGCAGACAATGAGCATCTCAGCGATCTTTTTATTTGCTATTTGCATAGGTTTTTATTGAGGATGCTTCATAGAGTGCTCATTATGGTGATGCTGCAAGTTTCCACCACATACAAACTCCATGATCTTACAAGTTCCACTTTTATTTCACACCACCGGGATCCGTAAGCAAAATAACATGATATCAATGGGGTACAAAGTACAAGTGCAATGTTGAAAGCGTTCCCCATGATACATGGTTCTGCTAATTTCAACTTATAAAGTGCAAGCATATACGCAACAAAGAAGGACCCAATGGTTCAAGTTTATTAGATGCAAAAAAGTAAAGTGTGCCATCAAGTTCGTGAGAGCTTTAATCACTAGTTTTTTCATAACAAGTTTAATTTGGAAGGTAAACAAAAGCATGAATATACTTGGATTGGCATAAGCTAGTAGGTAGGTATGGTGGACTCTTTGGAATAACTTGGTTTAGGGAGTTGGATGCATCAGTGGAACTCATACTTGGTTGTGGAGGCTAGCAAAAGACTGGGAGCGACAAACTAAGAGAGCAATAATGACCATAATCATGCAGAGCGACAAAACATCATTGATCAAAGCATAAATTGATACTACAAGTTAAAAACTAAAGGATCAACAAGGCTACAACGACTTGGGATAGTCATAACATGGTGTGAGCATGCGCCAAGTCAACCCAAATAAAGCATCAAAGGAGAATACCACTATACTATGCTTTAATATGCTAAAACAACGCATGATTCATCCAAGGCACATTAAGCAATCTTAATTGTTTATAACAAGTCATGCTACAGCAAAGAATACTAAGCATAAAGCCAAACCAATATCAAGCATGGCATGACAAAGCATAGGCCACAGTCAAAAACAAGTTTTTTTACCACATAAGTATGAACTTTCCTACTCTTTTCCAAACCAAACCAAACTATTTGCAAACCAAAGTATGAAAGAGGGGGTCCAACCAATTTGTTTAGAAAACTAAGAAAACAAAAGCAAACGAAAAACCAAAATGAAAAAGAAAAAGAAGACGCTCCAAGAACAACACAATTGTGCATAAAACAATAAAAATGAAGCGTTTGGAAGAAACCTGGGATTTTTATTAATGAAGAAGGGGATGCGTTGGGCATCCCCAAGCTATGACGCTTGTACTTCTTGGATATTTCTTGGGGTGACACGCGTGGAATCCCCAAGCTTGAGCTTTAGTCCATCCTTCATCTCATTACTCATTCCTTCCATACACCTGAAATTTTTCCTTCATACAAAACTTCACACAATCTTTATTAGCAACATTAGTGTACTCAAGATAAATAAGTCTTAAGGTTTAGTTCCAACTCCAAATAAACTTCCATTAGAACACTATATACTGTAGCGGTTCCCTCAAAAAGCTCAATTTCCCAAAAGAACTCAAAAAGGAACCAACAAGAAGCAAATGCAGAAAATGGCAGAAATCTGTCAAAACAGATCAGCAGGTAAAAACAAATTTTTTCGAAGACCTTCTGTTGCTCAAATCAAAAAGTGTGGAACTAACTAAAGTTAGATAACAACCTAGGGCATAATCACAAAAATTCACGCCTCATAAAGACGTTCAGAGATTTTACACGAATTGTTACGGTGAAGCACAGAAATCTGTTTCGCGACAGCAACTTTCCCAATCATTACTTCTCTCTCATTAGAGGTTACTCTTGGCACAAAAAGCAAATAAAAAGGATAAGGAGCGGTTATTACTGAAGTAATAACTTCCAAGACTCATCTAAAACTTTTGGGTTATCTCCCAATTAGTACTTTTCTTTAACGCCTTTAAATTAGGCATAAGAAGCAAGAAAAAGGATCAAGTGTTCTCAAATGAAGAAGCATTAAGATTAATATCAGAAATATCTTCAACAAGGCAAGTTATATCATCCAAATAAGTTCTATAGGATCCTCTCTCAATGCTCTTAGGTTCACTACTTTCATCGAAAAGGTTTTCAGGAACGATCCAATCAAGATTCTTTTCTATGGCTTCATGTATTGCTGCCAGTTTAAAGGGTATTGGTATCTTAGGTTCCTCCCTATTAGGTTCGGTTTTGTTTATCTTTTCTCGTGTACCAACAACATCTACACATGAGCCTAGCATATTGAAATGTTCAGAGACTTTCCTAGCTTCCTTGGGAACATCATAAAACTCCTTAAACAAAGTTTCTAGAATAAAATCCATCTTTTCAGTGTCCTCAATTTCTTTAAGCTTAAGAAACATTACTTGCATTAAGGGGTTGAGGTTAACAAACCTAGATTCTAACATGTGAATTAAAGAAGCTGTAGCAATCTCATAGTTTGGAACAAGTTCTGCAAGGGATCTATCCTTAGTATCTTCATGCTTACTAACATGATTAAATAATTCTTGAATATTATCTTTCCCAATTATAGAACCACTCCCAATTGAAAGGTCTTTCAGGGTGAATTCAGGGATCAACATGGTGAGCTAAGGAAGAGGTGACAACTAAAGGAGACTTCATTTTTTTGTGTTTTTGAAATAAGAAGGCAAACTAGTAAAACTAATTTTTTGTGTTTTTGATAAAGAAACAAGCAAACAAAGCAAAAAGAAACTAAGCAAAACAAAAATAACAAAGTAAAGAGATTGGTTATGAGGGACTCCCCTTGTGAAGATGTCCTTGACTACCCGGCAACGGCGCCAGAAAGATGCTTCATGGCTCAGTGTTGATCTAGAGCTCGTTGGGAACCCCAAGAGGAAGGTATGATGAGCACATCAGCAAGTTTCCCTCAGTTATGAAACCAAGGTTTAATCGAACCATTAGGAGCAAGGAAACACCCCAAAGGTGTTGCTAGCTGAGCCTTGGCAGGGCGCACTACCAGTGCTAGTAGCAACGTGGAGACCAGCACAACACAACCATAGAACTTTGTCCCCAACTTGCGATGAGGTTGTCAATCTCACGTGTTTTGCTGAAAACAAAGGATTAAACGTATCGAATGGAAGTAAGTAATAGTTTGTAGAAAGTAAACACAAAGCAGTAAACAGTTTGTAGATTGTATGTAAAAGAGAAGGACCGAGATCCATAGTTCACTAGAGGTGGCTCTCCTTAAGATAGATAACATGCTCGGTGAACAAATTACAGCGGGGCAATTGACAAACATCGAGAAAGCAATACATGCATATACTAATCATCTTGACTCCTTTGGAACTTGATTGGGCATTACATCATTATACATAGACCGCCATCCAACTGTATCTATGACTAATAATCCACCTTCAGGTTATCATCCGAACCCCCTCCAGTATTAAGTTGCAAGCAACAGATTATTGCTTTAGGAATTGCGTGTAAAGTAAACAATATGATTGTTCTATGAACAAAGGATTGTTGTTTTCTCCCTAGTAGCAACAGCACATCTAGTACCTTAGAGATTTCTGTCAATTCCCCAAATTACCAGAGGCATGAACCCACTATCGAGCATAAATACTAACTCTTGGAGTTGCTCGCATCTACTTGGCCAATATAGCTACTAACAATGGAAAACATGCAAGATCACAAATAACAAAGACATGATAGAATCAATAATCAATCTGAAATAGCATCTCAATATCCATCGGATCCCCGCAAACACAACATGTAAGATTACAAATAGATGGTCTTTATCATGAACGGAGCTCACAAGATCTCGACATGAAAGCACAAAGGAGGAGAACCAGCCATCTAGCTACTACATGGATCCGTAGTCCAAGGATGAACTACTCATGCATCACACCGGAGGCTTGCATGGTGATGAAGAAGGCCTCCAGGGTGAATTCCCCTCTCCAGTAGGGTGCCGGGAAGAGCTTCAAATCCCTCCCGATCTAGGGATGGAGATGACGGCGGCTACAGACTCTTTCGTGGATTTTTGATCGGGTACTTAGGTTTTTCATCCTGAGGGCATCTTATAGGCGGAAGGAGAGGCCGAGGGGTGGTTGGGCTGGCCACACCACCCCCTGGCGCGGCCAGGCCTGGCTCGCACGGCCAGGTGGTGTGATGGCCCCCTGGCTCCTCTCTGTCTTGTATTCTGGCATCTGATGACTTCCGGAAAAATAGGCACTTTGGCTTTTGTCCCATCGAATTCCGAGAATATTCATTTTCTGACTTTCCTGGAACCAAAAACAGCAGAAAACAGGCAGCTGGCATTGTGGCTCTTGTTAATAGGTTAGTCCAAGAAATCATATGAAAAGTACTCCAAAGTGTGGACAAAACACAAGAAAGTGGATAAAACCAAGCATGGAACATCAAAAATTATAGATACATTTGCAATGTATCAGGCATCATGACGGCTCGGTAGCCGCCGCGCCTCTTCCTCTTCGTCGACCTCTGCATGGGGATCGGTGGCCAGCTCGTCGTTCCGGCTAGGGAAGACGTCCCCGTCCCTGTCAGACTCCTCGCTAGACCGGTGAGCACACGGCTCGGGCAAGTCAGGCGTGAAGGTCTGAAGAGGGGTCTCGCCCTCCTCACGAAGGATGCAGGGGAAGATCTACCAAGGACAAAAGATTAGTAGGATAAAAAAGGGGCAAGAAATACAAAGAGAATTCCGGCTAGAAAGACCTACCTGGGGCACGCGATTGTCACGGCTGTAAGGGGCCAGCCCGTAGGTCCAGCCTTCCGACAGCCTCTCCTTGGTGATGGTCCACACCCACTCCTTCAGATTATTGTAGTGGGGGTCGCGGCGAGACAGCCGGGTTGGGTCCAGCCGGCCGGAGTAGAAGCACATCTTGTGCGCTCACTGCTGCAGCGACATCATCATCCTGGACATCCAACTAAGGGTGATATCCAGGCCAGTTAGACCAGCGGTGACGAGGGCGCGCATGCGTTGCAGCATCGCATCCGACTCCGTCTTCTTGCCGTAGACCTTCAAGTCCCACTGTTGTCGGCTGGACTCCACGTCCTGGAACACCGGAAGATTGATCCGGTACACGGCGGTGAGGTTGTGCACGTAGAAGTACGACTGCTGCCATAGCCGTACCGTGCCGTGCAGCCGGAACTTGGGTAGCCAGTCTGCGTGCGGGAGTAGATGGAGGCGCCGCCACAGGTGACCAGCGGCCCCTTTGTGAACTTGACCTGCGGCCGGACTCGGAAGAGCCGGCAGAAGAGCCCGAGATCCGGCTGGATCTCGAGGTAGCCTTCGCAGAAGGCTACGAAGTGCTCCAGCGTCCCGATGGCGTTGGTACCCAGATGGTGGAGGCGGAGGTCGAAGAAGGCAAGGAAGGTGAGGAAGGACGGGTGCACCGGTAGCGCGAACCCGCAGGCCAGGTGCGAGAGGAAGACCACCCGCTCCCCCTCCACCGGCTGCGGTGACATCTCCCCCGCCGACGCGAGCTGCACCTCCACTTCCTCCTCCGACGGCAGGACGCGGGTCGCGCGGTACTTCTGGATATGCTCCTCCATGACAAAGGAGCCGCACCACGCTCCACGCTCAGCGGACATTTCTGGTTCGCTAGGGGGCGTGGCGGCGGAAGAAAGACGGTGGCCCGTATCGCCGACGATGTCAAACGGGTGGAGTGATGGACTATAGCGACGGTGGCCGAGCGAGGAAGGCAAGGGCGCAAGGGAGAAGAAGAAGGCAACTGGGAGCGGGGAAGCGAAGGGAGGAACCGCCCCCTCCCGGGCGCCCCTTTAAAGTCCCGGAAGGGCAACCGTCTGCGGTGCCACGCGGAACCCATCGAAGTGCGCCCCACCCCAACCACCACTCCAGATCCCATGTGCAGACGCGGGGCACGCAGAAGATCTCGGAGTTAGAACCGAAGAGCCAGGCAACAGTTTCCCAAGGCGACATGTGACGAGACGTTTCACTACCCGCCATAGAGCAATGATGGCACGTGCGCGTGTGGCCAGCGTAAGCACTGACGTCACGGGTAGCGCAATCGCCAGACCTAGCCGGCCAGAAAATTCAAAATGGTGAGGAGCGCGTGCACATTTCACCCAAGGGCGAAATCCACATGCGCTCGGGGGCTAGTGTCGGGGGTATGACCTCTGGATACCCCAACCGGACAAGAACTACGACAGTCGAATTGCGTCTGGCTGGCTAAGTGCAGCTAGACAAGGCAAGTCAAGCCGGCTACCTCGAGGTAGCTGGAATAACGATAAGCATCCGACTACAGCAGTGTAGCCGGAACCAATCAGGAGGACAGGGCAACATGCAGCACGGTGCGCGGTATGCCCTGGTACGGCGACAAGACTGGCAACTACTCGGCCATACCGAAGACTTCGCGGGGTGACACGAGAACAGTGGCCCGGTGCTGACGACAGGCTCGCACGACGTTCACTGTGCCCACGACAACCATACCGCTCGTACCATGATGGGACATAGGTGTACCGGATATTGTAGATGACAAGCCGGCTAGGACCCACATGTGGGGCCGCCAGATGGACTGGCCAGTGAGACCGTTGCCTCTCTGCCTATATAAGGAGAGGCAAGGCCTCAGTAGAAAGGGTTGGTCTGTGTGCATTTAAGGTAGTAGCTAGAGAATACATCTTAAAGAGCGCTTGTAGCCCATATACTACTCATAGTCAGATCGGCAGGAGCAGGAGTCTTACCTCATCACGAGGGCTCCGAACCTGGGTACTTCCTACGTCCAGCTACGCTTGCTTGTATCCAATCCCGCCTGCGGACGCCATCGATAGCTTCCCTGCTAGTCCCCACACCTCTATCTAACCTGCTTAGGTACAGCCGTTCCCAATACAACGACAGAAAGCGTTCCCCATGATACATGGTTCTGCTAATTTCAACTTATAAAGCACAAGCATATACGCAACAAAGAAGGACACAATGGGTCAAGTTTATTAAATGGAAGAAAGTAAAGTGTGCCATCAAGTTCGTGAGAGCTTTAATCACTAATTTTCACATAACAAGTTTAATTCGGAAGGTAGATAAAAACATGAATATACTTGGAATAGCAAATGCTAATAGGTAGGTATGGTGGACTCTTTTGGAATAACTTGGTTTTAGGAGATGGATGCATGAGTGGAACTCATACTTGGTTATGGAGGCTAGCAAAAGACTGGGAGCGACCAACTAAGAGAGCAATAATAGCCATAATCATGCAAAGCGACAAAACATCATTAATTAAAGCATAAAGTGATATTACAAGTCGAAAACTAAAGGATCATCAAGGCTACAGCGACTTGGGATAGTCATAACATGGTGTGAGCATGCGCCAAGTAAACCCAAATAAAGCATCAAAGGAGAATACCACAATACTATGCTTTAATATGCTAAAACAACGCATGATTCTTTCAAGGCACATTAAGCAATCTCAATTGTTTATAACATGTCATGCTACAGCAAAAGTCACTAAGCATAAAGCCAAACAATATAAAGCATGGCATGACAAAGCATAGTCCACAGTCAAAAACAAGCTCTCTTTACCACTTAAGCATGAACTTTCCTACTCTTTTCTAATCCAAACCAAACTATTTGAAAACTAATGTATGAAAGAGGGGGTCCAACCAATTTATTCAGCAAACTAAGAAAACTAAGCAAACGAAAAACAAAACGAAAACGAAAAAGAAGACGCTCCAAGAACAACACAACTGTGCATGAAATAATAAAAATGAAGTGTTTGGAAGAAACCTAGATTTTTTATTGATGAAGAAGGGGATGCCTTGGGCTTCCCCAAGCTTTGACGCTTGTACTCCTTGGATATTTCTTGGGGTGACATGCGTGGCATCCCCAAGC
Source organism: Avena sativa (assembly GCA_916181665.1). NCBI lineage: Eukaryota > Viridiplantae > Streptophyta > Magnoliopsida > Poales > Poaceae > Avena > Avena sativa. Next base: position 126,885,007 of record OV702292.1, on the reverse strand, counting down.
TTGAGATTTAGTCCATTCCTCATCTCATTACTCATTCCTTCCATACACCTGAAATTTTTCTTCATACAAAACTTCACACAATCTTTATTAGCAACATTAGTGCACTTAAGATAATAAGTCTTTGGGTTCAGTTTCAACACCAATAAAACTTCCATTAAAACACATGCTACTGTATCACTTCCCTCAAAAAGCTCAATTCCCCAAAAGAACTCAAAAAGGAACGAACAAGAAGCAAATGCAAATAATGCCTGAAATCTGTCAAAACAGACCAGCAGGTAAAGACGAATTCTTTCGAAGACCTTCTGTTGCTGAAATCAAAAAGTGTTGAACTAACGAAAGATAGATACAACCTGGGGCAGAAGCACAAAAATGCACGCCTCAAACCGACGTACAAAGATTTTTCATGAATTTTTACGGTGAAGAACAAAAATCTGTTTCTGGATAACAACTTTCCCAAGCATTACTTCTCTATCATTAGAGGTTACTCTTGGCACAAAAAGCAAATAAAACGGATAAGGAGAGGTTATTACAGAGGTAATAACTTCCAAGACACATCTAAAACTTTTGGGTTATCTCCCAATAAGTACTTTTCTTTAACACCTTTAAGTTAGGCATGATAGTTTCAGAAGATGGTCACATCAGAAATATGAATTGAAGTAAAAGAGAGCATCAGGAAGCAAATTCAAAGCACATTTAAGTCTAACCCACTTCCTATGCATAGGAATCTTGTAAAGAAACAAGTCATGAAAGCACAAAGCAACAAGTATAGGAAAGCAAAACAAGTGCAACTTCAAAACTTTCAACATAAAGAGGGGAAAATATTGTTGAGATACATAAACCATGTTTCCCTCTCTCATAATAACTTTCAGTAGAATCATGAATAATATTAACAATATAACTATCACATAAAACATTCTTATCATGAGCCACATGCATATAATAATTATTACTCTCCACATAAGCATAGTCATTCTTATTAATTGTAGTGGGAGAAAATTCAACAAAATAGCTATCATTGTTATTCTCATCACCATAATCATCAAATATAGGAGGCATATTGTAATCATAATTAATTTTCTCCTCAATAGTAGGTGGACTAAGAATATCATATTAATCATTGTAATCATCATATATTGGAGGCATAGTATCATCAAAGTAAATTTTCTCCTCCGTGCTTGGGGGACTAAAAAGATCATGCTCATAAAAACCAGCTTCCCAAGGCTTAAACTTTTCCATAGCATTAGCAATAATGGAGTTCAACAAATTCATACTAATAACATTGCTATTAGCATGCAAATAAAGTTCCATAGGTTTTTTAATTTTCTCTTAAAACACTTCATGTCCCAACTCAAGATAAATACTATAAATCTCTCTAATTTTTTTGTTGTTTTCCATTAAGCCTAACTAGTGAAAATAAAAACAAGAAACAAAAAGATATAATTGCAGAATCTAAAGGAAATAACTTCAAGCACTCACACACCAGCAACCGCACTAGAAGATAGCTTAGTAGCCAAAGGATGTGAGTACCTTTTACCTTACCTCCCGACAATGTCGCCAGAAAATAGCTTGATGTCTACGCACTTCTATTCTTGTATACAGTTGTTGGGCCTCCAAGTGCAGAGGTTTGTAGAAGAGAAGCAAGTTTCCCTTAAGTGGATTACCCAAGGTTTATCGAACTCAGGGAGGAAGTGGTCAAAGGTATCCCTCTCAAGCAACCCTCCAATCAAGATACGAGAAGTCTCTTGTGTCCCCAACACATCCAATACACTTGTCAGGTGTATAGGTGCACTAGTTCGGCGAAGAGATAGTGAAATACAAGTGGTATGGATATAAGACAATGGTGCCAGAAAATAGCTTGATGGCGTGGAAGAGACTAAAGGCAAACTGAAATAAAGATGGAAGCAAGCAAACATGTAATAGATCTAATTGGAAACGGTGTTTCAGTGCTTAGAAACAAGGCCTAGGGATCATACTTTCACTAGTGAACACTCTCATATAAATATCTTCTCTTTATGATACTACTCTGAACTACTCTCCCGTTGGACACTCTACACCATGGTAGGGCTATAACAGCATGATACGTCCAAAACGTATCTACTTTCCTGAACACTTTTGCTATTGTTTCTCCTCTAAACTCGTATGATTTGGATGCAACTAACACGGACTGACGTTGTTTTTAGCAGAATTACCTTGGTGTCTAGTTTTTGTGCAGAAAATCAACTATTAGGAAAAATCCCGGAAAATATGATAAAAATCCTATTTCACCAGAAGACTCCCGGAGCCAAAATACGAGACAGAGTGGGGCTGGGGCCCAGCCACACCACCTGGCCACGCGGGCTATGCCTGGCCGTGCCAGGGGGTGGTCTGGCCGCCCCAGACACCCCCTCAGTCTCCCTCTTTGCCTATAAGATGCCTTCTGACCTAAAAACTCAGGGGGGTTCAACGTTTTTTTAGAAGGAGTTTCGCTCCGCCACCACCACCAGATTCCATGATTCAAAAACAGAAACTCCGTTCTAGCACCCTGCCGGGACGGGGAATTGGAGGAGATCATCGCCATCATCATCACCATTGCTTCTCCATGAACCATCCATGTTTCCCCATCTATGAGTGAGTAATCCCCCGTTGTAGGCTATGGGGATGGTAGGTATTGGATGAGATCGTTCATGTAATGGCATCAGATTGTTAGGGCATGGTGCCTAGTATCTTCTATTAGTGCTTTTTGACTATGTTGTGACTTGTTATGCTTAATGCTTTTCACTATGGCCCGAGTGCCGTGATTTCAGATCTGAACATGTTATTGATTCATTATGATAGTATTGTTTATGGTCTTACCTGCAAGGTGTATACACATGTTGTTGTCCGGAACCAAATGCCCCGAAGTGACAGAAATTGGGATAACCGGAGGGAAAGCAACTTGAACATTATCGAAAATTCCTAAAACCCAAAACCCTAAAACCCTAAACCCTAAATCCTTACCAAGCACGTAGCATGCACTTATAGATCAAAATTTGATATACTTTTGTTTAATTTGCTAACGCCATTTTATTTGATGAATATAAGCATAAATCTTGAGCATTATCAAAAATTCCCTAAACCCTAAAGCCTAAACAACCCCTAAAACCCCAAACCCTCAACCCATAAATTGCTTTGATGTGAGGATCACATGTGTTCATGGAGTGTTAATGCTTTGCTCTGGTGCTCTATTAAAAGGAGCACCTTAATTGCCAGTACTTCCCTTGAGGCCCCGCTGCAAACGGGCTGGCAGGACAAAAGATGTTATACAAGTTCTCATTGCGAGCACGTATGACTATATATGGAACACATGCCTAGGATTATTTAGTATTTGGATGCTTTATCTTATTTACCTGCAATTGCCCTATGTTCTGACTGCCATGTGAATTGTCTTGTCCATGCAATGCCCGTCCATCCATCCCTATGCCTACCACACTCGAATCCTACTATTTACTGCAATTGTTACTACTGTCTTTACTTTACTACTGTTGTTACTTTACTATTCCTACTACAAAATTGTTGCTACGGATAAACTACTGCGAGCAAGATTGTTTCCAGGTGCAGCTGAATTGACAACTCAGTTGTTAAGGCTTATAAATATTCTTTGGCTCCCCTTGTGTCGAATCAATAAATTGGGTTTCACTTCCCTCGAAAATACTGCGATACACCCCCTATACTTGTGGGTCATCAAGACTATTTTCTGGCGCCGTTGCCGGGGAGCATAACTTTATTTATCAAGTTCACTTGGATTCATTATTGTTCACTACCATCCATCCATCATGGGTAAGTCTCGTGATGGCAAGGTTCCTATTTTACCATCCACTACAAGAAGAGGTACGGTTCTGAACACCTCTGTTGCTCTTGATTCACCATCTGTTATGAGTAAGCTCGTTACACCACCACACACACATGCTACACACACTGCTTCTACTGTTGAATCTGAAACTTCTGATACTTATGATGCTGCTTCTACTGTGCTTGATAAGAGTGGTTCATTAGGTCCTTTCCTAGATACTACGATTGCTAGAACTATAGCTGGAAATACTGAAACTCCTAATGAAGACACTACTGCACCTGTTAGCTCACCTGAGTCTAGTGAGAGTTATGATATTGAAGACGGTTATGTTGAGATGACCGATGAATTTGTTAAAGAATGTAAAAACACCCATGATAGGAGTGCTGCTAAGAGTCACCTTGAGAGGCGTACTATTAGACCCAAATTGTCTCCTATTGCTAAGTTTGCTGCTTCTCCCATAAACATTAAAGATAAAGATTATGATTTCTCCCTTGATCTATCATACATAGCTATTGTTGAGAAAGAACCTTTTTGTGGGACTAAGAATGAAAGTGCGGTAACACATATGACCGAGCTTTCTACCATGAGTGGCTTGTTTTCTGATGATATTAAGATGCGCATCTACTTTATTGCTAAGATTTTCCCCTTTTCACTAAAAGGGGAAGCTAAAACTTGGTTTAGTAATCTACCTCCTAGATCTATTGATAGCCCTGATTGCTTGATTAGTACTTTCCTGGAGAAATATTTTCCTCCTAGTGCTAGACATGCTATTTTGCAGGAACTTTTTGATTTTAAACAGGGAGAAAAAGAAATATTGCCTGCATCATGGGCAAGGTTTTGTGCTTTGATTCATGCATAGGCTGGAAGTCCATTACCTAAGAATGAGCTTCTTGATATATTTTATAATGGACTAACCGAAGAATCTAGGACATACCTAGATAGTTGTGTTGATTGTCTTTTCAGGAATAGGACTCCCAAGGAAGCTGAGGAATTAATGGCTAAAATAAGCAAGAATTATGAAGATTGGACTCCTCCTGATCCAGCTATACCTGAAACAATTATACCTAAACCAGATATACCGGCACCTATACCAACATCAAAGAAGAGGGGAGTTATTGAACTAAATGATGAAGTGATGAAGGAAGCTAAGAAATGTCTTAAGGAGAAGGGAATTAAATTTGCAGATGTCAAGAATTTACCTCCTATAGAAGAATGATGTAAGCCAACTCCCCATTCATCCACTATTGAGGTACACTCTCTCCAACATTTTGATGAAGGTGATATCCCTTACTCTAAACCTCCTGATCAATGCTTAGAAGAATTCGATATCTTTATTGTTAAGCAAGATAATTTTAATAAAAGGGTGCAAAATCATTTAATGGAAAATACTAGAGCTATTGTTGAGTTAAAAGATATTGTGGAAAGAACCTCTAATGATGTTAAAATGATTGTTAAACATTTTCAAATGGTTCAAACTCAAATAGATCAACTTATTAAAGTGCAAAAAGACTTGCTAATTAATGCTGCCAAGGAAAAACATGCTTATGAGATTAGAACTAGAAGTGGTGCTGCTACCCAGGATCCTCTATATCCTGAGGGGCATCCCAAAAGAATTGAGCAGGATTCTCAACAAGCTTAAAATAGTGGTACTACTCGTGAGAAAAGAAAAAAGAAACATAAAAATATTGTAGAATCCTCTAAACCTGCTAAAGATCCTAATAGTATATCTATCTCTGATGCTGAAACCGAAAGTGGTAATGAAGAAAATGATGTTCCTAATGAAGAAAAAGTTGAAGAAGAACCTGAAAAGCACACTAAGAATACTAAATACACTAAATACGATTTTGTTGCTAAGAAACATGGTAGTGAAAGAGAGCCTTGGGTCCAAAAACCTATGCCTTTCCTTGATAAGAAACACAAGTCAAAGGAAGATGAACACTATAATAAGTTTTGTGAGTGGATGAAACCTTTATTCCTGCAAATTCCTTTGACTGATGCTATTAAATTGCCTCCTTACTCAAAGTATATGAAGGATATTGTCTCGAATAAAAGGAAGATCCCTAATGAAGAAATTTCTACTTTGCTTGCTAATTATTCCTTTAATGCTAAGGTTCCAAAGAAACTTGGAGACCCAAGGATTCCAACTATCCCTTGCTCAATTAAGAATAGTTATGCTAGAACTGCTTTGTGTGATTTAGGAGCTAGAGTTAGTGTTATGCCTTTTTCTCTCTATAAGAGACTTCAACTGGAAAAACTGATACCTACTGATATATCTTTGCAAATGGCTGATAAATCTACTACTATTCATGTGGGTATATGTGAGGATGTACATGTTCAGGTGGCTCATAATTGCTTGATATTAACTGATTTTGTTGTGCTTGAAATGCTTGAAGATGATAATATGTCTATTATTATTGGGAGACCTTTTCTTAATACTGCAGGAGCTGTTATTAATTGTAATCAAGGAAAGGTGACCTTCCATGTTAATGACAAGGAACATACTATCTATTTCCCCAAGAAGATTAATAGGACTTATGGTTTAAATTCAATTGAACATGTTGATGGCATTCAAGTTGGAGAAATATATTGTCCCATACCAAGAGAAAAATTTGAAACCATTATGATTGGGACCATTGCTATAAAGGTTGAGGTAACATAATCATTAGTGGAATACAAAGTTTTTTTTCATATAAAATTTTTTTGGTAACAAGACTTGATTAACCTTTTTAACAAAAGGATTTCATTGAGCAAAACAATGTTTTCACCATGATTATCTCCGCTTACTTCTATTCTGTCCATTTTAGTTTTTGCTTTTGTTTAGTTTTCTTTTCTGTTGTTAGTTGCTTGGATATTAGAGTGTCTTAGAACTTCTGTAGTTCTAGCCTTGTTTTTCCATTGCATCATTCCAAAAAAAATCTGTCTGTCAGAAAATCATTCATCTATACCTGAAAATTGCTCAAAAATAAAGTGTCTCGAAAAATTCTAGAAAATTCATATTAAATTTTTACGTGAACAAAGGGGCAGAGGGGTGCCTGGAAGGTACCAGGGGGCCCACCAGGCAGGCACACCACCTGGTGGTGCGGCCAGCCCAGGGGCACGCCTGACCATGGTGTTTGCCACCCCTGGCCCTCCACTCACTCTCTCACTTGCTACTTTCTTCTCTTTCCCGAGTGGACTCTAGTTCATTGCTCGAAATCGCGTTCTTGCTATGCTTGCCCTAGATTTTTCGATCTCCTTGCTCAGCCCATCTTTGCTGCTGAAATTTGGATCATTTGTTCTCTGGTATGTGACTCCTCCGCTTGTCCAAGTAGATTTGTGTTTAGTGGTTTATATCTTGAGTATTTTGCTGCTGTAGGTGACAGGTTATGAGAGCTTGTAAGCTTGTTTGATGCTTAGAGATATAGTTTTGATGGATGTTTAGGCCTCTTACAAGTCCCTATGAGTAGTTCCCTTCATTATATTCACTTTGCAATCACTTGTTTAATATATGTTTAAATTTTAGAATAGAAGATGAATGAGCATCAACTAAACCAACATGAGCTAAGGGTGCCTGAGGTTATGAAGGTTCACTGAGAAGAGGAAGTTTTTCCTTCCATCTATCCATGCTCCGAATTCATGAGAGCTGCAGGAATTTCCTAGGACTTCCATACTTTGGTTGCTAATGCAGGATTGGAGCACTTTTTGGCAGATGAACCTTGTCAATTTGTGAAACTAACGATGTCTGTAGTGCAGGGCTTTCAATTTAGTTACTCTTCGCCTAACCCCATGGTCCACTACAAAATATACAATATAGCTGTCGACCTTTCTCTCAATGATTTTTGTGCAGCTATTAAGGTACCTCAGTGGGGATCATGTGGAAGGATTAAAGAGCGACCTGCACCACTCATGGACTTGTACGCAGAGATTTCCCAAGGGAGCAGCTTCTCGAAGGAGAGTGGGAAAATCCGTAACATTCATCTCCCCTCCATTCGCTACTTTGCCTACTTTATTACCAAGTGTGTTCTTGCTAGGAAAACTGCCAATAAGTTATCTTCACATGATCTAGCATTCATCTCTGCTGATCTTAAACGAGATAGGTCTTACAACTTGGGTGCTTTGATAGCTTTCCGTCTTGCTGCTAACCGCGAGAAAGGTGGAATTTGTGGGGGCCTCATTACTTCTCGTTTACTAGCATTGCATGGTTTAGTGCCTCCTCATCTAGACCTACAGTTTCCCATAGAAAGGCTTGATCTTAATTCCATGATACAGCATAAATTTGTTTCTTCGTGGGCTAGTTTAAATGAGTTGTCTTATGAAATAAACTTTCTCAAAGCTGGTTGGAGAAGGAGCAAGTCTGAGCGTGTTGTTCTTTTGCCTGCACCTGTTTTGTTTAACCTTGATAACAGGGTAGGATGGTCTCTCACGGAGGAGTTTGATATGTACTTGGGAGAGCTCTCCCAACAGGATACTAGAAGGAAGGTCACGGATGATTTGGTCCAGCCCTCGAATGAGGGGGAGTCTTCATATCAGCAACCTATCTATGATTGGGGAGCTTCTTCCTCCCAAGGGCCCAACTATGATCATTCTTATAATGACCCGCCTGCTTGGAACCCTTACTCGTACCTGGATTGATACCCACTTAGCCCAAAAGCCTAAGCTTGGGGGGAGGTACGCTGGCATCGCACTCATCTCCATATCATTTTGCGTCGGTACTTTGTATATCCATGTTTCGTTCTCTTTTTAGTTTTCGTTCTTTCTTTGCTTTTGCTTTCTAAAACACAAAAAGACCAAAAATATTTCTATTGCTTCTCTTTAGTTTGCTTCTTCCTTTTGCTTTGGTTTACTTGTTTTGTTTGAACTATTCGAAAATCCCAAAAATATTTTGCTTTGCTTGTTCTTCCTTTTTGGTTCTTGTTTTAAAAATCAAAAACACCAAAAATATTTATTGTTCTTCTTTGGTTTTGTGAGTTTGTTGCAGGGTTCAGCAGTTCTCAGTGGGATTTGGTTTCATATTATTATTCAAGCCACACAAGTGAAGAGCAATAATGAGGATTAATGACAACTTGAGGTGTGGTAAGAGGCTGGTAACGAACTCTATTTGTTTTCATTTTTGTACATATACTCATCATTGTGGGCATGCTTAGCCTGTTCGTGTAGGGTGTATGTTATTTATGGATGCTTAGTAGTCCTTGCTTTCATATGATTAGTTCCAGCTTGCTAATAGTTTTTAGCATGTCATACAAATGTCTGCTTGCATTACTCTATTCATAACTTGGTATGACACCGTGGTATCCTCCTCTGAATGTTTCATTTGAATTGACTTGGCACATGCTCACGCATGCATATGACTGAAATAATCAGCTAAGCCTCGATGAATTATTTTGCCTTGAGGGTCTTGAATCACTTTCATGCCATGACTAGTCCTGTTTTGTTTTAAGCATGATTATGACAGCTATTGCTTACTATTGCTAGCCTTCACTTACACTGAATATGTTTCACTCATGTTTGCAACTCCCTAAAACCAATATTGCCAAAAGTGTCCACCATACCTACCTATTAGCATCATTTGCTATTTCCGTGCATATTCAATATGCCTTGTTTTCTTTCGAATAAAATGTTTGCTTGTTATGAGAAAGTTAGTTAGTAAAGCTCTCACGAACTTGATGGCTTTATTTCCTGCACCTAATAAACCTGAACCATTGTGACTGCCCATGAAAGTTATATGCTTGCAAATTATAGGCTGGGGATTAGCAGAACTGTGCTGTCACGGGGAACGCTTTCAACACCTGTAAATATATACCCAGTTGATACCATGCTCTTTTGTTTGCAGATGTCGTCGGTGTGAAATAAAAGGGGAGCTTGTAAGTCCATGGAGTTATGTCTGTGTGTTAGATAAACGCCTGGGCTGCCGGTCTAATCCATGCCATCATGGTGGAAACCTGCAGCGTAACAATAATAAGTATTTATGAAGCATTCTTCTTATAAAAAAGAGAGAGATAGCTATTGAGAAAAAGAAAAAAAAGAGATTTGAGAAAAGAGGAAAGAGAGAAAGAAGCACCATTTTCCCATGGTAAATAAGAAGATTGCTGAGATATTCATTGTCTGCTTGCCTTGTCATTTTGATATGAGGATTCTTTCGTATCATCGGGCAAGGGGTACCCCATTGGCAGTTCTCTATGATATGCACGTATTTACGATGACAAGAACATACCGGTAACTAAAGTTGAGTAGCATGAGGAGCGGCCTTCGTACTCAAGGGACATGGGATTTCCAGTTTATAGTCTGTCAAGCATATAACTAAGACTGGACCTCACTTTCACCTTAACCATATTTAAGACGCTTATGATAGGGTCAATGAGAGCTCAAAGCTAATGAGTACCATACTTTCAGCATTTGGAAGCCTTTCAAACTATTCAAAACCTTTTCATTTCTTTGTTGAGTCACCACCTATTCTATGAGCACTTTCTTGAGAGCATAGTTGTCATTCTTAGTGTAATGTGCTTGTCTCAAAACTTGATTATTTGTGTTATGACTTTGATGCTTGTATCTTTGATATCTTTACTTGTAGTCTTCACCTGAACTTCAGAGGTGCCTTGGCATTCACAATCAAAGGCAAGCGAGATACCACTCTATCATACCTTGTTATGAGCACTGTAATGTTCCTTATGTTTATACTTCATGCTACTTACTATTTTTGAGTTGGAATCTCTTCATAGCTTGCAATGCCTATTAAGTAAACTTAGTTGCATATTCCTTATTATGAATTGTCTAAGTAGTTGATTACATGCTAGGAATATATACATCAGATGAAGCAAATGTGTTCGTGAAAGTTTCTTTTACCGCACTCAGTTTTCAACTGAATTGCTCGAGGACAAACAATAAGCTAAGCTTGGGGGGGAGTTGATACGTCCAAAATGTATCTACTTCCCCGAACACTTTTGCTATTGTTTCTCCTCTAAACTTGTATGATTTGGATGCAACTAACACGGACTGACGCTGTTTTTAGCGGAATTGCCTTGGTGTCTAGTTTTTGTGAAGAAAATCAACTATCAGGAAAAATCCCGGAAAATATGCCAAAAATCCTATTTCACCAGAAGACTCTCGGAGCCAGAATATGAGACAGAGTGGGGCTGGGGCGCAGCCAGACAACCTGACCGCGCGGGCTGGGCCTGGCTGCGCTAGGGGGTGGTCTGGCCGCCCCAGACACCCCCTCGGTCTCCCTCTTCGCCTATAAGATGCCTTCTGACCTAAAAACTCAGGGGCGGTTGACGTTTTTCCAAAAGGAGTTCCGCTCCGCCGCCACCACCAAATTCCATGATTTAGAACTAGAAACTCCGTTCTGGCACCCTGCCGGGACGGGGAATTGGAGGAGATCATCGCCATCATCATCACCATCGCTTCTCCATCGACCATCCATGTTTCCCCCATCTATGAGTGAGTAATCCCCTGCTATAGGCTATGGGGATGGTAGGGATTGGATGAGATCGTTCATGTAATCGCATCAGATTGTTAGGGCATGGTGCCTAGTATCTTCTATTAGTTCTTTTTGACTTTGTTGCGACCTGTTATACTTAATGCTTGTCACTAGGGCCCGAGTGCCATGATTTCAGATCTGAACATGTTATTGATTCATTATGATAGTATTGTTTATGGTCTTACCTGCAAGTTGTATACACACGTTGTTGTCCAGAACCAAAGGCCCCGAAGTGACAGAAATCGGGATAACCGGAGGGAATGGCTTTGATGTGAGGATCACATGTGTTCACAGAGTGTTAATATTTTGCTCTGGTGCTCTAGTAAAAGGAGCACCTTAATTGCCAGTAGTTCCCTTGAGGCCCCGCTGCAAACGGGCTGGCAGGACAAAAGATGTTGTGCAAGTTCTCATTGCGAGCACGTATGACTATATATGGAACACATGCCTAGGATTATTTAGTATTTGGATGCTTTATCTTATTTATCTGTAATTGCCCTATGTTCTGATTGCCATGTGAATTGTCTTGTCCATGCAACACCCGTCCATCCATCCCTATGCCTACCGCACTCGAATCTTACTGTTTACAACAATTGTTACTAATGTCTTTACTTACTAATGCCTTTACTTTACTACTGCTGTTACTTTACTAATCCTACTACAAAACTGTTGCTACTGATAAACTACTGTGAGCAAGATTGTTTCCAGGTGCAGCTGAATTGACAACTCAGCTGTTAAGGCTTATAAATATTCTTTGGCTCCCCTTGTGTCGAATCAATATATTGGGTTTCACTTCCCTCGAAAATACTGCGATACACCCCCTACACTTGTGGGTCATCACAACACACCTCAAAGTAAGCCTTTCCCATCTAGATAACCCCACACTGTCACCTTGAGCACTAGATGGTTCCAACAAACACCACAATTTCATAAAGACATTCAACTCCAAATATAACTCATAACAAGTATTTGTAATCTCTAGCCTAAGTGCCACCATGGTGTGCACGCTGTCACTTTCACACACATGGGGAGAGCAGAGATCTATTAAAGCACTTGAGTAGCAAGGTAGATCTACTTAATTACAAAGCTCATGATCACAACATGATCACGCATAGAGAGAGAGATGAACACATAGCTACCGGTAGAACCCTTAGCCTCGAGGAATATCTACTCCCTCATCATCATGGGAATACGCAATGGCGATGGAGATGGTGTTGGGTCTGCAGCATAGAAAACAAAAAATATCCTACGATGAGAACTACACGTCAAGATCTATCTACTAGGTACAAAGCAATGGGTGGACATACATCCATCGAGAACTTACCCTCGAAGACAACGAGTTTTGTTAACGAGTAGGAACTCGTGGTTGATGTAGTTGTACACTTGCCAATCTCAAGATCGTGAGGAAGTCCGAGCGCCGCAACTCAGCAGTGCATCCGTACTCGCACACACGTTTAAGCCACTAGACAACCTCCACCTCCTCGCTCCTGCGATCCAGCGGAAGAAGCAACTCCTTCCAGACGAAATGCCACCGGGAACATGTATCTCGCTAATCTGAGACCATGGGGGAATAATTCTAGAGGGGGAGAGAGATCCTTCACAAGGAGGTGTAAGGAAGAAGGAGGGAGAGGGTGGCCTTTTATAGGAGGAGGGGGGTTGCCCCTCCCCATGGTCGGCGCATGGGGGAGGTGACCTTTCACCTCCTTCATTCATTTGGTGGTAACCCCTCCACAATAAAATGCCTCTTCACATTCCCTTTTAAAGTCCCCACTTTAAATGCATTAAAATTCTCTAAGTTTAATGCTCTATCATTTAATAAAACTCTTTTATTAAATTTATTCAGAATTTTGTTAATTACTTTAATTAACAAACATTCACATATAACCCCTTGCAATATTTCAATATCACATGTAGAACCACTTTCTGCAATTTCACCCGAAACAATTTCCGGTTTCTATCGAAACAGTTCCTGCGCTTTGCAATTCTTTCGTCTAACACATATGTGCTCCAAAATGGTGTCCAGTAACGCTTAAGTGTGTCACCCTACGATTCGCGAATAATGCAGACATGATTGAGACTCCTCTTAGATCAATAATCAGAAGTGGGACCTGGAGATCCATACTGATTCCTGCATATTCAACGATGACTTCTGTGATCGTGAGAACCTTTAATGCTTGTAATTTAATCCCTTTGTCTCTTGATATAATACATGTCTGAGATTCGATCATCGGTATCCAAATACCTAGTTTGATCTCGTTACCGACATGCACTCTTTTCTCGTTCCCGTGATATAACATTCTAGTGATCACATCACTTGCTTGCAAGCTATCTCAATGTGATATCACCGAGAGGGCCTAGAGTATATCTATCCATCATCGGGATTGAAAAATTCCACTCTTGATCCATGAGCCTCAACATAACACCTTCGTAGCACTGAACCCATCTTTATAGTCACCCTGTTACGGTGACGTTTGATGTTATCAAGATACTCTTCCGGTGTTAGCAATTAACATGATCTCATGGTCTAAGGATAAATATTACTTCGTATGATGTTATAGCAATATAAACATAATGACTTAATCATAATGCTATACTTCGGATGAATGTTCATCACATCATTTCACAAATGCTGTGACCTTGTTATTAACAACATCCAATGTCCATGATCAGGAAACCTTGATCATCTTGTTAATCAACAAGCTAGTCTATAAGAGAGGCATAACTAGGAACCCTTTTTGTTTATTAAACACACATGTATTGATGTTTCCGATCAATACAATTCTAGCATGCAAAATAAACATCTATCATATATAAGGAATACATAATAACAACTTTATTATTGACTCTCAGGGCATATTTCCTTCAGTCTCCCACTTGCACTAGAGACAATAATCTAGTTCACATAGTGATAAATCTAACACCCATGGAGTTCTGGCGTTGATCATGTTTTGCCCTAGGGAGAGCTTTAGTCAACGGATCTGCTACATTTAGGTCCGTGTGTACTTTACAAATCTTTATGTCTCCATCCTTGACATGTTCGCGGATGGAGTGAAACCGACGCTTAATATGCTTGGAATTCTTGTGAGACCTCGGTTCATTGGCGTTGGCTACGGCTCCATTGTTGTCACAATAGATCACCATCGGGTCCAATTCACTAGGAACCACACCTAGTTCCGTAATGAACTCTTTCATCCAAACCGCTTCCTGCGCCGCTTCTGAAGCAGCAACATATTCTGCCTCCGTCGTTGATCCAGCCACCACAGGTTGTTTGGAACTCCTCCAATTAACTGCTGCTCCGTTCAAGAGAAATACGTATCCGGATTGAGACTTAGAGTCATCCGGATCAGTGTCAAAGCTAGCATCGACATAACACTTAGCGACTAGCTCTTCTTCACCTCCGTATATAAGAAACATATCCCTAGTTCTTCTCAAGTACTTGAGGATGTTCTTGACCGCTATCCAGTGTTCCGAACCTGGATCAGATTGGTACCTACTAGTCAAACTAATAGCATGTGCCACATCCGGTCTTGTACATAGCATGACATACATTATAGAGCCTATGGCCGAGGCATAGGGGATCTTATCCATCATCTCTCTTTCTTCTGCCGTAGCCGGACTTTGAGTCTTACTCAATGTCTTGCCTTGCAACATAGGTAAGAACCCCTTCTTACTTCCGTCCATATTAAACTTCTTTAATATCTTATCAAGGTATGTACTCTGCGGTAGCCCAATTAGGCGCCTTGATCTATCTCTATAGATTTAAATGCCTAATATATATGACGCTTCACCAAGGTCTTTCATCGAAAATTTGCTGTTTAGATAACTTTTAACACTATTTAAAAGATCTATATCATTTCCAATCAACAATATGTCATCCACATATAATATCAGAAATGCCACATTGCTCCCACTCACTTTCTTGTAAATACAAGCCTCTCCATAAGTTTGGACAAATCCAAACTCTTTGATCACCTCATCAAAGCAGAGATTCCAACTCCGGGATGCTTGCTTCAGTCCATAGATGGATCGTTGAAGTTTGCATACCTTATTAGCATCCTTAGGATCGACAAAAACCCTTTGGTTGTATCACATACAAATATTCTTCAATATTACCATTGAGGAACGTAGTTTTGACATCCATCTGCCATATTTCATAATCGAAATATGCAGTAATTGCTAACATAATCCTAACCGACTTAAGCATCGCTACAGGAGAGAATGTCTCATCGTAGTCAACTCCTTGAATTTGTCGAAACCCCTTTGCGACAAGTTGATCCTTATAGATGGTCACATTACCATCAGCATCAGTTTTTCTTTTGAAAAATCCATTGATTCTCAACGGCCTTTCGATCATGAGGTAAGTCCACCAAGGTCCAAACTTGGTTCTCGTACATGGATTCCATCTCGGATTTCATGGCTTCTAGCCATTTGTTGGAATCCGGGCTCATCATCGCTTCTTCATACGTCGCAGGGTCATCCATTTCATCAACCATGAAATTCACAACAGGATTGTCGTACAGTTCAGGAGCTGCACGTGTCCTACTTGACCTGCGAGGTTCGGTAGTGTCCTCTTTTGGAGTTTCATGATCAATATCATTAGCTCTCTCTTCATTTGGTGAAGTCAAATCCGAAAAAATTTCTGGTGCTGTGCTACTCGCCATTTCATGAAGAGAAGGTTCAACAACCTCTTCGAGTTCTACCTTCCGACTACTCACACCTTTCGCGAGAAACTCCTTCTCAAGAAAGGATCCCTTCTTGGCAACAAAAACCTTGCCCTCGGATCTGTGATAGAAGGTATACCCAATCGTTTCCTTAGGGTATCCTATGAAGACGCATTTTTCCGCTTTGGGTTCGAGTTTATCTGGCTGAAGTTTCTTCACACAAACATTGCATCCCCAAACTTTAAGAAATGACAACTTAGGTTTGTTTCCAAACCATAATTCATACGGTGTCATTTCAACGGATTTAGATGGTGCCCGATTTAAAGTGAATGCAACTGTTTCCAGTGCATAACCCCAAAATGACAATGGCAAGTCAGTCAGAGACATCATAGATCGAACCATATCCAATAAAGTACGATTACGACGTTCCGACACACCATTACGTTGTGGTGTTCCGGCAGGCGTGAGTTGTGAAACTATTCCACACTCTTTAATGTGTGTGCTAAATTCGTAACTTAGATACTCACCTCCATGGTCGGACCACGGAAATTTGATCTTTCTGTTACGATGATTTTCCACTTCATTCTAAAATTCTTTGAACTTTTCAAAAGTTTCAGACTTGTGTTTCATCAAATAGATATACCCGTATCTACTCAAATCATCCATGAAAGTAACAAAATAATGATATCCACCTCGCGCCGACACACTCATTGGTCCACATACATCAGTATGTATGATTTCCAATAAATCTGTCGCCCGTTCCATTGAACCAGAAAACAGCGTTCTAGTCATCTTGCCCATAAGGCATGGCTCACATGTATCAAGTGATTCAAAATCAAGTGATTCCAAAAGTCCATTAGAATGGAGTTTCTTCATGCATTTAACGCTAATATGACCTAGACGGCAGTGCCACATATACGCAGATATATCATTATCAAGTTTAATCTTTTTAGCATTAACATTATGAATGTGCGTAATATTACTATCGAGATCCAACAGAAATAAACCATTCAACATAGGTGCATGACCATAAAAGATATCATTCTTATAAATCGAACAACCATTGTTTTCATATTTAAAGGAATAACCACTTTGCATCAAACACAATCCGGATACAATGTTCATGCTCAGTGCAGGCACCAAATAACAATTATTTAGGTTTATAACTAATCACGATGGCATATGGAGAGGTAGCATCCCGACGGCGATAACATCAACTCTTGATCCATTGCCGACCCGCATCCTGACCTCATCCCTTGCTAGTTGTCGCTTGTTCCGTAGCCCCTGAATCGAGTTACATATATTAGCAACCGATCTTGTATCAAATACCCAGGTGCTACTGCGAGTACTAGTCAAGTACACATCAATAACATGTATATCACATATACCTTTGTTTTCCTTGCTGGACTTCTTGCCCGCCAAATACTTGGGGCAATTGCGCTTCCAATGGCCAGTCCCCTTGCAAGAGTAACACTCGGTGTCAGACTTAGGGCCAGATCAGGGTTTCTTTTCAGGTGCAGCAACAGATTTGCCACCCTTCTTTCCCTTGTGCTTGCCTTTCTTGTCCTTCTTGAAACCGGTGGTCCTATTGATCATCAACACTTGATGTTCTTTCCTAATATCCACTTCTGCAGTCTTAAGCATTGACAGAAGCTCGGGAAGAGACTTCTTCATGCCCTGCATATTATAGTTCATCATGAAGCTCTTGTAGCTAGGTGGCAGAGATTGGAGAACATGATGAATGACTAAGTCAATGGGAATCGTTATTCCCAAGGACACAAGCTTATCGGCGTACCCAGGCATTTTGAGTACATGCTCACCAACGGAGCTGTTCTCCTCCATCATGCAGCTAAAGAACTTTTCAGTAGCATTATAACTCTCTACGACAGCATGGGTATCGAAAATCATTTTCAATTCTCCCATGGTATCAAAGGCATTGCCGTTTTTGAAACGCTTTCGAAGTTCTAGCTCTAGCCCATACAGTATGCCGGAATGAACTAAGTTGTGGTCCTCCTGACGAGTCACATAGACATTCTTTTTCTTGTCAGGGGCATCAGGAGCTGGTGGGGGGCCTAGCGGCGCATCTAGCACATATTGCTTTTGTGCAGCAGTGAGGAGAATCCTCAAATTCATAGCCCAGTTGGTGAAGTTGCTACCATTCGCAGCAAGTTTCTCTTTCTCCATGAACACATTGAAATTAAAAGCAAGTGGTGCCATCAACAACAGAATTTGTAAAGTTTATTTAGACTAAGTTTATGATAGAGTGAGTTCAACTAATCCAAATTACTAATGAACTCCCACTCAAAAACGACATCCCTCGTGTCCTTTTGGTGATTACATGAACCAAATCCACTACACCAAGTCCGATCATCACGTGAGTTGATGTAGCTTCAAAGGCGAGCATCTATATGGGCATCATATCAACTATATGACTCATGCTTAACCTTTCGGTCCGTGTTCCGAGGCCATGTATGTACATGCTAGGCTCGCCAAGTAAGAACCTTAGTATTCGCGTGTGTAAAATGTCTTACACCCGTTCCTATGAAAGCGTAGATTCAAGTACACCCGATCATCACGTGATGTCTTAAGGAAGAACACATTTTTATCTTGATATCTATGTGAGGGATCATCTTACAATGCTACAGAAAGCGCCAAACTAGCAGTATAAGATGCTAACATCTAATGTGTAAAGTGAGATGATATGGTCCATGCATTTGATCTCTATCACTTGCATCGTGGTATGATCTCTATCATTCCTTTGTGTGTAAGGCCAAGGTCTACGGAACTTACATGTTGAGTGTGTTCTAAGAGTATCTATCATACATCTACTTACAACAATACCATATCAATACACTAGCCCAGCAACGATATAAACTAGACGCCTCTAATTTATCAATTGCAAGTTTTACGTGGCTTAGGGCTTTCGGAGATAGAACCATTCTTACCTACGAACATGAACCACAACGAGGATAACCAAGTTATTAGCAACTCGTTGTAAATTAGATATTGACTATAGTAGGAGAGACAGACACCCGCCAGCCACTTATGCAAAACTAGTTGCATGTCAGTCGTGGAACCGGTCTCATGTATGATGACATGTAAGGTTGGTCCGGGCCGCTTAATCCCACTATGCCACCAATATCCAAAATACATAGAAGATGCAATAACACGATCATCATCGCCCACATATAAACATATGTGTACTACCCGTGCAAAGCACCTACGCATAGATCAGGCTCTGATACCACTGTTGGGTCCGCAGCATACAAAATTTTTCCTACGATGAGAACTACACGCCAAGATCCATCTACTAGGTACAAAGCAACGGGTGGACATACATCCATCGAGAACTTACCCTCGAAGACAACGAGTTTTGTTAACAAGTAGGAACTCATGGTTGATGTAGTCGTACACTTGCCGATCTCAAGATCGTGAGGAAGTCCGAGCGCCGCAACTCAGTAGCGCATCCGTACTCGCACACACGTTCAAGACACCGGACAACCTCCACCTCCTTGCTCTAGCGATCCAGCAGAAGCAGCAACTCCTTCCAGACGAAATGCCACCGGGAACATGTATCTCGCTAATCCGAGACCATGGGGGAATAATTCTAGAGGGGGAGAGAGATCCTTCACAAGAAGGTGTGAGGAAGAAGGAGGGAGAGGGTGGCCTTTTATAGGAGGAGGGGGTTGCCCCTCCCCATGGCCGGCGCATGGGGGAGGTGACCCTTCACCTCCTCCATTCATGTGGTGGTAACCCCTCCACATTAAAATGCCTCTTCACATTCCCTTTTAAAGTCCCCACTTTAAATGCATTAAAATTCTCTAAGTTTAATGCTCTGTCATTTAATAAAACTCTTTTATTAAATTTATTCAGAATTTTTTTAATTACTTTAATTAACAAACATTCACATATAACCCCTTGCAATATTTCAATATCACATGTAGAACCACTTTCTGCAATTTCACCCAAAACAATTTCCGGTTTCTATCGAAACAATTCTTGCGCTTTGCAATTCTTTCGTCTAACACATATGTTCTCCAAAATGGTGTCCGGTAACCCTTAAGTGTGTCACCCTATGGTTCGCGAATAATGCAGACATGATTGAGACTCCTCTTAGATCAATAATCAGAAGCGGGACCTGGAGATCCATACTGATTCCTGTATATTCAACGATGACTTCTATGATCGTGAGAACCTTTAACGCTTGTAATTTAATCCCTTTGTCTCTTGATATAATACATGTATGATATTCGATCATCGGTATCCAAATACCTAGTTTGATCTCGTTACCGACATGCACTCTTTTCTCGTTCCCGTGATATAACATTCTAGTGATCACATCACTTGCTTGCAAGCTATCTCAATGTGATATCACCGAGAGGGCCTAGAGTATATCTATCTATCATCGGGATTGACAAATTCCACTCTTGGTCCATGAGCCTCAACATAACACCTTCGTAGCACTAAACCCATCTTTATAGTCACCCTGTTACTGTGTGACGTTTGATGTTATCAAGATACTCTTCCGGTGTTAGTAATTAACATGATCTCATGGTCTAAGGATAAAGATTACTTCGTATGTTGTTATAGCAATATAAACATAATGACTTGATCGTAATGCTATACTTCGGATGAATGTTCATCACATCATTTCACAAATGTTGTGACCTTGTTATTGAATGTTCATCACATCATTTCACAAATGTTGTGACCTTGTTATTAACAACATCCAATGTCCATGATCAGGAAACCATGATCATCTTGTTAATCAACAAGCTAGTCTATAAGAGAGGCATAACTAGGAACCCTTTTTGTTTATTAAACACACATGTATTGATGTTTCCGATCAATACAATTCTAGCATGCAAAATAAACATCTATCATATATAAGGAATACATAATAACAACTTTATTATTGCCTCTCAGGGCATATTTCCTTCAGATGGCGGTGGAGATCGATGGAGATGGCTCCGGGGGCACTTCCCCCTCCCTGCAGGGTGCCGGAATAGAGACTTTCTATCCCCCAAATCTCCCCTTCGGTGGCGGCGGTGCTGCGGAACTTTTCGTCGCTGGAGGCTTGACTATTTAGGGTTTTTGCATCGGGAGGCTTCTTATAGGCGAAGAGGCAAGGTCGGTGGGTGGACCAGGGGCCTACACCACCTGGTGGCACGGCCAGGGCTAGCCCGCGCCACCACATGGTGTGGCCAGCCCCTGGCCCCTCTCCGTCTCATCTTCTGGCTCCATGTTCCCCTCGGTGAAATATTGACTTTGGCTTTTATCCGGTCCAATTCCGAGAATATTCATTTTCCGACTTTCCTGGAACCAAAAACAGCGAAAACAGGCAGGTAGCACTGTGGCATCTTGTTAATAGGTTAGTCCAAGAAAGTGTATAAAAGTACCTCAAAGTGTGGACAAAACAAAGCAAAGTAAATACTAAACAAGCATGGAACATCAAAAATTATAGATACGTTAGCAACATATCAACATCCCCAAGCTTAACTCCTGCTCGTCCTCGAGTAGGTAAGTGACAAAAAGAAAGAATAATTTTTGAGGTGACATTCACCATCATCAACTTGATGAAAGTATTTGTAAAACATTGATAGCTAGGATCATAGTACTTTAACATAGCATGCAAGATATAGTTCTAACAATAAGACATAGCAACTATGTTGCAACATGAAAAAGGCACAAACAAAAGATTCATGAATAACAATGCTTTACAAGATGTTTGTTTGTTTCACATAAAGAAAACATAGCATAGTGGCATTCAGCTTGTCCCTCATAGAGTAGAAAAACATAAATGCATAGGACACCTTCAAAGTTCATAAGGGTGACTAGATACAAATAGTTTAAGAACAAGCAATATCAAAGTTATGCATCAATCAACAAGTCTTGGGATAATGCACATTATACTAAGAATGGCCACTATGTTCTCTCAATAGGTGCATAAAGATAGAAGATGGAGACTCAACATAAAAGTAAAAGAAAGGCCTTCATAGAAGGAAGCAGGGATTCAAGTCTCATAAAGAGCTTCCAAAGAGTATGGTACTTATTAGCTTTCAACTCTCATTGCCCCTATCATGAGCATCTTTAAGATGATTAAGGTTAAAGTGACACAACTAAGAGGATATGCTTGACAAGTTATAAGCCGAAATCTCATGCCCCTTACTTACGAAGACCGAACCTCGTGCTACTCAACTTTAGTCACAAGTAAGCTCTTGTCATTGTAAGTAAATATGTATCATAAAGAACCGCCAATGGGGTACCCCTTGCACATGATACAGGAGCTATCCCATAATCAAAATGACAAGGCAAGCAGACAATGAGCATCTCAGCGATATTTTTATTTGCTATTTGTATAGGTTTTTATAGAGGATGCTTCATAGAGTGCTCATTATGGTGATGCTGTAAGTTTCCACCATGATTAAGCATGGCTTAGGCGAGTGGCCCAGGCATTTCTCTAACACACATACAAACTCCATGATCTTAGAAGTTCCACTTTTATTTCACACCGCCGGGATCCATAAGCAAAAGAACATGATATCAACAGGGTACAAAGTACAAGTGCAATGTTGAAAGCGTTCCCCATGATACATGGTTCTGCGAATTTCAACTTATAAAGCACAAGAATATACGCAACAAAGATGGACACAATAGGTCAAGTTTATTAAATGCAAGAAAGTAAAGTGTGCCATCAAGTTCGTGAGAGCTTTAATCACTAATTCTCACATAACAAGTTTAATTCGGAAGGTAGATAAAAACAGGAATATACTTGGAATAGCAAATGCTAATATGTAGGTATGGTGGACTCTTTTGGAATAACTTGGTTTTAGGAGTTGGATGCATGAGTCGAACTCATACTTGGTTATGGACGCTAGCAAAAGACTAGGAGCGACCAACTAAGTGAGCAATAATGGTCATAATCATGCAAAGCGACAAAACATCATTAATTAAAGCATAAAGTGATATTACAAGTCGAAAACTGAAGGATCATCAAGGCTATAGCGACTTGGGATAGTCATAACATGGTGTGAGCATGCTCCAAGTAAACCCAAATAAAGCATCAAAGGAGAATACCACAATACTATGCTTTAATATGCTAAAACAACGCATGATTCTTTCAAGGCACATTAAGCAATCTCAATTGTTTATAACATGTCATGCTACAGCAAAAGTGACTAAGCATAAAGCCAAAACAATATCAAGCTTGGCATGACAAAGCAGAGGCCATAGTTAAAAACAAGCTCTCTTTACCACTTAAGCATGAACTTTCCTACTCTTTTCCAATCCAAACCAAACTATTTGAAAACTAATGTATGAAAGAGGGGGTCCAACCAATTTATTCGGCAAACTAAGAAAACCTAGCAAATGAAAAACAAAACAAAAATGAAAAAGAAGACGCTCCAATAATAACACAACTGTGCATGAAATAATAAAAATGAAGTGTTTGGAAGAAACCTGGAATTTTTATTGATGAAGAAGGGGATGCCTCGGGAATCCCCAAGCTTTGACGCTTGTACTACTTGGATATTTCTTGGGGTGACAGGCGTGGCATCCCCAAGCTTGAGCTTTAGTCCATTCTTCATCTCATTACTCATTCCTTCCATACACCTGAAATTTTTCTTCATACAAAACTTCACACAATCTTTATTAGCAACATTAGTGCACTTAAGATAATAAGTCTTCGGGTTCAGTTTCAACACCAATAAAACTTCCATGAAAACACATGCTACTGTAGAACTTCCCTCAAAAATCTCAATTCCCCAAAAGAATTCAAAAAGGAACCAACAAGAAGCAAATGTAAATAATGGCAGAAATCTGTCAAAACAGACCAGCAGGTAAAGACGAATTTTTTTGAAGACCTTCTGTTGCTCAAATAAAAAAAGTATTGAAATAATGAAAGTTACATAACAACCTGGGACAGAAGCACAAAAATTCAAGCTTCAAACCGACATACAGACATTTTACATGAATTTTTACAATGAAGAACAAAAATCTGTTTCGGGATAGCAACTTTCCCAAGCATTACTTCTCTCTCATTGGAGGTTACTCTTGGCACACAAAGCAAATAAAATGGATAAGGAGAGGTTATTACAGAGGTTATAACTTCCAAGACACATCTAAAACTTTTGGGTTATCTCCCAATAAGTACTTTTCTTTAACGCCTTTAAGTTAGGCATGATAGTTTGAGAAGATGCTCACATAAGAAATATGAATTGAAGTAAAAGAGAGCATCAAGAAGCAAATTCAAAGCGCATTTAAGTCTAACCAACTTCCTATGCATAGGAATCTTGTAAAGAAACAAGTCATGAAAGCACAAAGCAAGAAGTATAGGAAAGCAAAACAAGTGCAACTTCAAAACTTTCAACACAAAGAGGGGAAACTTAATATTGTTGAGATACATAAAACCATGTTTTCCTCCCTCATAATAACTTTCAGTAGCATCATGAATAAAATTAAAAATATAACTATCACATAAAACATTCTTATCATGAGACACATGCATATAATAATTATTACTCTCCACATAATCATAGTCATTCTTATTAATTGTAGTGGGAGCAAATTCAACAAAAGAGCTATCATTATTATTCTCATCACCATAATCATCAAATGTAGGAGGCATATTGTAATCATAATTAATTTTCTCCTCAATAGTTGTTGGACTGAGAATATCATATTCATCATTGTAATCATCATATATTGGAGGCATAGTATCATCAAAGTAAATTTTCTCCTCCGTGCTTGGGGGACTAAATAGATCATGCTCATCAAAACCAGCTTCCCAAGGCTTAAACTTTACCATAGCATTAGCAATAATGGTGTTCAAAGGATTCATACTAATAACATTGCTATTAGCATGCAAATAAAGTTCCATAGGTTTTTTAATTTTCTCTTCAAACACTTCATGTCCTAACACAAGATAAAAACTATAAAGCTCTCTAATTTTATTGTTGTTTTCCATTAAGCCTAACTAGTGAAAATAAAAACAAGAAACAAAAAGATATAATTGCAGAATCTAAAGGAAATAACTTCAAGCACTCACACACCAGCAACCGCACTAGAAGATAGCTTAGTAGCCAGAGGATGTGAGTACATTTTACCTTACCTCCCCGGCAGCGGCGCCAGAAAATAGCTTGATGTCTACGCACTTCTATTCTTGTAGATAGTTGTTGGGCCTCCAAGTGCAGAGGTTTGTAGAACAGTAGCAAGTTTCCCTTAAGTGGATTACCCAAGGTTTATCGAACTCAGGGAGGAAGTGGTCAAAGGTATCCCTCTCAAGCAACCCTGCAATCAAGATACAAGAAGTCTCTTGTGTCCCCAACACACCCAATACACTTTTCAAGTGTATAGGTGCACTAGTTCGGCGAAGAGATAGTGAAATACAAGTGGTATGGATATAAGACAATGGTGCCAGAAAATAGCTTGTTGGCGTGGAAGAGACTAAAGGCAAACTGAAATAAATATGGAAGCAAGTAAACATGTAATAGATTTAATTGCAAACAGTGTGTCAGTGGTTAGAAACAAGGCCTAGCGATCATACTTTCACTAGTGAACACTCTCATATAAATATCTTCTCTTTATGATACTACTCTGAACTACTCTCCGGTTGGACACTCTAATCCATGGTAGGGCTATAACAGCACACCTCAAAGTAAGCCTTTCCCATCTAGATAACCCCACACTGTCACCTTGAGCACTAGATGGTTCCAACAAACACCACAATTTCATAAAGACATCCACTCCAAATATAACTCATAAAAAGTATTTATAATCTCTAGCCTAAGTGCCACCATGGTGTGCACCCTGTCACTTTCACACGCATGGGGAGAGCAGAGATCTATTAAAGCTCTTGAGTAGCAAGGTAGATCTACTTGATTACAAAGCTCATGATCACAACATGATCATGCATAGAGAGAGAGATGAACACATAGCTACCGGTAGAACCCTTAGCCTGGAGCAAGATCTACTCCCTCATCATCATGGGAATTAGCAACGACGATGGAGATGGCAGTGGAGATCGATGGACATGGCTCTGGGGGCACTTCCCCGTCCCGACAGGGTGCCAGAATAGAGACTTTTTGTCCCCTGAATCTCCCCTTTGGTGGCGGCGGTGTTGTGGAACTTTTCGTGGCTGGAGGCTTGACTATTTAGGGTTTTTGCATCGGGAGGCTTCTTATAGGCGAAGAGGCAAGGTCGGTGGGTGGACCAGGGGCCCACACCACCTGGTGGTGCAGCCAGGCTAGCCCGTGCCACCACATGGTGTGGCTAGCCCCTGGCCCCTCTCTATCTCGTCTTCTGGCTCCATGTTCCCCTCAGTGAAATATTGACTTTGGCTTTTGTCCGGTCCAATTCCGAGAATATTCATTTTCTGACTTTCCTGGAACCACAAACAACAGAAAACATGCAGCTGGCACTGTGGCATCTTGTTAATAGGTTATTCCAAGAAAGTGTATAAAAGTACCTCAAAGTGTGGACAAAACAAAGCAAAGTAGATACTAAACAAGCATGGAACATAAAAAATTATAGATACATTAGCAACGTATCAGCGGCCAGGCATGGCCCATGCCAGGGGGTGGTGTGGCCACCTAGGGAACCCCCTCGGCCTCCCATTTCGCCTATATATTGCCTCCGATAAAGAAACCCTAAGTACCCGATCAAAATTCCACAAAAGAGTCTATAGCCGCTGTCATCTCCATCCCTAGATCGGGAGGGATCTGAAGCTCTTCCCGGCGACCTGCCGGAGGGGAGAATTCACCCTGAAGGCCTTCTTCATCACCATGCAAGCCTCCGGTGTGATGTGTGAGTAGTTCAACCTTGGACTACGGGTCCATGTAGAAGCTAGATGGTTGGATCTTCTCCTTTGTGCTATCATGTTTAGATCTTGTGAGCTCCGTTCATGATCAATATCATCTATTTGTAATTATACATGTTGTGTTTGCGAGGATCCGATGGATATTGAGATGTTATTTCAGATTGATTATTGATTCTATCATGTCTTTGTTATTTGTGATCTTGCATGCTCTCCGTTGTTAGTAGATATCTTGGCCGACTAGATGCTAGCAACTCCAAGAGGGAGTATTTATGCTCGATAGTGGGTTCATGCCTCTAGTAATCTGGGGAAGTGACAGAAATCTCTAAGGTACTAGATGTGTTGTTGCTACTAGGGAGAAAACAGCAATCCTTTGTTCATAGAACAATCGTATTGTTTACTTTACACGCAATGCTTAATGCAATTATCTGTTGCTTGCAACTTAATACTGGAGGGGGTTCGGATGATAACCTGAAGGTGGATTATTAGTCATAGATGTAGTTGGATTACGGTATATGTATACTGTTGTAATACCCAATCAAATCTTAAAGGAGTCAAGATGATTAGTATATGCATGTATGCTTTCTCGATGTTTGTCAGTTGCCCCGCTGTAATTTGTTCAGCCAACATGTCATCTATCTTAAGGAGAATCACCACTAGTGAACTATGGACCCCGGTCCTTTATTTTACCATCAATCTACAAATGTTTACTGTTTTCTGTTTACTTTCTGCAAGCTATTACTATCTTCCACATAATACGTTTAATCCTTTGTTTTCAGCAAAATCGGTGAGATTGACAACCTCACTGTAAGTTGGGGGCAAAGTTCTGTGATTGTGTTGTGCAGGATTCCAAGTTGGAAACAACACCTTGGAGGTGTTTCCTTGCTCCTATTGGTTCGATAACCTTGGTTTCATAGCTGAGGGAAAACTTGTTGCTGTGCTCATCATACCTTCCTCTTGGGGTTCCCCAACAAGCTCGGTATATTTTGGGCCATCAGAGGACCAAGAAGAGGAGCAAGAAGTTCCTTATCAGGAGGAGCAGCCACAAAACCGGTTCGCCACTTACCAAGATTTCCAAGGACTTGGAGGAACTGTGGATAGGATGCATAGCCTCTCTTTGAAACTTCGAGAATCAACAAGTAACCTCTCAACTCAATTCGCGAACTGGAGTAATGAATTTTTCCCGCCACCATAATAAATTGAAGGGCTTGCAAAAGCCTAAGCTTGGGGAAGATTCCTCATGTATCTTTACGTGGCGTTCATTTGCTTTTATTTATTTTAGAGGTTGTATTTTTATTTGAGTTTATAAGCACTCGTGTTGGTTTCCCCAACACATTATTTTTTTAGTTCTTTCTATATTGTTTAGCTGAGATTTGCCGCCAATTTTCTATTCTTTAAAGTTCCTCTCTTAAAAACACAAAAAGATTTCTCCATTTTTCCTTATTTTCCCTCTTTCTTTTCTGTCTGCCTCGAGGTCTTCATATATTTGCAGGAGAGTGGTCGACTTTGAGTTTCCAAGAAACAAATAAAAAAGGAAGAGAGAAGTGGAACCAAACATGAGAGGTATGCCTCATGACTCCCCAGTTTTGAAGTTTGAGAAATCCATGCTAGTTAGTAGTAAATGTTGAGATATTATATTGGTGGAGTGAGTCTTTGTATTATAGTAAGATTTTCGTTCGCATGGGGATTTAATTGGGTACGTTTTGTTCCAACTCTCGTAATTAACCAAGTCTTGCCTAAAAATTGCTAAACAATTGTAATAAGAAAAAGTATCACAATTGAAGGCTTGGGTGTTGTAGAGCTTAGTCTTGAAGGCTTATTTCTAGAGACGCTCTGTTGGGGTTCACAGCATAGAAAACAAAAAAATTCCTACAATGAGAACTATATGCCAAGATCTATCTACTAGATACAGAGCAACGGGTGGATATACATCCATGGAGAACTTACCCTCGAAGACAACGAGTTTTGTTAACGAGTAGGAACTCGTGGATGATGTAGTCATACGCTTGCCGATCTCAAGATCGTGATGAAGTCCAGCAGGTCCGGCTCCAGCATGTCCATCAGATCCAGCTCCAGCAAGTCCAGCACCACAAAGCAGCGGTGCATCCGTGATTGCCCACAGGTCCGGTACCCCGACAACCTCCGTCCCTCGCTCCAGCAAAGCAGCGAAAGCAGCAACTCCTTTCCATATAAAGCCACCAGGAACATGTATCTCGCTAATCCGAGACCATGGGGAATAACTAGAGGGGGGGAGAGATCCTTCACGAGGAGGTGTGTGGAGGAAGGAGTGAGAGGGGGCCTTTTATAGGAGGAGGGGAGGGTGTCCCTTCACCTCCCCCATTCATGTGGTGGTAACCCCCTCCACATTAAAATGCCCCTTCACATTCTCTTTTAAATTCTCCACTTTAAATGAATTAAATTTCTCCAAATTTAATGCTCTGTCATTTAATAAAACTCTTTTATTAATTTTATTCAGAATTTTGTTACTTACTTTAATTAACAAACATTCACATAAAATCCCCTGCAACATTTCAATATTACATGCAGAACCAATTTCAGCAATTTCACCCGAAACAGTTTTGGTGTCTATTGAAATAATTCCAGCGCTTTCTTAAATCTTTATCTGAAACATATTTGCTCCAAATGGTGTCGGTATCCCTTAAGTGTGTCATCCTACGGTTCGCGAATAATGCAGACATGATCGAGACCCCTCTCAGATCAATAATCAGAAGCGGGACCTGGAGATCCATACTGACTCCTACACATTCAACGATGACTTCTGTGATCGTGAGAACCTTTAACGCTAGTAACTAAATCCCTTTGTCTCGTGATATATTACATGTCCGAGATTCGATCATTGGTATCTCCATACCTAGTTTGATCTCGTTGCCGACATGCACTCTTTTCTCATTCCTGTGATATAACATTCTAGTGATCACATCACTTGCTTGCAAGCTATCTTAATGTGATATCACTGAGAGGGCCCAGAGTATATATATCCGTCATCGGGATGGACAAATCCCACTCTTGATCCATGAGCCTCAACATAACACCTTTGTAGCACGGAACCCACCTTTATAGTCACCCTGTTATGGTGTGATGTTTGATGTTATCAAGATACTCTTCCGGTGTCATCAATTAACATGATCTCATGGTCTAAGGACTAAGATTACTTAGTATGATGTTATAGCAATATAAACATAATGACTTTGATCGTAATGCTATACTTCGGATGAATGTTCATCACATCATTCCACCAATGTTGTGACCTCGTTATTAACAACATGCAATGTCCATGATCAGGAAACCTTGATCATCTTGTTAATCAACGAGCTAGTTTATATGAGAGGCATTACTAGGAACTTTGTATTTTGTTTATTAAACACACATGTATTAATGTTTCCAATTAATACAGTTATAGCATGCAAAATAAACATTTATCATAAACATGGAATAAGATAATAACCACTTTATTATTGCCTCTCGGGCATATTCCCTTCACACTCAACACCACTGAAAATGCTGATTGACTTAATATCTCTCTTTGAAAGAATTTATTCAATTGAATTAATGTTTAGCGGTTTTTGTGAGCATGCCAAAGTTTGACTTGATAATCATAAGAATGATATTGCTTTACGCGTGTCAAACTTCATGGGATGCCAACAACTCCGATGGCCTACGAACGATCTTCATGGAGGAAACTCCTAGATTTCGGCTATGACTTGATTAAACACTTGTAGCAGCAATGCTATAGTGGGTAAGATTCTTGGTTCTCCCAGGCAGCTGTAATCATGATGGAACACTCCTCTGGCTGTAATGATAAATCATTATGCAAAAGAAACAAAAACCTTAGTGATAACACGAGTGTCCATCACAGCCTGATAAACTAAATAAATTTTTTGGCATGCTCTCAGTTACTTAAAAAACAGAAATTCTTGAAGGACGATGAACAGAAAAGTAGTGCTTGAAAAGTCTTGATTTATTGATGTGGGAGAATTGAGATACTCTAGTATATATGCTTTTCATGAAAACTCTCACACTCTTAATTTACATGATTATACTTTACTGTTCAAAGGCAAGCCTATGTGTTGATTACTTGACATGGAATAAAGTCTACTCATTTGAATCATCCATGTTTACAATAATTTTGCTATGCTATAAGGATGCATGAAACCCGTATGATATGCTTACCATTACTCTACCTATGCTGAAGTTTTTCAGATTTATGAAGTGGAGGAAACATGAGACTACTAATCATGAGTAAGATCATCATCTCGTTATTTCAGTTTAAATGTTGAGTTCCTTTTTGATTTTGGTTTTCTTGCTCGGGGACGATCAAGTTTAAGCTTGGGGAGGTTGATGGCTCTGAAATATAGCCATCTACATCCGCATTTAAACTGGATATTACTCATATTATTGATGAAATATCATTCTAAACCCTACCACTAATGCTAATATTCAGAGGGGTATGCAATCCTTTCTTTCATATTTTTCATGCGCAGATAATGTCGTTTAAAGGAGGGAATCACTACATTAAAGTCAAAGATACGAGATTTTTAACAACCAAAAGAAACTAGGAGCCGTACAATGGAGGTAGACGCTTTAACGACCAACTATACGACCGGAGCAAAAATTCCGGCTGTATAGCTCCGGCCGTATAGTTGGCGCCACCACCGTTAGGTCAAACAGAACAACTTTCGTGAAGGTACCCCTATATAAAGAAGCCTCAGGCGGTGGGAAAACATCTCTCGCCCCGCCCTGAAGAAGCTAGACCTCGCCAAAAAGCTGTCTCAGATCTCCAAACCTTTCACCATCTCCATAGCCATATTCCACCACTTGTAATAGTAGATATCTTCTCCAATTGGCGACATTGTAAGACTATTGCTATAAATCTTATGATTTTCATTACAATGTTTGTGATTGTGAATCTCATCTCTATGTGTGAGTAATTCTCCTTAGGCTAAGGGCTTCGGCCTAGCCATGTAGCAATTGTGCATGTTATTTATCATAGATGGGATCGTGTATTAGTTTGTATGACATGATGATTATTGTATCCTCTCTTGCCTCAACCTAAGGACTTGTCAGGTACCCAAGATCCTGAGGGTTGAGCCAGGTATAGGGAGTATGAGTGATGACTGATCTACGGGTTGAGAACCCCCATGACAGAAGGGGTATTACGGCTGTATGTGAGGGATTTGCTTGGGATTAACGGTGACATCACTATGCATATCATTAGTTCTCGTTCTTCTATGGATGAGACTAGTAGGTTATTGCTATAAGCGGTTGTGGAGGCAATAGTAATTATGGATGCACTGCCCACATATAATTTATGTTGCTCTAACATGTACACGCATACTTCATTTCTATCTTTTATTTCCATCAGATGTTTTACACAGCTATAGGTGAAACCGAACGCCCTAGGCCCTCTCTCCATCATCGACAACAACAAAAGGACGCAAGCTATTGGTCCGGTAAAAACACAAAAGGAATTCTAAAACTCCCGAATGTCCGTTAAAGTAACTTCACTACGCATTCTCTTCCCGAGGATTCGATAACCTAGGTCTAATAGGGAAAAAGAAGCAATACTACATCCGTAATCCGGATCGAAGGTATCAGGCACGTGCATTGGCTGGATTTTAGGATTACTACTGCATGTAATAACTAGCGATAAAGCGAATAGGTGAAGTTAATTCTCCGAACTAAGTATTCTTGGAGTATCTCGTTTTGCTCTTTAGCCTAGTAGTAATCCCGAATACAGGGAGTACCTCAAGTCTGGTTATATGGATGATTAGTTGATGTGACTCTTGGCCATGAATTCCTAACCATATAGCCGTACGTTCTACCACCTTTTTTTACTACTACTAGTAGTACAAGTACGCTAGCCAAATTCAAAATCTCAATCGAGCGGCAAAATGACACACCCCGACTTTGAAGCATTTCCCGCCTAATGGTTTCAAAAACTTTGAGGCAAAGTCTCTCACCGGGGGAGTACCATTTTGTATTATTCTTATTAGATGGACGCTAGCCAAATTCAAAATCTCAATCGAGCAGCAAAACCACACACCGACTTTGAAGCATTTCCCGCCCCTCCGTTTCAAAAACTTTGAGGCAAAATCTCCCACTGGGGGAGTACCATTTTTGTATTATTATTAGATGGACGCTAGTCAAATTCAAAATCTCAATCAAGAGGCTAAACCACACACCAAATTTGAAGCATTTCCCGCCCCTCCGTTTCAAAAACTTTGAGGAAAATCTCCCACGCGAGGAGTACCATTTTTCTATTATTATTAGATGTACGGTCGCCAAATTCAAAATCTCAATCGAGCGCAAAATTATAAACCAACCTTGAACCATTTCGCGCCCCTTCGTTTCAAAAACTTTTGACTTCAAAATTCCCATTCTACCCATTGTTCAGACGTCCTATGTGTAAGCTAAAGTCGGTAGCTGCTGACTCATGTATTAATGAGCTCGTTGGGGAACCCCAATAGGAAGGTATGATGAGCACAGCAGTAAGTTTCCCTCAGTTATGAAACCAAGGTTATCAATCCAGTAGGAGCAAGGAAACACCCCAAAGGTGAAGCTAGCTGAACTTTGGCAGGGTGCACTACCGGTGCCAGCAGCAACGTGGAGACCTGCACCACATAACCACAGAACTCTGTCCCCAACTTGCGATGAGGTTGTCAATCTCACTGGTTTTGCTGAAAACAAAGAATTAAACGTATCGAATGGAAGGAAGTAATAGTCTGCAGAAAGTAAACACAAAGCAGTAAACAGTTGATTGTAGATTGAATGTAAAAGAATGGATCGGGGTCAATAGTTCACTAGAGGTGGCTCTCCTTAAGATAAATGACATGTTGGGTGAAGAAACTACAGTGGAGCAATTGACAAACATCGATAAAGCATACAAGCATATACTACTCATCTTGACTCCTTTGAGATTTGATTGGGCATTACAACATTATACATAGACCGCCATCCAACTGCATCTATGACTAATAATCCACCTTCAGGTTATCATCCGAACCCCCTCCAGTATTAAGTTGCAAGCAACGGATAATTGCATTATGAATTGCGTGTAAAGTAAACAATACGATTGTTCTATGAACAGAGGATTGTTGTTTTCTCCATAGTAGCAACAGCACATCTAGTACCTTAGAGATTTCTGTCACTTCCCCAGATTACCAGAGGCATGAACCCACTATCGAGCATAAATACTAACTCTTGGAGTTGCTACCATCTACTTGGCCAAGATAGCTACTAACAACAGAAAGCATGCAAGATCACAAATAACAAAGACATGATAGAATCAATAATCAATCAGAAATAGCATCTCAATATCCATCGGATCCCCGCAAACACAACATGCAGAATTACAATAGATGATCTTGATCATGAACGGAGCTCACAAGATCTAAACATGATAGCACAAAGTAGGAGAACCAGCCATCTAGCTACTACATGGACCTGTAGTCCAGAGATGAACTACTCATGCATCACATCGGAGGCTTGCATGGTGATGAAGAAGGCCTCCAGGGTGAATTCCCCTCTCCGGCAAGGTGCCGGGAAGAGCTTCAGATCCCTCCCGATCTAGGGATGGAGATGACGACGGCTATAGACTCTTTCGTGGATTTTTGATCGGGTACTTAGGGTTTCCGTATCAGAGGCAATATGTAGGCGGAAGGAGAGGCCGAGGGGGTGCCTAGGGCGGCCAGACCACCCCCTGGCGCGGGTCAGGCCTGGCCGCGCGACCAGGTGGTGTGGTCGGGCCCCAGCCCCTCTCCGTCTCGTATTATGGCTCCAGGTGTCCCCTGGTAAAATAATGACTTTCGCTTTCATCCCGTCCAATTCAGAGAATATTCATTTTCTGACTTTCCTGGAACCAAAAACAACAGAAAACAGGCAGCTGGCACTGTGTCTCTTGTTAATAGGTTAGTCCAAGATATCATATGAAAAGTACTCCAAAGTGTGGACAAAACACAAGAAAGTAGATAAAACCAAGCATGGAACATCAAAAATTATAGATACATTTGCAATGTATCAACATCCCCAAGCTTAACTCCTGCTCGTCCTCGAGTAGGTAAGTGATAAAAAGAAAGAATAATTTTTGAGGTGACATGCACCATCATAAACTTGATCAAAGTATTTGTAAAACATTCAAGCTAGGATCATAAGACTTCAATCATGACATGAAACACAAAGTTCTAGCAATAAGACAAAGAAACTATGATGCAACATGAAAAGGCATAAACAAAAGATTCATGAATAATAATGCTTGACATTTGTTTGTTTCTCATAAAGAAAACATAGCATAGTAGTATTCAGCTTGTCCCTCATAGAGGAGATTATCACTTTGCGGCCCGAAAGTTGGGGTGTACAGGCAACGCGGTACCCAAGTTCCCTGAAATCAGCCGGGATGACTACAGTTGGTGTGCTAAATACCCAGAGGGTCTTTTCGGCAGGAATTTAAGTTTATGTTTCAATACAAAAAATCAGGCTAACGGGCGTCAAGTTGGGCCCCTCCTGTCAGTTCGCCGTTATGTCGCTCCTATCGCTTAGGCGGGGTGGCTGTCACGTAGGCTTGCAGCATTGGCACAGTGGATAGGACAACACTCCCTACCCAGTGTATTGACGTGACAAAACAGGGCCCATGTATCGGCGTTATAATTATTTTTTGTTTACTCAGAAGCTGGAATGGCCACCGCCACGCGTCTCTCCTTGGACTTCCGTCCCAATCGTTAACCCCTACCATAAAAGCGCATTGACGGTTCCACCATTCCCCTGATTCGCAGAAACCACTCTTCTTCTTCCTGTCATCTACTATCTTCTTCCTGTCTTCTCCTTGCCGCCATGGAAGATCTACGCACTCTAGAGACAAGCTTCACTACCCATGACAACAAGAAGATAGACGTTGTCTACACCAACAAGGAGGAGACAGTGGTGCATGTCCTGAGGATGTACAAGGGTTGGCTTGGGATAGACGAGGACAAGTTTGTGGGATTGGACCTCGAGTACACCCCGGAGCACCCATATGAACGGAGTGAAGTCGCCGTCGTTCAACTTGCCATGCGGAAACACGTCCTCGTCTACCACCTCTCCCGGTTTGTAGATCTGCTCTCTGTAGCTAACCGCTTTTAGGGTTTTCTCCTCTTGTTCTTTAACCACTTGCTCATCTTGCAACTACTGGATTTTACTTAGGACCAAATAAATTAGGGTTTGCCTATGTCTCAATCGACTGAGATTTTCTTTAGTCTCAATCACCTAAGAAAAGTGCAACTGTAGTTAAAAGAAATGTGCAACTCGTTCAGTCGACTGAGAAATAGCAAAACCGAATAAATTATGACAATACAATGTTGAGACTTGATCTTGCATTTACTAAACTTTTCAAAATTATATTGAGATGATGATCTTGCATTGACAAAATATTTGTAGTTACAAATTTTGGTGATGACAAACTACATACTTTCAGGACTGACAGGAAATGTCCAACGCTGTGCCAGTTCCTTGAAAAAAAGGGAATTGTTTTCTGCACTGTCGACACAACAACAGATTTTTCGAAATTGTATCAAGAGGAAATTATAATTCCTGTGCACAACTAGATCGATATTCAGCATCTTGTCAAGATCCTAGGGGGCGAGAAGAAGGATGGAATGGCATCACTCGCAACTAGAATCCTCGATGAGTCGTACGTCACAATGAAGGAAGATTTCTCTAAGGATAGGCACGATTTCTGTAATGAGTGGTCGTTGTCTGATATAAACCTGAAGTATGCAGCCATAGATGCTTACGTGACCTACCAGTTGTACAAGAAGATCCATTTTTTTCAACGTTACCTCGTGTTTTGCGCTATTTGCAATAGGGAAGCGAGCTTAGGGGAGCCCTTTGTAGAAAATGCCGAATAGCTGAGTTTGAAGTTGAATATGCAAAGAAATTGGCTGCATCTGAAGCAGCTGACAGAGAGGCTGCAGAAGCAGCTGAAAGAGAGCTTGCAGCTGAAGAAGCAGCTGACAGAGAGGCTGCAGCTGAAGCGGCAAACAGAGAGGCGGCATCTTCTAGCGGCAACAATCAGGCATGTGATGCACCGCTAATTGTGCCGCAGGACGCTGAAGATAGGAAAGCCAAGTCAGATGCCATTTGGGACAAAGCAGTTCGTCGGACATGGAGTACCTGGAATGATAGCAAGCGCGTCAAGTGGTCTGATGAGGAGTGAACTAAATTTTACTTGTCAGTGTTATGTTTTTGTTTTGTGGAACTCAGTTAGCTTGCCAAGATGTCTAGCGCATCAAGTGATACTAGTAAAATAAATTTAACCCTTGTTGTGTTATGTTTATGTATGTGTCTTGTAGCTTGTCAAGATGGTAGCTTCTTAACTAGAAGTTTGAAACCGTGCCCTTTTCCTCTCTTGCTAAACAGATATGTTCCATTTTGCCCAAATTGGTAGCAAATCTAGAGAAGATTCTCACTTCGATAATTCGTTCCCTTTTGGACCTCTTTTTGCCTCCGATCAGGTAGCAAATCTATAGCAGCAAATCACACCAGGCAGAATACATTCATTTAGAAAACAAAACAAATGTAGATATAGCTGTGCGCAGCTAAATAGGATATAGCGATAGAAAGTAGTAGGTTGCTTAACGGGGTTCGATGCATTCATGCATAAATAGGATGCAAGCAAAATATAGAAAATCAAAAGAAGCTGCTTAGAAGCAGCAGCCGTGGCAGATGCAGATACATTCAAGGAGACATCCAACCCGTTCATTCGGCAGCGTCTCCATCTCCCTCTGGCGCCACTTCTTGATGCCTAGTTTCTTGGACTTGGGGGCCTTGGGCCTGATTGGAGGCATGCGACCCTCTTTGATGGCCACCCGCTGGAGGTTTCGGAGGTGAATGCCGAGAGCACGGTGTTCAGCGATGTAGGCATTGATGTTCGTGGGCTCAGGCTTGCCGCTTTTGTGGATGCCGGAGCCCGCGGCCTCTGCATGCTTCAGTAAGGTGTTCAAGACGGTGCCGCCGGCGGCGTGACTCGTCAAGCAGTAGACGCCCCCCTTGCGGAAGGGGAAGCTGTAGTAGGGGGGCGT
This sequence comes from Avena sativa, assembly GCA_916181665.1. NCBI lineage: Eukaryota > Viridiplantae > Streptophyta > Magnoliopsida > Poales > Poaceae > Avena > Avena sativa. The sequence continues at coordinate 126,847,203 of OV702292.1, read as the reverse complement.
GAGGAAGCCGTCGTACTTGCCAGCCCGCAGCCTCCTCGGCACCTGACGAGCCTTGGTGTGAATGGACTCGTCATCACTGCAGACGTCGCTGCCGGAAACCTATTAGAAGAAAGGGAAAATGGGGGAGTAGATGGTGTAAGAAGATCGAGCAATCGAAATGCGAACAAGTGAATCCTAATAAACCAAGATCTAGCATCCAACGATGGAAACGGTGTTGGATAATTAGGCACAATTTCCATGATTAATTCCAGAATATTAAACATGACAATACCAGCTAAATTTTAAATAGATTAGCCCATTATTTCTAACAAAGGGTAGAAGAACCAGGGGAGGCGAGCAAACCGTAGTTACCTCCGACCATAGGTCGTCGATGCCGGTGTCGTAGGGGTTCAGCGGAGCGATGTACTTATCTGGATCATAGGTGCCCAAGAAGTGTGTGATCTGCTTGTGACCGGCGGGGGCCTCCTCACCGGCGGGGGCTCCTCTTCGGCGGCTCCATCGGTAGCTGGGACGGGGGCCTGGACGGGAACGGCGGCTGCCATCGATGCCTCCACTGGGGCCTAGACAGGGATAGCGGCTGCTTTCAATGCGTCGAGGGGGCCGGCGAGGAGACGGGGGCCTCCTCGCCGGCGGCCACAAAGGCGACGATGGCCACCTTATCCTCCTCGATCATCACCGGCGCGGACGATACGTCATGTTTTTTCCCGGGCCATGCATGGTAGTTCTGTATTGAGCCGCATGCAAAGGGCGCACACACAATTTCTAGGTACGAAGTTTGACACGGCCCTAAAATTCGCGATTGAGAGCCGCTACGTAAAAAATGTGATATGTCTTATTAAAATCAAGTGGCAATAAATTGTAGCTGTCCATCGACGACCGTGCACTCGATGACGCATGCGTTGTGGCGTAGTAGTAGCAGTAGTAGGCTTTTCAGACTTGATTAAACATGACATGACCGCTCGACGACTATTTCCATGGACGGCATCGTGTTCCTTCTTGTAGAAGTCTCGCTGAGGGAGACGTCCGTGTTGTCTCGCGATGTACTGTGAAGGGTATGACGTGTGCAACGATCATTGTTGGATCGCACTGAATCAACGGTTGGTGCGCACGATCCGCGTGACAACTGTGATAACCAATCAGGTAGTACCAGACAGGGTGAGCACAGATTTGTGCTTCTACGAAAGATAGAGAGGTGGGGGGCAAAACTGAGTAGTACCACATAAAACCAAGGGTGATACTGAGTAGTATAAAAATGGAAAGTGAGTGTCTTGCACAATGAAATACATCTTGGAATACATCAAATTATGCCAAGATAGATCCACAAGAGTTCATTGGATGTGTGTTCTTCTCATAAACCACGTAAGGATCCACTAGAGTCATTGGATGTGTGTTTTTCTCACAAACCACATATCACCAGTGTCATTGCATGTGTGTTCTTCCCACAGACCACACATGGATCCACCGGTGTCATTACATGTGTGTTCTTCTCACAAACCACACATGGATCCACCAGTGTCATCGCATGTCTGCTATTTTCATGAACCACGGCTAGAGTCATTGCATGTGTGTTCTTCTCACAGACCACATATCACCGGTGTCATTGTATGTCTGCTCTTCCCATGAACCACAGCTAGAGTCATCGCAATCATGATCCTTTCATGACCCACAACTAGAGTCATTGGATGTGTGTTCTTCTTACAAACCATATCATGAACCACACCCAGTGTCATTGCATGTGTGTTCTTCTCACAAACCACACATGGATCCACCGGTGTCATTGCATGTGTGCTCTTCTCATTAACCACAGCTAGAGTCATTACATGTCTGTTCTTTTCACAAACCACATATCACTAGAGTCATTGCATGTGTGTTCTTCCCATGAACCACACATGGATCCACCAGTGTCATTGCCTGTGTGTTCTTCTCACAAACCACACATGGATCCACCCAGTGTCATCGCATGTGTGTTCTTCCCATGAACCACACATGGATCCACCAGTATCATTGCATGTCTGCACTTTTCATGAACCACAGCTAGAGTCATTGGATGTGTGTTCTTCTCACAGACCACATATCACCAGTGTCATGGCATGTGTGTTCTTCCCAAAGACCACACATGGATCCACCAGAGTCATTGCATGTGTGTTCTTCTCACAAACCATATCATGAACCACACCCAGTGTCATTGCATGTGTGTTCTTCTCACCGACCACACATGGATCCACCAGTGTCATTGCATTTGTGTTCTTCTCACAAACCATATCATGAACCACACCTAGTGTCATTGCATGTGTGTTCTTCCCATGAACCACACATGGATCCACCAATGTCATTGCATGTGTGTTCTTCCCACATACCACACATGGATCCACCAATGTCATTGCATGTGTGTTCTTCCCATGAACCACACATGGATCCACTAGTGTCATTGCATGTCTGCTATTTTCATGAACCATAGCAAGAGTCATTGGATGTGTGTTCTTCTCACAGACCACATATCACCAGTGTCATTGCATGTGTGTTCTTCCCAAAGACCACACATGGATCCACCAGTGTCATTGCATGTGTGTTCTTCTCACAAACCATATCATGAACCAGACCGAGTGTCATTGCATGTGTGTTCTTCTTACTGACCACACATGGATCCACCAGTGTCATTGCATGTGTGTTCTTCTCATAGACCATATCATGAACCACACCCAGTGTCATTGCAAGTGTGTTCTTCCCATGAACCACACATGGATCCACCGGTGTCATTGCATGTCTGCTCTTTTCATTAACCACAGCTAGAGTCATTGCATGTGTGTTCTTCTCACAAACCACATATCACCGGAGTCATTGCATGTGTGTTCTTCCCAAAGACTACACATGGATCCACCAGTGGCATTGCATGTGTGTTCTTCCCACAGACCACACATGGATCCAACAGTGTCCTTGCATTTGTGTTCTTCCCATGAACGACACATGGATCCACCAGTGTCATTGTATGTCTGCTCTTCCCTTGAACCACAGGTAGAGTCATCGCATGCGTGCTCTTTTCACAAACCACAGCTAGAGTCATTGCATGTGTGTTCTTCTTACAAACCATATAATGAACCACACCAAGTGTCATTGCATGTGTGTTCTTCTCACAAACCACACATGGATCCACCGGTGTCATTGCATGTCTGCTCTTCTCATTACCACAGCTAGAGTCATTGCATGTCAGTTCTTTTCACAAAACATATCACCAGAGTCCTTGCATGTGTGTTCTTCCCATGAACCACACATGGATCCACCGGTGTCATTGCATGTCTGCTTTTCTCAGGATCCACACATGGATCCACCTAGTGTCATTGCATGTGTGTTCTTCCCATGAACCACACATGGATCCACCAGTGTCATTGCATGTCTGCTCTTTTCATGAACCATAGCTAGAGTCATTGGATGTGTGTTCTTCTCACAGACCACATATCACCAGTGTCATTGCATGTGTGTTCTTCCCAAAGACCACACATGGATCCACCAGTGTCATTGCATCTGTGTTCTTCTCACAAACCATATCATGAACCAGACCCAGTGTCATTGCATGTGTGTTCTTCTCACTGACCACACATGGATCCACCAGTGTCATTTCATGTGTGTTCTTCTCATAGACCATATCATGAACCACACCCAGTGTCATTGCAAGTGTGTTCTTCCCATGAACCACACATGGATCCACCGGTGTCATTGCATGTCTGCTCTTTTCATTAACCATAGCTAGAGTCATTGCATGTGTGTTCTTCTCACAAACCACATATCACCGGAGTCATTGCATGTGTGTTCTTCCCAAAGACTAAAAATGGATCCACCAGTGTCATTGCATGTGTGTTCTTCCCACAGACCACACATGGATCCAACAGTGTCGTTGCATTTGTGTTCTTCCCATGAACCACACATGGATCCACCAGTGTCATTGTATGTCTGCTCTTCCCTTGAACCACAGGTAGAGTCATCGCATGCGTGCTCTTTTCACAAACCACAGCTAGAGTCATTTCATGTGTGTTCTTCTTACAAACCATATAATGAACCACACCAAGTGTCATTGCATGTGTGTTCTTCTCACAAACCACACATGGATCCACCGGTGTCATTGCATGTCTGCTCTTCTCATTAACCACAGCTAGAGTCATTGCATGTCTGTTCTTTTCACAAACCACATATCACCAGAGTCATTGCATGTGTGTTCTTCCCATGAACCACACATGGATCCACCGGTGTCATTGCATGTCTGCTTTTCTCAGGATCCACACATGGATCCACCTAGTGTCATTGCATGTGTGTTCTTCCCATGAACCACACATGGATCCACCAGTGTCATTGCATGTCTTCTATTTTCATGAACCACAACTAGAGTCATTGGATGTGTGTTCTTCTCATAGACCACATATCACCAGTGTCATTGCATGTGTGTTCTTCCCAAAGACCACACATGGATCCACCAGTGTCATTGCATGTGTGTTCTTCTCACAAACCATATCATGAACCAGACCGAGTGTCATTGCATGTGTGTTCTTCTCACTGACCACACATGGATCCACCAGTGTCATTGCATGTGTGTTCTTCTCATAGACCATATCATGAACCACACCCAGTGTCATTGCAAGTGTGTTCTTCCCATGAACCACACATGGATCCACCGGTGTCATTGCATGTCTGCTCTTTTCATTAACCACAGCTAGAGTCATTGCATGTGTGTTCTTCTCACAAACCACATATCACCGGAGTCATTGCATGTGTGTTCTTCCCAAAGACTACACATGGATCCACCAGTGGCATTGCATGTGTGTTCTTCCCACAGACCACACATGGATCCAACAGTGTCCTTGCATTTGTGTTCTTCCCATGAACGACACATGGATCCACCAGTGTCATTGTATGTCTGCTCTTCCCTTGAACCACAGGTAGAGTCATCGCATGCGTGCTCTTTTCACAAACCACAGCTAGAGTCATTGCATGTGTGTTCTTCTTACAAACCATATAATGAACCACACCAAGTGTCATTGCATGTGTGTTCTTCTCACAAACCACACATGGATCCACCGGTGTCATTGCATGTCTGCTCTTCTCATTACCACAGCTAGAGTCATTGCATGTCAGTTCTTTTCACAAACCACATATCACCAGAGTCCTTGCATGTGTGTTCTTCCCATGAACCACACATGGATCCACCGGTGTCATTGCATGTCTGCTTTTCTCAGGATCCACACATGGATCCACCTAGTGTCATTGCATGTGTGTTCTTCCCATGAACCACACATGGATCCACCAGTGTCATTGCATGTCTGCTCTTTTCATGAACCACAGCTAGAGTCATTGGATGTGTGTTCTTCTCACAGACCACATATCACCAGTGTCATTGCATGTGTGTTCTTCCCAAAGACCACACATGGATCCACCAGTGTCATTGCATCTGTGTTCTTCTCACAAACCATATCATGAACCACACCTAGTGTCATTGCATGTGTGTTCTTCTCACTGACCACACATGGATCCACCAGTGTCATTGCATGTGTGTTCTTCTCATAGACCACATCATGAACCACACCCAGTGTCATTGCAAGTGTGTTCTTCCCATGAACCACACATGGATCCACCGGTGTCATTGCATGTCTGCTCTTTTCATTAACCACAGCTAGAGTCATTGCATGTGTGTTCTTCTCACAAACCACATATCACCGGAGTCATTGCATGTGTGTTCTTCCCAAAGACTAAAAATGGATCCACCAGTGTCATTGCATGTGTGTTCTTCCCACAGACCACACATGGATCCAACAGTGTCGTTGCATTTGTGTTCTTCCCATGAACCACACATGGATCCACCAGTGTCATTGTATGTCTGCTCTTCCCTTGAACCACAGGTAGAGTCATCGCATGCGTGCTCTTTTCACAAACCACAGCTAGAGTCATTGCATGTGTGTTCTTCTTACAAACCATATAATGAACCACACCAAGTGTCATTGCATGTGTGTTCTTCTCACAAACCACACATGGATCCACCGGTGTCATTGCATGTCTGCTCTTCTCATTAACCACAGCTAGAGTCATTGCATGTCTGTTCTTTTCACAAACCACATATCACCAGAGTCATTGCATGTGTGTTCTTCCCATGAACCACACATGGATCCACCGGTGTCATTGCATGTCTGCTTTTCTCAGGATCCACACATGGATCCACCTAGTGTCATTGCATGTGTGTTCTTCCCATGAACCACACATGGATCCACCAGTGTCATTGCATGTCTGCTATTTTCATGAACCACAGCTAGAGTCATTGGATGTGTGTTCTTCTCACAGACCACATATCACCAGTGTCATTGCATGTGTGTTCTTCCCAAAGACCACACATGGATCCACCAGTGTCATTGCATGTGTGTTCTTCTCACAAACCATATCATGAACCAGACCGAGTGTCATTGCATGTGTGTTCTTCTCACTGACCACACATGGATCCACCAGTGTCATTGCATGTGTGTTCTTCTCATAGACCATATCATGAACCACACCCAGTGTGATTGCAAGTGTGTTCTTCCCATGAACCACACATGGATCCACCGGTGTCATTGCATGTCTGCTCTTTTCATTAACCACAGCTAGAGTCATTGCATGTGTGTTCTTCTCACAAACCACGTATCTCCGGAGTCATTGCATGTGTGTTCTTCCCAAAGACTACACATGGATCCACCAGTGGCATTGCATGTGTGTTCTTCCCACAGACCACACATGGATCCAACAGTGTCGTTGCATTTGTGTTCTTCCCATGAACCACACATGGATCCACCAGTGTCATTGTATGTCTGCTCTTCCCTTGAACCACAGGTAGAGTCATCGCATGCGTGCTCTTTTCACAAACCACAGCTAGAGTCATTGCATGTGTGTTCTTCTTACAAACCATATAATGAACCACACCTAGTGTCATTGCATATGTGTTCTTCTCACAAACTACACATGGATCCACCAGTGTCATTGCATGTCTGCTCTTCTCATTAACCACAGCTAGAGTCATTTCATGTCTGTTCTTTTCACAAACCACATATCACCAGTCATTGCATGTGTGTTCTTCCCATGAACCACACATGGATCCACCGGTGTCATTGCATGTCTGCTTTTCTCAGGATCCACACATGGATCCACCTAGTGTCATTGCATGTGTGTTTTTCCCATGAACCACACATGGATCCACCAGTGTCATTGCATGTCTGCTCTTTTCATGAACCACAGCTAGAGTCATTGGATGTGTGTTCTTCTCACAGACCACATATCACCAGTGTCATTGCATGTGTGTTCTTCCCAAAGACCACACATGGATCCACCAGTGTCATTGCATGTGTGTTCTTCTCACAAACCATATCATGAACCAGACCGAGTGTCATTGCATGTGTGTTCTTCTCACTGACCACACATGGATCCACCAGTGTCATTGCATGTGTGTTCTTCTCATAGACCATATCATGAACCACACCCAGTGTCATTGCAAGTGTGTTCATCCCATGAACCACACATGGATCCACCGGTGTCATTGCATGTCTGCTCTTTTCATTAACCACAGCTAGAGTCATTGCATGTGTGTTCTTCTCACAAACCACATATCACCGGAGTCATTGCATGTGTGTTCTTCCCAAAGACTACACATGGATCCACCAGTGTCATTGCATGTGTGTTCTTCCCACAGACCACACATGGATCCAACAGTGTCGTTGCATTTGTGTTCTTCCCATGAACTACACATGGATCCACCAGTGTCATTGTATGTCTGCTCTTCCCTTGAACCACAGGTAGAGTCATCGCATGCGTGCTCTTTTCACGAACCACAGCTAGAGTCATTGCATGTGTGTTCTTCTTACAAACCATATAATGAACCACACTAAGTGTCATTTCATGTGTGTTCTTCTCACAAACCACACATGGATCCACCGGTGTCATTGCATGTCTGCTCTTCTCATTAACCACAGCTAGAGTCATTGCATGTCTGTTCTTTTCACAAACCACATATCACCAGAGTCATTGCATGTGTGTTCTTCCCATGAACCACACATGGATCCACCGGTGTCATTGCATGTCTGCTTTTCTCAGGATCCACATATGGATCCAACTAGTGTCATTGCATGTGTGTTCTTCCCATCAACCACACATGGATCCACCAGTGTCATTGCATGTCTGCTATTTTCATGAACCACAGCTAGAGTCATTGGATGTGTGTTCTTCTCACAGACCACATATCACCAGTGTCATTGCATGTGTGTTCTTCCCAAAGACCACACATGGATCCACCAGTGTCATTGCATGTGTGTTCTTCTCATAAACCATATCATGAACCACACCCAGTGTCATTGCATGTGTGTTCTTCTCACTGACCACACATGGATCCACAAGTGTCATTGCATGTGTGTTCTTCTCATAGACCATATCATGAACCACACCCAGTGTCATTGCAAGTGTGTTCTTCCCATGAACCACACATGGATCCACCGGTGTCATTGCATGTCTGCTCTTTTCATTAACCACAGCTAGAGTCATTGCATGTGTGTTCTTCTCACAAACCACATATCACCAGAGTCATTGCATGTGTGTTCTTCCCAAAGACTACACATGGATCCACCAGTGTCATTGCATGTGTGTTCTTCCCACAGACAACACATGGACCCAACAGTGTCGTTGCATTTGTGTTCTTCCCATGAACCACACATGGATCCACCAGTGTCATTGTATGTCTGCTCTTCCCTTGAACCACAGGTAGAGTCATCGCATGCGTGCTCTTTTCACAAACCACAGCTAGAGTCATTGCATGTGTGTTCTTCTTACAAACCATATAATGAACCACACCCAGTGTCATTGCATATGTGTTCTTCTCACAAACCACACATGGATCCACCGGTGTCATTGCATGTCTGCTCTTCTCATTAACCACAGCTAGAGTCATTGCATGTCTGTTCTTTTCACAAACCACATATCACCAGAGTCATTGCATGTGTGTTCTTCCCATGAACCACACATGGATCCACCGGTGTCATTGCATGTCTGCTTTTCTCAGGATCCACACATGGATCCACCTAGTGTCATTGCATGTGTGTTCTTCCCATGAACCACACATGGATCCACCAGTGTCATTGCATGTCTGCTCTTTTCATGAACCACAGCTAGAGTCATTGGATGTGTGTTCTTCTCACAGACCACATAACACCAGTGTCATTGCATGTGTGTTCTTCCCAAAGACCACACATGGATCTACCAATGTTCTTGCATGTGTGTTCTTCTCACAAACCATATCATGAACCACACCCAGTGTCATTGCATGTGTGTTCTTCTCAGTGACCACACATGGATCCACCAGTGTCATTGCATGTGTGTTCTTCTCATAGACCATATCATGAACCACACCCAGTGTCATTGCAAGTGTGTTCTTCCCATGAACCACACATGGATCCACCGGTGTCATTGCATGTCTGCTCTTTTCATTAACCACAGCTAGAGTCATTGCATGTGTGTTCTTCTCACAAACCACATATCACCGGAGTCATTGCATGTGTGTTCTTCCCAAAGACTACACATGGATCCACCAGTGTCATTGCATGTGTGTTCTTCCCACAGACCACACATGGATCCAACAGTGTAGTTGCATTTGTGTTCTTCCCATGAACCACACATGGATCCACCAGTGTCATTGTATGTCTGCTCTTCCCTTGAACCACAGGTAGAGTCATCGCATGCGTGCTCTTTTCACAAACCGCAGCTAGAGTCATTGCATGTGTGTTCTTCTTACAAACCATATAATGAACCACACCAAGTGTCATTGCATGTGTGTTCTTCTCACAAACCACACATGGATCCACCGGTGTCATTGCATGTCTGCTCTTCTCATTAACCACAGCTAGAGTCATTGCATGTCTGTTCTTTTCACAAACCACATATCACCAGAGTCATTGCATGTGTGTTCTTCCCATGAACCACACATGGATCCACCAATGTCATTGCATGTGTGTTCTTCCCACATACCACACATGGATCCACCAATGTCATTGCATGTGTTTTCTTCCCATGAACCACACATCGATCCACCAGTGTCATTGCATGTCTGCTATTTTCATGAACCACAGCTAGAGTCATTGGATGTGTGTTCTTCTCACAGACCACATATCACCAGTGTCATTGCATGTGTGTTCTTCCCAAAGACCACACATGGATCCACCAGTGTCATTGCATGTGTGGTCTTCTCAAAAACCATATCATGAACCACACCCAGTGTCATTGCATGTGTGTTCTTCTCACTGACCACACATGGATCCACCAGTGTCATTGCATGTGTGTTCTTCTCATAGACCATATCATGAACCACACCCAGTGTCATTGCAAGTGTGTTCTTCCCATGAACCACACATGGATCCACCGGTGTCATTGCATGTCTGCTCTTTTCATTAACCACAGCTAGAGTCATTGCATGTGTGTTCTTCTCACAAACCACATATCACCGGAGTCATTGCATGTGTGTTCTTCCCAAAGACTACACATGGATCCACCAGTGTCATTGCATGTGTGTTCTTCCCACAGAACACACATGGATCCAACAGTGTCGTTGCATTTGTGTTCTTCCCATGAACCACACATGGATCCACCAGTGTCATTGTATGTCTGCTCTTCCCTTGAACCACAGGTAGAGTCATCGCATGCGTGCTCTTTTCACAAACCACAGCTAGAGTCATTGCATGTGTGTTCTTCTTACAAACCATATAATGAACCACACCAAGTGTCATTGCATGTGTGTTCTTCTCACAAACCACACATGGATCCACCGGTGTCATTGCATGTCTGCTCTTCTGATTAACCACAGCTAGAGTCATTGCATGTCTGCTCTTTTCACAAACCACATATCACCAGATTCATTGCATGTGTGTTCTTCCCATGAACCACACATGGATCCACCGGTGTCATTGCATGTCTGCTTTTCTCAGGCTCCACACATGGATCCACCTAGTGTCATTGCATGTGTGTTCTTCCCATGAACCACACATGGATCCACCAGTGTCATTGCATGTCTGCTCTTTTCATGAACCACAGCTAGAGTCATTGGATGTGTGTTCTTCTCACAGACCACATATCACCAGTGTCATTGCATGTGTGTTCTTCCCAAAGACCACACATGGATCCACCAGTGTCATTGCATGTGTGTTCTTCTCACAAACCATATCATGAACCACACCCAGTGTCATTGCATGTGTGTTCTTCTCACTGACCACACATGGATCCACCAGTGTCATTGCATGTGTGTTCTTCTCATAGACCATATCATGAACCACACCCAGTGTCATTGCAAGTGTGTTCTTCCCATGAACCACACATGGATCCACCGGTGTCATTGCATGTCTGCTCTTTTCATTAACCATAGCTAGAGTCATTGCATGTGTGTTCTTCTCACAAACCACATATCACCGGAGTCATTGCATGTGTGTTCTTCCCAAAGACTAAAAATGGATCCACCAGTGTCATTGCATGTGTGTTCTCCCACAGACCACACATGGATCCAACAGTGTCGTTGCATTTGTGTTCTTCCCATGAACCACACATGGATCCACCAGTGTCATTGTATGTCTGCTCTTCCCTTGAACCATAGGTAGAGTCATCGCATGCGTGCTCTTTTCACAAACCACAGCTAGAGTCATTGCATGTGTGTTCTTCTTACAAACCATATAATGAACCACACCAAGTGTCATTGCATGTGTGTTCTTCTCACAAACCACATATCACCGGAGTCATTGCATGTGTGTTCTTCCCAAAGACTAAAAATGGATCCACCAGTGTCATTGCATGTGTGTTCTTCCCACAGACCACACATGGATCCAACAGTGTCGTTGCATTTGTGTTCTTCCCATGAACCACACATGGATCCACCAGTGTCATTGTATGTCTGCTCTTCCCTTGAACCACAGGTAGAGTCATCGCATGCGTGCTCTTTTCACAAACCACAGCTAGAGTCATTGCATGTGTGTTCTTCTTACAAACCATATAATGAACCACACCAAGTGTCATTGCATGTGTGTTCTTCTCACAAACCACACATGGATCCACCGGTGTCATTGCATGTCTGCTCTTCTGATTAACCACAGCTAGAGTCATTGCATGTCTGTTCTTTTCACAAACCACATATCACCAGAGTCATTGCATGTGTGTTCTTCCCATGAACCACACATGGATCCACCGGTGTCATTGCATGTCTGCTTTTCTCAGGCTCCACACATGGATCCACCTAGTGTCATTGCATGTGTGTTCTTCCCATGAACCACACATGGATCCACCAGTGTCATTGCATGTCTGCTCTTTTCATGAACCACAGCTAGAGTCATTGGATGTGTGTTCTTCTCACAGACCACATATCACCAGTGTCATTGCATGTGTGTTCTTCCCAAAGACCACACATGGATCCACCAGTGTCATTGCATGTGTGTTCTTCTCACAAACCATATCATGAACCACACCAAGTGTCATTGCGTGTGTGTTCTTCTCACAGACCACATATGGATCCACCAGTGTCATTGCATGTGTGTTCTTCTCACAAGCCATATCATGAACCACACCCAATGTCGTTGCATGTGTGTTCTTCCCATGAACCACACATGGATCCACCAGTGTCATTGCATGTGTGTTCTTCCCACAAACCACACATGGATCCACCAGTGTCATTGCATGTGTGTTCTTCCCATGAACCACACATGGAACCACCAGTGTCATTGCATGTCTGCTCTTTTCATGAACCATAGCTAGAGTCATTGGATGTGTGTTCTTCTGATAGACCACATATCACCAGTGTCATTACATGTGTGTTCTTCCCAAAGACCACACATGGATCCACCAGTGTCATTGCATGTGTGTTCTTCTCACAAACCATATCATGAACCACACCCAGTGTCATTGCATGTGTGTTCTTCTCACAAACCATATCATGAACCACACCCAGTGTCATTGCACGTGTGTTCTTCTCACAGACCACACATGGATCCAGTAGTGTCATTGCATGTGTGTTCTTCTCACAGACCATATCATGAACCACACCCAGTGTCATTGCATGTGTGTTCTTCCCATGAACCACTCATGGATCCACCGGTGTCATTGCATGTCTGCTCTTTTCATTAACCACAGCTAGAGTCGTTGCATGTGTGTTCTTCTCACAAAGCACATATCACCGGAGTCATTTCATGTGTGTTCTTCCCAACGACCACACATGGATCCACCAGTGTCATTGCATGTCTGTTCTTCCCATGAACCACAGCTAGAGTCATCCCATGCGTGCTCTTTTCAGAAACCACAGCTAGAGTCATTGCATGTGTGTTCTTCTTACAAACCATATCATGAACCACACCCAGTGTCATTGCATATGTGTTCTTCTCACAAACCACACATGGATCCACCGGTGCAATTGCATATCTACTCTTCTCATTAACCACAGCTAGAGTCATTGCATGTCTATTCTTTTCACAAACCACATATCACCAGAGTCATTGCATGTGTATTCTTCCCATGAACCACACATGGATCCACCGGTGTCATTGCATGTCTGCTCTTCTCACTAACCACACATGGATCCACCCACTGTCATTGCATGTGTGTTCTTCCCATGAACCACACATGGATCCACCGGTGTCATTGCATGTCTGCTTTTCTCAGGATCCACACATGGATCCACCTAGTGCCATTGCATGTGTGTTCTTCCCATGAACCACACATGGATCCACCAGTGTCATTGCATGTCTGCTATTTTCATGAACCACAGCTAGAGTCATTGGATGTGTGTTCTTCTCACAGACCACATATCACCAGTGTCATTGCATGTGTGTTCTTCCCAAAGACCACACATGGATCCACCAATGTTATTGCATGTGTGTTATTCTCACAAACCACGTAAGGCTCCACCGATGTCATTGCATGTGTGTTCCTCTCATAGACCACACATGGATCCACCGGTGGCATCGCATGTCTGCTCTTTTCATGAACCACAGTTAGAGTGCGCATGTCTGCTCTTTTCATGAACCATATCTAGAGTCATTGCATGTGTGTTCTTCTCACAAACCATATCATGAACCACACCCAGTGTCATTGCATGTGTGTTTTTCTCATTAACCACACATGGATCCACCAGTGTCATTGCATGTCTGCTATTTTCATGAACCACAGCTAGAGTCATTGGATGTGTGTTCTTCTCACAGACCACATATCACCAGTGTCATTGCATGTGTGTTCTTCCCAAAGACCACACATGGATCCACCAGTGTCATTGCATGTGTGTTCTTCTCACAAACCATATCATGAACCACACCCAGTGTCATTGCATGTGTGTTCTTCTCAGTGACCACACATGGATCCACCAGTGTCATTGCATGTGTGTTCTTCTCATAGACCATATCATGAACCACACCCAGTGTCATTGCAAGTGTGTTCTTCCCATGAACCACACATGGATCCACCGGTGTCATTGCATGTCTGCTATTTTCATTAACCACAGCTAAGGTCATTGCATGTGTGTTCTTCTCACAAACCACATATCACCGGAGTCATTGCATGTGTGTTCTTCAAAAAGACTACACATGGATCCACCAGTGTCATTGCATGTGTGTTCTTCCCACAGACCACACATGGATCCAACAGTGTCGTTGCATTTGTGTTCTTCCCATGAACCACACATGGATCCACCAGTGTCATTGTATGTCTGCTCTTCCCTTGAACCACAGGTAGAGTCATCGCATGCGTGCTCTTTTCACAAACCACAGCTAGAGTCATTGCATGTGTGTTCTTCTTACAAACCATATAATGAACCACACCAAGTGTCATTGCATGTGTGTTCTTCTCACAAACCACACATGGATCTACCGGTGTCATTGCATGTCTGCTCTTCTCATTAACCATAGCTAGAATCATTGCATGTTTATTCTTTTCACAAACCACATATCACCAGAGTCATTGCATGTGTGTTCTTCCCATGAACCACACATGGATCCACCGGTGTCATTGCATGTCTGCTTTTCTTAGGATCCACACATGGATCCACCTAGTGTCATTGCATGTGTGTTCTTCCCATGAACCACACATGGATCCACCAGTGTCATCGCATGTCTGCTCTTTTCATGAACCACAGCTAGAGTCATTGGATGTGTGTTCTTCTCACAGACCACATATCACCAGTGTCATTGCATGTGTGTTCTTCCCAAAGACCACACATGGATCCACCAGTGTCATTGTATGTCTGCTCTTCCCTTGAACCACAGGTAGAGTCATCGCATGCGTGCTCTTTTCACAAACCACAGCTAGAGTCATTGCATGTGTGTTCTTATTACAAACCATATAATGAACCACACCAAGTGTCATTGCATGTGTGTTCTTCTCACAAACCACACATGGATCCACCGGTGTCATTGCATGTCTGCTCTTCTCATTAACCACAGCTAGAGTCATTGCATGTCTGTTCTTTTCACAAACCACATATCACCAGAGTCATTGCATGTGTGTTCTTCCCATGAACCACACATGGATCCAACAGTGTCATTGCATGTCTGCTTTTCTCAGGATCCACACATGGATCCACCAAGTGTCATTGGATGTGTGTTCTTCCCATGAACCACACATGGATCCACCAGTGTCATTGCATGTCTGCTCTTTTCATGAACCACAGCTAGAGTCATTGGATGTGTGTTCTTCTCACAGACCACATATCACCAGTGTCATTGCATGTGTGTTCTTCCCAAAGACCACACATGGATCTACCAGTGTCATTGCATGTGTGTTCTTCTCACAAACCATATCATGAACCACACCCAGTGTCATTGCATGTGTGTTCTTCTCAGTGACCACACATGGATCCACCAGTGTCATTGCATGTGTGTTCTTCTCATAGACCATATCATGAACCACACCCAGTGTCATTGCAAGTGTGTTCTTCCCATGAACCACACATGGATCCACCGGTGTCATTGCATGTCTGCTCTTTTCATTAACCACAGCTAGAGTCATTGCATGTGTGTTCTTCTCACAAACCACATATCACCGGAGTCATTGCATGTGTGTTCTTCAAAAAGACTACACATGGATCCACCAGTGTCATTGCATGTGTGTTCTTCCCACAGACCACACATGGATCCAACAGTGTCGTTGCATTTGTGTTCTTCCCATGAACCACACATGGATCCACCAGTGTCATTGTATGTCTGCTCTTCCCTTGAACCACAGGTAGAGTCATCGCATGCGTGCTCTTTTCACAAACCACAGCTAGAGTCATTGCATGTGTGTTCTTCTTACAAACCATATAATGAACCACACCAAGTGTCATTGCATGTGTGTTCTTCTCACAAACCACACATGGATCTACCGGTGTCATTGCATGTCTGCTCTTCTCATTAACCACAGCTAGAGTCATTGCATGTTTGTTCTTTTCACAAACCACATATCACCAGAGTCATTGCATGTGTGTTCTTCCCATGAACCACACATGGATCCACCGGTGTCATTGCATGTCTGCTTTTCTTAGGATCCACACATGGATCCACCTAGTGTCATTGCATGTGTGTTCTTCCCATGAACCACACATGGATCCACCAGTGTCATCGCATGTCTGCTCTTTTCATGAACCACAGCTAGAGTCATTGGATGTGTGTTCTTCTCACAGACCACATATCACCAGTGTCATTGCATGTGTGTTCTTCCCAAAGACCACACATGGATCCACCAGTGTCATTGTATGTCTTCTCTTCCCTTGAACCACAGGTAGAGTCATCGCATGCGTGCTCTTTTCACAAACCACAGCTAGAGTCATTGCATGTGTGTTCTTATTACAAACCATATAATGAACCACACCAAGTGTCATTGCATGCGTGTTCTTCTCACAAACCACACATGGATCCACCGGTGTCATTGCATGTCTGCTCTTCTCATTAACCACAGCTAGAGTCATTGCATGTCTGTTCTTTTCACAAACCACATATCACCAGAGTCATTGCATGTGTGTTCTTCCCATGAACCACACATGGATCCACCAGTGTTATTGCATGTCTGCTTTTCTCAGGATCCACACATGGATCCACCAAGTGTCATTGGATGTGTGTTCTTCCCATGAACCACACATGGATCCACCAATGTCATTGCATGTCTGCTCTTTTCATGAACCACAGCTAGAGTCATTGGATGTGTGTTCTTCTCACAGACCACATATCACCAGTGTCATTGCATGTGTGTTCTTCCCAAAGACCACACATGGATCTACCAGTGTCATTGCATGTGTGTTCTTCTCACAAACCATATCGTGAACCACACCCAGTGTCATTGCATGTGTGTTCTTCTCAGTGACCACACATGGATCCACCAGTGTCATTGCATGTGTGTTCTTCTCATAGACCATATCATGAACCACACCCAGTGTCATTGCAAGTGTGTTCTTCCCATGAACCACACATGGATCCACCGGTGTCATTGCATGTCTGCTCTTTTCATTAACCACAGCTAGAGTCATTGCATGTGTGTTCTTCTCACAAACCACATATCACCGGAGTCATTGCATGTGTGTTCTTCAAAAAGACTACACATGGATCCACCAGTGTCATTGCATGTGTGTTCTTCCCACAGACCACACATGGATCCAACAGTGTCGTTGCATTTGTGTTCTTCCCATGAACCACACATGGATCCACCAGTGTCATTGTATGTCTGCTCTTCCCTTGAACCACAGGTAGAGTCATCGCATGCGTGCTCTTTTCACAAACCACAGCTAGAGTCATTGCATGTGTGTTCTTCTTACAAACCATATAATGAACCACACCAAGTGTCATTGCATGTGTGTTCTTCTCACAAACCACACATGGATCTACCGGTGTCATTGCATGTCTGCTCTTCTCATTAACCACAGCTAGAGTCATTGCATGTTTGTTCTTTTCACAAACAACATATCACCAGAGTCATTGCATGTGTGTTCTTCCCATGAACCACACATGGATCCACCGGTGTCATTGCATGTCTGCTTTTTTTAGGATCCACACATGGATCCACCTAGTGTCATTGCATGTGTGTTCTTCCCATGAACCACACATGGATCCACCAGTGTCATCGCATGTCTGCTCTTTTCATGAACCACAGCTAGAGTCATTGGATGTGTGTTCTTCTCACAGACCACATATCACCAGTGTCATTGCATGTGTGTTCTTCCCAAAGACCACACATGGATCCACCAGTGTCATTGTATGTCTGCTCTTCCCTTGAACCACAGGTAGAGTCATCGCATGCGTGCTCTTTTCACAAACCACAGCTAGAGTCATTGCATGTGTGTTCTTATTACAAACCATATAATGAACCACACCAAGTGTCATTGCATGTGTGTTCTTCTCACAAACCACACATGGATCCACCGGTGTCATTGCATGTCTGCTCTTCTCATTAACCACAGCTAGAGTCATTGCATGTCTGTTCTTTTCACAAACCACATATCACCAGAGTCATTGCATGTGTGTTCTTCCCATGAACCACACATGGATCCACCGGTGTCATTGCATGTCTGCTTTTCTCAGGATCCACACATGGATCCACCAAGTGTCATTGGATGTGTGTTCTTCCCATGAACCACACATGGATCCACCAGTGTCATTGCATGTCTGCTCTTTTCATGAACCACAGCTAGAGTCATTGGATGTGTGTTCTTCTCACAGACCACATATCACCAGTGTCATTGCATGTGTGTTCTTCCCAAAGACCACACATGGATCTACCAGTGTCATTGCATGTGTGTTCTTCTCACAAACCATATCATGAACCACACCCAGTGTCATTGCAAGTGTGTTCTTCCCATGAACCACACATGGATCCACCGGTGTCATTGCATGTCTGCTCTTTTCATTAACCACAGCTAGAGTCATTGCATGTGTGTTCTTCTCACAAACCACATATCACCGGAGTCATTGCATGTGTGTTCTTCAAAAAGACTACACATGGATCCACCAGTGTCATTGCATGTGTGTTCTTCCCACAGACCACACATGGATCCAACAGTGTCGTTGCATTTGTGTTCTTCCCATGAACCACACATGGATCCACCAGTGTCATTGTATGTCTGCTCTTCCCTTGAACCACAGGTAGAGTCATCGCATGCGTGCTCTTTTCACAAACCACAGCTAGAGTCATTGCATGTGTGTTCTTCTTACAAACCATATAATGAACCACACCAAGTGTCATTGCATGTGTGTTCTTCTCACAAACCACACATGGATCTACCGGTGTCATTGCATGTCTGCTCTTCTCATTAACCACAGCTAGAGTCATTGCATGTTTGTTCTTTTCACAAACCACATATCACCAGAGTCATTGCATGTGTGTTCTTCCCATGAACCACACATGGATCCACCGGTGTCATTGCATGTCTGCTTTTCTTAGGATCCACACATGGATCCACCTAGTGTCATTGCATGTGTGTTCTTCCCATGAACCACACATGGATCCACCAGTGTCATCGCATGTCTGCTCTTTTCATGAACCACAGCTAGAGTCATTGGATGTGTGTTCTTCTTACAGACCACATATCACCAGTGTCATTGCATGTGTGTTCTTCCCAAAGACCACACATGGATCCACCAGTGTCATTGTATGTCTGCTCTTCCCTTGAACCACAGGTAGAGTCATCGCATGCGTGCTCTTTTCACAAACCACAGCTAGAGTCATTGCATGTGTGTTCTTATTACAAACCATATAATGAACCACACCAAGTGTCATTGCATGTGTGTTCTTCTCACAAACCACACATGGATCCACCGGTGTCATTGCATGTCTGCTCTTCTCATTAACCACAGCTAGAGTCATTGCATGTCTGTTCTTTTCACAAACCACATATCACCAGAGTCATTGCTTGTGTGTTCTTCCCATGAACCACACATGGATCCACCGGTGTCATTGCATGTCTGCTTTTCTCAGGCTCCACACATGGATCCACCTAGTGTCATTGCATGTGTGTTCTTCCCATGAACCACACATGGATCCACTAGTGTCATCGCATGTCTGCTCTTTTCATGAACCACAGCTAGAGTCATTGGATGTGTGTTCTTCTCACAGACCACATATCACCAGTGTCATTGCATGTGTGTTCTTCCCAAAGACCACACATGGATCCACCAGTGTCATTGCATGTGTGTTCTTCTCACAAACCATATCATGAACCACACCCAGTGTCATTGCATGTGTGTTCTTCTCACTGACCACACATGGATCCACCAGTGTCATTGCATGTGTGTCCTTCTCATAGACCATATCATGAACCACACCCAGTGTCATTGCAAGTGTGTTCTTCCCATGAACCACACATGGATCCACCGGTGTCATTGCATGTCTGCTCTTTTCATTAACCACAGCTAGAGTCATTGCATGTGTGTTCTTCTCACAAACCACATATCATCGGAGTCATTGCATGTGTGTTCTTCCCAAAGACTACACATGGATCCACCAGTGTCATTGCATGTGTGTTCTTCCCACAGACCACACATGGATCCAACAGTGTCGTTGCATTTGTGTTCTTCCCATGAACCACACATGGATCCACCAGTGTCATTGTATGTCTGCTCTTCCCTTGAACCACAGGTAGAGTCATCGCATGCGTGCTCTTTTCACAAACCACAGCTAGAGTCATTGCATGTGTGTTCTTCTTACAAACCATATAATGAACCACACCAAGTGTCATTGCATGTGTGTTCTTCTCACAAACCACACATGGATCCACCGGTGTCATTGCATGTCTTCTCTTCTCATTAACCACAGCTAGAGTCATTGCATGTCTGTTCTTTTCACAAACCACATATCACCAGAGTCATTGCATGTGTGTTCTTCCCATGAACCACACATGGATCCACCGGTGTCATTGCATGTCTGCTTTTCTCAGGATCCACACATGGATCCACCTAGTGTCATTGCATGTATGTTCTTCCCATGAACCACACATGGATCCACCAGTGTCATTGCATGTCTGCTCTTTTCATGAACCACAGCTAGAGTCATTGGATGTGTGTTCTTCTCACAGACCACATATCACCAGTGTCATTGCATGTGTGTTCTTCCCAAAGACCACACATGGATCCACCTGTGTCATTGCATGTGTGTTCTTCTCACAAACCATATCATGAACCACACCCAGTGTCATTGCATGTGTGTTCTTCTCACTGACCACACATGGACCCACCAGTGTCATTGCATGTGTGTTCTTCTCATAGACCATATCATGAACCACACCCAGTGTCATTGCTAGTGTGTTCTTCCCATGAACCACACATGGATCCACCGGTGTCATTGCATGTCTGCTCTTTTCATTAACCACAGCTAGAGTCATTGCATGTATGTTCTTCTCACAAAACACATATCACCGGAGTCATTGCATGTGTTTTCTTCCCAAAGACTACACATGGATCCACCAGTGTCATTGCATGTGTGTTCTTCCCACAGACCACACATGGATCCAACAGTGTCGTTGCATTTGTGTTCTTCCCATGAACCACACATGGATCCACCAGTGTCATTGTATGTCTGCTCTTCCCTTGAACCACAGGTAGAGTCATCGCATGCGTGCTCTTTTCACAAACCACAGCTAGAGTCATTGCATGTGTGTTCTTCTTACAAACCATATAATGAACCACACCAAGTGTCATTGCATGTGTGTTCTTCTCACAAACCACACATGGATCCACCGGTGTCATTGCATGTCTGCTCTTCTCATTAACCACAACTAGAGTCATTGCATGTCTGTTCTTTTCACAAACCACATATCACCAGAGTCATTGCATGTGTTTTCTTCCCATGAACCACACATGGATCCACCGGTGTCATTGCATGTCTGCTTTTCTCAGGCTCCACACATGGATCCACCTAGTGTCATTGCATGTGTGTTCTTCCCATGAACCACACATGGATCCACCAGTGTCATTGCATGTCTGCTCTTTTCATGAACCACAAGTAGAGTCATTGGATGTGTGTTCTTCTCACAGACCACATATCACCAGTGTCATTGCATGTGTGTTCTTCCCAAAGACCACACATGGATCTACCAGTGTCATTGCATGTGTGTTCTTCTCACAAACCATATCATGAACCACACCCAGTGTCATTGCATGTGTGTTCTTCTCAGTGACCACACAAGGATCCAACAGTGGCATTGCATGTGTGTTCTTCTCATAGACCATATCATGAACCACACCCAGTGTCATTGCAAGTGTGTTCTTCCCATGAACCACACATGGATCCACCGGTGTCATTGCATGTCTGCTCTTTTCATTAACCACAGCTAGAGTCATTGCATGTGTGTTCTTCTCACAAACCAGATATCACCGGAGTCATTGCATGTGTTTTCTTCCCAAAGACTACACATGGATCCACCAGTGTCATTGCATGTGTGTTCTTCCCACAGACCACACATGGATCCAACAGTGTCGTTGCATTTGTGTTCTTCCCATGAACCACACATGGATCCACCAGTGTCATTGTATGTCTGCTCTTCCCTTGAACCACAGGTAGAGTCATCGCATGCGTGCTCTTTTCACAAACCACAGCTAGAGTCATTGCATGTGTGTTCTTATTACAAACCATATAATGAACCACACCAAGTGTCATTGCATGTGTGTTCTTCTCACAAACCACACATGGATCCACCGGTGTCATTGCATGTCTGCTCTTCTCATTAACCACAGCTAGAGTCATTGCATGTCTGTTCTTTTCACAAACCACATATCACCAGAGTCATTGCATGTGTGTTCTTCCCATGAACCACACATGGATCCACCGGTGTCATTGCATGTCTGCTTTTCTCAGGATCCACACATGGATCCACCTAGTGTCATTGCATGTGTGTTCTTCCCATGAACCACACATGGATCCACCAGTGTCATCGCATGTCTGCTCTTTTCATGAACCACAGCTAGAGTCATTGGATGTGTGTTCTTCTCACAGACCACATTTCACCAGTGTCATTGCATGTGTGTTCTTCCCAAAGACCACACATGGATCTACCAGTGTCATTGCATGTGTGTTCTTCTCACAAACCATATCATGAACCACACCCAGTGTCATTGCATGTGTGTTTTTCTCATTAACCACACATGGATCCACCAGTGTCATTGCATGTCTGCTATTTTCATGAACCACAGCTAGAGTCATTGGATGTGTGTTCTTGTCACAGACCACATATCACCAGTGTCATTGCATGTGTGTTCTTCCTAAAGACCACACATGGATCCACCAGTGTCATTGCATGTGTGTTCTTCTCACAAACCATATCATGAACCACACCCAGTGTCATTGCATGTGTGTTCTTCTCACTAACCACACATGGATCCACCAGTGTCATTGCATGTGTGTTCTTCTCATAGACCATATCATGAACCACACCCAGTGTCATTGCAAGTGTGTTCTTCCCATGAACCACACATGGATCCACCGGTGTCATTGCATGTCTGCTCTTTTCATTAACCACAGCTAGAGTCATTGCATGTGTGTTCTTCTCACAAACCACATATCACCGGAGTCATTGCATGTGTGTTCTTCCCGAAGATTACACATGGATCCACCAGTGGCATTGCATGTGCGTTCTTCCCACAGACCACACATGGATCCAACAGTGTCGTTGCATTTGTGTTCTTCCCATGAACCACACATGGATCCACCAGTGTCATTGTATGTCTGCTCTTCCCTTGAACCACAGGTAGAGTCATCGCATGCGTGCTCTTTTCACAAACCACAGCTAGAGTCATTGCATGTGTGTTCTTCTTACAAACCATATAATGAAACACACCCAGTGTCATTGCATATGTGTTATTCTCACAAACCACACATGGATCCACCGGTGTCATTGCATGTCTGCTCTTCTCACAAACCATATCATGAACCACACCAAGTGTCATTGCGTGTGTGTTCTTCTCACAGACCACACATGGATCCACCAGTGTCATTGCATGTGTGTTCTTCTCACAAGCCATATCATGAACCACACCCAATGTCATTGCAAGTGTGTTCTTCCCATGAACCACACATGGATCCACCGGTGTCATTGCATGTCTGCTCTTTTCATTAACCACAGCTAGAGTCATTGCATGTGTGTTCTTCTCACAAAACACATATCACCGGAGTCATTGCATGTGTTTTCTTCCCAAAGACTACACATGGATCCACCAGTGTCATTGCATGTGTGTTCTTCCCACAGACCACACATGGATCCAACAGTGTCGTTGCATTTGTGTTCTTCCCATGAACCGCACATGGATCCATCAGTGTCTTTGTATGTCTGCTCTTCCCTTGAACCACAGGTAGAGTCATCGCATGCGTGCTCTTTTCACAAACCACAGCTAGAGTCATTGCATGTGTGTTCTTCTTACAAACCATATAATGAACCACACCAAGTGTCATTGCATGTGTGTTCTTCTCACAAACCACACATGCATCCACCGGTGTCATTGCATGTCTGCTCTTCTCATTAACCACAGCTAGAGTCATTGCATGTCTGTTCTTTTCACAAACCACATATCACCAGAGTCATTGCATGTATGTTCTTCCCATGAACCACACATGGATCCACCGGTGTCATTGCATGGCTGCTTTTCTCAGGATCCACACATGGATCCACCTAGTGTCATTGCATGTGTGTTCTTCCCATGAACCACACATGGATCCACCAGTGTCATTGCATGTCTGCTCTTTTCATGAACCACAGCTAGAATCATTGGATGTGTGTTCTTCTCACAGACCACATATCACCAGTGTCATTGCATCTGTGTTCTTCCCAAAGACCACACATGGATCCACCAGTGTCATTTCATCTGTGTTCTTCTCACAAACCATATCATGAACCACACCTAGTGTCATTGCATGTGTGTTCTTCTCACTGACCACACATGGATCCACCAGTGTCATTGCATGTGTGTTCTTCTCATAGACCATATCATGAACCACACCCAGTGTCATTGCAAGATTGTTCTTCCCATGAACCACACATGGATCCACCGGTGTCATTGCAGGTCTGCTCTTTTCATTAACCACAGCTAGAGTCATTGCATGTGTGTTCTTCTCACAAACCACATATCACCGGAGTCATTGCATGTGTGTTCTTCCCAAAGACTACACATGGATACACAGTGTCATTGCATGTGTGTTCTTCCCACAGACCACACATGGATCCAATAGTGTCGTTGCATTTGTGTTCTTCCCATGAACTACACATGGATCCACCAGTGTCATTGTATGTCTGCTCTTCCCTTGAACCACAGGTAGAGTCATCGCATGCGTGCTCTTTTCACAAACCACAGCTAGAGTCATTGCATGTGTGTTCTTCTTACAAACCATATAATGAACCACACCAAGTGTCATTGCATGTGTGTTCTTCTCACAAACCACACATGGATCCACCGGTGTCATTGCATGTCTGCTCTTCTCATTAACCACGGCTAGAGTCATTGCATGTCTGTTCTTTTCACAAGCCACATATCACCAGAGTCATTGCATGTGTGTTCTTCCCATGAACCACACATGGATCCACCGGTGTCATTGCATGTCTGCTTTTCTCAGGATCCACACATGGATCCACCTAGTGTCATTGCATGTGTGTTCTTCCCATGAACCACACATGGATCCACCAGTGTCATTGCATGTCTACTATTTTCATGAACCACAGCTAGAGTCATTGGATGTGTGTTCTTCTCACAGACCACATATCACTAGTGTCATTGCATGTGTGTTCTTCACAAAGACCACACATGGATCCACCAGTGTCATTGCATGTGTGTTCTTCTCACAAACCATATCATGAACCACACCCAGTGTCATTGCATGTGTGTTCTTCTCACTGACCACACATGGATCCACCAGTGTCATTGCATGTGTGTTCTTCTCATAGACCATATCATGAACCACACCGAGTGTCATTGCAAGTGTGTTCTTCCCATGATCCACACATGGATCCACCGGTGTCATTGCATGTCTGCTCTTTTCATTAACCACAGCTAGAGTCATTGCATGTGTGTTCTTCTCACAAACCACATATCACCAGAGTCATTGCATGTGTGTTCTTCCCAAAGACTACACATGGATCCACCAGTGTCATTGCATGTGTGTTCTTCCCATAGACCACACATGGATCCAACAGTGTCGTTGCATTTGTGTTCTTCCCATGAACCACACATGGATCCACCAGTGTCATTGTATGTCTGCTCTTCCCTTGAACCACAGGTAGAGTCATCGCATGCGTGCTCTTTTCACAAACCACATCTAGAGTCATTGCATGTGTGTTCTTCTTACAAACCATATAATGAACCACACCCGGTGTCATTGCATATGTGTTCTTCTCACAAAGCACACATGGATCCACTGGTGTCATTGCATGTCTGCTCTTCTCATTAACCACAGCTAGAGTCATTGCATGTCTGTTCTTTTCACAAACCACATATCACCAGAGTCATTGCATGTGTGTTCTTCCCATGAACCACACATGGATCCACCGGTGTCATTGCATGTCTGCTTTTCTCAGGATCCACACATGGATCCACCTAGTGTCATTGCATGTGTGTTCTTCCCATGAACCACACATGGATCCACCAGTGTCATTGCATGTCTGCTCTTTTCATGAACCACAGCTAGAGTCATTGGATGTGTGTTCTTCTCACAGACCACATATCACCAGTGTCATTGCATGTGTGTTCTTCCCAAAGACCACACATGGATCTACCAGTGTCATTGCATGTGTGTTCTTCTCACAAACCATATCATGAACCACACCCAGTGTCATTGCATGTGTGTTCTTCTCAGTGACCACACATGGATCCACCAGTGTCATTGCATGTGTGTTCTTCTCATAGACCATATCATGAACCACACCCAGTGTCATTGCAAGTGTGTTCTTCCCATGAACCACACATGGATCCACCGGTGTCATTGCATGTCTGCTCTTTTCATTAACCACAGCTAGAGTCATTGCATGTGTGTTCTTCTCACAAACCACATATCACCGGAGTCATTGCATGTGTGTTCTTCAAAAAGACTACACATGGATCCACAAGTGTCATTGCATGTGTGTTCTTCCCACAGACCACACATGGATCCAACAGTGTCGTGGCATTTGTGTTCTTCCCATGAACCACACATGGATCCACCAGTGTCATTGTATGTCTGCTCTTCCCTTGAACCACAGGTAGAGTCATCGCATGCGTGCTCTTTTCACAAACCACAGCTAGAGTCATTGCATGTGTGTTCTTCTTACAAACCATATAATGAACCACACCAAGTGTCATTGCATGTGTGTTCTTCTCACAAACCACACATGGATCTACCGGTGTCATTGCATGTCTGCTCTTCTCATTAACCACAGCTAGAGTCATTGCATGTTTGTTCTTTTCACAAACCACATATCACCAGAGTCATTGCATGTGTGTTCTTTCCATGAACCACACATGGATCCACCGGTGTCATTGCATGTCTGCTTTTCTTAGGATCCACACATGGATCCACCTAGTGTCATTGCATGTGTGTTCTTCCCATGAACCACACATGGATCCAGCAGTGTCATCGCATGTCTGCTCTTTTCATGAACCACAGCTAGAGTCATTGGATGTGTGTTCTTCTCACAGACCACATATCACCAGTGTCATTGCATGTGTGTTCTTCCCAAAGACCACACATGGATCCACCAGTGTCATTGTATGTCTGCTCTTCCCTTGAACCACAGGTAGAGTCATCGCATGCGTGCTCTTTTCACAAACCACAGCTAGAGTCATTGCATGTGTGTTCTTATTACAAACCATATAATGAACCACACCAAGTGTCATTGCATGTGTGTTCTTCTCACAAACCACACATGGATCCACCGGTGTCATTGCATGTCTGCTCTTCTCATTAACCACAGCTAGAGTCATTGCATGTCTGTTCTTTTCACAAACCACATATCACCAGAGTCATTGCATGTGTGTTCTTCCCATGAACCACACATGGATCCACCGGTGTCATTGCATGTCTGCTTTTCTCAGGCTCCACACATGGATCCACCTAGTGTCATTGCATGTGTGTTCTTCCCATGAACCACACATGGATCCACCAGTGTCATCGCATGTCTGCTCTTTTCATGAACCACAGCTAGAGTCATTGGATGTGTGTTCTTCTCACAGACCACATATCACCACTGTCATTGCATGTGTGTTCTTCCCAAAGACCACACATGGATCCACCAGTGTCATTGCATGTGTGTTCTTCTCACAAACCATATCATGAACCACACCCAGTGTCATTGCATGTGTGTTCTTCTCACTGACCACACATGGATCCACCAGTGTCATTGCATGTGTGTCCTTCTCATAGACCATATCATGAACCACACCCAGTGTCATTGCAAGTGTGTTCTTCCCATGAACCACACATGGATCCACCGGTGTCATTGCATGTCTGGTCTTTTCATTAACCACAGCTAGAGTCATTGCATGTGTGTTCTTCTCACAAACCACATATCATCGGAGTCATTGCATGTGTGTTCTTCCCAAAGACTACACATGGATCCACCAGTGTCATTGCATGTGTGTTCTTCCCACAGACCACACATGGATCCAACAGTGTCGTTGCATTTGTGTTCTTCCCATGAACCACACATGGATCCACCAGTGTCATTGTATGTCTGCTATTCCCTTGAACCACAAGTAGAGTCATCGCATGCGTGCTCTTTTCACAAACCACATCTAGAGTCATTGCATGTGTGTTCTTCTTACAAACCATATAATGAACCACACCAAGTGTCATTGCATGTGTGTTCTTCTCACAAACCACACATGGATCCACCGGTGTCATTGCATGTCTTCTCTTCTCATTAACCACAGCTAGAGTCATTGCATGTCTGTTCTTTTCACAAACCACATATCACCAGAGTCATTGCATGTGTGTTCTTCCCATGAACCACACATGGATCCACCGGTTTCATTGCATGTCTGCTTTTCTCAGGATCCACACATGGATCCACCTAGTGTCATTGCATGTATGTTCTTCCCATGAACCACACATGGATCCACCAGTGTCATTGCATGTCTGCTCTTTTCATGAACCACAGCTAGAGTCATTGGATGTGTGTTCTTCTCACAGACCACATATCACCTGTGTCATTGCATGTGTGTTCTTCCCAAAGACCACACATGGATCCACCAGTGTCATTGCATGTGTGTTCTTCTCACAAACCATATCATGAACCACACCCAGTGTCATTGCATGTGTGTTCTTCTCACTGACCACACATGGACCCACCAGTGTCATTGCATGTGTGTCCTTCTCATAGACCATATCATGAACCACAACCAGTGTCATTGCTAGTGTGTTCTTCCCATGAACCACACATGGATCCACCGGTGTCATTGCATGTCTGCTCTTTTCATTAACCACAGCTAGAGTCATTGCATGTGTGTTCTTCTCACAAAACACATATCACCGGAGTCATTGCATGTGTTTTCTTCCCAAAGACTACACATGGATCCACCAGTGTCATTGCATGTGTGTTCTTCCCACAGACCACACATGGATCCAACAGTGTCGTTGCATTTGTGTTCTTCCCATGAACCACACATGGATCCACCAGTGTCATTGTATGTCTGCTCTTCCCTTGAACCACAGGTAGAGTCATCGCATGCGTGCTCTTTTCACAAACCACAGCTAGAGTCATTGCATGTGTGTTCTTCTTACAAACCATATAATGAACCACACCAAGTGTCATTGCATGTGTGTTCTTCTCACAAACCACACATGGATCCACCGGTGTCATTGCATGTCTGCTCTTCTCATTAACCACAGCTAGAGTCATTGCATGTCTGTTCTTTTCACAAACCACATATCACCAGAGTCATTGCATGTGCTTTCTTCCCATGAACCACACATGGATCCACCGGTGTCATTGCATGTCTGCTTTTCTTAGGCTCCACACATGGATCCACCTAGTGTCATTGCATGTGTGTTCTTCCCATGAACCACACATGGATCCACCAGTGTCATTGCATGTCTGCTCTTTTCATGAACCACAAGTAGAGTCATTGGATGTGTGTTCTTCTCACAGACCACATATCACCAGTGTCATTGCATGTGTGTTCTTCCCAAAGACCACACATGGATCTACCAGTGTCATTGCATGTGTGTTCTTCTCACAAACCATATCATGAACCACACCCAGTGTCATTGCATGTGTGTTCTTCTCAGTGACCACACATGGATCCACCAGTGTCATTGCATGTGTGTTCTTCTCATAGACCATATCATGAACCACACCCAGTGTCATTGCAAGTGTGTTCTTCCCATGAACCACACATGGATCCACCGGTGTCATTGTATGTCTGCTCTTTTCATTAACCACAGCTAGAGTCATTGCATGTGTGTTCTTCTCACAAACCACATATCACCGGAGTCATTGCATGTGTTTTCTTCCCAAAGACTACACATGGATCCACCAGTGTCATTGCATGTGTGTTCTTCCCACAGACCACACATGGATCCAACAGTGTCATTGCATTTGTGTTCTTCCCATGAACCACACATGGATCCACCAGTATCATTGTATGTCTGCTCTTCCCTTGAACCACGGGTAGAGTCATCGCATGCGTGCTCTTTTCACAAACCACAGCTAGAGTCATTGCATGTGTGTTCTTATTACAAACCATATAATGAACCACACCAAGTGTCATTGCATGTGTGTTCTTCTCACAAACCACACATGGATCCACCGGTGTCATTGCATGTCTGCTCTTCTCATTAACCACAGCTAGAGTCATTGCATGTATGTTCTTTTCACAAACCACATATCACCAGAGTCATTGCATGTGTGTTCTTCCCATGAACCACACATGGATCCACCGGTGTCATTGCATGTCTGCTTTTCTCAGGCTCCACACATGGATCCACCTAGTGTCATTGCATGTGTGTTCTTCCCATGAACGACACATGGATCCACCAGTGTCATTGCATGTCTGCTCTTTTCATGAACCACAGCTAGAGTCATTGGATGTGTGTTCTTCTCACAGACCACATATCACCAGTGTCATTGCATGTGTGTTCTTCCCAAAGACCACACATGGATCTACCAGTGTCATTGCATGTGTGTTCTTCTCACAAACCATATCATGAACCACACCCAGTGTCATTGCATGTGTGTTCTTCTCAGTGACCACACATGGATCCACCAGTGTCATTGCATGTGTGTTCTTCTCATAGACCATATCATGAACCACACCCAGTGTCATTGCAAGTGTGTTCTTCCCATGAACCACACATGGATCCACCGGTGTCATTGCATGTCTGCTCTTTTCATTAACCACAGCTAGAGTCATTGCATGTGTGTTCTTCTCACAAACCACATATCATCGGAGTCATTGCATGTGTGTTCTTCCCAAAGACTACACATGGATCCACCAGTGTCATTGCATGTGTGTTCTTCCCACAGACCACACATGGATCCAACAGTGTCGTTGCATTTGTGTTCTTCCCATGAACCACACATGGATCCACCAGTGTCATTGTATGTCTGCTCTTCCCTTGAACCACAAGTAGAGTCATCGCATGCGTGCTCTTTTCACAAACCACAGCTAGAGTCATTGCATGTGTGTTCTTCTTACAAACCATATAATGAACCACACCAAGTGTCATTGCATGTGTGTTCTTCTCACAAACCACACAGGGATCCACCGGTGTCATTGCATGTCTTCTCTTCTCATTAACCACAGCTAGAGTCATTGCATGTCTGTTCTTTTCACAAACCACATATCACCAGAGTCATTGCATGTGTGTTCTTCCCATGAACCACACATGGATCCACCGGTGTCATTGCATGTCTGCTTTTCTCAGGATCCACACATGGATCCACCTAGTGTCATTGCATGTATGTTCTTCCCATGAACCACACATGGATCCACCAGTGTCATTGCATGTCTGCTCTTTTCATGAACCACAGCTAGAGTCATTGGATGTGTGTTCTTCTCACAGACCACATATCACCAGTGTCATTGCATGTGTGTTCTTCCCAAAGACCACACATGGATCCACCAGTGTCATTGCATGTGTGTTCTTCTCACAAACCATATCATGAACCACACCCAGTGTCATTGCATGTGTGTTCTTCTCACTGACCACACATGGACCCACCAGTGTCATTGCATGTGTGTCCTTCTCATAGACCATATCATGAACCACACCCAGTGTCATTGCTAGTGTGTTCTTCCCATGAACCACACATGGATCCACCGGTGTCATTGCATGTCTGCTCTTTTCATTAACCACAGCTAGAGTCATTGCATGTGTGTTCTTCTCACAAAACACATATCACCGGAGTCATTGCATGTGTTTTCTTCCCAAAGACTACACATGGATCCACCAGTGTCATTGCATGTGTGTTCTTCCCACAGACCACACGTGGATCCAACAGTGTCGTTGCATTTGTGTTCTTCCCATGAACGACACATGGATCCACCAGTATCATTGTATGTCTGCTCTTCCCTTGAACCACAGGTAGAGTCATTGCATGCATGCTCTTTTCACAAACCACAGCTAGAGTCATTGCATGTGTGTTCTTCTTACAAACCATATAATGAACCACACCAAGTGTCATTGCATGTGTGTTCTTCTCACAAACCACACATGGATCCACCGGTGTCATTGCATGTCTGCTCTTCTCATTAACCACAGCTAGAGTCATTGCATGTCTGTTCTTTTCGCAAACCACATATCACCAGAGTCATTGCATGTGTTTTCTTCCCATGAACCACACATGTATCCACCGGTGTCATTGCATGTTTGCTTTTCTCAGGCTCCACACATGGATCCACCTAGTGTCATTGCATGTGTGTTCTTCCCATGAACCACACATGGATCCACCAGTGTCATTGCATGTCTGCTCTTTTCATGAACCACAAGTAGAGTCATTGGATGTGTGATCTTCTCACAGACCACATATCACCAGTGTCATTGCATGTGTGCTCTTCCCAAAGACCACACATGGATCTACCAGTGTCATTGCATGTGTGTTCTTCTCACAAACCATATCATGAACCACACCCAGTGTCATTGCATGTGTGTTCTTCTCAGTGACCACACAAGGATCCAACAGTGTCATTGCATGTGTGTTCTTCTCATAGACCATATCATGAACCACACCCAGTGTCATTGCAAGTGTGTTCTTCCCATGAACCACACATGGATCCACCGGTGTCATTGCATGTCTGCTCTTTTCATTAACCACAGCTAGAGTCATTGCATGTGTGTTCTTCTCACAAACCAGATATCACCGGAGTCATTGCATGTGTTTTCTTCCCAAAGACTACACATGGATCCACCAGTGTCATTGCATGTGTGTTCTTCCCACAGACCACACATGGATCCAACAGTGTCGTTGCATTTGTGTTCTTCCCATGAACCACACATGGATCCACCAGTGTCATTGTATGTCTGCTCTTCCCTTGAACCACAGGTAGAGTCATCGCATGCGTGCTCTTTTCACAAACCACAGCTAGAGTCATTGCATGTGTGTTCTTATTACAAACCATATAATGAACCACACCAAGTGTCATTGCATGTGTGTTCTTCTCACAAACCACACATGGATCCACCGGTGTCATTGCATGTCTGCTCTTCTCATTAACCACTGCTAGAGTCATTGCATGTCTGTTCTTTTCACAAACCACATATCACCAGAGTCATTGCATGTGTGTTCTTCCCATGAACCACACATGGATCCACCGGTGTCATTGCATGTCTGCTTTTCTCAGGATCCACACATGGATCCACCTAGTGTCATTGCATGTGTGTTCTTCCCATGAACCACACATGGATCCACCAGTGTCATCGCATGTCTGCTCTTTTCATGAACCACAGCTAGAGTCATTGGATGTGTGTTCTTCTCACAGACCACATATCACCAGTGTCATTGCATGTGTGTTCTTCCCAAAGACCACACATGGATCCACCAGTGTCATTGCATGTGTGTTCTTCTCACAAACCATATCATGAACCACACCCAGTGTCATTGCATGTGTGTTCTTCTCACTGACCACACATGGATCCACCAGTGTCATTGCATGTGTGTCCTTCTCATAGAACATATCATGAACCACACCCAGTGTCATTGCAAGTGTGTTCTTCCCATGAACCACACATGGATCCACCGGTGTCATTGCATGTCTCCTCTTTTCATTAACCACAGCTAGAGTCATTGCATGTGTGTTCTTCTCACAAACCACATATCATCGGAGTCATTGCATGTGTGTTCTTCCCAAAGACTACACATGGATCCACCAGTGTCATTGCATATGTGTTCTTCCCACAGACCACACATGGATCCAACAGTGTCGTTGCATTTGTGTTCTTCCCATGAACCACACATGGATCCACCAGTGTCATTGTATGTCTGCTCTTCCCTTGAACCACATGTAGAGTCATCGCATGCGTGCTCTTTTCACAAACCACAGCTAGAGTCATTGCATGTGTGTTCTTCTTACAAACCATATAATGAACCTCACCAAGTGTCATTGCATGTGTGTTCTTCTCACAAACCACACATGGATCCACCGGTGTCATTGCATGTCTACTCTTCTCATTAACCACAGCTAGAGTCATTGCATGTCTGTTCTTTTCACAAACCACATATCACCAGAGTCATTGCATGTGTTTTCTTCCCATGAACCACACATGGATCCACCGGTGTCATTGCATGTCTGCTTTTCTCAGGCTCCACACATGGATCCACCTAGTGTCATTGCATGTGTGTTCTTCCCATGAACCACACATGGATCCACCAGTGTCATTGCATGTCTGCTCTTTTCATGAACCACAAGTAGAGTCATTGGATGTGTGTTCTTCTCACAGACCACATATCACCAGTGTCATTGCATGTGTGTTCTTCCCAAAGACCACACATGGATCTACCAGTGTCATTGCATGTGTGTTCTTCTCACAAACCATATCATGAACCACACCCAGTGTCATTGCATGTGTGTTCTTCTCAGTGACCACACAAGGATCCAACAGTGTCATTGCATGTGTGTTCTTCTCATAGACCATATCATGAACCACACCCAGTGTCATTGCAAGTGTGTTCTTCCCATGAACCACACATGGATCCACCGGTGTCATTGCATGTCTGCTCTTTTCATTAACCACAGCTAGAGTCATTGCATGTGTGTTCTTCTCACAAACCAGATATCACCGGAGTCATTGCATGTGTTTTCTTCCCAAAGACTACACATGGATCCACCAGTGTCATTGCATGTGTGTTCTTCCCACAGACCACACATGGATCCAACAGTGTCGTTGCATTTGTGTTCTTCCCATGAACCACACATGGATCCACCAGTGTCATTGTATGTCTGCTCTTCCCTTGAACCACAGGTAGAGTCATCGCATGTGTGCTCTTTTCACAAACCACAGCTAGAGTCATTGCATGTGTGTTCTTATTACAAACCATATAATGAACCACACCAAGTGTCATTGCATGTGTGTTCTTCTCACAAACCACACATGGATCCACCGGTGTCATTGCATGTCTGCTCTTCTCATTAACCACAGCTAGAGTCATTGCATGTCTGTTCTTTTCACAAACCACATATCACCAGAGTCATTGCATGTGTGTTCTTCCCATGAACCACACATGGATCCACCGGTGTCATTGCATGTCTGCTTTTCTCAGGATCCACACATGGATCCACCTAGTGTCATTGCATGTGTGTTCTTCCCATGAACCACACATGGATCCACCAGTGTCATCGCATGTCTGCTCTTTTCATGAACCACAGCTAGAGTCATTGGATGTGTGTTCTTCTCACAGACCACATATCACAAGTGTCATTGCATGTGTGTTCTTCTCACAAACCACACATGGATCCACCGGTGTCATTGCATGTCTGCTCTTCTCATTAACCACTGCTAGAGTCATTGCATGTCTGTTCTTTTCACAAACCACATATCACCAGAGTCATTGCATGTGTGTTCTTCCCATGAACCACACATGGATCCACCGGTGTCATTGCATGTCTGCTTTTCTCAGGATCCACACATGGATCCACCTAGTGTCATTGCATGTGTGTTCTTCCCATGAACCACACATGGATCCACCAGTGTCATCGCATGTCTGCTCTTTTCATGAACCACAGCTAGAGTCATTGGATGTGTGTTCTTCTCACAGACCACATATCACCAGTGTCATTGCATGTGTGTTCTTCCCAAAGACCACACATGGATCCACCAGTGTCATTGCATGTGTGTTCTTCTCACAAACCATATCATGAACCACACCCAGTGTCATTGCATGTGTGTTCTTCTCACTGACCACACATGGATCCACCAGTGTCATTGCATGTGTGTCCTTCTCATAGAACATATCATGAACCACACCCAGTGTCATTGCAAGTGTGTTCTTCCCATGAACCACACATGGATCCACCGGTGTCATTGCATGTCTCCTCTTTTCATTAACCACAGCTAGAGTCATTGCATGTGTGTTCTTCTCACAAACCACATATCATCGGAGTCATTGCATGTGTGTTCTTCCCAAAGACTACACATGGATCCACCAGTGTCATTGCATATGTGTTCTTCCCACAGACCACACATGGATCCAACAGTGTCGTTGCATTTGTGTTCTTCCCATGAACCACACATGGATCCACCAGTGTCATTGTATGTCTGCTCTTCCCTTGAACCACATGTAGAGTCATCGCATGCGTGCTCTTTTCACAAACCACAGCTAGAGTCATTGCATGTGTGTTCTTCTTACAAACCATATAATGAACCACACCAAGTGTCATTGCATGTGTGTTCTTCTCACAAACCACACATGGATCCACCGGCGTCATTGCATGTCTGCTCTTCTCATTAACCACAGCTAGAGTCATTGCATGTCTGTTCTTTTCACAAACCACATATCACCAGAGTCATTGCATGTGTTTTCTTCCCATGAACCACACATGGATCCACCGGTGTCATTGCATGTCTGCTTTTCTCAGGCTCCACACATGGATCCACCTAGTGTCATTGCATGTGTGTTCTTCCCATGAACCACACATGGATCCACCAGTGTCATTGCATGTCTGCTCTTTTCATGAACCACAGCTAGAGTCATTGGACGTGTGTTCTTCTCACAGACCACATATCACCAGTGTCATTGCATGTGTGTTCTTCCCAAAGACCACACATGGATCTACCAGTGTCATTGCATGTGTGTTCTTCTCACAAACCATATCATGAACCACACCCAGTGTCATTGCATGTGTGTTCTTCTCAGTGACCACACAAGGATCCAACAGTGTCATTGCATGTGTGTTCTTCTCATAGACCATATCATGAACCACACCCAGTGTCATTGCAAGTGTGTTCTTCCCATGAACCACACATGGATCCACCGGTGTCATTGCATGTCTGCTCTTTTCATTAACCACAGCTAGAGTCATTGCATGTGTGTTCTTCTCACAAACCAGATATCACCGGAGTCATTGCATGTGTTTTCTTCCCAAAGACTACACATGGATCCACCAGTGTCATTGCATGTGTGTTCTTCCCACAGACCACACATGGATCCAACAGTGTCGTTGCATTTGTGTTCTTCCCATGAACCACACATGGATCCACCAGTGTCATTGTATGTCTGCTCTTCCCTTGAACCACAGGTAGAGTCATCGCATGTGTGCTCTTTTCACAAACCACAGCTAGAGTCATTGCATGTGTGTTCTTATTACAAACCATATAATGAACCACACCAAGTGTCATTGCATGTGTGTTCTTCTCACAAACCACACATGGATCCACCGGTGTCATTGCATGTCTGCTCTTCTCATTAACCACAGCTGGAGTCATTGCATGTCTGTTCTTTTCACAAACCACATATCACCAGAGTCATTGCATGTGTGTTCTTCCCATGAACCACACATGGATCCACCGGTGTCATTGCATGTCTGCTTTTCTCAGGATCCACACATGGATCCACCTAGTGTCATTGCATGTGTGTTCTTCCCATGAACCACACATGGATCCACCAGTGTCATCGCATGTCTGCTCTTTTCATGAACCACAGCTAGAGTCATTGGATGTGTGTTCTTCTCACAGACCACATATCACAAGTGTCATTGCATGTGTGTTCTTCTCACAAACCACACATGGATCCACCGGTGTCATTGCATGTCTGCTCTTCTCATTAACCACTGCTAGAGTCATTGCATGTCTGTTCTTTTCACAAACCACATATCACCAGAGTCATTGCATGTGTGTTCTTCCCATGAACCACACATGGATCCACCGGTGTCATTGCATGTCTGCTTTTCTCAGGATCCACACATGGATCCACCTAGTGTCATTGCATGTGTGTTCTTCCCATGAACCACACATGGATCCACCAGTGTCATCGCATGTCTGCTCTTTTCATGAACCACAGCTAGAGTCATTGGATGTGTGTTCTTCTCACAGACCACATATCACCAGTGTCATTGCATGTGTGTTCTTCCCAAAGACCACACATGGATCCACCAGTGTCATTGCATGTGTGTTCTTCTCACAAACCATATCATGAACCACACCCAGTGTCATTGCATGTGTGTTCTTCTCACTGACCACACATGGATCCACCAGTGTCATTGCATGTGTGTCCTTCTCATAGAACATATCATGAACCACACCCAGTGTCATTGCAAGTGTGTTCTTCCCATGAACCACACATGGATCCACCGGTGTCATTGCATGTCTCCTCTTTTCATTAACCACAGCTAGAGTCATTGCATGTGTGTTCTTCTCACAAACCACATATCATCGGAGTCATTGCATGTGTGTTCTTCCCAGAGACTACACATGGATCCACCAGTGTCATTGCATATGTGTTCTTCCCACAGACCACACATGGATCCAACAGTGTCGTTGCATTTGTGTTCTTCCCATGAACCACACATGGATCCACCAGTGTCATTGTATGTCTGCTCTTCCCTTGAACCACATGTAGAGTCATCGCATGCGTGCTCTTTTCACAAACCACAGCTAGAGTCATTGCATGTGTGTTCTTCTTACAAACCATATAATGAACCACACCAAGTGTCATTGCATGTGTGTTCTTCTCACAAACCACACATGGATCCACCGGTGTCATTGCATGTCTGCTCTTCTCATTAACCACAGCTAGAGTCATTGCATGTCTGTTCTTTTCACAAACCACATATCACCAGAGTCATTGCATGTGTTTTCTTCCCATGAACCACACATGGATCCACCGGTGTCATTGCATGTCTGCTTTTCTCAGGCTCCACACATGGATCCACCTAGTGTCATTGCATGTGTGTTCTTCCCATGAACCACACATGGATCCACCAGTGTCATTGCATGTCTGCTCTTTTCATGAACCACAAGTAGAGTCATTGGATGTGTGTTCTTCTCACAGACCACATATCACCAGTGTCATTGCATGTGTGTTCTTCCCAAAGACCACACATGGATCTACCAGTGTCATTGCATGTGTGTTCTTCTCACAAACCATATCATGAACCACACCCAGTGTCATTGCATGTGTGTTCTTCTCAGTGACCACACAAGGATCCAACAGTGTCATTGCATGTGTGTTCTTCTCATAGACCATATCATGAACCACACCCAGTGTCATTGCAAGTGTGTTCTTCCCATGAACCACACATGGATCCACCGGTGTCATTGCATGTCTGCTCTTTTCATTAACCACAGCTAGAGTCATTGCATGTGTGTTCTTCTCACAAACCAGATATCACCGGAGTCATTGCATGTGTTTTCTTCCCAAAGACTACACATGGATCCACCAGTGTCATTGCATGTGTGTTCTTCCCACAGACCACACATGGATCCAACAGTGTCGTTGCATTTGTGTTCTTCCCATGAACCACACATGGATCCACCAGTGTCATTGTATGTCTGCTCTTCCCTTGAACCACAGGTAGAGTCATCGCATGTGTGCTCTTTTCACAAACCACAGCTAGAGTCATTGCATGTGTGTTCTTATTACAAACCATATAATGAACCACACCAAGTGTCATTGCATGTGTGTTCTTCTCACAAACCACACATGGATCCACCGGTGTCATTGCATGTCTGCTCTTCTCATTAACCACAGCTAGAGTCATTGCATGTCTGTTCTTTTCACAAACCACATATCACCAGAGTCATTGCATGTGTGTTCTTCCCATGAACCACACATGGATCCACCGGTGTCATTGCATGTCTGCTTTTCTCAGGCTCCACACATGGATCCACCTAGTGTCATTGCATGTGTGTTCTTCCCATGAACGACACATGGATCCACCAGTGTCATTGCATGTCTGCTCTTTTCATGAACCACAGCTAGAGTCATTGGATGTGTGTTCTTCTCACAGACCACATATCACCAGTGTCATTGCATGTGTGTTCTTCCCAAAGACCACACATGGATCTACCAGTGTCATTGCATGTGTGTTCTTCTCACAAACCATATCATGAACCACACCCAGTGTCATTGCATGTGTGTTCTTCTCAGTGACCACACATGGATCCACCAGTGTCATTGCATGTGTGTTCTTCTCATAGACCATATCATGAACCACACCCAGTGTCATTGCAAGTGTGTTCTTCCCATGAACCACACATGGATCCACCGGTGTCATTGCATGTCTGCTCTTTTCATTAACCACAGCTAGAGTCATTGCATGTG
Source organism: Avena sativa (assembly GCA_916181665.1). Taxonomy (NCBI): domain Eukaryota; kingdom Viridiplantae; phylum Streptophyta; class Magnoliopsida; order Poales; family Poaceae; genus Avena; species Avena sativa. The sequence goes on along the minus strand of OV702292.1, from coordinate 126,806,528 downwards.
TGTTCTTCTCACAAACCACATATCATCGGAGTCATTGCATGTGTGTTCTTCCCAAAGACTACACATGGATCCACCAGTGTCATTGCATGTGTGTTCTTCCCACAGACCACACATGGATCCAACAGTGTCGTTGCATTTGTGTTCTTCCCATGAACCACACATGGATCCACCAGTGTCATTGTATGTCTGCTCTTCCCTTGAACCACATGTAGAGTCATCGCATGCGTGCTCTTTTCACAAACCACAGCTAGAGTCATTGCATGTGTGTTCTTCTTACAAACAATATAATGAACCACACCAAGTGTCATTGCATGTGTGTTCTTCTCACAAACCACACATGGATCCACCGGTGTCATTGCATGTCTTCTCTTCTCATTAACCACAGCTAGAGTCATTGCATGTCTGTTCTTTTCACAAACCACATATCACCAGAGTCATTGCATGTGTGTTCTTCCCATGAACCACACATGGATCCACCAATGTCATTGCATGTGTGTTCTTCCCACATACCACACATGGATCCACCAATGTCATTGCATGTGTTTTCTTCCCATGAACCACACATCGATCCACCAGTGTCATTGCATGTCTGCTATTTTCATGAACCACACCCAGTGTGATTGCAAGTGTGTTCTTCCCATGAACCACACATGGATCCACCGGTGTCATTGCATGTCTGCTTTTCTCAGGATCCACACATGGATCCACCTAGTGTCATTGCATGTGTGTTATTCCCATGAACCACACATGGATCCACCAGTGTCATTGCATGTCTGCTCTTTTCATGAACCACAGCTAGAGTCATTGGATGTGTGTTCTTCTCACAGACCACATATCACCAGTGTCATTGCATGTGTGTTCTTCCCAAAGACCACGCATGGATCCACCAGTGTCATTGCATGTGTGTTCTTCTCACAAACCATATCATGAACCACACCCAGTGTCATTGCATGTGTGTTCTTCTCACTGACCACACATGGACCCACCAGTGTCATTGCATGTGTGTCCTTCTCATAGACCATATCATGAACCACACCCAGTGTCATTGCTAGTGTGTTCTTCCCATGAACCACACATGGATCCACCGGTGTCATTGCATGTCTGCTCTTTTCATTAACCACAGCTAGAGTCATTGCATGTGTGTTCTTCTCACAAAACACATATCACCGGAGTCATTGCATGTGTTTTCTTCCCAAAGACTACACATGGATCCACCAGTGTCATTGCATGTGTGTTCTTCCCACAGACCACACATGGATCCAACAGTGTCGTTGCATTTGTGTTCTTCCCATGAACCACACATGGATCCACCAGTGTCATTGTATGTCTGCTCTTCCCTTGAACCACAGGTAGAGTCATCGCATGCGTGCTCTTTTCACAAACCACAGCTAGAGTCATTGCATGTGTGTTGTTCTTACAAACCATATAATGAACCACACCAAGTGTCATTGCATGTGTGTTCTCACAAACCACACATGGATCCACCGGTGTCATTGCATGTCTGCTCTTCTCATTAACCACAGCTAGAGTCATTGCATGTCTGTTCTTTTCACAAACCACATATCACCAGAGTCATTGCATGTGTGTTCTTCCCATGAACCACACATGGATCCACCGGTGTCATTGCATGTCTGATTTTCTCAGGCTCCACACATGGATCCACCTAGTGTCATTGCATGTGTGTTCTTCCCATGAACCACACATGGATCCACCAGTGTCATTGCATGTCTGCTCTTTTCATGAACCACAGCTAGAGTCATTGGATGTATGTTCTTCTCACAGACCACATATCACCAGTGTCATTGCATGTGTGTTCTTCCCAAAGACCACACATGGATCCACCAGTGTCATTGCATGTGTGTTCTTCTCACAAACCATATCATGAACCACACCAAGTGTCATTGCGTGTGTGTTGTTCTCACAGACCACACATGGATCCACCAGTGTCATTGCATGTGTGTTATTCTCACAAGCCATATCATGAACCACACCCAATGTCATTGCATGTGTGTTCTTCCCATGAACCACACATGGATCCACCAGTGTCATTGCATGTGTGTTCTTCCCACAAACCACACATGGATCCACCAGTGTCATTGCATGTGTGTTCTTCCCATGAACCACACATGGATCCACCAGTGTCATTGCATGTCTGCTCTTTTCATGAACCATAGCTAGAGTCATTGGATGTGTGCTCTTCTCACAGACCACATATCACCAGTGTCATTACATGTGTGTTCTTCCCAAAGACCACACATGGATCCACCAGTGTCATTGCATGTGTGTTCTTCTCACAAACCATATCATGAACCACACCCAGTGTCATTGCATGTGTGTTCTTCTCACAAACCATATCATGAACCACACCCAGTGTCATTGCATGTGTGTTCTTCTCACAGACCACACATGGATCCACTAGTGTCATTGCATGTGTGTTCTTCTCACAGACCATATCATGAACCACACCCAGTGTCATTGCATGTGTGTTCTTCCCATGAACCACACATGGATCCACCGGTGTCATTGCATGTCTGCTCTTTTCATTAACCACAGCTAGAGTCGTTGCATGTGTGTTCTTCTCACAAACCACATATCACCGGAGTCATTTCATGTGTGTTCTTCCCAACGACCACACATGGATCCACCAGTGTCATTGCATGTCTGTTCTTCCCACAGACCACACATGGATCCAATAGTGTCGTTGCATGTGTGTTCTTCCCATGAAGCACACATGGATCCACCAGTGTCAGTGTATGTCTGCTCTTCCCATGAACCACAGCTAGAGTCATCCCATGCGTGCTCTTTTCAGAAACCACAGCTACAGTCATTGCATGTGTGTTCTTCTTACAAACCATATCATGAACCACACCCAGTGTCATTGCATATGTGTTCTTCTTACAAACCACACATGGATCCACCGGTGCAATTGCATGTCTACTCTTCTCATTAACCACAGCTAGAGTCATTGCATGTCTATTCTTTTCACAAACCACATATCACCAGAGTCATTGCATGTGTATTCTTCCCATGAACCACACATGGATCCACCGGTGTCATTGCATGTCTGCTCTTCTCACTAACGACACATGGATCCACCCACTGTCATCGCATGTGTGTTCTTCCCATGAACCACACATGGATCCACCGGTGTCATTGCATGTCTGCTCTTTTCATGAACCACAGCTAGAGTCATTGGATGTGTGTTCTTCTCATAGACGACATATCACCACTGTAATTGCATGTGTGTTCTTCCCAAAGACCACACATGGATCCACCAGTGTCGTTGCATGTGTGTTATTCTCACAAACCATATCATGAACCACACCCAGTGTCATTGCATGTGTGTTCTTCTCACAGACCACACATGGATCCACCAGTGTCATTATGGTTGTGTGTTTTTCTCACAAACCATATCATGAACCACACCCAGTGTCATTGCATGTGTGTTTTTCCCATGAACCAAACATGGATCCACTGGTGTCATTGCATGTCTGCTCTTCCCATAGACCACACATGGATCCACCATTGTCATTGCATGTGTGTTCTTCCCATGAACCACACATGGATCCACCAGTGTCATTGCATGTGTGTTCTTCTCACAAACAATATCATGAACCACACCCAGTGTCATTGCATGTGTGTTCTTCTCACTGACCACACATGGATCCACCAGTGTGATTGCATGTGTGTTCTTCTCATAGACCATATAATGAACCACACCCAGTGTCATTGCAAGTGTGTTCTTCCCATGAACCACACATGGATCCCCCGGTGTCATTGCATGTCTGCTCTTTTCATTAACCATAGCTAGAGTCATTGCATGTGTGTTCTTCTCACAAACCACATATCACCGGAGTCATTGCATTTGTGTTCTTCCCAAAGACTACACATGGATCCACCAGTGTCATTGCATGTGTGTTCTTCCCACAGACCACACATTGATCCAACAGTGTCATTGCATTTGTGTTCTCCCCATGAACCACACAAGGATCCACCAGTGTCATTGTATGTCTGCTCTTCCCTTGAACCACAGGTAGAGTCATCGCATGCGTGCTCTTTTCACAAACCACATCTAGAGTCATTGCATGTGTGTTCTTCTTACAAACCATATAATGAACCACACCAAGTGTCATTGCATGTGTGTTCTTCTCACAAACCACACATGGATCCACCGGTGTCATTGCATGTCTGCTCTTCTCATTAACCACAGCTAGAGTCATTACATGTCTGTTCTTTTCACAAACCGCATATCACCAGAGTCATTGCATGTGTGTTCTTCCCAAAGACCACCCATGGATCTACCAGTGTCATTGCATGTGTGATCTTCCCACAGACCACACATGGATCCAACAGTGTCGCTGCATGTGTGTTCATCCCATGAACCACACATGGATCCACCAGTGTCAGTGTATGTCTGCTCTTCCCATGAACCATAGCTAGAGTCATCGCATGCGTGATCTTTTCAGAAACCACAACTAGAGTCATTGCATGTGTGTTCTTCTTACAAACCATATCATGAACCACACCAAATGTCATTGCATGTGTGTTCTTCTCACAAACCACACATGGATCCACCGGTGTCATTGCATGTCTGCTCTTCTCATTAACCACAGCTAGAGTCATTGCATGTCTGTTCTTTTCACAAACCACATATCACCAGAGTCATTGCATGTGTGTTCTTCCCATGAACCACACATGGATCCACAGGTGTCATTGCATGTCTGCTCTTCTCACAAACCACACATGGATCGACCCACTGTCATCGCATGTGTTTTCTTCCCATGAACCACACATGGATCCAACGGTGTCATTGCATGTCTGCTCTTTTCATGAACCATAGCTAGAGTCATTGGATGTGTGTTCTTCTCACAGACGACATATCACCAGTGTCATTGCATGTGTGTTCTTCCCAAAGACCACACATGGATCCACCAGTGTCATTGCATGTGTGTTCTTCTCACAAACCATATCATGAACCACACCCGGTGTCATTGCATGTGTGTTCTTCTCACAGACCACACATGGATCCACCAGTGTCATTGCATGTGTGTTCTTCTCACAAACCATATCATGAACCACACCCAGTGTCATTGCATGTGTGTTCTTCCCATGAACCAAACATGGATCCACTGGTGTCATTGCATGTCTGCTCTTCCCACAGACCACACATGGATCCACCAGTGTCATTGCATGTGTGTTCTTCCCATGAACCGCACATGGATCCACCAGTGTCATTGCATGCCTGCTCTTTTCATGAACCACAGCTAGAATCATTGGATGTGTGTTCTTCTCATAGACCACATATCACCAGTGTCATTGCATGTGTGTTCTTGCAAAAGACCACACATGGATCCACCAATGTCATTGCATGTGTGTTCTCCTCACATACCATATCATGAACCACACCCAGTGTCATTGCATGTGTGTTCTTCTCACAGACCACACATGGATCCACCAGTGTCATTGCATGTGTGTTCTTCTCACAAACCATATCATGAACGACACCCAGTGTCATTGCATGTGTGTTCTTCCCATGAACCACACATGGATCCACCGGTGTCATTGCATGTCTGCTCTTTTCATTAACCATAGCTAGATTTATTGCATGTGTGTTCTTCTCACAAACCACATATCACCAGAGTTATTGCATGTGTGTTCTTCTCACAAACCACACATGGATCCACCAGTGTCATTCCATGTGTGTTCTTCCCACAGACCACACATGGATCCAACAGTGTCGTTGCATGTGTGTTCTTCCCATGAACCACACATGGATCCACCAGTGTCATTGTATGTCTGCTCTTCCCATGAACTACAGCTAGAGTCATCGCATGCGTGCTCTTTTCACAAACCATAGCTAGAGTCATTGCATGTGTGTTCTTCTTACAAACCATTTCATGAACCACACCCAGTGTCATAGCATGTGTGTTCTTCTCACAAACCACACATGGATCCACTGGAGTCATTACATGTCTGCTCTTCTCATTAACCACAGCTAGAGTCATTGCATGTCTGTTCTTTTCACAAACCACATAACACCAGAGTCATTGCATGTGTGTTCTTCCCATGAACCACACATGGATCCACCGGTGTCATTGCATGTCTGCTCTTCTCATGAACCACACATGGATCCACCAGTGTCATTGCATGTCTGCTCTTTTCATGAACCACATCTAGAGTCATTGGATGCGTGTTCTTCTCACAGACCACATATCACCAGTGTCATTGCATGTGTGTTCTTCCCAAAAGACCACACATGGATCCACCAGTGTCATTGCATGTGTGTTCTTCTCACAAACCATATCATGAACCACACCCAGAGTCATTGCATGTGTGTTCTTCCAATGAACCACAGATGGATCCACCAGTGTCATTGCATGTGTGTTCTTCCCACAGACCACACATGGATCCACCAATGTCATTGCATGTGTGTTCTTCCCATGAACCACACATGGATCCACTAGTGTCATTGCATGTGTGTTCTTCCCATGAACCACACATGGATCCACCAGTGTCATTGCATGTCTGCACTTTTCATGAACCACGGCTAGAGTCATTGGATGTGTGTTCTTCTCACAGACCACATATCACCAGTGTCATTGTATGTGTGTTCTTCCCAAAGACCACACATGGATCCATCAGTGTCATTGCATGTGTGTTCTTCTCGCAGACCATATCATGAACCACACCCAGTGTCATTGCATGTGTGTTCTTCCCACAAACCACACATGGACCCACCAGTGTTGTTGCATGTGTGTTCTTCCCATGAATGACACATGGATCCACGAGTCTCATTGTATGTCTGCTCTTTCCATGAACCACAGATAGAGTCATCACATGCGTTCTCTTTTCACAAACCACAGCTAGAATCATTGCATGTGTGTTCTTCTTACAAACCATATCATGAACCACACCCAGTGTCATTGCATGTGTGTTCTTCTCACAAACCACACATGGATCCACCGGTGTCATTGCATGTCTGCTCTTCTCATTAACCATAGCTAGAGTCATTGCATGTCTGTTCTTTTCACAAACCACTTATCACTAGAGTCATTGCATGTGTGTTCTTCCCATGAACCACAGATGGATCCACCAGTGTCATTCCATGTGTGTTCTTCTCACAAACCACACATGGATCCACCAGTATCATTGTATGTCTGCACTTTTCATGAATCACAGCTAGAGTCATTGGATGTGTGTTCTTCTTACAGATCACATATCACCAGTGTCATTGCATGTGTGTTCTTTCCAAAGACCACACATGGATCCACCAGTGTCATTGCATGTGTGTTTTTCCCACAAACCACACATGGATCCACCGGTGTCATTGCATGTGTGTTCTTCCCATGAACCACACATGGATCCACCAGTGTCATTGTATGTCTACTCTTACCATGAACCACAGCTAGAGTCATCGCATGCGTGCTCTTTTCACAAACCACAACTAGAGTCATTGCATTTGTGTTCTTCTTACAAACCATATCATGAACCACACCCAGTGTCATCGCATGTGTGTTCTTCTCAAAAACCACACATGGATCCACCGGTGTCATTGCATGTCTGCTCTTCTCATTAACCATAGCTACAGTCATTACATGTCTATTCTTTTCACAAACAACATATCACCAGAGTCATTGCATGTGTGTTCTTCCCATGAACCACACATGGATCCACCGGTGTCATTGCATGTCTGCTCTTCTCACAAACCACACATGGATCTACCCAGTATCATCGCATGTGTGTTCTTCCCATGAACCACACATGGATCCACCGGTGTCATTGCATGTCTGCTCTTTTCATGAACCACAGCTAGAGTCATAGGATGTGTGTTCTTCTCACAGACCACATTTCACCAGTGTCATTGCATGTGTGTTCTTCCCAAAGACCACACATGGATCCACTAGTGTCGTTGCATGTGTGTTCTTCCCATGAACCACACATGGATCCACCGGTGTCATTGCATATCTGCTCTTCCCACAGACCACACATGGATCCACCAGTGTCATTGCATGTCTGCTCTTTTCATGAACCACAGCTAGAGTCATTGGATGTGTGTTCTTCTCACAGTCCACATATCACCACTGTCATTGCATGTCTGTTCTTCCCAAAGTCCACACATGGATCCACCAGTGTCATTGCATGTGTGTTCTCCTCACAAACCATATCATGAACCACACCCAGTGTCATTGCATGTGTGTTCTTCTCACAAACCACACATGGATCCACCAGTGTCATTGCATGTGTGTTCTTCTCACAAACCATATCATGAACCACACCCAGTGTCATTGCACGTGTGTTCTTCCCACAGACCACACATGGATCCAACAGTGTCATTGCATGTGTGTTCTTCCCATGAACCATACATGGATCCACCAGTGTCATTGCATGTGCGTTCTTCCCACAGACCACACATGGATCCAACAGTGTCATTGCATGTGTGTTCTCCCCATGAACCATACATGGATCCACCAGTGTCATTGTATGTCTGCTCTTCCCATTAACCACTGCTAGAGTCATCGCATGCGTTCCCTTTTCACAAACCACAGCTAGAGCATTGCATGTGTGTTCTTCTTACAAACTGTAACTACCTCGGTGAATTACGCTCCTAGTTACAAGCCTGGATGAGCAGAAATGGTTGAAATAGTACGGTGGGGCCCAAATGCCACTCACAGGTAGACCTCTCGGCCGTCCCAACCATTTCCACACATCGGGACAAGAACGGGCGGCGGAATCGGCAGGCGAAGGGATCAACTACATACACAAATGAGTATGTATGCAAGCCACCATACAAGAGTACATCAGAGCCATTCCATCTAAAAAGAAAGGAAATATAGCAACGCCGTACGGCAAGATCCAAATATCCTAGATAGATATAATAGTTTAGGATATCTCCTCATACATCAATCAACAGAGTATCAAGCGGAAGCGGAAGACAAAATCCGAGTACGGATAAGAAGCAAATCGGCATAAGATGCCCCATAATAAGCAGATCCCGCCCACAGATCTCACGGATCCCCGTTCCCGGAATCTCTACACCGAATGATCGTTGCCCACATCGTCCGTCTCTTCCACCCAGTATCCATCTTGCGAGTGTACCTGTTCATCTGAACCAATAATTTATCGTGTGAGACCCTAGGGGTACTCAGCAAGTCTTTATGCCTCTAAAGGGGACACAACCTGGGGTGACGCAATTGCAGCAAAAGATAAACCCTAACAATTCTATAGATACTCGCTAACCATCCGCCTAACCAGAGATAGACGGATGTCCGTGAATTAATAACAACAGTTATAACAGTTATAAAGGTAATCTTAGCAGATCCATCCTCCTCCTCGCTTACCGACGAGGAAGCGGACGAACAACCCCCATCCGTTGGCAGTTTTATTAACCATTCCATGAGTGTTGCACTATTTACTATTTAGGTACCTAGTCTAGTCAGATTAAAAGCGGTACTTTAGTTATTCTTGTCTATGATCGAGAAACTGTGCTCCAAGTCGTCCATAACCGCGGACACGGCTTTCAGAAAGTTTTACCCTGCAGGGGTGCACAAATAGCAACACACACTCGATATGCCTCGGAAAAACCAAATCAAGACCCAACGAGGCAGTCACGACAAAGCAATTACAGGATTCAGAAATATTTCAGGGGGCCACCCCATTAAGCTACCCGCGACGAAGCTGGCCGGCTACGAGACAGACTCAAGGTTTGTGTGGCCGGCTGTAAACGACTGGGAACCCGAAAGTGTGACTGGGCTTGTCGATACCGCGAAAAAGGGTCACGGACCTAAACAGTACAGTGTGCAGTACCTCGCACAATTTAAATAAAGCAGTAAAGCATGGCATAAGTACAGGGTAGTAAATAAAACCTCAAACTAGTTTGTGGCCCCAAGAAATAAGAATGAATCAAGCTCTGGCTCAGGGGGGTCCATAAGGCCTCCCGGATGTGGATAGCACGAATAATCTTGGAACAGGAATCAAGTACTCGGGGTCTTACGGGACACAAGTGAGCCTGAAAAACCAAATAGCGAATATGGCTCACCGGTGCCGCTTTCGTTAGTTATCCCATTACTACTCAGGTTAAGTTTGTTTAGGTACCTCGTTTTCCATCAGACACTCACATACCCTACACATGCTGTTCTACGACTCGCATGGCTCAAACAACTCCTGTAGTAATGGCTCATGGGATGGAGGAACAAGCTTCGGTGGGGTTTAAAAGTAAAGGCTATGCAATACTTGGGATTCAAATTAATGCAATCGCGACTCAATGATGCAAGAATAAGAAAGAAGCAATAGGTGCTATATGTATGCAAGCATGTGGTAGTGCTTGCCTGGCAGCTCAGTTGAAGCAAGGAATGGATCTGGGTAGTGCTCCTGGTTCTCTTGATATATCCCCTGCTCAGCGTCTATTCGAAGAAGAACCAAACAAACAAAGGCCAACATAAATAAAGTGCACAAGCATATGAATAAATGCGACAAGCAAACAATCATGCCATGATGAATGATGCACAGTTTGCATGGCATTAAAGTAGCATGGCATGGGTGAGGTGTGGGAAACAATATTAAAGCATTTTATTGAGTTTTAACCTTATTTTATTCTCAAATTAGTTGCTGTCCACAATATATTTATATGATTCATGCTTCAATTCAAACCATGGGATGCATAAACAGAAAGGTCTCGTCGAGCTAAACATTTTAGACATATCATTTATTAAATTTGGACTTATAAAATAAAAGTTATTAATTATTTAAGAAAGAGGGGCATTTTATTGTAATTTAAATTAACTTGGAAATTTAAGTGTTCAAAATATATTTTGGATTGCATATTTGAAATCCTCACATTTTTCTGATTTGAAAACATATATTATTTGTTAAATTTGGATTAATATTTGAAAAGTTATTTAAAAACAGAATTATATTTGAATTTGAATTAATTAGAAAAAGATTTGAATTTAAACAGATTCAGGAAAAACCTTTTTATACCCAGGCTAAACTAGCTACAGACGCTGACCAGTGGGTCCAGCAGCTGACTCAGCAACACACGCGCGCAGAAACGTTTTGCACCGCGGGTTAAGCTAGCCCTAGAGGGTGACAGGTGGGGCCAACTGGCTCGGGCCCAGGCGTCAGCGAACGGCCGCGCGGGGTTGCCAGGTGGACCGAGCGAGGGAGCGCGGGTTGAGCACCGAGAAGCGGGGGGCTCTTCTGCAAGTTTGCTCGGCGACTGACCGGTGGGCCAAAACGTACCGCGGGTTAAGCGTAAAAACTAGCAGGGGGTTACGCGCAAAAAGGCCGCCGTACTGTTGATCTTCCTCTGACGACCGATCGGTCCGTGCGCGACAGAGATCAGCGCGCCGCGGTGGGGCTTCGAACGCGCGACCTGGGCACGCGCGCAGGCAGCGATGACCGCTGGGCTAGGGCGGGGTTGCTGCTAGGACGGTGGACGGGGCCTAGGTAGGGTTTGCGCGGCGCGGAAGCGAGCAGGCACGCACGCTCGTCGGTGCACCGAGGGTGCACGACGAATCGTCCGGCGGACCTAGCGCGGAAGCGAGCAGGCGACCATGTCCAGGGGTTAGGGAGCTCACCGAGGTGGCGTTGGCGTGGACGGATCGAGCAGAGGGGCAGTGGATCGGCAGCGAGGCAGATGCACCGAGGCTAGGGTTTCGCGTCGGGTCGGTGGCGGTCCAGCGTTCCTGGGGCTTCTCCTCCTCGACGGCGAGTACCGGTCGAAGCAGGGGAACCTCCTCGATCTCCCAGGCCACTGCACGGACGCGCGGCTCGACTGGATCGATGGAACGGAGCAGCGGCCGACGGTGGCGGCTATGGGGTAGCGGCGGCGATGGAGCAGAGAGGGGAGAGGGTAGGGCGCCGCTGGGTGGATCTGGGGTAGCTGGGAGAGGCAGAGAGGGTGGATAGGGACGGGAGAGGGAGGTGGTGCCGTGGGGAAGCGGGGTAGATGGAAAAGGTGGTCTCGGCCACCTTTTTCTCCCTCCTTCCTCACGTGCTCTTCGGGGCAGGGCAGGGCAGGGGGTGTGTCTACCAGGTAGGGCCAGAGGGTGAGGCCAAGGACAGGGCAGGCTCGGGCTAGGGGCAGGGCAGGCAGGGAGAGAGAGAGAGGGAGGGAGGTAGGCTCGGGTTTAGTGGTTAGGGGAGCTTCGGTTTAGGGTTGGTACTAGGGTTGGGGGATAGCTAGGTGGCCAGCTAGGGTTTGGTTAGGTGGCCAAGTGGGGCCAAGCTAGGTGAGAGAGAGGGGGAGGCCGAGAGAGAGAGGGGTGGTGGATTTAGGGTTTAGGTGAGAGGGGGGGTGTGGTTTAGATTGAAAGGGGAAGAGAGGTGGTGAGATGAGAGAGAGATGAGGGGGAGGTTTATTGTTTTGTCAAGCTCAAGCAAGTTCAAGCAAAGAGCAAGCAAGAACTAGACAAGGAAAGGAGAGGGTGAGGTGGTTTAAGCATGATCAAACTAGATCACACCAAAAGAGAGAGATGGAGAGAGATGACCCATTCAAACTCAAATAAAATCCAAATGGCAAGCTAAAGGGGTACTTGCATGGGCCATGCATAATTAATTAATACCATGTTTATCCTTGTAAAAACAAGGTTAATTTCACGGCATTTTCTTATGCATCCCAAAGTGTGGAGTAAGGCCCAAGCAAAGGAATTTAGAAAGAATTCCAAGTGGAGTATATGGAGATGATCACATTGGATTATATTTAGGACTGGCTAGTGTGTATATGCCACTAGATGATTAATAGTCCAAACAATATCCCATCATGAGTTTCATTCCTTATTAATCCATATGGAAGCTAGGGAAAAAGGGGTCCACTCACAAGGCATGCAAAGGTGGCCATGTGGCTCTCATATATCAATATTGTGAAAACAACATGATGCCAAGATGAGAGCATGTGGCAAAGAATTGGATCCATCCCAACCCACATGAGCTAGAAGTAAAACCAGTAAAAGCCAAGCTCATGTTTAGTTGGATGGTGGGATTATAAGGTGGTGAAAGAAAAGGTGGTGGAGTTAATAAAAGATATGCCCCAACTCAACTTGGGCATTTAAACCATATATCAAGAACCAAATACAATATCAAGAGGCAAATACAATTAATAATGCATATGAGATAAGAACCAAATCAAAAAGGGTTTTATATGATGCTCAAATGCAAGGAGGCATGATGACATGAGCATGATATAATGATGATGCAACAATTATATATTTGAAGTAGCCAATATATTACTAGACCAAGTAGCATTACAATTGTTAGACAATTGGGATGCTACACAAACCATATCATGAACCACACCCAGTGTCATTGCATGTGTGTTCTTCTCACAAACCACACATGGATCCACCGGTGTCAGTGCATGTCTGCTCTTCTCATTAACCACAGCTAGAGTCATTGCATGTCTATTCTTTTCACAAACCACATATCACCAGTGTCATTGCATGTGTGTTCTTCCCATGAACCACACATGGATCGACCGGTGTCATTGCATGTCTGCTCTTCTCATGAACCACACATGGATCCACCTAGTGTCATCGCATGTGTGTTCTTCCCATGAACCACACATGGATCCGCCAGTGTCATTGCATGTCTACTCTTTTCATGAACCACAGCTAGAGTCATTGCATGTGTGTTCTTCTCACAGACCACATATCACAAGTGTCATTGCATGTGTGTTCTTCCCAAAGACCACACATGGATCCACCAGTGTCATTGCATGTGTGTTCTTCTCACAGACCACACATGGATCCACCAGTGTCATTGCATGTGTGTTCTTCTCACAAACCATATTATGAACCACACCCAATGTCATTGCATGTGTGTTCTTTCCATGAACCACACATGGATCCACCAGTGTCATTGCATGTGTGTTCTTCCCACAAACCACACATGGATCCACCAGTGTCATTGCATGTGTGTTCTTCCCATGAACCACACGTGGATCCACCAGTGTCATTGTATGTCTGCTCTTTCCATGAACCACAGATAGAGTCATCACATGCGTGCTCTTTTCACAAACCACAGCTAGAATCATTGCATGTGTGTTCTGCTTACAAACCATATCATGAACCACACCCAGTGTCATTGCATGTGTGTTCTTCTCACAAACCACACATGGATCCACCGGTGTCATTGCATGTCTGCTCTTCTCATTAACCATAGCTAGAGTCATTGCATGTCTGTTCTTTTCACAAACCACGTATCACCAGAGTCATTGCATGTGTGTTCTTCCCATGAACCACAGATGGATCCACCAGTGTCATTCCATGTGTGTTCTTCCCACAGACCACACATGGATCCACCAATGTCATTGCATGTGTGTTCTTCCCATGAACCACACATGGATCCACCAGTGTCATTGCATGTGTGTTCTTCCCATGAACCACACATGGATCCACCAGTGTCATTGCATGTCTGCACTTTTCATGAACCACGGCTAGAGTCATTGGATGTGTGTTCTTCTCACAGACCACATATCACCAGTGTCATTGTATGTGTGTTCTTCCCAAAGACCACACATGGATCCATCAGTGTCATTGCATGTGTGTTCTTCTCGCAGACCATATCATGAACCACACCCAGTGTCATTGCATGTGTGTTCTTCCCACAAACCACACATGGACCCACCAGTGTTGTTACATGTGTGTTCTTCCCATGAACGACACATGGATCCACGAGTCTCATTGTATGTCTGCTCTTTCCATGAACCACAGATAGAGTCATCACATGCGTTCTCTTTTCACAAACCACAGCTAGAATCATTGCATGTGTGTTCTTCTTACAAACCATATCATGAACCACACCCAGTGTCATTGCATGTGTGTTCTTCTCACAAACCACACATGGATCCACCGGTGTCATTGCATGTCTGCTCTTCTCATTAACCATAGCTAGAGTCATTGCATGTCTGTTCTTTTCACAAACCACTTATCACTAGAGTCATTGCATGTGTGTTCTTCCCATGAACCACAGATGGATCCACCAGTGTCATTCCATGTGTGTTCTTCTCACAAACCACACATGGATCCACCAGTATCATTGTATGTCTGCACTTTTCATGAATCACAACTAGAGTCATTGGATGTGTGTTCTTCTTACAGATCACATATCACCAGTGTCATTGCATGTGTGTTCTTCCCAAAGACCACACATGGATCCACCAGTGTCATTGCATGTGTGTTTTTCCCACAAACCACACATGGATCCACCGGTGTCATTGCATGTGTGTTCTTCCCATGAACCACACATGGATCCACCAGTGTCATTGTATGTCTACTCTTACCATGAACCACAGCTAGAGTCATCGCATGCGTGCTCTTTTCACAAACCACAACTAGAGTCATTGCATTTGTGTTCTTCTTACAAACCATATCATGAACCACACCCAGTGTCATCGCATGTGTGTTCTTCTCAAAAACCACCCATGGATCCACCGGTGTCATTGCATGTCTGCTCTTCTCATTAACCATAGCTACAGTCATTACATGTCTATTCTTTTCACAAACAACATATCACCAGAGTCATTGCATGTGTGTTCTTCCCATGAACCACACATGGATCCACTGGTGTCATTGCATGTCTGCTCTTCTCACAAACCACACATGGATCTACCCAGTATCATCGCATGTGTGTTCTTCCCATGAACCACACATGGATCCACCGGTGTCATTGCATGTCTGCTCTTTTCATGAACCACAGCTAGAGTCATAGGATGTGTGTTCTTCTCACAGACCACATTTCACCAGTGTCATTGCATGTGTGTTCTTCCCAAAGACCACACATGGATCCACTAGTGTCGTTGCATGTGTGTTCTTCCCATGAACCACACATGGATCCACCGGTGTCATTGCATATCTGCTCTTCCCACAGACCACACATGGATCCACCAGTGTCATTGCATGTCTGCTCTTTTCATGAACCACAGCTAGAGTCATTGGATGTGTGTTCTTCTCACAGTCCACATATCACCACTGTCATTGCATGTCTGTTCTTCCCAAAGACCACACATGGATCCACCAGTGTCATTGCATGTGTGTTCTCCTCACAAACCATATCATGAACCACACCCAGTGTCATTGCATGTGTGTTCTTCTCACAAACCACACATGGATCCACCAGTGTCATTGCATGTGTGTTCTTCTCACAAACCATATCATGAACCACACCCAGTGTCATTGCACGTGTGTTCTTCCCACAGACCACACATGGATCCAACAGTGTCATTGCATGTGTGTTCTTCCCATGAACCATACATGGATCCACCAGTGTCATTGCATGTGTGTTCTTCCCACAGACCACACATGGATCCAACAGTGTCATTGCATGTGTGTTCTCCCCATGAACCATACATGGATCCACCAGTGTCATTGTATGTCTGCTCTTCCCATTAACCACTGCTAGAGTCATCGCATGCGTTCCCTTTTCACAAACCACAGCTAGAGCATTGCATGTGTGTTCTTCTTACAAACTGTAACTACCTCGGTGAATTACGCTCCTAGTTACAAGCCTGGATGAGCAGAAATGGTTGAAATAGTACGGTGGGGCCCAAATGCCACTCACAGGTAGACCTCTCGGCCGTCCCAACCATTTCCACACATCGGGACAAGAACGGGCGGCGGAATCGGCAGGCGAAGGGATCAACTACATACACAAATGAGTATGTATGCAAGCCACCATACAAGAGTACATCAGAGCCATTCCATCTAAAAAGAAAGGAAATATAGCAACGCCGTACGGCAAGATCCAAATATCCTAGATAGATATAATAGTTTAGGATATCTCCTCATACATCAATCAACAGAGTATAAAGCGGAAGCGGAAGACAAAATCCGAGTACGGATAAGAAGCAAATCGGCATAAGATGCCCCATAATAAGCAGATCCCGCCCACAGATCTCACGAATCCCCGTTCCCGGAATCTCTACACCGAATGATCGTTGCCCACATCGTTCGTCTCTTCCACCCAGTATCCATCTTGCGAGTGTACCTGTTCATCTGAACCAATAATTTATCGTGTGAGACCCTAGGGGTACTCAGAAAGTCTTTATGCCTCTAAAGGGGACACAACCTGGGGTGACGCAATTGCAGCAAAAGATAAACCCTAACAATTCTATAGATACTCGCTAACCATCCGCCTAACCAGAGATAGACGGATGTCCGTGAATTAATAACAACAGTTATAACAGTTATAAAGGTAATCTTAGCAGATCCATCCTCCTCCTCGCTTACCGACGAGGAAGCGGACGAACAACCCCCATCCGTTGGCAGTTTTATTAACCATTCCATGAGTGTTGCACTATTTACTATTTAGGTACCTAGTCTAGTCAGATTAAAAGCGGTACTTTAGTTATTCTTGTCTATGATCGAGAAACTGTGCTCCAAGTCGTCCATAACCGCGGACACGGCTTTCAGAAAGTTTTACCCTGCAGGGGTGCACAAATAGCAACACACACTCGATATGCCTCGGAAAAACCAAATCAAGACCCAACGAGGCAGTCACGACAAAGCAATTACAGGATTCAGAAATATTTCAGGGGGCCACCCCATTAAGCTACCCACGACGAAGCTGGCCGGCTACGAGACGGACTCAAGGTTTGTGTGGCCGGCTGTAAACGACTGGGAACCCGAAAGTGTGACTGGGCTTGTCGATACCGCGAAAAAGGGTCACGGACCTAAACAGTACAGTGTGAAGTACCTCGCACAATTTAAATAAAGCAGTAAAGCATGGCATAAGTACAGGGTAGTAAATAAAACCTCAAACTAGTTTGTGGCCCCAAGAAATAAGAATGAATCAAGCTCTGGCTCAGGGGGGTCCATAAGGCCTCCCGGATGTGGATAGCACGAATAATCTTGGAACAGGAATCAAGTACTCGGGGTCTTACGGGACACAAGTGAGCCTGAAAAACCAAATAGCGAATATGGCTCACCGGTGCCGCTTTCGTTAGTTATCCCATTACTACTCAGGTTAAGTTTGTTTAGGTACCTCGTTTTCCATCAGACACTCACATACCCTACACATGCTGTTCTACGACTCGCATGGCTCAAACAACTCCTGTAGTAATGGCTCATGGGATGGAGGAACAAGCTTCGGTGGGGTTTAAAAGTAAAGGCTATGCAATACTTGGGATTCAAATTAATGCAATCGCGACTCAATGATGCAAGAATAAGAAAGAAGCAATAGGTGCTATATGTATGCAAGCATGTGGTAGTGCTTGCCTGGCAGCTCAGTTGAAGCAAGGAATGGATCTGGGTAGTGCTCCTGGTTCTCTTGATATATCCCCTGCTCAGCGTCTATTCGAAGAAGAACCAAACAAACAAAGGCCAACATAAATAAAGTGCACAAGCATATGAATAAATGCGACAAGCAAACAATCATGCCATGATGAATGATGCACAGTTTGCATGGCATTAAAGTAGCATGGCATGGGTGAGGTGTGGGAAACAATATTAAAGCATTTTATTGAGTTTTAACCTTATTTTATTCTCAAATTAGTTGCTGTCCACAATATATTTATATGATTCATGCTTCAATTCAAACCATGGGATGCATAAACAGAAAGGTCTCGTCGAGCTAAACATTTTAGACATATCATTTATTAAATTTGGACTTATAAAATAAAAGTTATTAATTATTTAAGAAAGAGGGGCATTTTATTGTAATTTAAATTAACTTGGAAATTTAAGTGTTCAAAATATATTTTGGATTGCATATTTGAAATCCTCACATTTTTATGATTTGAAAACATATATTATTTGTTAAATTTGGATTAATATTTGAAAAGTTATTTAAAAACAGAATTATATTTGAATTTGAATTAATTAGAAAAAGATTTGAATTTAAACAGATTCAGGAAAAACCTTTTTATACCCAGGCTAAACTAGCTACAGACGCTGACCAGTGGGTCCAGCAGCTGACTCAGCAACACACGCGCGCAGAAACGTTTTGCACCGCGGGTTAAGCTAGCCCTAGAGGGTGACAGGTGGGGCCAACTGGCTCGGGCCCAGGCGTCAGCGAACGGCGCGCGGGGTTGCCAGGTGGACCGAGCGAGGGAGCGCGGGTTGAGCACCGAGAAGCGGGGGGCTCTTCTGCAAGTTTGCTCGGCGACTGACCGGTGGCCCAAAACGTACCGCGGGTTAAGCGTAAAAACTAGCAGGGGGTTACGCGCAAAAAGGCCGCCGTACTGTTGATCTTCCTCTGACGACCGATCGGTCCGTGCGCGACAGAGATCAGCGCGCCGCGGTGGGGCTTCGAACGCGCGAACTGGGCACGCGCGCAGGCAGCGGTGACCGCTGGGCTAGGGCGGGGTTGCTGCTAGGAGGGTGGACGGGGCCTAGGTAGGGTTTGCGCGGCGCGGAAGCGAGCAGGCACGCACGCTCGTCGGTGCACCGAGGGTGCACGACGAATCGTCCGGCGGACCTAGCGCGGAAGCGAGCAGGCGACCATGTCCAGGGGTTAGGGAGCTCACCGAGGTGGCGTTGGCATGGACGGATCGAGCAGAGGGGCAGTGGATCGGCGGCGAGGCAGATGCACTGAGGCTAGGGTTTCGCGTCGGGTCGGTGGCGGTCCAGCGCTCCTGGGGCTTCTCCTCCTCGACGACGAGTACCAGTCGAAGCAGGGGAACCTCCTCGATCTCCCAGGCCACTGCACGGACGCGCGGCTCGACTGGATCGACGGAACGGAGCAGCGGCCGACGGTGGCGGCTATGGGGTAGCGGCGGCGATGGAGCAGAGAGGGGAGAGGGTAGGGCGCCGCTGGGTGGATCTGGGGTAGCTGGGAGAGGCAGAGAGGGTGGATAGGGACGGGAGAGGGAGGTGGTGCCGTGGGGAAGCGGGGTAGATGGAAAAGGTGGTCTCGGCCACCTTTTTCTCCCTCCTTCCTCACGTGCTCTTCGGGGCAGGGCAGGGCAGGGGGGTGTGGCTACCAGGTAGGGCCAGAGGGTGAGGCCAAGGACAGGGCAGGCTCGGGCTAGGGGCAGGGCAGGCAGGGAGAGAGATAGAGGGAGGGAGGTAGGCTCGGGTTTAGTGGTTAGGGGAGCTTCGGTTTAGGGTTGGTACTAGGGTTGGGGGATAGCTAGGTGGCCAGCTAGGGTTTGGTTAGGTGGACAAGTGGGGCCAAGCTAGGTGAGAGAGAGGGGGAGGCCGAGAGAGAGAGGGGTGGTGGATTTAGGGTTTAGGTGAGAGGGGGGGTGTGGTTTAGATTGAAAGGGGAAGAGAGGTGGTGAGATGAGAGAGAGATGAGGGGGAGGTTTATTGTTTTGTCAAGCTCAAGCAAGTTCAAGCAAAGAGCAAGCAAGAACTAGACAAGGAAAGGAGAGGGTGAGGTGGTTTAAGCATGATCAAACTAGATCACACCAAAAGAGAGAGATGGAGAGAGATGACCCATTCAAACTCAAATAAAATCCAAATGGCAAGCTAAAGGGGTACTTGCATGGGCCATGCATAATTAATTAATACCATGTTTATCCTTGTAAAAACAAGGTTAATTTCACGGCATTTTCTTATGCATCCCAAAGTGTGGAGTAAGGCCCAAGCAAAGGAATTTAGAAAGAATTCCAAGTGGAGTATATGGAGATGATCACATTGGATTATATTTAGGACTGGCTAGTGTGTATATGCCACTAGATGATTAATAGTCCAAACAATATCCCATCATGAGTTTCATTCCTTATTAATCCATATGGAAGCTAGGGAAAAAGGGGTCCACTCACAAGGCATGCAAAGGTGGCCATGTGGCTCTCATATATCAATATTGTGAAAACAACATGATGCCAAGATGAGAGCATGTGGCAAAGAATTGGATCCATCCCAACCCACATGAGCTAGAAGTAAAACCAGTAAAAGCCAAGCTCATGTTTAGTTGGATGGTGGGATTATAAGGTGGTGAAAGAAAAGGTGGTGGAGTTAATAAAAGATATGCCCCAACTCAACTTGGGCATTTAAACCATATATCAAGAACCAAATACAATATCAAGAGGCAAATACAATTAATAATGCATATGAGATAAGAACCAAATCAAAAAGGGTTTTATATGATGCTCAAATGCAAGGAGGCATGATGACATGAGCATGATATAATGATGATGCAACAATTATATATTTGAAGTAGCCAATATATTACTAGACCAAGTAGCATTACAATTGTTAGACAATTGGGATGCTACACAAACCATATCATGAACCACACCCAGTGTCATTGCATGTGTGTTCTTCTCACAAACCACACATGGATCCACCGGTGTCAGTGCATGTCTGCTCTTCTCATTAACCACAGCTAGAGTCATTGCATGTCTATTCTTTTCACAAACCACATATCACCAGTGTCATTGCATGTGTGTTCTTCCCATGAACCACACATGGATCGACCGGTGTCATTGCATGTCTGCTCTTCTCATGAACCACACATGGATCCACCTAGTGTCATCGCATGTGTGTTCTTCCCATGAACCACACATGGATCCGCCAGTGTCATTGCATGTCTACTCTTTTCATGAACCACAGCTAGAGTCATTGCATGTGTGTTCTTCTCACAGACCACATATCACAAGTGTCATTGCATGTGTGTTCTTCCCAAAGACCACACATGGATCCACCAGTGTCATTGCATGTGTGTTCTTCTCACAGACCACACATGGATCCACCAGTGTCATTGCATGTGTGTTCTTCTCACAAACCATATTATGAACCACACCCAATGTCATTGCATGTGTGTTCTTTCCATGAACCACACATGGATCCACCAGTGTCATTGCATGTGTGTTCTTCCCACAAACCACACATGGATCCACCAGTGTCATTGCATGTGTGTTCTTCCCATGAACCACACGTGGACCACCAGTGTCATTGTATGTCTGCTCTTTCCATGAACCACAGATAGAGTCATCACATGCGTGCTCTTTTCACAAACCACAGCTAGAATCATTTTATGTGTGTTCTTCTTACAAACCATATCATGAACCACACCCAGTGTCATTGCATGTGTGTTCTTCTCACAAACCACACATGGATCCACCGGTGTCATTGCATGTCTGCTCTTCTCATTAACCATAGCTAGAGTCATTGCATGTCTGTTCTTTTCACAAACCACGTATCACCAGAGTCATTGCATGTGTGTTCTTCCCATGAACCACAGATGGATCCACCAGTGTCATTCCATGTGTGTTCTTCTCACAAACCACACATGGATCCACCCAGTGTCATCGCATGTATGTTCTTCCCATGAAACACACATGGATCCACCAGTATCATTGTATGTCTGCACTTTTCATGAATCACAGCTAGAGTCATTGGATGTGTGTTCTTCTTACAGATCACATATCACCAGTGTCATTATATGTGTGTTCTTTCCAAAGACCACACATGGATCCACCAGTGTCATTGCATGCGTGTTCTCCCCATGAACCACACATGGATCCACCAGTGTCATTGCATGTCTGCTCTTTTCTTGAACCACTGCTAGAGTCATAGGATGTGTGTTCTTCTCACAGACCACATTTCACCAGTGTCATTGCATGTGTGTTCTTCCCAAAGACCACACATGGATCCACCAGTGTCGTTGCATGTGTGTTCTTCTCACAACCCATATCATGAACCACACCTAGTGTCATTGCATGTGTGTTCTTCCCATGAACCACACATGGATCCACCGGTGTCATTGCATATCTGCTCTTCCCACAGACCACACATGGATCCACCAGTGTCATTGCATGTCTGCTCTTTTCATGAACCACAGCTAGAGTCATTGGATGTGTGTTCTTCTCATAGTCCACATATCACCACTGTCATTGCATGTGTGTTCTCCTCACAAACCATATCATGAACCACACCCAGTGTCATTGCATGTGTGTTCTTCTCACAAACCACACATGGATCCACCAGTGTCATTGCATGTGTGTTCTTATTCACAAACCATATCATGAACCACACCCAGTGTCATTGCACGTGTGTTCTTCTCATTAATCCCACATGGATATGCCAGTGTCATTGCATGTGTGTTCTTCCTACAGACCACACATGGATCCAACAGTGTCATTGCATGTGTGTTCTTCCCATGAACCATACATGGATCCACCAGTGTCATTGTATGTCTGCTCTTCCCAGTAACCACTGCTAGAGTCATCGCATGCATGCCCTTTTCACAAACCACAGCTAGAGTCATTGCATGTGTGTTCTTCTTACAAACCATATCATGAACCACACCTAGTGTCATTGCATGTGTGTTCTTCTCACAAACCACACATGGATCCACCGGTGTCATTGCATGTCTGCTCTTCTCATTAACCACAGCTAGAGTCATTGCATGTCTATTCTTTTCACAAACCACATATCACCAGAGTCATTGCATGTGTGTTCTTCCCATGAACCACACATGGATCGACCGGTGTCATTGCATGTCTGCTCTTCTCATGAACCACACATGGATCCACCTAGTGTCATCGCATGTGTGTTCTTCCCATGAGCCACACATGGATCCGCCAGTGTCATTGCATGTCTACTCTTTTCATGAACCACAGCTAGAGTCATTGGATGTGTGTTCTTCTCACAGACCACAAATCACCAGTGACATTGCATGTGTGTTCTTCCCAAAGACCACACATGGATCCACCAGTGTCATTGCATGTGTGTTCTTCTCACAGACCACACATGGATCCACCAGTGTCATTGCATGTGTGTTCTTCTCACAAACCATATTATGAACCACACCCAATGTCATCGCATGTGTGTTCTTTCCATGAACCACACATGGATCCACCAGTGTCATTGCATGTGTGTTCTTCCCACAAACCACGCATGGATCCACCAGTGTCATTGCATGTGTGTTCTTCCCATGAACCACACATGGATCCACCAGTGTCATTGCATGTCTGCTCTTTTCATGAACCACAACTAGATTCATTGGATGTGTGTTCTTCTCATAGACCACATATCACCAGTGTCATTGCATGTGTGCTCTTCCCAAAGACCACACATGGATCCACCAGTGTCATTGCATGTGTGTGTTGGGAATATGCCCTAGAGGCAATCATGTATGATGATATTTCCCATAGTATTCATAAAGTTATTAAGTAGTCCTTGTATAAACATCTGATGTGTATCATTGAATATGTGATTCAGTTGTGGAACTATGCATTCATGTTGTTTGTACTAAATATCCTTGGTCATTGAGGTTGTGCTGGACACACAACTTAGACCAATGTGAAAGTTGGCTTGATGACTCGGTTCCACTTGTCATGGGCATGGAGATGCTATTCCAACTTACACAGATTCGGCTAAAGAGTTTAGCGAGTCGGATTGACCCATATTGAGGTACAACGAACTAAGCTGTCATTTGTATATCTCAATCAATGTAATCCTTAGACCTGAGGTTGTTGCATAGTCCGAGTTGAGGATCACCGACTTAGGTTCTGTCAAACGCTGATCCGTAACTGGGCAGTTATAAAGGCAGAGTTCGGGTCGACTGAGAATCAAGCTACGTGATGTGAATAACCAAGATGGGATTTTGCCCCTCCACTCGGAGAGATATTCTCTGGGCCCTCTCGTGAGATATGATTCGGAAAGCATGGCCATGCACGACTCGGTTAAGTGTTAACCGAGGCGATCGACTAAGAGTTAGTCGGGTGAATCACCTATCTCGGATCGAGAAGAGAGTTGGACTATTTAAGGGATGACATATATATATTCGCCTATAGTCTGACAAGGTATATCGTGAGGCAAAAGGGACTCAGACGCAAGTCGCATTGGAAAGGCAAGTCGTCATGACTCTTTGGTACTTGGGAGTCGGCATGTTCTGCTAGGAGCCGATACCGACTGATCGATTGTGAGCCGATATCAGTTCTGCTAAAGAGCCGATACTGACTCAAATCGTGTCCAAGTAGCCATGAGCCTGTGGGGTCACACACTTAAGAGCGGGAGCAGTTCGGATTGGATCTGAACTTATAATCTGGTTGGGTTGGACCTAAATCAGATTAGGACTGAGTTAGTGAGTTGGACTCACGGTGACTAAAGTTATATGGGCTTTAGTGAATGGGTCGCGCGAGCAGAGCCCACGTTCACTCCCTATATATAGTGGAGCACAATAACCCAGAATGGTTAATCGTTGTTCGGTTAGGTCGTTCCATGTGTTGGAAACCCTAGCTCCACAGCAGTCCAGCCGCCGTAACGAACCTAGCAGTTCACCGCCGGCGCTCCTCCTTGTACGTGTGGATACCCGCAGAGGTGCTGTGCGATCAGCACCAGGACGATCGGATCGTGAGGACTGCACTGCATCAACTGACGCGCTTCATCAGTAATCCGCAACCGCGCGTCTAGTGGTAAACCTCGTGGCCTTCTACCTTAGCTAGATCTTGGGATCACCACGTTAGAGGAAATTTTTTTATTTTATCTCTGCGTGGCCCAACAGTGTGCTCTCCTCACATACCATATCATGAACCACACCCAGTGTCATTGCATGTGTGTTCTTCTCACAAACCACACATGGATCCACAAGTGTCATTGCATGTGTGTTCTTCCCATGAACCACACATGGATCCACTGTTGTCATTGCATGTCTACTCTTCTCATGAACCACACATGGATCCACCCAGTGTCATCGCATGTGTGTTCTTCCCATGAACCACACATGGATCCACCAGTGTCATTGCATGTCTGCTCCTTTCATGAACCACAGCTAGAGTCATTGGATGTGTGTTCTTCTCACAGACCACATATCACCAGTGTCATTGCATGTGTGTTCTTCCCAAAGACGACACATGGATCCACTAGTGTCATTGCATGTGTGTTCTTCTCACAAACCATATCATGAACCACACCTAGTGTCATTGCATGTGTGTTCTTCTCACAGACCACACATGGATCCACTAGTGTCATTGCATGTGTGTTCTTCTCACAGACCATATCATGAACCACACCCAGTGTCATTGCATGTGTGTTCTTCCCATGAACCACACATGGATCCACCGGTGTCATTGCATGTCTGCTCTTTTCATTAACCATAGCTAGAGTCATTGCATGTGTGTTCTTCTCACAAACCACATATCAACGGAGTCATTGCATGTGTGTTCTTCCCAAAGACCACACATTGATCCACCAGTGTCATTGCATGCGTGTTCTTCCCATAGAACACACATGGATCCAATAGTGTCGTTGCATGTGTGTTCTTTTCATTAAGCATAGCTAGAGTCATTGCATGTGTGTTCTTCTCACAAACCACATATCACCCGAGTCATTGCATGTGTGTTCTTCCCAAAGACCACACAAGGATCCACCAGTGTCATTGCATGTGTGTTCTTCCCATAGACCACACATGGATCCACCAGTGTCGTTGCATGTGTGTTCTTCCCATGAACCACACATGGATCCACTAGTGTCATTGTATGTCTTCTCTTCCCATGAAACCACAGCTAGAGTCATTGCATGTGTGTTCTTCTTACAAACCATATCATGAACCACACCCAGTGTGTGAGATCCGGCACATGGCTTAATAGGATTGATAGGATAGTCATATCAACAAGTTGCAACTTCTTTTTCGGAAGCTCATTTGAAAAGAACTCTAAGGTTAAGCGTGCTTGGCCTAGAGCAATTCTAGGATGGGTGACCGACTGGGAAATGGGTACCGGGTGCGCATGAGTGAGGACAAAGTGGGCAGAAAAGACTAGTGTTGGTCTGTGGGGCCAGTCTAGATGTCCTATTAAGCTGCCAGGAGTGACACCCCCCGGGCCCAGGAGTGGACGGGGTGTTACACAGTGTCATTGCATGTGTGTTCTTCTCACAAACCACACATGGATCCACCAGTGTCATTGCATGTCTGCTCTTCTCATTAACCACAGCTAGAGTCATTGCATGTCTGTTCTTTTCACAAACCAGGTATCACCAGAGTCATTGCATGTGTGTTCTTCCCATGAACTACAGATGGATCCACCAGTGTCATTGCATGTGTGTTCTTCTCACAAACCACACATGGATCCACCCAGTGTCATCGCATGTGTGTTCTTCCCATGAACCACACATGGATCCACCAGTGTCATTGCATGTGTGTTCTTCCCACAAACCACGCATGGATCCACCAGTGTCATTGCATGTGTGTTCTTCCCATGAACCACACATGGATCCACCAGTGTCATTGCATGTCTTCTCTTTTCATGAACCACAACTAGAGTCATTGGATGTGTGTTCTCCTCATAGACCACATATCACCAGTGTCATTGCATGTGTGTTCTTCCCAAAGACCACACATGGATCCACCAGTGTCATTGCATGTGTGTTCTTCTCACAAACCATATCATGAACCACACCTAGTGTCATTGCATGTGTGTTCTTCTCACAGACCACACATGGATCCACCATTGTCATTGCATGTGTGTTCTTCTCACAGACCATATCATGAGCCACACCCTGTGTCATTGCATGTGTGTTCTTCCCATGAACCACACATGGATCCACTGGTGTCATTGCATGTCTGCTCTTTTCATTAACCACGGCTAGAGTCATTGCATGTGTGTTCTTCTCACTAACCACATATCACCGGAGTCATTGCATGGGTGTTCTACCCAAAGACCACACATGGATCCACCAGTGTCATTGCATGTGTGTTCTTCCCACAAACCACACATGGATCCACAAGTGTCGTTGCATATGTGCTCTTCCCATGAACCACACATGGATACACCAGTGTCATTGTATGTCTGGTCTTCCCATGAACCATAGCTAGAGTCATCGCATGCGTGCTCTTTTCACAAACCACAGCTAGAGTCATTGCCTATGTTTTCTTCTTACAAACCATATCATGAACGACACCCAGTGTCATTGCATGTGTGTTCTTCTCACAAACCACACATGGATCCACCGGTGTCATTGCATGTCTACTCTTCTCATTAACCACAGCTAGAGTCATTGCATGTCTGTTCTTTTCACAAACCATGTATCACCAGAGTCATTGCATGTGTGTTATTCCCATGAACCACAGATGGATCCACCAGTGTCATTGCATGTGTGTTCTTCTCACAAACCACACATGGATCCACCCAGTGTCATCGCATGTATGTTCTTCCCATGAACCACACATGGATCCACCAGTGTCATTGCATGTCTCCTCTTTTCATGAACCACAACTAGAGTCATTGGATGTGTGTTCTTCTCACAGACGACATATCACCAGTGTCATTGCATGTGTATTCTTCCCAAAGACCACACATGGATCCACCAGTGTCATTGCACGTGTGTTCTACCCACAGACCACACATGGATCAACCAGTGTCATTGCATGTGTGATCTTCCCATGAACCATACATGGATCCACCAGTCTCATTGTATGTCTGCTCTTACCATGAACCACAACTAGAGTCATCGCATGCGTGCTCTTTTCACAAACCACAGCTAGAGTCATTGCATGTGTGTTCTTCTTACAAACCATATCATGAACCTCACCCAGTGTCATTGCATGTGTGTTCTTATCACAAACCACACATGGATCCACCGGTGTCATTGCATGTCTGCTCTTCTCATTAACCACAGATAGATTCATTGCATGTCTGTTCTTTTCACAAACCACATATCACCAGAGTCATTGCATGTGTGTTCTTCACATGAACCACACATGGACCCACTAGTGTCATTGCATGTCTGCTCTTCTCACAAACCACACATGGATCCACCCAGTGTCATCGCATGTGTGTTCTTCCCATGAACCACACATGGATCCACCAGTGTCATTGCATGTCTACTCTTTTCATGAACCACAACTAGAGTCATTGGACGTGTGTTCTTCTCACAGAACACATATCACCAGTGTCATTGCATGTGTGTTGTTCCCAAAGACCACACATGGATCCACCAGTGTTGTTTCATGTGTGTTCTTCTCACAAACCATATCATGAACCACACCCAGTGTCATTGCATGTGTGTTCTTCTCATATACCACACATGGATCCACCAGTGTCATTGCATGTGTGTTCTTCTCACAAACCATATCATGAACCACACCCAGTGTCATTGCATGTGTGTTCTTCCCATGAACCACACATGGATCCACCGGTATCATTGCATGTCTCCTATTCCCACATACCACACATGGATCCACCAGTGTCATTGCATGTGTGTTCTTCCCATGAACCACACATGGATCCACCAATGTCATTGCATGTGTGTTCTCCTCACAAACCATATCATGAACCACACCTAGTGTCATTGCATGTGAGTTATTCTCATATACCACACATGGATCCACCAGTGTCATTGCATGTGTGTTCTTCTCACAAACCATATCATGAACCACACCCAGTGTCATTGCATGTGTGTTCTTCTCATTAACCCCACATGGATCCACCGGTGTCATTTCATGTCTGCTCTTTTTGTTAACCACAGCTAGAGTCATTGCATGTATGTTCTTTTCACAAACCACATATCACCAGAGACATTGCATGTGTGTTCTTCTCATAGACCACACATGGATCCACCAGTGTCATTGCATGTGTGTTCTTCCCATAGACCACACATGGATCCAAAAGTCTCATTGCATGTCTGCTCTTTTCATGAACCACATCTAGAGTCATTGGATGCGTGTTCTTCTCACAGACCACATATCACTAGTGTCATTGCATGTGTGTTCTTCCCAAAGACCACTCATGGATCCACCAGTGTCATTGCATGTGTGTTCTTCTCACAAACCATATCATGAGCCACACCCAGTGTCATTGCATGTGTGTTCTTCTCACAGACCACACATGGATCCACCAGTGTCATTGCATGTGTGTTCTTCTCACAGACCATATCATGAACCACACCCAGTGTCATTGCATATGTGTTCTTCCCATGAACCATACATGGATCCACCGGTGTCATTGCATGTCTGCTCTTTTCATTAACCACAGCTAGAGTCATTGCATGTGTGTTCTGCTCACAAACCACATATCACCGGAGTCATTGCATGTGTATTCTTCCCAAAGACCACACATGAATCCACCTGTGCCATTGCATGTGTGTTCTTCCCACAGACCACACATGGACCACCAGTGTCGTTGCATGTGTGTTCTTCTCATTAACCACAGCTAGTGTCATTGCATGTCTGCTCTTCTCATTAACCACAACTAGAGTCATTGCATGTCTATTTTTTTCACAAACCACATATCACCAGAGTCATTGCATGTGTGTTCTTCCCATGAACCACACATGGTTCCACCGGTGTCATTGCATGTCTACTCTTCTCATGAACCACAGCTAGAGTCATTTCATGTGTGTTCTTCTCACAAACCACATATCACCAGAGTCATTGCATGTGTGTT
Organism: Avena sativa; assembly: GCA_916181665.1. Taxonomy (NCBI): domain Eukaryota; kingdom Viridiplantae; phylum Streptophyta; class Magnoliopsida; order Poales; family Poaceae; genus Avena; species Avena sativa. The sequence continues at coordinate 126,776,263 of OV702292.1, read as the reverse complement.
CTTCCCACAAACCACATATCATCGGTGTCATTGCATGTCTGCTCTTCTCATTAACCACAGCTAGATCCACCCGTGTCATTGGATGCATGTTCTTTTCATAAACCGCATATGGATACTAATTAACCTTAGGAGAGCCCTAACCTTAGCGTTAGACTGAGTCTTCTAGAGGGCACGCCCTAACACAGTTGTTCTGCTTGTCAATTGTTACATACCGTCCGATCGGGGCGTTTGGACGATTGGGATGGTTTTCGTGAGATCGATCCGCGAGTAGTCTATTCTGCGGCATGATTGGCCATGCTTGCTCTGGACAAACTGGCAACACTAGGCGCTCCCCTGTTGCGAGTGTCACGACTCACGAGTTGAGCGGGCCATATCCCAGTGTCACGTCCCCATTACTTCTCTTCCTCCCCGTACTTCTCTTCCTTCCCCTTGAAGCCACATTCCCCACTTCACTCCCATCCTGCCGTAGCCGCAAGCCGACGGCGCCGCCATCCCAATCCCCTCTCTAGCAGCCACCCCCTCCCCTCGCGCCATGGGTTCAAGGGGAGACGATGAGGAAACGTGTCATGACGACAGGGACGGTGATTTCGATGTGAGTCGTCTCATCTCTATCTCTATCATCCGTGGCCAGTTATCTATTTTTTGAGCCAGATCTACTCCGTTTCCTCATGCGCGTATGATGTGTTAGGCCAACCAGACGATGTATGACGCCGACTATCACGGTTTAGCGGATGAAGACAGTCCTCTGCTATGTAAACATGGATATGTGCCCGCTAAATTTGTAGCGTTCGAAGGACAAAACGCAAGCAGGTGGTTTCTACGGTGTCAAGGACATCGTGCAATGATGCGAGGCGGAAGTTGCGGTGTTGTCAAATGGGTAGATCCAGAGTGGCCCAAATCGATGCAGAAAACGCTGGACAAACTATGTGAAATGACTTTTGAGTTGAAAGAATCCGCATTCAGCTCACTCTTGACAGTGTTGAGATGAAGCTATGGGAACCAGTTGACACGACCAAGCATAAGCGAGATCTAATGGGGGTGGAAGACAAGGTTAGAAAAGTCGAGAAGGAGAGGGCGCGGCGTTGGCCCTGAAGGCTAAAGCAAGAACTGACTCAAGCAAGGAAGGATCTTCACTAGGCCAAAGTCCTGCAGTTCACAACTACGAGTATTGACAAGTGCATGAGGAAAGATGCAGAGAAACAATTGAAGCTGTGCAAGGAAGATGCTAAAAGGAAGGAGCAGACAATTCGATCCTTGCTCTCGCAGGAAGATGCGCATAAGGCTAAGATTAGGAAGATCAAGGAGATGTGTGTTAACTAGTTCTATTTAGCTTAAGCCCCGTGCGTTTTTTAAGTTGTAATAGTTGTACTTGTTGACCTAGCGGTCTGAACTATTGGCCCCGGAGTCCTGGGAGTAAAAAAAATGGTCGCCCGTTAATCTGTCTTAATGCTGCATTACTTCCTTTTGTCTGACCAATGCCCCTTGGATATTCCGCCCATCGCTTCGTCGTCCTCATGTAAAAATAGGAGGCACCACAGCTCATCGCTTCATCGCCCATCCCCTCGCCCTCTCCAATCTCCACCGCGTCGTCCACCCCCTCGCTCCCTCTCAATCTCCACCGTGCCGCCATAGAGATGCCCTCGCTGAACATCTACGAGGAGGTGATGTTCTCGCACTTCGACATCCTCGCGCTGCCGGCCGTGACGGTGCCCCACGGATGGCGCATCAGCTATGCAGGGGTGCTGGTGGCTCCGCTCGTCTTCCCCGGCGGAGCCGTGATGGAGAGTGAAATCGCGGCGCACTACCGCCAAATGCCCGCATGGACGAGGGCGCTGCCCCGGTACGCGGCGGCCAGCCCGTACTGGCCGGCGCTGCTCAAGAAGGAGCGGAAGGCCAAGATTGGCAACCGCATCATTTACGGGCACGTGGTGCACCGGGATCTCCGCAACCGAGAAGGGCGAGAGAGGTTCTGGTCCGTCCCTAGACGGACCAAGTTCACCGTCATCGCCGCCGCTCACCACGAAGAGGTGCTCCGTCTCGCGTACAATGCGGAAATCATGGAGGTTCCGTCCGACGAAGACGAGGAAGCCAGCGGCTCGGAGGACAGCGGCAGCGGAAGTGAAATTGTTGACTAGTTGGTTGAATTAATGTAGGATGTGAAATCGCACCTTTGTTTAGAAGAATTTGTGGTTGACTTAATGAAATGCCTCGATTTAGATCTCTGTCTCGATTAATTTGTGGAAGAATTTGTGATTTAGATCAATTTTTGCCTCGATTTAGATCTCTGTCCCGGATTGGGAACGTAACCATGGACCAAAGACACCTTTTCTACTAGTGTATTCTGACAGTGGTGGTTTGTTTAAACGTAATCTACGTGGATTGTGCCGCATGCAAATGGCACAACCACAATTTATAAAGTGGAAGCACGTACACCCGATTACTGGAGATCTAGGAGCTTCGCCAGATGTAGGGGATGCAGGAGCAGAGAGGCGGTGAGATAGACGGGCTCAAGATTAGCCAGAAAGTGGTACCCATTTCCTCCTCATCTGGGCATTATCAGTGAGAACATTGTTGTTTATGTTGCCACGTCGGTGTGCAGCATCTTGAATAAGTGGCACAATCACAATTTCGTGGAGTGTGGTAGCTTAAATAATTTATTTATCCGCCACTTACATTCCGTCGTATTTGGAGACCTCCTGCCCCTCAGCAATCGTGGAACCGGTGGATCATTGTTTTCAGATAGCAGTGGCACAATCACAATTTCGAATTCAACTACTGACTCAGGCGTTTTCAAACCCTAAGTCGCAGTACATTTTACTCAGAGAACGTGGGTAGATTGTTTCACCCAGCAACGTGCCACACACAGAGCAATCAAAATTTAACAGAATTACATATATAGGTTCAAGTTCAACACATTACTATGCATCTTCATTGCCAGCAGCCTTCTTTCGCAGCCTAGGTGCCAAGCCTTCACGTCCAATGGCTTCTTCATTTCCTGCCTTCTTCCTCTTCCTCGGTGCCAATTTTCTTAGCTTCACGTACTCTGCATCGCCGGGACAATGGGCACCAGAATCGTGCCCAGCATCATCTTTCCACTCGTTTTTAATTTCTTTGGGCAGCAAAATGACTGACCCGGCAGTCATGTTTCTAACCTTGCGGCGCTTCCTGTCAAAGAAACAAGACTGTTGCATAACTGCCCAATATCTACAGAGTAAATAAAACAAAAATTACAATTCAGCACAAACATGCGAACCCCAAGCGACCTTTGCTTACCAGGAGCTAATTGCGTTTGAGCAACCACCCTGTCCAAGAATAGAAGGGCGACTCCCAGTTGCAGCAGCTTCCACATCCAGTACATCACAATTCAGCTCAAACATGCAATCCGAAGCATATCTTTTCATCAACCCAATTAGCTGACTGTCACACGATATAGGAACATGGATGCCATGTTCATCCATGAAGTTGAACTTTGTAGTCTGCTTCGTCCATACTTCAACATGATTACGCAGAGTAGCAACCATACCAGATATAGTGCAGATCTGTGCAGGCGCTTCTTCCATGGTGAAACAATGGCTTCCATACCACTTGCCCTTAGAGTCGTACCTGTACAGGACTACCGTAACCAGGTAAGGAGGGTCCGCGCAGATCCCACTTGACAAAAAACTGTGGACAAAATATGTTTGTCATCGTTGGGCTAACGAACAATTTGAGGTTCAGTAGCCAGCTAGAAGTTGTAATTACTGCTAATAGTAAAGAGAAGGGTAGCTCACCCGCTTGTAGGCAGAACTTCTTCTTCCTTGATAGTAGGATCTGCCATCCTCCGAACTGCTCGGCTCATCGTCGGCGGAGGCAGGCTAGAGCCTCGCAATGGCGGCTACGGCATGCACCATTGGAGCTCGGTATCAGCGACTGGGCGCAGCAACTTGGCCCCAGAAGTCAAAAGTCCGAAGGGATCGTCCTGCCTAGAGGGTGGATTCCGACGCTGCCGGTGCTAGGGGAAAGCTAGGAATGGATTTGTGAAATTGGTCAACGCATCCAATCCACTTAGCTGCTCGATTTGCCTAAGAGGTTGGTGCATTGGCGCCCGCGTCACGGACAGATAACAGGCTTGTGGGTCCCGACCGTCTACTTCACGGGGAGGTTTAAAGGAATGTTTGTATTTGGCAAGGTTGAGATGAATTTGCCTCGAAATGGCCCCTCTCAGTAGTTGGTGGCCCAACTTTTCAAAACGCGGTAATTTCAGGCAACTTAGGTACCGCCATGCGCTGGCCTGCCAACTTTGGTACCGTAGACGAACATGCCCCTCATAGAGTAGAAAATATAAATGCATAGGACACCTTCAAAGTTCAAAAGGGTGACTAGATACAAATAGTTTAAAACAAGCAATATCATGGTATGCATCAATCAACAAGTCTTGGGACAATGCACATAGAACTAAGAATGGCCACTATGCTCTCAAAGTAGGTGCATAAAGGTAGAAGGTGGAGACTCAATATATAAGTGGAAGAAAGGCCTTCATAGAAGGAAGTAGGGATTCAAGTTTCATAAAGAGCTTCCAAAAATTATGGTACTTAATAGCTTTCAGCTCTCATTGCCCCTATCATAATCATCTTGAAGTGATTAAGGTTAAAGTGAACAAACTATGGTGTATATGCTTGACGAAGTATAAGTTAGAAATCTCATGTCCCTTGAATACGAGGGCCTCTCCTCATGCTACTCAAGTTTAGTCACCGGTAAGTTCTTGTCATCGTAATTACATGTGTATCATAGAGAACCGCCAACGGGGTACCCCTTGCCCGATGATACGGAAGAATCCCCATATCAAAATAACAAGGCAAGCAGACAATGAGCATCTCAACAACCTTCTTATTTACCATGGGAATATGGTGCTTTTTTCTCTCTTTCCTCTTTTCATAATCTCTTTTTTTTCTTTTTCTCTTTTTTCTCAACATCTGACTCTTTTTATAAGAAGAATGCTTCATAGATAGCTCATTATGGTTACGCTGCAGGTTTCCGCCATGTCAGCATGGATTAGACCAGCGGCCCAGGCGTTTCTCTAACACATATACATAACTCCATGGACTTACAAGCTCCCCTTTCATTTCACACCAACGACGTCCATAGACAAAAGAGCATGATATCAACTAGGTACAAAGTACCAGTGCAATGTTGAAAGCGTTCCCCATGACAGCATGGTTTTGCTAATCCCCAACAAATAAGTGCAAGCATATACAAAACAGACGACACAAAGGTTCAAGTTTATTAAGGGCAAGAAAAGTAAAGTGTGCCATCAAGTTTGTGAGAGCTTTAATCACTAGTTTTCTCATAACAAGTTTAATTTGAAAGGTAGATAAAAGAATGAATATACTTGGAATAGAATATGCTAGTAGGTAGGTATGGTGGACTCTTTGGAATAACTTGGTTTAAGGAGTTGGATGCATGAGTGGAACTTATACTTGGTTATGGAGGCTAGCAAAAGACTAGGAGCGACAAAATAAGAGAGCAATAATGACCATAATCATGTAGAGCGACAAAACATCATTGATCAAAGCATGAAGTGATACTAAAAATTGAAAACTAAAGGATCATAAAGGGTTATGGTGACTGGGGATAGTCATAACATGGTGTGAGCATGCACCAAGTCAACCCAAATAAAGCATCAAAGGAGAATACCACAATACTATGCTTTAATATGCTAAAACAACACATGATTCTTCAAAGGCACATTAAGCAATCGCAATTGTTTATAACAAGTCATGCTACAGCAAAGAATACTAAGCATAAATCCAAAACAATATCAAGCATGGCATGACAAAGCATAGGCCACAGTCAAAAACAAGCTCTATTTACCACTTAAGCATGAACTTTCCTACTCTTTTCCAAACCAAACCTAACTATTTGAAAACCAATGTATGGAAGAGTGGGTCCAACCAATTTATTCAGCAAACTAAGAAAACCAAGCAAAGAAAAAACCAAAACAAAAACGAAAAAGAAGACGCTCCAAGAACAATGCAACTGTGCATGAAACAATAAAAATGAAGCGTTTGGAAGAAACCTAGGATTTTTTGTTGATGAAGAGGGGGATGCCTTGGGCATCCCCAAGATTTGACGCTTCTACTTCTTGGATATTTCTTGGGGTGACTCGCGTGGCATCCCCAAGCTTGTGCTTTAGTCCATCCTTCATCTCATTACTCATTTCTTCCATACACTGAAATTTTTCCTTTATACAAAACTTCACACAATCTTTATTAGCAACATTAGTGCACTCAAGATAATAAATCTTTAGGTTCAGTTCCAACACCAATAAAACTTCCATTAAAACACTAGCTACTGTCAGAACAGACCAGCAGGTAAATACGAATTGTTTCAAAGACCTTCTGTTCCTCAAATCAAAAAGTGTTGAACTAAGGAAAGTTAGATAACAACTTGGGGCAGAAGCACAAAAATTCACGCCTCAAAAGGACGTATAGAGATTTTACACGAATTTTTACGGTGAAGCACAGAAATCTGTTTTGGGACAACAACTTTCCCAATCATTACTTCTCTCTCATTAGAGGTTACTCATGGCACAAAAAGCAAATAAAAAGGATAAGGAGCGGTTATTACTGAAGTAATAACTTCCAAGACTCATCTAAAACTTTTGGGTTATCTCCCAATAAGTACTTTAATTTAACGCCTTTAAGTTAGGCATAAGAAGGAAGAAAAAGAATCAAGTCTTCTCAAATGAAGAAGCATTAAGAGAAAATTTTGTTTTCATAGGAGAGGCAAAAGAAATCTTTCATCAATTTCATCTTTTCTTTCCCACTTAGCATGCAATTCAGCTAATAGTCTAACATTTTCATCAATTCTCACTTGTATGGCATTAGTAGCTGCAAAGGGATTATCATTAGTTTCAGGTTCAGCAGCCATTTTATTTAAAAAAGATCGAGCTTCAGCCAAAGATGCTATATTTCTTTCAGCATTGGAAAGTTTCAATTGTAAACCAGGAATTTCCCTATTTAAGCTCTCAAGTTGATGACTAATATTCTTCAAAATGGTAGATTGTTCCTCCATAGTTTTAGTGAATAATTTATTTTGCTCATATTGCATTTGCATGAAGTTTTTAGTGGCTCTTTCAACTTCTAAAATTCTTCCTTCACTAGGTATTCCAGGTTTGCCATTATAACCATAAGTATTATTAGGAGGATAGGGCCTATAATTGTTATTACCATAAGCATTGTTTCCAAAATTGTTATTTCTTATAAAGTTCACATTAACTTGCTCTTCTTGAGAAACCAAAGAAGCTAAGGGAACATTATTTGGATCAATATGGGCTTTCCCATTAACAAGCATAGACATAATAACATCAATTTTATCACTCAAGGAGGGGGTTTCCTCAACACAATTTACCATCTTACCTTGCGGAGCTCTTTCAGTATGCCATTCGGAGTAGTTAACCATCATATTATCCAGAAGCTTTGTTGCATCACCCAAAGTAATGGTCATAAAGGTACCTCCAGCAGCAGAATCCAATAGGTTCCTTGAAGAATAGTTCATTCCTGCATAAAAGGTTTGGATAATCATCCAAGCAGTCAGTCCATGAGTGGGACAATTCTATACCAAAGATTTCATTCTTTCCCAAGCTTGAGCAACATGTTCATTATTAGATTGTTTAAACTTCATTATTTCACTTCTCATACATATAATCTTAGCAGGAGGATAGTATTTTCCAATGAAAGCATCTTTGCATTTAGTCCAAGAATCAACACTATTCCTAGTTAAGGAATTCAACCATTCTTTAGATTTTCCTCTCAAAGAGAAAGGAAACAATTTAAGCTTAATAATATCTCCATCTATATCCCTATGCTTTTGCAGCTCACAAAGTTCAACAAAGTTATTTAGATGGGTAGCAGCATCTTCATTACCAATACCAGAAAATTGTTCTCTCATAACAAGATTGAGTAAAGCAGGTTTTATTTCAAAGAAATTAGCTTCAGGCACAGGTGGAGCAATAGGTGTGCTCATAAAATCATTGTTGTTGGTGCTAGTGAAGTCACAAAACTTAGTGTTTTCAAGAGTATTCTTTTTTTGTGTTTTTAGTAAAGAAAGCAAACTTGTAAAACTAAATTTTTTGTGTTTTTGATAAAGAAACAAGCAAACAAAGCAAAAAGAAACTAAGCAAAACAAAAAAACAAAGAGATTGGTTATGAGGGTTCACCATGTCTGCACTTTTCATGAACCACAGCTAGAGTCATTGGATGTGTGTTCTTCTCACAGACCACATATCACTAGTGTCATGGCATGTGTGTTCTTCCCAAAGACCACACATGGATCCACCAGAGTCATTGCATGTGTGTTCTTCTCACAAACCATATCATGAACCACACCCAGTGTCATTGCATGTGTGTTCTTCTCACAGACCACACATGGATCCACCAGTGTCATTGCATTTGTGTTCTTCTCACAAACCATATCATGAACCACACCTAGTGTCATTGCATGTGTGTTCTTCCCATGAACCACACATGGATCCACCAATGTCATTGCATGTGTGTTCTTCCCACATACCACACATGGATCCACCAATGTCATTGCATGTGTGTTCTTCCCATGAACCACACATGGATCCACCAGTGTCATTGCATGTCTGCTATTTTCATGAACCATAGCTAGAGTCATTGGATGTGTGTTCTTCTCATAGACCACATATCACCAGTGTCATTGCATGTGTGTTCTTCCCAAAGACCACACATGGATACACCAGTGTCATTGCATGTGTGTTCTTCTCACAAACCATATCATGAACCACACCCAGTGTCATTGCATGTGTGTTCTTCTCACTGACCACACATGGATCCACCAGTGTCATTGCATGTGTGTTCTTCTCATAGACCATATCATGAACCACACCCAGTGTCATTGCAAGTGTGTTCTTCCCATGAACCACACATGGATCCACCGGTGTCATTGCATGTCTGCTCTTTTCATTAACCACAGCTAGAGTCATTGCATGTGTGTTCTTCTCACAAACCACATATCACCGGAGTCATTGCATGTGTGTTCTTCCCAAAGACTACACATGGATCCACCAGTGGCATTGCATGTGTGTTCTTCCCACAGACCACACATGGATCCAACAGTGTCATTGCATTTGTGTTCTTCCCATGAACGACACATGGATCCACCAGTGTCATTGTATGTCTGCTCTTCCCTTGAACCACAGGTAGAGTCATCGCATGCGTGCTCTTTTCACAAACCACAGCTAGAGTCATTGCATGTGTGTTCTTCTTACAAACCATATAATGAACCACACCAAGTGTCATTGAATGTGTGTTCTTCTCACAAACCACACATGGATCCACCGGTGTCATTGCATGTCTGCTCTTCTCATTAACCACAGCTAGAGTCATTGCATGTCAGTTCTTTTCACAAACCACATATCACCAGAGTCCTTGCATGTGTGTTCTTCCCATGAACCACACATGGATCCACCGGTGTCATTGCATGTCTGCTTTTCTCAGGATCCACACATGGATCCACCTAGTGTCATTGCATGTGTGTTCTTCCCATGAACCACACATGGATCCACCAGTGTCATTGCATGTATGCTCTTTTCATGAACCACAGCTAGAGTCATTGGATGTGTGTTCTTCTCACAGACCACATATCACCACTGTCATTGCATGTGTGTTCTTCCCAAAGACCACACATGGATCCACCAGTGTCATTGCATGTGTGTTCTTCTCATAAACCATATCATGAACCACACCCAGTGTCATTGCATGTGTGTTCTTCTCACTGACCACACATGGATCCACCAGTGTCATTGCATGTGTGTTCTTCTCATAGACCATATCATGAACAACACCCAGTGTCATCGCAAGTGTGTTCTTCCCATGAACCACACATGGATCCACCGGTGTCATTGCATGCCTGCTCTTTTCATTAACCACAGCTAGAGTCATTGAATGTGTGTTCTTCTCACAAACCACATATCACCGGAGTCATTGCATGTGTGTTCTTCCCAAAGACTACACATGGATCCACCAGTGTCATTGCATGTGTGTTCTTCCCACAGACCACACATGGATCCAACAGTGTCGTTGCATTTGTGTTCTTCCCATGAACCACACATGGATCCACCAGTGTCATTGTATGTCTGCTCTTCCCTTGAACCACAGGTAGAGTCATCGCATGCGTGCTCTTTTCACAAACCACAGCTAGAGTCATTGCATGTGTGTTCTTCTTACAAACCATATAATGAACCACACCTAGTGTCATTGCATATGTGTTCTTCTCACAAACCACACATGGATCCACCGGTGCCATTGCATGTCTGCTCTTCTCATTAACCACAGCTAGAGTCATTGCATGTCTGTTCTTTTCACAAATCACATATCACCAGAGTCATTGCATGTGTGTTCTTCCCATGAACCACACATGGATCCACCGGTGTCATTGCATGTCCGCTTTTCTCAGGATCCACACATGGATCCACCTAGTGTCATTGCATGTGTGTTCTTCCCATGAACCACACATGGATCCACCAGTGTCATTGCATGTCTGCTCTTTTCATGAACCACAACTAGAGTCATTGGATGTGTGTTCTTCTCACAGACCACATATCACCAGTGTCATTGCATGTGTGTTCTTCCCAAAGACCACACATGGATCTACCAGTGTCATTGCATGTGTGTTCTTCTCACAAACTATATCATGAACCACACCCAGTGTCATTGCATGTGTGTTCTTCTCACTGACCACACATGGATCCACCAGTGTCATTGCATGTGTGTTCTTCTCATAGACCATATCATGAACCACACACAGTGTCATTGCAAGTGTGTTCTTCCCATGAACCACACATGGATCCACCGGTGTCATTGCATGTCTGCTCTTTTCATTAACCACAGCTAGAGTCATTGCATGTGTGTTCTTCTCACAAACCACATATCACCGGAGTCATTGCATGTGTGTTCTTCTTACAAACCATATAATGAACCACACCAAGTGTCATTGAATGTGTGTTCTTCTCACAAACCACACATGGATCCACCGGTGTCATTGCATGTCTGCTCTTCTCATTAACCACAGCTAGAGTCATTGCATGTCAGTTCTTTTCACAAACCACATATCACCAGAGTCCTTGCATGTGTGTTCTTCCCATGAACCACACATGGATCCACCGGTGTCATTGCATGTCTGCTTTTCTCAGGATCCACACATGGATCCACCTAGTGTCATTGCATGTGTGTTCTTCCCATGAACCACACATGGATCCACCAGTGTCATTGCATGTATGCTCTTTTCATGAACCACAGCTAGAGTCATTGGATGTGTGTTCTTCTCACAGACCACATATCACCACTGTCATTGCATGTGTGTTCTTCCCAAAGACCACACATGGATCCACCAGTGTCATTGCATGTGTGTTCTTCTCATAAACCATATCATGAACCACACCCAGTGTCATTGCATGTGTGTTCTTCTCACTGACCACACATGGATCCACCAGTGTCATTGCATGTGTGTTCTTCTCATAGACCATATCATGAACAACACCCAGTGTCATCGCAAGTGTGTTCTTCCCATGAACCACACATGGATCCACCGGTGTCATTGCATGCCTGCTCTTTTCATTAACCACAGCTAGAGTCATTGAATGTGTGTTCTTCTCACAAACCACATATCACCGGAGTCATTGCATGTGTGTTCTTCCCAAAGACTACACATGGATCCACCAGTGTCATTGCATGTGTGTTCTTCCCACAGACCACACATGGATCCAACAGTGTCGTTGCATTTGTGTTCTTCCCATGAACCACACATGGATCCACCAGTGTCATTGTATGTCTGCTCTTCCCTTGAACCACAGGTAGAGTCATCGCATGCGTGCTCTTTTCACAAACCACAGCTAGAGTCATTGCATGTGTGTTCTTCTTACAAACCATATAATGAACCACACCTAGTGTCATTGCATATGTGTTCTTCTCACAAACCACACATGGATCCACCGGTGCCATTGCATGTCTGCTCTTCTCATTAACCACAGCTAGAGTCATTGCATGTCTGTTCTTTTCACAAATCACATATCACCAGAGTCATTGCATGTGTGTTCTTCCCATGAACCACACATGGATCCACCGGTGTCATTGCATGTCCGCTTTTCTCAGGATCCACACATGGATCCACCTAGTGTCATTGCATGTGTGTTCTTCCCATGAACCACACATGGATCCACCAGTGTCATTGCATGTCTGCTCTTTTCATGAACCACAACTAGAGTCATTGGATGTGTGTTCTTCTCACAGACCACATATCACCAGTGTCATTGCATGTGTGTTCTTCCCAAAGACCACACATGGATCTACCAGTGTCATTGCATGTGTGTTCTTCTCACAAACCATATCATGAACCACACCCAGTGTCATTGCATGTGTGTTCTTCTCACTGACCACACATGGATCCACCAGTGTCATTGCATGTGTGTTCTTCTCATAGACCATATCATGAACCACACACAGTGTCATTGCAAGTGTGTTCTTCCCATGAACCACACATGGATCCACCGGTGTCATTGCATGTCTGCTCTTTTCATTAACCACAGCTAGAGTCATTGCATGTGTGTTCTTCTCACAAACCACATATCACCGGAGTCATTGCATGTGTGTTCTTCCCAAAGACTACACATGGATCCACCAGTGTCATTGCATGTGTGTTCTTCCCACAGACCACACATGGATCCAACAGTGTCGTTGCATTTGTGTTCTTCCCAGAAACCACACATGGATCCACAAGTGTCATTGTATGTCTGCTCTTCCCTTGAACCACAGGTAGAGTCATCGCATGCGTGCTCTTTTCACAAACCGCAGCTAGAGTCATTGCATGTGTGTTCTTCTTACAAACCATATAATGAACCACACCAAGTGTCATTGCATGTGTGTTCTTCTCACAAACCACACATGGATCCATCGGTGTCATTGCATGTCTGCTCTTCTCATTAACCACAGCTAGAGTCATTGCATGTCTGTTCTTTTCACAAACCACATATCACCAGAGTCATTGCATGTGTGTTCTTCCCATGAACCACACATGGATCCACCGGTGTCATTGCATGTCTGCTTTTCTCAGGATCCACACATGGATCCACCTAGTGTCATTGCATATGTGTTCTTCCCATGAACCACACATGGATCCACCAGTGTCATTGCATGTCTGCTCTTTTCATGAACCACAACTAGAGTCATTAAATGTGTGTTCTTCTCACAGACCACATATCACCAGTGTCATTGCATGTGTGTTCTTCCCAAAGACCACACATGGATCCACCAGTGTCATTGCATGTGTGTTCTTCTCACAAACCATATCATGAACGACACCCAGTGTCATTGCATGTGTGTTCTTCTCACTGACCACACAAGGATCCACCAGTGTCATTGCATGTGTGTTCTTCTCATAGACCATATCATGAACCACACCCAGTGTCATTGCAAGTGTGTTCTTCCCATGAACCACACATGGATCCACCTGTGTCATTGCATGTCTGCTCTTTTCATTAACCACAGCTAGAGTCATTGCATGTGTGTTCTTCTCACAAACCACATATCACCGGAGTCATTGCATGTGTGTTCTTCCCAAAGACTACACATGGATCCACCAGTGTCATTGCATGTGTGTTCTTCCCACAGACCACACATGGATCCAACAATGTCGTTGCATTTGTGTTATTCCCATGAACGACACATGGATCCACCAGTGTCATTGTATGTCTGCTCTTCCCTTGAACCATAGGTAGAGTCATCACATGCGTGCTCTTTTCACAAACCACAGCTAGAGTCATTGCATGTGTGTTCTTCTTACAAACCATATAATGAACCACACCAAGTGTCATTGCATGTGTGTTCTTCTCACAAACCACACATGGATCCACCAGTGTCATTGCATGTCTGCTCTTCTCATTAACCACAGCTAGAGTCATTGCATGTCTGTTCTTTTCACAAACCACATATCACCAGAGTCATTGCATGTGTGTTCTTCCCATGAACCACACATGGATCCACCGGTGTCATTGAATGTCTGCTTTTCTCAGGATCCACCCATGGATCCACCTAGTGTCATTGCATGTGTGTTCTTCCCATGAACCACACATGGATCCACTAGTGTCATTGCATGTCTGCTCTTTTCATGAACCACAGCTAGAGTCATTGGATGTGTGTTCTTCTCACAGACCACATATCACCAGTGTCATTGCATGTCTGTTCTTCCCAAAGACCACACATGGATCCACCAGTGTCATTGCATGTGTGTTCTTCTCACAAACCATATCATGAACCACACCCAGTGTCATTGCATGTGTGTTCTTCTCACTGACCACACATGGATCCACCAGTGTCATTGCATGTGTGTTCTTCTTATAGACCATATCATGAACCACACCCAGTGTCATTGCAAGTGTGTTCTTGCCATGAACCACACATGGATCCACCGGTGTCATTGCATGTCTGCTCTTTTCATTAACCACAGCTAGAGTCATTGCATGTGTGTTGTTCTCACAAACCACATATCACCGGAGTCATTGCATGTGTGTTCTTCCCAAAGACTACACATGGATCCACCAGTGTCATTGCATGTGTGTTCTTCCCATAGACCACACATGGATCCAAAAGTGTCGTTGCATTTGTGTTCTTCCCATGAACCACATATGGATCCACCAGTGTCATTGTATGTCTGCTCTTCCCTTGAACCACAGGTAGAGTCATCGCATGCGTGCTCTTTTCACAAACCACAGCTAGAGTCATTGCATGTGTGTTCTTCTTACAAACCATATAATGAACCACACCAAGTGTCATTGCATGTGTGTTCTTCTCACAAACCACACATGGATCCACCGGTGTCATTGCATGTCTGCTCTTCTCATTAACCACAGCTAGAGTCATTGCATGTCTGTTCTTTTCACAAACCACATATCACCAGAGTCATTGCATGTGTGTTCTTCCCATGAACCACACATGGATCCACCGGTGTCATTGCATGTCTGCTTTTCTCAGGATCCACACATGGATCCACCTAGTGTCATTGCATGTGTGTTCTTCCCATGAACCACACATGGATCCACCAGTGTCATTGCATGTCTGCTATTTTCATGAACCACAGCTAGAGTCATTGGATGTGTGTTCTTCTCACAGACCACATATCACCAGTGTCATTGCATGTGTGTTCTTCCCAAACACCACACATGGATCCACCAGTGTCATTGCATGTGTGTTCTTCTCACAAACCATATCATGAACCACACCCGGTGTCATTGCATGTGTGTTCTTCTCACTGACCACACATGGATCCACCAGTGTCATTGCATGTGTGTTCTTCTCATAGACCATATCATGAACCACACCCAGTGTCATTGCAAGTGTGTTCTTCCCATGAACCACACATGGATCCACCGGTGTCATTGCATGTCTGCTCTTTTCATTAACCACAGCTACAGTCATTGCATGTGTGTTCTTCTCACAAACCACATATCACCGGAGTCATTGCATGTGTGTTCTTCCCAAAGACCACACATGGATCCACCAGTGTCATTGCATGTGTGTTTTTCCCACGAACCACACATGGATCCACCGGTGTCATTGCATGTGTGTTCTTCCCATGAACCACACATGGATCCACCAGTGTCATTGTATGTCTGCTCTTCCCTTGAACCACAGGTAGAGTCATCGCATGCGTGCTCTTTTCACAAACCACAGCTAGAGTCATTGCATGTGTGTTCTTCTTACAAACCATATAATGAACCACACCCAGTGTCATTGCATATGTGTTCTTCTCACAAACCACACATGGATCCACCGGTGTCATTGCATGTCTGCTCTTCTCATTAACCACAGCTAGAGTCATTTCATGTCTGTTCTTTTCACAAACCACATATCACCAGAGTCATTGCATGTGTGTTTTTCCCATGAACCACACATGGATCCACCGGTGTCATTGCATGTCTGCTTTTCTCAGGATCCACAGCTAGAGTCATAGGATGTGTGTTCTTCTCACAGACCACATTTCACCAGTGTCATTGCATGTGTGTTCTTCCCAAAGACCACACATGGATCCACCAGTGTCGTTGCATGTGTGTTCTTCTCACAAACCATATCATGAACCACACCCAGTGTCATTGCATGTGTGTTCTTCCCATGAACCACACATGGATCCACCGGTGTTATTGCATATCTGCTCTTCCCACAGACCACACATGGATCCACCAGTGTCATTGCATGTCTGCTCTTTTCATGAACCACAGCTAGAGTCATTGGATGTGTCTTCTTCTCACAGTCCACATATCACCACTGTCATTGCATGTCTGTTCTTCCCAAAGACCACACATGGATCCACCAGTGTCATTGCATGTGTGTTCTCCTCACAAACCATATCATGAACCACAACCAGTGTCATTGCATGTGTGTTCTTCTCACAAACCACACATGGATCCACCAGTGTCATTGCATGTGTGTTCTTCTCACAAACCATATCATGAACCACACCCAGTGTCATTGCATGTGTGTTCTTCCCATCAACAACACATGGATCCACCAGTGTCATTGCATGTGTGTTCTTCCCATGAAGCGCACATGGATCCACCAGTGTCATTGCATGCCTGCTCTTTTCATGAACCACGGCTAGAATCATTGGATGTGTATTCTTCTCATAGACCACATATCACCAGTGTCATTGCATGTGTGTTCTTGCAAAAGACCACACATGGATCCACCAGTGTCATTGCATGTGTGTTCTCCTCACATACCATATCATGAACCACACCCAGTGTCATTGCATGTGTGTTCTTCTCACAGACCACACATGGATCCACCAGTGTCATTGCATGTGTGTTCTTCTCACAAACCATATCATGAACGACACCCAGTGTCATTGCATGTGTGTTCTTCCCATGAACCACACATGGATCCACCGGTGTCATTGCATGTCTGCTCTTTTCATTAACCATAGCTAGATTTATTGCATGTGTGTTCTTCTCACAAACCACATATCAGCAGAGTTATTGCATGTGTGTTCTTCTCACAAACCACACATGGATCCACCAGTGTCATTCCATGTGTGTTCTTCCCACAGACCACACATGGATCCAACAGTGTCGTTGCATGTGTGTTCTTCCCATGAACCACACATGGATCCACCAGTGTCATTGTATGTCTGCTCTTCCCATGAACTACAGATAGAGTCATCGCATGCGTGCTCTTTTCACAAACCATAGCTAGAGTCATTGCATGTGTGTTCTTCTTACAAACCATTTCATGAACCACACCCAGTGTCATTGCATGTGTGTTCTTCTCACAAACACACATGGATCCACCAGAGTCATTACATGTCTGCTCTTCTCATTAACCACAGCTAGAGTCATTGCATGTCTGTTCTTTTCACAAACCACATAACACCAGAGTCATTGCATGTGTGTTCTTCCCATGAACCACACATGGATCCACCGGTGTCATTGCATGTCTGCTCTTCTCATGAACCACACATGGATCCACCCAGTGTAATCGCATGTGTGTTCTTCCCATGAACCACACATGGATCCACCAGTGTCATTGCATGTCTGCTCTTTTCATGAACCACATCTAGAGTCATTGGGTGCGTGTTCTTCTCACAGACCACATATCACCAGTGTCATTGCATGTGTGTTCTTCCCAAAGACCACATATGGATCCACCAGTGTCATTGCATGTGTGTTCTTCTCACAAACCATATCATGAACCACACCCAGAGTTATTGCATGTGTGTTCTTCCCATGAACCACAGATGGATCCACCAGTGTCATTGCATGTGTGTTCTTCCCACAGACCACACATGGATCCACCAATGTCATTGCATGTGTGTTCTTCCCATGAACCACACATGGATCCACCAGTGTCATTGCATGTGTGTTCTTCCCATGAACCACACATGGATCCACCAGTGTCATTGCATGTCTGCACTTTTCATGAACCACGGCTAGAGTCATTGGATGTGTGTTCTTCTCACAGACCACATATCACCAGTGTCATTGTATGTGTGTTCTTCCCAAAGACCACACATGGATCCATCAGTGTCATTGCATGTGTGTTCTTCTCACAGACCATATCATGAACCACACCCAGTGTCATTGCATGTGTGTTCTTCCCACAAACCACACATGGACCCACCAGTGTTGTTGCATGTGTGTTCTTCCCATGAACGACACATGGATCCACGAGTCACATTGTATGTCTGCTCTTTCCATGAACCACAGATAGAGTCATCACATGCGTGCTCTTTTCACAAACCACAGCTAGAATCATTGCATGTGTGTTCTTCTTACAAACCATATCATGAACCACACCCAGTGTCATTGCATGTGTGTTCTTCTCACAAACCACACATGGATCCACCGGTGTCATTGCATGTCTGCTCTTCTCATTAACCATAGCTAGAGTCATTGCATGTCTGTTCTTTTCACAAACCATGTATCACTAGAGTCATTGCATGTGTGTTCTTCCCATGAACCACAGATGGATCCACCAGTGTCATTCCATGTGTGTTCTTCTCACAAACCACACATGGATCCACCAGTATCATTGTATGTCTGCACTTTTCATGAATCACAGCTAGAGTCATTGGATGTGTGTTCTTCTTACAGATCACATATCACCAGTGTCATTGCATGTGTGTTCTTCCCAAAGACCACACATGGATCCACCAGTGTCATTGCATGTGTGTTTTTCCCACGAACCACACATGGATCCACCGGTGTCATTGCATGTGTGTTCTTCCCATGAACCACACATGGATCCACCAGTGTCATTGTTTGTCTACTCTTACCATGAACCACAGCTAGAGTCATCGCGTGCGTGCTCTTTTCACAAACCACAACTAGAGTCATTGCATTTGTGTTCTTCTTACAAACCATATCATGAACCACACCCAGTGTCATTGCATGTGTGTTCTTCTCAAAAACCACACATGGATCCACCGGTGTCATTGCATGTCTGCTCTTCTCATTAACCATAGCTACAGCCATTACATGTCTATTCTTTTCATAAACCACATATCACCAGAGTCATTGCATGTGTGTTCTTCCCATGAACCACACATGGATCCACCGGTGTCATTGCATGTCTGCTCTTCTCACAAACCACACATGGATCTACCCAGTATCATCGCATGTGTGTTCTTCCCATGAACCACACATGGATCCACCGGTGTCATTGCATGTCTGCTCTTTTCATGAACCACAGCTAGAGTCATAGGATGTGTGTTCTTCTCACAGACCACATTTCACCAGTGTCATTGCATGTGTGTTCTTCCCAAAGACCACACATGGATCCACCAGTGTCGTTGCATGTGTGTTCTTATCACAAACCATATCATGAACCACACCCAGTGTCATTGCATGTGTGTTCTTCCCATGAACCACACATGGATCCACCGGTGTTATTGCCTATCTGCTCTTCCCACAGACCACACATGGATCCACTAGTGTCATTGCATGTCTGCTCTTTTCATGAACCACAGCTAGAGTCATTGGATGTGTGTTCTTCTCACAGTCCACATATCACCACTGTCATTGCATGTCTGTTCTTCCCAGAGACCACACATGGATCCACCAGTGTCATTGCATGTGTGTTCTCCTCACAAACCATATCATGAACCACACCCAGTGTCATTGCATGTGTGTTCTTCTCACAAACCACACATGGATCCACCAGTGTCATTGCATGTGTGTTCTTCTCACAAACCATATCATGAACCACACCCAGTGTCATTGCATGTGTGTTCTTCCCACAGACCACACATGGATCCAATAGTGTCATTGCATTGTGTTCTTCCCATGAACCATACATGGATCCACCAGTGTCATTGCATGTGTGTTCTTCCCACAGACCACACATGGATCCAACAGTGTCATTGCATGTGTGTTCTTCCCATGAACCATACATGGATCCACCAGTGTCATTGTATGTCTGCTCTTCCCATTAACCACTGCTAGAGTCATCGCATGCGTTCCCTTTTCACAAACCACAGCTAGAGTCATTGCATGTGTGTTCTTCTTACAAACCATATCATGAACCACACCCAGTGTCATTGCATGTGTGTTCTTCTCACAAACCACACATGGATCCACCGGTGTCAGTGCATGTATGCTCTTCTCATTAACCACAGCTAGAGTCATTGCATGTCTATTCTTTTCACAAACCACATATCACCAGAGTCATTGCATGTGTGTTCTTCCCATGAACCACACATGGATCGACCGGTGTCATTGCATGTCTGCTCTTCTCATGAACCACACATGGATCCACCTAGTGTCATCGCATGTGTGTTCTTCCCATGAACCACACATGGATCCGCTAGTGTCATTGCATGTCTACTCTTTTCATGAACCACAGCTAGAGTCATTGCATGTGTGTTCTTCTCACAGACCACATATCACAAGTGTCATTGCATGTGTGTTCTTCCCAAAGACCACACATTGATCCACCAGTGTCATTGCATGTGTGTTCTTCTCACAGACCACACATGGATCCACCAGTGTCATTGCATGTGTGTTCTTCTCACAAACCATATTATGAACCACACCCAATGTCATTGCATGTGTGTTCTTTCCATGTACCACACATGGATCCACCAGTGTCATTGCATGTGTGTTCTTCCCACAAACCACACATGGATCCACCAGTGTCATTGCATGTGTGTTCTTCCCATGAACCACACGTGGATCCACCAGTGTCATTGTATGTCTGCTCTTTCCATGAACCACAGATAGAGTCATCACATGCGTGCTCTTTTCACAAACCACAGCTAGAATCTTTGCATGTGTGTTCTTCTTACAAACCATATCATGAACCACACCCAGTGTCATTGCATGTGTGTTCTTCTCACAAACCACACATGGATCCACCGGTGTCATTGCATGTCTGCTCTTCTCATTAACCATAGCTAGAGTCATTTCATGTCTGTTCTTTTCACAAACCACGTATCACCAGAGTCATTGCATGTGTGTTCTTCCCATGAACCACAGATGGATCCACCAGTGTCATTCCATGTGTGTTCTTCTCACAAACCACACATGGATCCACCCAGTGTCATCGCATGTATGTTCTTCCCATGAACCACACATGGATCCACTAGTATCATTGTATGTCTGCACTTTTAATGAATCACAGCTAGAGTCATTGGATGTGTGTTCTTCTCATAGACGACATATCACCAGTGTCATTGCATGTGTGTTCTTCGCACAAACCACACATGGATCCAGCGGTGTCATTGCATGTCTGCTCTTCTCATTAACCACAGCTAGAGTCATTGCATGTCTGTTCTTTTCACAAACCACATATCACCAGAGTCATTGCATGTGTTTTCTTCCCATGAACCACACATGGATCCACCGGTGTCATTGCATGTCTGCTTTTCTCAGGCTCCACACATGGATCCACCTAGTGTCATTGCATGTGTGTTCTTCCCATGAACCACACATGGATCCACCAGTGTCATTGCATGTCTGCTCTTTTCATGAACCACAGCTAGAGTCATTGGATGTGTGTTCTTCTCACAGACCACATATCACCAGTCTCATTGCATGTGTGTTCTTCCCAAAGACCACACATGGATCCACCAGTGTCATTGCATGTGTGTTCTCCTCACATACCATATCATGAACCACACCCAGTGTCATTGCATGTGTGTTCTTCTCACAGACCACACATGGATCCACCAGTGTCATTGCATGTGTGTTCTTCTCACAAACCATATCATGATTGACACCCAGTGTCATTGCATGTGTGTTCTTCCCATGAACCACACATGGATCCACCGGTGTCATTGCATGTCTGCTCTTTTCATTAACCATAGCTAGATTTATTGCATGTGTGTTCTTCTCACAAACTACATATCACCAGAGTTATTGCATGTGTGTTCTTCTCACAAACCACACATGGATCCACCAGTGTCATTCCATGTGTGTTCTTCCCACAGACCACACATGGATCCAACAGTGTCGTTGCATGTGTGTTCTTCCCATGAACCACACATGGATCCACCAGTGTCATTGTATGTCTGCTCTTCCCATGAACTACAGCTAGAGTCATCACATGCGTGCTCTTTTCACAAACCATAGCTAGAGTCATTGCATGTGTGTTCTTCTTACAAACCATTTCATGAACCACACCCAGTGCCATTGCATGTGTGTTCTTCTCACAAACACACATGGATCCACCGGAGTCATTACATGTCTGCTCTTCTCATTAACCACAGCTAGAGTCATTGCATGTCTGTTCTTTTCACAAACCACATAACACCAGAGTCATTGCATGTGTGTTCTTCCCATGAACCACACATGGATCCACCGGTGTCATTGCATGTCTGCTCTTCTCATGAACCACACATGGATCCACCAAGTGTAATCGCATGTGTGTTCTTCCCATGAAGCACACATGGATCCACCAGTGTCATTGCATGTCTGCTCTTTTCATGAACCACATCTAGAGTCATTGGGTGCGTGTTCTTCTCATAGACCACATATCACCAGTGTCATTGCATGTGTGTTCTTCCCAAAGACCACACATGGATCCACTAGTGTCATTGCATGTGTGTTCTTCTCACAAACCATATCATGAACCACACCCAGAGTTATTGCATGTGTGTTCTTCCCATGAACCACAGATGGATCCACCAGTGTCATTGCATGTGTGTTCTTCCCACAGACCACACATGGATCCACCAATGTCATTGCATGTGTGTTCTTCCCATGAACCACACATGGATCCACCAGTGTCATTGCATGTGTGTTCTTCCCATGAACCACACATGGATCCACCAGTGTCATTGCATGTCTGCACTTTTCATGAACCACGGCTAGAGTCATTGGATGTGTGTTCTTCTCACAGACCACATATCACCAGTGTCATTGTATGTGTGTTCTTCCCAAAGACCACACATGGATCCATCAGTGTCATTGCATGTGTGTTCTTCTCACAGACCATATCATGAACCACACCCAGTGTCATTGCATGTGTGTTCTTCCCACAAACCACACATGGACCCACCAGTGTTGTTGCATGTGTGTTCTTCCCATGAACGACACATGGATCCACGAGTCTCATTGTATGTCTGCTCTTTCCATGAACCACAGATAGAGTCATCACATGCGTGCTCTTTTCACAAACCACAGCTAGAATCATTGCATGTGTGTTCTTCTTACAAACCATATCATGAACCACACCCAGTGTCATTGCATGTGTGTTCTTCTCACAAACCACACATGGATCCACCGGTGTCATTGCATGTCTGCTCTTCTCATTAACCATAGCTAGAGTCATTGCATGTCTGTTCTTTTCACAAACCATGTATCACTAGAGTCATTGCATGTGTGTTCTTCCCATGAACCACAGATGGATCCACCAGTGTCATTCCATGTGTGTTCTTCTCACAAACCACACATGGATCCACCACTATCATTGTATGTCTGCACTTTTCATGAATCACAGCTAGAGTCATTGGATGTGTGTTCTTCTTACAGATCACATATCACCAGTGTCATTGCATGTGTGTTCTTCCCAAAGACCACACATGGATCCACCAGTGTCATTGCATGTGTGTTTTTCCCACGAACCACACATGGATCCACCGGTGTCATTGCATGTGTGTTCTTCCCATGAACCACACATGGATCCACCAGTGTCATTGTATGTCTACTCTTACCATGAACCACAGCTAGAGTCATCGCATGCGTGCTCTTTTCACAAACCACAACTAGAGTCATTGCATTTGTGTTCTTCTTACAAACCATATCATGAACCACACCCAGTGTCATTGCATGTGTGTTCTTCTCAAAAACCACACATGGATCCACCGGTGTCATTGCATGTCTGCTCTTCTCATTAACCATAGCTACAGTCATTACATGTCTATTCTTTTCACAAACCACATATCACCAGAGTCATTGCATGTGTGTTCTTCCCATGAACCACACATGGATCCACCGGTGTCATTGCATGTCTGCTCTTTTCATGAACCACAGCTAGAGTCATAGGATGTGTGTTCTTCTCACAGACCACATTTCACCAGTGTCATTGCATGTGTGTTCTTCCCAAAGACCACACATGGATCCACCAGTGTCGTTGCATGTGTGTTCTTCTCACAAACCATATCATGAACCACACCCAGTGTCATTGCATGTGTGTTCTTCCCATGAACCACACATGGAACCACCGGTGTTATTGCATATCTGCTCTTCCCACAGACCACACATGGATCCACCAGTGTCATTGCATGTCTGCTCTTTTCATGAACCACAGCTAGAGTCATTGGATGTGTGTTCTTCTCACAGTCCACATATCACCACTGTCATTGCATGTCTGTTCTTCCCAAAGACCACACATGGATCCACCAGTGTCATTGCATGTGTGTTCTCCTCACAAACCATATCATGAACCACAACCAGTGTGATTGCATGTGTGTTCTTCTCACAAACTACACATGGATCCACCAGTGTCATTGCATGTGTGTTCTTCTCACAAACCATATCACGAACCACACCCAGTGTCATTGCACGTGTGTTCTTCCCACAGACCACACATGGATCCAACAGTGTCATTGCATGTGTGTTCTTCCCATGAACCATACATAGATCCACCAGTGTCATTGCATGTGTGTTCTTCCCACAGACCACACATGGATCCAACAGTGTCATTGCATGTGTGTTCTTCCCATGAACCATACATGGATCCACCAGTGTCATTGTATGTCTGCTCTTCCCATTAACCACTGCTAGAGTCATCACACGCGTTCCCTTTTCACAAACCACAGCTAGAGTCATTGCATGTGTGTTCTTCTTACAAACCATATCATGAACCACACCCAGTGTCATTGCATGTGTGTTCTTCTCACAAACCACACATGGATCCACCGTTGTCAGTGCATGTATGCTCCTCTCATTAACCACAGCTAGAGTCATTGCATGTCTATTCTTTTCACAAACCACATATCACCAGAGTCATTGCATGTGTGTTCTTCCCATGAACCACACATGGATCGACCGGTGTCATTGCATGTCTGCGCTTCTCATGAACCACACATGGATCCACCTAGTGTCATCGCATGTGTGTTCTTCCCATGAACCACACATGGATCCGCCAGTGTCATTGCATGTCTACTCTTTTCATGAACCACAGCTAGAGTCATTGCATGTGTGTTCTTCTCACAGACCACATATCACAAGTGTCATTGCATGTGTGTTCTTCCCAAAGACCACACATTGATCCACCAGTGTCATTGCATGTGTGTTCTTCTCACAGACCACACATGGATCCACCAGTGTCATTGCATGTGTGTTCTTCTCACAAACCATATTATGAACCACACCCAATGTCATTGCATGTGTGTTCTTTCCATGAACCACACATGGATCCACCAGTGTCATTGCATGTGTGTTCTTCCCACAAACCACACATGGATCCACCAGTGTCATTGCATGTGTGTTCTTCCCATGAACCACACGTGGATCCACCAGTGTCATTGTATGTCTGCTCTTTCCATGAACCACAGATAGAGTCATCACATGCGTGCTCTTTTCACAAACCACAACTAGAGTCATTGCATTTGTGTTCTTCTTACAAACCATATCATGAACCACACCCAGTGTCATTGCATGTGTGTTCTTCTCAAAAACCACACATGGATCCACCGGTGTCATTGCATGTCTGCTCTTCTCATTAACCATAGCTACAGTCATTACATGTCTATTCTTTTCACAAACCACATATCACCAGAGTCATTGCATGTGTGTTCTTCCCATGAACCACACATGGATCCACCGGTGTCATTGCATGTCTGCTCTTTTCATGAACCACAGCTAGAGTCATAGGATGTGTGTTCTTCTCACAGACCACATTTCACCAGTGTCATTGCATGTGTGTTCTTCCCAAAGACCACACATGGATCCACCAGTGTCGTTGCATGTGTGTTCTTCTCACAAACCATATCATGAACCACACCCAGTGTCATTGCATGTGTGTTCTTCCCATGAACCACACATGGAACCACCGGTGTTATTGCATATCTGCTCTTCCCACAGACCACACATGGATCCACCAGTGTCATTGCATGTCTGCTCTTTTCATGAACCACAGCTAGAGTCATTGGATGTGTGTTCTTCTCACAGTCCACATATCACCACTGTCATTGCATGTCTGTTCTTCCCAAAGACCACACATGGATCCACCAGTGTCATTGCATGTGTGTTCTCCTCACAAACCATATCATGAACCACAACCAGTGTGATTGCATGTGTGTTCTTCTCACAAACTACACATGGATCCACCAGTGTCATTGCATGTGTGTTCTTCTCACAAACCATATCACGAACCACACCCAGTGTCATTGCACGTGTGTTCTTCCCACAGACCACACATGGATCCAACAGTGTCATTGCATGTGTGTTCTTCCCATGAACCATACATAGATCCACCAGTGTCATTGCATGTGTGTTCTTCCCACAGACCACACATGGATCCAACAGTGTCATTGCATGTGTGTTCTTCCCATGAACCATACATGGATCCACCAGTGTCATTGTATGTCTGCTCTTCCCATTAACCACTGCTAGAGTCATCACACGCGTTCCCTTTTCACAAACCACAGCTAGAGTCATTGCATGTGTGTTCTTCTTACAAACCATATCATGAACCACACCCAGTGTCATTGCATGTGTGTTCTTCTCACAAACCACACATGGATCCACCGGTGTCAGTGCATGTATGCTCCTCTCATTAACCACAGCTAGAGTCATTGCATGTCTATTTTTTTCACAAACCACATATCACCAGAGTCATTGCATGTGTGTTCTTCCCATGAACCACACATGGATCGACCGGTGTCATTGCATGTCTGCGCTTCTCATGAACCACACATGGATCCACCTAGTGTCATCGCATGTGTGTTCTTCCCATGAACCACACATGGATCCGCCAGTGTCATTGCATGTCTACTCTTTTCATGAACCACAGCTAGAGTCATTGCATGTGTGTTCTTCTCACAGACCACATATCACAAGTGTCATTGCATGTGTGTTCTTCCCAAAGACCACACATTGATCCACCAGTGTCATTGCATGTGTGTTCTTCTCACAGACCACACATGGATCCACCAGTGTCATTGCATGTGTGTTCTTCTCACAAACCATATTATGAACCACACCCAATGTCATTGCATGTGTGTTCTTTCCATGAACCACACATGGATCCACCAGTGTCATTGCATGTGTGTTCTTCCCACAAACCACACATGGATCCACCAGTGTCATTGCATGTGTGTTCTTCCCATGAACCACACGTGGATCCACCAGTGTCATTGTATGTCTGCTCTTTCCATGAACCACAGATAGAGTCATCACATGCGTGCTCTTTTCACAAACCACAGCTAGAATCTTTGCATGTGTGTTCTTCTTACAAACCATATCATGAACCACACCCAGTGTCATTGCATGTGTGTTCTTCTCACAAACCACACATGGATCCACCGGTGTCATTGCATGTCTGCTCTTCTCATTAACCATAGCTAGAGTCATTTCATGTATGTTCTTTTCACAAACCACGTATCACCAGAGTCATTGCATGTGTGTTCTTCCCATGAACCACAGATGGATCCACCAGTGTCATTCCATGTGTGTTCTTCTCACAAACCACACATGGATCCACCCAGTGTCATCGCATGTATGTTCTTCCCATGAACCACACATGGATCCACCAGTATCATTGTATGTCTGCACTTTTCATGAATCACAGCTAGAGTCATTGGATGTGTGTTCTTCTTACAGATCACATATCACCAGTGTCATTGCATGTGTGTTCTTCCCAAAGACCACACATGGATCCACCAGTGTCATTGCATGTGTGTTTTTCCCACAAACCACACATGGATCCACCAGTGTCATTGCATGTGTGTTCTCCCCATGAACCACACATGGATCCACCAGTGTCATTGTATGTCTACTCTTACCATGAACCACAGCTAGAGTCATCGCATGCGTGCTCTTTTCACAAACCACAACTAGAGTCATTGCATTTGTGTTCTTCTTACAAACCATATCATGAACCACACCCAGTGTCATTGCATGTGTGTTCTTCTCAAAAACCACACATGGATCCACCGGTGTCATTGCATGTCTGCTCTTCTCATTAACCATAGCTACAATCATTACATGTCTAATATTTTCATAAACCACATATCACCAGAGTCATTGCATGTGTGTTCTTCCCATGAACCACACATGGATCCACCGGTGTCATTGCATGTCTGCTCTTCTCACAAACCACACATGGATCCACCCAGTATCATCGCATGTGTGTTCTTCCCATGAACCACACATGGATCCACCGGTGTCATTGCATGTCTGCTCTTTTCATGAGCCATAGCTAGAGTCATAGGATGTGTGTTCTTCTCACAGACCACATTTCACCAGTGTCATTGCATGTGTGTTCTTCCCAAAGACCACACATGGATCCACCAGTGTCGTTGCATGTGTGTTCTTCTCACAAACCATATCATGAACCACACCCAGTGTCATTGCATGTGTGTTCTTCCCATGAACCACACATGGATCCACCGGTGTCATTGCATATCTGCTCTTCCCACAGACCACACATGGATCCACCAGTGTCATTGCATGTCTGCTCTTTTCATGAACCACAGCTAGAGTCATTGGATGTGTGTTCTTCTCACAGTCCACATATCACCACTGTCATTGCATGTCTGTTCTTCCCAAAGACCACACATGGATCCACCAGTGTCATTGCATGTGTGTTCTCCTCACAAACCATATCATGAACCACACCCAGTGTCATTGCATGTGTGTTCTTCTCACAAACCACACATGGATCCACCAGTGTCATTGCATGTGTGTTCTTCTCACAAACCATATCATGAACCACACCTAGTGTCATTGCACGTGTGTTCTTCTCATTAAACCCACATGGATCCACTAGTGTCATTGCATGTGTGTTCTTCCCACAGACCACACATGGATCCAACAGTGTCATTGCATGTGTGTTCTTCCCATGAACCATACATGGATCCACCAGTGTCATTGTATGTCTGCTCTTCCCATTAACCACTGCTAGAGTCATCGCATGCGTGCCCTTTTCACAAACCACAGCTAGAGTCATTGCATGTGTGTTCTTCTTACAAACCATATCATGAACCACACCCAGTGTCATTGCATGTGTGTTCTTCTCAAAAACCACACATGGATCCAACGGTGTCATTGCATGTCTGCTCTTCTCATTAACCATAGCTACAATCATTACATGTCTAATATTTTCATAAACCACATATCACCAGAGTCATTGCATGTGTGTTCTTCCCATGAACCACACATGGATCCACCGGTGTCATTGCATGTCTGCTCTTCTCACAAACCACACATGGATCCACCCAGTATCATCGCATGTGTGTTCTTCCCATGAACCACACATGGATCCACCGGTGTCATTGCATGTCTGCTCTTTTCATGAGCCACAGCTAGAGTCATAGGATGTGTGTTCTTCTCACAGACCACATTTCACCAGTGTCATTGCATGTGTGTTCTTCCCAAAGACCACACATGGATCCACCAGTGTCGTTGCATGTGTGTTCTTCTCACAAACCATATCATGAACCACACCCAGTGTCATTGCATGTGTGTTCTTCCCATGAACCACACATGGATCCACCGGTGTCATTGCATATCTGCTCTTCCCACAGACCACACATGGATCCACCAGTGTCATTGCATGTCTGCTCTTTTCATGAACCACAGCTAGAGTCATTGGATGTGTGTTCTTCTCACAGTCCACATATCACCACTGTCATTGCATGTCTGTTCTTCCCAAAGACCACACATGGATCCACCAGTGTCATTGCATGTGTGTTCTCCTCACAAACCATATCATGAACCACACCCAGTGTCATTGCATGTGTGTTCTTCTCACAAACCACACATGGATCCACCAGTGTCATTGCATGTGTGTTCTTCTCACAAACCATATCATGAACCACACCTAGTGTCATTGCACGTGTGTTCTTCTCATTAAACCCACATGGATCCACTAGTGTCATTGCATGTGTGTTCTTCCCACAGACCACACATGGATCCAACAGTGTCATTGCATGTGTGTTCTTCCCATGAACCATACATGGATCCACCAGTGTCATTGTATGTCTGCTCTTCCCATTAACCACTGCTAGAGTCATCGCATGCGTGCCCTTTTCACAAACCACAGCTAGAGTCATTGCATGTGTGTTCTTCTTACAAACCATATCATGAACCACACCCAGTGTCATTGCATGTGTGTTCTTCTCACAAACCACACATGGATCCACCGGTGTCATTGCATGTCTGCTCTTCTCATTAACAATAGCTAGAGTCATTGCATGTCTGTTCTTTTCACAAACCACGTATCACTAGAGTCATTGCATGTGTGTTCTTCCCATGAACCACAGATGGATCCACCAGTGTCATTCCATGTGTGTTCTTCTCACAAACCACACATGGATCCACCCAGTGTCATCGCATGTATGTTCTTCCCATGAACCACACATGGATCCGCCAGTGTCATTGCATGTCTACTCTTTTCATGAACCATAGCTAGAGTCATTGGATGTGTGTTCTTCTCACAGACCACATATCACCAGTTTCATTGCATGTGTGTTCTTCCCAAAGACCACACATGGATCCACCAGTGTCATTGCATGTGTATTCTTCTCACAGACCACACATGGATCCACCAGTGTCATTGCATGTGTGTTCTTCTCACAAACCATATTATGAACCACACCCAATGTCATTGCATGTGTGTTCTTTCCATGAACCACACATGGAACCACCAGGGTCATTGCATGTGTGTTCTTCCCACAAACCACACATGGATCCACCAGTGTCATTGCATGTGTGTTCTTCCCATGAACCACACATGGATCCACCAGTGTCATTGTACGTCTGCTATTTCCATGAACCACAGATAGAGTCACCACATGCATGCTCTTTTCACAAACCACAGCTAGAATCATTGCATGTGTGTTCTTCTTACAAACCATATCATGAACCACACCCAGTGTCATTGCATGTGTGTTCTTCTCACAAACCACACATGGATCCACCGGTGTCATTGCATGTCTGCTCTTCTCATTAACCATAGCTAGAGTCATTGCATGTCTGTTCTTTTCACAAACCACGTATCACCAGAGTCATTGCATGTGTGTTCTTCCCATGAACCACATATGGATCCACCAGTGTCATTCCATGTGTGTTCTTCTCACAAACCACACATGGATCCACCCAGTGTCATCGCATGTATGTTCTTCCCATGAACCACACATGGATCCACCAGTATCATTGTATGTCTGCACTTTTCATGAATCATAGCTAGAGTCATTGGATGTGTGTTCTTCTTACAGATCACATATCACCAGTGTCATTGCATGTGTGTTCTTCCCAAAGACCACACATGGATCCACCAGTGTCATTGCATGTGTGTTTTTCCCACAAACCACACATGGATCCACCGGTGTCATTGCATGTGTGTTCTTCCCATGAACCACACATGGATCCACCAGTGTCATTGTATGTCTACTCTTACCATGAACCACAGCTAGAGTCATCGCATGCGTGCTATTTTCAGAAACCACAACTAGAGTCATTGCATTTGTGTTCTTCTTAAAAACCATATCATGAACCACACACAGTGTCATTGCATGTGTGTTCTTCTCAAAAACCACACATGGATCCACCGGTGTCATTGCATGTCTGATCTTCTCATTAACCATAGCTACAGTCATTACATGTCTATTCTTTTCACAAACCACATATCACCAGAGTCATTGCATGTGTGTTCTTCCCATGAACCACACATGGATCCACCGGTGTCATTGCATGTCTGCTCTTCTCACAAACCACACATGGATCCACCCAGTATCATCGCATGTGTGTTCTTCCCATGAACCACACATGGATCCACCGGTGTCATTGCATGTCTGCTCTTTTCATGAACCACAGCTAGAGTCATAGGATGTGTGTTCTTCTCACAGACCACATTTCACCAGTGTCATTGCATGTGTGTTCTTCCCAAAGACCACACATCGATCCACCAGTGTCGTTGCATGTGTGTTCTTCTCACAAACCATATCATGAACCACACCCAGTGTCATTGCATGTGTGTTCTTCCCATGAACCACACATGGATCCACCGGTGTCATTGCATATCTGCTCTTCCCACAGACCACACATGGATCCACCAGTGTCATTGCATGTCTTCTCTTTTCATGAACCACAGCTAGAGTCATTGGATGTGTGTTCTTCTCAGAGTCCACATATCACCACTGTCATTGCATGTCTGTTCTTCCCAAAGACCACACATGGATCCACCAGTGTCATTGCATGTGTGTTCTCCTCACAAGCCATATCATGAACCACACCCAGTGTCATTGCATGTGTGTTCTTCTCACAGACCACACATGGATCCACCAGTGTCATTGCATGTGTGTTCTTCTCACAAACCATATCATGAACCACACCCAGTGTCATTGCACGTGTGTTCTTCTCATTAATCCCACATGGATCCACCAGTGTCATTGCATGTGTGTTCTTCCCACAGACCACACATGGATCCAACAGTGTCATTGCATGTGTGTTCTTCCCATGAACCATACATGGATCCACCAGTGTCATTGTATGTCTGCTCTTCCCAGTAACCACTGCTAGAGTCATCGCATGCATGCCCTTTTCACAAACCACAGCTAGAGTCATTGCATGTGTGTTCTTCTTACAAACCATATCATGATCCACACCCAGTGTCATTGCATGTGTGTTCTTCTCACAAACCACACATGGATCCACCAGTGTCATTGTATGTGTGCTCTTCTCATTAACCACAGCTAGAGTCATTGCATGTCTATTCTTTTCACAAACCACATATCACCATAGTCATTGCATGTGTGTTCTTCCCATGAACCACACATGGATCGACCGGTGTCATTGCATGTCTGCTCTTCTCATGAACCACACATGGATCCACCTAGTGTCATCGC
Organism: Avena sativa; assembly: GCA_916181665.1. Taxonomy (NCBI): domain Eukaryota; kingdom Viridiplantae; phylum Streptophyta; class Magnoliopsida; order Poales; family Poaceae; genus Avena; species Avena sativa. The sequence continues at coordinate 126,743,203 of OV702292.1, read as the reverse complement.
ATGTGTGTTCTTCCCATGAACCACACATGGATCCGCCAGTGTCATTGCATGTCTACTCTTTTCATGAACCACAGCTAGAGTCATTGGATGTGTGTTCTTCTTACAGACCACATATCACCAGTGTCATTGCATGTGTGTTCTTCCCAAAGACCACATATGGATCCACCAGTGTCATTGCATGTGTGTTCTTCTCACAGACCACACATGGATCCACCAGTGTCATTGCATGTGTGTTCTTCTCACAAACCATATTATGAACCACACCCAATGTCATCGCATGTGTGTTCTTTCCATGAATCACACATGGATCCACCAGTGTCATTGCATGTGTGTTCTTCCCACAAACCACGCATGGATCCACCAGTGTCATTGCATGTGTGTTCTTCCCATGAACCACACATGGATCCACCAGTGTCATTGCATGTCTGCTCTTTTCATGAACCACAGCTAGATTCATTGGATGTGTGTTCTTCTCACAGACCACATATCACCAGTGTCATTGCATGTGTGCTCTTCCCAAAGACCACACATGGATCCACCAGTGTCATTGCATGTGTGTTCTCCTCACATACCATATCATGAACCACACCCAGTGTCATTGCATGTGTGTTCTTCTCACAAACCACACATGGATCCACAAGTGTCATTGCATGTGTGTTCTTCCCATGAACCACACATGGATCCACCGGTGTCATTGCATGTCTACTCTTCTCATGAACCACACATGGATCCACCCAGTGTCATCGCATGTGTGTTCTTCCCATGAACCACACATCGATCCACCAGTGTCATTGCATGTCTGCTCCTTTCATGAACCACAGCTAGAGTCATTGGATGTGTGTTCTTCTCACAGACCACATATCACCAGTGTCATTGCATGTGTGTTCTTCCCAAAGACCACACATGGATCCACCAGTGTCATTGCATGTGTGTTCTTCTCACAAACCATATCATGAACCACACCTAGTGTCATTGCATGTGTGTTCTTCTCACAGACCACACATGGATCCACTAGTGTCATTGCATGTGTGTTCTTCTCACAGACCATATCATGAACCACACCCAGTGTCATTGCATGTGTGTTCTTCCCATGAACCACACATGGATCCACCGGTGTCATTGCATGTCTGCTCTTTTCATGAACCACAGCTAGAGTCATAGGATGTGTGTTCTTCTCACAGACCACATTTCACCAGTGTCATTGCATGTGTGTTCTTCCCAAAGACCACACATCGATCCACCAGTGTCGTTGCATGTGTGTTCTTCTCACAAACCATATCATGAACCACACCCAGTGTCATTGCATGTGTGTTCTTCCCATGAACCACACATGGATCCACCGGTGTCATTGCATATCTGCTCTTCCCACAGACCACACATGGATCCACCAGTGTCATTGCATGTCTTCTCTTTTCATGAACCACAGCTAGAGTCATTGGATGTGTGTTCTTCTCAGAGTCCACATATCACCACTGTCATTGCATGTCTGTTCTTCCCAAAGACCACACATGGATCCACCAGTGTCATTGCATGTGTGTTCTCCTCACAAGCCATATCATGAACCACACCCAGTGTCATTGCATGTGTGTTCTTCTCACAGACCACACATGGATCCACCAGTGTCATTGCATGTGTGTTCTTCTCACAAACCATATCATGAACCACACCCAGTGTTATTGCACGTGTGTTCTTCTCATTAATCCCACATGGATCCACCAGTGTCATTGCATGTGTGTTCTTCCCACAGACCACACATGGATCCAACAGTGTCATTGCATGTGTGTTCTTCCCATGAACCATACATGGATCCACCAGTGTCATTGTATGTCTGCTCTTCCCAGTAACCACTGCTAGAGTCATCGCATGCATGCCCTTTTCACAAACCACAGCTAGAGTCATTGCATGTGTGTTCTTCTTACAAACCATATCATGATCCACACCCAGTGTCATTGCATGTGTGTTCTTCTCACAAACCACACATGGATCCACCAGTGTCATTGTATGTGTGCTCTTCTCATTAACCACAGCTAGAGTCATTGCATGTCTATTCTTTTCACAAACCACATATCACCATAGTCATTGCATGTGTGTTCTTCCCATGAACCACACATGGATCGACCGGTGTCATTGCATGTCTGCTCTTCTCATGAACCACACATGGATCCACCTAGTGTCATCGCATGTGTGTTCTTCCCATGAACCACACATGGATCCGCCAGTGTCATTGCATGTCTACTCTTTTCATGAACCACAGCTAGAGTCATTGGATGTGTGTTCTTCTTACAGACCACATATCACCAGTGTCATTGCATGTGTGTTCTTCCCAAAGACCACATATGGATCCACCAGTGTCATTGCATGTGTGTTCTTCTCACAGACCACACATGGATCCACCAGTGTCATTGCATGTGTGTTCTTCTCACAAACCATATTATGAACCACACCCAATGTCATCGCATGTGTGTTCTTTCCATGAATCACACATGGATCCACCAGTGTCATTGCATGTGTGTTCTTCCCACAAACCACGCATGGATCCACCAGTGTCATTGCATGTGTGTTCTTCCCATGAACCACACATGGATCCACCAGTGTCATTGCATGTCTGCTCTTTTCATGAACCACAGCTAGATTCATTGGATGTGTGTTCTTCTCACAGACCACATATCACCAGTGTCATTGCATGTGTGCTCTTCCCAAAGACCACACATGGATCCACCAGTGTCATTGCATGTGTGTTCTCCTCACATACCATATCATGAACCACACCCAGTGTCATTGCATGTGTGTTCTTCTCACAAACCACACATGGATCCACAAGTGTCATTGCATGTGTGTTCTTCCCATGAACCACACATGGATCCACCGGTGTCATTGCATGTCTACTCTTCTCATGAACCACACATGGATCCACCCAGTGTCATCGCATGTGTGTTCTTCCCATGAACCACACATCGATCCACCAGTGTCATTGCATGTCTGCTCCTTTCATGAACCACAGCTAGAGTCATTGGATGTGTGTTCTTCTCACAGACCACATATCACCAGTGTCATTTCATGTGTGTTCTTCCCAAAGACCACACATGGATCCACCAGTGTCATTGCATGTGTGTTCTTCTCACAAACCATATCATGAACCACACCTAGTGTCATTGCATGTGTGTTCTTCTCACAGACCACACATGGATCCACTAGTGTCATTGCATGTGTGTTCTTCTCACAGACCATATCATGAACCACACCCAGTGTCATTGCATGTGTGTTCTTCCCATGAACCACACATGGATCCACCGGTGTCATTGCATGTCTGCTCTTTTCATTAACCATAGCTAGAGTCATTGCATTTGTGTTCTTCTCACAAACCACATATCAACGGAGTCATTGCATGTGTGTTCTTCCCAAAGACCACACATTGATCCACCAGTGTCGTTGCATGTGTGTTCTTCTCACAAACCATATCATGAACCACACCCAGTGTCATTGCATGTGTGTTCTTCCCATGAACCACACATGGATCCACCGGTGTCATTGCATATCTGCTCTTCCCACAGACCACACATGGATCCACCAGTGTCATTGCATGTCTGCTCTTTTCATGAACCACAACTAGAGTCATTGGATGTGTGTTCTTCTCATAGTCCACATATCACCACTGTCATTGCATGTCTGTTCTTCCCAAAGACCACACATGGATCCACCAGTGTCATTGCATGTGTGTTCTCCTCACAAACCATATCATGAACCACTCCCAGTGTCATTGCATGTGTGTTCTTCTCACAAACCACACATGGATCCACCAGTGTCATTGCATGTGTGTTCTTCTCACAAACCATATCATGAAGCACACCCAGTGTCATTGCACGTGTGTTCTTCTCATTAATCCCACATGGATCCACCAGTGTCATTGCATGTGTGTTCTTCCCACAGACCACACATGGATCCAACAGTGTCATTGCATGTGTGTTCTTCCCATGAACCATACATGGATCCACCAGTGTCATTGTATGTCTGCTCTTCCCAGTAACCACTGCTAGAGTCATCGCATGCGTGCCCTTTTCACAAACCACAGCTAGAGTCATTGCATGTGTGTTCTTCTTACAAACCATATCATGAACCGCACCCAGTGTCATTGCATGTGTGTTCTTCTCACAAACCACACATGGATCCACCGGTGTCATTGCATGTCTGCTCTTCTCATTAACCACAGCTAGAGTCATTGCATGTCTATTCTTTTCACAAACCACATATCACCAGAGTCATTGCATGTGTGTTCTTCCCATGAACCACACATGGATCGACCGGTGTCATTGCATGTCTGCTCTTCTCATGAACCACACATGGATCCACCTAGTGTCATCGCATGTGTGTTCTTCCCATGAACCACACATGGATCTGCCAGTGTCATTGCATGTCTACTCTTTTCATGAACCACAGCGAGAGTCATTGGATGTGTGTTCTTCTCACAGACCACATATCATCAGTGTCATTGCATGTGTGTTCTTCCCAAAGAGCACACATGGATCCACCAGTGTCATTGCATGTGTGTTCTTCTCACAGACCACACATGGATCCACCAGTGTCATTGCATGTGTGTTCTTCTCACAAAGCATATTATGAACCACACCCAATGTCATCGCATGTGTGTTCTTTCCATGAACCACACATGGATCCACCAGTGTCATTGCATGTGTGTTCTTCCCACAAACCACGCATGGATCCACTAGTGTCATTGCATGTGTGTTCTTCCCATGAACCACACATGGATCCACTAGTGTCATTGCATGTCTGCTCTTTTCATGAACCATAGCTAGATTCATTGGATGTGTGTTCTTCTCACAGACCACATATCACCAGTTTCATTGCATGTGTGCTCTTCCCAAAGACCACACATGGATCCACCAGTGTCATTGCATGTGTGTTCTCCTCACATACCATATCATGAACCACACCCAGTGTCATTGCATGTGTGTTCTTCTCACAAACCACACATGGATCCACAAGTGTCATTGCATGTGTGTTCTTCCCATGAACCACACATGGATCCACCGGTGTCATTGCATGTCTACTCTTCTCATGAAGCACACATGGATCCACCCAGTGTCATCGCATGTGTGTTCTTCCCATGAACCACACATGGATCCACCAGTCTCATTGCATGTCTGATCCTTTCATGAACCACAACTAGAGTCATTGGATGTGTGTTCTTCTCACAGACCACATATCACCAGTGTCATTGCATGTGTGTTCTTCCCAAAGACGACACATGGATCCACTAGTGTCATTGCATGTGTGTTCTTCTCACAAACCATATCATGAACCACACCTAGTGTCATTGCATGTGTGTTCTTCTCACAGACCACACATGGATCCACTAGTGTCATTGCATGTGTGTTTTTCTCACATACCATATCATGAACCACACCCAGTGTCATTGCATGTGTGTTCTTCCCATGAACCACACATGGATCCACCGGTGTCATTGCATGTCTGCTCTTTTCATTAACCATAGCTAGAGTCATTGCATGTGTGTTCTTCTCACAAACCACATATCAACGGAGTCATTGCATGTGTGTTCTTCCCAAAGACCACACATTGATCCACCAGTGTCATTGCATGCGTGTTCTTCCCATAGAACACACATGGATCCAATAGTGTCGTTGCATGTGTGTTCTTTTCATTAACCATAGCTAGAGTCATTGCATGTGTGTTCTTCTCACAAACCACATATCACCGGAGTCATTGCATGTGTGTTCTTCCCAAAGACCACACATGGATCCACCAGTGTCATTGCATGTGTGTTCTTCCCATAGACCACACATGGATCCACCAGTGTCGTTGCATGTGTGTTCTTCCCATGAATCACACATGGATCCACTAGTGTCATTGTATGTCTTCTCTTCCCATGAACCACAGCTAGAGTCATCGCATGCGTGCTCTTTTCAGAAACCACAGCTAGAGTCATTGCATGTGTGTTCTTCTTACAAACCATATCATGAACCACACCCAGTGTCATTGCATGTGTGTTCTTCTCAAAAACCACACATGGATCCACGAGTGTCATTGCATGTCTGCTCTTCTCATTAACCACAGCTAGAGTCATTGCATGTCTGTTCTTTTCACAAACCATGTATCACCAGAGTCATTGCATGTGTGTTCTTCCCATGAACCACAGATGGATCCACCAGTGTCATTGCATGTGTGTTCTTCTCACAAACCATAGATGGATCCACCCAGTGTCATCGCAAATGTGTTCTTCCCATGAGCCACACATGGATCCACCAGTGTCATTGCATGTGTGTTCTTCCCACAAACCACGCATGGATCCACCAGTGTCATTGCATGTGTGTTCTTCCCATGAACCACACATGGATCCACCAGTGTCATTGCATGTCTTCTCTTTTCATGAACCACAACTAGAGTCATTGGATGTGTGTTCTCCTCATAGACCACATATCACCAGTGTCATTGCATGTGTGTTCTTCCCAAAGACCACACATGGATCCACCAGTGTCATTGCATGTGTGTTCTTCTCACAAACCATATCATGAACCACACCTAGTGTCATTGCATGTGTGTTCTTCTCACAGACCACACATGGATCCACCATTGTCATTGCATGTGTGTTCTTCTCACAGACCATATCATGAACCACACCCTGTGTCATTGCATGTGTGTTCTTCCAATGAACCACACATGGATCCACTGGTGTCATTGCATGTCTGCTCTTTTCATTAACCACGGCTAGAGTCATTGCATGTGTGTTCTTCTCACTAACCACATATCACCGGAGTCATTGCATGGGTGTTCTACCCAAAGACCACACATGGATCCACCAGTGTCATTGCATGTGTGTTCTTCCCACAAACCACACATAGATCCACCAGTGTCGTTGCATATGTGCTCTTCCCATGAACCACACATGGATCCACCAGTGTCATTGTATGTCTGGTCTTCCCATGAACCATAGCTAGAGTCATCGCATGCGTGCTCTTTTCACAAACCACAGCTAGAGTCATTGCCGATGTTTTCTTCTTACAAACCATATCATGAACGACACCCAGTGGCATTGCATGTGTGTTCTTCTCACAAACCACACATGGATCCACCGGTGTCATTGCATGTCTACTCTTCTCATTAACCACAGCTAGAGTCATTGCATGTCTGTTCTTTTCACAAACCACGTATCACCAGAGTCATTGCATGTGTGTTCTTCCCATGAACCACAGATGGATCCACCAGTGTCATTGCATGTGTGTTCTTCTCACAAACCACACATGGATCCACCATGTGTCATCGCATGTGTGTTCTTCCCATGAACCACACATGGATCCACGAGTGTCATTGCATGTCTGCTCTTTTCATGAACCACAACTAGAGTCATTGGATGTGTGTTCTTCTCACAGATGACATATCACCAGTGTCATTGCATGTGTATTCTTCCCAAAGACCACACATGGATCCACCAGTGTCATTGCACGTGTGTTCTACCCACAGACCACACATGGATCAACCAGTGTCATTGCATGTGTGATCTTCCCATGAACCATACATGGATCCACCAGTCTCATTGTATGTCTGCTCTTACCATGAACCACAACTAGAGTCATCGCATGCGTGCTCTTTTCACAAACCACAGCTAGAGTCATTGCATGTGTGTTCTTCTTACAAACCATATCATGAACCTCACCCAGTGTCATTGCATGTGTGTTCTTATCACAAACCACACATGGATCCACCGGTGTCATTGCATGTCTGCTCTTCTCATTAACCACAGAAAGATTCATTGCATGTCTGTTCTTTTCACAAACCACATATCACCAGAGTCATTGCATGTGTGTTCTTCACATGAACCACACATGGACCCACTAGTGTCATTGCATGTCTGCTCTTCTCACCAACCACACAAGGATCCACCCAGTGTCATCGCATGTGTGTTCTTCCCATGAACCACACATGGATCCACCAGTGTCATTGCATGTCTACTCTTTTCATGAACCACAACTAGAGTCATTGGATGTGTGTTCTTCTCACAGAACACATATCACCAGTGTCATTGCATGTGTGTTCTTCCCAAATACCACACATGGATCCACCAGTGTTGTTGCATGTGTGTTCTTCTCACAAACCATATCATGAACCACACCCAGTGTCATTGCATGTGTGTTCTTATTATATACCACACATGGATCCACCAGTGTCATTGCATGTGTGTTCTTCTCACAAACCATATCATGAACCACACCCAGTGTCATTGCATGTGTGTTCTTCCCATGAACCACACATGGATCCACCGGTATCATTGCATGTCTCCTCTTCCCACATACCACACATGGATCCACCAGTGTCATTGCATGTGTGTTCTTCCCATGAACCACACATGGGTCCACCAGTGTCATTGCATGTCTACTCTTTTCATGAACCACAGCTAGAGTCATTGGATGTGTGTTCTTCTCACAGACCACATATCACCAGTGTCATTGCATGTGTGTTCTTCCCAAAGACAACACATGTATCCACCAATGTCATTGCATGTGTGTTCTCCTCACAAACCATATCATGAACCACACCTAGTGTCATTGCATGTGTGTTATTCTCATATACCACACATGGATCCACCAGTGTCATTGCATGTGTGTTCTTCTCACAAACCATATGATGAACCAAACCCAGTGTCATTGCATGTGTGTTCTTCTCATTAACCCCACATGGATCCACCGGTGTCATTTCATGTCTGCTCTTTTCGTTAACCATAGCTAGAGTCATTGCATGTATGTTCTTTTCACAAACCACATATCACCAGAGACATTGCATGTGTGTTCTTCTCATAGACCACACATGGATCCACCAGTGTCATTGCATGTGTGTTCTTCCCATAGACCACACATGGATCCAAAAGTGTCATTGCATGTCTGCTCTTTTCATGAACCACATCTAGAGTCATTGGATGTGTGTTCTTCTCACAGACCACATATCACTAGTGTCATTGCATGTGTGTTCTTCCCAAAGACCACTCATGGATCCACCAGTGTCATTGCATGTGTGTTCTTCTCACAAACCATATCATGAGCCACACCCAGTGTCATTGCATGTGTGTTCTTCTCACAGACCACACATGGATCCACCAGTGTCATTGCATGTGTGTTCTTCTCATAGACCATATCATGAACCACACCCAGTGTCATTGCATATGTGTTCTTCCCATGAACCACACATGGATCCACCAGTGTCATTGCATGTCTGCTCTTGTCATTAACCACAACTAGAGTCATTGCATGTGTGTTCTGCTCACAAACCACATATCACCGGAGTCATTGCATGTGTGTTCTTCCCAAAGACCACACATGAATCCACCTGTGCCATTGCATGTGTGTTCTTCCCACAGACCACACATGGACCACCAGTGTCGTTGCATGTGTGTTCTTCTCATTAACCACAGCTAGTGTCATTGCATGTCTGCTCTTCTCATTAACCACAACTAGAGTCATTGCATGTCTATTTTTTTCACAAACCACATATCACCAGAGTCATTGCATGTGTGTTCTTCCCATGAACCACACATGGATCCACCGGTGTCATTGCATGTCTACTCTTCTCATGAACCACAGCTAGAGTCATTTCATGTGTGTTCTTCTCACAAACCACATATCACCAGAGTCATTGCATGTGTGTTCTTCCCACAAACCACATATCATCGGTGTCATTGCATGTCTGCTCTTCTCATTAACCACAACTAGATCCACCCGTGTCATTGGATGCATGTTCTTTTCATAAACCGCATATGGATACTAATTAACCTTAGGAGAGCCCTAACCTTAGCGTTAGACTGAGTCTTCTAGAGGGCACGCCCTAACACAGTTGTTCTGCTTGTCGATTGTTACATACCGTCCGATCGGGGCGTTTGGACGATTGGGATGGTTTTCGTGAGATCGATCCGCGAGTAGTCTATTCTGCGGCATGATTGGCCATGCTTGCTCTGGACAAACTGGCAACACTAGGGGCTCCCCTGTTGCGAGTGTCACGACTCACGAGTTGAGCGGGCCATATCCCAGTGTCACGTCCCCATTACTTCTCTTCCTCCCCGTACTTCTCTTCCTTCCCCTTGAAGCCACATTCCCCACTTCACTCCCATCCTGCCATAGCCGCAAGCCGACGGCGCCGCCATCCCAATCCCCTCTCTAGCAGCCACCCCTCCCCTCGCGCCATGGGTTCAAGGGGAGACGATGAGGAAACGTGTCATGACGACAGGGACGGTGATTTCGATGTGAGTCGTCTCATCTCTATCTCTATCATCCGTGGCTAGTTATCTATTTTTTGAGCCAGATCTACTCCGTTTCCTCATGCGCGTATGATGTGTTAGGCCAACCAGACGATGTATGACGCCGACTATCACGGTTTAGCGGATGAAGACAGTCCTCTGCTATGTAAACATGGATATGTGCCCGCTAAATTTTTAGCGTTCGAAGGACGAAACGCAAGCAGGTGGTTTCTACGGTGTCAAGGACATCGTGCAATGATGCGAGGCGGAAGTTGCGGTGTTGTCAAATGGGTAGATCCAGAGTGGCCCAAATCGATGCAGAAAACGCTGGACAAACTATGTGAAATGACTTTTGAGTTGAAAGAATCCGCATTCAGCTCACTTCTTGACAGTGTTGAGATGAAGCTATGGGAACCAGTTGACACGACCAAGCATAAGCGAGATCTAATGGGGGTGGAAGACAAGGTTAGCAAAGTCGAGAAGGAGAGGGCGCGGCATTGGCCCTGAAGGCTAAAGCAAGAACTGACTCAAGCAAGGAAGGATCTTCACTAGGCCAAAGTCCTGCAGTTCACAACTATGAGTATTGACAAGTGCATGAGGTAAGATGCAGAGAAACAATTGAAGCTGTGCAAGGAAGATGCTAAAAGGAAGGAGTAGACAATTCGATCCTTGCTCTCGCAGGAAGATGCGCATAAGGCTAAGATTAGGAAGATCAAGGAGATGTGTGTTAACTAGTTCTATTTAGCTTAAGCCCCGTGCGTTTTTTAAGTTGTAATAGTTGTACTTGTTGACCTAGCGGTCTGAACTATTGGCCCCGGAGTCCTGGGAGTAAAAAAAATGGTCGCCCGTTAATATGTCTTAATGCTGCATTACTTCCTTTTGTCTGACTAATGCCCCTTGGATATTCCGCCCATCGCTTCGTCGTCCTCGTGTAAAAATAGGAGGCACCACAGCTCATCGCTTCATCGCCCATCCCCTCGCCCTCTCCAATCTCCACCGCGTCGTCCACCCCCTCGCTCCCTCTCAATCTCCACCGTGCCGCCATAGAGATGCCCTCGCTGAACATCTACGAGGAGGTGATGTTCTCGCACTTCGACATCCTCGCGCTGCCGGCCGTGACGGTGCCCCACGGATGGCGCATCAGCTATGCGGGGGTGCTGGTGGCTCCGCTCGTCTTCCCCGGCGGAGCCGTGATGGAGAGTGAAATCGCGGCGCACCGCCGCCAGATGCCCGTATGGACGAGGGCGCTGCCCCGGTACGCGGCGGCCAGCCCGTACTAGCCGGCGCTGTTCAAGAAGGAGCGGAAGGCCAAGATTGGCAACCGCATCATTTACGGGCACGTGGTGCACCGGGATCTCCGCAACCGAGAAGGGCGAGAGAGGTTCTGGTCCGTCCCTAGACGGACCAAGTTCACCGTCATCGCCGCCGCTCACCACGAAGAGGTGCTCCGTCTCGCATACAATGCGGAAATCATGGAGGTTCCGTCCGACGAAGACGAGGAAGCCAGCGGCTCGGAGGACAGCGGCAGCGGAAGTGAAATTGTTGACTAGTTGGTTGAATTAATGTAGGATGTGAAATCGCACCTTTGTTTAGAAGAATTTATGGTTGACTTAATGAAATGCCTCGATTTAGATCTCTGTCTCGATTAATTTGTGGAAGAATTTGTGATTTAGATCAATTTTTGCCTCGATTTAGATCTCTGTCCCGGATTGGGAACGTAACCATGGACCAAAGACACCTTTTCTACTAGTGTATTCTGACAGTGGTGGTTTGTTTAAACGTAATCTACGTGGATTGTGCTGCATGCAAATGGCACAAACACAATTTATAAAGTGGAAGCACGTACACCCGATTACTGGAGATCTGGGAGCTTTGCCAGATGTAGGGGATGCAGGAGCAGAGAGGCGGTGAGATAGACGGGCTCAAGATTAGCCAGAAAGTGGTACCCATTTCCTCCTCATCTGGGCATTATCAGTGAGAACATTGTTGTTTATGTTGCCACGTCGGTGTGCAGCATCTTGAATAAGTGGCACAATCACAATTTCGTGGAGTGTGGTAGCTTAAATAATTTATTTATCTGCCACTTACATTCCGTCGTATTTGGAGACCTCCTGCCCCTCAGCAATCGTGGAACCAGTGGATCATTGTTTTCAGATAGCAGTGGCACAATCACAATTTCGGATTCAACTACTGACTCGGGCGTTTCCAAACCCTAAGTCGCAGTACATTTTACTCAGAGAACGTGGGTAGATTGTTTCACCCAGCAACATGCCACACACAGAGCGATCAAAATTTAACAGAATTACATATATAGGTTCAAGTTCAACACATTACTATGCATCTTCATTGCCAGCAGCCTTCTTCCGCAGCCTAGGTGCCAAGCCTTCACGTCCAATGGCTTCTTCATTTCCTGCCTTCTTCCTCTTCCTCGGTGCCAATTTTCTTAGCTTCACGTACTCTGCATCGTCGGGACAATGGGCACCAGAATCGTGCCCAGCATCATCTTTCCACTCGTTTTTAATTTCTTTGGGCAGCAAAATGACTGACCCGGCAGTCATGTTTCTAACCTTGCGGCGCTTCCTGTCAAAGAAACAAGACTGTTGCATAACTGCTCAATATCTACAGAGTAAATAAAACAAAAATTACAATTCAGCACAAACATGCGAACCCCAAGCGACCTTTGCTTACCAGGAGCTAATTGCGTTCGAGCAACCACCCTATCCAAGAATAGAAGGGCGACTCCCAGTTGCAGCAGCTTCCACATCCAGTACATCACAATTCAGCTCAAACATGCAATCCGAAGCATATCTTTTCATCAACCCAATTAGCTGACTGTCACATGATATAGGAACATGGATGCCATGTTCATCCATGAAGCTGAACTTTGCAGTCTGCTTCGGCCATACTTCAACATGATTACGCAGAGTAGCAACCATACCAGATATAGTGCAGATCTGTGCAGGCGCTTCTTCCATGGTGAAACAATGGCTTCCATACCACTTGCCCTTAGAGTCGTACCTGTACAGGACTACCGTAACCAGGTAAGGAGGGTCCGCGCAGATCCCACTTGACAAAAAACTGTGGACAAAATATGTTTGTCATCGTTGGGCTAACGAACAATTTGTGGTTCAGTAGCCAGCTAGAAGTTGTAATTACTACTAATAGTAAAGAGAAGGGTAGCTCACCCGCTTGTAGGCAGAACTTCTTCTTCCTTGATAGTAGGATCTGCCATCCTCCGAACTGCTCGGCTCATCGTCGGCGGAGGCAGGCTAGAGCCTCGCAATGGCGGCTACGGCATGCACCATTGGAGCTCGGTATCAGCGACTGGGCGCAGCAACTTGGCCCAGAAGTCAAAAGTCCGAAGGGATCGTCCTGCCTAGAGGGTGGATTCCGACGCTGCCGGTGCTAGGGGAAAGCTAGGAATGGATTTGTGAAATTGGTCAACGCATCCAATCCACTTAGCTGCTCGATTTGCCTAAGAGGTTGGTGCATTGGTGCCCGCGTCACGGACAGATAACAGGCTTGTGGGTCCCGACCGTCTACTTCACGGGGCGGTTTAACGGAATGTTTGTATTTGGCAAGGTTGAGATAAATTTGCCTCGAAATGGCCCCTCTCAGTAGTTGGTGGCCCAACTTTTCAAAACGCGGTAATTTCAGGCAACTTAGGTACCGCCATGCGCTGGCCTGCCAACTTTGGTACCGTAGACGAACAGGCCCCTCATAGAGTAGAAAATATAAATGCATAGGACACCTTCAAAGTTCAAAAGGGTGACTAGATACAAATAGTTTAAAACAAGCAATATCATGGTATGCATCAATCAACAAGTCTTGGGACAATGCACATAGAACTAAGAATGGCCACTATGCTCTCAAAGTAGGTGCATAAAGGTAGAAGGTGGAGACTCAATATATAAGTGGAAGAAAGGCCTTCATAGAAGGAAGTAGGGATTCAAGTTTCATAAAGAGCTTCCAAAAATTATGGTACTTAATAGCTTTCAGCTCTCATTGCCCCTATCATAATCATCTTGAAGTGATTAAGGTTAAAGTGAACAAACTATGGTGTATATGCTTGACGAAGTATAAGTTAGAAATCTCATGTCCCTTGAATACGAGGGCCTCTCCTCATGCTACTCAAGTTTAGTCACCGGTAAGTTCTTGTCATCGTAAGTACATGTGTATCCTAGAGAACCGCCAACGGGGTACCCCTTGCCCAATGATACGGAAGAATCCCCATATCAAAATAACAAGGCAAGCAGACAACGAGCATCTCAACAACCTTCTTATTTACCATGGGAATATGGTGCTTTTTTCTCTCTTTCCTCTTTTCATAATCTCTTTTTTTTCTTTTTCTCTTTTTTCTCAACATCTGACTTTTTTTATAAGAAGAATGCTTCATAGATAGCTCATTATGGTTACGCTGCAGGTTTCCGCCATGTCAGCATGGATTAGACCAGCGGCCCAGGCGTTTCTCTAACACATATACATAACTCCATGGACTTACAAGCTCCCCTTTCATTTCACACCAACGACGTCCATAGACAAAAGAGCATGATATCAACTAGGTACAAAGTACCAGTGCAATGTTGAAAGCGTTCCCCATGACAGCATGGTTTTGCTAATCCCCAACAAATAAGTGCAAGCATATACAAAACAGACGACACAAAGGTTCAAGTTTATTAAGGGCAAGAAAAGTAAAGTGTGCCATCAAGTTTGTGAGAGCTTTAATCACTAGTTTTCTCATAACAAGTTTAATTTGAAAGGTAGATAAAAGAATTAATATACTTGGAATAGCATATGCTAGTAGGTAGGTATGGTGGACACTTTGGAATAACTTGGTTTAAGGAGTTGGATGCATGAGTGGAACTTATACTTGGTTATGGAGGCTAGCAAAAGACTAGGAGCGACAAAATAAGAGAGCAATAATGACCATAATCATGTAGAGCGACAAAACATCATTGATCAAAGCATAAAGTGATACTAAAAATTGAAAACTAAAGGATCATAAAGGGTTATGGTGACTGGGGATAGTCATAACATGGTGTGAGCATGCACCAAGTCAACCCAAATAAAGCATCAAAGGAGAATACCAAAATACTATGCTTTAATATGCTAAAACAACGCATGATTCTTCAAAGGCACATTAAGCAATCGCAATTGTTTATAACAAGTCATGCTACAGCAAAGAATACTAAGCATAAAGCCAAAACAATATCAAGCATGGCATGACAAAGCATAGGCCACAGTCAAAAACAAGCTCTATTTACCACTTAAGCATGAACTTTCCTACTCTTTTCCAAACCAAACCTAACTATTTGAAAACCAATGTATGGAAGAGTGGGTCCAACCAATTTATTCAGCAAACTAAGAAAACCAAGCAAAGAAAAAACCAAAACAAAAACGAAAAAGAAGACGCTCCAAGAACAATGCAATTGTGCATGAAACAATAAAAATGAAGCGTTTGGAAGAAACCTAGGATTTTTGTTGATGAAGAGGGGGATGCCTTGGGCATCCCCAAGCTTTGACGCTTCTACTTCTTGGATATTTCTTGGGGTGACTCGCGTGGCATCCCCAAGCTTGTGCTTTAGTCCATCCTTCATCTCATTACTCATTTCTTCCATACACCTGAAATTTTTCCTTTATACAAAACTTCACACAATCTTTATTAGCAACATTAGTGCACTCAAGATAATAAATCTTTAGGTTCAATTCCAACACCAATAAAACTTCCATTAAAACACTAGCTACTGTCAGAACAGACCAGCAGGTAAATACGAATTGTTTCAAAGACCTTCTGTTCCTCAAATCAATAAGTGTTGAACTAAGGAAAGTTAGATAACAACTTGGGGCAGAAGCACAAAAATTCACGCCTCAAAAGGACGTATAGAGATTTTACATGAATTTTTACGGTGAAGCACAGAAATCTATTTCGGGACAACAACTTTCCTAATCATTACTTCTCTCTCATTAGAGGTTACTCATGGCACAAAAAGCAAATAAAAAGGATAAGGAGCAGTTATTACTGAAGTAATAACTTCCAAGACTCATCTAAAACTTTTGGGTTATCTCCCAATAAGTACTTTACTTTAACGCCTTTAAGTTAGGCATAAGAAGGAAGAAAAAGAATCAAGTCTTCTCAAATGAAGAAGCATTAAGAGAAAATTTTGTTTTCATAGGAGAGGCAAAAGAAATCTTCTATATCTTCTTAGGGAAGTGTTCTATACCTTTCTTGAGTGGGAGTTGATATTTAATGGGGCCTTCTTTCATATCAATAATGGCACCAACAGTTCTAACAAAAGGTCTTCCCAAAGTAATAGGACAAGAAGCATTGTATTCAACATCCGAAACATAGAAATCAACGGGGACATAGGCATTGTTAACCATAATAAGAACATTATTAATACTCCCCATGAGTTTCTTTTTAGCATTATCATCAAGTGGGACATTCAGATAATAATCTTCAAGTGGTGGCAAATCAAGCATATCATAAATCCTTCTAGGCATAATAGAAACACTACTATCAAGATCACATAAAGCTTTGAAATCAAAATC
Source organism: Avena sativa (assembly GCA_916181665.1). NCBI lineage: Eukaryota > Viridiplantae > Streptophyta > Magnoliopsida > Poales > Poaceae > Avena > Avena sativa. The sequence goes on along the minus strand of OV702292.1, from coordinate 126,726,399 downwards.
ATTCACTTTCATATTAATGATGGGTTCCCAACCATCTTCTTGTTTTATAGGAATAAAAGCTTTATGTTTCATCTTTTCTACTTTAATCTTTATGAGAGCATCAGTAATGTGTTTTGTAAACGCCATATTCATAGCACTAGCATTAGGACTTTTAGCAAGCTTTTGTAGGAACTTAATAACTTCAGAGATATTGCAACCATCAAGATCAAAATCATAATTATCATCTAAAGCAGTAGAGCTATTACTGGCCTCAACCCTAGTGGTGGTGATAGTAGAAACACTAATGTTTCTAGCAATTTCATCTTCTCTTTCCCACTTAGCATGCAATTCAGCTAATAGTCTAACATTATCATCAATTCTCACTTGTATGGCATTAGTAGCTGCAAAGGGATTATCATTAGTTTCAGGTTCAGCAGCCATTTTATTTAAAAAAGATCGAGCTTCAGCCAAAGATGCTATATTTCTTTCAGCATTGGAAAGTTTCAATTGTAAACTAGGAATTTCCCTATTTAAGCTCTCAAGTTGATGACTAATATTCTTCAAAATGGTAGATTGTTCCTCCATAGTTTTAGTGAATAGTTTATTTTGCTCATATTGCATTTGCATGAAGTTTTTAGTGGCTCTTTCAACTTCTAAAATTCTTCCTTCACTAGGTATTCCAGGTTTGCCATTATAACCATAAGTATTATTAGGAGGATAGGGCCTATAATTGTTATTACCATAAGCATTGTTTCCAAAATTGTTATTTCTTATAAAGTTCACATTAACTTGCTCTTCTTGAGCAACCAAAGAAGCTAAGGGAACATTATTTGGATCAATATGGGCTTTCCCATTAACAAGCATAGACATAATAACATCAATTTTATCACTCAAGGAGGGGGTTTCCTCAACACAATTTACCATCTTACCTTGCGGAGCTCTTTCAGTATGCCATTCGGAGTAGTTAACCATCATATTATCCAGAAGCTTTGTTGCAGCACCCAAAGTAATGGTCATAAAGGTACCTCCAGCAGCAGAATCCAATAGGTTCCTTGAAGAATAGTTCATTCCTGCATAAAAGGTTTGGATAATCATCCAAGCAGTCAGTCCATGAGTGGGACAATTCTGTACCAAAGATTTCATTCTTTCCCAAGCTTGAGCAACATGTTCATTATTAGATTGTTTAAACTTCATTATTTCACTTCTCATACATATAATCTTAGCAGGAGGATAGTATTTTCCAATGAAAGCATCTTTGCATTTAGTCCAAGAATCAATACTATTCCTAGTTAAGGAATTCAACCATTCTTTAGCTTTTCCTCTCAAAGAGAAAGGAAACAATTTAAGATTAATAATATCTCCATCTATATCCCTATGCTTTTGCAGCTCACAAAGTTCAACAAAGTTATTTAGATGGGTAGCAGCATCTTCATTACCAATACCAGAAAATTGTTCTCTCATAACAAGATTGAGTAAAGCAGGTTTTATTTCAAAGAAATTAGCTTCAGGCACAGGTGGAGCAATAGGTGTGCTCATAAAATCATTGTTGTTGGTGCTAGTGAAGTCACACAACTTAGTGTTTTCAAGAGTATTCTTTTTTTGTGTTTTTAATAAAGAAAGCAAACTTGTAAAACTAATTTTTTTGTGTTTTTGATAAAGAAACAAGCAAATAAAGCAAAAAGAAACTAAGCAAAACAAAAAACAAAGAGATTGGTTATGAGGGACTCCCCTTGTGAAGATGTCCTTGACTCCCTGGCAACAGCACCAGAAAAATACTTGCTGACTCGTGTATTAACGAGCTCGTTGGGGAACCCCAAGAGGATGGTATGATGAGCACAGAAGTAAGTTCCCCTCAGTTATGAAACCCAGGTTATCAATCCAGTAGGAGCAAGGAAACACCCCAAAGGTGAAGCTAGCTCAACTTTGGCAGGGCGCACTACCGGTGCCAGCAACAACGTGGAGACCTGCACAACACAACCACAGAACTCTGTCCCCAACTTGTGAGGAGGTTGTCAATCTCACCGGTTTTGCTGAAAAGAAAGGATTAAATGTATCAAATGGAAGGAAGTAATAGTTTGCAGAAAGTAAACACAAAGCAGTAAATAGTTGATTGTAGATTGAATGTGAAAGAAAGGACTGGGGTCCATAGTTCACTAGAGGTGGCTCTCCTTAAGATAAATGACATGTTGGGTGAACAAACAACAGTGGGGCAATTGACAAACATCGAGAAAGCATACAAGCATATACTACTCATCTTGACTCCTTTGAGATTCAATTGGGCATTACAACATTATACATAGACCGCCATCCAACTGCATCTATGACTAATAATCCACCTTCAGGTTATCATCCGAACCCCCTCCAGTATTAAGTTGTAAGCAACGGATAATTATATTACGGATTGCGTGTAAAGTAAACAATACGATTGGTCTATGAACAAAGGATTGTTGTTTTCTCCCTAGTAGCAACAACACATCTAGTACCTTAGAGATTTCTGTCACTTCCCCAGATTACCAGAGGCATGAACCCACTATCGAGCATAAATACTAACTCTTGGAGTTGCTAGCATCTACTTGGCCAAGATAGCTACTAACAACGGAAAGCATGCAAGATCACAAATAACAAAGACATGATAGAATCAATAATCAATCTGAAATAGCATCTCAATATCCATTGGATCCCCGCAAACACAACATGCAGAATTACAAATAGATGATCTTGATCATGAACGGAGCTCACAAGATCTAAACATGATAGCACAAAGGAGGATAACCAGCCATCTAGCTACTACATGGACCCGTAGTCTAGAGATGAACTACTCACGCATCACACCGGAGGCTTGCATGGTGATGAAGAAGGCCTCTAGCGTGAATTCCCCTATCCGGCAGGGTGCCAGGAAGAGCTTAAGATCCCTCCCGATCTAGGGATGGAGATGATGGAGGATACAAACTCTTTTGTGGATTTTTGATCGGGTATTTAGGGTTTCTATATTAGAGGCAACATATAGGCGGAAGGAGAGGCCGAGGGGGTGCCTAGGGCGGCCAGACCACTCCCTGGCGCGGGCCAGGCCTGGCTGCACGGCCAGGTGGTGTGGCCGGGCCCCAGCCCCTCTCCGTCTCGTATTCTGGCTCTAGGTGTCCCCCGGTAAAATAATGACTTTGGATTTTGTCCCGTCCAATTCCGAGAATATTCATTTTCTGAATTTCCTAGAACCAAAAACAGCAGAAAACAAGCAGCTGGCACTGTGGCTCTTGTTAATAGGTTAGTCCAAGAAATCATATGAAAAGTACTCCAAAGTGTGGACAAAACACAAGAAAGTAGATAAAACCAAGCATGGAACATCAAAAATTATAGATACATTTGCAATGTATCAGTAGCTTGGGGGCACGATCGTAATTTTTTTTGTTCACCTCCTTAGTCCCGATTCACGCAGATTTTCCTGCTGGCCCTCCCAAAAATCCCAGGCCCCTCTCCCACACCCTTACCTCCATGACCACCACGTGCACCAGACAGCGGCAATTCCACGACGGTCGGAGCCGCTAGAGCTGTGGTCTCGTGCACCGCCACGGAGCCGCTTCACCATTGCTCACCCACCGGATCTAGTTCATCGGGTCTCTCTGCCACTGCACCAGAGCTGCGGTATCGTTCACCATGCCAATGGCGTCATCGACGGACCAAGCTCTGCTTCCTGGCCACCGAAAGCTACCCAAGCATATCGGATCCACTTCACCGGTGTACACCGGTGGTGATCTAGTTCAAGGAGTTCCATGGCCACCACTCTAGACCAGCTGCACGTCCATCGCCATTCACTGCATTGGATCTTCCTAAGCAATGCTCTCATCCACCATGCTCAAGACGGTATCGACTGCCCAAGATCTGCTTCCCTGGCGCCAATAGCCACCGCAACTGCAGCACCCTCGGTGACCTGGATGTCACCCGCACGGTACCGATGATGCTTAGATGCCTCTCCGGCCAAGCTTAACCAAATCTCCAACCCATTTTTGTTTTGTTAGCAGTATAGTAGGTTCAACCTGTCCTAGTGAACTGCATTTTTGTAATCGTGCTTGATGGGGATATGCCAAAGGGGGTATGCCCAGCGGGACGTTCTGATTGGGTCGAAGGGCTAGTGAGTGCGCCTGGAGGACAGCGACTGGACTACGACGAAAGGAGAGGCCCGACGACTGGCGACTGGAGGCCTAGGAGCGTAACAGAAGCCTAGTCGGATTAGGTCAAAACCTCCGAATCCTTATCTTATTCGGTGGTAGCTTGTAAACCCTAGCGAGGTGCCTCATATATATAAACCTCCCTAGGGTATCCTAGGGACTCACGCTCATCATACACCCCCTTCAAGCGACTCGTTGCTTAGATGCCGAGCTCGCCACCCCTGTAACTTGCTCTCCAATAATCTAATCTAGCAGGAGTAGGTCTTTACCCTCCGGGGGGCCGAACCTGGGTAAACCCATGTGCATCCGCCCCCATCTCGCACCGCAGATGGCTGCCAATTCTTCCTCATGATACAATCAATCGCTACCAATGGCAGCGACTGCCGTGGCCATTTCCACGACAGTGGCGCCCATCGTGGGGCATAGCGGGAAGGGCCTGAGTTCTGCGGCGAGACCCTACTCGCCAATCGATCGGCCGCTCGCCACCGGTCACATGATCGCCATCGGCGGGATCTTATAGATCCTGCCCAGCAGCTACATCCCAGCGTCATGCCCGGTCACTGATGGCGCGGTGATGCCAGTCGGCTCCATCAACCTCTTTGTCGGCTTCACTGGCACGGTCGACCCTACCCTAACGTTGATCGTCGGTGGATCGCTGCCACACCATGATCAGCTCTCGGAGGAGCAGGTCCACTCCATCAGGAGCCTCGTCAGTGAGTACGACTCAGCCGCCAACGACGCGGCCGAGACCAACACCGCCACCAACGACGATGCCCTAAACGACGACGCCGACTCCGTGACCCCTGCTTCAGTTGATGGATCTATCACCGCCGCGTCACGAGAGGACTCCGTCACGCGAGTCTCCAACCCAGAGGATTTCGAGGACCCCTCCATCCTCGGAATCTTCGACTCCGACTCCAGCTCGGAATCGCCCGAGGACTTCCGTGCCAGATCCAATCGCTTCAACGCGATCTACATGGCGGGGAGCACGGCTGCCCCGGCAGATCCGTTCGCCACGCCGATCCCACCGACTGCGACGGCCATAGAAGTGGAGGAAGCCCGCCTGTGGCTCGTGGAGGCACAACGCAACGAACTCGCCGAGCGCGAGAAATACAGCCTCGAGCGGGAAACGGTGCGGGAGCTGTCGCTCTATCACCAGCGCCGTATCAGGACCCGCCTGAACTCCAACGTCCAGGGCCGCGTCCTGAACTTCAACGATGAAAGTGACCCCACACGTGCCGCCGAGCGCGAATACTACGAGAACGCACCGCCAGGCGGAAGCAACCCCGCGAGACCACCACCCGGCGCACCGGCGACCGAAGCCCCTCCACCACCCATTGGCCGCACGCCCCCGCCGGACCAACCGCGGATCATCATCTCACCTCAAGCCTGCGACACCAATGGACTACCACTATACTCCACCCCGATGGACAACGTCGTCGCGGCCGATGCCGCGATCACCAACCTCGGCGTCCAAGGCGACAGCGCGCTACAGATCCAGTACGCCAAGGCCCTACTCGTGAGGGCTGTCGAGCAACAAGCCGTGGGAGTTGACCCGCGGGGGCGGTTGTACTCCCGCTCCTCAGCAAGCAGGGCGGCATCAAGCGGCCACCCTACCGTTGCCAACGCATTGACTTGCCCACCACCGCAGCCCTTGGCGAACCAACCATCGGCCGCCAACCCCGCGCTGTCCACCAACGAGCCATGACTGGCGAATAACACGGTCGCCGCCAATGGGCAGCCCCTCGATGCCCGAACGAACATCATCAACAACCAGGCATGGCGGTCGCGCCAGCCCAACGACCTGAGGCACATCCTCACCAACCGCGACGACCCGGAACCAAGAGGCTCGCTCAGTCGAGTCGGGCCGCAATGCTTCTGGCCCATGATCCGTGGGGAAAAATACCCCGCCAACTTCAAGGCCCGCAAGGAGATCGAAAAGTACGACCCGACGTACAATCCTGTCGTCTGGCTGGACACATACCTCATGGCAATGGGAATCACAGGCCACACCGACCTGCTCGCCGCTCGCTACCTCCCCCTGATGATGGAGGGTGCAACCCGGCAATGGATCAACACGCTCCCCGCCGACAGCATCGATTCCTGGGAAGAAATGCGGGACGCCTTCGTCAGGCACTTTGAGGGCTCCTACACCCGCGCCACCACCATAGAAGATCTGGAGCGATGCATCCAGGGACAACACGAGTCGACTCGTCATTGGATCCAAAGATGGCAAGAACTGTGGATCAACGCCTCCGGCATCCACCCAGACACGGCGATACATTGCTTCAAGAACGCGTGCCGGTATGAACCCCTTGTCGCTAAGATCAAGAGGGTCTACCGGATGCTCGACAACATCCCCGGCCTCCTCGAGATCGCCCAGCGCTACGCGGAGGAAGATCCCAACCAAGACTCTGACGACGAGTCGGGAGGACGACGTCGAACCAGCATCCACGACAGCGGGAGCCTACGTGACATGCGCTACAGCAACACCCGCATCACCGGAAGGCGCCACACGGATGGGCGAGTCGACTTTGTCGCCAATGCCGGCTACGGCCAGCGTGACTCCAAGAACTACTGCCGCGACGGAGGTAACTACCGCAGCAGCAGAAACTACCACTCCAACAACACAGCGAGGCCGAAATTCGACCCCGCTGCCTTGCTCAATCAGCCCTGCATCTACCATAGCAGGGAGGGAAAACCCGCCACCCACACCACCGCCGATTGACACTCTCTCAAAGAGATCGAGAAGGCGAGACGAGCAAGGGAGGACCCCAATAACAACCCACCTCGAGATAACGGTAATGGCGGCGGCTTCGGCACCGCTGTCGGCTCGCTACACACCTTCACCAGACTCGGCACCAAGCGCGAGAAGAAGGTGCTCGCCCGCGCGGTCACCGTCAACACGGTGACACAGGTCGACATCCCTCGCTTCCTCAACTGTTCCGAGCAGAGCATCACCTGGAGTCACAGGGACCATGCGCCAAGAATCGAATACCTAGAGCGAGTCGCCCTGGTAGTCAGGCCCAAAGTGGCCAACTACTGGCTGCCCAAGACACTAATGGACGGTGGGAGTTCCATCAACATACTATACCTAGACACGTTCGAGAGGCTCTAGCTCCCAGAAGTAGCCATTGAGCCAACCCTGACGACCTTCCACGGTATCGTCCCTGGTCGGAAGGCGTACCCGATCGGGAAAGTGACGCTGCCAGTCACCTTTGGCACTCCGGTAGACTACCGCACGGAGAGGATTTTATTCGAGATGGTGAACTTCCGCAGCCCCTAGCACTGCGTCCTGGGCCGCCAGGCATTCGCAAAGTTCATGGCGACCCCACAATACACCTACAACATGATGAAGCTCCCCGGGCCAAGCGGCATCATCACCATCCACGGCGACCCCGACATGGCCGTGGAATGCGAGGACAAGGGCGCCGAGCTCGTCGACACCGTCATCGCCACGGAGACTGACCACACGGAGGAGCTCGTGAAATACGCGGGCAATATCAACAAGGATGACCCCACAATCTTGAAGAAACCAACCACCGTGAACTCCACGTTCGAGGCGACCATGCACACCCGCACCGTCGAGCTCATCCCAGGCGACTCCAGCCAGACGGTCACCATCGAGGCGCACATGAGCCCCGCATAGGAAAGCGCACTCATCGGGTTCCTCCGTGAAAACGGCGACATCTTCGCATGGAAGCCATCTGACATGCCAGGTGTCCCGAGGGAACTCGCTGAGCACAAACTCAACACCGACCCCAAAGTGCGACCAGTAAAGCAGTCGCTACGGCCCCTGAATGAAGAGCATCGTCGAGCAATCGCCGAAGAAGTCCAGCGCCTGCTAGCCGCAGGCTTCATCCGGCCAATCAAGTAGTCCAAGTGGCTGGCAAACCCAGTCCTAGTTCTAAAAAAGAACAACACATGGAGAATGTGCATCGACTACACCAACCTCAACAGCGGCTGCCCGAAGGAGGAGTTCGTCCTACCGCACATCGATCAGATCATCGACTCGACCGCGGGATCAAGATGGCGTTCGAGGACGAGGAGAAGATGGCGTTCATCATGCCATTCGGCGCCTTCTGCTACACAACCATGACGTTCGGCCTCAAGAACGTAGGCGCCACATACCAGAGATGCATGTAGGAGTGCCTAGCGAGCCAAATTGGCTGCAACGTTCATGTCTACATCGACGACGTGGTGGTAAAATCCACTCGCCAGGATGACCTGCTCGCCGACCTAGCCGAAACCTTCGCAAACCTGCGGAGGTACAACATCAGGCTGAACCCCGAAAAATACACCTTCAGCGTCCCCACCGGATAGCTCCTAGGATATGTAGTCTCCAAGCGAGGCATCGAAGCCAACCCCGCCAAGATCGACACCATCACGTGACTCGGCAAACCCGAGTGCCTGCGCGACATCCAGAAGTTGGCAGGGTGAGTCGCGTCCCTCAGTCGCTTCATCCCCCGACTAGGCGAGAAGGCAATGCCCCTCTACCGCTTGATGCGCAAGAACCCCACGTTCCAATGGGACGCGGAGGCCGACGACGCACTCAAAGCGCTCAAAGAAGTGCTACTCGCGGCTCCACTACTCGCTGCCCCACTCGACAAAGAGCCAATGCTCGTCTAAGTCGCGGCCTCTACTTGAGTCGTCAGCACTGTGATGGTCGTCGAACGATTGGAGGAGGGCAAGGAACGCCTCATATAGCGCCCTGTCTACTACATCAGCGAAGTCCTAACGGACTCTCGATAGCGCTACCCGCAATACCAAAAACTGGTGTACGCGGTATTCCGAGCACAGCGGCAACTCCCACACTACTTCCAAGAGAACCCAATAACGGTGGTCTCCTCCGCGCCCCTGCAAGACATCATACGCAATCGCGAGGCAACCAGGCGAGTAGCCAAGTGGGCTGTTGAAATCGGTGTCCACAACATCAAATACGAGCCCCGCAAAGCGATCAAGTCACAAGCCCTGGCTGACTTCCTTGCAGACTGGGAAGAAGCACAGCAGCCAGAGAAGCTCCCATATCTCCACTACTGGTCGCTCCATTTCGACGGCTCCAAGAACGCCGATGGCGCAGGGGCTGGGCTCATACTGACCTCTCCCAAAGGAGACAAGCTCCGCTACGTCCTCCACCTCAATTTCAAGCCCTGCACCAACAATATGGCAGAATACGAGGCCCTCCTTCACGGCACGAGAGCGGCTAAGGAGATGAACGTCAACCGCCTACGATGCTACGGCGACTCCGACCTAGTCGCCGGCCAAGTCGCCGGGACGTGCGACGCCGTCTCCCCAACAATGATCTTGTACCGCCAAGCTGTCGACTAGTTGGGAGGACACTTCGACGGGTACTCCCTCGAGTGGATCGACAGGCGCCAAAACAAGGAGGCAGACGCCCTTTCCCGCATCGGATCGACCCGATAGGCGCCACCAGTAGGCGTCTTCCTCGACATCATCCATAAACCATCGGTCAGCCCACCAAAAGAGATCGATGTCGGGATACCGCTGCAACCAGAACCGGCCTTAGTCGCCATGGTTGTGGAGCCTAGCGACTGGGCAGCACCATACGTCACCTTCCTGGCGCACAAAATCCTACCAAGTAACGAGACGGAGGCGCGAATGATCGTGCGCCGCTGCAAATCATTCATCATCATCAACGACGAGCTCCACAGACGCAGCGTGACCGCGTGTTCCAGCACTGCGTACAGCTAGAAGAAGGCCGCATGATCCTCTAGGACATTCACGCCGGCGACTGCGGCCATCACGCCGGCGCCAAGTCGTTAGTCGCCAAGGTCATGTGGCACGGTTTCTACTAGCTCACCACACACGCCGACGCCACCAACATCGTCCAACGATGCGTCGGGTGCTAGAAGTACGCCCACCAGACGCACCTCCCTGGCTCGGCACTTAAGACCATCCCCATCACATGGCCATTCGCCGTATGGGGCATGGACGTGGTAGGCCCGTTCAAGAAGGCCCTGTCTGGCTTCACCCACCTCCTGGTCGCAGTCGACAAGTTCACCAAATGGGTCGAGGCCAAGCCAATAAAAAAGTGCGATGGCAAGACAGCCACCAAGTTCTTACGCGAGCTCATCTACCGGTACGGCTACCAGCACAGCATCATAACAGACAACAGCGCCAACTTCGCCAAGGGGGCCATGGCGGAATTTTGTGAAGAACATGGCATATGACTCGACCTCGCATCAGTAGCCCACCCGGAGTCAAATGGCCAAGCAGAACGCGCCAACCAGAGCGTCCTCCACGGGCTCAAGCCGCAACTCCAGGTGCCCCTTGAGCGCACCCCAGGATACTGGGTCGACGAGCTCCCCTCTGTGATATGGGGGATCCACACCTCCGTCAATCGCTCCACCGGGTTCATGCCCTTCTTCATGGTGTATGGCGCCGAGGCCGTAATGCCAACTGATCTGGAGCACGATTCACCTCGAGTCGCCAACTACGTCGAGGCAACCAACGAGGTTGCCCGCCAAGACAGCATCGACCAACTCAACGAGGCACGCGACCTGGCTCGCTCCCGCACCACCATATACCAGCAAGGACTCTGCCGCTACCACAGCCGCCGAGTGCGAACTCGCACCTTCCAGGAGGGCGACCTGGTCCTACGACTGACCCAAGACAAGAAAGGCATGCACAAGCTCTCCCCCCATGGGAGGGGCCATTCGCCATAGGCCGAGTCCTTGGTAATGACGCCTACTATCTCATCGACAAATGGGGTGACGGCCAGCTCGTGGTCAGGAGGCCATGGAATGTAAACCTCCTCAGAAAGTTCTATACTTAGAACCTTACATTGTACTCCGATGACACATATAATGAAAGTCATTCGGATCGCACAAATTGTGTCCACTCGCCATATTCTTCTGCCACTCGCACTCGTACATATTAGCAATACGCTAATCACGGAAGTCAACCTCTGGTCGAGCTTCCGGCACGGCTAAGTAGTGCGGCACAAGGGCACCGGAAATATTCGGGCCTTGGGTCGTCCACGAAAACGCCAACCCGGAGGTGCCATTAGAGTCGCCTAGCCCGACTGGCCCATCAGGCCAAGACAACCGGTATACGCTTCTCACAGCGACCTGTCCCTACCATCCTTGTGCAAAGCGACTCAAACGGTTAAGTACCACGCACGGGGACTCCGCAAAACAGGAACCCCCATGCGGCTCGGGAACACACCAAGTAAGAGAGCTGCCTTGGACTCGCCAAGCGACTGGCTCTCCGGACCAGGGGAGGAGATGCGTTACAAACAATGCATTCACAACCTACAACAAGAACATGACCAATATGGTCGAGCATCACGCTCGGGGACTCGCCTACAAATCAGTCCTACTCCCGCTCGGGGACTCGCCAATCATAAGACACGAGAGATAAAACAGTGCACAACCAAAAAAGTATAAAATCGAGTTATACCCCATTAAAGGGCAGACGCGCTCGGGGACTCTCTCAACCAAAAACAAACACACCACACAATCCTAGTCGTAATACGAGTCGATCGACTCCCCTTGGAATACATTGCAAAATACATTACAGCAGTCGCTACTTGGCATACATCACAAATTACACAATTACATTGTTTATTCCACAGGCCTTGATGAAGAAGCGGCGCCACCCCCCTTGACACGAACAAAAGGCTGCCACGGGTTCGTCGGGTACGTCGTTAGCGACTTTGACAACGATGACCGGAAGGGCTGCTCTGACTTCATATCATGATGCTCCGACTCGGGGTCGCCAGGCACCAACATCGTCTCCTGGTACGGCAGCAGATCCCTAATAGCCAAGACCCGATCGGCGTAAGGGGCGGCCTTCGCGGTCAGCTTCAGCACCTCTGACATCTCCACCGTGTCGGTCGCCGATGGGTAGCCACTCGTCACGTTATCAAGGTCGAAGTCGTTGGGGAAGTGGGCGAGACCTAAGCTCAACGCTGTGGTGGCCCCGCACCTAAACGCCGAGCGCCCATCCACTCCACGATGACAGGCACCTCCTCCAGATAGCACCACACCTCCGTAAGCCCCCCAGGAATAACTTCGGTGGGGGACATCCCTTGAAGAGCCGCTTGGACTCACAATGCCGAAGCCGTGGCTGCGTTCACCATGGCAGTCACGCACTGCGAAGCATTGTAGGTCTGCACCAGCGGATCGCTCTGGCCTATCACAGCTGCAAAATCAGGCGTCAGTGAAACTACGGAACTCCCCAATCAGGGACTCGACAAACGGGTCAGGCAAAGACGGAGACTCACCAAGGAGTTTGCGGCAGTTCTCCGTGACATGCTTCTCCAAGGTGGTTTGCTCGTTGTCCAGCCCCATGATGATGGAATCTGTGGCTTTGTGTTCTTCCTTAGCCGCAGCAACGGCAGCCTTTCGCTCGCTCCTCCGAAGAAACTAAGGCCGCTTTCGCATCCTCGAACTCTTGGACCAGGGAGGCTATTCGTCCATTCACCGCGTCCAGCTCGGCGACTGGAACATACCCTTCACGGGCCTTGGAAATCGCAGCCGGGAAACCATCTGAAAGAGAAGCCATCAGCATGATGTACACAAACAGTTCATACCTAATAGAGGAAATGACAGAAAAGAAGACACTCACCAATAGTTTCCTGAAGCCGCTGGTTCGCCTCCTGCGCTTCGCGCAGATTACACTCCAAGCGCTCCCTCACGGCCTGCCGATCGGTCAATTCCCTTTGCAAACCGTGCAAACAAACAACACATCTCAGCATTTGACAAAACAAAAACCCAGTTCCCAGCCGCCGAAATTCAGCGACCAGGAACTCGGGGACTGGAGAGTAGAAAGAAGCTCAATTCCTAGCCACCAAAATTCAGCGACTAGGAATTCAGGGACTGGAGAGGAGAAACAAGTTCAGTTCCTAGCCGCTGAAATTCAGCGACTAGGAACTCGGGGACTGGACATACCTGAATAGAGGCGCCGAGCATCCGGTGAAGCTCCCCGTCGTCAGTCGACGGGATCGTGAAGGATGTGCGCCCACGAAAGGACCCAATGTCCGCATCCACGATCTCCGGACTCTGCGGAGACTAGGTGTCCGCCACGTCTGGAAATCCCCTAGCCATGAAGCGCGGGAACATCGCCGACGCTCTGGCGGGGGCACTGGTTGTCGGGGCTGGCGCTTTCGGCGCGGCCGTAGCCAAGACTGGCTTTGATCGCGCCGCCACCACTTCTTCGGTGACTGCCGCAACGCCAGGCTCCATGGCGCCGTCCACGGCTGTGGCATCGTCGGAAGCCCCCTTCTGTTTCTTCGCGCCTTTCATGGTCACTACATCTCTGGCGGCTTTTATCTTCTTGGGGAGATCACCCCCTACCGTGGTGGTGGCTGGTGGAATATTTGCCACCGACGGACGGCCAATCTTCTTGGCTCCAGACCTTCCAGAATTCCCATAAGTCAATATAACAACAATACAAAATAGGAGGTGAATCAGAGTGAAGAACCAATACTCACTTAGCGACCGGAAGAACGCGAAGCCCGGTTCTGATGTGCGTGGGCTTGTCCAATTCTGGACCCAGCCTGCGAGTGAGCCCCCTCTCGAAGACGTCTGAAGCCCACGACACCGCGGGCTTCCTCGACGATGAAGCCGCAGCCGCCGGGATCTCCGGCTCCGAAGACGCGGCCGCTCTTGACGGTAGTAGTGACTTAGACGTTGCCGCCTCAGCCGCTTCTTGGCTTGGAACCCCCGAGACCATCGGCGCGATCGCCGCCAGGGGAACCTCTACCACTACCTCGGTGTCCTCGCCCTCTAACCCCTTCATCGGGATCACATCCTTTGGGGCTTTGCGCGAGACTTCGGGGGAATCTTCATCATCAGAGTCGTTGTTTGACTCGAACACCACCGCCGATTTTGGCCGGTGACATTGGTTTCTTCGCTAGCGACTTGGGCTTGCTTGCGGGCTTCGACGGTGTAGTAGTACGCCGGGACATGTGCTCCTGCGCGACCTCGTCGCCTCCGTCGTGTTCGTCCAGGCTGCGGCTTGCCTCGAACTCACGTTGTTTCTGCATACGGGTCTTGCAAGCCACAGGCGCTGGGGGAGGGACTTCCTCCTCCTCCTCGTCATTGTCGGAAGAGCTCCCCTCGGAGTCTTCCTCCAGTTCTTGAGGAACCTCTTCATCGAGCGGAGGGAGCCAGCCCTCCAACACCTGAAAAAGCTGAGAACCACCACAAGTAAACACCAAACGCAGTGACTGAGAATTGAGGTGCGGAAATGGCGACTAGGGAGAAAACTTACTGTGGGAGCTTCATTCTTCACGGGGGTGTACGGGGCGAGCCCGACCGCCATGCTGGTAAACTCCGCATCAGTGATCTTTTTTAGGGCGGCCTTTCCTCGACCTCCCATTATTCCTTGATGGTTCAGGAGGGGTCGTGTTTCCTGTTGTATTCATACATCCAATTCGTCCGAGCCGCCAGCGGAACCAGGCGCCGCCCGAGCCAGCAGTTGTAGAGGTTGATCGAAATCAACCCCTAGTCCTTCAGCTTCTGGATCTGGTCCATCATTTCAGCGACGGCCATCTGCTGGTCTTTAGGAAGCTTCTTCGGTGCCAACCGACGAGGCTCGCTCCTCTCGGCGATGAACTCGGGAAGAGCTGATGACCCACAAGTATAGGGGGTGTATCACAGTATTTTCGAGGGAAGTGAAACCCAATTTATTGATTCGACATAAGGGGAGCCAAAGAATATTTATCAGCCTTAACAACTGAGTTGTCAATTCAGCTGCACCTGGAAACAATCTTGCTCACAGCAGTTTATCAGTAGCAATAGTTTTGTACTAGGAATAGTTAAGTAACAGCAGTAGTAAAGCAAAGACAGTAGTAACAAAAGCAGTAAACAGTGGGATTCGAGTGCGGTAGGCATAGGGATGGATGGACGGGCATTGCATGGACAAGGCAATTCACATAACAATCAGAACATAGGGCAATTGCAGATAAATAAGATAAAGCATCCAAGTACTAGACAATCCTAGGCATGTGTTCCATATATAGTCATATGTGCTCGCAATGAGAACTTGCATAACATCTTTTGTCCTGCTAGCCCGTTTGTAGCGGGGCCTCTAGGGAACTACTGGCAATTAAGGTGCTCCTTTTAATAGAGCACCGGAGCAAAGCATTAACACTCCGTGAACACATGTGATCCTCACATCAAAGCCATTCCCTTCCGGTTATCCCGATTTCTGTCACTTCGGGGCCATAGGTTCCGGACAACAATGTGTGTATACAACTTGTAGATAAGACCAAAAACAATACTATCATAATGAATCAATAACATGTTCAGATATGAAATCATGGCACTCGGGCCCTAGTGACAAGCATTAAGCACAACAAGTCACAACAAAGTCATAAAGCACTAATAAAAGATACTAGGCACCATGCCCTAACAATCTGATGCCATTACATGAACGATCTCATCCAATCCCTACCATCCCCATAGCCTACAGCGGGGGATTACTCACTCATAGATGGGAGAAACATGGATGGTCGATGGAGAAGCGATGGTGATGATGATGGCAGTGATCTCCTCCAATTCCCCTTCCCGGCAGGGTGCCAGAACGGAGTTTCTGGTGCTGTTTCGTGGAATCTGGTGGTGGCAGCGGAGCGGAACTCCTTCTGGAAAAACGTCGAACTCCCCGAAGTTTTTAGGTCAGAAGGCTTCTTATAGGCGAAGTGGGAGACCGAGGGGGTGCCTGGGGCCACCACACCATGCCCTGGAGCGGCCAGGCCCAGCCCGCGCCTAGGGGGGTGTGCCTAGCCCCTGACTCTCCTCCGTCTCGTATTCTGGCTCCTAGAGTCTTCTAGAAAAATAGGCACTTTGGCTTTTGTCCCGTCCAATTCCGAGAATATTCATTTTCTGACTTTCCTGGAACCAAAAACAGCAGAAAACAGGCAGCTGGCACTGTGGCTCTTGTTAATAGGTTAGTCCAAGAAATCATATGAAAAGTACTCCAAAGTGTGGACAAAACACAAGAAAGTGGATAAAACCAAGCATGGAGCATCAAAAATTATAGATACATTTGTAATCATAAACTTGATCACAGTGCCATGATAAACTTGATCAAAGTATTTGTAAAACATTCATAGCTGGGATCATAGTACTTCAATCATAACATGAAAGACAAAGTTCTAGCAATAAGACAAAGCAACTATGTTGCAATATGAAAAGGCACAAACAAAATATTCATGAATAATAATGCTTTGCAAGACGTTTGTTTGTTCCACATAAAGAAAACATAGCATGGTGGCATTCAGCTTGTCCCTCATAGAGTAGCAAACATAAATGCATAGGACACCTTCAAAGTTTACAAGAGTGACTAGATACAAATAGTTTAAAACAAGCAATATCAAGGTATGCATCAATCAACAAGTCTTGGGACAATGCACATAGAACTAAGAATGGCCACTATGCTCTCAAGAAAGTGCTCATAGAATGTGTGGAGACTCAACAAGGAAATGAACAGGTTTTGAAAAGTTTGAAAGTCTTCCAAATGCTGAAAGTATGGTACTCATTAGCTTTGAGCTCTCATTGCCCCTATCATAAGCATCTTTAAATGGTTAAGGTTAAAGTGACACAACTAAGAGTATATGCTTGACAAGTTATAAATCGAAGTCTCATGCCCCTTACTTACAAAGACCGATCCTCATGCTACTCAACTTCAGTCACAAGTAAGCTCTTGTCATTGTAAGTATATATGTATCATGGAGAACTGCCAACGGGGTACCCCTTGCACATGACACAGGAGCTATCCCATAATCAAAATGACAAGGCAAGCAGACAATGAGCATCTCAGCAATCTTTTTATTTACTATGTGCATAGATTTTTATTGAGGATGCTTCATAGAATGCTCATTATGGTTATGCTGCAAGTTTCCACCATGATTAGGCATGGCTTAGGCTAGCGGCCCAGGCGTTTCTCTAACATACATATAAACTCCATGATCTTACAAGTTCCACTTTTATTTCACACCGCCGGGATCCATAAGCAAAAGAACATGATATCAACTAGGTACAAAGTACCAATGAAGTGTTCAAAGTGGTCCCCATGATACATGGTTCTGCTAACTTCAACTCATAAAGCGCAAGCATATACGCAACAAAGAAGGACGCAATGGTTCAGGTTTATTAAGTGCAAGAAAATAAAGTGTGCCATCAAGTTCGTGAGATCTTTACTAACTAACTTTCTCATAACAAGCAAACATTTTATTCGGAAGAAAACAAGGCATATTGAATATGCACGGAAGTAGCAAATGATGCTAATAGGTAGGTAGGACACTTTGGCAATATTTGGTTTAAGGGAGTTGGAAACATGAGTAAAACACTCAGTGTAAGTGAAGGCTAGCAATAGAAAGGGAGCGACAAACAAGAGAGCAATAATGGCCATAATGATGCAGAACGACAAAACATCATTGATCAAAGCATAAAGTGATACTACAAGTTGAAAACTAAAGGATCATAAAGGCTTAAGGTGACTTGAGATAGTCATAACATGGTGTGAGCATGCGCCAAGTCAACCCAAATAAAGCATCAAAGGAGAATACCACTATACTATGCTTTAATATGCTAAAACAATGCATGATTCATCCAAGGCACATTAAGCAATCTCAATTTTTTATAACAAGTCATGCTACAACAAAGAATACTAAGCATAAAGCCAAAACAATATCAAGCATGGCATGACAAAGCATAGGCCATAGTCAAAAACAAGCTCTCTTTACCACTTAAGCATGAGCTTTCCTACTCTTTTCCAAGCCAAACCAAACCAAACTATTTGAACACCGATGCATGAAAGAGGAGGTCCAACCAATTTATTCAGCAAACTAAGCAAACAAAAGCAAATGAAAAACCAAAACGAAAACGAAGAAGAAGACGCTCCAAGAAAAACACAATTGTGCATGAAACAATAAAAATGAAGCGTTTGGAAGAAACCTGGGATTTTTATTGATGAAGAAGGGGATGCCTTGGGCATCCCCAAGCTTTGACCCTTGTAATTCTTGGATATGTCTTGGGGTGACACATGTGGCATTCCCAAGCTTGAGCTTTAGTCCATCCTTCATCTCATTACTCATTCCTTCCATACACCTGAAATTTTTCCTTCATACAAAACTTCACACAATCTTTATTAGCAACATTGTACTCAGGATAAATAAGTCTTAAGGTTCAGTTCTAACACCAAATAAACTTCCATTAGAACACTAGATACTGTAGCACTTCCCTCAAAAATCTCAATTCCCCAAAAGAACTCAAAAAGGAACCAACAAGAAGCAAATGCAGAAAATGGTAGAAATCTATCAAAACAGACCAGCAGGTAAAGACGAATTTTTTGGAAGACCTTATGTTGATCAAATCAAAAAGTGTTGAACTAAAGAAAGTTATATAACAACCTGGGGCAGAAGCACAAAAATTCACGCCTCAAAACGACATTCAGAGATTTTACACGAATTTTTACGGTGAAGCACAGAAATCTTTTTCGGGACAACAACTTCCCAATCATTACTTCTCTCTCATTCGAGGTTACTCTTGGCACAAAAAGCAAATAAAAAGGATAAGGAGCGGTTATTACAGAGGTAATAACTTCCAAGACTCATCTAAAACTTTTGGGTTATCTCCCAATAAGTACTTTTCTTTAACGCCTTTAAGTTAGGCATAAGGAAAAACTAAAATGGATAGAATAGAAGTAAGCGGAGATAATCAAGGTGAAAACATTGTTTTGTTCAATGAAATCCTTTTGTTAACAAGGTTGATCAGGTCTTGTTACCAAAACAATTTCATATGAGACAAAACTTTGTATTCCACTAATGATTATGTTACCTCAACCTTGATAGCAATGGTCCCAATCATAATAGTTTCAAATTTTTCTCTTGGTATGGGACAATATATTTCTCCAACTTGAATGCCTTCAACATGTTCAATTGAATTCAAACCATAAGTCCTTTCAATCTTCTTGGGGAAATAGACAGTATGTTCCTTGTCATTAACATTGAAGGTCACCTTTCCTTGATTACAATTAATAACAGCTCCTGAAGTATTAAGAAAAGGTCTCCCAAGAATAATAGACATATTATCATCTTCAGGCATCTCAAGCACAACAAAATCAGTTAATATCAAGCAATTGTGAGCCACCTTAACAGGTACATCCTCACATATACCCACAGGAATAGTGGTAGATTTATCAGCCATTTGCAAAGATATACCAGTTGGTATTAATTTTCAAGTTGAAGCCTCTTATAGAGAGAGAAATGCATAACACTAACTCCAGCTCCCAAATCACACGAAGCAGTTCTAACATAACTATTCTTAATAGAGCAAGGGATAGTTGGAATCCCTAGGTCTCCAAGTTTCTTAGGAACCTTACCATTGAAGGAATAATTAGCAAGCAAAGTAGAAATTTCTTCATTAGGGATCTTCCTTTCATTCGAGACAATGTCCTTCATATACTTTGAGTAAGGAGGCAATTTAATAGCATCAGTCAAAGGAATTTGCAAGAATAAAGGCTTCATGCACTCACAAAACTTATTATAGTGTTCATCTTCCTTTGACTTGTGTTTCTTATCAGGGAAAGGCATAGGTTTTTGGACCCAAGGTTCTCTTTCACTACCATGTTTCTTAGCAATAAAATCTTCTTTGGTGTATTTAGTATTCTTAGTGTGGTTTTCAGGTTCTTCTTCAACTTTTTCTTCATTAGGAACAACATTTTCTCATGACCACTTTCAGTTTCAGCATCACAGATAGATATACTATTAGGATCTATAGCAGGTTCAGAGGGTTCTACAACAGTTTTATGTTTCTTTTTCCTTTTCTTATGAGTAGAACCACTATTTTTAGCTTGTTGAGAATCCTGCTCAATTCTTTTGGGATGCCCCTCAGGATATAGAGGATCCTGGGTAGTAGCACCACTTCTAGTTCTAATTTCATAAGCATGTTTTTCTTTAGCAGCATTAACTAGCAAGTTGTTTTGGACTTTAACGAGTTGATCTATTTGAGTTTGAACCATTTGAAAGTGTTTAACAATCATTTTAACATCATTAGAGGTTCTTTCCACAACATCTTTCAACTCAACAATAGCTCTAGTGTTTTCCATTAGATGATTTTGCACCCTTTTATTAAAGTTATCTTGCTTAACAATAAAGATATCAAATTCTTCTAAGCATTGATCAGGAGGTTTAGAGTAAGGGATATCACCTTCATCAAAGTGTTGGAGAGAGTGTACCTCAATAGTGGATGAGTAGGGAATAGGCTTACATAATTCTTCTATAGGAGGTAAATTCTTGACATCTGCAGCTTTAATTCCCTTCTCCTTAAGACATTTCTTAGCTTCCTTCATCACTTCATCATTTAATTCAATAACTCCCCTCTTCTTTGATGTTGGAATAGGCATAGGAATAGATGGTTCAGGTACAATTACTTCAGGTATAGCTTGTTTAGGAGGAGTCCAATCTTCATAATTCTTGCTTATTTTAGCCATTAATTCCTCAGCTTCCTTAGGAGTCCTATTCCTGAAAACACAATCAGCACAACTATCTAGGTATGTCCTAGATTCCTCGGTTAGTCCATTATAAAATATATCAAGAAGCTCATTCTTAGGTAATGGACTTCTAGCCTGTGCATGAATCAAACCACAAAACCTTGCCCAAGATTCAGGCAATACATCTTTTTCTCCCTGTTTAAAATCAAAAAGTTCCTGCAAAACAGCATGTCTAGCACTAGGAGGAAAATATTTCTGCAGGAAAGTACCAATCAAGCACTCAAGGCTATCAATAGATCTAGGAGGTAAATTACTAAACCAAGTTTTAGCTTCTCCTTTCAGTGAAAAAGGGAAAATCTTAGCAACAAAGTAAGTACGCATCTTAATATCATCAGAAAACAAGTCACTCATGGTAGAAAGTTCATTCATATGTGCCACCGCACTTTCATTCTTAGTCCCACAAAAAGGTTCTTTCTCGACAATAGCTATGTAAGATAGATTGAGAGAGAAATCATAATCTTCATCTATAATGTTTATAGGAGAAGCAGCAAACTTAGCATCAAGAGACAATTTGGGTCTAATAGTACGCCTCTCAAGGAGACTCTTAGAAGCGCTCCTATCATGGGTGTTCTTACATTCTTTAATAAACTCATCGGTCATCTCAACATAACCATCTTCAATATCATAACTCTCACTAGACTCAGGTGAGCTAACAGGTGCGGTAGTGTCTTCATTAGGAGTTTCGGTATTTCTAGCTATAGTTCTAGCAATCGTAGCATCTAGGAAAGGACCTAATGAACCACTCTTATCAAGCATAGTAGAAGAAGCATCATAAGCATCAGAAGTTTCAGATTCAGCAGTAGTAGCAGTGTGTGTAGCATGTGTATGTGGTGGTGTAAGGAACTTACTCAGAACAGACGGTGAATCAAGAGCATCAAAAGTGTTTAGAACCGTACCTCTTCTTGTAGTGGATGGTAAAATAGGAACATTGCCATCACAAGACTTACCCATGATGAATGGATAGCAGCGAACAATAGAGAATCCAAGTGAACTAGATAAAAAAGCTATGCTCCCCGGCAATGGCGCCAGAAAATAGTCTTGATGACCCACAAGTATAGGAGGTGTATCGCAGTATTTTCGAGGGAAGTGAAACCCAATTTATTGATTCGACACAAGGGGAGCCAAAGAATATTTATTAGCCTTAACAACTGAGTTGTCAATTCAGCTGCACCTAGAAACAATCTTGCTCACAGCAGTTTATCAGTAGCAATAGTTTTGTAGTAGGAATAGCAAAGTAACAGCAGTAGTAAAGCAAAGACAGTAGTAACAAAAGCAGTAAACAATGGGATTTGAGTGCGGTAGGCATAGGGATGGATGGACGGGCGTTGCATGGACAAGAAAATTCACATAACAATCAGAACATAGGGCAATTGCAGATAAATAAGATAAAGCATCCAAGTACTAGACAATCCTAGGCATGTGTTAAATATATAGTCATACGTGCTCGCAATGAGAACTTGCACAACATCTTTTGTCTTGCCAGCCCGTTTGCAGCGGGGCCTCTAGGGAACTACTGGCAATTAAGGTGCTCCTTTTAATAGAGCACCGGAGCAAAGCATTAACACTCCGTTAACACATGCGATACTCACATCAAAGCCATTCCCTTCCGGTTATCCCGATTTCTGTCACTTCGGGGCCATAGGTTTTGGACAACAATGTGTGTATACAACTTGTAGATAAGACCAAAAACAATACTATCATAATGAATCAATAACATGTTCAGATATGAAATCATGGCACTCGGTCCATAGTGACAAGCATTAAGCACAACAAGTCTCAACAAAGTCATAAAGCACTAATAAAAGATACTAGGCACCATGCCCTAACAATCTGATGCCATTACATGAACGATCTCATCCAATCCCTACCATCCCCATAGCCTATAGCGGGGGATTACTCACTCATAGATGGGAGAAACATGGATGGTCGATGGAGAAGCGATGGTGATGATGATGGCGGTGATCTCCTCCAATTCCCCGTCCCGGCAGGGTGCCAGAACGGAGTTTCTGGTGCTGTTTCGTGGAATCTGGTGGTGGCGGCGGAGCGGAACTCCTTCCGGAAAAACGTCGAACCCCTCGAAGTTTTTAGGTCAGAAGGCTTCTTATAGGCGAAGTGGGAGACCGAGGGGTGCCTGGGGCCACCACACCATGCCCTGGCGCGGCCAGGCCCAGCCCGCGCCTGGGGAGGTGTGGCTAGCCCCTGGCTCTCCTCCGTCTCGTATTCTGTCTCCTGGAGTCTTCTAGAAAAATAGGCACTTTGGCTTTTGTCCCGTCCAATTCCGAGAATATTCATTTTCTGACTTTCCTGGAACCAAAAACACCAGAAAACAGGCAGCTGGCACTGTGTCTCTTGTTAATAGGTTAGTCCAAGAAATCATATGAAAAGTACTCCAAAGTGTGGACAAAACACAAGAAAGTGGATAAAACCAAGCATGGAGCATCAAAAATTATAGATACATTTGCAATGTATCAAGCGCCACCTCGCCGGAGGGAGTGGATTCTTTTACGTAGAACCAGCTCTTCTTCCACTCGTTGGTAGCCTTTTTGGGCAGGAGGAGCTTGACGAAATTGGCCTTCGGCTTTAGTTGGAACATGACGCTGCCTTCGGCCAACATCAAGCCACCGGACGCCCCGCGCCTGATGCAGCCATGGAAGAGCTCCGACCATAGCGAGAAGTACGACCTACAGCCGAGATAGCACTCGTAGAAGGCGACGAAGATCGCCAGCTGCTCGATGCTGTGCGGGCCGAGATCTGATGGTTTGATCGCGTAATACGCGCAGAAGCGGCAGAAGAAGAGCGAGGTGGGGAATCCTAGACCCCTTTCAAGATGGCTGGGGAAGCAGATGAATTCGCCAGGTCGTGGCTTCGGCTCGGTCTCGGAGGAGGGGGGCACCCGCTAGTTCCCCTTGCGGAGGACTCTGGCATCCTCGAAGGACTTGAGCTAGGTTATGGTGCCTTTGGATTTTCCCCATGAGCCTTTGGGAGGTGCCATCGGGTAGGATGTGGAATCGCACGGTGTGGAAAAGACGAATCGGAAGGTTGAAGGCAGAGAGATTGAAGACAGGAAGAATGAAGAATGCGGAGAAAGATTTACAGAGTTGAATTATCACTCCCCTTATATGGGAACACCACCCGCCAAAATCGGGATAGTCGTTACTCACGGTAATTGCACCGAAGTTACCGTTGGAAATTCCAACGGATAGTTTGACCAGATTTGATGGTCCAACTCCTCCATTCCACCCGCTACCAACCAGTCTTTTCCACTCGCTGAACCGGCGACTTGGCAGCAGTAACATTCATTGGGTTGGTGAATGGAAACATGGGGAAATTCTCCTTGGTTTTGATGGAGTCCATCGCCGACTCGACTAGACGCCCAAATTGGGCTCGCCTACTCCGAACACCAAAGGGACGCCTGCGCCTGCATCAACGATGGCCTCGGGGACTACTGATGGGGATATGCCAAATGGGGTATGCCCAGCAGGACGTTCCGATTGGACCGAAGGGCCTATGAGTGCGCCTGGGGGACGGTGACGGGACTACGACGGAAGGAGAGGCCCGGCAACTGGCCACTGGAGGCCCGGGAGCGTAACAGAAGCCTAGTCAGATTAGGTCAAAACCTCTGAATCCTTATCTTGTTCGGTGGTAGCTTGTAAACCCTAGCGAGGTGCCTCATATATATAAACCTCCCTAGGGTATCCTAGGGACTCACGCTCATCATACACCCCCTTCAAGCGACTCGTTGCTTAGACGCCGAGCTCGCCACCTCTGTAACTTGCTCTCCAATAATCTAATTTAGCTAGAGTTGGTCTTTACCCTCCAGGGGGGCGAACCTGGGTAAACACATGTGCATCCGCCCCAATCTCGCACCGCAGATGGCCGCCAACTCTTCCTCACGATACAATCAATCGCTACCAATGGCAGCGACTGCCGTGGCCATTTCCACGACAGTGCTAGTACATACAAGTCACTGGGCACTCCCTGTTCTTCACGCTAGAACATACAAAGTCATTAGACATGTTGATTTGCATTCACTGCTCTACAAATTTCAAGTCATGCACATGTTTGTTATTTTGTCATGCACATGTTCTTAGCTACTCCGTACAATAGTAATTGTGTGCTATTGTGTAGTTCTTGCAAAATGTAAAATCAGTGGAAAATAGTAGTGTGGATTCCCTGCTCTAGAGTTACTGAATCTATCTGGTTCGTCCTGAGCTAAGTTCCTGCTATTATTTCCTCCTTGGCATTGTTCTGTTGTCCTATAGTACCTGTTTAGACTCTTCATACTAATTCGATTATAATTTTGTTGTTGCCATATGGTTCTTGAAAAGCTGCAACACTAACTATTTTATTTTTCTTGCATAGAGCTCAAAATGGAACAATGAACATGTTGGTTTGCATAGCCTATTATATAGGTTCACAAGCGACGCCATTATTTCCTTACCTGGTGCTGGTTCGTCCTAAGCAACGGCATAATTATCCTCTACTATGTAGTTCACTCGTGGTTTGCATTCCTGCTCTAGAAGTTCTCTTATGATCCCATTATAATTTCTATCTGGTTGAATTTTAGCTATAACAGTAACTGCATGTCATTGTGTAGCTCACCGCAAATTCTGAGTCACCCAAGGTCTCTTGCATTCGAGGAGATTCTAAGAAACACTTTGTTTGATTGCTCATTTCATTGTAGGCACACTTGTCTAATGATTGTTTGTCCTATTCTACAGGTTCACGAGCGATGCAATTATATCTCGTATCTGGTTCTAGTTTGTCCTAAGCAACAACATAACTGCCCTCTACTATATACAGTTCATTCGTGGTTTGCATTCTTACTCTACAAGTTCTTGTATGATGCGATTGTAATTTCTATATGGTTTAGTGCAAATTCCGAGTCACCCAATGTCTCTTGCATTCTAGGGTATACAACTGCTTCCATATATATTTATTGAAATGACCTAACTAGTTTATATTTGCTGAAATTCTAAGCCACACACACACACATTTTTTTATTGCTCGTTTCACGGTAGAAAAACTTGTTTAATGTGTGCTTCCTTGTCCTATTTGTTTGCCGTGTTGGTCAATAATTAAACCATTGACTAGTTGTAAACTCTAGTTTATAGCTCCTGTCGTATCAGTCAAATTAGTAGTTTGTCTTGTTTGATGTATTAACTTGTTATTACTTAGTTTCATACTGCAATTAGTGCTATCGCCACCAAAAAGGGCTGCAAAATCATGTCTCCTCCAATGTAGTTGTCACACTCAAAGGAAGATGCAGGTGATCGATTGAGAAAGAAAATTGAGGACTCTGCTATCAACTCGATTGTCAACTGAAATACCGAATTTTCTTTCCATTGAGTTGATAATATGTAATAATTTTAAGAAGTATGCAGCTGATATAATATCTAGATAACTTGCATAGACCATGTAGGCATTTAGTTGACGGCGTCCACGCAGGGCCGTACGCGGTACGATAAGTATGCCAGCCAGGTCGATTAGAGAACAATTTTGGGGTTTGTTTTTGGCCCGTATTGTATTCGGTCGTCGATGAACAGTAAAAGATGATCGCTAATTATACACCTTTTATGATATTGGCATGGGATTCAGAAAGGCCGAATATGTAGAAGTCCGTAAACATAATGGGCCTACCCACAGGTGGAAAGTTGTAACAGTAACAGGCTAGAACAGTAACATCCATAACACTAATAGGTCAGAACACTAGCAGGCCTGAAGGAGCAGCAGGCCAGCACAGTAACAAACCAGAACAGTAACGGGCCAGAATAGTAACGGACCAAAGCAGTAACATACTAGAACAGTAACAGACCAGAATAGTAGCAAGCCAGAATAGTAACTGCCTGAGAAATTACCAGATGAGGACAGTAACATGCCGATAGAATTACCAGGCCAGATCAGAAATAGGTCGTCTGTGGGCCTGAACAGTTGACGGCCTGAACAGTAGAAGGCCAGAACAGTAACGGACCATCTCAAAGAAGGGCCATTAGTAGCCAGCCCACGACGGGCTGCGAGAATAGTGATGGGCTGATAGTAGGCCCTAACTTTATAGGAGCGACTTGGCACAAGCTGCTAATGGACCGCATAGTGTTTGACCAACGTGCGTGGGCCTTCTATAGGACGAAAGAGTATTGGGCCTGAAACTTCATGGGCCACTGTTGGCTGCATTAATTGGCCCATTTCAAATAGTTTAGTACAAAATAGTAAGGGGTCGTCTTCTTGTTGGGCTCTCCTCATGGGCCGGCCCACATAATAATTAGCAGGCCTTGGCTAGGCCTGGCTTCTGCCACGGTTTGTGTGACCATTAACAGCGGTAACCGGCCGTTAACAGCGACTGCCATGTGGCAGTTTGCGTGACATCAGTAGTCAACATGGCTGGCGAACAGATCTATGATAAAACAAGTTTTCATGGCTGAAGGGTGCGATCTGCCATGGTAAAAAAACTGTGGTAGATTATTTTGTGACGGTGATTTTACCACGAACACCATCCATCGGAGAAGACTTTTTAACCATGAAAAACGGGCCTTCAACCATGAAAATCGTCCGTTGTAAAAGCCAATATTTCTTGTAGTGAAGTTTCCTAGGAAGACGACGTCAATGCGAAGAAGAGGTGGAAGACAAACTCCAAGACGCCGAGGAGGCGAGGCACGGTAGCAGTGGCGTTTCGACGGCGGCGGGTCTTACGCAAGGCTGGTGCGTGGTTCTCCAAAAACACGTGTGTTTGACTTTGGCCCTACCCCCGTATATATGTGCGGCTAGACTCTCTCCTAGAGAGAGTAGAAGTAGGACGCCAAGTCCTAGTAGGACTTCTCATTCCTTTCCTCCACACATACATAGAGGGAGTAGAAGTAGGACTTTGTGTCCTGGAAGGACTCCTCCTTCCTCCTCCAACTCGACTAGGGGAGGGAGTATGAGTCCCACAGGGATTCCTCCCTTCCCCACCACCTCTCCTCCACCCGCCAACCTAGGGGAGTTCCTAGTCGACTCGTCCAGGGTTCCCCCTCCCTTGCATGTGCAGCCCAGTGGGGCCCATGTGGCCTCTTCGGCCCATAGTGCCTCTAACGGGATAATTACTTTTAATTATATATATTTATTCTGAAGCTTTCCAAAAAAGTCTGAACTCATTCGAATTACTTCTGGAACCTTCCTAAAAAATACCCAATGTCTTCCATAACATGCCCGGAACAATTCCGTCCATTCTCGGTAATATTTTAGACACCTCCAAATATTCCGAGACACTCCAAAACTTCCTTTCAGAATTCCTTCATTCAAATATCTTAATCTCACTCATGTTCTAAATACCAATAATGTCTTAAGTGTGTGACCCTGTGGGTTCAGATATTCACGGATATGTCCAGAACTCCTTCCACGGCAATGATTACTATTAGCGTCTTGATACATGTAGTAATCCCCACAAATAACATGAAGATATTTATTGTGTGAACTGTGGTATTACATCCGATACATATCATATTGCTTTGTCAATACTTTACATTTCCCGAGATGAAAAACTAGGTTATGCTTGTTACTCGGCTCGTACTCTTTACTCATACCGTAATATCGATGTCCATGTGATCTACAACTTGTTTACTTGTCCGGCCAGATGATGACAAACATCATAGTATATGAGTGGTCCCAAAGTGTATCTCTCCATCATCAGGAGCAGCAATTCCTATAAGCAAACCATGTAAATAATTGGCGTACAATCCGGTAAGAGCAAAGGCCGACTATATGATTACTCCTGTTCGGAGCAACGTTTGAAGAATCCTGCCACATCCTTATTGTACCCTATTTCGCATGTGTCTCATGGTCAAACGAACTTCAGTAAAGGCAATAGATTGTCTGTGAGAAACTACCGATAACATATATTGACGATGCGTTTCACGGTTTATCATGTTGGGTCTATCCACCGCCATTGTTCTCCCAACAACTTTGATCTCATATACCATTGGCAACTCCACAACACTTTGTCGTATTGCCCATAGTTAGGAAACCGGGACTATTGTTGATACATGAACTCGTCTCAGAGGCATGACCATTGATGTCTTATTGGCTTTTATTATTCCACACATGTATTAGGGATTTCCTCCAAATACACTTTATTCGGAACAAATACAATTATAGCATAGAACAACAAACTTAATTATGAAACAAAAATATGAATAATAATGTATTTATTATTGCCTCTAGGGAATATTTCCATCAATCATGAAGGTTGTCCATCATCAGATGGTCATAATCTTTAGTTGATAGACCATTCCATCTATCAATCTCAAAGAATCCATATTAACTTCTATAGGTAAAACGGCCTCTTGTCCATATGTCAACTCGAAGGGAGTCACTTTAGTCACCCCATGCTTTGAGATCCCATGTGCCGACAGTGCTTCGGATAACAGTTTGTGCCATCACTTAGGATGATCTAGAATCTTATTCTTGATTAATATCTTATTAGGCTTGGTTCCTTTGTTGTCTTCTCCGAGAAGCTTCTCTCCCCCAGCTTCCTAGGGAAGTCTGTCCCAATTTTTTGCGACGCTTCTAGAATAGTTAAGCCTTAACTAGTGTGGAAGCCACACAATCTTTTTGTACCGGCTTCCCTACGAAGTTGGGGGAGAGAAGCTTCTCAGAGAAGCCCCCAAAAGAATTGGGTTGTATATGCCTAATACTCTAACACTCTCCAGCAGTTGTAGCGGTAGAGCCGTGAACAAAAGAAACGTCACAGACGGTCATATTGGAGAGAAACCGAAGTAGAAACAGTAGATGACACCCCCTGGCAGTCACAAAGTGTCGTGGATAGTGTCACGACGTAGATGCTTAGACTGTAGAGGATGCTGATGATGCTCAAGTGAGATGATAGTCCTTTGTGTCAATGTCGATGGAGCGAAGAGCGTGGGGCAGTGCCATGGTCGATGTAGCCGTGCGAGTGGTCGTCGTGGTCGTTGTCGTGGTCGAGGTTGCCGGTGTTGATATAGATGCTCACGAAGTTGCAAGTGCATAGTGCGTGAAGAGGATGATGGAGATGTGTCGAGGTAGTCGTCGAAGGTGTCGATGCCGGCTCCAAGAAAATAAAAATAAATTTCTACCAAATCAATAGAAGGAAGGATCCCTTACCTGATTGGAATCCCGTCCTACATCAAAGAGGGTATCTCTAGACTTTTCTATTCTATAATAACTGCAAAGATTTTCTCTATCTTGCGAATTTTTTTAAGCAGCATGAAAACGGATTGCACTGGTGAGTCGACTGAGCAGCGAAAGAAGATTGGATTTTTTTCAGATAAGGGTGCGGGGGACATGAAGAAGTACCAATGGGAAAATCACGCCATTATAAAATGTTCCTTCCACGAATCATATTGGGAAATTTAATTCTTAGGGTTCCAAAATCCTCCTATTTTACTAGTCTTCAGAAACAGAAAACCCTGAACCAGCAAGGAACAAGAAAGGTCTTGAGGTGCCAAGAAGAATGTACCTAGGTCGGTAATTGATGGGGATATACCAAATGGGGTGTACCCAGCAGGACGTTCCGGTTGGGCCAAAAGGTCTCACGAGTGGGCCTGCGTGACGATGACTGGAATGCGACTAAGATGAAGGCTCGGCGACTAGAGACTGGAGGCCCAGGAGCATACCAGAAGCCTAGTCGCATTAGGTCAAAGCCTCCGAATCCATATCTTGTTCGGTTGTAAGTCGTAAACCCTAGTGAGGTGACTCATATATAAACCTCCCTAGGGTATCCTCAGGACTTACGTTCCATCATACACCCCTTCAAGCGACTCGCTGCTTAGATGCCGAGCTCACCACCCTTGTAACTCGCGCTCCAATAATCTAATCTAGCAGGAGTAGGTCATTAGCCTCCGGGGGGCGAATCTGGATAAATCCATGTGCATCCGCCCCCATCTCGCACCGCAGATGGCCGCCAGCTCTCGCCCCCGATTCAATCAATCGCTGCCTACTGCAGCGACTGCCGTGGCCATTTCCACGACAGTGGCACCCACCATGGGGCATAGCAGGACTAGCCTGAGTTCTGTGGCGAGACCCTATTTGCCGATCGATCGGCCGCTCGCCACCGGCCACATGATCGCCATCGGCGGGATCTTACAGATCCTGCCCATCAGCTACATCCCGACGTCACGCTCGGTCACTCACGGCGCAGTGATGCCGGTCGGCTCCATCAACCTCTCCGTCCGCTTCACCGGCGCGATCAACCGAGCAGCAACGGTAATCGTTGGTGGATCTCCGCCGTGCCGCGGTCTGCTCTCGGAGGAGCAGGTCCGCTCCATCAGGAGCCTCGTCACCGAGTACGACTCGGCCGCCAGCAACGCGGATGAGACCAACACCGCCACGAATGACGAGGCCCTAAACAACGATGCCGACTCCGTGACCCCTGCCTCGGTCGACGGATCTATCACCGCTGCATCACGAGAGGACTCCACCATCCTTAGGATCTTCGACTCCGATTCTGGATGGGAGTCGCCTGAAGACTTCCGCGCCAGATCCAATCGCTTTAACGCGATCTACATGGCGGGTAGCACAGCCGCCCTACCAGATCCGTTCTCCACACCGATCCCGCCAACTGCCACGGCCACAGAGGTGGAGGAGGCCCGCCTGCGACTGGTGGAGGCACAGCGCAATGAGCTCGCCGAGCGCGAGAAATATCGCCTCGAGTGGGAAACAGCGCGGGAGCTATCGCTCTATCACCAGCGCCGCATAAGGACCCGCCTGAACTCCAACGTCTAGGGCCGCGTCCTGAACTTCAACAACGAAAGTGACCCGCACACACGGCCGGGTGCGAATACTGCGAGAACGTGCCACCAGGAGGAAGCAACAGACCACCACCCGGCGCACCGGCGACCGGAGCCCCTCCACCACCCATCGGCCGTGCGCCCCCCCCTCCCGGACCAGCCGCGGATCATCATCTTGCCACAGGCCCGTGACGCCAACAGACTCCCACTCTACTCCACCCCGATGGACAATGTCATCGCGGCCGACACCGCAGTTGCCAACCTCGACGTCCAGGGAGATGGCGCGCTGCAGATCCAGTACGCCAAGGCCCTACTCGCCAGGGCCGTCAAGCAACAAGCTGCGGGAGTCGATCCGCGGGGGCGGATGTATTCCCGCTCCTCAGCAAACAGGGCGGCCTCGAGTGGCCACACCACCGCAGCCACTGGCGAACCAGCCGCGGGCCGCCAACCCCGCACTCTCCACCAACGATCCACGACCGGTGAACAACACGGTCGCCGCCAACGGGCAGCCCATCGATGCCCGCACACACATCGTCAACAACCAGGCCTGGTGGGCGCGCCAGCCCAACGACATGAGGCACACCCTCAGTAATCGCGGCGACCCCGAACCGAGGGGCTCGCTCAGCCAGGTTGGCCCCCAAAGCTTCGGGCCTATGATCAGAGCGGAAAAGTACCCCGCCAACTTCAAGGCGCCCAAAGAAATTGAAAAGTACGATCCAACGTACGACCCAGCGGTGTGGCTAGACACATACGGGAATCACCAGCCACACCGACCTGCTCGCCGCTCGTTACCTCCCCCTGATGATGGAGGGCGTGACCCGGCAATGGATCAACACCCTCCCTGCTGACAGCATCGACTCCTAGGAGGAAATGCGGGATGCCTTTGTCAAGCTCTTCGAGGGCTCCTACACCCGCGCCACCATGATCGAAGACCTGGAGTGGTGCATCTAGGGACAACGCGAGTCGACCCGCCACTGGATTCAAAGGTGGCAGGAACTATGGATCAACGCCTCCGGCATCCATCCGGACACGGCGATACATTGCTTCAAGAACACGTGTCGATACGAACCACTGGTCGCTAAGATCAACCGGGTCTCCCGGACGCTCGACAACATCCCCGACCTCCTCGAAATTGCCAAGCGCTACGTGGAGGTGGACCCCAACCAAGACTCCGACGACGAGTCGGGAGGAAGACGTCGCACCAGCGGCCACGACAGCAGGCGACAGCGCGACATGTGCTACAGCAACACCCGCATCACCAGCAAGCGCCGCACAGACGGGCGAGTCGACTTCGTCGCCAACGCGGGCTATGTCCAACGCGACACTAAGAGCTACTGCCGCGATGGAGTAAATTACCGCGATAGTGGAAACTACCACGCCAACAACACGGCGAGGCCGAAATTCGACCCCGCCTCCCTGCTCAACCAGCTCTGCATCTACCACAGCAGGGAGGGGAAACCCGCCACCCACACCACCGCGGACTGCCACTCTCTTAAAGAGATCGAAAAGGAAAGGCAAGCAAGGGAATACCCCAACAATAACCCACCTTGGGACAACGAAAACGTCGGCGACTTCGGCAACACCGTCGGCTCGCTACACACCTTCACTGGACTCAGCACAAAGCGCGAGAGGAAGGTGCTTGTTGGGGGGATACCCCCGGGTAGGGTCACGCCGGGGTATAGAGGCCGAGTTAGCCGAGGTACGACAAGGTCAAAGCGTATGCTGGCCGAGTCACCTCAAGGCAGGCCGACTTACGGGATGACCCGGACTGGAGGATGTCCACCTGGCTGAGTCCCGGCCGACATTTGTCGTATGCCGGCAGGTTTTATGTAACTTGTACGTAGGTACCCACGGAGCCGGATCAACCAGGCCTAATCCGGGTTATATCAGGCTTGCAAGAGAAGGAAGGTATCTCGCTGGTCAAAAGGTGGTCACTGTACGCTAGAGCGTGAGCGATGCGGACAGAGGGAAGGACCACCGAGGCGTGGCCGACAAGGGTGACGCAACCTGTGTCAGATGATACTGGCGCCGTAGAGGCTTATGTAGCCTCTGCATGGCTTACGATGGCAAAAGGTGATCCGGTCGGTTTGCCATTTTGGGAGGAGGCATATTCCCTGGAATATGCCTCCACGTATGCCCTAGCTACTAGCCTGGCCTCCCCTTTATAAGGAGCGCCAGGACCTCAGTAGAAGGGGTTGGCATTTGAGCAGTTGGTTCCTTAGAGATAGGTAGTGGTGAGAGTAAGAGAGCTCCTTCTTCCTCCTCTCCCCAATACACCTCAAGGAGCATCTGTAATCTTTGTGAACTTGGAGAATACTAAGCATCTGTGTGTGGAATCACCACACTATCCCTCCCTGGATTCCTCTAGTGCATATTGGACCCCCTTTAGCCTATCCATGGCATCTGCCGTGACACCACCACGACAGTTGGCGCCCACCGTGGGGCTAGCGGCGCTAGCAGGAGTGAAGATCCAGACGGGAAGCATCATCAGCAATGGCGAGCGTGTTGTCTCCGGGCTCGTTCAGTGCTTTGGAGCGATGGACTACGTCAGCGACAAAGCTGGTTGCTTGGGCAAGCGGCCTCCACCATGCAATGGCGTTTTCGTCAAGCTTGGCGCCCACAGGATCTACGTCGGCGTCGATGTGTCTTGCGTTCACCCGCGGCACGTCGTCGAGGGAGGCGAGCCACCCCTTAGCGCAGTTCACGGTGCACGTATCACTTGCTCCTCTGACCACACTAAGGTGATGATGACGGTGCCAGACGCTAGCGCGAGCAAGGATCCGGCACCAGATCCAGAGGTAACACCCAAGGCACCGAGGAAAAGTAGAGGTCCACCGCTAGAGAGGCCAGAGAACATGCTATAGCAGGCAATGGATAGCTTGGCAAGCCCCATAGCACATGTGGTAGATCCGGCTCAGGCACAGGCCGAGTTAGAGGAAACTAGGCAAAAGATACTAGAAGGTGCGAAAAAGATAGCCGCGGCTCAGCAGTCGTTGAACATGACACCGCATGAGTATGCAAGAGCAAATAAGGTAGATGTCGTAAAAGTAAAAGGGAGAAACCTCATCAGTGAAATGAACAAAGAGGGTGATACTAGGGTTGAGGAATCAGAGAAAATTTTGTCCATGGGGCTGCCGAAGTATAGCACCCTGGCAAAGAACCTCAGAGCAGCAGACGCAGCTGCATCCGAGTTAGAAGGTTTGATGGGTGAAGCCCGGCAAAGGCAGCAGGACAGGGTCAATGAGTTAGTTCAGATCGCTAACAAACAAAATGAAGAGTTGCTCAGGGCTAACCCACCAAGAGTTGGGGCTTCCAAAGTCGTTTATTCAGCGGTGGGTAACTCGGAGAAATCTGATGGAGTTGCATCGTCCCCTCATGATGGCCCAAGAAGAGAGGAAGTGGTAACCTCGGCGAGGAGAAACAAACAGATAGTCCCATATGACCCGGCAAGGGCAGGGAAAGGAAAAGCAGTGCAAGGAAATGAGGATCGACGGAGTGTCAGCCGAGGTGAAGCTGGCCGAGGTAACCGCGACTAAGGCAATGCCGGTTAGGGAAACGCTGTAAATGGCAATGCCGGACAGCATAACTTCGCGGGTGCATGGCAACCGCAGCAGCGGAATATACCACGGCAAGAGCGAAGTGCCGGCCAAGGTATGCAACAGGGAGGCGCTCAACAAGAGCAAGACAGATACAATAACGGTGATTCGGAAATGGTGAATGCAGGATACCCTAGGCCAGATTATCACATGATAGGGTCAAGGTTGGGAAGCAGGAACTTGATGCCTGACGACGCCAGGTTAAAACTGGATCGGCTCTATAGATTGGAGCAGATTGAGGGCAAGGTCCTCCAGGTCCAGCGTGCTTTGGGCCCCAGATCATGAAAGAACCTCCGGTACCTAACTTCCAGTTACCTAGAGGCACGAAAACATATGATGGCAGCACCAAGCCAGAGGATTGGTTGATCAACTATGCAATGGCAGTGAAAATTGCTACAAGCAACTTGAGATGGGCTATGAGATATGTACCTCAGATGCTGGAAGGGCCAGCGATGATATGGCTAAACAATTTACCACCCGGTAGTATCAACTGCTGGATTGATTTTGAGGAAATGTTCGTTAGTAACTTCTCAAGCACGTATCAGAGGCCGAATAGGCCACAAACCCTAGCAATGTGCAAGCAGAGACCAAATGAGACAGACCGTGAGTTCCTAACCCGCTGGTGCACCGTGAGAAACTCATGTGAAGGCTGATAGAGTCTCAGGCCATAGCTTGGTTTGCGCAAGGGTGTAGATATTCAAGCATGCTATGGCAAAGGTTACAAAGGGATATGCCAACTACACTGGCAGAAACAATCTGGATTGCTGATTCCTATGCTTTGGGTGATCCAACTCAACCTAGACTTGTATCAAACGAGTCAAGTGAGGAGTATTATCAGCGAGATGGAGCCGGATCATCCTGGCGAAATGATTACCGGGGTAAGAGAAGAGACGATAGACCGGATTACAGGTACAGTTAGCAACAAGTTGCTGCTGTAAACCAGGATCAACCCGGAGCAGGGAGCAATCAGCGTCAGAAAACTGGAGGGCAACAATGGACTCCATGAAATGATGGCAAGAAAACTTGGACGCCCGAGCAAAAGAGACAGTGGCAAGAAAAGAAAGACCGGCCGAGGTATACGTATGAGGCAATGCTGGATCAGCCGTGCAAATTTCACACGCCAAATCCGAGTAACCCAGTGGGTCACACAACCTAGCAATGTGAGTGGATGAGGAAGATAGAGCAAAGTGGTTCGGAGAATGCTTAGGCACCTCGGAACGATCAACCTCGGCAGTAGTTGCTCTCTGGAGCAAACACGCAACAGTTAATGTTACCACCACCTCCACCGAGGTATGAGAATCAGGAGAGAAGGGATGCAGTGCATCAGGTGGAGAACCAACATCAGCCAGATCAAAGGTACCCCGGAAATGAGGGGAGAAATGAATATAGAGAGCATTACCAGAGTTACTGTGTGTTTACCACAGAGGAAACAGATAGAAAGAGCTTGAAAAGCCGACATATGGAAGTGAATGCAGTTATGCCGGCAGTGACGAGGTATATGCCTTGGTCGGATCATGAAATTACATGGAGTATCAAGGACCATCCCAAGCTCATGCCGAGTCCTGGCTCATATTCACTGGTGTTGGACCCAACGTTCATTAGGCCAAATATCAATGTGAGGTTTTCCAAGGTGCTGATTGACAATGGCAGCAGCATCAATATCATGTACGTGGATACAATGCGCAAGTTGGGTATTTCGGAGAACATGCTCCAGGCCACAAGGACAACTTTCCATGGCATTGTGCCAGGTATCTCCTGTGAACCCACTGGCAAGGTCCGGGTTGACGTGTTATTCGGCACAAGAGATAACTGCCGAACTGAAAATTTGGAGTTTGAGGTTGTGAACCTAGAAAGCGCATATCACGCGTTGCTCGGCAGGCCAGCCCTGAATAAATTCATGGCAAGTAGTCACATCAGTTACCTAAGGATGAAGTTGCCCGGGCCAAAGGGAGTAATTACCATAGCAGGAGATTTCCGACATTCCATTGAGTGCGCGTCAGCCAGGTCTAACCTAGCCGAGTCACTCATGATCGCACAAGAAAAGAGAAAGACCCAGGAAGTGGCGGCATTGGTTCAGTCCGCACAGCAATATATGTCGGCGCTGAGTAACCCGCATGGAAGCTTCTCATTTCAAGCAACAAAAGATACAAAGAAAGTGCTCGTTGATGATCTGTTCCCAGAGCGCACCGTAACAATTGGAGCCAGGTTAAGTGACAAATAGGAAAGCGAGATCGTCAACTTCCTCCGTGAGAATCGGGATGTCTTTGCTTGGTCCACATAGGACTTGGAAGGTGTTCCGAGGGAGTTGGCCGAGCACTCTTTGAACGTGAGACCCGGAGCAAAGCCGGTGATGCAACCTCTCCGCTGCTTCGCCGAAGACAGGAGAAAATTCATTGGAGATGGGATAGCTCGGCTCCTTGTAGCCAGGTTCATCATGGAAGAGCTTTACCCAGATTGGCTATCTAATCCGGTGCTTGTGGAAAAGAAGAAAGATGATCCGAAGGTGGCAGTATTCTGGCATATGTGCTTCGATTACACGAACCTGAATAAGGCGTGCCCAAAAGATCCATTCCCACTGCCAAGGATAGACCAGGTCATAGATTCTACTGCTGGGTGTGAACTGTTGTCATTCATAGACGCATATTCCAGTTTCCACCAGATACCTCTAAACCCGAATGATCAAATAAAGACTGTGTTTATTACCCTATACGGGGCTTATTGCTATCGCACCATGACTTTTGGTTTACGTAATGCAGGGGCAACATATCAAAGATGTATGCAAAAATGCCTACACGATCAAATTGGTCGAAATGTGCAAGTGTATGTGGATGATGTGGTAATAAAAACCAAGGAAAGCAAAACGATCCTTGATGATATCAGGCAAACGTTCGCGAACCTAAGGAGGTTCCGAATGAAGCTTAACCCAGAGAAGTGTACCTTCGGTGTCCCGGCTGGAAAATTACTCGGATTTCTGGTCTCCAGCCGAGGTATCGAAGCTAACCCAACGAAGTGTCTTAACGATGTCCAGAAGTTCACTGGTTGCCTGGCATCCTTAAGTCGGTTTGTATGTCGGATGGGAGAAAAGGCATTGCCACTCTATCAACTAATGAAAAAGTCGGACAAGTTCGTATGGACGCCGCAGGCCAATGAAGCCTTCATCCAGTTAAACAAAATGTTAGCCACTGCACCAGTGTTAGCCTCTCCACTATCAAAAGAGCCAATGTTGCTCTATATAGCCGCAACCAACCGAGTTGTAAGTGCAGTAGTAGTGGTAGAGCGTGACGAAGAGGGTAAGTCAGTGCAAAGGCCAGTCTATTACCTGAGTGAGGTATTATCAGCATCAAAGCAAAATTATCCTCACTATCAGAAGATGGCATATGGTGTCTATATGGCAGCAAAGAAGCTGAAACACTACTTTGAAGAACATCCAATCAAAGTGATATCTGAAGCCCCTATATCTGAGATAATGAGCAACAAGGATGCGAGCGGTCGGATTGCAAAATGGGTTATCGAGTTAGCCCCTTATGCTCCACAATACGACATAAGAGATGCAATCAAGTCTCAGGCTATGGCCGACTTTTTCGTAGATTGGGATGAGATGCAATATGAGCCACCGTTGCCAGATCCGAACTACTGGAGAATGCATTTTGACGGATCAAAAACAAAAACCGGGTTAGGCGCCGGAGTTGTGCTTACCTCTCCCAAGAAAGACCAGCTGAAGTATGTGTTGCACATCCACTTCGTAGCATCAAATAATGTTGTCGAATATGAAGCACTTGTGCATGGGCTCAAAGTGGCAAAAGAAATTGGAATACGTCGGATCTAGTGCTTTGGTGACTCGGATTTGGTAGTTCAGCAAGTCTCGGGGCAATGGGATGCTCTGGATGCAAACATGGCATTGTACATATTTCATGTCCAAAAGATATCAGGGTACTTCGAGGGATGCGAGTTTCACCATGTACCCCGGCTAGAAAACGAGGTTGCCGACGTATTGTCGAAGCTCGGATCAACCCGATAAGCGATTCCACCGGGTGTAGCACTAGAGCACCTTAGAAAACCATCTATCAATCCATCCCCAGAATCCGAGTCAATCTACATCCCTGCCGATCCGGAGTCTAGAGCTGTACCCATGGACATTGATGTGGGAAGTGGTTCAGGAAACCTGGGGACTACTTCGTAGAACACGGGGACTGCACAGCGTGATCCGGCCGAGGTTATGTCGGTGGACCAAATGGACATTGACGAGGAGATATTTCCGGTGCGAGCTATACCAGCTTGGGCACTACCCATATTCCAATTCCTGAAGGATGGAACTTTGCCCAATGAAGAAGTGCTTTCCAGGCAAATTCAAAGGCGTGCAAAGGCATACACGATTATCAATGCTGAACTATACAAGGGGAGTGTCACAAATGTCCTCCAAAGATGTGTTGACCCGGAAGAAGGGCTTGACATCCTCCGAGATATACATCAAGGGGAATGTGGGCATCACGCCTGATGCGCTCGACTTTCAACGTAGAGCTCGTTGGGAACCCCAAGAGGAAGGTATGATGAGCACAGCAGTAAGTTTTCCCTCAGTTATGAAACCAAGGTTTAATCGAGCTAGTAGGAGCAAGGAAACACCCCAAAGGTGTTGCTAGCTGAGCTTTGGCAGGGCGCACTACCGGTGCTAGTAGCAACGTGGAGACCTGCACAACACAACCATAGAACTTTGTCCCCTACTTGCGATGAGGTTGTCAATCTCACCGTGTTTTGCGGAAAACAAAGGATTAAATGTATCGAATGGAAAGAAGTAAAAGTTTGCAGAAAGTAAACACAAAGCAGAAACAGTTTATAGATTGTATGTAAAGAAAAAGGACCGGGATCCATAGTTCACTAGAGGTGGCTCTCCTTAGATAGAAAACATGCTGGGTGAACAAATTACAGCGGGGCAATTGACAAACACCGAGAAAGCAATACATGCATACAGTAATCATCTTGACTCCTTTGAGACTTGATTGGGCATTACAACATAATACATAGACCGCCATCCAACTGCATCTATGACTAATAATCCACCTTCAGGTTATCATCCAAACCCCCTCCAGTATTAAGTTGCAAGCAACAGATTATTGCTTTACGAACTGCGTGTAAAGTAAACAATACGATTATTCTCTGAACAAAGGATTGTTGTTTTCTCCCTAGTAGCAACAGCACATCTAGTGCCTTAGAGATTTATGTCACTTCCCCAGATTACCAGAGGCATGAACCCACTATCGAGCATAAATACTAACTCTTGGAGTTGCTAGCATCTACTTGGCCAAGATAGCTACTAACAACGGAAAGCATGCAAGATCTCAAATAACAAACACATGATAGAATCAATAATCAATCTGAAATAGCATCTCAATATCCATCGGATCCCCGCAAACACAACATGTATGAATTACAAATAGATGATCTTGATCATGAACGGAGCTCACAAGATCTAAACATGAAAGCACAAAGGAGGAGAAACCAGCCATCTAGCTACTACATGGATCTGTAGTCCAAGGATGAACTACTCACGCATCACACCGGAGGCTTGCATGGTGATGAAGAAGGCCTCCAGGGTGAATTCCCCTCTCCGGCAGGGTGCCGGGAAGAGCTTCAGATCCCTCCCGATCTAGGGATGGAGATGACAGTGGCTACAGACTCTTTCCTGGATTTTTGATCCGGTACTTAGGGTTTACGTCCCGAGGGCATATTATAGTCGGAAGGGGAGGACGAGGGGGTGCCTGGGCTGGCCACAGCACCCCCTGGCGCGGGCCAGGCCTGGCTGCGCGGCCAGGTGGTGTGGCCGCCCTCTGGCCCTTCTTCGTCTCATATTCTGGCATTTGATCCCTTCCAGAAAAATAGGCACTTTGGCTTTTGTCCCGTCCAATTCCGAGAATATTCATTTTCTGACTTTCCTGGAACCAAAAACAGCAGAAAACAGGCAGCTGGCACTGTGGCTCGTGTTAATAGGTTATTCCAAGAAATCATATGAAAAGTACTAAAAAGTTGGAACAAAACACAAGAAAGTGGATAAAACCAAGCATGGAACATCAAAAATTATATATACATTTGCAATGTATCAACATCCCTAAGCTTAACTCCAGCTCGTCCTCGAGTAGGTAAGTGATAAAAAGAAAGAATAATTTTTGAGGTGGCATGCACCATCAAAGACTTGATCAAAGTATTTGCAAAACTTCTAAAGTTGGGATCATAGTACTTCAATCATAACATGAAAGACAAAGTTCTAGCAATAAGCAAAGAAACTATGATGCAACATGAAAAGGCACAAACAAAAGATTCATGAATAGCAATGCTTTGCAAGACGTTTGTTTGTTTCACATAAAGAAAACATAGCTTAATAGTATTCAGCTTGTCCCTCAATAGAGTAGCAAATATAAATGCATAGGACACCTTCAAAGTTCATAAGAGTGACTAGATACAATAGTTTAACAAAGTATGCATCAATCAACTAGTCTTGGGACAATACACATAGAACTAAGAATGGCCACTATGCTCTCAAAGTAAGTGCATAAAGATAGAAGGTGGAGACTCAATATAATGGTGGAAGAAAGGCCTTTTGTAAAAGGAAGTAGGGATTCAAGTATCATAAAGAGCTTCCAAAAATTATGGTACTTATAGCTTTCAGCTCTCATTGCCCCTATCATAAGCATCTTGAAGTGATTAAGGTTAAAGTGAACAAACTATGGTGTACATGCTTGACGAAGTATAAGTCAGAAATCTCATGTCCCTTGTATACGAGGGCCGCTCCTCATGCTACTCACGTTTAGTTACCGGTAAGTTCTTGTCAGCGTAAGTACATGTGTATCATAGAGAACCGCCAACGGGGTACCCCTTGCCCGATGATACGGAAGAATCCCCATATCAAAATGACAAGGCAAGCAGACAACGAGCATCTCAGCATTCTTCTTATTTACCATGGGAATCTGGTGCTTTTTTCTCTCTTTCCTCTATTTATAGTATCTCTTTTTTTCTTTTCTCTTTTTTCTCAATATAGGACTCTTTTTTTATAAGAAGAATGCTTCATAGACAACTCATTATGGTTACGCTGCAGGTTTCCACCATGTCAGCATGGATTAGACCAGCGGTCCAGGCGTTTCTCTAACACATATACATAACTCCATGGACTTACAAGCTCCCCTTTCATTTCACACCGACGACATCCATATACAAAAGAGCATGATATCAACTAGGTACAAGTACCAAGTGCAATGTTGAAAGCGTTCCCCATGAAAGCATGGTTCTGCTAATTCCCAACAAATAAGTGCAAGCATATATAACATAGATGACACAATGGTTCAAGTTTATTAGAGGCAAAAAGTAAAGTGTTCCATCAAGTTCGTGAGAGCTTTAATCACTTGTTTTCTCATAACAAGTGGAAGGTAAACAAAAGCATGAATATACTTGGAATAGCATAAGCTAGTAGGTAGGTATGTTGGACTCTTTGGAATAACTTGGTTTAGGGAGTTGGATGCATGAGTGGAACTCATACTTTGTTGTGGAGGCTAGCAAAAGACTGGGAGCGACAAACTAAGAGAGCAGTAATGGCCATAATCATCCAGAGCGACAAAAAATCATTGATCAAAGCATAAAGTGATACTACAAGTTGAAAACTAAAGGATCATAAAGGCTATGGTGACTTGAGATAGTCATAACATGGTGTGAGCATGTGCCAAGTCAACCCAAATAAAGCATCAAAGGAGAATATCACTATACTATGCTTTAATATGCTAAAACAACACATGATTCATCCAAGGCACATTAAGCAATCTCAATTGTTTATAACAAGTCATGATACAGCAAAGAATACTAAGCATAAAGCCAAAACAATATCAAGCATGGCATGACGAAGAATAGGCCACAGTCAAAAACGAGCTCTTTTCACCACATAAGTATGAACTTTCCTACTCTTTTCCAACCCAAACCAAACCATTTGCAAACCAATGTATGAAAGAGGCGGTCCAACCAATTTATTCAGAAAACTAAGCAAACCAAGCAAACTAAAAACAAAAACGAAAACGAAAAAGAAGACGCTCCAAGAACAACACAACTGTGCATGAAACAATAAAAATGAAGCGTTTGGAAGAAACCTGGAATTTTTATTGATGAAGAAGGGAATGCCTTGGGCATCCCCAAGCTTTGACGCTTGTACTTCTTGGATATTTCTTGGGGTGACATGCGTGGCATCCCCAAGCTTGAGCTTTAGTCCCCTTCATCTCATTACTCATTCTTTCCATACACCTGAAAATTTTCCTTCATACAAAACTTCACACAATTTCATTAGCAACATTAGTGCACTTAAGATAAATAAGTCTTAAGGTTCAGTTCCAACACCAAATAAACTTCCATTAGAATACTAGCTACTGTATCACTTCCCTCAAAAAGCTCAATTCCCCAAAAGAACTCAAGAAGGAACCAACAAGAAGCAAATGCAGAAAATGGCAGAAATCTGTCAAAACAGACCAGCAGGTAAAGACGAATTTTTCGAAGATCTTATGTTGCTCAAATCAAAAGGTGTTGAACTAACGAAAGTTAGATAACAACCTGGGGCAGAAGCACAAAACATTACAGCTCATTCCGACATACAAAGCTCTCTCAGGAATTTTTACGGTGAAGCACAAGAATCTGTTTTGGGACAGCAACTTTCCCAATCATTACTTCACTCTCATTAGAGGTTACTCTTGGCACAAAAAGCAAATAAAAAGGATAAGGAGCGGTTATTACTGAGGTAATAACTTCCAAGACTCATCTAAAACTTTTGGGTTATCTCCCAATAAGTAC
Organism: Avena sativa; assembly: GCA_916181665.1. NCBI lineage: Eukaryota > Viridiplantae > Streptophyta > Magnoliopsida > Poales > Poaceae > Avena > Avena sativa. Next base: position 126,682,593 of record OV702292.1, on the reverse strand, counting down.
TTTTCTTTAACGCCTTTAAGTTAGGCATAAGAAGCAAAGAAAGAATCAAGTGTTCTCAAATGAAGAAGCATTAAAACCAACTTTCTTGCCCTTACCTCTCTTACTTTTATTCTTAGCCTTGGGGAAAATATGATTGTTTGGTGGAGAATAAAGATACATGGTCCCCTTTCCCACATCTATTATTGCTCCAAGAAGTTCCAATAGGGACCTTCTAAGTGTAATTTGTCCTTTTCCTGCACATTCAATAACAAGATAATCAGTAGAAATCATTTTCCCAAGGATCTTTGTAAACACTCCTTCAGCTATTCCAATAGGAAATAAGGTAGCATTATTAGCAAGAGACATTTCTTTTCCTCCTTCAGTAAGCCCCCAAAGATTCAAAGATTCATAAATATCTTTGGGCATAAGACAAAATTCAGACATGATATCGCAGCGGGCTTGAAAAGTTTCAGTGTTTATATCAATCTTTACTATAGGGAGCCACTTTGATGGTTCAGAGTTTATTGGAACATAATTGTGATGCTCCCTAATCGTATTATAGCAACTTTCTAAGCTAGTAGTGCTAGCCTCAAGAGAGTTCAACCTAGCAAATATTTTGGCGAAAGAAATATCAGTTTGGCTAGGCATGTTGTAAGTGAGGATCAATTTCTTTATAGCATTAATAGCATCATCCTTGTTACATTGGAGGAAATATCCTCCCACAATAGCATCGAAAGCATATCTATAGCAAAGAGCAATCCCAATGTAAAAATTGCTAAGGAACAAGCTTTGAGTCATTTTAGGCTCAGTTTTTTCATGTAGATCAGAGATTCTAGACCAAGCTTCTTTAAAACCTTCCTCAATTCCTTGTTTAAAAGTGAAAATCATTTCCTCGGGTGACATAGTGACTGGAGCAAGGCTAGACATGAAAGCGACTTAAGATAGGAACTGATTTTTTTTGTGTTTTTGAAATAAGAAAGCAAACTAGTAAAGCTAATTTTTTTGTGTTTTTTAAAAGAAAGCAACTTAGTAAAACTAATTTTTTTGTGTTTTAAATAAAGAAAACAAGAAAACAAAGCAAAAAGGAACTAAGCAAAACAAAAACAACAATGTAAAGAGATTGGTTATGAGAGACTCCCCTTGTGAAGATGTCCTTCACTCCTCGGCAACGGCGCCAGAAAATGTCTTGATGCGCTTGACTTTCAACGTAGAGCTCGTTGGGAACCCCAAGAGGAAGGTATGATGAGCACAGCAGTAACTTTTCCCTCAGTTATGAAACCAAGGTTTAATCGAACCAGTAGGAGCAAGGAAACACCCCAAAGGTGTTGCTAGCTGAGCTTTGGCAGGGCGCACTACCGGTGCTAGTAGCAATGTGGAGACCTGCACAACACAACCACAGAACTTTGTCCCCAACTTGCGATGAGGTTGTCAATATCACCGTGTTTTGCGGAAAACAAAGGATTAAATGTATCGAATGGAAAGAAGTAAAAGTTTGCAGAAAGTAAACACAAAGCAGAAACAGTTTATAGATTGTATGTAAAGAAAAAGGACTGGGATCCATAGTTCACTAGAGGTGGCTCTCCTTAGATAGAAAACATGCTGGGTGAACAAATTACAGCGGGGCAATTGACAAACACCGAGAAAGCAATACATGCATATACTAATCATCTTGACTCCTTTGAGACTTGATTGGGCATTACAATATAATACATAGACCGCCATCCAACTGCATCTATGACTATTAATCCACCTTCAGGTTATCATCCGAACCCCCTCCAGTATTAAGTTGCAAGCAACAGATTATTGCTTTACGAACTGCGTGTAAAGTAAACAATACGATTGTTCTATGAACAAAGGATTGTTGTTTTCTCCCTAGTAGCAACAGCACATCTAGTACCTTAGAGATTTCAGTCACTTCCCCAGATTACCAGAGGCATGAACCAACTATCGAGCAGAAATACTAACTCTTGGAGTTGCTAGCATCTACTTGGCCAACATAGCTACTAACAACAGAAAGCATGCAAGATCTCAAATAACAAAGACATGATAGAATCAATAATCAATCTGAAATAGCATCTCAATATCCATCGGATCCCCACAAACACAACATGTATGAATTACAAATAGATGATCTTGATCATGAACGGCGCTCACAAGATCTAAACATGAAAGAACAAAGGAGGAGAAACCAGCCATCTAGCTACTACATGGATCCGTAGTCCAAGGTTGAACTACTCACGCATCACACCGGAGGCTTGCATGGTGATGAAGAAGGCCTCCAGGGTGAATTACCCTCTTCGGCAGGGTGCCAGGAAGAGCTTCAGATCCCTCCCGATCTAGGGATGGAGATGACGGTGGCTACAGACTCTTTCCTGGATTTTTGATCCGGTACTTACGGTTTACGTCCTGAGGGCATCTTATAGTCGGAAGGGGAGGCCGAGGGGGTGCCTGGGCTGGCCACACCACCCCCTAGCGCGGGCCAGGCTTGGCTGCGTGGCCAGGTGGTGTGGCCGCCCTCTGGCCCTTCTCTATCTCGTATTCTAGCACTTGATCCCTTCCAAAAAATAGGCACTTTGGCTTTTGTCCCGTCCAATTCCGAGAATATTCATTTTCTGACTTTCCTGAAACCAAAAACAGTAGAAAATAGGCAGCTGGCACTATGGCTCTTGTTAATAGGTTAGTCCAAGAAATCATATGAAAAGTACTCCAAAGTTGGAACAAAACACAAGAAAGTGTATAAAACCAAGCATGGAACATCAAAAATTATAGATACATTTGCAATGTATCAACGCCTCATCCAGAGCTTTAGTGGCAAAAGATTTCCGGCATGGGTTCTACTGGCCAGGTGCCTTGGAACAAGCAGAAGATCTAGTAAGAAAATGCAATGGTTGTCAGAGGTATGCTACCAAGACACACATGAAAATGTCGGAGCTCAAGGCTATACCAATTACCTGGCCATTTGCCGTATGTTGTTTGGATATGGTTGGCCCATTTAAGCCCGTGAGAGGAAATATGACCCATATCTTGGTTATGGTTGACAAGTTTACAAAATGGATCGAAGTAAAGCCGATAAGGAAATGTGATGGAGCTACAGCCGTAACATTCCTCAAAGATATCATTCTGGGATATGGCTATCCTCACAGTATCATAACAGATAACGGCACCAATTTTGCTGAAGGAGCATTTGCGTGATTCTGCCGAGACAAGAAGATCCGGCTGGACGTTGCTTCAGTAGCCTACCCCGCATCGAACGGGCAAGTGGAAAGATCCAACGGATTGGTGTTATCCGGGATAAAACCCCGGCTCATTGAGCCGCTGCAAAGATCAGCGGGGTGCTGGATAGAAGAACTACCAGCGGTACTGTGGAGTTTAAGAACAACTCCGAATCGATCAACAGGCTATACGCCATTCTTTCTGGTATATTGGGCAGAAGCTGTATTACCAGCCGACATAGAGCATGATTCGCCTAGGGTCACCCAATAGACAGAAGCCGAAGTGCGAGAAGCCCGGCAAAATGATGTTGATCTGCTAGAAGAAGCGAGAGAATTGGCATTGTGCAGATCCGCCATATATCAGCAAAATCTCCGATGCTATCATAGCCGAAAGGTAAATCCCCGAGTCTTCCGGGAAGGTGATCTGGTACTCCGGCTGGTACAGCGTACCGCTGGCATGCATAAGTTATCCCCCCCATGGGAAGGGCCATTCATTGTGAGCAAAGCATTGCACAATGACTCTTATTATCTCATCGTTGCAAACCCACAGGAGAAGAACAAGGCGGACAGGTCCGGCGAAGAATCTAAGTGTCCATGGAATGTAGCTCTACTTCGTCCGTTCTACACTTAACAAAGAAGTGTGTGTATCCGAGTTTCTCATACGTCGGTATGTATGCCGGCAATGAGTTTATCAATGAAATCTTGGCACCTCGAGCAGTAACTCGGGGACTGCCTTAATAATACTTGTTGTCTTATGTGCTTGTTATTTATTTTTAGGTCGACTGGCTTAAGTTGCTTCTGCCTAAGCCGGATTAGTAGTGTGTGAGCACCAAAAACTCAACTCTTCGACTTGCTGCTGTCCAACAAGATTTGGCTTCATGGCAAGCAAGAGAACAAGTTTGGAATTGCGTAGCACACGAAAAACGACTAAGGAAAAGAACATAATCGAGCCGACATTTGTTATTTGGACTAACTTTATGTTTACCTTGTTTTTACTATGCTGGATTATTTTGAGCTAGTCCTAAAGTTTCCAAGTATTGTTAAGTCAATTTTTGAAACTCGGACTCGTAAGTCACAAAACCGAATCAAGGTAGACGCAAGCCGAGCCATGAAATTGGAGAAAAAAGAAAATGAAACTCAGGGACTACGCCCAACTTAATCCGGGGTGAACAATTTAGTAGCAAAACATAATCAGTATGCTTAATACATCTGCACCCGGCATACCGGGGATCTGATAAATTTCAAAGTGTTTTTTGGTGCTCAAGGAGCAGCAGCAGGAGGGGGTAACTCGGTGCCAGCGGGTGCAGCAGCAGCTTCAGCCTCGTTGTCCGGGTTAGCTTCAGCCTCGTCGTCATCTTCATTCTCTTTGATATCTGAAGCTTCGTCCTCTTCCTCGTCTTCCGAACCATCTTCGACGTATTCATCGTCAACAGCACCAAGGAAACTTGGTCCTTCATTCCATTGATGGACGGGGGAAAATTGGATGAGGTTGTGGGCGCAAGCCTTACGCCGGGCTACCCAATCCGGGTCATTCGACCACCTTGATCCGGTGCACAAGCGCTCGAGAAGCTTCAGATCTAGCTTTTCATACCACGTGAGAACAAAGTGGAGGACAGTTTCAGCTCCGGCGTGTGCGGCGGATTCCCTCTAGAGATCAAGTTGGGTCTTGCAATCCATTAATTTGGTAATCAGAGCAGCGGGCCCCTCCGGAGTATCCTCACCAGGCCAAAGGGCACGGAAGATCCAGACAGCTGAATCTAGAAGACCCGAACCATAGTTCTTCACGATTTCAATGCGAGAGGATAGGCTGACCAGCAGATCCTCCATGTCATAGGGAATGTTTTCAGAACTAGGACCAGTTGAGGTACCCCTCTGCTGGCGGAACTTGGTAACCGCAGCAACCGCAATGACATCGCCCTCTGGGAATTTGCCTGGAAACAGGACAAGTAAAGTAAGTAAAAGAGTTTAACCCGGAGAATTGCATGTCGGCTAAGGGAAAGGAACTTACGGGAGATATGACTATGGATCCGAGTCAGCTCTACGGTGCAATCAGCACGCCTCTTTTGGAGCTTCCCAAGTTCGACATTTGCCGATTCAAGCTTGATGTCGGCCTCCTTCAGCAGCTCTTGATGTTTTGCAAGTTGAAGGTTGAGACGTTCTCGCTCCTCAGTGAAGTCTTGGCCAGCTTTCTCCATCTCAGTCTTTTCTCCATCCTCAGTGAGTCGAGGCATAAATATCTGCCGAGCCAAGAAGAAAAGGAGAAAGAGCATAGAATAAGATTAGCCAAACCGAGTTACCTTTTATCTCGTCCAAGTTTTTCCTCATAATGGTATTTTCGGCCTCCACTCCAGCTGCGCAATTCGAATGACAGATTAGTTCGGCTGAAAAACAAGGAAGGATAAGGAAGAGGCCAAAGAGAAAACTTACCCCTTTTCTCGAACTCAGCGAGAAGCATGGTATGCTTTGTGTGTAGCACCTTGTGTGAGTCCAGGAGGCGCTGAAACTCGACGGTCCGACGATTGGTAGTGATCTGAAAAGAGCAAGGTTAGTTCTGTTATGTGCATATTCGAAGTGTACAAAATCCGGGCCAAGTGGAACTTAACCCGGCTCTAGGTGTGTGCATATTCGAAGTGTACAAAATCTGGGCCAAGTGGAACTTAACCCGGCTCTAGGTCTGTGCATATTCGAAGTGTACAAAATTCGGGCCAAGTGGAACTTAACTCGGCTCTAGGTATGTGCATATTCGAAACTGCTAAGGAGCTATGCTAGTTCTCTAAGGAGGATCCGGCCAAGTAACAAGTTACTCCCCCGGAGGATCGGGGACTAATGGATATATCTCTAAGCACTTATATGTATTAAGTGAAAAAGCAAAGTAGCATACCTCCATCACCCGGCCAGCAAGGTTGGTTGCCTTGGCTGCTGTGTTCATTTGTACGCTAAATTCGGCAGGCCCAAATTTCTCCGGGAGATCGTCGTCAGGATTGACGAACTCCTCCTTGTTCTAGTTGTTTACATATTCAATCAAGGCAGGAGGATAGCCCTCTCCACTAAGCATGTGAGGCGCCACCAAACCTTTGGCATGGGCCTCCCTCCTCGCAACTTGGGCAGCAGTAGGGCTGGTATGCAGTGACAGTTGCTTGCTAGCTGACCCGGGGGTAGCATCTTTCTTTGGCAGATTTTTCTTCGGTAGCATGGATGCGAGCGTGCGCTGTCCAGCTTCGATGGATGCTGCCCTGGTGGCCCCAGAACTTTTCTTGGCCTTGGGTTGCTGTTGGGAGGCTGAAGTTTGAGCTGCAGATTTGGATTTGGGTGCATCCTTGGTACTAGCTGGGTCTTCTCGCCGAGTCTTGGAAGACTCGGACGAGGCAGAAGGAGTTGGTGTTGGTGCTGGTGCTTGTGGTGCTGCTGTTGGTACCTGTGCTGGTGCTGGTCTTGGCGGTGGTGTTGTTGCTGCTGTTGGTACCTCGGAGGTGATGGGTTGCGGCTGAGCCGATGAGGAGCTGGGAGCATCCGCTACCTCGGTAGAGCCACTTCCCCCTGCTCCAAGGTGGCCCTCCTCTGGACGAGGTGGGCTAGAACCCGGAGCAGCCACTGAACCCTCCTGAATTGGGCTCAGCGGACGTGTATCGTCGCCACGAGGAGGAGATGGGCTGTGCCGGAAGGAAGAGGAGATGCTGGAGCCGCTCTGGGGAACGTCCACTGCAGCCCTGCCGAATCAAACGACGAATAACAAGTTGTAACAAAAGAAATGCATATAGATAGAAAAGCATGAAGCAGAGAATTGGACAAAGAGAAAAGTGACTTACTCGTCCGAAGTCAAAGGCTCCTTGGGCTTTCGAGCTCTCCGGACTATGGCTTTAGTCGGAGGCTTGGTGGCGGTCTTGTCGGTGGACTTCTTTCGCTTCTTGGTCGTTTTGGGAGGTACGGAGGAAGTAGCAGAAGTGGCAGCCCGTTTCTTAGACGTGGCTGGGACCGGCTCACACATAGCGAGAGGAGGATCTTCATGGATCTGCCCAGCCGGGTTAGCTGAAGCCGGAAATGCGTAAGAAATGGGCACAACGTCAAATGCCTCCATCACCTCAACGTCGGAATCAGCTTCATCGTCAGGCTAATCCCTTAAGGAAGAGAAGTTACCAGTGGGTCGCTTGGTTGCATCCGAGAATGGCAGGAACATTTCCTGATCCGGCTCCTCCTCGTCCGAGACAAGTTGATCCTTCGCCCATTTGAGGGAAGGCTCGGTGCCATCTTCAAGGGTTTGCTGAAGAAACAACTAAAAAGAAAATGCAAAGGGATCAAATAAACAACATACTCCGACATAGGATATAACTCAGAAAAGGATTGAATCCCAAGATTTACCGTAGGAGGAGGCTTGTCCCGGCAGTAATGCTCCAACCCCCACTCCCAATCGGCGGAGAAGTCCTTGTCGGTCGTGAAAAGGGCCTTGACCCGGTGGAATATCTCGGTATTATTCAATTCGAAGGAGGAAGTCCGGTTGGGGTCCTCATGTGGAAAAGTTTGTGAGTGCGCTTCTGGAGAGGGGAGATCCGGCTGCGGACGAATGTGATCATCGCGTCCTTATTGCGCAGCCCCAGATCCTTCAGCTCCTAGAACCGTTTATTGACTTGATTCGCCAAGATAGTTGGTTTCTTGGAAACCCGGTCCCACAAATCTAGATTAGGAGGACCCGGAGCATAGGGGCGCAGCCGGATCAAATCCTCATCCGTGCCATTCCTCACATAGAAAAAGGTCCGGGCCTAGCCCTTGCAAGAGTCAAGCCCCGTGACTCGGGGGAAGACAGATTGTTTCCAAGGAGAGATGGAGGTGGCACCAAATTGGGTCAAGAGCTTGTCCTCCGGGGCACGCAGCTTATCCGGAACCACGTTCCGTTGCAGACCGAAGAACCAGATCCAGAGCTCTTTGGTGGGCCACAGGCCGACGTATCCTTCTACGGTGGAGGCGAATGAAGAAAGGGACGTAATGGAGTTCGCCAGAAGATGGTGAGGTTGGAGTTCGTAGATGTTGAGGAAGTCATGGAAGAAATCGCTCACGGGAAGGCCGAAGCCACGGTGAAAGTGAGAGAGGAACACGATGAACTCACCCGGATTGGGTGGGGGAGCGAGCTCCTCGGAGGCGAGGCAAGCAATCACGCCCTCAGGGATGCGGCGGGTGCGGTAGAGCCAATCCAAATTGTCTTGGCACACCCAAGAACCGGCCCAGGCACCGTGCTCCATGGATTCCCCCTCCTCCATCTCTTCTTCAGCAATGGCGAGCTCCTCTTCGGTCATCTCCAGGTCACTATCCTCACCGGCCCTATCGGAGGTGGGGGGCAGAGGCTTGGACTGGCGTGGACCCGTGACGGTGACGCAGTGTGGGAGCGGTAGCGAGGCTAGTGCAAAGAAGCACGGTGCGGTGGCGGCGCTGCTGAGCAGATGCGGCGGCGGCGGCGCTGTTGCTAGGAAGAAGAAGAGGCAGAGAGGCAGAGGGGCGCGAGAAGGGGAAAACGCCCAAGGGACGCGCCCCCTCCCCTATTTAACCATGCCCCAGCGGAGGGTAGTGGGATCGTGCAATGCGTCAAGGCCACACGGTGTGGCCGTGTATCAGCCGGGTCAGCCAATCAGAGGCAAGCCACAAGAAGGGCCATAGGGCACAAGGGATCCCATGACATGACATGATGATTAAGTTAACGAGGAGGCAGCTGAGACGCGACGTGTGCAACATTAACCCCTGACAATAAGTGCAGTAACTAGCGCAGGCCCTTAAAATGAGGCAAGGTAATGATTACCCTCCACGTAGGATGTGGGAAAGTGTATGAGAGAAGGAAGGATAACCCGGAAAACTGAAGGGTAGCCCGGCCAGCGAGTGATGACTCGGAATGTGCCAAGGGAACGCTACGCCATGGGATCCGAGCTACGGAATAACTCGGAAAAAGGAGCAAAAAGTTGAACCTTCCATGGCCTTAGCAGCTGAAGTTGCTAAGACCGCACCAGCTTTGGGCACTAATGTTGGGGGGATACCCCGGGTAGGATCACACCGGGGTATAGAGGCCGAGTTAGCCGAGGTACGGCAAGGTCAAAGCGTATGCTGGCCGAGTCACCTCAAGGCAGACCGAGTTACGGGATGACCCGGACCGGAGGATGTCCACCTGGCTGAGTCCCGGCCAACGTATGTCGTATGCCGGCAGGTTTTATGTAACTTGTACGCAGGTACCCACAGAGCCGGATCAACCAGGCCTGATCCAGGTTATACCAGGCTTGCAAGAGAAGGAAGGTATCTCGCTGGTCAAAAGGTGGTCACTGTATACTGGAGCGTGAGTGAAGCGGACAGAGGGAAGGACCACCGAGGCGTGGCCGACAAGGGTGACGCAACCTGTGTCGGATGACGCTGGCGCCGCAGAGGCTTACGTAGCCTCTGCATGGCTTACGATGGCAAAAGGTGATCCGGTCGGTTTGCCATTTTGGGAGGAGGCATATTCCCTGGAATATGCCTCCACGTATTTCCTACCTATTAGCCTGGCCTCCCCTTTATAAGGAGCGCCAGGACCTCAGTAGAAGGGGTTGGCATTTGAACAGTTGGTTCCTTGGAGATAGGTAGTGGTGAGAGTAAGAGCGCTCCTTCTTCCTCCTCTCCCCAATACAGCTCAAGGAGCATCTGTAATCTTTGTGAACTTGGAGAATACTAAGCATCTGTGTGTGGAATCACCACACTATCCCTCCCTGGATTCCTCTAGTGCATATTGCGCCCCCCTTTAGCCTATCCATGGCATCTGTCGTGACACCACCACGACAGTGCTCGCCCGCGTAGTCGTCGTCAATGCGGTGACATAGGTCGACATCCCACGCTTCCTCAACTGGTTTGAGCAGAGCACCACTTGGAGTTGCCAGGACCATGCTCCCAAGATCGAGTACCCAGGGCGAGTCTCCCTGGTAGTCAGGCCCAAAGTGGCCGATTATTGGCTACCCAAGACATTGATGGACAGCGGGAGCTCCATCAACATCATGTATCTAGACACGTTCAAAAGGATCCAGCTCCCGGAGTAGGAAATCCAGCCGACCTTGACAACCTTCCACGGTATCGTCCCCGGTCGGAAGGCATACCTGATCGAAAAAGTGGTGTTACCGGTCACCTTTGGCACACCGGCAAACTACCGCACCGAGTGAATCGAGTTCGAGCTGGTGAACTTCCGCAGCCCCTACCACTGCGTCCTGGGACGCCAAACGTTAGCCAAATTTATGGCGACCCCCCACTACGTGTACAACATGATGAAGCTCCCAGGGCCGAGCGGCATCATCACCGTCCACGGCGACCCCGATATGGCCGTGGAATGCGAGGACAAAGGCGCTGACCTCGCCGACACCATCATCGCCGCGGAGACTGACCACGTGGAGGAGCTCGTGAAATATGCAGGCAAGAGCAACAAGGACGACCCCACCATACTGAAGAAGCCAACCGCCGCGAACTCCACGTTCGAGGCAACCACGCATACCCGCACCGTCGAGCTCGTCCCGGGCAACTCCAGCCAGACGGTCACCATTGGGGCGCATATGAGCCCCGCATAGGAAAGCACGCTCATCGAGTTCCTCCGTGAGAAGCGCGACATCTTCGCATGAAAACCTTCCGACATGCCAGGTGTCCCGAGAGAACTTGTTGAGCACAAACTACACGCTGGCCCCAAAGTGCGACCGGTAAAGCAGTCGCTGCGGCCCTTCAATGAAGAGCGCCGCCGAGCAATCGCCGAAGAAGTGCAACGCTTGTTGGCCGTAGGCTTCATTCGGCCAATAAAACACTCCAAGTGGCTGGCGAACCCAGTCCTGGTCCTTAAAAAGAACAACACTTGGAGAATGTGTATCGACTACACCAACCTCAACAGCGCCTTCCCAAAGGAGGAGTTCGTCCTACCGCGCATCGATCAGATCATCGACTCGACCGCAGGATCAGAGTCACTGTGCTTCCTCGACGCTTACTCTGGTTACAACCAGATCAAGATGGCGCTCGAGGATGAGGAGAAGACGGCGTTCATCACGCCATTCGACGCCTTCTGCTACACGGCCATGACGTTCGGCCTCAAGAACGCCGGCGCCACATACCAAAGATGCATGCAGGAGTGCCTCGCAAGCCAAACTGGCTGCAACATTCATGTCTACATCGACGATGTGGTGGTAAAATCCACCCGCCAGGACGACCTGCTCGCTGACCCAAGCTGAACCTCGGAAAGTGCACCTTCGGCGTCCCCACCGGACAGCTACTGGAATACGTAGTCTCCAAGCGAGGCATCAAAGCCAACCCCACCAAGATCAACACCATCGCGCGACTCGGAAAACCCGAGTGCCTGGGCGACGTCCAAAAGTTGGCCAGGCGAGTCGCGGCTCTCAGTCGCTTCATCCCCCAACTAGGAGAGAAGGCCATGCCTCTTTATCGCCTGATGCACAAGAACCCCACGTTCCAATGGGACACGGAGGCGGATGACGCACTCAAAGCACTCAAAGAAGTGCTACTCGCGGCTCCACTACTCGTCGCACCAGTCGACAAAGAGCCCGTGCTCGTCTATGTGGCAGCCTCCAATCGAGTCGTCAGTGCCGTGATGGTGGTCGAACGGCTAGAGGAGGGCAAGGAGCGCCCCGTCTACTACACCAGCGAAGTCCTAACGGACTCACGACAGCGCTACCCACAGTACCAGAAACTGGTGTATGCGGTATTCCAAGCTCAGCGGTAACTCCCCCACTATTTCCAAGAGCACCCAATCATGGTGGTCTCATCCGCACCGCTACAAGACATAATACGCAATCACGAGGCGACTGGGCGAGTCGCCAAGTGGGCTGTCGAAATCGGCATCCACAATATCAAATACGAGCCCCATAAAGCAATCAAGTCACAAGCCCTAGCTGAGTTCCTCGCAGATTGGGAAGAAGCGCATTAGCCAGAGAAGCTACCATATCTCCACTACTAGTCTCTACACTTAGATGGCTCGAAGAACGCCGACGGAGCAGGGGTCGGGGTCATACTGACCTCCCCCAAAGGGGACAAGCTCCGATACGTGCTCCACCTCAACTTCAAGCCCTGCACCAACAACAAGGCAGAATACGAGACCCTCCTCCACAGCATGCGGGCCGCCAAGGAAATGAACATCAACCACCTACGATGCTACGGCAACTCCGACCTAGTCGCCGGCCAGGTCGCTAGAACATGCGACGCCGTCTCTCCAACAATGATCCCGTACCGCCAAGCGGTAGACCAATTGGGAGGACACTTTGACGGCTATTCCGTTGAATGGATCGATAGACGCAAGAACAAGGAGGCAGACGCCCTTTCCTGCATTGGGTCGGCCCGACAAGCGCCACCAGCAGGCGTCTTCCTCGACATCATCCACAAACCTTCGGTCAGCCCACCAAAGGATATCGACGTCGGGATACCACTGCAACCAGAGCCGGCCCTAGTCGCCATAGTTGTGGAGCCTAGCGACTGGATGGCACCATACGTCGCCTTCCTCGAGCACAAGATCATCCCAAGCAACGAGACAGAGGCGCGAATGGTCGTGCGCCGCTGCAAATCCTTCGTCATCATCAACGCGAGCTACACAAACACAGCATGACTGGCGTGTTCCAGCGCTGCGTACAGCCAGAAGAAGGTCGCAAGATCCTCCAGGACATTCACGCCGGCGACTGTGGCCATCATGCCAGCACCAAGTCGCTGGTCGCCAAGGCCATGCGGCACAGCTTCTACTGGCTCACCGCGCACGCCAACGCCACCAACATCGTCCAACAATGCGTCGGGTGCCAGAAGTACGCCCACCAGACACACCTCCCTGGTTCGGCACTCAAGACCATCCCCGTCACATGGCCATTCGCCGTATGGGGCATGGACATGGTAAGCCCGTTCAAGAAGGCCCCATCCGGCTTCACACACCTCTTGGTCACGGTAGACAAGTTCACCAAATGGGTCGAGGCCAAGCCAATCAAAAAGTGCGATGGAAAGACGGCCACCAAGTTCTTATGCGAGCTCATCTACTGGTACGGCTACCCGCACAGCACAATAACGGACAACGGCACCAACTTTGCCAAAGGGGCCATGGCGGAATTCTGCAAAGAACACGGCATACGACTCGACCTCGCCTTAGTCGCCCACCCGGAGTCGAACGGCCAAGCAAAACGCACCAACTAGAGCGTCCTCCAGGGGCTCAAGCCACGACTCCAGGTGCCCCCTCGAGCGCACCCCAAGATGCTGGGTCAAAGAGCTCCCTTCAGTCATATGGGGGATCCACACGTCCGTCAATCGCTCCATCAGGTTCACACCCATCTTCATGGTGTACGGCGCCGAAGCCGTAATGCCAACAAACCTAGAGCACGACTCATCTCGAGTCGCCAATTAAGTCGAGGCGACAAACGAGACCGCACGCCAAGACAGCCTCGACCAAATGGACGAGGCGCATGACCTGGCTCGCTCCTGTACAGCCATCTACCAGCAGGGACTCTGCTGTTACCATAGCCGCCGAGTCCGGACTCGCACCTTCCAGGAGGGCGACCTGGTCCTACGACAGGCTAAAGACAAGAAGGGCATGCACAAACTCTCCCCCCCCCATGGGAGGGGTCGTTCGCCATAGGGCGAGTCCTCGGCAATGACGCCTACTACCTCATCGACATACGAGGCAATGGCCAGCTCGAGGTTGGGAGGCCATGGAATGTAAACCTCCTCCGAAAGTTCTATACATAGAACTAAAACATGTACTCAGTTGACATATATAATAAAATTCATTCGGTTCACAAAATTGTGTCTACTCACCACATCCTTGTGCCACTCGCACTCGTACAATCAGCAATACGCTACCCACGGAAGTCAACCTTTGGTCGAGCGACTGGCACGGCTAAGTAGTGCGGCCCAAGGGTACCGAAAATACTCGGGCCTTGGGACGTCCACGAAAACACCAACCCGGAGCCACCATCGGAGTCACCTAGCTCGACTGGCCCACCGAGCCAAGACGACCGGTATACGCTTCTCACAGCGACCTGTCCTTCCCATCCTCGCACAAAGCGACTCGAACGGTTAAGTACCACGCACGGGGACTCCGCAAGAATGGAACCCTCACGCGGCTCGGGAACACACCAAGTAAGAGAGTTGCCTTGGACTCGCCCAGCGACTGGCTCTCCGAGCCAGGGGAAGAGACGCGTTACAAACAACGCATTAACAACCTACAATAGGAACGCGCCCTATACGGCTAAGAACTACGCTCGGGGACTCGCCTACAAACAAAACCAGTCGCGCGCGGGGACTCGCCCCTTCAGGAGACGCAAAGGATAAACAAAACACAATAAAAGAAAACACATATGTACACAATTGAGATATACCCCATTAAAAGGCGGACGCGCTCGGGGACTCGCTCAACAAAAAATAAAATGCACCACACAATCACGGTCGCATTGCGAGTGGATTGACTCCTCTTACTCAAAATATTGTTCACATTACAAAAGTCGCCACTTGGCATATATTACAAACTGCCCAACGATACTATCTATTCCGCAGGTCCTGACGAAGAAGCACCACCACCACCCTTGACACGAACGAAAGGCTGCCACGAGTTCATCGGGTAGGTCGTCAGCGACTTCGACAACGCTGACCAGGAGGGTTGCTCCGACTTCATGTCGCATGCTCCGGCTCGGGGTCGCCAGGTGCCAATACCGTTTCCTGGTATGGCAGAAGATCCCCCATCGCCAACACCCGATCAGCAAAAGGGGCAGCCTTGGCAATCAGCTTCAGCACCTCTGACATCTCCACCGTGCCAGTCACCGAAGGGTAGCCGCTGGTGATGTCGTCAAGGTCAAAATCGTCGGGGAAGTGGGCGAGTCCCAGGCTCAATGTCGTGGTGGCCCCGCGCCTAAAAGCCGAGCGTGCCATCCACTCCACGACGACGGGCGCCTCCTCCAGATAGCGCCACACTTCTGTAAGTCCCCCAGGAATAACCTCGGTGGGGGACATCCCTTGAAGGACCGCTTGGACGCACAATGCCGAGGTCTTGGCCGCATTCACCACGGCAGTCACGCACTACGAGGCGTTGAAAGTCTAAACCACCGGGTCGCTTTGCCCTATCACAGCTGCAACATCAGGCATTAGTGACACTATGGACCTCCCCAATCGGGGATTCGCCAAACGTGTTAAGCAAAAAACGGAGACTCACCAAGAAGCTTGTGGCAGTTCTCAGTAACATGCTTCTCCAGGGTGGCATGATCGTTCTGCAGCCCCACGATGATCGAGTATGTGGCCTTGCGCTCCACTTCAGCCGCAGCGACCGCAGCCTTCGCTCGATCCTCAGACGAAATTGAGGCCGCTTTCGCCTCCTCCAATTCCTGGATCAGCGAGGCAATTCACCCATTCGCCGCGTCTAGCTCGGCGAGTGGAACATACCCTTCATGGGCCTTGGAAATGGTAGCCAGAAGACCATCTAAATAGAAAAGAGACAAATCATCAACACGCCGGCACACCAACAGTTCACAGCCGAAAAAGAAAAAACGAAACAAGTACTTACCAACAGTCTCCTGGAGTTGCCGGTTCGCTTCCTGCGCCACGCGCAGATCCTGCTCCAGACGCTCCCTTGTGGCCTGTCGATCGGTCGACTCGCTCTGCAAACCCTACAAAAGTAACAAAACTCAGTACTTACCAAGAACAATATCTAGTTCCTAGCCGCTGAAATTACGTGACTAAGAACTCGGGGACTGGAGAGTAGAAAGAAATTCAGTTCCTAGCCGCTGAAATTCAGCGACTAGGAACTCGGGGACTGGAGAGTAGAAGAAATCCAGTACCTAGCCGCTGAAATTTAGCAGCTGGGAACTCGGGGACTAGACGTACCTGAATGGCGGTGCCAAGCATCTTGTGGAGCTCTCCGGCATCAGTCGACGGGATCATGAAGGAGGTGCGCCCACGACGGGACCCAATGTCTTCATCAACAATCTCCGGGCTCTGTGGAGACTGGTTGTCTGCCATGCCTGGAAACAACCTCGCCATGAAGCGCGGGAATGTTGCCGATGCCCTAGCCGGGGCACTGGTCGTCGGAGCCAGCGCTTCCATCGCAGGGTCGACCATGACTGGCTCTGACCGCGCCACTGCCACTTCTTCGGCGACTGCAGCTAGATCGTACTCTTTTGCGCTATCCATCGCCACGACGTCATCGGCACCACCCTTTTTCCTCTTTGCGCCCTCCGCAGTCGCCGCATCTCTAGCAGATTTCCTCTTCTTGGGGAGGTCGCCCTCTCCCATGGTGGCGACCGGCGGAATCTTCGCCACTGAAGGACGACCAATCTTCTTGGCCCCAGATCTGCCAAAACTTCCAAAGTCAGCACAGTGACAGTAAAAAAACGAGACACGACTCGGAATGGAGAAGCCAATACTTACATAGCGACTGGAAGAACGCGCAGCCCGGTGCTGATGTGGGCGGGCTTGTCCAGTTCTGGGCCCAGCTTGCACGTGAGACCCCTCTCAAAGACATCTGAAGCCCATGACACCGCGAGCTTCCTTGATGATGAAGCCGCGGTCGCTGGAATTTCTGGCTCCGGAGATGCGGCCGCCCTTGAAGGTTGCGGCGATCTCGACGCCGCGGCCTCAGTCGCCTCCTGGCTTGGGTCCCTCGAAGCTTCAGGCGCGATCACCGCCAGAGGGACTTCTACCGCCGCCTCAGTGTCCTTGTCCCCCAATCCGTTCATTGGAATCGCATCCTCAGGGATCTTGGGCGAAGAATCGGAGGCATCCTCATCATCGGAGTCATCGTCAGACTCAAACACCACCGCCGACTTTGACGGTGACGCTAGCTTCTTCGCATGTGACTTTGGTCTGCGCGCGGGTTTCACCAGCGTGGTTGTGCGCCGAGACGTGTGCTCTTGCACGATCTCGTCGCCCCCTTCATGTTCATCGAGACTGCGACTCGCCTCGAACTCGCGCTGCTTCTGCATGCAGGTCTTGCGAGCCGCAGGCGCTGGGGGAGGAACCTCCTCCTCCTCGTCGCTTTTGGAGGAATCTCCCTCGGAAGCTTCATCGAGTTCCCGGGGAATCTCTTCGTCGAGCGGGGGAAGCCAACCTTCTAGTACCTAGAACAACTGAGAACAACCACCAATGACTATCGAACGACGCGACTGCAAGTTACGTTGCAGATATGGCGACAGGGAGGAAAACTTACTATGGGGGCTTCGTTCTTCACGAGAGTATACGGGCCGAGCCTGACCGATACGGTTGTGAATTCCGCATTGGTGATCTTCTTCAGGGCGGCGTTGTAATCCTCGGTCTCCCACAACTCTTTGCTGGTCTGGGAGGGATCGTGTTTCCCACTATACTCATACATCCAATGCGGCCGAGCCGCTAGTGGAACCAGACGCCGCCCGAGCCAGCAGTTGTAGAGGTTGATCGAAGACAACCCCTGATCCTTCAACCTCTGGATCTGGTCCATCATCTCCGCGACGACCATCTTCTGGTCTCCAGGGAGTTTCTTCGGCACCAGCCGGCGAGGCTCGCTCCTTTCGGCGACGAACTCGGGAAGCACCACTTCGCCGGAGGGAGTGGATTCCTTCATGTAGAACCAGCTCTTCTTCCACTCGCTCGCGGCCTTCTTTGGCAGTAGGAGCTTGACGAAGTTGGCCTTCGGCTTCAATTGGAATGCGACGCCGCCAGCCGCCAGCATCAAGCCGTTGGACGCCTCGCGCCCGATGCGGCCGTGGAAGAGCTCCATCCACAACGGGAAATACGGCATGCAGCCGAGGTAGCATTTGCGGAAGGCGACAAAGATCGCCAGCTGCTCGATGCTGTGCGGACCAAGATCCAATGGCTTGATTGCGTAATACGCACAGAAGCGCCGGAAGAAGAGTGAGGTGGGAAACCCCAAACCTCTCTCTAGGTGGCTGGGGAAACAAATGAATTCGCTGGCTCGCGGTTTTGGCTCGGTCTCAAAGGGAGAGGGAACCCGCCAGTTCCCCTTACGGAGGACTCCGGCGTCCTCGAAGGACTTGAGCTGGGCCGTGGTGCACTTGGATTTCCCCCATGAACCTTTGGGAGGTGCCATTGGGAAGAATGTGGAGTCGCTCGGTGCGGAAGGATCGGATCGAAGGAAGACAGAAAGAATGAATGCGCGAGAATGAAGAATGCGGGGAAGGATTTGCAAAGCTGATTCTCCACTCCCCTTATAAGGGGGCGCTACCCGCCAAATTCGGGGTAGCCGTTACCTGCGGTAATTACGCCAAAGTTACCGTTGGAATACCCAACGGATAGTTTGACCAGGTTGACGGTTCAACTCCTCCATTCCAGTTACTAGCAACTAGTCCTGTCCACTCACCGAAGCAGTGACTTGGCAGTCGTGACATTCGCCGGAGCAGCGACCGGGAGCCTGGGGAAAATTTCCTTAGTTTCAATGGAGTCCATCGCCGATTCGACTGGGCGTCCAAATTGAACTCGCCTACTCTGACTAAGAAGTTGTTTTCCAAAATTTTAAAAAAAAGGCGGGCCAGATCTCAAACTTCAGTGGCGCATATGGCCAATATGCGCCACAGAAGCTTTTTTCAAATTTCAAAAAACAAACCGAGCCAGATCTAGATCTGTCCGGAGTTGGTGGTGGTGGTGGTGGTGGCGGTGGCGGCTAGGGCTAGGGCTAGGAGGAGGTTGCCGGAGTTGGTGGTGGAGGAGGAGGAGGTTACCAGAGTTGGTGGTGGAGGAGGAGGAGGAGCTCGCCGGAGTTGGTGGTGGAAGAGGAGGAGAAGAAGGAGGAGGAGGAGGAGGTCGCCGGAGTTGGTGGTGGAGGAGGAGGAGGTCGCCGGAGTTGGTGGTGGAGGAGGAGGAGGTCGCCGGAGTTAGTGGTGGAGGAGGTGGTCGCCGGAGTTGGTGGTGGTGGAGGAGGAGGAGGAGGTGGTGGTGGTGGTGGTGGAGGAGGAGGAGGAGGTCGTCGGAGAGTGGAGAAGGAGGAGGAAGGAGAAGGAGAGGAGTGTGGAGGAGAGGAGAAGGGGAGAAGTGTGGAGGGGAGGAGAAGTGTGGAGGGGAGAAGAAGTGGGGAGGGGAGAAGAAGTGGGGAGGGGGAGAAAAAGGAAAAAGGGAGGGAGAAGGGCGCTGGCGGGATTCAAATTTAGAATCCCGCCCAAGACTTCTGTGGCGCATATGGGGGAAATGTGCCACAGAAGTTTCTCCCCCTTTTTTTTGCAGTAAAAAATCTTTTACCCTAAATAACTTTTTACTCTTTTTGAATTTGGAGATTCTGTAAAATTCAGAACGGCCATAGGCGTTGAATTCGAGTAGGAAATTTCGAGACGATCATTTTGATAGGTTAAAGATTTGTTTCCGACATCGTATGCAAAAGTTATAGCCGTTTTACCGTGCCATGACCTAATTTTGCAAAATACATCGAATGGGATGTTTTTCAATTTTGTCTAGATCTATACCCTAAAATCTAACTACAACTGAAAGGAATTATTTTTTTGAAGTTTCTATTATTTTTGTTTATTTTTTACAAAACTGAAAAGGCGATCAGGGGTGGGATCTGTTTTTCTCCCTATATGCTTGTTCTGTGGCGTATACACCTATATGCGTCATAGAAACATCACTTTCTGTGGCGCATATGTCCAGAAGTTTCTCCCCCCTTTTTTTGCTGCTTGGTCCCATCAACCTTCTTTGGTGCATACGTCTATATGCGCCACAGAAGTTTTTCACTTCAGTGGCGCGCAGGAAAATATGCGCCACAGAGATATGGACTTCTGTGGCGCATATTGGTTTCGTGCGCCACTGAAGTGTCAAACTTCTGTGGCGCATATTTTCTAGTGCGCCACTGATATATATCTGTGGCGCATGGTTTTACATATGCGCAACTGAATATCTTGTTTATCTATAGGCTGTTTCCTAATAGTGCATGGCCAAGAGGGAGAGCATGTCAGTGCCCACAGGCCGGTAGTCTTCTCCTCCCTTTTATATGTTTCTTAATAATGCCAATTTATTTACTACAGATTTTAACAAGGTAGAACGGGTATTTGTTTTACCTTCTATGTTTCTCAATATTGCTAATTTATGCAGTATACATGTTAACAAGTAGTAGCTTGGTAATATAATCTTCTAGTTGGTGTCCATGGTAGGTTCCAGGTTATTGTCAATCTGCTTGCACCTAGTACATATTCAGTTTGCTTTTTTTAAGATCATCGCATGTGCATAGTAGGTTTTAGATTATTGTTCCACTGCTTCTTCCCGGTATCTACAACCATTTACACAATATATATATGTACACTTATAATTTGGTGATTCTACGCTCCTGTGTTAGATAATTACCTATCAATGTCCACTCTGTCTTTTATCAAAACCGTGTCCTATCATAGTAACCACCACAATACTGTATCACCGTTTCCGAACATAGACAACCGCCATTTACATAAAATGTTGGAGTTTACTGATTCTTTGCCATCCAGTTGTCGGTTAATTATCTATCCTTATTCTGTTCTGAAAAAAATTACGCTGAATATATACTTGCCATTGATTGAATCTCTCCTACGTAGTCTACTCTGCTTTCAAGTAGGTCCCATCAGTGTTATGCCTCGATGTGCTCTCTTGCAGATTCTTACATGTCCTTTGCTTACTAATATGCTCTCTGCATGCGTGCATGTTGCAAGTGTGGAATCCTCCTGTTAAATGGACGCGGATGCTTCCGCACACACGGGGAAATTCGTACGAGATTGATTTTACTGTCATCTTCATGTGTCACAATTCTCCTACTACATGTTTATTCAGTTTAGTTATTTCCACACAAAAATGCATATATGACATGGTTCCATAGCAAAGGGTTCTCCTACTGAAATATCTGGTTGACTCTTTTAAGTTCATTGCTGTGTTCGTCTATGAAGACATCGAACTCCTTGAGTGAACAAAAATGTATCAATGAGGAATGCAAAATATATATTTTATATTCAGGTTAGCTTCTATGCTCTTCTGTACTTTTAAGGTATTTCACTAGCTTTCATTACTTCAGCAAGTTCAGTTTCATAGCATTGATGGCATAATATGTTTGGGTCAAGCACACCGAATTCTCGGATGGTTTCTCTGAAAAATCTAGCTTTTACCAGTTGTACTTAAGATATCATTTTATCCCCCTAATAGGTCGAATTGCAGATTTGATATTACGCATGTCTGATCAAATCATTCTAAGACTAAAAAAAAGTTTCAGAGTTTACAGTCATCTTGATAGAGACGAGTTTGTTTGGTGACCCCTTGTCCTGCCCTCCTCTCTATTCGTGGACATTTATGCATTTATATCCTGCTATATATACTTCCCAAAAAGAGCTTAGAAGATCAGACGAGTATCTAATGAAGCAATAAAAGTACAAATATGGTATGCTTGCAGTCATGTGGGTAAGCCAACTTACATATGGCAATTGTTAGCATTGGAGCATCTTAAGACGGTCTTTGGTTTAATTTTGGCTTATTCAATTTGTACATGCATTTTTCTTTATATGGGTTATCGAACTGTAGAAAGGAACATAATAGCATCACGTGCTGGTAGTCCTCTGCAACGATGAATGCAGGATGCCAATATATGATACACTTCAGCCTTCCATGTCCTGCAGGTTAGTGGCTTATCAGAAAAGAAATGCCCACAGAGTGTATAGTACGATGAAAATAGGAAGGAGAAGGACACAAACCAAGCTAAACCACCCATGCGCCCGCTGATTTGCTGCATAAGGTATTTCCTGACTATGATTGTGTCAGCCGGAGCATTGAGTATGATAAAGCTTGAACAAACACTTCGATATATGTTGCTTGAATAGAATTTAATTTCCATCTAATAACCGAATGATTTTGCTTTGCAATGTGGGGATTTCTAAAGATTCTCCATCTAGAGGGAGAAAAACGATTGGCACGCATTGGAGCTAGGTGACCACAATTCCTATTGGAGAAATTTTGACTTATTTTATTTCTCTTAATCTTTTCGTCTCAAATGTTCTCTAATTTTTGTGCTGAAATAATTGCATTATAGAGTGTAATGTCAGTGAGCCTGAGTGCATTGTGAGGTGTGTTAAGTGTTTACCAAATTTAGAAGAATATTGTGCCCAGCGGCATATAGACTATATGTCTGCATGGCATAATTATCTTCTTCAGGGGAAACTCCACATGTTACTACATTTAAATTCCAGGGGCCGTTACAATGTTGCAGCTGGTAGGTTCCCATAATATTTTTTCTTATAAATTCAATTATCTTCTCTTATTTGTTGTCCTTAATATTGGATTCTACGACCAGTCTGAGATCTCAGATATAACTGAGTATATGATTACTTCACAAGGTTAGCCAATTAGAGTTCTTTTGTTTCAGAGTACATGTTGTCTTTAGCTTGCTTCATTCTACAACACCATCGATCTCATTTTGCTTAAACTTCTGCACACTTAAGATGGTGTCGTATTTTTGTACAGGTTACTGCAGAAAGGTTTTCCACACAGCGAGGACATGGGAGACCCCGAGTAGCTCACTTTTCCAAGGTTTCTCGTATAATTTTGGTTAGTGTTTCATTTCAGAACATCATATCTTGTGTGTGTTTGGTAAAGCTTACAAGACACATCTGCCATTTACAATGCCTTTTTCCTGTTCACCTTGATCTGTGAGTTCATACGTTCTCTTTTTGTGCTTCTTTTTGTTTTTTAATCCCCACATGCTTATCGCTTATCCTGCCACAAGAATGAGTGTGAGTTCATACCCTCTCTGGGCTGTACCTACACAAACTTTTATAGCTATTTGTGTTTTATTGCTTAGTATAATTAGCAAATTGCTTCAGTACCAGTTGCATTTAAGCATACGTTTTTAAATGTAGGATTGGTGCGCTCGACTTTCAACGTAGAGCTCGTTGGGAACCCCAAGAGGAAGGTATGATGAGCACAGCAGCAAGTTTTCCCTCAGTTATGAAACCAAGGTTTAATCAAACCAGTAGGAGCAAGGAAACACTCCAAAGGTGTTACTAGCTGAGCTTTGGCAGGGCGCACTACCGGTGCACACCACCCCAAAGGGGTAGCAACGTGGAGACCTACACAACACAACCACAGAACTTTGTCCCCAACTTGCGATTAGATTGTCAATCTGACCGTGTTTTGCGGAAAACAAAAAATTAAACGTATCGAATGGAAAGAAGTAAAAGTTTGCAGAAAGTAAACACAAAGCAGAAACAGTTTATAGATTGTATGTAAAAAAAGACAGGGATCCATAGTTCACTAGAGATGGCTCTCCTTAAGATAGATAACATGCTGGGTAAACAAATTACAGCGGGGCAATTGACAAACACCGAGAAAGCAATACATGCATATACTAATCATCTTAACTCCTTTGAGACTTGATTGGGCATTACAACATAATACATAGACCGCCATCCAACTGCATCTATGACTAATAATCCACCTTCAGGTTATCATCCGAACCCCCTCCAGTATTAAGTTGCAAGCAACAGATTATTGCTTTACGAACTGCGTGTAAAGTAAACAATACGATTGTTCTATGAACAAAGAATTGTTGTTTTCTCCCTAGTAGCAACAACACATCTAGTACCTTAGAGATTTCTGTCACTTTTCCAGATTACCAGAGGCATGAACCCACTATCGAGCATAAATACTAACTCTTGGAGTTGCTAGCATCTACTTGACCAAGATAGCTACTAACAATGGAAAGCATGCAAGATCACAAATAACAAAGACATGATAGAATACATAATCAATCTGAAATAGCATCTCAATATCCATCGGATCCTCGCAAACACAACATGTATGAATTACAAATAGATGATCTTGATCATAAAAGGAGCTCACAAGATCTAAACATGAAAGCACAAAGGAGGAGAAACCAGCCATCTAGCTACTACATGGATCCGTAGTCCAAGGATGAACTACTCACGCATCACACCGGAGGCTTGCATGGTGATGAAGAAGGCCTCCAGGTTGAATTCCCCTCTTCGGCAGGGTGCCGGGAAGAGCTTCAGATCCCTCCCGATCTAGGGATGGAGATGACGGCGGCTACAGACTCTTTCGTGGATTTTTGATCGGATACTTAGGGTTTTCGTCCCGAGGGCAACTTATAGGCGGAAGGAGAGGCCGAGGGGGTGCCGGGAGCCACCACACCACCCCCTGGCGTGGGCCAGGCCTAGCCGCGCGGCCAGGTGGTGTGGCCGGCCCCTGGCCCCTCTCCGTCTCGTATTCTGGCACTTGATCCCTTCCGGAAAAATAGGCACTTTGGCTTTTGTCCCGTCCAATTCCGAGAATATTCATTTTCTGACTTTCCTGGAACCAAAAACAGCAGAAAACAGGCAGCTGGCACTGTGGCTCTTGTTAATAGGTTAGTCCAAGAAATCATATGAAAAGTACTCCAAAGTTGGAACAAAACACAAGAAATTGGATAAAACCAAGCATGGAACATCAAAAATTATAAATACATTTGCAATGTATCAACATCCCCAAGCTTAACTCCTGCTCGTCCTCGAATAGGTAAGTGATAAAAAGAAAGAATAATTTTTGAGGTGACATGCACCATCAAAGACTTGATCAAAGTATTTGTAAAACATTCAAAGCTGGGATCATAGTACTTCAATCATAACATGAAAGACAAAGTTCTAGCAATAAGCAAAGAAACTATGACGCAACATGAAAAGGCACAAACAAAAGATTCATGAATAACAATGCTTTGCAAGACGTTTATTTGTTTCACATAAAGAAAACATAGCATAATAGTATTCAGCTTGTCCCTCATAGAGTAGCAAATATAAATGCATAGGACACCTTCAAAGTTCATAAGAGTGACTAGATACAATAGTTTAAAACAAGCAATATCAAAGTATGCATCAATCAACTAGTCTTGGGACAATACACATAGAACTAAGAATGGCCACTATGCTCTCAAAGTATGTGCATAAAGATAGAAGGTGGAGACTCAATATAATGGTGGAAGTAAGGCCTTTTTTAAAGGAAGTAGGGATTCAAGTCTCATAAAGAGCTTCCAAAAATTATGGTACTTATAGCTTTCAGCTCTCATTGCCCCTATCATAAGCATCTTGAAGGTGATTAAGGTTAAAGTGACACAACTAAG
Organism: Avena sativa; assembly: GCA_916181665.1. Lineage (NCBI taxonomy): Eukaryota > Viridiplantae > Streptophyta > Magnoliopsida > Poales > Poaceae > Avena > Avena sativa. Next base: position 126,657,360 of record OV702292.1, on the reverse strand, counting down.
AGGATATGCTTGACAAGTTATAAACCGAAATCTCATGCCCCTTACTTACGAAGACCGATCCTCATGCTACTCAACTTCAGTCACGAGTAAGCTCTTGTCATTGTAAGTATATGGGTATCATTAAGAACCGCCAACGGGGTACCCCTTGCACATGATACGGGATCTTTCCCATAATCAAAATGACAAGGCAAACAGACAATGAGCATCTCAGCGATCTTTTTATTTGCTATCTGCATAGGTTTTTATTGAGGATGCTTCATAGAGTGCTCATTATGGTGATGCTGCAAGTTTCCACCATGATTAGGCATGGCTTAGGCTAGCGGCCCAAGCATTTCTCTAACACATATACAAACTCCATGATCTTACAAGTTCCACTTTTATTTCACACCGCCGGGATCCGTAAGCAAAAGAACATGATATCAACGGGGTACAAAGTACAAGTGCAATGTTGAAAGCGTTCCCCATAAAACACGGTTCTACTAATTTAGACTTATAAAGTGCAAGCATATACGCAACAAAGAAGGACCCAATGGTTCAAGTTTATTAGAGGAAAAAAGTAAAGTGTGACATCAAGTTCGTGAGAGCTCTAATCACTAGTTTTCTCATAATAAGTGGAACGTAAACAAAAGCATGAATATACTTGGAATAGCATAAGCTAGTAGGTAGGTATGGTGGAATCTTTGTAATAACTTGGTTTAGGGAGTTGGATGCATGAGTGGAACTCATACCTTGTTGTGGAGGCTAGCAAAAGACTGGGAGCGACAAACCAAGAGAGCAATAATGGCCATAATCATGCAGAGCGACAAAACATCATTGATCAAAGCATAAAGTGATACTATAAGTTGAAAACTAAAGGATAATAAAGTCTATGGTGACTTGTGACAGTCATAACATGGTGTCAGCATGTGCCAAGTCAACCCAAATAAAGCATCAAAGGAGAATACCACTATACTATGCTTTAATATGCTAAAACAACGTATGATTCATCCAAGGCACATTAAGCAATCTCAATTGTTTATAACAAGTCATGCTACAACAAAGAATACTAAGCATAAAGCCAAAACAATATCAAGAATGGCATGACAAAGCATAGCCACAGTCAAAAACGAGCTCTTTTTACCACATAAGCATGAACTTTCCTACTCTTTTCCAAACCAAACCAAACTAATTGCAAACCAATGTATGAAAGAGGGGGTCCAACCAACTTATTTAGAAAACTAAGCAAACCAAGCAAACTAAAAACCAAAACGAAAACGAAAAGGAAGACGCTCCAAGAAAAACACAACTGTGCATGAAACAATAAAAATGAAGCGTTTGGAAGAAACCTGAAATTTTTATTGATGAAGAAGGGGATGCCTTGGGCATCCCCAAGCTTTGAAGCTTGTACTTCTTGGATATTTCTTAGGGTGACACACGTGGCATCTCCAAGCTTGAGCTTGAGTCCATCCTTCATCTCATTACTCATTCCTTCCATACACCTGAAGTTTTTCCTTCATTCAAAACTTCACACAATCTCATTAGCAACATTAGTGCACTTAAGATAAATAAGAATCAAGGTTCAGTTCTAACACCAAATAAACTTCCATTAGAACACTAGATACTGTAGCACTTCTCTCAAAAATCTCAATTCCCCAAAGGAACTCAAGAAGGAACTAACAAGAAGTAAATACAGAAAATGGCAGAAATCTGTCAAAACAGACCAGCAGGTAAAGAAGAATTTTTTCGAAGACCTTATGTTGCTCAAATAAAAAAGTGTTGAACTAACTAAAGTTAGATAACAACCTGGAGCAGAAGAACAAAATATTACAGCTCAATCTGACATACATAGTTCTCTCAGGAATTTTTACGGTAAAGCACAAAAATCTGTTTCGGGACAACAACTTTCCCAATCATTACTTCACTCTCATTAGAGGTTACTATTGGCACAAAAAGCAAATAAAAGGATAAGGAGAGGTTATTACAGAGGTAATAACTTCCAAGACTCAACTAAAACTCTTGGGTTATCTCCCAACAAGTACTTTTCTTTAACACCTTTAAGTTAGGCATAAGAAGCAAAGAAAGAATCAAGTGTTCTCAAATGAAGAAGCATTAAGACCAAATTTTGTTTTCATAGGAGAAGCAAAAGAAATCTTTTCTCTCTTTTTAGGTAAGTGTTCTATACCTTTCTTGAGTGGGAGTTGATATTTAATGGTGCCTTCTTTCATATCAATGATGGCACTAACAGTTCTAAGAAAGGGTCTTCCCAAAGTAATAGGACAAGAAGCATTGTATTCAACATCCAAAACATAGAAATCAACGGGGACATAGGAATCGTTAACCACAATAAGAACATCATTAAGACTCCCCATGAGTTTCTTTTTAGCATTAGCATCAAGTGGGACATTCAAATAACAATCTTCAAGAGGAGGCAAATCAAGCATATCAAAAATCCTTCTAGGCATAATAGAAACACTACCATCAAGATCACACAAAGCTTTGAAATCAAAGTCATTCACTTTCATATTAATGATGGGTTCCCAACCATCTTCTTGCTTTATAGGAATAGAAGCTTTATGTTTCATCTTTTCTTCTTTAATCTTTATGAGAGCATCGGTAATGTGTTTTGTAAAGGCCATGTTCATAGCACTAGCATTAGGACTTTTTGCAAGCTTTTGTAGGAACTTAATAACTTCAGAGATATTGCAACCATCAAGATCAAAATCAAATTTATCATCTAAAGTAGTAGAACTATTAGTAGCCTCAACACTAGTGGTGGTGATAGTAGAAACACTAATGTTTCTAGCAATTCATCTTCTCTTTCCCACTTAGCATGTAAATCAGCTAATAGTCTAACATTTTCATCAATTCTTACTTGTATAGCATTAGTAGCTGCAAAGGGATTCTCATTAGTTTCAGGTTTAGCAGCCATTTTATTAATCAATGAAGATAGAGCTTTAGACAAAGATGATATATTTTTTTCAGCATTAGAGAGTTTCAATTGTAAACTAGGTATTTCCCTATTTAGACTCTCAAGTTGATGGCTAATGTTCTTCAAGATGGTGGATTGTTCCTCCATAGTTTTAGTAAATAGTTTATTTTGCTCATATTGCATTTGCATGAAGTTTTTAGTGGCTCTTTCAACTTCTAAAATTCTTCCTTCACTAGGTAATTCAGGTTTACCATTATAGCCATAAGTATTATTAGGAGGATAAGGCTTATAATTGTTGTTACCAAAATTGTTCCTATAAGCATTATAACCATAAGCATTGTTGCCAAAATTGTTATTTCTTATGAAGTTCACATCAACTTGCTCTTCTTGAGCAACCAAAGAACCTAGAGGAACATTATTTGGATCAATATGGGCTTTCCCATTAACAAGCATAGACATAATAATATCAATCTTATCACTCAAGGAGGAAGTTTCCTCAACAGAATTTACCTTCTTACCTTGTGGAGCTCTCTCAGTATGCCATTCAGAATAATTAACCATCATATTGTCCAGAAGTTTTGTTGCAGCACCCAAAGTGATGGTCATAAAGGTACCTCCAGCAGCTGAATCCAATAGGTTCCTTGAAGAATAGTTCAATCCTGCATAAAAAGTTTGGATGATCATCCAAGCAGTCAGTCCATGAGTGGGCAATTATTTACCAAAGATTTCATTCTTTCCCAAGCTTGAGCAACATGCTCATTATCAAGTTGTTTAAACTTCATTATTTCACTTCTCATGGATATAATCTTAGCAGGAGGATAGTATTTTCCAATAAAAGCATCTTTGCATTTAGTCCAAGAATCAATACTATTCCTAGTTAAGGAATTCAACCACTCTTTAGCTTTTCCTCTCAAAGAGAAAGAAAACAATTTCAGCTTAATAATATCACCATCTATATCCCTATGCTTTTGCATCTCACAAAGTTCAACAAAGTTATTTAGATGGGAAGCACCATCTTCATTACCAATACCAGAAAATTGTTCTCTCATAACAAGATTGAGCAAAGAAGGTTTTATCTCAAAGAAAGTATTTTCAGCCACAGGTGGAGCAATAGGTGTGCTCATAAAATCATTGTTGTTGGTGCTAGTGAAGTCACACAACTTAGTGTTTTCAAGAGTAATCATTTTTTTTGGGTTTTCAAATAAGAAAGCAAACAAGTAAAACTAATTTTTTTGTGTTTTTTGAATAACAAAACAAGCAAACAAAGCAAAAAGAAACTAAGCAAAACAAAAACAACAAAGTAAAGAGATTGGTTATGAGGGACTACCCTTGTGAAGATGTCCTTGACTCCCCGGCAACGGCGCCAGAAAATCTTAATGCGATCGACTTTCAACGTAGAGCTCGTTGGGAACCCCAAGAGGAAGGTACGATGAGCACAGCAGTAAGTTTTCCCTCAGTTATGAAACCAAGGTTTAATCGAACCAGTAGGAGCAAGAAAACACCCCAAAGGTGTTACTAGCGGAGCTTTGGCAGGGCACACTACCGGTGCTAGTAGCAACGTGGAGACCTGCACAACACAACCACAGAACTTTGTCCCCAACTTGCGATGAGGTTGTCAATCTCACTGTGTTTTGCGGAAAACAAAGGATTAAACGTATCGAATGAAAAGAAGTAAAAGTTTGCAGAAAGTAAACACAAAGCAGAAACAGTTTATAGATTGTATGTAAAGAAAAATGACCGGGATCCATAGTTCACTAGAGGTGGCTCTCCTTAAGATAGATAACATGCTGGGTAAACAAATTACAGCGGGGCAATTGACAAACACCGAGAAAGCAATACATGCATATACTAATCATCTTGACTCATCTGAGACTTGATTGGGCATTACAACATAATACATAGACCTCCATCCAACTGCATCTATGACTAATAATCCACCTTCAGGTTATCATCCGAACCCCCTCCAGTATTAAGTTGCAAGCAACAGATTATTGCTTTACGAACTGCGTGTAAAGTAAAAAATATGATTGTTCTATGAACAAAGGATTGTTGTTTTCTCCCTAGTAGCAACATCACATCTAGTACCTTAGAGATTTCTGTCACTTCCCCAGATTACCAGAGGCATGAACCCACTATCGAGCATAAATACTAACTCTTGGAGTTGCTAGCATCTACTTGGCCAAGATAGCTACTAACAACGGAAAGCATGCAAGATCACAAATAACAAAGACATGATAGAATCAATAATCAATCTGAAATAGCATCTCCATACCCATCGGATCCCTGCAAACACAACATGTATGAATTACAAATAGATGATCTTGATCATAAACGGAGCTCACAAGATCTAAACATGAAAGCACAAAGGAGGAGAAACCAGCCATCTAGCTACTACATGGATCCATAGTCCAAGGATGAACTACTCACGCATCACACCGGAGGCTTGCATGGTGATGAAGAAGGCCTCCAGGGTGAATTACCCTCTCCGGCAGGGTGCCGAGAAGAGCTTCAGATCCCTCCCGGTCTAGGGATGGAGATGACAGCGGCTACAGACTCGTTCGTGGATTTTTGATCGGGTACTTAGGGTTTTCGTCCTGAGGGCAACTTATAGGCGGAAGGAGAGGCCGAGGGGGTGCCGGGAGCCACCACACCACCCCCTGGCGCGGGCCAGGCCTGGCCGCGTGGCCAGGTGGTGTGGCCGGCGCCTGGCCCCTCTCCGTCTCGTATTCTGGCACTTGATCCCTTCCGGAAAAATAGGCACTTTGGCTTTTGTCCCGTCCAATTCCGAGAATATTCATTTTCTGACTTCCCTGGAACCAAAAATAGCAGAAAACAGGCAGTTGGCACTGTGGCTCTGTTTAATAGGTTAGTCCAATAAATCATATGAAAAGTACTCCAAAGTTGGAACAAAACACAAGAAATTGGATAAAACCAAGCATGTAACATCAAAAATTATAGATACATTTGCAATGTATCAAGGATGCCAATATATGATACACTTCAGCCTTCCATGTCCTGCAGGTTAGTGGCTTATCAGAAAAAAATGCCCCCAGAGTGTATAGTACGATGTGGCTACCCTCTCTGTTGGCACACGAGGATAAGCTTTCCTACTATGGATCCATTACTTCAAAAAGGTTAGCTCTGATCTTTATATGATTTTTGTTTCTTTGTATACCTTGGAAATGCCTTAATCGGAGAAGATTCTAATGAAATCATCATCCACCTTTTGTCCCATTCAAGAAAAAGGATGGAGTATGTTGAGGTTTTTACTTTCTAGGAGTATAGACAAAGACAATGGATTCATGGTGGTGAACACAACAACATTGAAGCAAGGTAATATGCTTTTCCAATGGTACTTCCTGATTCGAGTCTAGGAGTTATAATCCACCTATGTTTGTGTTACCAAGAAAAACAATCGATTAGCTCAGTTCCATGAAATTTAGGCAGTACAAATTTAATGGTTAGAGCTTGTGCCACCAAGATATCTTCTACAATGTCAGCATATTTTTTGCTGGGATGACTATAAAATAATAATTGGTGAGCAGTGGCTCACATTAATTTCTTGGTTGGTCTTACTGACGCATGTTGACATGGTCCTCTTTCACATGCTTGTGCTTCTTATGTATTTTTTTAGAATAGTCTGATGAAATTTTGTTTTATTTGTCCATGTTTTATACTTAAAGAATGAGATCGAATCACCGTCCCGTGGAAGGAGGAAGAGGAAGGTGAGTCTCAACCTTGGGAACCTCTTGCAGCATCCAGGGCACCGTCAAGAGTAGCTGTGTTGTAGGTCGCTGCCTTCATGCATCTGACATCGTTTGGATTCTGTCACCTGTAGTTGTAGGATTTGAATGCCTCATCACCTGACATACATAAGTGATCTTAATATATTTTATCTCTTGGTCAGTTGTTACCTATTTAGCATTATTACAGTCACATAATTTGCATCATCAATGAACATGGTTATTTCATGATTAGCATGGGGTCTGTAAAAATAGAATTTCCACCTATCATTGGCAAGAGGCAGCTAGAACATCATTTACAACTTGCAGTGTATTCCCCAACTTGGATATAACATGTCCAAGCTCAATATTTTCTTAAATGGTTTTACTTGGAGTTGGAGGCCTTACTACTAACATTTCAAGCAATTTTTCATTCTCTAGATATGGGCATTCATCAAGGTCTCGCTCGGGTGCGCCATCATGCTCTGCCTTGAGATTTGGTACAACAACATGGTCACTATCCTCACCGGCGATGTCTAGGGTGTGCAGATTGTAGTGGAATCTCTTGGCATATGGTACTTACTAGCTAGGATCACCTTCAAAACGATAATTTGATGAGAACATTCTGAACTAACTGAACATAGTGTACTTCCCCTTTCATGAATTATGCTACATGCTTCATGGTACTTTTATGACTGAAAAATGCGAGGGTGTTGAAGCTGCATATATATGGTGTTGCTATGTGCTATGTTCTTATCATGTTGTTTTACACCAAAAAATAACATACAACAAGACGGTCTAAATTTTAATTGGTTATAGCTCATTTGCTCTAGGCTTCCACTGTAAATGTAATGTGTAGTTCTTATGGTTACAACTGGGTTTATTTGCCAAAATATAGAGGGTTGTTGTTGCCTAGCTCTGATAAATGTGCTCTCTATCTTGCACTCATTGCTTTGCTGCTTCCAGGTCATATTACTTTGTTATTAGGCATGCTAATAATGACCTGAATCTTCTCATCCTTGGATTCCCTTTTGAAATCCTAAGTTTAATGAATATGATGAGCACGACGACGAGGATGCTGCCAAGGACGATGATGCCGAAGATGGGGGAGAGGAAGATAGTATCCTTTCTATGAAGGTGGTAGTCTCCATGGGAACTGGCCTAAAACTCAAGTTCACCTGCACAACCTTCCGTGAGATTGCCATCGACAACATGCTGATATCAGAAAAAAAACAGTCTGGTACAGAGAAGTTCCCCTTTTTGGGACCTGAATTCACGTAGAATACCCCTTTCTTACCCCTTGACGTCCTCACTTCTTCATCGTGGCATCGTGTGACCGCTTATTTCTGATTATGAGTTGTCCCTTTCTTTGTCTACTACAGCTAGCTTCCTCTGACTATGCAGAAGAGCATGTTCAAGTTCCTGAAGCTATGTGAGATGACGCTGATTACCACCAACTTCATGCACGAGTACATGGTGACAAAGAATAATCCAGTGGGTGACCAAGCTCAAGGACTTGGTTCGGCAATGAGATGAAGGAGGTAGCCTTGCTGCGTTGCTCGACAACAATTTTTGATAGCTTACCCTTTTAGCGCACATAGCAGGAGCACCGAGAACTCCGCGGTGTATCTGTAGTTCTTTAAAAGCCACTAGCCAGGGTCAGTTCCTATTGTGTGTCTCCTGGAATTGACCGGCTAAAATCCTTTAGCAATTGTGATGACCAGCGTTCTACAAGACCCCTCCTGACTACGGTACTGCTAATAGTTGTTGTTATTACGTCTGTTTTGTCTCAATTAGATATTTGTTTACACTGATAGAAATATCTGGTTTTCACCAAATTAAATAAATGCTAAGTTTTCATTGCTTTAGATTTAATTTAAAATTGTAGGAAAGTGCCTTGAAACTTTAAAAGTACGGTGCTTTTCCAAATGCTAATACCACACCTCTATTTTTAGCATAGAACACACATATGACCGTTGTCAGCAATTTACGAGAGCTGGAAGAAACCTCAATGAAGGGGATGTCGTTTTCACGCATGGTGTTCATTACCTACGGATGAAATTGAACTAATCTTGGTATCAATATGACGGTTTTTTATCATGAAATTAACGGGATCATGCGCCAAGGCGCACTACTAAATCTAGTATATATAAAAGCAAGCAAGCATGGAAACCCACACTGAGCAATGCAACAACCTCCAAACAAAGTGGAGCAACCACAGACCTTCAATTCAAGGGAGCTTAGATCTCTTTAGAGACTAGAGAGAGAGAGGCTGACAACCATTGAGATTTCTTACCGCGTGCATATAAGATGAAGGGGTAGAAACCCTACTCCTCATCATCCCCTCCAGCCGCCGCTGTGACCCCCTCACTCCCGCGCTTTCTCGCCCCGCTCGGCTTCCCCAATCCCGTGTCGCCTCTCTCCCTCAATCCCGTCCGCTTCCACTCCCTTCTTCTCTGCCACGCCCATCTCCAGGCCACCGCCACCCGGTCTCCTGGTCGAGCTCGCCGAGACCCCGCGTCTTCTCCTCTGCCAGGTCGCTTGTTCTCGCCGGCAGGAGGTGCATGAGCCACCGCTGAGCTCCCCTTCCATTGATTTCATTGCGCAGACATGCGAGAAGAAACAACACGAGTGCAGCGTCGCCTCTCTCTCAATCTCGCCCCGCTCGTCGTTGACCAGCAGCTGACAGCAGCAGAAGAGCGTGTGTCACGTGGCCAGCGGCCAACGGGAGAGATTGGGAGGCGTATGGGGAGGGGAGGATCAGGTAGAGGCCGACGAGGAGCAGCCGTGGAAGGAAGATCTTGCCACTAGGAGGGGAGGATCAGGTGGAGGCCGACAAGGAGCAGCCGTGGAAGGAAGATCTTGCCACTGATATGTTCTGCTTTTTCACGTGGTGTATTGCCATCTATGTGCTGCTCATGCCCATGGCCTCCCCATCTAGGTCAGAGGTTGATGGCGATGTGTTTGTTCATGATGCGTTCCTGTTCGGCGGTGCCTACGGTTGCGTGGGTAACACGAAGAACCAAGGCTTGGCAGGTCCAAGATCTCTCCCCTAATCTAAGTGTCCTTTTTCAATTGTGATTGAACTGCATCATATCACCGAGATTTTTAATCCTCCTCCTGCCCGTGGTCACCTAGGAAATTCCTTAGAGATGTGTAATATCCCCTAGAGCTGGTTTGTGTGGTAGTAAACGGGAGTTGGTGTCCATTTCTCTACGCAATTTTTTTGTATGTAGGTTGTTCCAAGAAATGTTTTGCTAGAGGTTCAACAAATTGGTTGAGAATGGTGAACTACATGTGGTTGTAAAAATGACAAACCGAAGAAACCTAAATCTGCGGTAGCTTTGTTAAATAGGATGGTGAACACCATGCGGTTCATGTACTACTGATATCTATAGTTAATTGGCTTTGTTACATCTTGGTCATAAAATTATATATACATTCATGTACTACTGATATATATAGTGCAGAAGTTCATTTCATTTTAAATATTAATTTGGCAATGAACTAAAGTTCTTCAAAGGGCTATTGGTGTGTTATTTCACCGCGTCTCAGACATTTTGCAGAGGGATGTGGTGACTGGTGGTTCCTAATTGTTCTACACATAAATTAACAATCGTGATTCTTGTGCAATAGTGGATAATGACTGAATACTGATTTTTGTTTGCCATAATTGGGCATTTCAGAATAAGGCCGTAATCAGTGGGACTATGGTGGATACCATTCACAACGGATAAGCAAGAAAAGCTTTAGTATAGATATTTAGATGGTTTTAGTATTAAACCTTCATAAGCTCTTTCTTTTACCTGATCAATGTTAGGTTGCTCCAGTTGTGGTAGATGATCTGAAGTAACCACCGAAAGCATATGACACATCTTCGACAGATAAGAGGCATGCTCTCTTCTTCTCTACGTAAGCGGTTTCTTCTGTTCAGTTCAACATGTCTGCATTTTAAACTTGAGTTTGTGTAACATGCCGAAACTATTAGAAGCATCATAGTGGGCATCTAAGAAGCATTGTGCAAACTCTGTAAAACTTAAGATTGTTGCTGCAATAATCTGTCGCCAACACACTTATACAACAACTTTTTAAAATTCTGAATTGTGCTCATGTCAACAATGATCACCTTTCAGAAAATTTGTAGCATAATTGTACTGTACTATAACATATACTAATGAAAAAAAAACTTTTTTGTTCCAAAATGCTTAATTCCATCCACATGTGTCGATAGTGCAGGTTGGTGAAAGAGGCACAGATGGAGAGTGATGGTGAAGGCTGGCTGTTGGAGGTAGAAGGAAAGTGCAAATTCATCAGGAGGGATAATCTTGGCCATGCATGGTACGTTTTGTACTTCACGAACTAATCAAAGGGTGCTTAAAATACTATTTGCATCAACTAGTCTAGATCTATTCGGTAGCTCTTTATCTCTGCGTATCTAGACATGTAACTGAGAGAGAGAGAGATATGAGAGGAGAGGAACCACCTGCTCCCTGGCTCGAGAAGCACGAGCCAGAGGGGATGCCCGAGCTGGTGCCGAAGCTGGACCCGCCGTCGTTGGCCATGGGAAAAAGGGGGCGACGGCGTGAGCGTGGGTGGTTGAGATCGGTGGCGGCGGAGCTTTCCGTCGGCCTAGTGCGAACCCTAATCGGTGGGTGTGTTGGTGGGGGGCTGCGGCGCACGGTGAACCTCGTACCGTGTGCGTCCGGCCCCCCACCTCTTTATATACGTACTGGCGACAGGGGCCCACAACCATGGATAGGGTTGGGCGCCCCCGATTAGGGCGCGATGAGGGACTCCGTTCGGGCCGTTGGGCCCGAACGTGGGAGAGATCTATCCAACATTCTCCCCCTAGATCTCGACTTTACTTTTAACTTTGTTCTTTACTTATTTCATCACAGAATGACACATAGAGCATGTTTCATCGTCCCAGCTCAATTGCCGATAGAATCAGACAGCTACTATATACCTTCATGTTCTAAAACAAATTCTGTTACTTTTGGGCCTCTATAGTCCAGGAATCATAGGCTTGCCGTTAAACCCATGCCGGCTATGTGTTCCTTGAACACATTGGATGGTAAGCCTTTCGTTAGCGGATCCGCAAGCATATCCTTTGTCCTTATATGCTCGAGACTTATAGTTTGATCCTGGACTTTGTCCTTCACAACATAATACTTTATATCCATAGACTTTGAAGCATTACTCGACTTGTTGTTGTGAGCATAGAATATTGCGGGCTCATTGTCACAGTACATCTTTAGTGGCCTGCTGATGCAGTCAACCACTTTCAAGTCGGGTAAAAATTTCTTTAACCATAACGCCTGTCCCATGGCCTCATAACATGCTATAAATTCTGCATACATCGTAGATGATGCAACTATTGACTGTTTGGCGCTTCTCCACGAAATAGCACCTCCTGCGAGAGTAAAGACATACCCTGTCGTGGACTTTCGGTCATCTTTATCTCCCGCAAAATCTGCATCTGAATACCCTTTTATCTCTAGGGAATCAGATCGTCTATATGTTAGCATGAGGCCTTTTGTGCCTTGCACATAGCGCAAAGCTTTCTTTACCATCTTCCAGTGCTCTATGCCTGGATTCTCTTGATATCTACCGAGTACCCCGGTGATAAATGCTAAGTCATGGCGAGTGCACACTTGTGCATACTGTAAGCTTCCAACAGCTGAAGCATATGGTACTGACTTCATTTGATCGATCTCATATTGATTCTTTGGACATTGGGATTTCCCAAAACTGTCGCCCTTGACTATGGGAGCAGGTGTTGAATTACTCGCATGCATATTGTATTTCTTTAAAATCTTTTCACAATACGCTTTCTGCGATAGTCCTAACACTCCATTCTTTCTGTCTCGGTGAATTTCTATGCCCAAAACATAAGATGCTTTACCAAGGTCTTTCATGTCAAAGTTTGATGACAAGAACTTCTTTGTTTCTAGTAGTAGACTAACATCACTGCTAGCAAGCAGAATATCATCCACATATAGAATTAGGAAAATATATTTCCCACTTTTAAACTTTGCATAAATGCAATTGTCCTCAACATTTTCTTTGAATCCAAATCTTTTAATGATATCATTAAACTTTAAATACCACTGCCTAGAGGCTTGCTTTAACCCATAAATGGATTTCTTTAGGCGGCATCCCATATGTTCCTTCCCCTCCATGAAAAAACCCTTGGGTTGTTTCATGTAAACATTTTCTTCTAAATCTCCATTTAGAAATGCCGTCTTGACATCCATTTGATGTAACTCTAAATCAAAATGTGCAACTAGTGCCATGATGATTCTGAAGGAGTCCTTACATGAGACCGGAGAAAAAGTCTCATTGTAATCTACGCCTTCTCTTTGCGTAAAGTCTTTTGCCACGAGTCTAGCTTTGTACTTTTCTACATTCCCATTGGAGTCATACTTTGTTTTGTAGACCCACTTGCATCCTACTGTTTTGGCTCCTTTGGGAATTTCCTCTAAGTTCCAAACATTGTTGGAACTCATTGATTTTATTTCATCTTCCATTGCCTCCACCCACTTGGCTGAGTGAGGGCTACTCATGGCTTCTTCATATGAGGTAGGATCGCCCTCCATATGAACTACATTGTAAACTTTGTAGATTTCTTTGGAAATGGCTGGTCTTCTTTCTCGTTTAGACCGTCTGAGTTCATCAGACTCTTGCTCATTTCTTGCCTCGGGTTCAGGCACATTTATAGTAGGTGGCTGTTCTGGCTCCCTTTCGTCCTCAACAGTGGGTTCAGGTGGCTCCTGATGGACAGGTTCTGAACTTTCGCCCATTGTTGTCACGTGTGGAGTCACAATAGGTGCCGACACCACAACCTCAGGGGTTGTAGATGGTGGTACAACAGGTAGCGAGAAAAATGGCTCCTGAGTCATCGGATTAGGTGCATGCACCCTCTTCTCCTCAAGATCAATTTTCCTAGCTACCGTGCTCCCCCTCATCAGTTCGTCCTCCAAGAAGACTGCATGTCTTGTTTCTACAAACTTTGTGTATCTGTCGGGACAGTAGAAACGATAGCCTTTGGACTTATCTGGATAGCCAATGAAATGGCAAGATACTGTTTTGGGGTCTAACTTTGCGATGTTTGGATTGAAAACTTTTGCCTCAGTTGGGCTCCCCCAGACCCTCAAGTGGTGCAGAGAGGGGACTCTGCCTGTCCACAATTCATACGGTGTTTTGGGCACCGACTTACTTGGTACTCTGTTGAGAATATGAATGGCGGTTTTAAGCGCCTCCATCCACAATCCCAATGGGAGGGTGGAATAGCTCATCATGCTGCGCACCATATCCATAAGGGTACGGTTGCGCCTTTCAGCTACTCCGTTTTGTTGAGGTTCGCCCGGCATAGAATACTGGGCGACTATTCCGTTTTCTTGCAGGAACCTTGCAAAGGGTCCTGGTACTTGTCTATATGGAGTATGCCGACCGTAATACTCCCCCCCACGATCGGACCGGACTATTTTGATTCTTTTATCGTGCTGATTTTCTACTTCAGCTTTGAAAATTTTAAATTTATCCAATGCTTCCGATCTTTCTTTAATTGGATAAATATAACCATACCGGGAGTGGTCATCCGTGAATGTTATGAATGAATCATAGCCATCCACACTTTTCACCGGAAACGGTCCACAAATATCCGTGTGGATTATTTCTAGTGTAGCTATGCTTCGGTTTACACCCTTTTTAATTTGTTTGACATACTTTCCTTTAATGCAATCTATGCATTGTTCTATGTCGGAGAACTCTAACGGAGGAAGAATTTCATTTTTAACGAGGCTTTCTATTCTTCCCCTCGAAATATGGCCTAGTCTACAGTGCCATAGTTTCGATGAGTCAAGAGTTCGCTTTCTTTTCTTTTGTTCTTTGTTCGACAAGGAAACTTTTTCATTCACATCACACACAGAAAAAACTTTCTCATGCAGGGATAACAAATATAACTTATCAAATAATGTAGCAACACCCACACATTTGTCTTTCAACCAAATGGCACACTTGCCATTTCCAAAATAACATTTGTAAGAATCTTTGTCCAAACAGGAAACACTTATTAAATTCCTATGTAATGAGGGAACGAAAAGCACATCTTTGAGCAAAAGCAAAGAGCCATCAGCCAGCTCCAGAGGGACGTCACCAATGGCCTCCACTTCTGCTTCTATTCCATTCGCCACTTCAATGTGTCTTTCTCTTCTTGGCGTGGTCCTTGTCGAATGGAACCCCTGTAAAGAGTTGGCAACGTGAACAGTTGCTCCAGAATCAATCCACCAAGTGGATCTAGTAAACTTTTCATACAGAGATTAATTAACAAAAGAAACAATATCTTTACCATTTTTGGCCATGATGTACTTCAGCCAAACTGGACAGTCCTTCTTGTAGTGCCCAGTCTTTTTGCAGTGATGGCACTGATCTTTTTCCCCAGGGGTGGACTGCTGATGCTGGTACTGGTGCTGCATTGGACCCTTGCCATGGGGCTTGGAGGGTGAGCCACCATGGTTGCCACTTGTGAAGCCTCTCTTCCTGTTGTCCTTCACGAAGTTCAGAGAACCGCCGTGAAGGGCTTTCAGCCTTTCCTCTTCCTAGGAGCACGTCCCAATGGTCTTTTCTATGTCCCACTTTTCAGGGGACATATTATAGTTTATTACAAAGTTTTCAAAAGGCTGTGGAAGTGAGGCCATCACAAGGTGCACCAAGAGTGCTGGCTTTAGCTCGAGGTCCTCATCCATGGGCTTGAGTTTTGCTGCCATGTTTGACATCCTCAAGATGTGCTCTCTTATTTCGTGGGGTCCTCCCGTGTACTTTTCAGTAACCAGCTGCTTTAACAGCTGGGTCGCATACATATTTGAAGAGCCAGTAAACTGGCTCTTTATCTTGGCGAGATACTCGCCCACGGTAGCACACTCTCCAATTGAGCCCACTATTGCGTTCTCAATTGTGTTCTTTACGAAGGCCAGAGTCTTCTTGTTGGCTTCACCCATTTCTGGTTATCAATAGAGTAGGCCAGCTCCAGTGGAGCATGGTCCCTCTTCCTTTTCTCAAAGTTCGCACTTTCCTCAGCAGCCCCCCTGACCGGGTCATCGGGCTTGACTGGTTGCTTGGTGTCAACCACCCAATCCACTTCGGCGCATACGAACGCCAAGTCAACTTTCTTCCTCCATTCGGAGTAGTTGTCCCCCCTTAGGAGCGGGATGTCCTTCAAACATGCCATGAGGTTGAGACCTCCTAAAAATCACAAAAGATGTGAGATCACCAAGTAAAACAACTATATGCGTTAATTCAACGTTGGTATAAATTAAGCATGCAATCGTTTCGTGCTATTTAAAATTACATCACCGTTGGACAGAAATAAATTTAAATGCACATTTAATACTCAATGGAAAAGATTATGGTCATGTGTATTAATAACGTTGGTCAATTAATAGCATGAGACATAATCACTTTAATCACATCTTTGTGTCAAGATTTAATCAACTTTTATTGCATTTGTTGCAATTTAAACCATACATTTGCAATTTAAAAAATGACTATTTGCAGCGGAAACTTTCATAATGACTTTCATAAAACTCATACTTTACAGAAAAAATTCTGCCTTTGCATATTCTCTAGTCAAATATTCTCTGAAATAAAGGACTAGAAAAAACTATGCTGAAAATATGCTTAAAACTAAGCAAAAACAGTAAAAAACAGCTCTGTAAAATAAAAAACAGAAAACTGTTTAAGAAACGGCCTGGGACTTCCCTGGGCGGCCTGGAGCGGCCCACCGCCACGCGGGGAAAGCTGGCCCGCCAGCGCGGCCTGCTAGCGGCCTGGCTCGGCCTGCAGCCGCCCGCGCCTGGCTGCCGCCCACGCGCGCGCCAGCGAGCTAGCGGCCGCTCGCCTCGCGGACCATAGGTGCGGCCCATCAAGCTCGGCCTGCCTGGCCCGGCATCGCCCGCACCGCCCGCCTGGCCCGCCAGCCACCGGCCGCCCGCGCGCGCTTGATCCTGGCCCTCCATCGCGTCTGCCCTAAATCGGACGGCGCAGCGCGCGTCTCGGAGGTATAAAAACCCCCAGGCCGCCGCCCGCCCCTAACCCTAACTCCATTTTCCCCCACCTGCCCCCGCGTGACCACCGCGGCGGCGCCGCGTCCCACGCGCGGCCGCCCCGCGTGGTCACCGCGTGCTCCCCGTGTGCCCGCGCCTCCACCGCGTGCAGCGCCCGTCGACCGCGGCGGCGCCGCGTCCCTCGCGCCGGCTGCCCCGCGTCGGCGGCGCGTGTACCGCGCGGCCCTGGTGCTCCCGTCCCGCGTCGTCGGCGGAGTGGCCGAGGCGGCCGCTGGCCCCTTCCCTCCCCACGCGTCGTGCGGCGGCGTGGCCCGCCGGAGGCCGAGGTGAGGCGGCCGCCTTCGCGTGCCCCTCCCTCTCCGAGAGCGACCGAGGCGAGGAGGCCGCGTTTCCGCGCGCGCACCTCCCTCTTTTTCTTCTCCGGCGAGGAGGTCCGAGGCGAGGAGGCCGCGTTTCCGCGCGCCCCTCCCTCTTCCTTCTCCGTGAGCCTTGCCCCTCGCCGCCCTCCTTGCCGGCGGTGCGTCCACCCGAGGGTAGGCGCATCACCGTCAAGAGGGGCGGTGGTGGAGCCTTGTGCTCCTTCTACCCCCTTGCATGCGC